>OZ018324.1:76846081-78243581 GCA_963969495.1 Ceratothoa steindachneri | reverse complement strand
CAGAACAAGGCGTCTTTCTATATAAACAAACGCAAAAGGAGAGATCAAATACCCCAAATAGAACTCCATCGGAGAGCCGCCTTAAGAGCGATCAATCTGGCGACCCAAAGTCTGCCCAAAAGAACATGGGAGAGGATCCTGAATGAAACGGCACCCGAACTAGCGGAGGGTCTAAACATCCGAGTTGCAGTTGGTAGTAATGTATAGTGAACCTCTGCGGGAGACCCTCTTAGGGGGCCAGAAAAGGGGGGCCGATTCTAGGTCACGAGCCAGAACCCAACTGTGGACCGCCGTTAGGGCTATGCCCAGATAGGTAGGGTGGACCAAGGAGAGGGTGAAAATTGGAAGGTAGGCGAGATAGAATTAGGATAGATAGAGGGGCTCCTCCCACTAGTGGAGACTGGATAAAACTCCACAGCCGAAGATTGACAGAAGAACCCCCCTCCTCGGAGAGGGGACAACTCCCGGGAAGATGGACCCACCGAACTTCAAAAGGCTTTCCCTTAAACTCACCCAACGGAAGGAAAACATCACCACAAGAAGTAATGCAATGCATATTTATAGATCTGGAGATACCCCTAATCATATACATTGAGACACCATCTGGATTCACAGTTATTTACCCAGAAAATAAAGACGTAGAACAGTTACTTTCATCTCATGGGAGCATTACGTTAAGGAATTTGGACTTGGAAGCTAGAGTACCACCACAAATCACGGCTAACAGAATTGTCATCTGCTGAAAAATTGAGTCCTGCGTAGGCGAGCAGTCATGCCAAGAAATAAGAGAAGAACTTCACAAGAGACAGAAATGGCTTAAAATAGCAGTTGTGGTCAAATTTAAAGATTACACACGTTTTCAAGGTCATTTGTGAATCTACCGAAATGGCTTCAAGGATCATGGAACAGGTACTTCTCGCTTTCAACATGAGAATCCCATCCGCCCACATACAAAAAGACGTCTTCACAAGCATACAGATATGCTTCAGATGTTATGCGTTGAAAGAACATACGACACAAAATTGCCCCCCCAAAGACCTAATCATCTGTTCTGAATGTGGAACTGAAGGCCATTCTTAGCGTTACTGCAACAACACAGTTAAAAGATGCATTAACTGCCAAGGGGGACACAGAACTATGGCCATGATCTGTCCCAAAAGAAGAGAAATTATAAAGAGAAAAGAAACAGAGTCAAACAGAAATAATACTAACGTAAATAAAAACTCATACGCATCAATTTCCCTACATACTTACAAAGAGAACACACAACAAAACCGGAAATCTGCCTGCCTAACTTCCATCTTCCCTTTAACTATTTTATAGAACTAGTGGATGTTCCTTGCAGTGACCACACTGCGACACTAATGCGCATAAACAAGAATCCTATACAAATCCCTTCGAAGAAATGAAAGGCATACCATGAGCGGATTGGAATAAGTACAAGGAATTACTTCAGACGTACGTGACCAGCCCGCTCGGGGAAGCCACTCTAGAGGAAATCGACGGGGAGTTGTATAGGGTCAGAGAAGAAATTAAAAGGGCAGAGAAGGGGGCCATCCCCATTAACTCGTTCCAAATCATTAAACAATTTAGGTGCACACCAGAAATGGTGGCTTTGAGCAAGGAGATCGGCCGGGCGGCAGAAAATATAAGAATATTCGGAACATCAAGGGAGGCATACAACGCACTCAGGAGACAGAAAAGAGAACTAATAGCTCTAATTTATGAAACATCACCAAAGGGAATTTTGGAAACATATCAACAGATTAAAGACACGGACAACAAGGGATAAAATGAAAATTAAGGATGCAGGGAACAACATTTTAGAAGATGAGGAAGAAATAAAGTCATTATTTAGAGAGCACTGGAGAAATGTATTCAAAATTAGCGAAGAAGAGAATGAGGACTATGACATTGAATTAGAACATCAGATCGTGGACGAACTCAATGGGGAGATCGAAAGGGCAAACATCTTCCACTTTGTCGAGGAAAAGAGAAACAACAACGACGGATAGACGCAATCATTACATCTGAGGAATTAAAAGAAACCATAAAGAACTTTCGACAGAGAGCCACGGGCTGATCGGGACTCACCAGTTTAAATTACCTTGTAGCTCCCCCGAACATACTGGAGGGAGTAAGAAACGTCTTCAATGCGTGCTTGAACACGGAATACTTTCCTGATGAACTGAAAGTGGTGAAGATGATATTCATAGCCAAGGCGGGAAACTCCCCCATATCAAGTGGATAACTACCACCCTGTCTGGTTGTTGGAAAGAATAATAAATAACAGACTGTCCAAATTTCTCGATGACAATGGCCGAAGAAACAGCTGCCAATTTGGTTCAAGAAAAACAGAAGCACGGAGATAGCCCTTGAAGTCATCCTTGAAAAAATAGCGAAAGCAAAGAGAGAAAAAATTAGCGTAGACATCGTATGCCGAGACCTGCCCAAGGCCTTCGTAACAGTATGGCAGAGGGGTATACAACTCAAGATACTCAGATTAGAAATGAACAACAAGATCGAAAGGATTTTATGTGATTATGTAATGGAGATACGTACTTATGTGGAAATAAGACGACATCAAGGGGAAATATTCGAGCTCACTGCGGGTTTGCCCCAAGGTGGATGTCTGACTCCGTCTCTCTATTCAATCTACACATCAGATATACCACCATCAAGAAATAAAGGCTGCTTGAACATCCAATTTGCCGACCACGTCACTCAAATCATAGTTTGCCCCTACAGGAACGGCCCAATGCAAGCTAAGATGACTGCAGAAGAGATAAGAATCATTAGTAGATACGAATAAAAATGGAAAATTAAAACAAACAGGGATAAATTTAAAATGGTATACGTGTACAGGAGGAGCATCTCAGATGTATATGTAGAAGGACAGCGCTACAGATACGACAAAGAATGTAAGGTGCTTGGACTAACCATTACGAAATCAGGTTATAAAAGCAAGTAACTGAGAGGGTAAATCGAGGGAAGAGCGGGTTGGCATTACTGTACAAGTCAGTTAACCTAAGCATGAAAAACAAGAGAAAAATTTATCAAGCTATATGTCGTGGTGTGACATTATATTATATTAATACCATATTATATCTATGGGGGATGGAATAATAACTTAAGGGCGAACCGACAAAGGGGCGGAACGCCACGAGTTTCGACGTGCGGAGCAGCTAGAATAGAGTGCAAAACGAGGTCAGGTAAAATTTGAGCAATAGCATAGCTCAAGGTTATTTAAAGAGGCATGTACAAAAATATAATTTTATTTACATAAAATAAGAGAATCAATGGGAAAAATTATATTGGTAAATGAGGGGGGAATTGCAGAGTTATGCATCAGACTCTGAAGTTAGAAATTAATGCGTTACAGAAGGAGACTATTCCAATGGGGAGGATTAACTTAAATGGGTTGCTGGAGGGGAAGAGGGGTTAGCTTACGGAGAATTCCTGGTGAGACGTTAGAGGAAGGTTTCACGGATATCTTCTGCAGGTGAGGGCGAGGGCACTCAGAGCTTCTGAGCGGGAAGTTGACGTGATGACGATTCTCCAAAGGGATGGGGGGTAACGTCCGGCCCAGGGGAGAGTATTTCGGACATCCAAAGCCAAGGAGGGAACGAGGAGGGCTTCTACAGGAGTTGATGAGGGGAGTCGGAAAAATCGCTCGGTGGCGATCGTCAAATTGAATTACCTCACTGGCTGGGCTAATTACAACACACGAAAAGGTCAGCCGTCACTTTGCTTCGTTTTTAAACACCTGACTTGGAACTAGGGAAATGCTTCTTGGATCCTGGCGGGACTCCTCAACTCTGTGTCTCCCACCTGGAAGACGAGCCCTATATATCCGAGGCTTCCTCCCCCCCCCGCAGGGGTGGAGGACACATGTAGTGTTTAGTCAGCGCTATTCTCGGATGGCCTCGAACTTTCACGCCCAGGCGATTCTAACCCGCGAAAAGGTGGTCCGAGGTGGACGCGGTTCGAGGCTACCACTTGTGGATGGATGGGGGAGGCTTACCAATTTAAGCCTAACCAAATTCTAAAAATTTCTTTAGCGCATGGACGTCACTTCCGTGCTGGAAACGAAATTCCACGTGGAATTCCCCCATACCATAGTACAGTCTGCGATTATTTATCCAACCATCGTGATGTACACGATCTCGAGAAGTAACCTATTAAGACTTCAGAAAGTCCAAAACAAAGCTATCTACTTAATAACAAACACCAGAAGAGGAGAAAGAAGACTACGAGACCTGCACAGGGAGGCAAGGATAAAGCCACTTAACAGAATAATTGCAAAAAGTATAAGGAAAGTCTTAGAAAAGACACATAATGAAGTAGGAGTTGAATTAACCAACCAAATTGCCCAAAGAGAAGGATGGAGGTCACGCAGATTATTCCCAAGTTTCCCAAGGATAGATGAGGGAGGAGAAGAAGACGAAGAAGAGATCTGCACCTAGAGAAAGAGAATAATACTCGACGACAACTAAGAGTAATTTATTAACCGAAGCAACACCAGAGAATAGCTTATAGTCAATTATAACTAGGATAGGAATAAGAAAGAATAGATAGAGAGATAGAAACCTACACCAGTTTTTAGTAAGAATATTTACTAATAACGGTTTGAACGCCTCATAAATACCAATACTACTTTCTAACTTAATCACGCTAACTATACTACCTAAAGTGGACAGAGATAAGCCTGACCTCCAGGCAACTAGTATCTCTTTACAAACCTCTTACTTCCTTCAGCCTTCAGCATCTATTCTTTTTTAACTATCACGTTCACACACGGGACTCACAGTGATACGTGGGACAGGGGTCACGATAAACTGCAAAGTTATAGTTAGAGGCAAGCGACACATCGTGGTTCAGATTCCACGTTAAGTTGTAGTTCCCATGACTAACTAAGTCCACTTTTGGCTCCTACTATTTTATTCGCTGTCCTATCCTAAAATCTTGTTCTTGCTCTCCTTCTCACTCCTAACCGCCGTACTCGCAGTGCTTGGAGCCTACTTTGGATCTAGACAGTGTGACTATAAGGGTCTATAAAGGAGAACCGTGCCTCCCCCCTCCCTCAATGGCCGCTCCATGTGCGCCTAGGGGGGCCGGGGGAGGGTCGGAAGAGCGGTCCTTTGTCTCCCACCTCTCTTTTCATTTAATTTCATTTCTTTCAATCTGTCAGATCCTGACTACACTCATTACATCGATCAAGGAGGCAGAAACATATCAAAACGCTCCGAAGATGATCGAATAAGATCGAAAGCTTAGCAATTTTGTTTGGTTTTTACCGAAGACATTCATTTAAAAGAGAGATGAATACTGGACAAGTGATCCACCATCTACAAGGTGGAATAAAAAAAGATAGAAGAAGCGAAAGTTGCCAAAGGAAATTAATCAAGGCGAAATACACAATGTACTTCAACAAAATTCGCATTCAAGAAAGACTGCTACCAAACTACATTAATATATATATATATATATATATATATATATATATATATATATATATATATATATATATATATATATATATATATATATATATATATATAATTGCTCTATACATACAGGGGAGTAAAATACAAGGATTTAAGGAAAGATGTAGAGTAAAATTGTACAGAAATTAAAAACAACTAAAAAACTGATTAGCAAAAGCCCCCCAAAACAAAAATCAATATAAAATCAAACGGATCAAGCGAGAAACCTTGAATCTTTGATATCCAGTGAGAATATTGTGTGGTAGAGAGGTGACGGAAAATATAAGTTTCGCTAGTAGTGGTCGTTTAAAGGATGTTTAATGTAATAGGAAAAGTTATTACTAATCTTTCTGAGTATGTGTTGAGTAAACGAGAATTTTTTTCCTTTCATTAGGCCCTTAATTTAAGTTACTTGTATTCCCCATTCAGAAACCACGAATTTTTCTCTATTTCGAAAAATTCTTTCATGATGTTACGAGTGTTCTAATTCATGGTAATTTAACTGACTTCTAAACACAGTTTTCTAATCTAGTACATGAATACTACCACGAAGTTAGAAATCCTGTAATACCTCCTTTATTTTCCGTAGGTCGCACAGATAAATTATTACCAAACCAGATAAAGGAAACGGCGTGGTTTTGTTAAACCGTGCTGGTTATATTAATAAAACAAAAGATATCCTAAACGAGCATAATAAGTTTAAGCTTATAACCGAACCAGCCAAAGATGTGATCTTAAGAATGGAAGATAAAGTAAATATATTTCTCATGAAATTGAAGTCCCAAGGAATTATTAATCAGAGCACCTATAAAGATCTTTTCGCTATAGGTACTGGCTTAGCCAAAATGTATTGTCTGTCAAAAATCCATAAGACTCATATTCCATTACGCCCTATTATAGCTTTATACCCTATATCGACTTACAAATTAACGAAGTTTATTGTCAAACTGTTGCCTCCTATTAAAGGTAATTAATTTACTGTCATTAACTCTTATGGATTTCAAAAGGATATCCTAAGGCAGAAATTCACACCTAATCATTATTTTGTAAGTTTTGATGTCAAATCACTTTTCACAAATGTACCTGTCAATCAAACCAGTGAAATAATTCTTAACAAAATTTTCAATCACCAACAAACTTTTCAGGGATTTTCTAGATCTCTTTTCAAACAACTTTTGGAACTTATATTTAATAAGTCCTATTTCACATTTAAAAATAATATCTATCAACAGACAGATTGGGTAGCGATGAGGTCTCCTATTGACCCAACAACTGCTGAATTTTCAATTTTTCATCAGTGTGCCGACGATTATAAACCACTTTTTTATCGTCGTTTTGTCGATGACTGCTTCACAACTTTTAATGAACCTTTATAAGATCAAAGGTTTCTGGATTTTATTCATTCTTTACACCCAAATATTTCTTTTACTCTTGAAACAGAAAATAATAACAGTATCCCCTTTCTAGACATTTTAATTTCCAAAGAAAACGGCAATATCTTGACCTCCATCCATAGAAAACCGACTTCTACAGGGTTAGGGATTAACTTTTATAGTTTCTGTGATTTTAAATATATAATTTCTACCATTAAGACTCTTGTACACAGGAGCTTTCACCTTTGCTCATCCTTCCTCCAAATCCACCAAGAGTTCCAGAACTTGAAGTCACTCTTGATAAAAAACAGCTTTCCGTCACTCTTAATTAAAAGGACAATAAAACAGTTTTTAAATAACATATATTACCCTCCCTTTCCTGAAATCACTGCACCTAAAGAAGTTAGATTTCTTGTTCTTCCTGAGATGGGTTTTTTGAATCGAACCTTCAGAAAAGATATCTCTCAACTATTAAAAAAAAAATTTAAAGCAACCTAAATTTCAAGTTGTTTTTTTCCAACAACCACACAAATGGGAATTAAAAAAAAAATTAAAGATCAAACTCATAAGGCGTTACGTAGTGGTGTAGTTTATTTTTACTCTTGTCCAGAGTGTACCTCTGGAAAATATGTTGGAAGCACCCTACGTACCCTTCAGGCCCGTTTTTTCTCTCACATGGGCATCAATCTTAGAACAGGGAAAGTTCTTAATAAAAAAGAACATTCTTCCATAAGAGACCACTCGATTAAATGTCAAACAATTTGGACTCCATCTCAAACCCACTATCACTACGTATCTCTGAATCTATTTATATTAAAACACTATCTCCCTCACTCAATTCTGATTCCTCTTCTATTGCTTTAAACATCCTGTAAACAATCACTAGTAGCGAAGCTACTAGTGGTTGTTTACAGGATGTCACCCCTCTACCACACCATATTCTCAATGGATATCAAAGATTCAAGGTATGTTTCTTACTTGATCCGTTTGGTTTTGTATTGATTTTTTTTTTTTTAGCCTTTGCTAGCCAGTTTCTTAGTGGCTGTTTTTTTTCTGTACAATTTTACTTTACATCTTTCCTTAAATCGTTATATTAAAAGTCCCCTGTATTTATAATTATAATTCGTGGTGAACACTTAAACCTATTTTGTATATATGTAGGTATATCTCAATCTGTTTTCTAGAACCAGAAGATGACCGTAAGGTCGAATCGTTGCACTATTCAATCTTAATAAACATATTTGATGTTGGATTTAAGTCTGCTCCTCGCCATTGGTTTTTATTGAAAATTAAATTAAGGCTGCACAGCGGAACCTACCTGGATTATATATATATATATATATATATATATATATATATATATATATATATATATATATATATATATATATATATATATATATATATATGGTGAACAGGTCAACGGCATTGAAGATCATGACGAGTAAAGTTAAGAAAAAGTTAGCTGACATGGAGGAGTGGAAGCCTTCTGAATATTTAAAAACAGCTACCTGCTTAATGATGATTTGCGCAGGTATCAAAATGCGGAAATCATAAGTGGTGCTCAATGCTCTTTTAACAATGTAAAGGTTGTACTACGTGAGATGGGCAGCTATAATGGACACTACGAAACATGGACAGCATAAAAAAACACAGCAGGCGTTTTGACTGCGTCCGCACGACCAAATTCATCCAACAACTGCAGCAGTAGATAATGGAAGGCCCGTGCAATAGGAATCCGGGCTTTAGCGGGAGAGGTAAGTGTTGGAGTTACTACTATGATGTTGTCCTTGAATGAGGACCTTCGCTACCATTCGTGCAAGAGTCGCAAGGAACAAATTCTGAAGCTCCTGAACAAGTTCAAGCATCCTATTGAGCCGAGGCATTTACTTCTCAGATGAAAAGAACTTCTGCAAGGACCAGTTGCACAACATCCAGAATACCAGTTTGGCTTGCATATAATCCATGCAGAGTTACCCGTATTATGAAGACCAGGTTCCTCTGTTGGGGATTCCCCTAGTCCCACCTTCTGGCATACTATATCTTCCGATTGTAATCACATGGATTACTATGCGTAGGGGACGATTGAGAAATATACCAACCGCTCTGACTGCAACAACAGTCAGATGACTGACGACTGCTTACTAGGGCAAAAGTCGCCGTACTCACAACAGAGCCTACTATTAGGCAAGATTAAAAAAAACAAATATATATGTGAGGATAACAAATAAGAAAAATAAAAAGAAAGAGAAATGCTACGTAAAAGCTAAAAAATCAACAACAACAAATAAAAAAAGGATAAAAAAGCGAAAAGGCAACAGGAATGAAGCAACCCCGCTCGTTCGGGTACCGGGACAGGTAGCGTGCGCGAAAATCACCGAGACTGGGACATTCAAATAGAATGTGCCAACTAGGGTTGTGGATAACGCATTCGTTAAAATAAGGTTCAGTCGAGCGCTTCATCAAATGGCGGTGCGTCCCGCGAGTGAGTCTAATTCGAAGACGACAGAAAGGACCCTGAAGCCGTCGCGGCATGAGGGACGGGGAGGGGGGGGGGACGTCTATGGGAACAGTCGTGACATGGCACGTAACTTTAAGTTCCTCTCGACCGCCTCCCATTTTCTTTGCCAAGCAGCCCGGAGAGCTGCCCGTATTCCTGTCATGCAAACGGTGTGAGGAAGAGTGAAACGCTGGTCTGGTCGCCTAGTACTCGCGGACTCTTTGGTGACCTCATCGGTGCACTCATTCCTCGCAATTTCTACATGTCCAGGAACCCAGCAGAAGATAATCTCACCATTCGCCCGGCTTGCCATAACTGTGGCGTCACGGATATCGCGAATAAGGGGAGGCAGAGATTCCAATGCACCGAAAGCACTCAAGGCGCTTTATGAGTTGCCATGAATAACACTCCCGTTAACAAACTAGGCACGTCGCGTTATTTCCCGTAGTGAGCGGTGTATTGCAACCATCTCTGTCGTGAGGTCAGACGCAGCGCCTGGCAGAGCTCTGCTGACTTCAAACAGAGCGGCTACAGCGTGGAAACCGACACGCTCTTGAGACTTGGAGCCATCCGTATACACTGGCACGGTTCTAGCGTGACACGAAGTGCGCTTCAAAAAGGCCGAACGCAATACTCCTGGCACTGTAGAAACTTTCGGAGCAGAGGCGTGAAGACAAATATTCAAAGGTAGTACCTTCCAGGGTGGCGTCCTGGGCAGAACCAGTGAAGCCACCGGGCTGAGAGTTATACCGAGCTCTCGAAGGAGTTTTATAGCCCTAAATCAAAGGGCTTATGGCATGACTGGCGTCTCTTGGCAGCATAGACACCGTAAAGATCAGCTGCGAAAGCAGTGAGAGCTGTTGGCGACTAAGCGAGGCGCCGGACTCCCGCGTACAGGCGAATAATGTAATATGCACAGGGCAGAATGAGTGGCACCCACTAACATCGACAATAGGCTCTCAATGTCGGACGGCTAGAAGGCACCGGTCACCAGGCGAAGGCCCGTGTGATGGATCGAGTCCACCTTCCGCAATACACTCACAGCTGCAAATTAAAAAAAATTGCATCCGTAGTCGAGCTTTAAACAAAGAGAGGCTCGATAAAAAAGTAAGGCAGCAGCCCGATCAGCGCCCCAGGCGCTGAACGTCACGGAACGGAGAATATCCATGGCGCGGGTACAAGATACCCTAAGGCTGCAAATATGAGCCTCCCATGTGAGGCGTCAGTCAAATACAAGACCAAGGAAACGGTGCGAGTCCATCACTTCCAGGCAAACACCATTTAGAAACAAGTCTGGTTTAAGGTGGAACCGTTGATCCCGTCAGAAGTGCACCACCTTAGTCTTGGCCAACGAAAACTGAAGCCTGTGCGCTTCGGCATAGCGAGAGACGCGGTTCATTGCCTGTTATAATTGATTATCCATAGTTATTATCTGGGCCACGCCAACAGAGATCGTAAAGAGGTCTACGTAGCGCGTAGCGAGAACATCTATTGGCAGCACAAAGGTGATGCCGTTAATACTCAGGGCAAAGCGTTTGACACTGAGGACACTTCCCTGCGGGACCCCCTCTCTTTCTGCTTCATTGGGCCGGAGAGGGGTGCCCCTCCCCGTAGGCGGAATCGAAAATATCGCAAAAATTCAGATATAAAGATTAGCCCGAACCCTTTTCACTGTCTTCCACACCTCTGCTAGAAGGCTCTTTCCTGTTAAGTTAAGACACGTATGCCGCCAAGAGGAGCGGCGTGCGTGCTTAGATACATACCAGAACCTAGCCCTAACTCGACGAAGTTCACCGACAGTGAAATAGTTCGGGCGGCGCTTATAGCGCATGTAGGCATAACGCTTATGTTTGAAGGCCGTCTCACACTCGACTGACCACGACGGAATCGGTCGGCGTGCAAAACAGTCAGACGTTCTAGGAATAGTATCTAGCCCCATGGCGATGAGGTTGCTGGAGAAGAACTCAACGGCCTCATCTTTCGACCTATACTTCTCGAATGAGACAGAGAAATAACTCATTTCCTGAAATGCGAACCACCGCGCCCGCGCCAGTCACCACCGCGGTGGGCTCTCAGGCGACAACAGCCAAGAAAATTATAGTTTAATGGGATAAGAATCACTACCAGAGGTCATCGATTACCCCCGACCTCAAATCAGGCTTTACATCCGATGACCACAAAGATAGATCAAGACAGAAAATGGAGCGGTTCTCGGCCCGTAATGCTTAAACTCATCCACATTTAGGACACCTATCTCCAGCTCGTCGATCAGGTCGGCAACGAGCTGACCGCTGAGATTGATCGAGTAGTCTCCCCAAATGGGGTGTCTACAGTTCAGAACTCCAAGCAAGAGAAAGGGCCTTGGCAACCGTCTCACGACGCGGCAGAAGTCATCCGCGTCGAAGTCAGTTGACGGTGGAATGTACCCAGAAATAACAGCATACCTCCTATCGAGATGCAGCTGCACAGCTACTGCCCCAAAGGATGTGTCTCCAACGAAGAGAAGAACGGAGACATCATGCAGGTGTAAATGGCGCATCCTCTTCTCTGGCCCCATCACTTGGTGGTGGGGTCGCAAAACTTTTATACACCAGGAGGGAGTAAAAGGGGCACGTGCCCAGCATAATATCCTGCAAAAAGATAGCTAATGAAAAACAGGAGGAGCCAAGTCTCCGCTGCTCCTCTCAGTTGGCCCGGAGTCTGCGGCAATTCCATTGAAGGAATATGCCCTCCAGCCCTAGCTCGGTTGAGATCCGGGTGCCCTCTTCGAAGAGATGACCCTCACGGGAATGGCCGTATGCTTCCGGGAGGTGACAATGCGCTCTAGGCGCTATTGCCTTCGATGACTCATAGGGGGAGGTTGGGGGCGTCATGCGAGTCTTTTCCTCTTTCCGCCTCTTTTAGAGGATCCACCGCCTTCGAGACACCCAACCTAGAACTTTGCGTGGGTGTAGAAGCCGAAACTCCTTTATTGCTGTCCTCCTTTCAGGAAGCAGCTTTAGGAATCCTGGAAGTTGGTTTCACGACCAACTTCATGGGTGCAGTCTCATGTGAGTCTAACGACTCTGTGAAGGCGTTTGGCTTTACGGGAAACGGTCACGATGGGAGAAGGAGAGGGAGCCCTGGTTTTAACCGGGGCTGGGTGTGAACCCTTTATGCCGCTAGCTGTAGCAGAAAAGCGCATGGGTGCGTAAAACCCGCAAAAGGGTTCCGAATAGGCGCGGAGTCGACCGTGCTTGTAGGCCTGGATGGGCCAGGAGCATAGGGTGTCTTTCTTAACTTTGAAGCATAAGACGTTCCAGGGAGCACTGGGCGTGTCAGGATAAAGTGCTTAGTCTCGCAAAATGGGGGGACGATCCTGATCATGAACAACCAGGGTTTCCTTCTCAAGGAGATACGCAGCTCATTGATTCGAAAAAGCAGGATGCGGCACTCCGCAATTGTCACACTTGGCCACATACGATTTTGACTTATCGTCTGCGGCCTTGGAACAACGTACGCATACTTCAGGTAACCCCGACTTTGCACGTCTGCAAGAGCGATTCATGTGTCCGAAGCGATGGCAGTAGTAGCATTTCCGGGGCAATGGCACGAATGCCTTCACGCGGTAGCGATACCAACCTGCACGTACCGACTCAGGGAGCTTGTCACAGTCGAACATGACAAAGAGTGTAGTGGTGGGTCTCAAAGCCTCCTCACTCCTGTTTTCTCATTACCTGTTCGACCTTTACCACTCCTTGGTCGGCCAACTCTAATGCGATGTCATCTATAGAGTATTTCACGAGTTCCCTCGCATAAACTACTCCTTTCACAAAATTGAAGGTAGAGTGTGACGTGACACTCACTGGGGTACCATCAAGTGTGCAAAGAGCACTAATCTTGGCTGCCTTGGAGGAATCACGACGCATTTGCCGGAAGGTTCTCGTCAAACAAACGGGTCACCTTTAGGCTCTCTATAATCAGGATAGCTAATGCTCTTCTGTGGTGGAACATGTCACCCTTTGCCAACATGCTGCCATCAGTGGAGCGAATAACTAGGCAGCATTTGAAGCTAGTGGCCTCGAAAACGCCCATAATCTCTAAATGAGGTTACCCGACATATTCGAGCCTACGCTCTGCGCACTTTTGATCGTACTCTAGGACTCCTCACTCAGGGGAGCACCGGGGCTGGACGTGCCTGTCTTGGCTTGGTCGCATATCGAAACGGCAGCGGCACCGTCCATCCCTGTGGCTCTCACGGAGTTTTAGGAGCCCCGAGAGTTTTTCATTTTAGGAGAGGAAGGCGGGAAATGAACCCGCTTCTCTCCTCCGCCGGTAGGAGCGCCTAGGCAAGATGGACAGGTCTCGGAAAATCCTTCTCTAAATTGGAGAAAGTCTTGGCTGTCACCGGAGCACCAGCCGGGGGAGGAGGTCTCTCCTCTCCTTGTGAGGCCTCGGGGACCCAAAGCGTCTGAGGAGGATCAGCCTCTTTCATAGGGGTCGATTCGGGTTTTGTGCTTGGTACCGAGCCTGGGTTTGACCCCATAAAAGATCCTACTATCTGGGGCTTGGTCACCTCAGGGACCATGTCCATGTAGTCCCCCTTCCCCAAGACATCACAGATCCCATTCGAGGAACCTTTTGTCAAGTAGTGGGTTGGCGAACCGGCATATGTCGAGGAAGAGAGGAGGAACAGGTACACTGACCCACTGCAAGCTGGTTACGCACACAAGCAGGACGTTAGGGGGCTCTGGCCAACATGCCATGGCATCCCATTTCCTCTAAGGGGGTCGGCCCTATCAAGCCAGCGGTCAATTATCGGCCGCCTTCCTGCTTTCTTAGCAGTCACCTTGGAAAGCAATGGGGGGACTGCCACTGTAAAAAGTCACCCTAGGGCGTCTCCATACCCGATGAGAAAATAAAAAAACTATCCCTGCTATCACAGGGTACCCTCTAAACCTCTTTGACCAGAGAGAAGGCTTACTCTTCGCCTATGCCTACAGGTGCAGGGGACTCTCCCTCACCCCTTCTCTTGAGGCGCTCTTGGGCGACTCTCATTTTCTATTAGTAAACGGGACGCAAACGCTAATCACCCCGCGTAGTCACCCGCTCGCTCTGCGAGTGGTAAACACGGGGCCAGCAAAAGCCGACCGCCACCATTTAGGACAACACCTCCCGCCCTGTGTCCATCCATCCCTTTAGCGTAAAATCGATAGAGATTGAAAGGAGAAAAAAGGGGATGTGAGGAAGGTAAGGGTGGTGGTGAAGCAGGTTTTTAAAAACCCACCACCCAAAACCGGAGCTCAGGGGTGAGGGGCGTTGCCCCCTTTACTCTTAGCCACGATTCGGGAAAGTTTGGTAAGAGGAAGCTGGTCGGCGTCTACCCTGTGAAATTAGAGGACGACTGGAGAAAGTTGTAGGGAGAGTGAGGAAGCAGGGGAATGAGAGGGTGTCAGGAAAGCAAATAGCCCTGCTCCTTACGGGGACGAGGGTGGACATATTCTTAAGCTGGCGATGAATCTCCTCTTCCTATTACCTCCCAAGTATTCATTACAAACATCTACGATTCTATTATCCCCGTAATATTTATTAACATTTGTTTTCAATTGCTTTTGAATAATTAATATTAACTAACATTTTTTTGAATAGCATTTATAAATTAGATAATGATGACCCTTATGGCCCCTTGAAACAAATAAAAAGTAATCGTCCACATTTAATTTTAGCATTCCAAAACACTTTTATTAAACTAGACACAAAGCTTAATAATGCTAATCTACCTAAAATGACAAATTAGATAGATTTAGAAAATATTTAATGAATCTTCAAAATCATCAATACCCTGGATAGTGTTTGATGGAAACACAACTGTATTGCAATGGTCTAACATATATTTTTTACAATTCGACATAGAATTTACACTTGTGATATTTTTAAATATGTACATTAAAATATTCCTAATTATGAAATTCGCATAATTTGCTCAATTTGAACAATAGGCATGGAAGTTTAAACTATAATGCTGGTAATAACACCCACAACTTTGTTTTTCCCTCCTTTCCTAATTTCCTAATTCACAATACACAATTAAAATGATTATCTGATACAATATTAATTATTTCAAAATAACATTTATTTTGATTTAAACATAATTGAGATTTGAAATATATGCTTCATTATTTTACAAGACATTTTGTAAGAGTTGTTTATCCATAAGATTTTTAATCTTTGTTTATATTTTTGTATCATCTGCATATTCAGAAAGTATGGACATATTAATTACATCATAAATAAATAACAAAAATAATAATTAACCAAGAATATAACCATGTGGGATTATAAACAAAACTAGACAGTTGAACATCTGTTACCCAGTTAATAACTGTATTATAAAATTTATATTCGGTCACGAATATATATATATATATATATATATATATATATATATATATATATATATATATATATATATATATATATATTTATATATATATATATATATATATATATATATATATATATATATATATATATATATATATATATATATTTATATATATATATATATATATATATATATATATATATATATATATATATATATATATATATATATATATATATATATATATATATATATATATATTGAGAAAATATAATCAATTATATAGATTCCATTTTGTTCTACAACCTTGAGCAATCGATGCCACGTCGAGTTGCTGCATTTAGGAGGGTTAGAACATAAGAACATAAGAACATAAGAAAAGAAGGAGACTGCAAAAGACCATTCATGGCCTACACTTGGCAGCTCCTCACACGATACTAGATATCTATCCCATGACTTTTATATAAATAATTGTACATATTTGATTAAATTTACTTTTAAATATATATTTTTTCCAAAGCCAGAACTTTCCTGGATGATCTATAACATCAGAGCTACAATGTCTGGAGTTGTTTTAAGCCCAGTAAACAAATGGTACTCAGGCTTCCATTTTGTTGAAATTAAATAATTAGTTGTCTGATTCTATAAACGAAAATAAATGTCTACTACCAAGGCATTGATAGATAAGCTTATTTAAAAGGTAAGGATGCAATGGTACGAACTTTAAATTCAAGAACAGTGCCTTTAATTTTCTTTGTTACTAACCCGAAGAACTGAGCTCTACTCAGAGAAAGGAAAAGAGAAATGCCGGTCTGGCTGCTTAGTCTGTGCTAACTGCCTGGTTCTTTCCTTTGCGTTCTCTTTCCCAGAAACTCCTACACATCTAGGGAGAAAAGAGACGAAAACCTTGACTTCCTCCTGACTCGAAGCACTATAAAGATGTGAAGATTTCAATAACTCAAAGGCATTTTCGTGATCTGTGAGTCGTTAGGGATTATAAAATGATCTACACACCGTATTGTTCGCACGGATTGATCGGGATATTTCATCCAAATCGGCTATGAAAACAGACGCAACAACGAGAAGAGCTCCACTGGCTTCAAATAGGTGCGAGATGGCATGGAAGCCAACCCCCCATCTTTGTATTTGGAGCCATCTGTGTACAATACCATGACTTCAGTGTGACGTGGCATGTGCTGAAAGAAATACGGATACAATACTCCATGTGCTGTGGAAGCTTTTGTAAGCAAAGCGTGTTGACAAACGTTCAAAGTTGATATTCTTCAGGGTGACATCTTGAACATAACAATCGACGATACCGTACCTAAAATCGACGAACTCAGACACAAAAATTGTGACTCTTTCCTTCGCCTCTATAGAATAGAGGGTGTCCATTGTACCATATTGGTACACGGTATCATACGCCTTCTCCAAATTAAAAGAAAACCATGACAAAGCTCTGGTTGTGAAAGACTTCATACAGAAGCAGAGCTTCAGACGTAGAGTGAAACTTAAGTAAACCGCACTGTGCAGAATACAGGTTATCTCCGTTCTCCCGAAAATACTCTAACCTAAAATTGCCCAATTACTCCATTAACCTGCACGAACAGGCATTTAAAGAAATTCGGCGGAGACCATTCGAGATTGCATGATCTCTCCACCGATTAAGAAACGCAAGAATGGTAGGTGTTCATCAGGAATCTGAGAAGGTAACTTCCTTGATGGAAATGTGAAGAAAGCAGTTGCGAAAGTTTCCGCCACTGAAACGGGATCAGAGATGGTTTACTCGCATTCCTGGAAGAAGGAAACTGGCTCCTGGCTGAACTAACCTTGCGTCCTTTTGACACACTAACCACACGAAAAGAGGGTTCCTCCAATTTAGTGAAGGCACGTGTCTCACATGAAGAGGGCGAATTTGCTTGAAAATTAAACGGAATCTATTCCTCGACCGAAAAAAATCACACAGAGTAGGTAGTGGAGGAGAATCGTTTGAATGGCGCCTATAATACTTATACACATATCGCTTATCTCTGAGGACCGCCTCACACTCAGCTGAACACCAAGGTATGGATGGAGTGCAAAGTTGCTAGATGTTCGAGTTTAGAAAATAAACTAAAGGCATTGAGGTTGCCGGAGAAGAACTCAACGGCATCATAAACCGACCTTAGCTGCTCAATTGATATAGAGATGTAAGTCTGTGGGGGAATTCCACGTGGAATTTCTTTTCCAGCACGGAAGTTCCATGCGCTAGAGAAGGTTCTGTTAGGCTTAAATTGGTAAACCTAACCCCCCCTCCCCCTTCCACAAGCGGTAGCCTCGAACCGCGTCAACCACAGACCACCTTTACACGGGTTAGAATCACCTCGGCAAGAAGATTCGAGGCCATTCGAGAGTAAAGCTGTTTCCCACTCACCCCCGCGGGGAGAGCCTCGGACATATATAGGCTCGTCTTCCATGAGGCAGACACAGAGTTGAGAAGTCTCACCCAGACCCAAGAAGATTCCCCTAGTTCCATGTCAGGTGCTAACAACAAAGCAAAGTGACGGCTGAACTATTTGTGTGTTGGAATTAGCCCCAGCCAGTGAGGTAATTCCATTTAACGATCGCTACCGAGCGATTTTTCCGCCTACACTCATCAACTTCTGTCGAAGCCCTCCTCGTTTGCCCCTCGTTTTCGGGTGGCCGGACGTTACCGACCCCTTATTTTTGGAGAACCGTCATCACTTTAATTTCCCGATCAGAAGCTCCGAGCGCCCTCGCCTCACGTGCAGAAGACATCCGGG
This sequence comes from Ceratothoa steindachneri, assembly GCA_963969495.1. Classification (NCBI taxonomy): domain Eukaryota; kingdom Metazoa; phylum Arthropoda; class Malacostraca; order Isopoda; family Cymothoidae; genus Ceratothoa; species Ceratothoa steindachneri. The sequence continues at coordinate 78,225,075 of OZ018324.1, read as the reverse complement.
GAGCCTTACGTCGACGTCTCACCCGGAATCCTCCGTGAGCCAACCCCTCTTCCCCTCCAGTAACCCATTTGAGTTAATTTCCCCCATGTGAATAGTCTTCTCCTGTAATACATTCAATTTTAACTTCATAGTCTGATGCATAACTACAATTCCCCCCCCCCTCGTTTACCGATGTAATTTTGCCCATTAATTCTCTTATTTTTATGTAAATAAAATTATATTTTTGTACATGCCTCTTTAAATAACCTTGAGCTTTGCCATTGCACAAATTTTACCTGACTTCGTTGCACTCTTATCTCGTTGTTTCGCGTGTCGAAACTCGTGGTGTTCCGTTCCTTGTCGGCTCGCCTTTAAGTTATTGGTCCCTCCCCAATAGATATAATATGGTATTGATATAATGTAATGTCATACCACGACATAGTCATTTCCTCGAATGTGAACCACAGTACTTGATCTAAACACTATCGAAGTCTCTCCGGAGGCTGAGCTCCAGAAAAAGAAAATTGAAAGGAAAAGTGATCGCTTAGAGGTCGTCAATGATCTGTCATCCAATTGTGGTTGTGCATCAAAAGATTAATATTAAAGTTCAAGGCCTGGAAGAAATTCGGTTCTAGGTTAGAGTTACGTGAAATTTTCACATTTTGGATACTAATTTCCAGGTCTTCTACCATTTCTTATTGGATTCGATCCTTCAGAATGAGATACACTCATGTCAGAGGTAGTCACTCTTTTGCTCGGACAACGGCTCGTGCTTACTCTTCTGCAGTCTGGCCGCAGTGGTAACAGGAAAAGGGAAAAGGCCTAAAAAGGTTCCCAAATGACAAGGATGCTACCGCATTACAAGTCAGGGAAATGTCTGAGACGTAGAAGATGCCTAGTCGTGCTGACCACGACAGAACTACCTCCCTATCTTGTCTAAATGAAATACTTTCACCATTGGCAAGCCATGACCTTTTTCTCGAACAAATACAAATCACAATGATTTAATTAATCAAAGTGCGATCCGCCACGATTCATACATTTAGCTCTGCACAAAACAGTTTTTACCCAACTGTGTACGTTGATAATATTTATTTGTGTGGCAAAGGTGGTGGCAATAATAAAATATCCACCGCGACAACGCACGAATGTCTTCAAACAAAGCTCATTTGCCCTTTACGCCTATGTTGGTTAACTCTGTATCTTCTACAGGCATTACTTTGGGCTATACTCACATGAGCTGGCTGCTTGCGTGCTCATTCAGTGGCTTATTTTGTGGCTATTAGGGGGAAAAAATGTGATTTATTTTAATGCTTGCTTCTTTCCTTGAACATCAACACTTTTAACTCTCTACCTTTTGATTTCCTTCCCAATAATTATGATTTGACACTTTTCAAAAATTAGGTATTTAACTTTCTTAAAAATGTATACACACTTATGCAGAGGTTCTAACTATTTAATGAATGATTTTGTTGCCTTAGATAGCGATGAAATAGTCAGTACGTGCATAAGTTTGTTATTATTTGTGTTTGACGGATCGTACGGAAACCCTAACGTGGAATGGAACTCTGAGCGATACCAAAGGAATGAAATCATCCGATATGAACAAAAATAGGATATATTATAATTTTATAAACATGTATGGAATTGAAGTTAATTTCCGTAAATTAATTTAAGTAACACAAATTATAACTGAGGAATTCACTTTTATGGTATACAGAGAATATGAAAGATAAGTAAGCAGTTGAGATTGAAATATAATACAAGTAATACAATTATGTGAGTACAAGTTAGTACTCTGAGTACACGACCATATATATATATATATATATATATATATATATATATATATATATATATATATATATATATATATATATATATATGAGAGTACAAGTGGTTTTACATGAGATTACACAGCCATGAATATATGTTAATATAATTATGTGGCAAAGGTATAGTAAGTATAATTAGTAGGGCAGCACTATAATGGAGTGTGAATTGGGATCTGCACTGAGAGAAGAACAGAAGTTAGGATCTATTTTCGTATGGACTGATTGCCGAGAATAATCGAGAGAGAAAAAGTGACTAACCTTTATCTGAAGCGACGCTCTGCATAAGTGGACTGTGTACAGCGCTTCAAGGCAGATGGCGAAAGGCGTGTGTTTGTATGTGGGTGCTCGTGTAGACGAATTTCTAAAGAAAAGGTATTTTTTTATGTATTAGGGTAAAGTTACATGGAATATTCTCGTTACAAATTAATTGATTGATTAATTTTGGATGATACTTCTACATATTATATACATATGAATATAATTTTCTAGGATTATTACTTTTTAAAGGAATATCCCAGAGGGCATTGCTATAACTACCTCCCTAAGAAGGTTACTCCCCCTTTTTTCATAATAGACTACTACTGGTCCGTGTAACGCCGAAGTCAGCTAACGACACGACCGGAGCGTGTGACAGTGCCATGGTTTGACTGCGGGTACGGGGACACAGATTCGCCGTGGCAGTGCCAGTAGCGTTGGACGAGGCACTGGGATGTGTGAAGGTTGATGGAGCGAAGGTGATCCGCTTGCTGGTTCTTTCCGAGATGGCATCAAGCGGATTGGCAGTCTTGAGTCATGTTCTTCGCTGACGGAGTGACCAGTGGTGAAGAGGTTTGTCCTTGACTAACCACCGCTGCCGACGAGGGTTCCTGCAACCCAAAAGGAGTAAGCATTGAAACGGAAGGTGGAGTTTTAGTAGTAGGGGTGGGTTGGAGATTTTTGGGGGGCTTACTGGAGCATAACGGATTATAGTGGGAGAAAGAGCAGGTAAAGTGCGTTCTAGGTAAACGTTTTCTATATAGGCGGGTTTCAGGCGGTCTACGGAGACAGTATCCTGCCTAGCGCCAAGCTGAAATACAAAGAACTTCGGCTTCCAGGCGATGACAAAAAGGGCCCGTTATAGACTTGTTGCAAAGAAGTGCGAGTAGAATCGCGACGGAAGAAAACATGGGAGCATATTGTCATCTCTTTCGGCACGAAGGTTTTATAATTGGCAGGAACTCTAGAGGCGGATGCCTTAACTTCAGCCATCACCCGTATAAAATTATGTACATGTGTGATGGTAGAGGTTGGTCAAAAGAAGAGAAGAATTTACCAGGAAAGAGGAAGTTGAGTACGCTAAACAAGGTCCGCCGCAGAGCAGGCCGATTCCTCTTTCAATGATGAACGAATACCCAGGAGAATCAAATGTAGCTTGCCCACACAAGAGATGCTGGAATCTTTGGAGAGTAAGCTTGCTTTGAAGGTCATGTGCAACCGTTCCACTTTAGCATTGTTTTGGGGGTGATGGCTAGTGGTACGAAGACGAAAGGAGAAAAGCACGGACATGAGCGCATCCCATTGGTGGGATTTAAATTGGCGGCCACGATCAGTCATGATCGTTGAGGGAACATAAAAAACGAGCAACCCATGCTCAGATAGGGCTCAAGTTACAGTGAAAGCTCTGATGTCCGAGATAGGAACTGCCTCTCACCACTGAGTAAAACGATTGATCACGGTGAGAAGAAAGTAAGGCAGGCGACCTAGTAGATCGACGTGAACAGCGGCAAAACGTGACGAAGGAAAAGAAAAATGGACCAGAGGAGTTTTTCTGTGACGATAGACTTTGTCGCACTGGCATGGCAGGCATGAGCAAGTCCATTTGGCCACATTGGCATTCATACCGGCCACACGAAGCGTTGTTCAACGAGCTTGTGTGTGGCATTGACGCCAATCTGAGAGAGACCGCGAATTTGGTCGAAAATGTGCCGACGGTAAGAGAGAGGAATGAGAGGACGACGACAGTTAGGTAATGAATAGTCGGCCAGGATGCGCCTGGAAGGACTGTCGGGTAATGTGATCTCGCGAACGATGAGTTGAGAAGAGTGAAGCAGTGTTTGCATATCTTCATCTTGTTCCTGGGCTAGCGCTATCGTTGCATAATCGATGAGCGCAATGTGAGACAGCTGCATGCCCGAAATCGCGGCAAGCTGGAAAGCGCATCCTGTGTGACGTTTGAAGAACCAGGAACATAGCGAATACCATTCGTCATCTGCTGGATGAAGTCAAGATGACGAGCATCAACTGCAGTGTGTACTGATGAAATACTACGAGACGAACAAGCACCGACCAAAGATTTATGTTCCGTAAAACTAATGAAGTCACGTCCTTCGAAGTGATGGCGAAAGTGGCGGATTGCGAGATATATGCCCAGTAGCTCGTGAGAGAGCAGAAAGAGAGCGAGAGAATAAAGCAAGAGGTTGCCATTGGTCACCAATCTTTTGTTGTAAGGTTGCACCTACATGAGTCGAGGATGTGTCTGATGATACGCCGATGAACGCTCCTGGAGAAGGATGAGCCAATTTTACCGCGCGGGCAATAGCCTCTTTGGTGCGAGAGAATGCCTCGCACGTCTCAGTAGACCATTCAAAAGGAGAGTTCGTTTTGGTTTTGGTGAACATAGAATTAATAGGTTGCATGACCTTGGCAGTTTGGAATGAAACTGTGGTAGAAGTTGATCATGCAAAAGAAATGTCTCAGCTGTCTGCGTGATGTGGGTCGAGAGAAGTTGCGCATCACGGTAAATTTATCTTCTAGTGGGCTAATCCCGGCACTCGAGACATGGTACCTCGAGAATGAGAGTTGCGAGAGAGCAAATAGACACTTGGAGGTGTTGAATACGATACCGTACTGGCGAAAAAAGACCTGACGATGGTGGGAAAGGTGTTCCTCCAACGAGGAGGATGCTATTAAGAGGTCATCGATTTAGCAAAAGACAAAAGCAAGACCCCCTAAGGACTTGGTCTATAAAGCGCTGGAAAGTTTAACCAGTGTTGCGCAATCCATATGGCATTTTGATCATTTCAAAAACACCTAACTGAGTGGTGATGTTACTCTTTGGAACATCGTCAGGGTGATTAGGGATCTGGTTGAAAACACGAACCAGATCCAGGCGAGAAAAGAGAGTACAGCTAGAGAGAAAGATATATATATATATATATATATATATATATATATATATATATATATATATAGAGAGAGAGAGAGAGAGAGAGAGATCAGGTGAAATCTACTATGAACGGCAATTGATAGCGCTCAGGGAATGTAATGGCGTTTAGGGCCCTGTAATCCACAACTACTCGGAATTCCCACCGCATGGATTTGGGCAAAATATGGAGTGGAGAGGCCCACGGAGAAGTGGAAGGCCTACAAATCCCTGCCTCCATCAGTAATTGAAATTCATCACGCATAGCAAGCAGATTATCTGGAACTAGACGGCGTGGTCGGGAAAATATACAGTACATCCTTCGAAAGTGAAAATGTGAGTTCAGGAAACTCCTAAAGGAGGCGCTGAAATGGTGGCTCGGTGGGTGTGAGACGAATAGAGAGGAGGGAACTCTATGAAGGTGAGTACAAATCTAAAACAGTGAGTGAAGTTTTGCGATCGACAAGCTTACGGTGACGGAAATCGACCAAGAGGTCGTGAGCCGAAAGAAAACTGAGGCCGAAAATATTGGAAAATCTACCTCGGCCGTGACGAAGGTCCATCGAAAAACTCGACGGAGACCGAGTGAGACTTGAATGTTTCGTCTTTAATAGGTCCTATTATTAGGCGATTTGGCTGCCTTCTGAATTAAATTAGTGGGAGCACAATTCTTGTCGGCTTTAGAAATTGGCATGACACTGCATTCAGCACCAGTGTCTACCAGGAATCAGAAACCAGAAAGTTGGTAAAAAACGCAAAAAGGAGGACCTACCTGAATAAATTATGTGTAGGCAGTGGATGTTGACCCGTTTATCCCTTGTCTTTTTAGTTTAAAGGATGCGATTGAAGAGTTGAAGCTGAATTCGAAGAAGCTTTGTGAGAATTTGGAGAATGTGATTGAGTTGGTTGATGTGAGAAAACTGGAGAGTTGAGGTTAAAAAGAGGCACTGGTTACAAATATGTGCACGGTTGCAAGCATTTTACATCTTGTGTAATATATTTGTTATGGTACCAGCACCATTGAGTAAATTGAGAGGAAAAGGAAACGTTATACTTCTGGATACTACTTGTCGCAGTATGTGAAGAAGAGAACGGTGGCTACAAGGCTGTGTACAGTGTTCAGCGTTGTGACATTTCCTTTGATGGTACCAGCATAGACTCTGATTGTGTGGAAGGTTATGAGAATAGGCGGAAGAATGAGGTTGAAAATTTTCCTGCTCCTCACCTTCTGCGTTGGAAAGTCCTCGTTGGTTTCTCCTTTGGGAACCAAAGCGGGACCTGTGCTTCCGATCGCCCAACGCGTGTTTGTGCTCACTCTGTGATCCCTGTTGCAGCTTTAACACCTAGATGTCGGCTTCCATCCTCCGTATTAAAGCTTCAAAGTCCCTCGATAGAGAAAGTGGAACCCTTGAACGCTCCGACCAGTCGTCAGATGAGCTCGTCGTTCCCCGAACCTGAGAAATGAAAGTGTTGTTAGTTGGGCTATGAATTTGGTCGTTGCCCCAATTCACGTAGGGATTAACAAATAATTTCTCGGCGGCTATGGCTATCTGCTCTATGTTCGAGTAGTATGAGTTCAAAATAAGCGGTCTGATCCCCTCTCGGACTCCCCTCATGAAAATCTCAGTGACAAGAAGGCTAAAAAGGTCGGTTTGTGCACCTTTTACCCTGATTAGGTCCTTTAGAAGATTTAATAAAATTGAAGTACTCCTAACTTCCATTTCCTAAGTTTTCAGGAGCTCTCTTAGGTCGTCTACTTGCGACCTGCCGTAATTCATGTGAAAAGCCTCCCTCAGGCGGTCTAAAACGCCACCCTGTCCCCCGTTAATTAAAATCTCCCTGAATTCAACAAATGCACTTATGGGGAGACGTTGTATGGCTAACGCTGTCTTTTCTTTTTCTATCATGTTCTGGGGGTTGAGACTTCTAGCCATGCGATTGGATTTTCTACATCGAATACTGGAAGCGAGATATATGAATGTGGCTGCCTGTGCGTGGACTGCGGATTAGATTCAGGCGCTTGATTGTGTTGATCAAGTGAGCCGCTATCCGATGTCTTTTGTTGTTAATCCATCATAGTATATACTGTTTATTTATGTGTACACGTTGTAGCGGGCCGAAAATCTATCCTCTAACCCCAATCGATCCAACCCGCTTCCTACACTAATTCGGACGTGATAAATCGAGGGGGAAATGAAACTGATTGTATGTGCAGTACTTTATCTACAAGAAAAGATATGGGGTAAATATTTATGAGTTCTCGTTACTTATTTATACAACAAAAAAAAAATTAGATTGATCAATTTGCAATTTCAATATCAAAATAACAGTCCTATGACCAAACCAAGAGACAAAGAAGAAACAAAAAAAGATAAATGAGCAAACAAAACCGGTTCTGGAACTGAAACCATTAAAAAAAAAGGCCTCACGTTTTACCCCGGGGATAGTTCTGCCGGCTGCCACTTGTGTGGTCATAATTCACGCAGACGTCTTACAAAAAAAAGGCTGGTGCCTCCAAGCTCGGTATAATGCGATCTGGTCTCGTCTTGAAGTTATTAAAGCCCTCTCTGTTCTGTTGGGACTTACAATGACTTAATTGGTTATTTCAACCCTACAGTCTCTGACACTCCTTACAAATGGTGGCGATTAAATTTTGGAGTATTAATAGAGTGGCTTATCGTAAAATATCAAACAAACGGGTAAATAGCTGAGCAATAAAAAACAACAACATTTTAAACAAATATGAAATCAAATAAATATATTATATATACCCCCCCCCCTTAAAATAACAAACATCTCCATTCACACACACATTCTTACACTCACATTCGCTTCACTACACCGTGACGATTGAACTAATGCATTTATATGCGTGAAAGAGATGTGGTTGTTAAAAGTGCACGTGTGTGTGTGTGTGCGTATGAGCACGTACAGACGAAAATCTTAGAGATTAAAATTAAGGAAATTAAAGATATTAAAGAAAATTATTCTCTGTATTTAAGGGATATTGGTAAATAATAATTGAATCATTATAATGAAGCTAGGATGAGTCAACGAACACGAGATTGAAAATGGCCCTCGTGCTTCGCAAATGGCAGCGTGAGTTCAGAAATCCCACGTTTTCGTACAAATGTATTTATTTTCGATAATTAGGCGATTGGGATATATTATATACTGGGAACCATTGTTATGCAGAAGTTCAACTATTGCATGAATGATTTTGTTACATTAGATAGCGATACATTAGTGAGTACATGCATAAGTTTGTTATTTGAGTTTGACTGATCGTACGCAAACCCTAATGTGGATTTGAAATCTCCGAGATACCAAAGGAATGAAATCATCCGATATGAACAAAAATAGGATATATTATAATTTTATAAACATGTATGGATTTGAAGTTAATTTTCGTAAATTAATTTAAGTAACACAAATTATAACTGAGGAATTCACTTTTATGGTATACAGAGAATATGAAAGATAAGTACTCTGAGTACACGACCATATATATATATATATACATATATGAAAGTACAAGTGGTTACATGAGATTACACAGGCATGAATATATGTTAATATAATTATGTGGCAAAGGTATAGTAAGTATAATTAGTAGGGCAGCACTATAATGGAGTGTGAATTGGGATCTGCACTGAGAGAAGAACAGAAGTTAGGATCTACTTTCGTATGGACTGATTGCCGAGAATAATTGAGAGAGAAAAAGTGACTAACCTTTATCCGAAGCGACGCTTTGCATAAGTGGACTGTGTACAGCGCTTCAAGGCAGATGGCGAAAGGCGTGTGTTTGTATGTGGGTGCTCGTGTAGGGGAATTTCTAAAGAAAATGTATTTTTTATGTATTAGGGTGAAGTAATATGGAATATTCTCGTTACAAATTAATTGATTGATTATATTTTGGCATGATACTTTTATATATTATATACATATGAATATAATTTTCCACGATTATTGCTATTTATAGGAATGCCCCAGAGGGAATTGCTATAACACTGTCCCATAAATTTCCTTCTTTGTTTCCTAAATCTATAGATATTTCAATTCGGCCAGCCTTGATGTGGACTTTTGTCCGTGCCTGTTTCCTAGGCAACGACACTAGCCAGCTCCCACAGATTCAGGGATCCTACCCAGGTCATACACGAAGAATAGTGTTGGGGTGGATCAGAGTCCCATCTATCCTTCCCCACCACACGGTCTATCATAACTACCCTTGTAGGCAAATTATTTAGTGATGTCCTTATGGGCTTAATCTAGCAGTGCTGTTTTAGCGTAAAATAACATTTTCACAAATTTAAGGTGGACTGCGGAGTTATCTGTCTAGGTATACTGATCACTTTGGCTCGTTTAAGACGCTTCTGATCTATGTGTGGTCAGAGCTGTCCACAGTTCATGGATAAGGTTCTGAAGTCTTCCGTTTATGTTTTGCTAAATTTTTTCACCTTCGTATGGTCTTTTTCTTTAGAATGAGTATGGTGTACTACTCCACACTAGCTTTCTCTGTCGGAATTGGAACTCTTCAGGATAAAGTTGCTTTAGTGTGGAAAATCTCTTATTGCAGCAACTCTGCATGTGGAATGGTTAACTCTTATAACAAATTCTTTGACCTGTTCTGGTTATGCAGCCTTTGTAGATATAGTAGTGTAAGAAAAGGAGCGCTGACAAAATGAAGCCGAAAGTAGCGTGAGGCAAGTTGCGAACAAATTCCTGCTTCGCCAGATCACTGTTGTTGAGCGGCGAATCAAGCGCACCATTGTCTGAAAAAGATTGATTCAAGCGAAGCTTTTAAGCCGATGGCAGCCTCTCTTTATTCTCTCTGATTCCCCATAAAGGTATAGCAGGGCGTAGAAGTTTAAGCTCTCCGTTCAATAATTCCGATTGCGAAACATATACTGGTAGACTTATTCATGCTCAGCTTGCCAGCATTCCAACGTCTACTACCACACAATGGCTCTGTTCCTTTTTCTGCTCGCATTTTAATGCGATACACACTGATATAATTGCTCATGTAGCTTACTAACGTGATTGCAATTACTTTCTAACTATGCTTAATTGCTTCGCTTAGAAGCTGTAGTTATTCCCGACATTGGAGTTTAGATCGTTAATCGAGCCTAATTTTCAGGTTGTTACTCGATTTGGTCCATCTGTTGCTACTTGAATGCTCGTGGGAGCCAATTCGAATTTTATCAAAGGCAAGCGCTTATCTTAGTTACTAGTTCTTCACATTCTTAATTGCCATCATGGAAAAAGGATGCACTTCCCGGGCCAAAAATGCCTACAATCCACGGACGCCAGCATTAAGTGGGTGGAGTAGCTAGTTTTCTATGATTTTGGAGGGATTCGTTCATCTTCGAGTAAATATACTGTGATAACACCAAATTTAACGCTTTAAGGAAGAAACAAGGTGGGCAGCTGCCTAATCCAAGTGGATTCTAAATATCAGCATAGATAAAGAGGGTAAAAATAATTATAAAAGAGGGAGAATACCACTATGTGATAATATTTTTTTAAAAATGGGGGTTTAAAAGATACCTCTGCCAAAAGGAAACGAAGGCGGGAGACGAAAGGGATAGTTGAAAGGGTCGGAAAACAGGACGACCGGAGAATGGCGAAATGAGGGCATTATAGTAGAAGATGGGCAACCGATTGATCCCCACCACAAAAACGGCAGCAAGGGCTGATTTGAGTCCCAACCGAAACAAGATGGCAGTGGGTAAGTCTCGTGTGGTCGATGCAAACGCGGCATAGGGCGACCTCTAAGGACTGTAGTCTCTGAAGGCTCGAGAGCCCAGAGCAAACAAACTTTTTGATAAAAAAAAGTTTAAAGGATGAACACCAATCCAATTCGTTCTGCCACAACTGAAAAATATAATCAATTATATGGGAAAAGAATTCTTGATGAGACAATGCAGAGTTATCCGTGGACACAGAATATGTTAAACGGGCCAGCTGATCAGCTCTTTCATTGCTCATGAGCCCTACATACACAGGGGCCCAACAAAATAGAACTTGGTAACGGAACACATTCTGGACCACCAAGTTGCAGATTTTGTGACTAAAGGATGGGAAGAATTAAAAGAGCGTATTACTTGTAAAACATTCCTAGAGTTAGAGGAAATGACGAAACATTTAAAAGGTAAAATGTGGATCACTCTAAAAGGTAAAAGAATGTCAGAAATTTCAGTGGTAAAGATCGAAGCTTCCAGCGCAAAGTCGAAGGTAAAAACTCTCATCAGTAGGTGGCTGCAGCACCTACGCAACTGTCTAACTTGAGCTTGGAACAATCTGGAAATGATCAGATAGTGTTGTAATATTAGGTTGCATGCTTGAGGAAAACGCTCTTAAAGGAGCAAGGGTTCACGGGTGATTTGTCCAGGCCTCTCGGAAGCCTTCCGAATTGGCATGGCCTAAGTTCTACTTGAGAAGCATGGTTGTATGAGGGCTAGGATAAACCGTCGACAAGACAAGAGGGAAGTGGTCCCTACCATGGAATTCATCAAGAGCTGACCATTGAAAATCACTGAGGCAGTCGGGGGAACAGAGACAGGTCAATACAACTAAAATAATTCTTCTAGACATGATAAGAGATAAAATCGGAGGTTTTTGAAACGCAAAGAAAGTCAGATAATAAAAGATACTCTAAAACACTGCCTTTGGCATTCCGAGTGATGTCACCCCAATACGGGTGACGGGCATTAAAATCTCCGAGTAATCAAAACGGGGAGGACAACTGATCTACAAGTTCAAAAAGGTCGGGTATTGATAATCGTGAAGAAGGAGGGAGTTAAATAGAGCAAACAGTAGAAAAACCTTGTAAGAAAAACCTTCACGGAAACAGCTTGGAGGGTAGTGTAAAGATGGATAGGAGATACATGGTGGGATGACGAAACCATAACTGACATCCCCACCATGAGACAAGTTCCCAATATGGGCAAAAAGAGTTGAAGATACGAAAACTGGGTACAAGTTTGTTCTCCTGAAGACAAATAACAGCGGAGTAGAGTCGTCAAAAGAACTTTGAGTTCTTTCCACTTGGGAAGAACGCCTTGGTAATTCCATTGTAAAATGGAGGATCTTATGTGGGACAGTTAGATATCTTTTCTTCTGCTGCCTTTGTGGCTGAGGTTCAGTTTGAAGTGCGTCCCAAAAAGCTTGGGGGACGAAGAGCAGATTTCGAAGAGCCTGCCATAGCAGGGAGAGAGATCCTGAAAGGAGCAGTGACAGAGTGTATGTCTGATGGTTTCGAGGAACTGGCCGAGGCCTCTCTCTGTAACTAAGGTGCACAGCCAGGCGGAAACAGAAGGTCGAGAAGAGATTTTCAGACTGTAGATCTAGAATCATGAGCCGAGGGCGCTTTCGATATCTGAGAGGTTGATCCAACAACTGAGACTGGCGATTTTCAAATATCATCTGCTTCCATCGGATCATGACTATGGGGGTGAGGGGGGTGCAGTTGATCCGGCCAAAGTATGAGGCACTTGGTGGATTTCTGTTCCGTTTGGACCGGTAAGGGGCCTACTTCCTATGAAGGGCGGGCTGCCATCCTCTTACCACAGAGCTTTGGGTCACGGAGTCGTGTAGAACCTTCACTGGTCGGTATCGAAGATTCTTTCAGATAACGTCTGATGTCTTCAAGCGTCTCACTCTGAGCAGCGGTCCCGGCTAGAGCTGCTGGGAAGAGGGAAGAAACATTAGGTATCTCAGTATGAGGGCGATGCTTGGACGAGATATCGGGAATAGTTATGACAATAACAGTGTAACAAGGAGTAACAAGGAAAGGAAGTACCCTAGGAGACCTTACAGTCCATTCAAAGGGGGTACCTTTGGACTAGCAATCGAGCAGGCACATGGCTGCTCAATTGTTTTGCGTCCCTAAAAGGCAGCTTTTCAAGACTTTGTCTAGTCTTGACTTGAACTGGTCAACCGATTCACTGTTGACAACTTCCACTGGAAGTGCGTTCCACTTACCGAAAATACTGTAGGTGAAAAAATTTCCACACAGATTGCGGTTGTAACGCTTCAGTTTAAGTTTGAAGCCGTGATTGCGCGTTCTATTCTCACTCAGTGTGAAAATATCCCGGTAGTCAACATTGTCGAACCCTCGAAGTATTTTGAAAACTTCGATGAGCTGACCACGCAGTCTACGGGTTTCCAGCGAGAACAGATCTAACTCCCTTAGTCTATCCTCATAACTTTTATGTCGGATAGAGGGAATCAGCTTGGTTGCTCTAGCATGTACGCGTTCCAACCTTGCGATGTCCTTTCGAAACGAAGGACTCCAAAATTGTACGGCATACTCTAGGTGCGGCCGAACGAGGGAGTTGTACAGACAAAGTACTATCTCCTTGTTACGGTATCCAAACTGGCGCTTTATGTAGCCTAACATCCTTTGGGCTTTCTTCTCTGCCTCGATGCACTGTTTCGAGAACTTGAGGTCGCTAGTGATTGTTACACCCAAGTCTTTCTCAGTGTCACTCGATTCAAGAGCAGTGCCCTTGAGGATATACTGAAATTGGGGGTTTCTGTGGCCGATATGCATTACTTTGCATTTCCCCACGTTAAAAGGCATTTGATACGTGTCCGACCGGAGGGGTGTTTTTCAAAATGCCACCCAGCCAGTTCCTGCACCGACTGTATTCTTAACGGCCAAATCAAAGAGCGTAAAGAAACGTGCAGGGCTTCCGAGGAAAGATCCAGGAAGTTGGAGGAGAAAATAAACAGCCTCGAATTAGAACACGCCGGACTGATTCGCAGGCTAGAGTTCAGAATAGCAGAGCTAACGTCAAGCCCTGTAATAAACACTGCATCTGCAGTATTACCCCCAGAGCTAGGTCGGCATGCTACGGATAAACCCTCAAATAAAAAGAAAAGGAAGGGAAAGAAACAGGAAGAAGAGAAAGTTGAAACAGAAGATAAAGTAGAAGCTGAAAAAGAGAAAGTTGAAGCAGAGGAAGAAAAGGAAAACATAATGAGACGAGCCTCCGCAACTCCTCCCAGTTTACCCAGAGTTCGCGGCAATTCCATTGAAGGCATACGCCCTCCAGGCAGTGGCGGCTCGTAGCTAAAATTAGTAGGGGTGCTGCATCAGGAATTTTTTAGCATTATTATAATATTGTGTAAAAGGAAATAAACATATAAAACTATTGTAGAGGAATTATAACATAAAGCCTCCCGGAGGGCCAGGCGGACGTATACATTAACCCCTTCCCCTGCGGAGAAAGCAAGAGAATCGGGTCACATGAAGAGAGTCGTGGGAACGTTCTCCGGCGAATAACAGTCTACCCTGTTTGATCTCTCCGCCGCATAGGTAGTCGGAGTGAGCCGCTGTGATCAGGGGGCCACCAAAGGCCCTTAAGCAGCGCTCAAAGGATTCAATTACCTATGAGATCCTGAGGCCCGTGGTTAAATCGCCAAAAAGCGGTGCCAGTCAAGAGGAACACCAAGGATGGGGACGGTTGGTTGTGTCTCTAATTAACAAGCCGACTTGGGCACCGCGGTGCCACCTTCCTCACCCCTCGCTTTCCCCTCTGCGGCCTCACCCCTTGCTCTCTCTGCTGCGGCCTCGCCCCTTCCCCCTTAGATGGGGCGGTCGCCAGCCTATAAATAAGCCCCTGAAGGAAAGAGAAAGGATTAGAATTCGAGGAGAGACGATAAAAATAAAAGATCAGTTCGAGAAGATCGATCCTTCCCCCAGTGCCGAATTAACATAGAACTTTAAGTTTTGTATTGGTACCAGAGCGAACTAGCCTTTACAGACTTAGAAGTCTGACTGTATTACCATTCCCAGTTCCAACCCAGGAATTTCGGCAGCAAGAGAAGCAGGATTAATTCGAGAAGAGACGATAAAGGATCAGTTCGAGAAGATCGATCCTTCTCCCAGTGTCGAAGTATCGGTACCAGAACGAACTATCCTTTACAGGCTTAGAAGAAGTCTGACTGGATTACCATTCCTAGTGCCAAACCATGAATTTCGGCAGCAAGAGAAGAAAGATGAATTCGAGGAGAGACGATGAAGGATCAGTTCGAGAAGATCGATTATTCTTCCAGTGCTGAATTAACATAAAACGTTAAATTTTGTATCGGTATCAGACCGAACTATCCTTTACAGGCTTAGAAGAAGTCTGACTGGATTACCATTCCTAGTGCCAAACCAGGAATTTCGGCAGCAAGAGAAGAAGGATTATTTCGGTGCCAGCCCGAAGCATCCTGCACAGGTTTAGTAAGAAGCTTGGCAGGACCAATATTCCTAGTGCTAAACAGGAATTTCGCAAGTAAGATAATAGAAGAACCAGTCATCCTCGAGTGACTCTCAAATTGCCATCTTAAAACCTAAGAATGAGACATCGGATTCCCTTACCTCCCTCTCACCTCGAGGAAAATCTAACATCGGCTGCTCCAACACACCAAAGCGCGAGAAAAGCCATCAAAAACAGGCGTAGAAGAAGTCTGACTGGATTACCATTCTTAGTGCTAAACCAGGAATTTCGGCAGCAAGAGAAGAAGGATTATTTCGGTGCCAGCCCGAAGCATCCTGCACAGGTTTAGTAAGAAGCTTGGCAGGACCAATATTCCTAGTGCCAAACAGGAATTTCGCAAGTAAGATAATAGAAGAACCAGTCATCCTCGAGTGACTCTCAAATTGCGATCTTAAAACCTAAGAATGAGACATCGGATTCCCTTACCTCCCTCCCACCTCGAGGAAAATCTAACATCAGCTGCTCCAACACACCAAAGCGCGAGAAAAGCCATCAAAAACATCCAGCAACCCCTGATCCTTTTTTCATGTAAGTTAGAATGACCATTTATATTCGTATTGCTTTAGTGTGAGTTTATTACGGTACTGAAATTAACTGAAGTAGAAATAATTGTTAGTGAACCCCGTCATCTTTACCGGGAGAAGAGTGAAGCTTAAAGTAGAGCCGAATGCTAATCTAAAAGGGTCACTATAAAATACCTAATCGGCAATTGGTATGTTTATGTGGAGCCTATTTTTTTAGGGGGGTCATGAATAGATTCTGTAATAGGCCCAGTTTCAAGTATGTTTGTCCTCGTTAAACTTATTAGGTAAATATAAAATATTTTTTCTGTTTTTTTTTTGTAGTTAATTGATAATATAAAAAGTATTTTTATTTTCCAGGAGGAGGCTCTCTCAAAATCGTAGGCCCATGCCCAATGTCCCCCTTCATTCGCCTAAGCGAAGATCAAAAGGTTGTTTTTCTCCGCAAACTTGTCAATCACTTGATTATTCGAAACTTGAATGTCATTGCGGACGGCGAGTCGTGCGAAGCAGTTGAGGCGATCCTGGCCAATGGCGCTCCTAATATACATACGTCTTTAGCCGTTTCAAGGCTGAGAATGAGCATTCGACCTGTGCATTTGAGACTGGCAGAGTCATTAAGATGGTCAGGAGCTTCGCAAAGTTCAGGAACATACTGTCCTCAGCGTTCTCCTTCATATTCTTGACAGTCCCGAAGACAGGAGCGGAATTTGTCCACCGCTGTGCCTCCACCTGCACGAGCACCAGTCACTTAATATCGCTCTCGTAGAGCTTAGCGCCATTAAGGACGGCATCTACGTCTGCCTTTGAGCCCTTGAGAAGCTCCTTCAATCGGAGAGCAACTGACACGGTATCGTCGTCAAACTTTCTCTTCAGCTCGGCGATCACCTGATCAACGAACGAAATATAGACCGAGCGTCGATATTCGTGTGCTGTTTCTGTCGTGCACAACGACATCATCGTAAGCCGAGTCCACTTCAATCAGGAGATCCTTGTCTTTTGAAAATACAGTGCAGAAGTGCTGTTTGGCATTCTTTCTGAACTTGGCGAAAAGTCTCGATCTCACGAACCAGTGCGTACGCAGATGCCAAATCACCCTCCTTCTTCTGCAGCGTCCTGCTCGGCTTGAGTGTGTTTGCCAAAACGGACTTCGCCACAACCAGGCAATGAGAAAGCGATGGTCCCTAATCACGGCGAGTAAGATGCCACCATTGGCATCAAGCTGCATTTCTTCTTCCATGAAGACCGCAATGTGAGGCAGAAACTCTATGAACACGAGGACTGCTCCACATGGCGAGACTCGGCTTCGCTGTCGGATCTACAGGCTGTCGATGTCTAAGTGCTTGGCTGTTGCTCCAGCTCATTGACATCACGCTTACAATCACCACCATTTTTGGCCACTTTGGTCTTAAAGAACGAGGCGATCTTCATATCGCCGACTCGCTTCATGGTACAGGCCCTGTGAATTAGAGGGAACTAATGCATCACACGGAGAAGCTCAGGCGCTCATATCACGCCATGTCAGTAACAATATAAATGGTGTTGAAAAAGGCAGAAAACTCAATATATATTTTGCTGCAATGTATATCTACTGCTAACCACGATCCGTCTTAATGGAACACCCTTTATAATAAAAAGAATCACTTACTTTGCACTGCTGTATTTCAGAGAGAGAATGACGCGGAGATGATGCTGGTGTAGTTGCGAGGAGAGAGAGAGAGAGGATGCTGGAATTAGTTTCGAAAGTAAAAGATGCCAGCGAGCACATGCCTAACTCAGGCCAGCTGCCAAAGAGCGGAAGGGTCAGGCGTGTGAGTCAGGATGCGCGATCCGACTGGTCAGTCAGTCAAGCGCACACGCCGTGTCCACCGTGACTCAAGAAACGAGGTGGACTCAAAAAGCGATGTAAGCCAGGCAGATTGTGTGCAATTTTCTCCTGGTTATGGAGGGAGGGCCGAGGCCGCCTACCCTCTCCCCCCTGGATCCACCCCTGCATGGATCACATTCGAGGTACCTTTTGTTTCGTCTTGGGCTGGCGAACCGGCATCAGTCGGCAAAGAGATGGGGGGACGTACACTAACCCCATATAAACTTTCTATGCATGCCAGCAGGATTTAGAGGGCACGGCTCCCGTCATCCCAGGCACCCCTGAGGAGATTGGCCCTATTGAGCTAGTCCCACCGGGAGCAGTCAATTATGGGCCCTGACATACTTTCTTGGTAGTCCTCTGGAAACTTAAATGGGGGCGGGGGGGGACAAATGCTAGTAAGAATGAGTCAACAAAGAGCGATTCCAGAGAAGGGGGTGAGGGAGAGTTGCCGGGATCTATAGGCCTGGGAGAGGAATAAGCCTCCTCTCCAGTCAGAGAGGTTTGGACGGTCCCCTGAGAAAGCACAAGAGGTGTGGGGGGGGCTCCTTCTCTGCTGTGAGCTGCCTGAGAGTGGCCCCAACGGTGATAAAGTGTAAGTTGAGAGGGGTTTTTTATTTTTCATCATTGGACATGGTGACCCTATTTGTATCACAGGACACATGTGTTTATTAGCCACACAGTATCCAGCTCTGTGAAGGGTGAATATGGGGCTGGTGAAGCCAGCTGCCGCCTTTTGGGACCACAGCTCCCGCCCAGTGGCCAGGCAGCTCTTCTGCATGGCGGCTCCTCCTTGGGTGGGCGTAAAATTGAAAGACAGTGAAAGGAGAGAGAAAGACTATGTGACGAAGGTGAAGGTGGAGGTGAAGCAAGTTGTTAAGAACCTACCACCCCAAACCGGATCTCAGGGTTGAAGGGGCGTTGTGTCTACCCCCTCAGCTTCGATCCGGGATGGTTGGGTGAGAGGAAGCTGGTCGGCATCTATCCTGTGAAAATACACGCTGACCAGAGAAAGTTGTGGGAAAGGTTGTATGGAAAGTGAGGAAGCAGAGTAAGAAGCAAGGGTGTCAGAAAGAAGGAGAAGAGGTTAAGCTGGGGCCGGATGGGACACTGAGTCCTTTCAGCATGGAAGCCAGGAAGGCAAATAGCTCATCTAACAATGAGCAAAGTAGGAAAGATGGAAGGATAGTCTCCACCACATGAAAGCAGACGATCTGCAGAGTGAACAGGAACCATTGGCGAAGATGGTTGTGCCCCGAATGGGTGGACGCATGGCTGGAGATCTCAGCTAGGACATAATTCTTCAGAAACCTGTCTCTTTGCAAGAGTTAGAGATTCTTACTTTGCTTGGGCCTCATCCAGGAAAAAAGCCCCAAGAAAGAAATCTGAGAGATTGGAGGCAGAGACAATGGGAGGCCAGGGAAGAGAGGGATCGCTGGTTTTCAGTGGAGGGAAAAAGGGTGATGTGAGCATCGAACGGAAGTAGAGGAATTTGCAGAGGAAGATAAGACTGTTAGAAAGGAAAGAGGCATTGCATTCAGCACAGATACCGGGTACAGGCGTGGAGCGCAAAGCCTTCTAGCATTAGAGAGCCTGGTTTAAAATTGGATTGAGGTGGCAGAGAGTTGAGGGTGATGTGGAGCTGTACACTGCAAAACCAAAGTTGAGCTTAAACTGGACCAAGGTATTCTATTCTAACAAAGGTTCGGCGGTCAGTGACCAATGTAATGTGGGGCAGATGACATAGAAGGTTAAGGGTGGAGCGGGAGGTGGCAATAAGGTGAAAGAGATGTCTTCTATAAGAGGTTCTCATCGAAGATGAAGCTTAGAAAACTCACGGAGCGCTTCACACATTCCCAGCCATTAGTAAGGTTAAAATTTCAGTGTGTCATTTTCAGTGAGAAAGAAAGAAGACAGAGGAAGATTTGAGGGGAAAAACAGCCCACTCAACCGCTATTAATAGCTAATTGGACCTGGCTGATGCCTGTGAGAAGAAGCCTACCACTGTAGTAGATCACTAAATTGTCAGTGTAGGTGTGTTGTTATATTGGACGGAGGATAGATGGAGTGACCCTGTTCATTACACAAGAGAAGATAAGGAAAATTAGTACCAAACCCTGGGGAATACTTTCCTTTTTTATAATAGGCCCGAGTAAGAGGAACAAACAAGGACCTAGAAAGAAGAGTCGCACAGGAACTGGAAAATGAAGGTTGGTAGGAATCATCTTAATCTAAGGGAGAACAAACTATTGATAGTGGAGTAGGGAGTAATGGTATAAGCTTTGTAGATATTGAAGAGGGTTGCATGCATGTTAATACAGCGAGAAAATGCCTCCTGAACACCAAGACTAAGTCGGAAAAGGTGATCAATAACATCTCCAGGATGGTTTCTGCCAATTTCAAGGTCATGTATGATGACTGCATAAGAGGAAAGGCGTAAAGATACCCTCCTCTCGATGACTTTGCACCAGTAGCATGTCATGCCTCTGGGCCGGTAGAGTGAGGTTTAAGAGTTTGAGCACAGTCATAACGATTGCCTTACGCCACCGGAGGGGAAACTGACCTCTAGGCAGATCTAGTTGTAGTAGTGCTCTCGCTGGAAGTGGAGTGCCGATAAGTGGTGCTGGATGAGGTAGTAAAGAATTATGTTAGGGGCAGTGGGCCAACCAGCTCTTGACCAGGCGTTAGATGAGGACGTGGAAATCCCATAAAACTACTAAGACATCGTAGTAGTGCTTTTGCCTCACTCATTTGGATTTTATGTTAAGGGAGGCGGGTGTGGTAGTATCAATGAGGTGCGAACTACCTCACTAAACTGAGGATAGCACAATGGAACAACATATGGGTGGAGTGTACCCGAGGATTTAGGGAAAAGAAGGGAGGGCAGATGAGGAAATTAGTAAATTGATGAAGGATAGAGCTTTATCAACCACGCTGAAATCAGACACCCTATGGGAGCAATAAACGGCCTAGTTTGCTCTCAGGAAGTGCCGTGTCTGGCGACAATTGGGCTAGGGTGGTGTAGCTAGAGAAACTGAATTGATCGCTAACAAAATCCTCCTGGGACACAGCCCAGCAGGCCTTTGTTATCTTTTTTAATGTAGAGGGGTCTTACCTGGCAACTACCCCAAGGGAAGAACCAGCCAAAATTAAAATTTAGGCTAATCTTAAGCAATTTTAGCAATTATAAAATTAAATGAACCCATAACCAAAATTGAGCAACCAAACAAAGAACCAAGACTAGCTAACCAACATAAAAAATGCACCATCAGGCACAGGAGGGAGGGTCGCCTTATCAAGGGAGCGAGCATACCTCAAAAGACAAAAAAATATATACAATGGAGGAGGCCAGCGTCCTCTAGACTAAAAAAAATCTGCCCCGAGTACAAGGGACCGGCAGAGCCTCTCCGCTTGTTCAAGTAGTGGAACAGGTAATACACGCAAAGATCCCCCAAGAATGAGACCAAACAGTCATCACAGTAAGGGTCAGGGGAGCACTGCGTTCCACGAGTGTGCGCGATTCGGTGGTGGCAGAAAATGACCTTAACCCATTAGACCATAAGTCAACAAAAGGTTGAGGCGCAATAGCACAAGTTCCCAATGGCCGTCTCCCATCTTCTTTGCCAGGCAGCCTGAAAGGCTGACCTGATTCGGGTCACGTACTCAGAGTAGAGAAGAGTGAAACGCTGGCTCGGTTGCCCAGACTGTTCAGTGCCCTCATTTTTGGCAATTCCCATATGTACTGAGGGTAATTCAGATGCAATATATTAAAAAAAAACATTTATATTAACCGTTTAATAAAGATGATCTTAATATTCATATGATCACTAACATAACCTCACTTCCCAAGGATCTAAATTAGTACTTTTGAGTACCTATAATTTGCACAAAATTGATCTTTAAGGCTTTAAATGCGCCCTTCCTGCCCCAGCAGGAGGCCTTTTCAAATTTAACACAAGAAAACAGCCACCTTTTATTCATCAAGATCTTAAAATTCTTATAATTCTTATTTCTTCAGCTGTTAACCCCCACCCTTCCCATGCTTGGATAGACCTGAGTATTGGTAAAAAATGGCGTTAAACTCCATAAAAAAACAATGGAGCATATAGAAGAAGCCCTTTCAATGGAATTCATAATATACGAGGCAGTTCCTCTCCTTCCGTCTCCTTGGCTACGCCAGTCGGGACGTACGAACACACAAAGTACCACGATCCAGACTCTGTTCATTAAACACTGAAAAAGCAGGCCGTAGGGCTGGCTTGTACCTCCCCCGTTCATTCAAGACTCAGTTGCCTTCCAAGATACATGTTCGGAAGTTTGGGAGGGGGTCGGAATTGCGTGGAAATTCCTAAGTTCCATTTCGTAAATGGTAAAAACGCTTGTTCTATTATTTATACACGGAAATGTGTACGCTTTGTCCATTTATGTGACCGATTTGATTGAGACTTTTCCAGCTTTGTTGTGCAAGGTTATGGCATACTAGTACGGCGGCATTGACATTGACCGATGGGATAAAATTAGTACGTTATTATTGACGGGGAAAGTGAACATTTTGTTAATATTCTTCAATATTGATAAAATTATAAATTGATCATGAATAAATTAATGAACTATAGTCACACCAAAAACACACTCCTATAACCGATTTTGGAACTTGAGCGACAATAGTGAAACCCAATAAGTCCGATTAACTGTGAAACTTTATCCCTGTTTAATCAATTGTTCAGACATGGCATCACACGCCGAATTAGCTATGGAATGGCTGGTTCTATGGCAGGTTTCTGCTGAAGAGTGGACTCACACTGGTAAGCTAAATATCGAAAAAAGATGGTAGTACAACATACATTGACTAAATCTTGATTTGAAATAAACTAAGAGAAAGAAAACTAGAAGATGTGAGCCAAATATCCCCCTGTCATTCGATTCCGATAATGCTTTTGGCTTCTATCATATCTATATTAGATTTCAATCCATGTCTTGAGCATTACTAAACTAATTTCCTTAATGTAAACAAAGTTTACATAAAATAATTTTTTTAACATTGATTCTTTTACATTCACTCGCAACCTACACCTGTTCTTAAGTGTTTAGATTATATTTTTGATGTTGGTTTAGGTCAGTGGTTTTCAATCGAGGTGCCATGAGAGCCAACTAAGGGCACCGCGGGAGCGACCAAAAACTCATTTTTAAAATGCCTAAATTGCAAAAGAAATCTAATGACACTTGAAAGTATTTGGGAACTAGCTTCCCTTTGTTGTTCAATCTAAGAACAAGGAAAAGAGAAAGATTGCAGGCAGTGAATGAAGAAATGAGAATTGCCTTGTCAACTATATGCTCCAATATTAAAGAATTATATGATACTCATTAAACTTAAATTTCTCATCAAATTTCTAAGTCTTATTTTGATTAAAATAGGTTAAATGTCAATTGAGGTTAATCTTTTGTTGCCACGGCTACTTCTAGATAACATTTAGGGTGCCGCGGCTGCTTCTAGATAGCAATTAGGGTGCCACTATGATAAAAAAGTTTAAAACCACTGGTTTAACTAGTAGGCATGCATCTACTAGTATGGTATCCACAAGATTATATTCATATTATTGACCCCGAGAAAAAGATAGTCTATCCAACGTGAATAAAGTTGTAAATTCTCTAGACATTTTTAGATAAGGGTTTAAGTAAATGGCAGGCAGTGATTTGTTCAGGTTTTAGTGAAATGTATCAAAGGATTCAATCAGATCTATATGAACTTTTCTCTGAAAATCTCACTGCAATGGATTGCGTTATTCATTTGCTTTCTGTTAAAGTAGAAGAGCGAATTTCGAAAGATGCATCTACATTTGATCTCCTAAAAAGTGAAACACGTACCTAACTGTAAAATAAACTAATAATAACCCCAAATATCATAGAATGACTTATTTTTAAAAGCATATAGAAACTTTTGAAGTTATAAAAATACAGAAATTACAGAAATTATATTACCTCGTTTTTCCTCTTATAGGGTTATTGGGAATATAGGTTAATTACTTGGAGATCAAGAGTTTTACTCTATTTAGCGTTAATTTTGCTAAAAGTCCTTTCTTATTCTCCCAAGCGCTTGGAGACTGGCCTAGTATTAACAGGTATGGTAGAATTTATCCTAATACCAAAATTTACCCTCAAACTATCCTTGATAATCAAATGTAAATCAAAAACAAACAATCAGCCAATAAATATTTTAGCATCACCATTTCTCTTAGGATGCTTTTTTTTTATTTTTTTTTTATGGAGCCCATCTGGCAACTACCCACTCCTAGGATGCTAGAAAACAACTTAGTATCTCTTATAATGTGTTCGTTTCCCAACTGCTGGTGGTAAACAATGGTAAGTTTGGAAGAATATGCTGAAGTTCACAGAAGATTACTTGATAAAATGCAGGCACGCTGAAATTAATTGCAGATTACCATATCAAAACTGGACATACTAATTTGATATGCAGATTAATCGACCGAAAAGGGAGCATGCTAAGGTTGATTGCGAATTACTCCATCAAAACTGGACATATGGATTTGAGATGCAGATTAATCTATCGAAAGGAGGGGTCATGCAGAAGTTGATTGTAGATTGTCATATCAAAACTGGACATATGGATTTGATCTGCAGATTAATCTATCGAAAAGGGGAGCATTCTGAGGTTGATTACAGATTACTCCATCAAAATGGACACATGGATTTGATCTGCAGATTAATCTATCAAAAGAGAAACATGCTGAGGTTGATTGCAGATGGCCATAATAAAAGAGGATATATGGATTGGACATGCAGATTAATCGATCTAAAGATGACACGCTAAAAAGTGGTGTGTTGAAGTTGATTATATAATTAATTTATTACAAAATGGATATGCTAATTTGATATGCAGATTAACGTATGAAAATATAAATTATATTAATTGTAGATTAGTTTATCAAAATTGTAAATAGAGAAATGAATTGCAGATTATTATATCAAAGGATGACATGTATAGTTTGATTAGTGTTTACTCGATCTAGAGAAGACTTATTGATGTTGATATCAGGGTTTGTTGAGTTTAATATAAGGGCTTGTTGAGGTTGAAATCAAGGCTTGTAAAGGTAATACCATGGGTTGGAGAAGTCTATACTAGGGACTTTGAGGCCGGACTTACTGGTTAACGTGGATCAGAACCATGGACCGCCCCGAATGGGAATTCCATCCAGCAACTATCAACAGTGAATAGGTCTTAATTTCGTTGAGAATGTGAAAAAGTCTTTACATTCGGCTAGGTTAGCTCCTTTACCATCCCATCACACTCCACCCTAGCAGCATCTGTGTAGATCAGGGGTAGCCAACCCAAAGCCCGCATGCCACATACACAAACATGAAACTGACAAATTCGAAGCCCCGTGGACAGCTCAAAGATGACCACTTGGACGACATTATTTTGCTGAGTGTAGCTGCATAATTCCTGATTTTGATAAGCTTTGTGTCAAAAAATGTCAGCAGATAAGCTTTGTGCTGAGAAATGTTACCAAATAAACTTTGTGCTGAGAAATGTCACAGATAAACTTTGTCCTGAGAAATACCACCAGATAAGCTTTGCGCTAAGAAATGTCACCAGATAAGCTTTGTGCTGAGAAATGTCACCAGATAAGCTTTGTGCTGAGAAATGTCACTAAAAAAAGGTGTGTCCTGAGAAATGCCACCAGATAAGCTTTATGCTGAGAAATGTCACCATATAGGTTTGGTGCTGAGAAATGTCACTAGATAAACTTTGTGCTGAGAAATGTCATTAGATAAGGTTTGTGCTGAGAAATGTCACCAGTTAAGCTTTGTGGTGAGAAAGGCCACCAGATAGGCTTTGTGCTGAGAAATTTCACCAGATAAGTACTCTAAAGAGATGTCACCAGATAAGCTTTGTGCTGAGAAATGTCACCATATAGGTTTGGTGCTGAGGAATGTCACTGGATAAGCTTTGTGCTGAGAAATGTCATTAGGTAAGGTTTGTGCTGAGAAATGTCACCAGATAAGCTTTGTGCTGAGAAATGTCACCAGATAAGCTTTATGCTGAGAAATATCTACTGATAAGCTTTATGCTGAGAAATGTCACCTGATAGGCTTTGTGGTGAGAAATGTCATCAGACAGATAAGCTTTGTGCTGAGAAATGTCACCAGATAAGCTTTGTTGTGAGAAATGTCACCTGATAAGCTTTGTGCTGAGAAATGTCATCAGATAAGCTTTGTCCTAGGAAATCTCA
The DNA here is from genome assembly GCA_963969495.1 of Ceratothoa steindachneri. Lineage (NCBI taxonomy): Eukaryota > Metazoa > Arthropoda > Malacostraca > Isopoda > Cymothoidae > Ceratothoa > Ceratothoa steindachneri. The sequence continues at coordinate 78,199,169 of OZ018324.1, read as the reverse complement.
CAAGATAAACTTTGTGCTGAGAAATGTCACCGGAAAAACTTTGTGCTGAGAAATGTTACCTGTTAAGCTTTGTGATGAGAAATGTCACCCAATAAGCTTTGTGCTGAGAAATGTCACCAGATACGCTTTGCGTTGAGAAATCCTGAGAAATGTTACCAGATAAGATTTGTGCTGAGAAATGTCACCAGGTAAGTTTTCTGGTAAGAGATGTTACCAGATAAGCTTTGTGCTGAGAAATGTCACCATATATGTTTTGTGTTGAGAAATGTCACTAGATTGAGTTTGCGCTGACAAATGTCAGCAGATAAGCTTTGTACTGAGAAATGTCACCTGATAAGCTTTGTGCTGAGAAATGTCACCAGATAAGCTTTGTCCTAGAAAATGTCACCAGAAAAACTTTGTGCTGAGAAATGTCACCGGATAAGCTTGTGCTGAGAAATGTCACCATATAAGGTTTATCCAGAGAAGTGTCACCAGATAACCTTTATGCTGAGAAATGTCACCAGCTAAGCTTTGTGCTGAGAAATGTCACCAGATAAGCTTTGTGCTGGGAAATATTCCTTGATAATCTTTGTGCTGAGAAATGTCACCAGATAAACTTTGTGTTGAGAAATATCACCAGATAAGTTTTCTTCTAAGAAATTTCACCAGATAAGCTTTGTGCTGAGAAATATCGCCATATAAACTTTGTGCTGAGAATAGTGACCAGATAAACTTTATGCTGGAAAATGTCACCAGATAAACTTTGTGTTGATAAATATCACCAGATAAGCTTTGTGCCAAAAAGTGTCACCAGATAAACTTTGTGCTAAGAAATGTCACCAGATAAGCTTTATGCCGAGAAATTTCACCAGATAAGCGTTGTGCTTAGAAATGTCACCAGATAATCTTTGTTCTGATAAATATCTCGTGATAAGCTCTGTGCTGAGAAATTTCACCAGATAATCTTTGTGCTGAGAAATGTCACCAGATAAGCTTTGTTCTGATAAATATCTTGTGATAAACTTTGTGCTAAGAAATGTCACCAGATAAGCTTTGTGCTGTGAAATGTCACCAGATAAGATTTGTGCTGATAAATATCTCTTGATAAGCTTTGTGCTGAGAAATGTCACCAGATAAGCTTTGTGCTGGGAAATATCATCAAATAGGCATTGTGCTAATAAATGTCGCCAGATAAGCTTTGCTCTGAGAAATGTTAAGACATAAGCTTTGTGCTGAGAAATACCACCAGATAAGCTTTGCGTTGAGAAATTTCAGCAGATATGATGGGGTCAGGCATGCGAGAACCGATGTGCAGACTGGAGGTGGGACGGGGGTGGGGTGGGAGTCAATGCATTCTTTTCGCCGTTGCCTAGGAAACGCATGGTGGATGGGAGTCTTGCAATTGCCTGATAAACGTATGGTGGAGAGAGGCTTTTCGATGGAATTCGCCGTTGCCAGGGAAACTCATGGCGGGAAGTGGCGTTTTCACAAAATTCGCTGTTGCCAGGGAAACGCGTGGCGGCTACAGGCGCTTTAATGGAATTCGCTGTTGCTATGAAAATGCATGGTGAAGAGCTGCGATGCTATGGAATTTATTTTGTTTTAATAAAGCACCGCCATCAAAAAGTTTCTGAAAATAAATTGGTAGATAAAATAGTTAAGTTAGGGGAAGTGAAAATATGTGCAATCTACGTAGCCCGAGGAGCCACAAGAAGACATTACTCGGGGCAGCCATGGGATCGATAATAACGAGGACGAGGCCAAACAAACTTCGCCAGTGTTCAAATATTATAAATCAAGGAATTGAGTAATCCAACTAGAGAATAGTCATTTAAAAGAAGAGAAGTCACCTTCGTTGGTTTACTTTTCCTCCTATCCTCGACTAGACCCGTCCGAGTGAGAAAGATGGTGTTAATCACATAAACAAAAAATCAATCTTGTTTTCTTTTTCCTGCGGCGGATTTATCCTGGTCGTGGAAGCTTTTTATTGTATTACATGCAATAAAATGGGGACGAGTATCCATGGAAACGATCCTTATTCTTTTGTTTTTCATTTTAGCCAAAAGTCCTCAAAACGTATGTAGAGGTGCGTGTGCGCTTTTTGTGTGTGTTTGTGTAGTCATTAGATCCGACAATGGGCCCAAAATAATAAAGCCCCCCTCCCCCTCCTAATGAGGTTTCCTTGAGGTAACCTAATGAGGTTTGCTAGTGACGTGTACATACATCCTTATGTGTGCATCCTGCGTACATGGAGACCGTGAGCCTCGGACTCTCCCAGCGTTGGGGAAAGAAAGAGAAGTAGGAACAGGGTGCACGTCCTACCCTGGATGCCCCATGGGTAGTAATGGGTAGGACTTCGGATTAGGAACTCGGTTCAGCATCAACCAAAAAATAAAGGCATGGACGCCTGATACATCAATTACACTGTTCAACAATGATTTTGCTACAGAAATGAGAAATTAGATTTTATTGTAGTTTTTTGCGTAGATTAGGAAAATGGCCTTTATTTTTCATGAAATGACTTCAGTTTTTTGTAATCTGCACATTTGTTTTTTTTATTAATATTAGATTATTCAGTATATACCTAAAGGTATGAAATATTTGTTATTATTCTTAGTTTATTTGACAAAAAGTACAAAGATAAGTGGAAACAAAAAGCTTATTTATCAAAAGAAATTAATAAGTCCTTCTATTACATTTCAGAGTGTGGTATTATAAAAATATATTTCAAAAAATAATGAAGATTTAAGATTTTTTCAAAATTGCTGAAATCTATACAATATTTTTAGAATATTTAGGCTTCTTTTTATGTACAACATCTTCTCTGTCTCTGTGAATGGTCCACCAGAAGTCAGCGAGCATTGTAGACCTCCATTTTCCTTTATAACGAATTTCTATAGTAGCAATATCTTGGTGGAATCTTTCACCATGCTCATCGCTGACGTCTGCTGGATTCTATGGAAAGAAAGAGAGATGGAAATGCAAAGACCTTTAGTGACATACTACATCCCAATTCATTATAAGACCTAATCAAATTTTGAACAAGAATGTGGTAATTTTCTGATTTGTGCTTTCCAAGGAGACCATTACATACACCTTTGAAACTATGCCAGGCCTCAAATTCTGGCTTGCTCAATTTTGCATCAAACTCACTATCTACCATAAGTTGTCGAATCTGAAGCCCAACAAAGATTCCTTCTTTAATTTTAGCATCACTAATCTTAGGAAATTTTGTTTTTAAATCAAAGAAGGATGGCTGGTCATGCTTTAAGGCTTTCACAAATTGTTTCATTAAACCTATTTTATGTGAAGTGGTGGCAAAATTATGTTTTCCTTAGGAGCCAATGGTTCACGTATGGCATAATGATAACCTACTTTTGTTCCCGAGCTCTACTGTACTACTGGCACAAAAAAAACATGAATTTTGTGTAGCCTGACTGCAAGCCATTTAAAAGGGCTACTACCTTAAGGTCAGCACAAATCAACCATTTATGTTCACTGTATTTAATGCTTTTTAAAATGAAATCTAAATTCTCATAAGTTTCTTTCAAAACAACAGAGTGAGCTACTGGTATCGATGGTAGTTTATTTCCATTATGCAGAATCACAGCTTTACTACTATATAAAGAAGCAAGCATCAATGAAAGGTCTCCATTGACTGGGTTCATAATGTATATCTAATTCTTCAAAGAGACGTGGAATATTATTACAGTAGCATAAATTGTTGTCAAATAAAAATGTGTCTTGTAAATTGTTTGATCGAATGCGAAACTTTGTAATTCGAACATCTTCTGCTACTAAATTTCTTTCTTTCAGTCTCGAGGCCAGTAATTCACGCTGTTGCTTTGTTAAGTTTAGATCTCTTACAAGATCATCGAGATCAAGTTGTGAGAAAGGTTTTGGAGTAATATCAACAATTTCAGGAACATAAATTTCAGTTTCTGGTTCACATGATTCCATATCTGATTCATCAGAGTTAGACAAAACAATTTCTGCAGGTGGTTCAGGTACTGGAATGTCTTTTAAGTGAGGTATAAGCTGAATAGCAGATCTAAGGTTGGGATATACCACAGCTGAAGCGCACTTCGTTGTTTTACCTAAAAGTATGGAAATTATATGCATAAAATTTAAAGGTATGTCCATATGTGTGATTACAATAAAGTGGTTCTAAACTTAATTCATTTTATATTTAAAAAAATAATATTACAGTATACTACTTCAAAATATAAGTACAGTGGACAATAAACAATTACTTACTTTGTAAGTCTACCAAACAGAAATAACAGTTAGTGGTATGATCGTGTGGCTCTCGCCATACCATTGAAACAACAAATTGAAGGCTTTTCATGTTTCCTTTAGACCATTTTGATAAAGAATTAAAGCATGTCGTGCAACAGATATGTGGTGTCTATGTTTTATCTTGGTCGCCAATTTTACATCCAAAATACAAATTATATAGTTTTTTCACTAGAGAAGAAATTTTTATTTGTTTTTTTTTAATTGTTACTGAACCACATACATATGTAGCAGAATTTATCTTGGCTATTTTTACATTGTCCTCTTGGCATTTTAATTAAAATTGTTGCTTTTATTTGAAATTTTATTCAGTTAAATAACCTGAAAATAAGAAATAAAGGAATGAAATTCGTTAAAATCTTCAAAATTTGACAAAAATAGCAATTGGCAACTTATAAAAAACTGGTCATTTCGATAAAAATGACTTCCATTTTTTAAATCTATACCTAAAACTACATTAAAAATTGTTATTCTAATCTTTGTAGTCGACAAAAATTTAAATTTTGTTAGACAGTGTAATTAATAATAATAATAAAATAAAAATAATTAAAAATAAATAAATAAAATAACTATATATAAACCAAGCAATGGCTTCGCTACTAAGATTAAAATTTTAAATCCCCCCAAAAGCAGCCATGGTTAAATTATTAGAAATTTTCTGAACTTCGCCAATTATAATAATGTTAAAACGGAACTCTAAACTAAATTTCCTCCCTTTCAAAATATCACGTTGCTAAAATATAGTTATAGAAGAAGATTTATAAAAATACATTTTCTGAACTTCACCATTTGTAATTCTTTAGGTTTTAAAAAATTCACAAAATTTCGATACTTATATTTATTTCTGAACTTCACCATTTTGTTTTTTGATATTATAAAAAAATTATTAGAAATAACTTTGATAAAAAAACATAAGTGAAATTAATATTCAAATACTCAACAAAATCCCCTTCTTAAATTATAGAGTTAGTGATGATTATATGTATAAATTATATATCAAAAAGGAAGAATTTTCAACCAAAATAATATATATACAAGCCGCTGTTCTCTTCCTTAACAGGAAGAGCTTGGTTAGACAGGCCTTATTTGCTAATCTTAACCGCCTTTTTTAATCCCCTTTATAGACTCTTTATTTTAACACCCTGAACACCCTTTTCTTCTTCTTCTTCTTCTTCTTCATCTTCTTCTTCTTCTTCATCTTCATCTTCATCTTCATCTTCATCTTCTTCATCTTTATCTCAACTTCTTCATCTTTATCTCAACTTCTTCTTCATCTTCATCTTTATTTTCTTCTTCTTCTTCATTTTCTTCTTCTTCTTCTTCTTCTTCTTCATTTTCTTCTTCTTCTTCTTCTTCTTCTTCTTCTTCTTCTTCTTCTTCTTCTTCTTCTTCTTCTTCTTATAAAGGCATTATTAGAAATAACTTTGATTAAAAAATTAAATCTTCTTAGGTGACAACCGAACTAAAAGAAAAAATCTTATTGAAACACCTTCAAAAAATCTCGTTCTTAAAATATATGGTTATGGAAAAGCTGCCAAGAAAAAACGAGCAATCTAGAGGTGACCTCAGCACCAGGGCAAAATACTTAATGAGTTTTTTCACACCACCTTTTTCTACCACTCTACATCTATTTGACCACTCTTTAATCATCACTACGATTTGCGCCGACCTCTTCAGAAATACGCAGCGACGGGATGGAGTTCACTCAGTTCGCACAAATCTCCCATTCAAGCACTGCACACTACTTCCCCTCACACGAACATGGAATATTTATGATTGGTAGCCAAAACTAAATAAACTAAAACTTCACTTTGTTTTTGACCATCGACCCAACTTATGATGCCCTTCAGTTCACAACTCTTTTGTTCACTTTTATTCGCTTTTCTTTTCTATATTTTCTTTCTTTTTACCCCTTTTCGCTTTATGTGCATTTTTTTTTGCCTCTTTGCCTTTTGTTCTATCTTTTCTCGTTTTACTTTTATTTGGCTCGGGGTCCATCTTTTTCTCATTCTTTTAACTTCTTTCGTTGTTTGTGGATTTTTTGTTATTCTTTTTCCCTTTTGCGCTGTTGCTTGGTCTATATTTTCTCATATTTGTATTTTTTATTCGCTTTTTGTCTTGTGGTGCTCATGTTCTTTTACCGCCCTCACAGTCTCATCTGTTTTCATTCCTTTACCTTTCACCCTTTTTTGGTTCAATTTTCTCTCATTCTAACGACTCGCTAGACCCGATAAAAAGCGAAAGAAGGCGTTAAAAAAATCTTGAAAATAAGAGTATTCCTATAGACTCCTCCTACATGACGTCACAGGAGATGGGAATGACAGGCCTCATAAGGTAATGTTGTGTACCCCGTACCCGCTTCCCTTTCTCTTATACCCACCTACCCTTGCCCCATCCCCGTGGCATCATGGGAATACATCTATCAATAACAACAACAGCAGCCCAAGCTTACTCAAGAGCGCCCTCTGGTGGGTGAACGCCGCATCTCTTGGATTCATTGCCCTCTGCGATTGACCCAAGCTCGGTTGGACTCAAGATGAAATTCCTTCTCATCCCGGGGTGGCGTCTGTAAGGGATAGACATTCCTATTGTTTAACGTTTTTGTACTCATTTGAGCTCGATTTAGGGTCTCTTGAATATTACATCTGTACATTTTAGTTTTTGTACACATATGTGCTCTTGATTTAGGCTTTCCCGAATACAATATCCGTGCATTTTAGTGTTTGTACCCATTGTGCTCTTGATTTAGGCTCTCTTGAATACAATATTCATGCATTTTAGTTTTTGTACTCATTTGTATTTTTTACTCTGTAACTTTGAATTCCGCATCCATAGTTTAAGGTTTACATCCATTTGTGCTCTTCTCTCAGGAGAACGGCTATTCTGTGTCCATATTTTTAGTTTTGTACTCACCTCTGCTCTTTACTCATCAGAGTCTGAATTTCACATCTGTTTGTTTAATATTTTGTATTTATTCATGCTCTTTATTCACTTCATCTCAAATTTCACGTTCCTATTTCTATTTGGTGAACTCATTTGTACTGTTTTCCCTCCGGTTTTTATTACGTGTTTATGCTCAAATTTATGAATGCTCCCCCCCCCCCTCATTTCTATAATCCTGTAAATTAGTAACTGTAAAAGTAATTTAATCATCGCATCTTCATAATTGCCGACTCTCTGCCTTCCTGTACCCCGTCTCCTCATCTTAAGGACCTGGCTAGCGACCTTATGTCAGGGTCAGGGAGAGGTGCTTTGGAACCTCTATAAACCACTCCCTTTAACGCCTGCAGGTCGTAAGAGACCAGGATTTGAGGGTTCTTGGGTGTTGGGGCGCGATTAATGGGAATATGGGTTTTGGCCCCAATGACCCCTTCCCTGTTTAACATCTCCCTGTCGCCGTTGCCGGCTGCATATGGCTGTACCTCTTTGGCATGCAGCGCGACCGGAAGGCAAGGTTGTGCATTTTAACTCTAGCCCCCCTGTAAGGCAAATACAAATAGAGTTGCAGAGGGAGTCAGTCATATCCAAGTGGTTATGACACGACACACCCCAACCTGGATGCAATCTTGAAGTGGAATTACCCTACTTGGAAGAATCCCAGGTGAGGTTAAGTTGAAATTGAACTTTCACTTGCTAACCGTTGCATTGACCACTAGCACAGGGGGGATGCTATAAAGTTCTCATATCATGCAACAGCCTCCCTCGATTCTAACCTGGTCCCTCAGTCAGTCTCACAGAAAGCGCGGCCTCACTAAATTAGGGAAACGTTTAGGGCCTTACAGAATAGGAGGTTAATATCTCCTAGGGAGCTATTAACAACAACAACATTATACGCCTATATGTCTCATACCTTTATATAATTAATACGCCGTATATGCTTAAGTGCTAGCCATAGGGCTAATAGGGTATTGGGGTTTAGTGGGAGGCGTATAAGAAATAGGAGTGCTGATGATATTCTGAAGCTGTACCTGGCTTTAGTTAGGCTTCATCTTGAATATGCCGTGCAATTTTGGTCACCATATCATAGAGTGGATATTGGTTTGCTTGAGTTTGTGTAAAGAAGGATGACTTAAATGATTCATGGGTTGAGGAGCTTACCTTATAGTCGAAGGCTTAGGAGACAAAATATTCATACTTTAGAAAGGAGAAGAGTTCGATGGGACTTGATTGAAGTCTTCACGTGGGTAAAAAGTTATAACAGGTGAGAAATAGGTCAGGTTATTTTTAGCGAATACGATAAACCGCACATCAATGGGTTTAGGCTGGCCAAGTTTAGATTTAGGAAAGAGAGGGGTAGGAATTGGTTTACAAAGTGAGTGGTAGATGAATGGAATAGGCTCACTAGTCATGTAATATAAGCGTTCTCCCTGCTGAGTTTTAAGAATAGATTGGATTGATTTATGAATGAGGATCATAGGTAGGACTGAACTCGGTGATGGGAACAGGAGCTTCCCCGTATAGGCTATTCATTAGCCTTTTGCAAACTCCTTTTCTTATGTTTCTTTGTCTTTGTATAGTTCTAGCCCTTTATGTTTGTATACTTTTCCATGCATGTATGATTTTGTCTGTATTCTTTTTGCCGTATATGCCTTGCACCTCTGTATGCGTAATACTCATCACGTATGCCTTACTAGACCAAGTTAACCATTCATACTTCTATGCGTTATATGTATACCATGCAGGCCTGTAGTCATTTGGTGGCCCGTATGCCTATCTATACCTTGTATGGCATGTATGCTCGTGCTTTCATGTCGATCCCTAAAATCCGTCCTGTGTCACCCCCCCCCCCCAACTCTCTTCTTCAATTTCCTCCCTCTCACCTAAGCGGAAATACTCCCATTGTATGTCTTAATTTACTTCTTTAGAGAATTCTTGGTACAAGAGGACCCCGAGTATCGGTCTGTGTCTAGCTCGTTTGCACTACCTCCTAACTTCTCTACATTTGGCCGGTCTTTTATACTGTAAAGGCGAATGCAAAAATGCGGAAAAAATATTCCGAGTATTTCGTCTCGTGGAGGTCAGTGCTCAACCGGCGTCTGGGCACATCGGAAATGTCTTGGGCTCTCCGCTCTTCTGATTGGCTCACCCGTGGCCAATCCAAAGGGGCTGGATTCTCGCGCTCTGGGCATACCTCTCGACTGCAGGGGTCATGTAAAAGGCGGGGGGGGGGGGGGATTATTTTTATAGTTAATTACTGTGATTAATTATTATTATGAATATTATTGTTATTGTGGATATTATTATTATTATGAATATTGTGAATATTATTTTTCTCAACGATTTGCACTGTCTGATGCTCTGTTCAGTGTGGATCCGAACCACGAGAACCACAGCAATTGGCAACCAGCGCATTGATGATCTGACTCAAATTTACCCCCATCCAACCACTAACCACACACGCGTTACTTAACTTCGTTCAAAGTGTGATACCAACCACTCTGTTAGTTCATAGCCCCACAAATTGGGATCATTTTTGCATGTATTCATTTTGGCGAATGAATACAGGAACATATACATGATTGCATGCATATGCACACGCAGGGTGAGTGCAAAAAGTACGCGGAAAGTGCAAATTAACAAGAACCTAAACCTCGCATTCAATTCCTGTCCTGAGACATAAGATTCTGTGTGGCTGACATGAGTCAATGGCCGCTGTTGAAATGGAAGCAAAGACAAACCTTGAATTCATGGTTGCTTTGTGCTGGAAAAAGAATATAATCAATTGGGGAGGGGTGCATTGCTCCCATAAAGACAAGCAACTGTATGCTTTTATAACCTACAAAAACTTTTCAATAAAGTATTAGATTTAATTTTGTTTTAGGGAGGGATTAAATTTTTGGCCCTGTTGTTATTGCTATATTTCCTAACACTATTTAAGGAAGGCAATTTCTTGAACAGTTTAAATTATTTTTATTTTTTACCCTCTTAGTTCAAGTGTGACTTTATGTTATTGTAATTTTATTAATTTTTTTGTTAACATAATTAAACCTTTTGAAATTAAAGGCTACTTTGCGATGTTTTGGATTTTTTTGAAAGAAAAAGGATTGGAAAAGAAAAAGATTCAGGGATTTTCCAAAGTGATTAAAATTAAGGCTGTTTTTTTCGTATCTAATAAGCTTTTATCAAAGTTCTTTCTTAGAATTAAAAAAAAATTGATTATTGAATATTTTGGAATTAAAAAAAAAATTAGAAATCGAGAAGTTCAGAAAGTGTATTAAAATTAAGGCATAATTTTTTTTGGGGGGGGGAGGGGGTATTTTTCGTATATAAAAGTGAATTTAGATGAAAAACAAAGCTCTGAGGTTTGTTTTTTCAGTATATTAAAAAAATTCCCATAAAAGTATTTTCCTTGTTTTTAGGCCTAGAAAATAAGCATGGATCGGAATAAACCTAGACCAAGAGTAAATTATTAGGAGATATGTACTAGAAATCTTTTAAAATGTTTTAGACTAAAGCCACATTGCTAGAAACAGATAGGCCGTAGGCCACAGACTGAAGATCTGCCTGCGAAGCGCAAACTCCTCCTGTAAGGGGGAGGAGTGGTAAATCCGCTCCTCTAGTATTTTTTATGTAAGGATTAAACATAATAATGCAAACACCCCACTGTTTCTACTATTATATTCATGTCGAGGATTATACAGAGATAAAAACTCAAATTGACATAAAATTGTGTTTATATCTCGAAGACACCTCATACTTGATGATGTTAAAACATCATGTTGTGTTCTTCTTCGCATCTATGTATTAAAATAAGAAGCTTTGAAATTGTTAAAGAGGGCAAATTGTTAGAGAGCCGACGGTCTGGAAACTCAGGCACTGACAGAACCAAGTTGTGCAAGGATTTGATGGAGAAATGTGTCTCAAGTAAATTGGGCCTACCAAAATCAAGGAAAAACTCGCTCTGGTAGGCCTACCTGTGGACGGAAATAACATTCAGTGACTGGGTTCGAAAGAGCCTGGGCGCAGAAAAGGTGCCATTCGAGTGGAAAATATGAATTATTCTCCACAATCCTCCCCCCCCCTCTCTCCTACTCTTACTCTTCCTCCTCTATATCCCCCTATTTCACGCCCTATCTCTCCCATCTCTCTATTCCTCTCCGTCTTTCTCTATTCCCTTCTCTTCACCCGCCACCTCTTTCTCTCCTACTCCCCCGATCTATCCCCTATTTCTCGCCTTCTCTCGCTACCCATCTCTCTCCCTCCTCCATTTCTTTACTGCCCTATTTCTTCCCTTATCTTCAACCTCCCCCACTTTCTCTCCTACTCCTACTATCCCCCGCTCTCTCTCCCTCTCTCTCCTTTCTCTAATTCTCTCTTTCTTCCATTCTATTCACCCCTCCCTCTTTCTTTAATACTCCTACTCTCACCCTCTATATCCTCTATTTACAGCATTCTCTCTCTTCCTCCCCTTTCTATATTCCCCTCTTTTTCCCCTTCTCTTCCCCCTCCCCACTCTCTCTCCTACTCTTACTCTCTCCCATCTCCTACTTCTACTTTCCTCCTTTCTATCCCCCGATTTCTCCGCCCCCTCCCTCTCCCGATCTATCTCCCCTCTCTCCTCCATCTCTTTCTCTCCTTTCTTTTCTCTCCCCCCTTTCTCTTTCTCCCCGTTTCTTCACTCTTTTTATTTTTTCTATTTTGTCTTTAATTTAATTTTTCTTCTTTTTTCCCCTTTTTTCCTCTTTCTTTATCTATCTATTTTTTCCGTTTTCCTTTGAGACTTATAGCAAGTCCGTCCACTCAAACTTCTGGAGCAGGAAAGGCACTTTTCCATCCTACAAAGATTTTATACGAAACAACACCCTAAATTAAAATTACGAAAGAGAAATAATGGAAAAGAGGAAATAAAGACAAGGAAGAAACAGAAAAGTTAAAAGAAAGAAAGAGGTCTTCATTCTTTTACTTCATGGGATTATTACACAATCACCCTACACATCGAAACGGGCCAAGGTACATTATCCTTCGCGGGAGTCCAGACCGAAGACCCTAGAACAAACTATCAAACGCCACGGCCCAGGATTCGAACCCTATGTGCACTCCCTCCCCAATTGAGGAGGGCTAAGAAGGAAAGAAAAGCCCCCCCTTAGGGGGGCCCTCCCCTTCGCTGGAGGATGTGGTTGCTTGAGGTTTTCTTTCCGATATGGTCTGGGGGCCTCGGCGCGTGGATGCGATCGTACGCTTATCGAAGGAGGGGGGGGGGGTCCCTTCCCCAGTGTTTGATGCTGCCAAGGAGCTTTCAATGCACTTAGGAAAATACTCGTAAAATTACCAAAATAAAGTAGATTGATTCCAGATTACCCGCAGAATATCCATTAATTACCCGCTATATATTGAGCAACCCAGCAAAACCAATGAACATAGGAAGCGGTGACAAAAATAACAGATTGCCCGCAAATTACACTGTTCAACAATGATTTTGCTACAGAAATGAGAAATTAGATTTTATTGTAGTTTTTTGCGTAGATTACGAAAATGGCCTTTATTTTTCATGAAATGACTTCAGTTTTTTGTAATCTGCACATTTGTTTTTTTTATTAATATTAGATTATTCAGTATATCCCTAGAGGTATTAAATATTTGTTATTATTTTTAGTTTATTTAACAAAAAGTACAAAGATAAGTGGAAACAAAAAGCTTATTTATCAAAAGAAATTAATAAGTCCTTTTAATACATTTCAGAGTGTGGTATTATAAAAATATATTTATAAAAATAATGAAGATTTAAGATTTTTTCAAAATTGCTGAAATCTATACAATATTTTTAGAATATTTAGGCTTCTTTTTATGTACAACATCTTCTCTGTCTCTGTGAATGGTCCACCAGAAGTCAGCGAGCATTGCAGACCTCCATTTTCCTTTATAACGAATTTCTATAGTAGCAATATCTTGGTGGAATCTTTCACCATGCTCATCGCTGACGTCTGCTGGATTCTATGGAAAGAAAGAGAGATGGGAATGCAAAGAATGCACCTTTAGTGACATACTGCATCCCAATTCATTATAAGACCTAATCAAATTTTGAACAAGAATGTGGTAATTTTCTGATTTGTGCTTTCCAAGGAGACCATTACATACACCTTGGAAACTATTCTAGGCCTCTAATACTGGCTTACTCAATTTTGCCTCAAACTCACTATCTCCTATAAGTTGTCGACTCTGAGACCCAACAAAGTTTCCTTCTTTAATTTTAGCATTACTAATCTTAGGAAATTTTGTTTTTAAATCAAAGAAGGATGGCTGGTCATGCTTTAAGGCTTCCACAAATTGTTTCATCAAACCTATTTTCTGTGAAGTGGTGGCAAAATTATGTTTTCCTTAGGAACCAATGGTTCACGTATGGCATTATGACAACCTAGTTTTGTGTCTTCTCTTAAAGGCCACTCAGAGCGTATGTAATGTTCTCCCCGAGCTCTACTGTCCCACTGACACAAAAAAAACATGAATTTTGTGTAGCCTGACTGCAAGCCATTTGAAATGGCTACTACCTTAAGGTCAGCACAAATCAACCATTTATGTTCACTGTATTTAATGCTTTTTAAAATAAAATCTAAATTCTCATAAGTTTCTTTCAAAACACAAAGTGAGCTACTGGTATCGATGGTAGTTTATCTCCATTATACAGAAGCACGGCTTTACTACAATATAAAGAAGCAAGCGTCAATGAAAGGTCTCCATTGACTGGGTTCATAATGTATATCTAAGTCTTCAAAGAGACGTGGAATATTATTACAGTAGCATAAATTGTTGTCAAATGAAAATGTGTCTTGTAAATTGTTTGATCGAATGCGAAACTTTGTAATTCGAACATCTTCTGCTACTAAATTTCTTTCTTTCAGTCTCGAGGCCAGTAATTCACGCTGTTGCTTTGTTAAGTTTAGATCTCTTATAAGATCATCGAGATCAAGTTGTGAGAAAGGTTTTGGAGTAATATCAACAATTTCAGGAACATAAATTTCAGTTTCTGGTTCACATGATTCCATATCTGATTCATCAGAGTTAGACAAAACAATTTCTGAAGGTGGTTCAGGTACTGGGATGTCTTTTAAGTGAGGTATAAGCCTAATAGCAGATCTAAGGTTGGGATATACCACAGCTGAAGTGCACTTCGTTGTCTTACCTAAAAGTATGGAAATTATATGCACAAAATTTAAAGTTATGTCCATATGTGTGATTACAATAAAGTGGTTCTAAACTTAATTCATTTTATATTTTAAAAAAATAATATTACAGTATACTACTTCAAAATATAAGTACAGTGGACAATAAACAATTACTTACTTTGTAAGTCTACCAAACAGAAATAGCAGTTAGTGGTATGATCTTGGGGCTCTCGCCATACCATTGAAACAACAAATTGAAGGCTTTTTATTTTTCATTTAGACCATTTTGATAAAGAATTAAAGCATGTCGTGCAACAGATATGTGGTGTCTATGTTCTATCTTGGTCGCCAATTTTACATCCAAAATACAAATTATATAGTTTTTTCACTAGAGAAGAAATCTTTCTTTGTTTTTTTTTTAATTGTTACTGAACCACATACATATGTAGCAGAATTTATCTGGGCTATTTTTACATTGTCCTCTTGGCATTTTAATTAAAATTGTTGCATTTATTTAAAATTTGATTTAGTTAAATAACCTAAAAATAAGAAATAAAAGAATGAAATTCGTTAAAATCTTCAAAATTTGACAAAAATAGCAATTGGCAACTTACAAAAGATTGGAGTCATTTCGATAAAAATGACTTCCATTTTTTAAATCTATACATAAAACTACATTAAAAAATGTTATTCTAATCTTTGTAGTCGACAAAAAGTTAAAATTTGTCAGACAGTGTTACACCAACATCTCCCATTATTACGGAATTAAGAAGAGAAGACAAAATTCAAGTGGATTACATACAGATTACCCATCCTGCATGCGTGATCCTTGAATGAATATTGCATACAAGAAGACAACCTCATGTTACCCCCAAGATTATACATAGATTATCCTCAGGTTGCTTTGTAGCCTACCCTCAGGGTAAAACACTCCATCCTTTCCCCTCTTATTTCCACAATGAAACACTTACAAATAAATATCAGTGCAGATTACTACATTACTTTAGAGATCATTCATAGAATACGCGCAGGAGAATATGTAACCCCAAACGTAGCCTTTTCCTGATATGAAATTTTTTAAATAATGACCAAAGCGCCTAAAATTGCATTTTTATTTTCCGTCGGGTAATCTACATATTCAAATAATATAAGTTACAGATTACTAATGACGATACACTGAAAAGAACAGCGGTTCTAATAGTCTCTCTGATAGAACACTTGATAACATATTAGGATCGTACACACAAGATGCCCTTGCTGCACGGGCCCCAAGGAGAGCGTAAAACTTTCATTCGGATCAGTGGTTGATGGAAGCTGGAAGCAGCGGTAACGAAATTCTCCGGAGGGGGAGGGGAGCCTTTCCTTGAGGGTAACTTTGTCCTTTAATGTATGAAGCAGAGAACCCCCCCTTTAAAAAGATAATATAATCCAATTGTTAAGACAATGTATCGCATATTTTGTGAAATTAAGGTTTTTCTTTTTTAAATGCAATTTTTTTTTGTGCTCAGAAATGGTGCTACGTACTTTTCCGCCCGTCACTTATATTTTCTAAAAGTGTCTGAGTTCTTTTATTTATTTTTTTATATAATGAAATCTTCATCTAGGGGTGTGTTGATTTAATTTTACTTTTATGATGAGACAAAAATATATTTTTTTATTTAATTTGCCCCGAATTTTCTCAATCTTTAGTAAAGAATACAATTAAAGAATTCAGAATTTTATGCTTAATTTGCTCAAAAGTTTCACAATAAATGTATTTAAAAAGTTAGATAATTGATAAAGTATATTTAATACTTCCTTTTTCAAAAGTTTATAAATAAATGCATTGGAAAAGTATAACGATTAACAAACTCATAATATTACAAATAAATATATTAAAAAGTATCATAATTGAAAAGAAATTATGCTGACTTTGCTTAACCGGTCCAGATAAGTGCATTTAATAGGTAAAATAATTGAAAAACTAAGAGTTTTCAAAATATTTGCTAAAAAAACTCACAAATAAATGTATTTAACGAACTAATTCACACACTCAGAAAATATGGAGCAGTTTAAAATGAACTTGTTTAGTTGAAGATTTCTTCCCTCCATCTTATTTTTCTGCTTTCGGTTCCGCTGACGCACATAAATTGCACATCAGGAAGGCGCAATTGGAGATGGCGTTAACCTGGATGAAGTTGAAGAATCATCCAAAATGTTGTTGAGAAATATAAATACAACTGTTGTTTTTCTAATTTTTGGTATTACTTATAAGTTGTTATGGTATCATTTTTACCACGATTAGCATTTCAATACAGTCGGGACATAGAGGTTTAAGTAGACCATAAAGTACTACCCTCTCCGGAGATGGCGCCTGGACAACTCATCCATAGATGATGCCAAGAATACTCATCCGCGGATGTTGCCAGAATCGCTCATTGTTTGAGCCAGTCACCCCCTCATCACAACCCACTCATTGCCTGTACCCTTTACCCAATCAGTCGTAGATAGTGCAGGGCCGCTCACCTCCTCAGATGATGCCCGACTACCTATCCACAGATGATGCCCGGACCACTGATCCGTAGATAGTGCGTGAATCATTCATTGCCCAAACCACTCACCCAGTGTAATCATTTCATATACTGGGGTCTGTGTTCTTTGGGGGCTACAACAAAGTGATGCCTACTGTAAATGCAAAGCTCTACATAGATTTGCATTTACGAGGTTCATTTGAATGCCCAACAATGTCTCCAGACCTAACAAAATTCGACTTTCTTTTGTGGGTTGATTTGAAGTTCTTTGTCTATCAAAATTGCTCAAGAACGATCGCTGTACTTAAGGAGGAAATAATCTGTAATAGTATTTTTAAGCCAGAACAGGTGGAAAGCTCCGTAAGGACTCTACAGACAAGATTTTCACCTCCTATGAGGATTAGCAATAGAACAGGGCAACATCCTTCACGCCAAAGAAAAATATGAGATGAAACTCCCAATTACAAATTGGCCCAAATGTACTAATGCCATTTGAATATTAGAAACATCATTATAAAACCCCTTTCCCCGTGTTTAAATTCTGATTTATCGTCGGTGTCCTTAATTCCTTCTTTATTTCCTTCCAATAAAAATCACAGATACAATCGGTCTCTTGAACAAGGAATAACAACGTGGTTCCAGTGATGTTAATTCCAGCTTTTCCCACTTTTATTCAAACCTTGCATTTATTCAATCCATTCCCCGTACATGTAAGATATACATACATATAATATAGTGTACATAAGCGAGTAATTATGACTTGGGCGCACAAGTCCAAAGCGTTACCTTTCACCAAGTTCAAGTCCAACTAATGAGTAGTTGCTTGTCTAAACGTGACTCTGTTACGAACGTCACGCACCGGCGAAGGGGAGTCACGGACAACCCGGGAGCAAACCCTCACCGGGAGGGGGAAAGGGGAGTAGAAGGAGTTTATCGCCCTCTTTCACTCTTAATGGTGTCTAGCCAGGCGTGGGGTGTAATATAGGGGAGCAAAAGAAGAGGAAAATAAAAGAAGGCGGAGGAAGAGGAGTAAACACATTGGCGAATCACAGGAGTCCTGAATCCTGGGAAAATACGACCCCAAATTTGCAGGGACAAAATATCTTCCACATATTTTCGCTTCCCCCAATTTTACCACATTCACCACCTCTTTTCAAAATGTCGCGTCTAATAGATAAATGGAAGGAATGAAGAAGTAAATGAAATAATAGATGAATGAATCAACAAATATAAGCGCACAAACGCGTGTGGGAGAGGTGAAATTGGTAATCTTGGCTGCGTTCGGGGTTGGCATTTCGATAGTGCGTATCTCAACGTATCTCTTATTCGTGCGTTCTCTCTTTCCTGTTCAGATTCTCTCTTACCTGTTCGTGCGATCTCCCTTTCTTGTTCAGATTCTCTCTTTCTTGTTCGTGCGATCTCTCTTTCGTGTTCAGACTATCTCTCTCTTGTTCGTGCTCTCTCTCTTTTTATTTTTCGTGCGCTCGACCTTTTTTGTTCGTGCTCTCTCTTTCTTATTCGTGCGTTCTCTCTTCCTTGTTCGTGCCCTCTCTTTCTTGTTCGTGGTCTTTCTAGAGCTTATTTTGCTCTCTTCTTGTTCTTGTTCCCCCCTTTCTTGTTCGTGCTCTTTCTCTTTCTTGTTCGTGTTATATCTTTCTCGTTCAATCTTCATGCACTCTCCCTTCCTTTGTGCTCTCTCTCTCTCTCTCTCTCTCTCTCTCTCTCCCTCTCTCTCTCTCTCTCTCTCTCTCTCTCTCTAGCTCTTTTTTTCCTTCGTCTACATTTCTTTTTTCTCACCCTTTCTCTTATTTTTCTCTTGCTCCATTTTTTACGCTATTTCTTCTTTATCTGTCAATTTTTTTTATCTTTCCCTTCTCTTCTGCTATTTGCCTCTCCTTTCCTTTGATTTAATTTTATTTTTCCTTTACCAGTTTTTGGTTTCCTTTCCTTTTCCTTTTTCTATTTCAGTTTTCTTTCATTTTCTCTTCTCTTTCCTTTTATTTTTTCTTTCATTTTTTTTTCAATTTTTGTTTCTCCTCTCAATCAACGAGGGCATTTCCCTCATAATGTATCGTCGCAGTGCTATAAAGAGGAGAAACTAACGCGGGCGTCTCACTCGTTTAGAGAGACAAGTTTGCAAAAGTGTTGAGGTTGGGTGGAAGCGAATACATATTGGGGTTCAAGAGGTTACGCAACTCTCCTGAACATATCTCTATCCCTCAGCGAAGATGGGTTCCCTCACAGGATTTTTCTTCCCCCCCCCCTCCTTCTCATTCGCCGGATATGTACCCCTCCATCCCTCATTTTCACTGCCATAACTTCGCCATTTCCTTTGAACCTCTCCTAATAAACCCTCTCGCGTGGATGCCCCCTTGTTCATCATTAATATTAGAAGGAATTGATGGGGTTCACGAGATGAACAACCAGTCTCAAGCTTTTCGTCATACCATACATATTTTTTTTTACCAGTCAAAATTTATAATGTGGCGCAGCATAATTTTTTACCAGACAAACTTTATAATGTGCCAAACATATTATTTTTACTAGTCAAAATTTATATTGTGCAACATCATAATTTTTTACCAGTTAAAATTTATAATGTGCCACAGCATAATTTGCCTACCAGTGAAAATTTATATTATGCAAACAGCCCCCTCAAAATTTACCAGTCAAAATATATAATGTTCCATATATTTTTTTTACCGATCAAAATTTATATTGTGCCACAGCATCATTTTTATACCAGTCAAAGCTTATATTGTGCCACAGCATAAAATTTCTGACCATTCGACACTTTGTTGTACATTTTTTCAGGACCACACGAAATTTCTTTGTGCTGAGCTTAATTTTTTCTGACCATTTGAGATTTCGTTAGTGAAACTATTTAATCTAACCAGTTGACCTTTGGTTTCCGGGGTGGCATGATTTTGTTTTCACCAGACCAGATTTGTTTAGTGACACAACATAATATTTCATGATAATTTTTTATGAACAGTCAATATTTCTTTGTGAGCTTTAGCGTGGCGAGTGCGAAAAAGGATGGTTCGTAAACTCAAGTTCGAGCTAGCATCTAAGCTGCGGGATGGTCAAGTGGTCTGGGCGCCTCTCAATAGCCTTTTAGTGAGAAGTCAATTGGTTCGTTTTACCTGCCATTTTCCCTCCTTCACCTTACCATTAGAGATTTGATTTGTCGCATATCATAATTTTCTGACATAACCAGATTCGCTTATTGAAATATTTTTTTAACGATTCGAGATTTGCCTAGTAGCACATCATGATTATTTTATGACAAATCGAGATACTTGTTTTTTTTTTTAAATATGATATTTTTTTTAACTAGTGATTTTCCTAGGGAAACATCATAGTTTTTTTCTCATCAGTCAAAATTTATTTGTGACACAGCATTATTTTTCTGTCCCTTCTAGAGTCTCCTAGTAACATAGCAGAATATTTTCTGACCAGGTAAAATTTGGTTTGTGGCATAGCGCATTATTTTTTCTGACTAGTTTAGATATGATTTGTGGTTCAACATATTTTTTTCCTGAAGAGTTGCTTTGTAGTACATCTTAAATTTTTATGACCAGTCGAAATTTACTATGAATTACAAAAATATTTTTCCTTATCAAAAGCGATTTGAATTGTAGCAAAATATTAGCACATTGTTTTTTATAACCAGGCGAAATTTGGTTTGTGGATCAGCATTTGTTTTTCCTGAAGACTTACTTAAAAGTACAAAAATATTCTTTCCTATTATGAGAGATTTGATTTGTAGCAAAACATTAACACATTATTTTTTCTGACCATGCGAAATTTGGTTTGTGAATACACACCGTAAATAATTCTGGCTATGTGAGATTTTCTTTGTGGTGCATCATAACTTTTCTCACTAAACCATATTTACGATACGAAACACATTTTTTTTTATTATTGACCAGTAGAGATCACTTTCTTCGATAACATTGTTTTTTTTCTGACCTGGTGGGATTTTCTTTATGGCAACATATATAATATAATTTTAAATTTATGGCAGATTTTTTTCTGGATAGGTGAGATTTTATAATTGGTATAGCATACATTTTCTGACTAGTCGATATTAACTTTGTGGCATATCATTTGTTTTATATGACCAATTGGGATATGCTCTGTGGCATAGAATATTTTTTGCCAGTAAAAGTTTCTTTGTGACACATCCTAAATTTATTCGGACCAGGTGATAATTTCTTTATGACACAGCAGAATTTTTTAGGACTACTCTATTCGATACTTTTGAATTAGGATGCGTCTCCACCTGCGAAAATAAACATAACTCAGCCACTAAACCTGGTGTCGTGGTACTTTTTATGGTTTGGGAAGCTGTTTCGAAGAGGGCATGGCAGGACACAGCGTGTTTGGTAACATCATTTCAGAAAAAATATTATATTTGAAGAAGGACTTAAGCCAACATTACTAAGCAATCAAATAAAAAAAAACAGGATGAGAGATTAATCTCCATGCCTCAGTACAAAACATTACTACCCCCCCAAAAAAAAATTAGAGAAAGAAAATGGTAAAATCAACTTCGCTTTAGTCTCCTTGTCTGAACTTCTTAAAACACTCGTCGGTAATATTCAACAAGGCTCAACATTGTGATGGTCCATCAACAACCTTTCGGATTACCTAGATTAGCGTGAAATAAAGTCATTTGTCACCGTTTTTTAGGTGAGGTATTTTATCCCCACCAGTAATAAAACAGACTCGTAGGATTAAAGAACTCAGACGAAAAGGTCTGGTTTAGCTATAATTTTCACCCGTCGCTCGCAAGTTTGCCGATGTATTATTCCTTGATTTACAGAGAAAATCGCACCCCCCCATCTTCTCTCCGATGCTTATCCATTTGATAGTGTAAGATAAAATTCCATTACCTCGAACATTAGCAAAAATACTTCAAGTTACAATTTAAGAACTTATTTATTTGAAGTCATGCCAAGTTCCTGTTCTCATCTGAGCTAAATGAAAGTGGACGGAGAATTAGCAGATAAATTGTTTACAATTCATAATAAGACCACGAAGGTATTTTCCATTCTTATACATCTCCCCCCACCCTCTCCCTCTTTCTTTTATAGTTTGCCATTCCACGCGACCGCCTTGTTATCAAATTGGGCCGAATGTCACCTGTCTCGTGCCCAGGGTAGCTTTCGCAAGTCCCTGTCCGCATCGAATGCTTTGTTCTGATTGGAGAGTTCTGTCTGCAGTGACTTCCTTTGCAGGCAACATTTTGCCATGCATAGCGAGACGGTATCATGGGACCTTTCTCACCATGGAAACGGGGATCGCATCCCAATTTACTTGTCGGAGTTCTTAAGAGATCTTCGATTTAGCATAACGGTGGGGTAGCTCTCTCTGTTCTAATAAGGCAGGAAGAGTGAGACTCGCAGGGAAGTGTCCTCAGTATCACTATCTTTTCATTGAGGATCGACAGCCTCACCACGGTACTACCTACCAGAAGGTGTTCTCGCTACGCTCTACGTCGAGGACTTTTCGATTTTTTTGATGTGGCTCATAAGTCTACTCTTGAACATCGATTCCAATAGGTATTGTAGCGCATCTTTCTCTATGCGGAAGCGCAAAGGCTTCGGTTTTCTTTGACCACGACTAAGTTGAACACCCGCCGCAGTTCGTGACTTCACTCCGACCCGATCCTGTTCATAAATGGGTCTCGGCTGAAACTGTTAGAATCGCATCACTTCATTGATTTTTTTCGATCGACTCCTTACATGGGAGGTGAACATTCAAAGTCTCATGGAAATCATGCTTCATTGCTATGGATATTTTTCACCCTCTGGCATACTGCACTGGGATGTTTTAAAGGTTACCCTGTTTATGTTTTGCCTCTTCTTTGTTCACTCTACGTTGGAATACGGATGTGAGATTTACTCTTTCGCTAGGGCAAAAGTGGGATTAAATCCATTACACAGGTCACTGCTTTGCGACCGTTGCCTTGAACACATCTCCTATAGAGTGCCTACTAGTGAATACTGGTGAGATACCGCTCGCTTTAAGCCGTGCACAGTGTACATTCATGGCCAAATGTTTTTACACTAATATATTTCATATTTGTTTTAAAAATGTACATAATAGGAATAATTATTTTAATATTGAATTTATTCCAGGTTTATTAAAAAGTCAGCATTTCAGAAATAATGATAAAAAACTTCATTCCTTCGTGGAATCCAAACTCGCGCTCTGCTCCTGTTCCTGTAAGCTGTGAGTTTCAGTCCCTTGAGCTTTGTTATTCAATCACAAGGGTAAAATGATGAAAAATATTGGTTGAATAAATGATGTGTAATTATAATCGATTTCGTAATATTTTTTTATAAAAGTAAATGTTTTAAGCTTCTTCAATTTCAGAAATGTTTCTTTCCAAAAAAACGTGTGCAACTATTGTTGTTAGTGTCCTGAAATTCAAGGAGATAGTTGCTAAAGAGCAACATCTTTAGGATTATTAATAACTTCAAAAAAGACTAGTTACACTCCTGTAAAAAAACTCTTCTGAACGCCCAAGAGCTTTAAATGAACGCCAATATTGACCCAGGCTAAAGGATCGGGTTTCCTCTAGTGCCAAACTTGGTCACGATTGGAAAGGAACGCTGCAGCACATACATTGAGGCGGAGACCTTTCGAGATAGGTCTCAAGTCGAGAAGAGATGCAGAGAAGCCTCATCTCACCAAGAAGAACCTTACGGATAAGCTCCACTTTTGTAGGAAACATAAAGAACCGATTGTTGAAGTATGGAGCAAAGTGATATTCTCTGATCAAGCTCCCTTCCGCTTGTTTGGAGCTTCAGGAAGATTCCTCGTTAAGAGGAGAGAATGGGAGAGCTTTCGTGAGTCCTGTGTCGTGCTAACAGTGAAGCATCCGGACTCTCTCCATTGCTGGGTTTGCTTTTCATCTAAGGGAACTGGATCCCTGACAATTTTCCCCAAGACTACTGCCATGAACTCAAAATGGTACCAAACCGTGCTTGTTCACCCCTTTTTCTCAACAGTTCAGAACCGATTTGGTGATGATAACTGGATTTTTAAGCATGATTGCGCACCGAATCACAAAGCAAAAGCAATAAAGAAGTTTTGGGCTGAAAATAACATCGAACTTTTTGGACCTTTGGCCCGGGAATTTTCCAGATTTGAACCCAATAGAGAATTTTTGGGTGATAATCAAACCAGTGGCGGCTCGTAGCTAAAATTAGTGGGGCTGCTGGATCAAAATTTTTTAGCATTGTTTTAATATTGTGTAAAAGGAAATAAACATATACAAAGAAAATTTATAGATAAACTTGATAAAATTCTAAATAGAACAAAATAAAAAAAATATTTACTTACTAATAGCCTAAATTGTCACAGTTTAAGCTTGATCCATTCATTTAAAAACGAAATCCATTCTTCTTGTTTTAATTTGCGCGTAAGATTATTTTCTCCTTGATCTCTGGATGATTACTGAGGATTTTTTCTCCATTGAAAGCACTGCAAGTGCATTTAGTCTTTCAGAATTCATAGGGCTCCTTAGAAAAGTTTTTATTCTTCCCAGTGTTGAAAAGCAGCGTTCTGCCTCTAATGTAGTGAGAGTTGTCAAGGGGATTTTTATCAGTTTCTTAATTTCACTAAGAACATCATCTAGATTATTTTCCAAGATAAATTCAAGCATCTCAATTAATTAAGTAATAAAAGAACCCCCAAAATATGAATTAGATTCTACACTTTACCACATTCAAGAATATAAACCCGTTTATAACCACAACACACGCGGAGTCAAAATAAACATTACCTTCCACCAACACACCAGGGTCGTCACTGCGTGAGCCACAGTATCTCTGGCATGTGAGCATGTGCACCACAGCCAAACACCGCGTCGCTGGAACTGTGAAGAGCACAGTTCTATACAAAGATTTTTGTATTTTGTTCATAAACTAGGGGATGCCTTCTGATATTAAGCTTAATGATTATATAATGTACAAGTATATAGAAAGAATTAAAGAAAAAAAAGGACTCATTATATTGAATGTTATCGATAATATCGAGTGAAAATAGGGGGCGCTGCAGTTCCGCAGTGCGTATACACGAGCCGCCACTGAATCAAACTGACAGTTAATAAACAGAAGCCATCCAATTATGAGTAGTTGCGGGTGCTTATTGAACAAAAAGGGAGCAATATCAGTCAACATATCATCACATATTTGCTCTTCAACATGCCAAAACAATGGACATAAAACAATGGACAACAACGAAGAACAATGGACATCATTGTAAATATTGATTAATAAAATTGGTTTGGGCTCCAATTTCTTTTTATATTCCACCTTCAAATTATGATACATACTAAAACAAAATGCATCGTTTGATTAGTTCTATTAATTTTCTTATATGAAAAAATAGAATAGTCTCAAAAGATTATACGTGCGAGTTCTTAAACGACGGTGTCGATGTGAGAAGCCAATCATGCCTTAGGCCTTTC
This sequence comes from Ceratothoa steindachneri, assembly GCA_963969495.1. Classification (NCBI taxonomy): domain Eukaryota; kingdom Metazoa; phylum Arthropoda; class Malacostraca; order Isopoda; family Cymothoidae; genus Ceratothoa; species Ceratothoa steindachneri. The sequence continues at coordinate 78,173,793 of OZ018324.1, read as the reverse complement.
GTGCCTAGGGCTAGGAAACTCCTTCCAGAATTAGGTGTAACTCTCGTCGGGGCAAGAGTTACACCTGTAGGTGTGTCTAGCAAGTTGTGAATATGAGTTGACCTGTGTCTGTTTACTGGTAGCAGGAGGAGCATGTGTTTGTTTCGATAAAGCTGGTGTGATATTTGTATGTGTTTGGTTTAGGGTAGCCGCCCATTTTGACATAAAAGGGATGTTTCCTCTGGGTCGATATCCGTAGGAATGGCGTTGATTAGATGTTAGGAACTCAGAGATTGGAAGGGTTTCTCTGTGTGACTGGATTGAGGCCTGGATACCGGAGTTCTGATGAGGATGTGGTGGGGTTCATTGGTGTTTTTTGTGGGTTTGTGAGGTTTTCTCATAATGACATTTGTGGCTTTGGTATCGTGTAATGTGATATCAAGAAGAGTGGTTTATGGAGACAACCTTCACATTGCACTTTCTGCATTGTGTTTGTGTAGCTCCTACCGCCCCGTAACTGCTATTTTATCACTAACCATCTTTTTATCCTAAGCTGGAAATAATTCCCTAGTTGGTTGTCGATTTATCGTGTTTTAAGTAATAAATTCTCCATTGAGAACGTCTTTAAGGTGTTTGTATGCTTCAGTGACAACAAGTACGTGTTTTGCTATACACCCAACTCTGTCTGGAATCTCCGGCAAGCAGTTCAAGTCATCTTTACAACAGTTATTACAAATATGCCATTACGTTCGAACAGAGTGATTCGGGGTCAAGTTACATACACACACGCACATCTTAACACAGCTGAGCTTAAAAATAACAACAGAAAATGAAAGAAAAACGAACGGTTTTACGCGAACGTATTTTAACACAATTTCAAAGGAATTCTCGTAAATTTGAGAATTTACTGAAGAAGATCAATCATGGTATTTAACTGGTGATATTGGCCAGGTTCAGAAGAGAGGGGGCTAGGAATCCACCTTAATTTGTCTTTAGACTTATTTGAGTCATTTGTACTCTCTATCATAACTCATTTGTACACTTGTGCTCTTTGCCTCGATGAGTAACTGGTTATAGAATGATGGGTTTCCAGGAGCACAACAAGAGAGATTCAGTGTAAGGAAACCACGATGCAGCTGACATCTTGAGGGTTGCGAGCCCTCCTGTACCCAACGGCCCGAGGGATATGTCCTTAATGGGAAGGTTTGGAAGATTTACGAGAGTTTCACTTTCAGCCCCTGGTGCTCCTAGTAGTCTCCTCCTTAGACTGCTCTGGTTCTGAGTCATCTGCATATTTTCACTTCACGCAACTTCACCACTTTATTTACGAACCTTTCTCTACAAACTTCAGGCGGATATGCCCTCGTTAGTCCTCCCTATTTAATTTTAAAATAAATTAACAATAATTAAAAGAAGAAGAAAAAAGACAGAAGAAGAAAGAGAAAACAGGAGGAAAACGGCAAGGAAAAGAAAAAGGATAAGGAAAAGAAAGGAAAAAAGGGAAAAATAAAAGGATAAAGAAAGAAACAGGAAAAAGAAAGGGGGTAGAGAATGAATAATAATTAGAAAAAAGAATAAGCTTTATCAATAAAAAAAAGGGTAATACAAATTAATTCTTAACTTTTATTTATTAATACTGAAATTAGTATTAATGTTTTTTTTAAAAAAAATTAACAAATTTTTAATTTTCCCATTTAGTTTCTGGGTTTTGGGAACCAAAGTTAAAAAAATCATGTAATTTTCGAAATTTTGTCCCAATCCTGTTCAAAACGAGATAGTTTTTTCATTATTCTTTGGAAATTAAAGTCGTAATCACGGCTCGATCCGAAATATTGCATTTGCTTCAGTCGATTTCTCAGATCAAGTAAAGAATAGCAATTTCTGTAATTTTAGAACTAATTTTCTGAATTATGGCATTTATTACAGACCTTGTTCACGAAAGAACGAGAAACCGGATTCAAAAAATGAGGTTCGATTCCTATTTATAGATCGTCCATTCATTTTTAAGGGATTTAATTTGATCTAAAGCGGGAGGAAAATGGGGTCTAAAAATGGGTTTTTATTCCTATTTAGAAGTCGTCCATTGATTTGAAGGGATTTAATTTTATCTAAAGGGACAGGAAAATGGAGTCTAAAAATGGGTTTAGATTTCTATTTAGAGTTCGTCCATTCATTGTAAAAGGGATTTAATTTGATCTCAAGCGGGAGGGAAATTGGGTCTAAAAATATGTAGATTTATATTCCTATTTAGAAGTTGGAGGAAAATGGGGTCTAAAAATGGATTTTTATTCCTATTTAGAAGTCGTAGGGAAATGGAGCGCGATCAATAATGGCGTGTTTCGTTGTAATAGGCAGGCCTATACTGTCGATATTAAATTGGGACCAACAATATATAGGGACCAGCCGGAACCGTTACTGCCTCCGCCAAGGCTGGGCGTGGCGGAACCTCTTCTTAGACCAACACTGAGCTTAAGGGAAGGAAAGTACTGCCGCAGGGGTTTCTTGATAAGGCTCTGGGAGGCGACAGAGGCGCGCGTTTAAGATTCTAATCCCTCGCTTATCTCAGAAAGTAGTTTGATATTCTGACTGTTTCCACGGTCCTCATTCACATTGACTGACCTCGTGGTTTCGACGAGTCACATGGTGGTAGGGAACCTCTATTCTCGACAACTCCTCCATTCCCAAGATGTTACTTAAAAATAGTGACATCTGACAACCGCTGGATGGGTATTAAAAGTCTCAAATTTTCGTGACCTCAGGGAGGGAGGGGGGAATATCTGACCTTCAACGGGACGAACTTTGGTGGCTTGGACATATTTACGTACAAAGAGTATCCAGAAACACAAGAAATTAGTGAATTCGACAAAGAACACAAGGGCTACAAGGACTGACGTTAGTTCAAACTGGGGCGATTACCTAAGGTCAATAAGACCTAGAGCTACACAACAAATAATTTTCACAAAAGATAAAAAAGACACACTACAAAAAGATATAAACGAAAATATAAAATACAGAGAATAAATTGATCCGAGCGATTCAAAGGATTACCGGATCGTTCTTGATATGTGAATAGAGAAACTTATTGTCCTAATATATACATTTTAAACAAAAGGAACAAGATTAACCATAAAAGTTAAAAGCACCAAATTTATCCTAGATTAGTTTGGGTAGGCTCTAGTGGGTTCCTCTTCAGGCTATCCGCAACACAATTCTCGGATCCTATTATATACTTAATTTTAAATTTATACTCTTGGAGGTATAAACTCCAGCGCACAAGGCGTCCATTGTTGCTTTTTACATTTCGAAAATATGCGAGGGGCTTGTGATCCGTCTCTACAAAGAACTCTTTACCTAATAAATACATTCTAAACTTCTGTATGGCCCATATAATGGCCAGAGCCTTCTTTTCGATGACGGCATAATTTTTCTTGCGTGGGAGAAGCTTACGGCTAGCGTAGGCGACGGGTTAACTATCGCTATCATCGCTATACTGGAGTAAAACGCAACCTAAGCCTACATTACTGACATCGGTTCTGATAACAAATGTCTTCTTAGGGTTGGGGAGCCGGGGGATAGGGGCGGACGCTAATTTTCCCTTCAGCTGTTCGAAGTGGGAGAGAGCTAATGGGGACCAGACAAGGTGTTCCGGGGACTTCTTTTTCAGCAAGTCACACAAAGGGGCCGAGATAGAGGCGAAATGGGGAAAGAAGCAGCGGTAGAAAGAAGCGGGTCCCATGAATTATCATAGCTGCTTCTTATTGGACGGACCGGGCATTTACACAATGGTGGGGATTTGTCCTCCCGGGGAACCAATCGGTTGTTCCTAATGTGAAAGCCAAGGTAGTCAATCGTACTATAAGCAAAATGAAACTTGTTCGCGCAGGTGACGCAGCAAGGCCTGGAGGGCGATCACGTGATAGTCCCACTCGGGAATTGCAACGTAAATGTTATCAAAATAAAAAGTCACTTTTTCCAACCCCAAAATATTCTTCGCATCATATGTTTTTAATTACTACAAGCCGTCACCAAGTCGAAAGGAAGACGGCGGAACTTCATTAAGCCCTTATCTGTGGAGAAAGCCGTATACCTCTTTTATGCCTTCTTTAAAGGGAATTTGATAATAAGCTTTACATAGGTCCAATTCGGTAATGTAATTGGCCTCTTCAAAGAGATGGAGGTTTTGGTTGATCAAGGGGATAAGCTCAGCATCGAACAAGGTTACCTAATTAAGTTTCCGAAAATCGACGCGCAGCCTATATTACCCGTCTGACTTCTTTACCAACACAGTGGGGGGAACAGTAACTAGATTGGGAGGGTTCTATTATCTTTAACTTTTACAATTTAGTAACTTCTGCGTTGAATCTCGCTCTTAAATGGATGGGCAGGGGATACGGCTTAGAACGAATAGGCTCTAGGATGGTTAAAATAATATCGTGTTCGAACTGAGAGGCACAGCCGGGAAGCTCGGATATTACGCCTCCAAAGTGACTCAATAACTGCTGCAGCTGACTCTTTAAATCGGAGCGCAACTAGGCGTTAACGTCAAGTCAGATGACTGGGATTCGGTAGCGCTGGGCACGGTGGGCAGGGGGTACTCCTTGTCCTGTTCAATGAAAGCCACTTGCACCACATTTAGCGGATCCAGGGAGTAGTCTGCTTCTATGGCCGACTCCTTACCAATGGTCACGAGATTATTAATGCATGCTTGGCGGTGATACCTCTTGAGCATGTTTACGTGGTACAGCTTGTCCCCAGACGGAGTTCGAATAAGGTAGTCAACAGGTTCGCGAGTTTAGAGGACGGAGACGGGGCCCTTCCATTGACTTAGTTTATTATTCTCGGTGGGGAGTAATAATAAAACTTCCTCTACGATCCTTAGACTTTTGATGAAAATACGTTTTGTATTGGTCTAAGTTCGAGGCCGCCTTCTGAAAAGCGATTTCAGCACATTGTTCTAACCTCTGTCGAAGTTCTAATAGGTAGGCATAGGAAAATTGGATTTCCTGCTCACATTCTTGGTTAAAAAACAATTCTTTTAAAATGCTCAGCTGGCCTCGGACGTTCAGACCATACAGAAATTCAAAAGGAAAAAATCCTAATATGCAATGCGGGATTTTCCGGTAGGCGAACAAAGCTACCGGTAAATATCTCTGCGACTCTCGAGAGTAGACTTCACACAACTTCTTCAAGATCGATTTCAATGAAGCGTTGGATCTTTCGCACATTCTGTTTGCGGCAGGGTGAGAGGGGGTGGTAAAAAGGGGTTTACCATTAGGAGCTTGCCGACGTACTCTATTAATTCAGAGGTAAATTGGCGGCCTCGATTGGATAATACCTCATGCCTGACGAACCTTGTAGAATTCTTCCACTTTGTGTTCAGTGAGCATGATCGGGACAAGGCAGTGGATGTGGTCTACCTAGACTTTCAGAAAGCCTTTTATAAGGTACCACAACGCCGCCGTCTCCGGAAAGTGCGAGCGCTTGGCATAGACGGAAAGGTAGCCGGCTGGATCGAGAACTGGCTAAGTGGCAGACGGCAACGGGTGGTGGTAAATGGACAGTCTTCTGAGTGGGTGCCCGTTACTAGCGGGGTGCCTCAAGGTTCTGTCCTGGGAACACTACTATTCATCATCTACGTCAACGACATGGACGGTGACATGGTTGCCAAGATTTCCAAATTTGCCGACGATACCAAGCTTGGTACTAACGTTGCAAAGGATGGAAATAATGCCTGCCTGCAGGAAGATCTTGGGAAGATTGAAGAGTGGTCGGACACGTGGCAAATGCCTTTTAACGTGGGCAAATGCAAAGTGATGCATATCGGCCACAGAAACCCCCAATCTCAGTATATCCTGAAGGGCACTGCTCTTGAATCGAGTGACACTGAGAAGGACTTGGGTGTTACTATCACTAGTGACCTCAAGTTCTCGAAACAGTGCATTGAGGCGGAGAAAAAGGCCCAAAGGATGCTAGGCTATATTAAGCGCCAGTTTGGTTATCGGAACCAGGAGATTGTACTGTGCCTGTACAACTCACTTGTCCGACCGCACCTGGAGTATGCCGTACAATTTTGGAGTCCTTCATTGCGAAAGGACATCGCGAGATTGGAACGCGTACAAGCCAGGGCAACCAAGCTGATTCCCTCTATCAGACATAGAAGTTATGAGGATAGACTAAGGGAATTAGATCTGTTCTCGCTGGAAACCCGTAGACAGCGTGGTCAGCTCATCGAAGTTTTCAAAATACTTCGAGGGTTCGACAATGTTGACTACGGGGATATTTTCACACTGAGTGAGAACAGAACGCGCAATCACGGCTTCAAACTTAAACTGAAGCGTTACAACCGCAATCTGTGTGGAAACTTTTTCACCTACAGTATCTGCGGTAAGTGGAACGCACTTCCAGTGGAAGTTGTCAACAGTGAATCTGTTGACCAGTTCAAGTCAAGACTAGACAAAGTCTTGAAAAGTGGCCGTTTAGGGACGCAAAACAATTGAGCAGCCATGTGCCCGCTCGATTGCTAGTCCAAAGGTACCCTCTTTGAATGGACCGTAAGGTCTCCTAGGGTACCTTCTTTCCTTGTTGTTACTCCTTAGGTACTCCGACTCGGGAGAAGATAGAAATTAGTGCCTCGGCGCAAATGATACTATCGATCTTCTGCAAATGTACTGCTTCAGGGAAACGGGTGCCGAAATTCAACGAGGGTAAGTACGAACTTGTGCGCTTCAATGGACGGGGGGTGAATGGGGCCAATCAGGTCGATTGCCACACGGGCGAAGGGTTTCAGATATGATGGGTCCCTTCTGAAGCGGAGCGGGTCTGACGCGCTATTTTGCGGCTGTCATTTGACAGATATCACACGAACGGCAATAATTAAGGATGTCATCTGCCGCACCGGGCCAATAAAAATATTTAAAAATTCTCTGAGCCGTTTAAGTATGGCTGAATTGGCCAGAGAAAAGACTATCATGGGCCGTATTTAATATGAGGGGGACTTGCGAACGAGGGATGCATAACGCCTGGGCCTCGAAATTATTTCTTTTCAAGCAGGCGCAGTACAGAAGGTCGTTCTTCACAACGTAGAGAACGACTTTATTACTGCGGGTGGACTCCTGAACCTTATTCTGAGCTTTGGTCCAGAGGGGGCAGAGTGAATCGCAGTCTATTTGATTTTTAGCAAATTCATTATTCAGAACGCTGCTGAACTCTGAGTCGCAGGGGGATTCAAGGGGGGCGGGTGCTCTGCTTGCTTTTTCGCCTGGGATCGCATGAGGATGGGTTGAACCACAGGGGTGGAAGTAACCCGTGGGCACTGTCTGACCAGAACAGCGCAGAACTTTATTGAGGCCGCTACTACTTTAGCCCAGTCGGGATAATACGCGCATTCAATAAAGACTTTTGCGATGGGAAATCGATTTGCACGCCCCAGTTAGTCATGTACTACCGCAAACTTATCATGGTTCGGAACGATTGGGAGAAGCAGCTCGTCCGACTCCACAATACACGTGAACCCTGTATCCTGAACAAGGATGGAGACCCGGCAGCCGTTTACTGATCCGGTCTCAAACTTCAAGCTTCCTAGTGTGCTCTTCTCGAACAAGAAGTTAACCTGATGGCCAGTGGCAGGAGAAGCAGACGGAGATGGAGGCAGTTCAAGTTGCGATGGTTGCGGCGCGGGGGTAGCACAAACCTGGTGTACTTGATTGAGAGAACTAGGACAGAATTGGGAGTTCTGAGGGCAGTTGGTCTTCAAATATCCTTCAACACCGCAGAACAAACACACGATGGGCCCCTTGGGGAAGTATGACAAAGGGGAAGTCGACGAGAATGGCTTGACGTCGCGGAATTCAGACGAAGAAAAATTTCTGGGCTTGGAGAGGCCAGTTATTTTGACAAACTTGCTAGGGTCACAGAGTGTAAACTTTTTGTTTTCCACCCTTACCTTTGGGGGACAAGGGTTCAGCCTTTCTTCCTTCCTTAGGGTAGCAATTATGGCTCGCGGCGATTACATTGGCTTCTTCGATGCATTTCTTCAAGGTGAAACGCCTCCGATCCTTCACAAAAGATCGAATCTCAGAAGAAAGCGAAGCCAAAAGCTGGTCCTTCAGAATGAAGTCGACTAACGCTTCATACTCGTGGGCAACTTTCGAAGAATCGAGCCAGAAGTTGAAATGTCTCTGAAGCGTTTACGCAAGCTGTCGAAAAGTTTGGTTCGGCTTTATACTGACGTGGAAAAATTTAACGCGGCAGAAATCAGGCTTCATGTTATATGCGGCTAACAATTCCGATTTCAACGTCGAATAGTCTATCGTTGCCTCCGGTGGAATGGATATAAAAATATCTCAGAGCTTAGAGCATAACAACGGCAAGAGCTTAATGATACCATCTGCTTCAATGTCCCAGTTGTTTAGCTCTAATATCTTTTCAAAATGCGTTAAATAGGACCCGAAATCTTCTCCTTCCTTGTAAACGGGGAGCTTTACGGAAGCAGTTTGTGGATAAACCAAGAGATTCACCTTGTAATTTAAACTGGTCGAATGAAGACACGATGGTCGCGAATTCAAACTAAACTAAAAAAAACAAAAACGTAACGGGATTGTCGACCCGAATTAACTCGGCATACACACGGCCCAATTACTAATTTCCGTCTGAGCACTCGGAAATACACGAATTAATGCGAGAGCCTTTAACTTTGCTCACAACACCGAGAACAAAACTAGACTGAGCTTATCTTTGTACGAAAGGGTAAAATTCCGCTGGGGGGGAATAAATGAGAAGCGTGGCCTCAAAACTTACGCACGGTATATATAAAGGAGGGTACACATAACAAATGGGAGAAATATTTCGCAAGATAATTTCTGCTTACTTTCTCAATAGCCAAGCTTTCAGCCTTAAAACTTTTAGAAGACCTTGAAAGGAACCTTTCAGAGAACCTATAAGCCTGACACCAGTTATAATATATATATATATATATATATATATATATATATATATATATATATATATATATATATATATTATGTTGTAGAATGACCCACATACATATACGTTACTTCTACCTGAACTGAGTGGACGCTCAAGGTCAAACGAGTAATCTTGACTCAACTTTGGTCACCCCAGAGATGGGGGATAGAACTGGGGAAAGTTTGGGACCAACTTCCTTGAAGGAGCGCGAGGGATTTAAATACAAACGATAGAGTGCAGTTGGCCGTTATTAAACTAATGGAGGCTGCGGGCTATGAGTCTTATGAAAAAGTAGAACAAAAAATAAACTTTAATATTTACACAGTATACACAATAAATAATTTAAAATGGAATAATGCCAATGGATACTCAATGTTTACAATAATCAATCTAACAGAGTGACTCGGAGCGAACAGGAGCGAACTCTACGGGAGTAGTCTAGAGGCTATAACGAGCATCTGTACGTACGCACAGCAAGGATGACTGGCAAAGAGGCCACTTTTGATTTGACTCAGCTTAGCTTAGGTTCGAGGCTTTAAGAGATGAAAGGGGAGTCGGTTGGTTATTCGAGGGACGTTAGCCACAGGGAGTTTAACTTCTAGTTGTAACACTAACTGGAGGGAGCATTCGTGCCAAATGAAATGTACTAAAACCAAGGATGGGCCAATTGACCCGGGCTCAGAACCTTCAGTAGAATTCTATCCTTCAGCCTCGTGGGGAAATGGAGCGCGATCGAGGATGACGTGTTTCGTTGTAATAGGCAAGCCTATACTGTCAATGCCAAATTGGGACCAACAATATATAGGGATCAGTCGGAACCGTTACTGCCTCTGCCAAGGGATGGGGGGGGGCGTGGGAACTTCTCCTCGTACCAACACGGTGTTTGAATGATGGAAAGTACTCCCGCGACGGTTTCTTGATAATGCCCCGGGAGGCGACAGAAAGCAGTTTGATATTCTGACTTTCCCCACGGTCCTCACTTATGTTGACTGACCTCGTGCCTGACCTCGTGGTTTTGACGGGCACATGGCGGCAAGGAACCCCTATTTTCGACATTGATCTAAAGCGGCAGGAAAATTGGTCTAAAAATAGGTTTCGATTCCAATTTAGAATTTGTTGATTCATTTAAAATGGATTTAATTTGATCTAAAGCGGCCGGAAAATGGAGTCGAAAATGGGTTTCGATTCCTATTTAAAGGAATTGAATTTTATCTAAAGTGGCAGGAAAATGGGGTCTAAAAATGGGTTTCGATTTCTAATTAAAGTCCGTCCATTGATTTTAAGGGATTTAATTTCATCTAAAGCGGCAGGAAAATGCGAGTCTAAAAATTGATTTCGATTCCTATTTGAAGTTAGTTCATTGATTTTAAAGGGATTGTATTTGATCTAAAGCGGCAGAAAAATGTGGGTCTTAAAGTTGGTTTCGATTCTTATTTAGAGTTTTTCTATTCATTTTGAAGGGATTTAATTTGATCTAGAGAGGCAGGAAAAATGGAGGTCTTAAAATGAGTTTCGATTACTATTTGGAGCTTGTCCATTGATTTTAAAATGATTTAATTTGATCTAAAGTGACAGGAAAATGATGTCGAAAATGGGTTTCGTTTCTTATTTACAGTTCCTCATTCATTTTAAAGGGATTTAATTTGATCTAAACCGGTCTAAAATGGGCTCTAAAAATGTGTTTCGATTCCTATTTAAAGCTTGTCTCACTCCCAAATGGTTGACAACTTAGGTCTCCCTGAACGAGCTCTATTTTTGAGGTCTTCCTTCTTAAGCCGCTTAGCGTCGTCAGACTTGTTATAGCCCGCGCGCAGAAGAGCAAAGATCTTGATTCTTTTCATCCATCTCAATACATCTGCATACAGTGGCAAAGACTTTTTAATGACAAGTGCAGGAAAAGTATTTTCTATTATATCAAAAGTAAATAGACACCTTTTTTTAAAGATTTTTTAGAAATAAAATAATGTAATTTTATGGATTTAACTCCTTACTTAATTTAGTATTTACTAGACATGCTCTTTACATTTTAGGAATCGCATTGACTAAAGAAATTGTCTCCATTGGAACTGTTGCCCAGCCTGCATACATGTTAAACAAATTTACCTTTGATATTAGTTTTCGTGGCTTTTTCGCACTAATCTGTCCAGTATGTCCTTATGGTACTCAATGTGGTTTATATCAGGATACAGGCAATAAGTCTTGTGATCTCTTTTTATACTGCAATTCTTGGGTTAATTTGGCTGTGTAGCATGGATCACAATCCTCCATAAATAGACATTTTTTTACAATCTGACCAGGGGACAAACCTTGGAGAAGTCCTTTTCGTAGGGTGGAGATGTATTTTTTCCGAGTTTATGTTACCAATACACTCCACCAGTTCTAAAAGACCAGTGCTTCAGATTGCTCCCAACTCCATGACTACAAAACCGCCTCTTTGACAGTTAGTTGCAGCAGATTCGAATCAAACTCTTGATTATGCAGTCTCCAGACCCACACACATCCACTGTCAGAATATTGTGCAAATCTTGATTCGTCCGAGAGATGTTGATTGATCCATTGCCGTCTTGATAGCTGTCCACAGTTCCCTGATATTTGTAAGTGCCGGATCTTGGGTGCGAAGAGACCTGGCCACCACGTCAAATAAATGCTCAATTGAGTTCATTTCGGGTAAACACCATCGCCACACCATTCACTGGAACACTCCAGAATGATCTTACAATCAATTCTTGGTCACTAGAGCCTGATGAGAAGGTGCATTATCCTGCTAGAATATCCTATCCTTTTGCGAGTAGATTGAGTATATCACTGCGTGCAAATGGTCACTAAACAATGCAAAGTAGCGATTATCAGTAACAAGGAGTAACAGGGAAAGTAAGTACCCTAGGAGACCATACGGTCCATTCAAAGAGGTACCTTTGGACTAGCAATCGAGCGGGCACATGGCTGCTCAATTGTTTTGCGTCCCTAAATGGCCACTTTTCAAGACTTTGTCTAGTCTTGACTTGAACTGGTCAACAGATTCACTGTTGACAGCTTCAACTGGAAGTGCGTTCCACTTACCGCAGATACTGTAGGTGAAAAAGTTTCCACACATATTGCGGTTGTAACACTTCAGTTCAAGTTTGAAGCCGTGATTGCGCGTTCTGTTCTCACTCAGTGTGAAAATATCCCCGTAGTCAACATTGTCGAACCCTCGAAGTATTTTGAAAACTTCGATGAGCTGACCACGCAGTCTACGGGTTTCCAGCGAGAACAGATCTAACTCCCTTAGTCTATCCTCATAACTTTTATGTCGGATAGAGGGAATCAGCTTGGTTGCCCTGGCTTGTACGCGTTCCAATCTCGCGATGTCCTTTCGCAATGAAGGACTCCAAAATTGTACGGCATACTCCAGGTGCGGTCGGACAAGTGAGTTGTACAGGCACAGTACAACCTCCTGGTTCCGATAACCAAACTGGCGCTTAATATAGCCTAGCATCCTTTGGGCCTTTTTCTCCGCCTCAATGCACTGTTTCGAGAACTTGAGGTCACTAGTGATTGTTACACCCAAGTCCTTCTCAGTCTCACTCGATTAAAGAGCAGTGCCCTTAAGGGTATACTGAGATTGGGGGTTTCTGTGGCCGATATGCATCACTTTGCATTTGTTCACGTTAAAAGGCATTTGCCACGTGTCCGACCACTCCGCAATTTTCCCAAGATCTCCCTGCAGGCGAGCAGTATTTCCATCCTTTGCAACGTTCATACCAAGCTTGGTATCGTCGGCAAATTTGGAAATCTTGGCAACCATGTCACCGTCCATGTCGTTGACGTAGATGATGAATAGTAGTGGTCCCAGGACAGAACCTTGAGGCACCCCGCTAGTAACGGGCACCCACTTAGAAGACTGTCCATTTACCACCACCCGTTGCCGTCTGCCACTTAGCCAGTTCTCTATCCAACCGCCTACTTTTCCGTATATGCCCAGCGCTCGCACTTTCCGGGGAAGGCGGCGTTGTGGTACCTTATCAAAGGCTTTCTGAAAGTCTAGGTAGACCACATCCACCGCCTTGTCCCGATCGTGCTCACTGAACACAAAGTGGAAGAATTCCACAAGGTTCGTCAGGCATGACCGTTGCCTTCGGAAGCCGTGCTGGGAACTTCTCAGTAGCAGGTTTGACTCTACATACGACGTCATTTTGTCCACTATGATGCTTTCCATGAGTTTACCGACTATCGAAGTCAGACTCATAGGTCGGTAGTTCGACTGTTGGCTTCGGTCTCCTTTCTTGAAGATAGGAGTCACCTCCGCTTCACGCGAGTCTTTAGGAACGCATTCGGTCCGGATTGACATGTTAAAGATGGCGCTCAAGTGTCGTGACACTTGATCGCGCACTTCTTTTAACACTTTAGGTAGAAACCCATCCGGGCCAGGTGACTTATTCTTCATTAGGTCACTGATCTTCTTTTTTATTTCCCCTTCGGTGAAGTCCATATCTTCCAGCTTTTCCCCCGAGTAGGAATTCATTGGCTGGGGGATTGGACCACACTCTTCAGTAAACACTGAAGAGAAGTAGTCGTTAAGGAGGTTAGCATTTTCTGCATCTAAGTGCTTTAATGCCCCCTCCTCATTTCTCAAAGGGCCAATCGTTCGACGGATTGGTTTACGGCTGTTTACATATCCAAAAAACTCCTTGGGATTCTCTTTACAGAGTCTCGCCACTCGGAGTTCCTCAGACCACTTAGCCGCCCTTATGCTGGACTTCACTCTCCTGGCTAGCCTTCGGTATTCGTCAAAGTCACCCGAGATCTTCGATTGTCGGTACACAGTTCTCTTCTTTCTAAGCAGTTGGCCGATTTCTCGATTAAACCACTTTGGTTGAACAGAAGACCGACGGGGACATTTCAGAGGGATGAAACGCGATTGGAGACTCATGAATGTGGTTTTGAAACTGTTCCACGAGTCTTCAACAACATCGCACACTTCTAGCCTCGCGTCAGTCAGTCCAGCACGAAGACCTGCAAAGTTTGCTCTTTTCAAATCGAGTTTCTTCGATTTACTAGTTGCAGGCCCTGCCTTCGGAACTTTGACTACAAATCTATTTAGTCGGTGGTCACTGCCACCAAGCTCTTCGCCAACAGAGAGGTCCTCAACGATGTCATCCTCAGAGGTGAAAACCAAGTCGAGGATATTGTTTCCTCTCGTTGGCTCTCTCACCCATTCAGTGAGGAACTCGTTGTTCGCGAACTCCAGGAGTAGTGAGTTCTTGCCACAGGGTTCTCTGGTTTCCCAGTCAACTTGTGTGTTGAAATCACCATTGACGATACACACTCTGTCTTTGACAAGTTCTCCTAGTAGCTGGTACAGATCTCTGTCCTTTTCAACGAGTTGGGCAGGAGGTCTATAAAGCACCAGGGTCCTGTATTTGGCAGGACATATCTCTAGGTCAACACCTAGTAGTTCATGATGGTCGGATACGATGTTGCAATCCGTCGAGTTGAGAGTATCCTTGACATACAACATCACACCGCCACCCTCTCTGTCTTGCCTATCTTTCAGGAAGAGCTGGTAACCGGGAATCGTGAATTCACCTCCAAAATCTCGGCTTGAGGTTTTTATCCACGACTCCGTTATGGCCACCATCTTAGGTTCCTCTGTTACTACGAGGTCAGGGAGCTCAAGAAACTTATTCCTGATTGACCTCGCATTGAACAGAAGAACTTTGAGGGAGTCCCCTAGTGTAGGACTGTCTACGCTTTTCCGTTTCCCGGCTTTTCTGTTTTCGTGGTCACACCCTTTTTGACGACCTCCAAAAAGGTCGTTCCAGGAGTGACACGGGCATGCTGGCGCACGTCTGCTTTCGCTCTGTTTCGAACGCTCCTTTGGGTGCGTTCCACGACATCTTGAATTAGGTTGGCGAGAAAGTCCTTTCCTTTAAAGGAGAGATGTACCCCGTCCCTTTGGTAGAGTTCGTCTCTACCGATAAAGGTACGATAGGGGTCCACAAAGAAGACTCCTTCTGCCGTGCAGAGATCCGCCAACCTTCTGTTCACTGCGACGTTTCTTTCGTGAGTGGTTCGGGATGGACCTCTTCTCGGAAGCATCCCAACCACCACACGTTTGCGGGTTTTTAGCTCTATGTCGTCCACGGCTCCCATCACCGTTTGGATGGTCTTACCACTGAGGCCAACCTTACCCTCTCTGAGGTAGAGATCGTTGCCGCTCACCATCAGAGCAACAACTGAATTCTCAGAAATCTGAGCTTTCTCTGCCTCTACTCTGATGTTGTGGTTACCCCGTCCTGACAGGCAGCTCACCTTTACGAAAGTGCGAAGGCGGGCCACTAGCAGCGGCTGCAGATCCCGTGTTTGCGAGTCACCAATGAGGGTGACCTTCGGACACTTGGTCTCTGAAGACGGGGTCTTCCCTTGTGGAAGAGGCCTCCCCTTTTCCTTTTTACTCTCCACATTATTATCTGTCTTTTTCTTCTTGTTTATCTGTTTTTCTTCTACTTTTGTTCCAACTTTATTCTTTTTTTTCTTCGTTTCTCCTTTCTTCTTTTTCTCCTTTTCTCTTGCCTCAGCTAGCTTAGCTCAGATGATGCCGGAATGTCCGCTTGGTTACCAGGGGATTCCGACACGTCAGTGGGCGGCGCCTCTTCTAGGCATCGAACCTGAGCTACGTTAAGGGCTTCTAGCTTCTCCAACTTTCCCTATAGGACCTTAGCTCTCTCCTCTGAGGCTCTATAGAGGTCTTTTAATTTCTCCACCTCTCGCGTGAATATGCAAGTAGTGCAGATACGTTCAGGGCGGCATTTTGAGTAGCAGCCCTCCGGAAAGTCAACGCACCACTTTTCTAACTGGCATATTGCACAGTTGTGTTTGAAACGAACGGGTCCTTTTTTGCCTGTCATTTTGAGCGCTTTCTCTCTTTCTGAAAACTCGTGACCAATCAATGATAAAAAAGGGGGGTTGGTGAGTTCTCCCCGCGTGAGTCGCTCCTGCCTATTGATCGGAGAGGTTTCGGATCTTTCAGAAGGCACACTGCATGTGCTGCTGTTCGTCCGACCGAGTCGTCAAACCTCGGCGTGCCGTGGCTCCCAACCAAGCAGCACTGACGGTCCCCGAAGGGGCCATCGATTTCTCACCAGGTAAACAACAACGAAGCACGCCCCTTACTAAACTCTTACTAGTTCCCTTCACAACGGCCAGGATCTCGGAGTAGCGTTCAATGGATATCCCGCCACACCAAGGAACTCGACCCAAGGCTTTTTATTAGCCTTGCAACCAACATGGGAACAAAGGGCCGTCACCTCGGACCAATGCTACCATAAGCACCCGTCAACGGGCACTGGGAACGGTCAATAATTACGCGCCAGGGAAGGGGTTAACGGGGCACTACCCTCATCCCATTCATCGTGCCCCAACGCCTAGGACACCTCTAGTCCTAGTCTCTCGCAACCAGTGAGCGTCGATTGGCGTTGTTTATAGAGGTTCCAAAGCCTCTCTTCTGACGCATGAGGTAGCTGCCAGGTCCTTATAGGTAGATAGAGGAAGAAAGGGAAAGAGTGACACGATAGGAGTAGGCTTTTTTTGTTGTTTTTTTCTGTTTGTATGAGTGGGAGATAGGATAAAAGTAAAAAAGGGGAGGGATAGAGTATAAAAAGGAAGGAGTGACGCACTTAGTCTGGAACCTCGTTTCCGACCAAATCGACAAGGAAAGCCCTACCAGGGGTACCCATAAGAGGTACCCCCGCCGACATGGCTCGAAAAGTCCGAGGTCCACACAAGCTCTCTTCCCGCGACAAGGGGGCGTCACCTCTCCCTCATGCCATGTGTACACACCCTCCACCAGTATGAAACTACTATCATCTTGCACAAGGCCTTATTGAAAACTAATGCCCATGCTTTTATGAGTGCGCCATATCTGAATCCCCATCATCAGTTCGAAATAACTGAAATCGTGACTAATCGGACCTCACAACATGTTGCCAGTCTTTCAGGATCTAATTAGCAACGCCACGGGCCCAGATGCGGTGCTCTTCCCGGTGTGGTTTGTTAACAAGCACACTCTGGCGGGTCTTCTGCTCCCATATCCCATGGACGTTAAAGAACGCCGTACTATCTTAGTGTATATGCGTCTGGTAATCCCTGCAATAAATTTGGATATAATATGAGCAAGTGTTGCTTGTTTGTTACGATGAACAATTCTAGCCAGTTGCTACTAGTCAAGATCATTGATAACCCGTGGTCGGCCACTGTGTTGCCCAGGGTGGGGGCAATGCCGTCCATGAGATATTCTTGCTATTCGCTTGGCACCGAAGATCGAGGGATGTTGAATGTTAGCACAGTTTCAGAAATATAATCTCCCATCCACCTGACACATGCTATCATACCCCATTCGAACTCCGTTATATAATTCACGTCACCTTGCCATGAGCAGTCTAGTTTGCGTTTACAATGACCCACGAGATGTTAAGTCATACTTGATACAGGTCTGGGAATTTACATGACGTCACTGTACGATGCGCCCCCACCCCCTCCATAGAAATGATAGGTAAATAATCTGAGACTTGGCAGATTACATTTAATTGTAGGGAAGTTCAAAGTGATGTATATAATATGATACAAAAATCAGCTAAAGAAGTAAACATTACATGACTATAAATCGTAACATCCAAGAACGAGAAAGATCGAGTGCTTGTATAGAGGTAGAAAATAAAGTGATGAAAATACAGGGTTACATCAAAGGACTGTTTTAATTTCGAAGGCCATATTGGAAATTTTGTGCTCGGGTGTGCTCATCTTCCATCAGGAAAAACGTATAGAGTCTGGAGGAAGTGCAGCCTAAGGACACTGAACTAATACCAGCAATTAGGCCCAGGATTTATGAAACTAGGTTAATAGGCCTCAATTTATTTTCCATGGAGACAATAAGATTACGAGGGCAACTAATCATCGCTTACAACATTTTAAATGACATTGACAATCTGGATTAGCGAAAATGTTATTCGTGGAAATAGTGTCAAGTTAGAGACTAAAGGATACTACAGTAATACATGTGGTAATTATAGAACATTTAGTGTAAAGTAGTACTTAAAAAAATAGGTTGTATACAATTATATACATCATTTCGCTTTAGGGCAAGGTGGGGGCAATGATTAACCATAAAAAAGGCCCCTCAAGCATACCCGAAGTTCCTCAAGTTGGCCGTAAGACATTTGAGGCTTCCTCGTAACTACTTGTAGCTTATAAAAGATCGTCTGCTGCAATCGCGGCACACCATATACCCTTGGGAAGGATGTAGCATTAAAATGGATAGAACTCGGTCTATCTCCTCCAGCAAGCACCAGTTATTATTATTATTCGTGGTAGTTACTTTGTTTGGAGGAAACCAACGATGGCATTTCCAAATAATCCTGTTGAATCCAGTCTCACAAAACAGTGGTTCCTATTCATGAACACACTAACTCCCTCCCCACACATACACACATCACAAACATTCTATGCACATCAAACACTCCTACAGGATATGTACACTCAGACCATACCTACATCACACTTTTTAATCACATATAGCATATGCACATCATACATGTAAATTAAGTGGATATTACACACAGAGCGAATGTTCAGCACACACATACACCAAGTGCGTCACATACACTACGAATGCACATCACCACCTCCACGAATGCACACCACACATCAAATGCACATCACTCCCACCCACAAACCAATTAATAGTAAATACCAAATTCACGCCACACACGCGCACACCAATCGTGTAATAACACATCAATAGCTCATCATTCACACATATAATAGCACTTCCATACACCACCCACATGCATGTCACACGCTAACAGTACATCGTGCATGGTCGTTTGATGATGGTACAACTAAGATCACAATCACGTACACAAGGGTTGTAAAGTCATTTATGGCTAAATTGTTTCTTCGCTTAATTCTATGGATCCTACAAAATGCACCCTCGCCCCTCATCCCAGAGCATCATCAATAATGCGTGTCATTACCCTTGAATCTTTGTTTCTTTATTATTATATTGCCAGTTCCCTTTATTTTTTTGCTTATTTACGATTTTTCTTGCGAAATCATTCACTCAATGAAGCATCTACGAACGGGCTTCGCCCTAGTCTATCCGTTATCTTCACAGCCTTAATCAACTCCAATCAGTGACTCGTCAGATTCCTGTCGAGTTCGTCTTTGTAAGAGGGTCGGTTTCCGTGTTTTTTCGTACTATTTTAACGAGAATTTTTTGATGGTTTGAAAAATGCCGCAAAAAAGGAGAGGATTTTTTAAAGAGGACTGTAACGGCCATTCAAGTAAAGAGTAAAAATGAGTTAATGAATTGATTCTTCAAAACCTTTTGAAAGTTGACGTTTTACTTTCTTTTTTTGTCGCGTTTGAAACATATTTTAGTATGCGGGAATAGAAAGGTGGTGTGTTTTAATGAGAGAATGTGAGGAAAGAATATGAGAGGCGAGGGAAGACACAATAAACGAAGAAAAATAGTCATGAAAGACCGTCAACGAAGATGACTGAAAATTAATATAGATAGTAATTTAGCAATATATTTGGCAATTTTATAATAAAATAATATCAAATAATTAAATATAATCTTTCAGACCTAAATAATTAGGTTAGCTGAAGTTTGGTAACACTGGTTGGGTTGAGTGAACTAGGTTAAGTTTGGTTACCTAAGTCAAATTCCTTAGGTTGTTAGAGGGTAAAAGGAACTACATTTTTAGTGTCGTATCCTTTGTCATGTTTTAATATTTTTTTTATTAGTTGGTGTCTACATATTGGATTTTTTAAAACCAGCGTTAAAGTTAAGTTCACCAAGCTTCAGCTTACTAATTTCTGTGATCTTTATGGGAATTTATTTATCCGGTCGACGCGCATTTCATTCAAAAGACGAGGGGTCGAGTTCACAAGCGATGGACACCACTTATTTCTCGCAGCAGTAGTAGTAGATTTTTCTTCACTATTTTTTTTAATATGTACACATAAAAAGGTTTAACAGAGCCAAACTTTATGTATGTACTTACTACCTACATACGAGGGGCGGTCAATAAGTTTTGCGAATCGATAGGGCATAACAGAGGAAGAGGGATGGCTGTTTGTGGGGGTGTTAGGACAAGTTATGACAAGTCAGGATCTGCTCCCGCACGCTCCTGCCTCGTCTATTTAAGAAGCAGTAGCTGATCGCAGATCGTCAGTAGCAGATTTTTCAACAATGGAGAAGGTTGAGCACCGCGCAGTGATCAAAATTTTGACCAAGGAAGGCAAGAATGCAAAAGAGATCCATGAACGCATGGTTGCAGTATACGCCGACGCCGCCCCTTCCTATGCAACCATTGCTCGCTGGAATAGGGAGTTCCGCCATGGTCGTGAGTCCCTTGAAGATGACCGTCGTCCAGGGCGCCCGTCAGACGTGACCAACGAGGACAATGTGGCCCGTGTGGAGAGGATGATCCTCGAAAATCGACGGGTGAAGGTCGAAGAAATCGAGCGAGAACTTGGAATATCACATGGAAGTGTTATCAACATCATCCACGACAATTTGACCATGACCAAGGTCTGTGCCCGTTGGGTCCCTAGAAACCTCACACCCCATGATCGACTTCAACGTCATCAAAGTCCACAAGGCCAGAGTTGCACAAGCTGCCCTGCGCGAGTGCGGATTCGAGGAGCTCAACCATCCCCCCTACAGTACAGATCTGGCCCCTAGCGACTACTTTTTCTTCCGCCACTTAAGGCTGCACTGCGTGGACGCCGATTTGGGGACGATGAAGATATCCGCTCGCCGTTCCAGGAGTGGATTGAACAGCAGTCGGGAGATTTCTGGTTGTCGGAAATTCGAAGCCTCAGGGACAAGTCGTGCAAGTGCATTGAAGTCGAGGGTAGTTATATTGAAAAATAATAAAACACTTTTCCTCATATCTCGTTTCCTTATATCCGAATTGCAAAACTTATTGACCGCCCCTCGTATGTTTGCAACTACTACCAACATATAGTTAAATTTCATTTGATATTAAAAATACAAGGTTATAAAGGTATTTTTGTAGAAAGGGTTTGGATGTGTCTTTTAGCTTCTCACGGCGGGAATTTGAAAGGATCACTTCAAAGATTAAACTCGAGAGTTGTGTAGCTTGTTTTGACACGCAGGAAAAGTGTTATAGTTTTGAAAGGCAGGAATAGTGCTATAGTTTTGACAGGCAGGAAAGTGTTATACGGGTGACATCCAAAATGTCCCCGTTTTATAATGCTGTAATTTGTTAACCATTAAAGTTTGAAGGTCAAAATAAGTATAATTACAAATAACTATATTTGAAATTTGATTAGCTAGCTTAGGTAACCTAGGCTTACGGTGGATAGACTATCCCAGCCTAGGATAGCCTATCTATGCAGATATTAAACAGTTCTGTTTTAGGCTGTCAAAAATGGCACAATTAACTCTTGAACAGCGCAGGTTTGCCGTGGAATTAATGATTCGACCTGGCTCCATAATCAAATCAATTCGTCAGTTTTAAGCAAGATATGGTATACGATTAGACAAAAAACAATACAAAGGAATGCACACAGCACAATTTGTAATTTAAATAAAGGAAATTCCAGTCTTAAGAAAAGTGTGAGAATGGAAACGGATATTGACAGTGAGGACTTTAACTGATGCTGATGAAGTAAGGTCAGTGAGAAAATGGGCTGCTGAGACACATTTAAATAGAGAAGCAGTGCAAACTATTCTCAAAATAGATCTTAATTTATAGTTATACAAAAGTCAATGTCCTCAGGAAATCTCAATACAGGATAAGCAACTAAGGTTATCATTTTGCCTCAGGGTTAAAGAAATGTGCAATGATAAACAATTATTATTGAATAACATCATTTTCAGTGATGAATGTCATGTTTACCTGAAAGGCCAAATAAACAGAATTATCGAAAGTGGTCACTGACATAGCCAAATAATCACTTTCAAAAGATTATGAGCCCTATTTCTTTGAGGACCATGAAACAGGGCAGGATCAGTCAATTAACATTGCCACATATCTTGACATGCTCAAAGGCATTTTCGCCACTAACACATATCCTGACGAATGGTTTCAGCAAGATGGCGATAGAGCCCATACTGTATCTGACACCATGAAATGGTTGAAGGCTCGATTTCCTCAAAGACGAATATTGCATAGGACAAAGTTCCCCTGGCAGTCCAGGTCACCTGACCTGTCACCTTTAGACTGTGTACTTTCTATGAAGTTTTGTAGAAGAAAGACTATTTCGAGCTGCACCATCTAATATCTCAGAACTGAAGGAATAGGTTTGAGAAATCATTGCATCCATCAATGCCAATAGTTTGCAAAGTGACTTAAGAAATTTTGCTAATTGCATTGATAAGTGCATAAAATCCGGTGGCGCTCATTTCGAATGTTAAAAAGTTAGCTAATGAAATTTCAACTATTTTTCTTTGTATTGACATTTATATCTACCTTTAAGCTTAAATGGCTAACAAATTAGAGAATAATAAAAGAGAGACATTTTTGGCTGTTACGCGGTAGTTTAGAACCGCAAGAAAAGTATTATAGTTTTAATAAATTTCGTTTACCACCGATTCAATCCATTTGAGACCTATGTCCAGATCTGGTAACGCGTGGTGTTAACACCCTTAAATAAGTAATAACCTTCAAGTGACTGGAACGGGTTCCAATGTACCAGTAATAAAAGAACCCCTTTCATTCCATTTTTGCCTAATATTGACCAATAACGACTCTCCAGCGATGCTCTGTGCGATGATCTCTGGGATGTAGACTCGGCGCATTCATCCAAGGTTGACCAAGCGTGACTACCCCGTTACAAGATGACCGAAACATCTAACCCAAACCACTAGAGCCCACCCCGTTCCCCCCATTTCACAGGAATCATTATTACTATTTTTATGATAATGGTTAAGCAAAGGGATATAATCTCTTCCACATAAAAAATATGTCTTATGTATTTTGAGGTATAAACGAATTTGACTTTCATTGCTTTTGTTACCAAGATAATCTAACTTATCCTTAAGTTAAGAAAGTGTATTTAAAGTACCTAAGCATAAATTGTTATTCCTGCTATTCAAAATCAGATCTAATGCCAGTATAAATACACGGAACGTGAAATCCTCATGTAATAATTAATACAAGGTGTCCCAGAAAAAAGTTAACCGTACTTTAAATTAGTATAACTCAAAACCTATTGGAGATTTTTGAGTCCTGTAAAACAAAACAAATGTAACAACTATTTATCTGTCGATTTTAGGAAATTTCATCAAATTCCCTTTTACGGTATTGATACACTAATGGGTTTAGTGGAGGCTATCAAAATTATGTTTGCGCAAGGAAGTAAAATAATGAAACTTCGAACTTTAAAATTAACAAATATATTTAAATCCATTTTTAACAAAAACACCTCTTCATATGTGTAATACAAATTCATTTTGTAATTTTTTAAGTATCATTTCCTTCCACATGTCTTCCATTTATTTCCAAGGACAGTTGCGCCTTTGATCGCATTTATTGAACAACTTTTTTGATTAACTTGTGATTTTCCTGAAGTCTATTGACTTCACGTGTGATACTATCTCTTAACTGGTTGATGCTTTGTGGTGGAGTAGAATACACTTAATTCTTTAGATATCCCCATAAGAAATAATCGCACGGTGTTAAGTCATGGGATCTTGAGAGCCATTCAATTGCATGATTTAGCGTGACAATGCGGTTGTCAAACGTTTCTCTTAGTTTTGTTCTTACAGCAAGCTGTCTATGAGCTGGTGCACCGTCCTGAATCCCCTAAAGTCTATTGAATTGACTGCCGTAAATCTGGCGGAGTTCGGGGAAAATCCTTTCGTTGATCAGGCTCAGGTAGGCAGCACCATTCAAGCTATTCTCGTAAAACAATGGGCCGACAAGATAGCCATTCCCGCATATTCCGATCCACAGAGACACTTTTTGCTAACAAATACGTGTGTCAAAGTAGAATGCTGACGGGGGGAAAGGGTCAGCGGCGCATATTGCCGAATGGTATGGCTATTTACCTTTCCATTCATGAAAAAGGCTGCCTCGTCACCAATCAAAATGTTTTCCAAGAAACGAGCAAGTTTATGGGGAGGCCATTCGACAAATTGTCTACGACAAGGAAAATCAGTTTCAAGAAGCTGGTGTCTTGCATACATCTTATAGGGATGCCATTTTAAGTCATGTTTAATAATGCGGTTAAATGATGACTGACAATTGTAACCCATTTTTTCGGACTGATATATGTGGATTTTGAAGAAGTGTCATCTGAACATTTTCGATATTTTCTGTTGTTATTATGGTTCTCATACGACCCGAACGACCTTCATTTAGATTTAAGCATGTTCCTTCATGTTGGTATTTGCGAACGTTTTTCCAAATTGTGGGCTTGTTTGGTGGGTGCCTACCTGGAAGACGTTGTTCAAATGAATCTTGTACTTGTTTAATACTGCCAGTCTTAATAAAGTTTGTGACTACAAATACGCGTTGATCTTTTGTTAACTGCACGATTAAAAAGGTTCTATGGAAGTAAACTTTTACACAGAAACGCTTTGATTTGCATAGTAAGCAATAATGACGACACCATACCACAGCGTGGCTGAAAAACCACTGTAAAATGGCCGAGGCTTTGCTTGAAGAATGGCACAATGCCCTAGGCTACCTAGGCTCCCTACGCTTCTCTTGAAAGTGCCTTCGTTTCATTATTTTACTTCCTTGCGCAAACATTTTTGATAGCCTCCACTAAACCCATTAGTGTATCAATATTATAAAAGAGAATTTAATGAAATTTCCAGAATCGACAGATAAATAGTTGTTAAATAAAACACTTTTGGCAATACCAAAGATTCTCCAATAGTTTTTGAGTTATGCTTATTCAAAGTACGATTAACTTTTTATGGGACACCCGGTATAACTTGTATACATCCACAAAAAAAAATCCTTTCGCTCGAGCATTCTAGGCCTGTTAAAAACGGTCGAAAAAATGCGAGAAGATAATGGCAGGGCAAAACGAACGCAACTCCAAAATACGTGCAGACAATGGCAGGGAAAAACAAACGCAACTCAAATTTGCGAGCAGAAAATGGCAGGGCAAAACGAACGCACCTCAAATATGCGAGAAGGAAATGGTAAACATTATATTGGTAAAGTGTAAACATTACCACTTTATATAAAAAAGGAGATAGAAGTAACCCAAGTAATTATAAACCAGTATCATTGATTGTGTGTAGCCTGTTAAATTTTGGAAAGTGTTATTATTAAGTAACAAATTATGGAACACATGATGAAAATACGTAATTTCTCAATAATTTAATTATTTTTTAATGGTTCACCATTCTTCAATAAATTCAAGTTATCAATTATTGGTCTGAAATTCTTGACAATTAATGGAGAATGGATGCAACTTGTTGTGTTTTAATGACAGCTTGTGATAAGGTCCCAATTAACGCTTGATTATAAAGTTAAACACGTATAAAATTTAAATTAAGTTAATAAATTGGATTCAAATTTACTTATCCGATAGAAGACAAAGAGAAAGAGTTGATAACACTCTTTTTTTAAATGGATATATAAGTGGAGTACTTCTGGGGTCAGTGCTTGGGCCGGTCTTGTTTTTAGTATACAGCAATGATTTGCCAGAATGTAGTCAAGATAACTACAGATAACTCTTTGCAGATGATACAAAATTATATAAGGAAATTTATCAAAAATGAAGATTGGCCAAAATTGCAAACTGATTTTGAAAAGATACAAGGTTGTTCGAGGACATGGCTATTAAAATTCCGTAAATTGCAAAATAATGAGAATTGTAACATATAATGCGGAAAAATAAATCTAATTATTTGGCAATAATAAAGATTTAACGTATATTACTTCAAAAAGAAAAATCTTGGCCTAATTATTGATGAGAAACTAGCATTTGATTCACACATTAATGAAATTTCTAGATGAAAAAAATGTTTCTGCGTCCGTACAAGTTCTTGTTCAGGCGTATCCTTGAGTACGCCAATGCAGTATAGAACCCTTATTAACTATAAACTATTAATCTTTTTCACAAATAAGCTGCAGAACTGATCGCTAGATTTTAAAATTAAATTCTTTAATAACTATTCACAAAGTTAAACTTGCTAACTCTTGTGGACCGTCATATGAGAGAAAATTTGATTCAGATGTATAAAATAACCAGGCAATGGCTTCACCCAGCCCCACTACGGGGGGAGCTTGCGCTTCTCTACTAAAATTAAAATTTAAAATCCAAAAAAAAGCAGCCATGGTTAAATTTTTAGAAATTTTCTCAATTTCGCCAATTATAATAATTTTAAAAAGGAACTCTAAACTAAATTTCCCTTCTTTCAAAATATCACGTTGCTAAGATATAGAAGATATACGAAAATAAATTTTCTGAACTTCATTTGTAATTCTTTGGGTTTTAAAAAATTCACAAAATTTCGATACTTATATTTATTTCTGAACTTCACCATTTTGTTTTTTGATATTATAAAAGAATTATTAGAAATAACTTTGTTCAAAGAACATAAGTCATTTGTTCACTAAGGAAAAAAATTTGTAGTAATTTTTCACCCATCTTCAAAAATCCCGTTAAACAATTATAGAGTTAGTGATGATGATGTTTAAAAAATATGGAAAGGAAAGAACTCGGCCAATCGGAGAAGAGTACTCCAGCCGAAAGTCAGTTCTGGAGGTAGAAATAACACAGGGTTATCCCAAGAGTGGTATGAAGAGGGTGCACGTACGTTTTCCCCCACGACCAAGCCCTCCCACAAAAACAGAACCTCTGTGAGGTTCTGTTTGCCAAATTAAAAGTGGTCCTAATTTAAAGAAGTTGGTCCAGGGCGACGTGTCGGAATAAACATTCCCTAGAATTTGGGCTTTTTCATTCTGTATAGTGAAATTGTGACCGAGATTAGATCTTTATAAAATATAATTGTACAGTTGCGAACAATTGGAGCTCCTTACCCGGTGAATTGATTAAAAATGACAGATAATCTTTTTGAAATTCGATTAGATTATAATCATTGGAATCAGAGAGATTAAAATTTTATTGTTATTATTCCTTGTTTTCTTTTAGGTAGGTGGAGTTTTCGTTAGTTATATATAATTTATTTGGTTTTTTATTTTTTATAAATAGAATAAATTAATTTTCGAATGTACGTGAAATTCGTTGCCTTTTCTTTTTCCTGATGGTGAGATCTGCCTTTGTTTGTCCTTTCACAATTTTGTGCTGTTATCCGATCCAATTTATATATCGTAACAATATATAAACGATATATGAGTAATGAACATCTCTATTACACTTTCAAGAACATTCACGTGATTATAAAACAGGATCTCCCCCAGCCCATGTGCAATCATCTATAATTAGAAAATAGTAAATTTACTAATTTATGGTGCTAATTTATAGTTATAATTATTGCATTAAAGATATCATATAAAATAATCGTGACTTACTGAATTCAAAAGTTTACATCTGTTACAATCATAATTATAAGTTATAAAGTTAAACAAGTGGGATTTTTTAAATCCCAAGAAATAAACTCATTTTTTTACAATTTTGTAAAAGAGCCGCCTATCTCCTTCAGAACCAAGCCATTTTCTCGGCCCTGATGAAGATATAAATAGGAAGAATGAATTTTAGGTTACTTCAAGGAGTGAATGAGAAGTCAATTTGTGACGTCATCTTCCCCCTAAAGAGATGTTGAAATATAATTTGATTTCTTTTTTTCCCTTTCTTTAGTTTAGTCACGTCGGTTGACTACATGATTAGGGTTAATTGACGCCACTGCTGGTACAATATTTGTAATGGATAACCAGGGAGCAGGGTTATGGAAAATTTATTTTTACATATTGCAGAATTTGACCCCAAACCAGTTTGTACACATATAAGAATCCTTAATATTTAAAATATTGATATGTGTAGTTAATAATGGTATTGATATTAATGATAAAGTAAAGATATAATTCTAATTATTTTTTGCATAGTTTCAGCTGCACTTTAGCTTTTATTATTGATAATATTGAGTCATAGACTCGGGAGTCGATAATTTTATAGAATCCTAACTCCATTTCCGGACTCATACCTTGGAATCCTCGAATCCTTGATTTCTGTCTCTCGATTCGAATTCCCGACTCCGGCTCCGACTCCGACTCCTTGCCCATAAGGTACCATTTCATTATCCACCTTATCCATTGGCCCTAAAGTAGAACAAACTTGTTCTTTTGAGTAATCTGTACTTTGACTGATGAAGAGAAGTTAATAGAAAGTATACACGTTGGCGACACACTTCGGAATAGCGGCCAAATCATTATTCGATTCAATCTAAATAATGCTTAAGATGTTCACGAGAGCTATCATCTCATCTCAAACTTTATCTCATCTCAAACTTTATGTCATCTCAAACTTCATCTCATTTCAAACTTTTTGTAAGTCTGATCTTTTTGCGCCCGCGTTAAACTTTTAAACTTTGATGAAATTTTAAACGTCGAAAACCCGACTGAAATGTATAATGATTTTCAAGGTTCATTTTTCACTTTAACTAACGACTTAGTTCGCTATAAACTTAAAACTAAAATATTAAATTTGGTGTCGTGGTTAAATAATGATATTAAAAAGTTCATAACTAAACGTAACTGGCTGTATAAAATTTTTAAAATTAGCGATACTGTTGAGAATCGAAAATGATACATGTACTCGTATTATCGTCGCTTTGTCAAAAGCAAAATACGAACAGACAAAAGGAACTATAAAAAGGAACAAGGGCCATTATTAAAACACGGGTTCAAGTGATTCTATAGCTATCTATATAATAATAATAAGCCACTGAGATAAGTGCTCTTTCAGTATGGCTGAGTTATCATTAATGACTTTCCAAATCACGTGGTGAAGACATTAAATTTAATGTTTTTACCGTCAAAGATACAAATTACCTATTTTCAATACAAGGCGTAATAATTCATGATGGAAACATTATATTTCAAAATATTGGCATAACCTTAAATAAAATTACTTTGATATTAAGAAAATGAAGATTTCCACAGCGCTGGGTACAGATAAAATATTTTTATTCCACTTTCAATAATTAGAAAGCGAGCTGTCATAATCCTTTTGTACAATTTTAAAGAAATCTATTTGCAAGGGAATACGAGCTCCTAAGGAGTCAAAATGGGAAAATGTAATGCCAAGTTTTAAAAAAAGCATAAACACTGATCCTGGAAATTTTCGCTCCATTTCTCTTACTTCGGTCGTTGGGTAAACTCTGGGAGTACATTACTAGAGGTATAATCAAATCACATCTAGAGGTAAATACTTGAAAAAAAAAAATTCGTCACGGTTTTCGACGTAAATATTGATGATTCACTTAATTTGCTAGATTTTTATAACGAAATGATCACAACGATGGATTAAGATAAATTTACAGATGTAGTTTATCCTGATCTTAAAAAGGCTTTTGATACTGTTTTACATATAAGCTTTTGATAAAGCTAAAAAAATGCATGTAATAAGAGGCAGCATAATAAAACGAAGGGAAGACTTAGTGAAAAACCATATGTAGAGGGCTTTTGTCAACGCAAATAATTCACCAGGAACATAGGTCCCTATCCCCATACTCGGGGATTTGCTTTCAGAACCTTGTTTCTTCTAATATAAATAAACCATCTCGCCATGAATATACTATTCTAAATTTCCAAATTTGTTGACGTCACGAACGTGAGTACTAAGGCCAAATATCATGGTGAGTGTTAAAAAGTGCATAAATACATGAATTTGGGAAGAGTAGTGAAATAGTAAAAAAAAATGGTAAATGCAATTCAACATGGATAGTGTAATTCACAAAGACCATGATAATCTCTATAAGAATTATAATGTGGGTGGTTAAATTTTTAACACGGTCAACTTTAAAAATAATTTAGGTGTCGATGTTGAGTGGTCTGAAATTTTTAAAACAATATATTGTATCTTCACAAAATGCAAATAAGTTTCTAGGATACAGCTTGGCATTTTGCATTTAAATTGAACGCTATTATTCTTTATATAAAGTTAAAAGTACATTTTAAACCTGAGGTGCAATTCTAATCTCAATATATGAAAAAGCACATTGTAATATTGGAACGCGTCTAGCGTCGAGCGACTAAATAAATTCCTGAATTTAGAAATGGATCGTACAAAGAAAAGCTGAGGCACCTCAATTCAATTTAATTGGAAGATTAAATCGTTATTTGAGATAGATAACCGAAAGGCAACTAGAAAAGACTGTTTGAAGCTAAGTAAACACAAAATTTTACCCTCCCTACAATAACGCAAAAATTCTTTTCCTATAAAATAACCCATATTTGGAATAACTTGGCTAGAGATGTGTTCGAAATTACTTCAGTAAATGTGAATAGAATCGATAAATACTCCTTTAAAATATTTGCTAAGTAGCTGCCTTTATAAGGACCATTGGTTCGAATCCACGTCGAAGTGTACCTCCCCAGTGACATAAGAATGCGACAGTGTCAATCAGTGGTTGATCCCTAATAACAAACCAGTGCCAAATGGAACCAACGGCCCAATATCACCAACCATTTCTTTTTAATGGAACCAAATCTACCATAACTCTACTTCGGAACCTTCGATTCCCAATACGTAGGGAGCAAGATATTCGAAGGAGCCAGTTTGGTATTCATCCAGAAACCCCAGTCATCCAAACAGTTTCTTAGTCATTCAGATTTAGTTAATTAGTCATCCGGCTATAGATAACTAGTCATCCGGATACGCAGCTCATCCAAACAGTTTATTAGTCATTCAGATTTATTTCATTACTCATCTGGCAATAGATAACTAGTCATCCGGATAGGCAAGTTATCCAAACCGATTCTTATTCAGATTAAGGTCATTCATTAGTCATCCATATATAGGAAACTATTCTTCCGAGTACAGCAGTCATCCAAGTTTACTTCTTTTGTCATCAAGATCTAGTTCTATAGTCATCAGATATAGTAGTTAGCTCCCTAGTTATCCAGAAACACAGCTCCTTCAGATTCAATTCCCGGGTCATCCAGAAACCCACTCCCCGCCCCCCAACTTTCGTCTTGCTTCCAAATCGGATCCGTTGCATGAACTTCCCGGTCTTGCCCGCCAGGGGAAGGGGCAAGAGCAGGGTCCCTGCTATAACTGAAACTTGGCGGAACAGGGCACCCTCCTGACCCCAAGGGTCACAGGAGGACCTGGCCCTCTCCTTCGCGTGTCGCCTTTTGCACCTCTTTTAATCCATGTTTAGACCCACCGAAGAGCAAAAGAGGGCGTTAAGTGTTTTAAAAAAATATCACTGCCACGATGACACGCCCTGGGGTACTGGTGAGGTGCTTGTCCTTGAGGCATCACCCTATACCCCCCCACATACTCCTGATTCCCTACCACCCTCCTCCATTTCCCCGATGGTTCGGTCCTTCCAGCAATTATAAGCATCACGATCGTCCTTTGCCCCATTTGGCCACATGTGGCGCACATCGCTCTTGGTGCCCTGGATCCAGGCCGGTTGGAGACCTGGTTTTCTTTATTTATCTAGATAAATAAATAAATAAGTAAATTAATAAATGAATAACTAGATAGATAAATAAATAAGTAAATTGATAAATGAATAACTAGATAAATAAATAAATAAGTAAATTAATAAATGAATAACTAGATAGATAAATAAATAAGTAAATTGATAAATGAATAACTAGATAAATAAATAAATAAGTAAATTAATAAATGAATAACTAGATAGATAAATAAATAAGTAAATTAATAAATGAATAACTAGATAGATAAATAAATAAGTAAATTAATAAATGAATAACTAGATAGATAAGTAAATAAGTAAATTGATAAATGAATAACTAGATAAATAAATAAATAAGTAAGTTAATAAATGAATAACTAGATAGACAAATAAATAAGTAAATTAATAAATGAATAACCAGATAAATAAATTAATAAGTAAATTGATAAATGAATAACTAGATAAATAAATACATAATTAAATTAATGAATTAATAACTAGATAAATAAATAAATAAGTAAATTAATAAATGAATAACTAGATAGATAAATAAATAAGTAAATTAATAAATGAATAACCAGATAAATAAATTAATAAGTAAATTGATAAATGAATAACTAGATAAATAAATACATAATTAAATTAATGAATTAATAACTAGATAAATAAATGAATAAGTAAATTAATAAATGAATAACTAGATAGATAAATAAATAAGCAAATTAATAAATAAATAACTAGATAGATAAATAAATAAGTAAATTAATAAATGAATAACTAGACAAGTAAATATATAAGTAAATTAATAAATGAATAACTAGATAAATAAATAAATAAGTAAATTAATAAATGAATAACTAGATAAATAAATAAATAAGTACATTAATAAATGAATATATAGATAAATAAATAAATAAGCAAATTAATAAATGAATAACTAGATAAGTAAATTGATAAATGAATAACTAGATAAATAAATACATAATTAAATTAATGAATTAATAACTAGATAAATAAATAAATAAGTAAATTAATAAATGAATAACTAGATAGATAAATAAATAAGTAAATTAATAAATGAATAACTAGATAGATAAATAAATAAGTAAATTGATAAATGAATAACTAGATAAATAAATAAATAAGTAAATTAATAAATGAATAACTAGATAGATAAATAAATAAGTAAATTGATAAATGAATAACTAGATAAATAAATAAATAAGTAAATTAATAAATGAATAACTAGATAGATAAATAAATAAGTAAATTAATAAATGAATAACTAGATAGATAAATGAATAAGCAAATTAATAAATGAATAACTAGATAGATAAATAAATAAGTTAATTAATAAATGAATAACTAGACAAGTAAATATATAAGTAAATTAATAAATGAATAACTAGATAAATAAATAAATAAGTAAATTAATAAATGAATAACTAGATAAATAAATAAGTAAATTAATAAATGAATAACTAGATAAATAAATAAGTAAATTAATAAATGAATAACTAGATAAATAAATAAGTAAATTAATAAATGAATAACTAGATAAATAAATAGAGATGCGGGATTGTCATTGCTGATGGTGTTCGTGGTTGGCATCTGAATTGCGCAACGGAGATGGTTTCGTTCGCCTTAAATTCACAGCCACAGGGGCAATCCAGCATCTCTTTTCGTGGCCCGTTGTGCAAGCTCATTCGTACCTTCGAGTCCATTGTACTCCGGTATACGAACGTTGCTAATGAACCATCTATGTCCAATTTTATTATTCAAGGATTAATAGTGTTATTTCTCTATCACAGTTGTTGCAATATTTACATATTCGCTCTATGTCCTCTTCCGGGAGAATTGCGTGCCACTCGGTCCTTAACACCACAAATGTCCGAGCTATCATGCAAATATTTTCACTTCAATTAACTTCACCGCTTTTTTACAAACTTTTCATCACTGACTTTTTTTTCTCCCTTGGTCCTGAAATAGGTTATTAGTTCTTCTTCTTCTTCTTCTTCTTCTTCTTCTTCTTCTTCTTCTTCTTCTTCTTCTTCTTCTTCTTCTTCTTCTTCTTCTTCTTCTTCTTCATCTTATTCTTCCTTCTCTTCTTTTTTATTCTTAATATTATTATTAATATTATCAGTATTAATATTATTATTGATACTACTATTATTATTATCATTAGGTCGATATCAGCCTTTATATTATTATTATTAGGTCGATATTAGCCTTTATATTATTATTATTATGATTAATAGTTTTAGTATTATTGTGTTAAGCGCTGTCCATGGCAACCTGGCGCTCAAATAATGGCAGATAATAAATTTCCCCATAACTGGTCGCGATCTTTAAACGCATGTTAGTAATCGCATATCAAAACCTTCTCTGCTCAATTAGATTATTTAAATTTATTTCTCTTCATTATTAACTACTTTTCCTAGAAGCTACAGGGTGGCCCAAAAGTAACCGAGGGCATCTGCCGCAGAAGGTTTGTAAAGAGAGCTCTGCAAAGTGATTAAAATAGAGGTAGTGTAATGTGGGAAAGATATAGAGCCTGCAGGCACTGGGGTAAGGGGGGCACACTAAGGGTGTCGGGGCCGAGATTGTGGCCGCTTTGAGACCATATTGATAAATCTACCGCCCTCGAAACTTTGATGTAAAGGGATATAAAAGATAATAATAAAAGGGAAGAAATAAAGGAAAAAGTTTAAAATGTAAACAAAAATATTAAAATAATTTATTTCTTCTTTATCACTTTCACCTCCACCCGCTGATTCTGTCTATTTGGGATTTTTGCGTGCGTTTGCTTGAGTGCGTGTGTTGCGTGCGTTTGTGTGCCATTGCGTGCCTATGGCTCCCTTCTCGAGTGTTTGTCTGCCCCTGTGTGCGTTTGATTGCCAGTGCTTACGTTTGGGTGCCCCATATGCGCTTACATGCATTCATGTTCGTTTGATTGCCAGTGCTTACGTTTGGGTGCCCCATATGCGCTTACATGCATTCATGTTCGTTTGATTGCTTCTGCGATCGTTTGACAGCCCGTGCGTAGGTTTATTGTTTCGGCGTGCATTTGCTTGCCTTTGTGTGCGTTTGATTGCCTCTGCGAGCGTTCCACTGACCCTGCATGCGGTTGATTGCCCGTGTGTACGTTTAGACTACCCCACATGCGGTTGCTTGCCTTTATTTGCGTTTGATTACTCATTATGTGCGTTTGTTTGTCACTGCGAGTATTTGATTGCCCCTGCGTACATTCGAGCGCCTGGCTTGCGGTTTCTCGCTTGTATATGCATCTGATTGTATTGAGAGCGTTTAAATCCTCCGCAGTGTGTTTGATTGCCGTTGGTACATTTGGGTGTTCCTGCGTGTAATTGCTTGCCCTTCTGTGCTTTTAATTTCCAATGCGAACGTTTAACTGCCCTACGTAAATTTGATCGATTTTGCGTGCGGCTGTTTGCCCTGGCGTACGTTTGATTACCTCTGCTAGCGTTTACCTGTCCTTGTGTGCGTTTATTTGCCCCTTCCATGAGTTTGGTTGGCAATGTGTGCGTTTGGGTGCCCCTGTGTGTGTTTGATCGACCCTATGTGCTTTTAATTGCCTCTACAAGCATTTGACAGTTCGTAGGTATGTTTGGGGAGCCTGCGTGTGATTACTTGCCCTTCTTTACGATTGATTGTCTCATTAAGAGATTGGCTGCCCATTCGTGCATTTGATTGCCCCTAGCGTGCGTTTTCCCTCCCTTGTGTGCGTTTGGGTGCCCCTGCGTGTGTCTGATTGCCCAGTGTATGCGCTTGCTTGCCCTTGTGTGGGTTTGGTTGCCATTTCGAGCGTTTGACTGCCCATGCCTAGGTTTTGGTGCCATTGCGTGTCGTTATTTGCCCTTGTGTGAGTTTGATTGCCCCAGGTGAGCGTTTGCCTGCCCATGCTTGCGTTTGACTGCTCCTCCGTGCACTTGACTCTCCCGTGTGTGCGTTTGATTCACCGTGCTTATGTTTGGGTTTTCCCATGTTGTTGCATGCCTCTGTGTTTGTCTGATTGCCTCTGTGAACGATAGATTGACCTTACGTACGTTTGTTGTTCCCGCGTGCGTTTACATATGTTTGTGTGCGTTTAATTTCCTCTGCGAGCGTTTGACTTCCCTTCCGTGCGTTTGATTGCCCCTTACGTGCAGTTATTCCCCTTATGTGCGTTTGGGTGCTCCCTATGTGAGGTTACTCTCCCCTGTGTGCCTATGGTTGCCTCCGCGAGAGTTTCAATTTCCCTGTCTGCGTTTGATTGGCCGTGCATACGTTTTGAACCCCACTGCGTGCTGTTGCTTGCCTTTAAGTGCGTTTGATTGCCTCTGCAAACGTTCGCCTGCCCCTTCATGAGTTTGATTGTCCCTTGTGTGCGTTTAGTTGTCTCTGCGAGCGTTTGAACGCCCATGCATGCGTTTGATTGTCTCTTAAGTGCGACTGATTTGGTCGACTCTGGGGGTGTTTGACTGGCCTTACGTGAGTTTGATTTCCCGTGCATACGTATAGGTGCTCCCCTCATGTGGTTGTTAGCCTTTGTGTGCGTCTGGTGACATCTGCGAACGTTTGACTACCCTTGTGTACGTTTGACTGCCTCTTGCGGGCGCGTGATTGCCCATGCATACATTTGGAGTGCCCCTGCGTGCGATTGCTAGATCTTGGATGCATTTGGGTTGCCTCTGCGAGCGTTTAACTGACCCTACATGCGCTTGATTGCCCTTTGATTGCGTTTGATAGTCCGTCTGTGCGTTTGCGCGATATCCTATATTGCTTTACGTTCTAAAAAAGCAAGAAACTGGTTGAAATCGTTGCTTTCAGATTACATTCTCACACACGGGCGAGAAGGGATTCCACAAGGGCATTTATTCTCTCCCCGACCCTTTCACACACTCCAGCTTTTGGCCGGAAAAAGGAAAGTATTGAATGTTGAAGTCCTTAGTCTCATCTCACAACCAGACAGTTCTGTTCTACTTCCCAGGAACCAAATCGCCATTTTCCTGATACCAATCAACCGCGTGGAAGTTCGCGTACATACACGCATTTATGTGTATACGGAGAACCACATACACGTCTACCCATTTAGCACACAATGAAACCAGAGTTTTATGTACACACAACGATACAAATATGTACACTTATCTCTAGGTATAGAATTATTAATGTCGACATATTTAGGAAACTAGATACGCACATGAATGTATAGGGGAAACATACATGCGTGTGTATACATGGAAGGAAGCTGGTACACAAACTCACACACACAATTACGATGAGAAGGTTTCTTGTCAACATTTTGGGGCTTCTTTACGTCCCTCTATTCTTCCTTTTTGTTTTTTCTTTTTCATTTTCTACTTCTTTCTCTTCCTTTTCTTATTTTTCTCCATCCTTCTTGTGCTTCTTTTTATTCTTTTTTTCTTCTTCACCCTGTGCTTCTTTTTTTCTTGTTCTTCATTTACTTCTTTTTCTTCTTCTTCTCTTTTTTCTTCCTCTTCATTTTTCTTCTGGTTGCTTCCACATGGGCCAATGCCAAGTTGAGGAGAATTACGCTACCGACCAGTCCCTAGCGCTACAAGTACTCGGGCTTTGTCCTTTCCCCGTTTTTTCACTCCGCTTAACTTCACCACTCCTGGAATTTCCTTTCCAAAACTGCCTGGTGAAGTCGATGTCCTCGTTGGTCCTGCTCGCCTATTTATCAATGAGATCAAAGGTGTATTGGCGAGGCTCGCCTTAAGGGGGACCCCCCCCCGCCCCGAAGCCCCTGGGATTCGCTCAGGTGCGATCAAAACGCATTCATCCGAGCCTAATTAAACGCTGAGTCATTGCTAATACACCGTCCCAGATCTTCACCAAAATGTCCCTAAACTGAAGCGACAACAAGCATCATTATTATTATTGCTATTTTATTATTATTATCACTATTTTTAATATTAATAGTTCATTTTCATCACAATTTTTATATATTTTTATTATCATCAATATTATACATATTATTTTATTATTCTTGGTATCACTATTTTTATTATTATTAATCTTATTATTACCATCATCATCACTATTATTACTATCGCTATTTTATTATTAGCAGTATTATCCTACTACTAGACAGCTGAGGTGAGGTTTGTTTATTTTTCTTGCTTCCTACGGAGGTGTATCTTGAGTGTTTAATAAACGTGTTTTAGCTGTTGGGTATCGTTGAACTAGATATTTTGATCTCCCAAACAAGGGTCCCCCCCCCCCCAAAGTTTCCATTGACCCAAGTCATCCTTAAATTCAATATTAGATTTCTAAATACCCAATTCTTTCCCTATACCTCTGACGTCAGATTATCCCTTCCTACCCTCTCCATATGACGTCACAAACAACTGCCACATCTTCCTTTTCCCTGGATTTCTCTTCAGATGAGATATGGCTGTCAAATATTAAATTGACAAGGCTTATCTGAGAAACGTCGATGGGCTTTTTATTCACTCGAGGCCGCGTTACGCGAAATTCCGTTTCATACCTTCGCGCCAAACGAAACCGTTATGTGCACAAGACCGAGACTGTCGTTAGAGAGCAGCTTCACGACAGAGTCTGGAATTATGTCGCTCTAACGAACAGCTGGCAGCCTTTTTCGCTTTTGTGTACCTCCACCTATTTTCTGCAAGCTATTTTACAAGGTTATTTATGTACACCAGCCTTTTAGATCGCCCTAGTACCTTAGAAATGACCCTAGAGGTAATTATTTTATAAGGCTCTTTCCATCATCTCACAACCGCACTAATAGTTCGACTACACTACTTCTTTCCTTTATTGGGATGGTGCGAGGTCGTATATATTGAATGACCCTTGGCAGGTGCTAGCAAGTGCAGCACGCAATGCATAGAAACGCGTGTATGCACAAATGTCAGAGTTCGCGGGAAGAGAAAGGGGTCCCCCTGAAATAACCTTCTCCTAAATAGAGTGGAGGCACCCAATAGAAACCACAGACTAGGTAGAGTAGATGGCAGATGATATATATTGCAATTAAAGGCTCTAATCTATTCATATGGAAGCTCAAATAGGCATTTATAAATAGAAGTATCAAACGAAAATAACAAGAGGTCAATTGTCTCCAATGACCTGCGACGTTTGGTGATAAGATGATAAATGGTTATTGCATTGATGGTTTCCCATGGTTCAAATCACTTGCAAGTGCCTTTGAATGGCTAAATGAGAATTCCACTACTGGATGGCGCCAAATCCGATGGCAGATTTGAAATCTCCAGGGTGAATAAGCCTATGTCCCATGGTTATATGGGTCATTTCATGGCTCAATTGAATTTAACTCCTTTTGAAAATTGAACTTTAATCCTCTTGAAAACAAAAGCGACGCCTAGACCTGGCGCTTTGCCGCAGGTAAAAACAAAAATGTTGCAAAGTTAATAATAACACAACTTGATATGAACACTGAACAAGTTAAAAATAACACAAAATGCCATAAACAATAGAAATTAATAGCACAAACTGCCATAGACAACGAACAATTTAATAATAACACAGACTGAAATAAACACTGAACAAGTTGAAAAGAACAAACTAGGATAAACAATGGACAAGATAAAAATAACAAAAACTGGCATAAATAATGAATACTTAAAAATCGCCATAAACAATGAATAAGTTAAACAATAAAACTGCCATAAATAATGAAAAAGTTAATAATAATACAAATTGCCTAAAACAAAGAACAATTTAATAATAACCCAAGCTGACACAAACGGATAACAAATTAACATAGTAAAAAACTAACATAAACAATGAACAATTTAAAAATAACACCAACTGCCGTAAACAATAAACAAGTTACCTGTAACACAAACTGACATAAACAATGAACAAGTTAAAATAACACTAATTGCCATAAACAATAAACAAGTTACTAATAGCACAAACAGACGAAAACAATGAACAATATAAAAATTACAACAAACTGCCATGAACAATAAACAAGTTATTAATAATGCAAACTAACATAAACACTGGATAAGTAAAAAAACTAATACAAAACTGCCATTGATAATGGACAAGTTAATTATAATAAAAAGGCCATAAACAAATTAGTAATAACACAAACTGCCATATACAATGAACAAGTTAACAATAACAAACCAAGCAATGGCTTCGCCACTCCCCCCGTAGGATGGGGGGAGAGCTTGCACTTTGCTACTAAGATTAAAATCTAAAATCTAAAAAATTCACAAAATTTCGATACTTAAATTTATTTCTGAACTTCACCATTTTGTTTTTTGATATTATAAAAGAATTATTAGAAATAACTTTGATAAAAAACATAAGTCATAACCAAACTAAGATGACATTATTATTCAAATAGTAAAAAAAATCACCTTTTAAATTATAGAGTTAGTGATGATGATGATGATGATGATGATGATGATGATGATGATGATGATGATGATACTCGTCGTGTATTTATTTATATTTTTTCTTTTGTCGGTAACACTCTAATCTACTAATTTTGAAAAAAAATCTAATTTATATTTCAACGACTCGATATTATATAAAAAAATAAAGTTGCTTCACCATTTTTTTTCTTTTATAATTATAATATAAAACGACTATATATTGTTCAATTATTTAATATAAGATGATTATTTAATAAATAAGATAACTGTAGTTTTTTATATAATTTTAAATGAAAAAATGGTGAAATATCTTTATCTTCTATACTTTCTGTGACCTGAAGTAACACAGTAACGTAAAAAGTAGCGCAAATACCCACTTCTGCCGACCACACTTAGGGTTTGGAATGGGTGTATATGTATGTGTGTGTGTAACATTACAGATAGAATTTTATTCATTCATTTCATGCCTTATAGAATATTAGGATTAATAATGAGTTGGGAAAAACAAATATGATAAAGACACTGAAATAGATAGAAAGCGGTGGGGTTTTTTTCCATTTAAAAAGTTTTCACGAATGAAAAATAGCTTTAACTTAAAAATAATGCCGTCATTTTTGACGGCACCGATACACTAATATAAAATAAATAACAAAAAGGGGACAACTACCATTACTACAAAAATTGTATGCAAAGTTTCTCCGATAAATAATATTTATTCTAAAAAAAACAACAAATAGAATTAATTTCCAGTGGTAGAAACATGCTCTAAGCATCGCCTCTATTGGCAATACAGTTTTGCCATCTTTCTGATGCCATTTCAAGCATCAACAACGGCGCGAATTCCTTCTGCACATGAGAACTTGCTACCATTTACGTGAATTCCTTCCACAGATTAAAACTTCTACCATTCGAGCGAATTATTTTCGCAGATGAGAACTTGCTAACACTCGCTACCATTCGCGCGAATACTTTCCGCTGATGAGAACTTGCTACCATTTGCGTGAAGTCTTTCTACAAATTAGAATTTCTACCATTCGCGTGAATTCTTTCTGCAGATGAAAACTTGTTAACACTTGCTAGCATTCGCCTGAATTCCTTCAGTAGATTAAAACTCACTACCATTCATGTGAATTATATCAGATGATGAGACTTGTTGCCACTTGTTTGCATTCGCCTGAATTATTTCTACAGATGAGAACTTGCTACCACGAACCCAAGATTCAAATGGGGAGAAGAGGTAAATATATGATACCGAAAAGTCTGGTGAATATAGATAAGCATTTGTGGCATTATTAAAAAAAGAAATCAATCGAATCACGGTAGCCATCAACCTCATTTTTACAAGAATATTTGCAATTATTCACCAGACAATTTTTTAGACAATCCTGTATTAAAGAAAGGCATGATTAAATTGAAAACTGCCATAAATATCGACAAACTTCAAAAAACTAATAACTGCCATATTAAAGAAAATACAGAAGCATCCGTTCTTTGGTATATGATACAAGATCAACGGAATCTTGTATTGGTGTCATAACTCCTCTAGAAATCTTGTTGCCAAGATACTCATAAGCAACGTTGTACTCGAAGTACAAAATGTCTACGTATAAATTTACAAATCACCTGCAGTTCTAGAATTATAAGTTGATCATTCCAGGTTCCAGTTTTTAAATAGAACTTAATTTAGACAAGTGTAGAGTTTTGCACGTAGGTCGAAATAACCCAAGTTTTAATTATGAAATGGGGTGGTAAAAATCCTATCTCCGTGGACGAAGAAAAAGATTTAGGGGTTTTAAGTTTAACAAACAGTGTGACGAAGCGTGTAAGAAGGCGAGCCGAATGCTTGGATTTATTGCGAGAAGTTTTGACTACAAACACCAAGATATAATAATACCTCTATATAAAAGTTTAGTAAGGCCACACTCAGAATAAGCGATACAATTGTGCTCATCTTATACACACGTAAACATCAATAAAATGGAAAGAATTCAACGACGGGCAACTAAACTAATTCCCTCGATTATAAATAAGTTGTATATCGAAAGATTAAATATATTAAAGCTACCGACTCTTGAAACTAGGCGATTGCGATGTTAAATAAATTTAAGACTTAAATTATGGAAAAAGTTTTAAGTACGACCATGGTATGACACGTAACAACGGGTTTAAACTGAAAGGACGGAGGAGGTTTCAATCGAACCTAGCGAAAAAATTTCATCTTTAAAATCATCGATAAATGGAACGCTCTCCCCGCGGAGGTAGTAAATGGTAGTAGCGTAAATAGTTTTAAAAACAAAATTGACAGTTATTTCACGAAAAATGATATTATTTAAATACGGACCCCTGTTGTGGATTGAATGTTGCGTGAGTGAGCATCGTGCGACATTGTCCCAAGGAGGACTACTAGCATATTAGTATAAAATGGGACTGGCCTTTGAGTGGACTAAGTAGTCCTAGCTGGCTCCCTGTAACTATGTTCAGGAGTTGTGACAATTTCTGCAACGGTTTTGTGAAACTATTTTTTGGTGCAGAGAAGCAACACTGGCATTGCCATATTCACATTTTTTTCTCTTTCCCTCTTCTGAACATTGGACTCCGATTTGTTTTATTATTTAGTATAACATAATCACTTTGGGTTATATTTCATCTTTTTCTCACGAATGATAAAAACAGTACGTCAGTGAACCACTGTTTCCCTCTATTTTTAAACTAATTTTAGGATGCTGCCATGTAAAACCCCGAATCCGCAGGCATAACGACACTTCTCGTCATTTGTTCGTTGGAGTGTCATTAAAAAAATAAGTTTAAGATGCAAAAGCGAGCAGTGTGCAACTGAAGGATGGTGCCGTACAAATTAATAAAAAATAACGCTCTCTTACAGCTTTCTTATCCAAGTTAATGTACTTTTTTTTCACTATAGCCCTTATTCTCGGTCCTATAGGTGCCATCAGCTTTTACTTTTGTTAATATAGTGTAAACAAAGCCTTGAACTCGCACTCGAAAGCCGTCTGGACGCTTGGCGACGGAAACCGAAAGTTTAAGTTTTCGTGACGTCAGTGCGAATTGACCAATCACTAGCTTTCCATTTTGGAGAAACAGTAAATAAAAAAAAGACGATCGTCAAAACGAGTTGGGGGACTATAAATAGATTAGAGTACTAGAAATACAGTCTGTAATAAGCAAGAATAGCGAAATATATAAAAGTAATAACCTTTAATTAATAAATAAACTAGTAGCATTAAAAATCTATGAGCAAAGTGAATCCGACTTTCTCATGGCGTGGCGCCGATCCCTGGACGCTAATGGTTTGTTGGCAAGAGGCTAAAAATAAGAATAAAAAAATGAAGCACCAAATATCTAGTAATTGAATGAATAATAAAAGAGTAAACTACAATAAATATTAACAGAAAAGTGAAATATAAATGGATTGAAAATGGATATAGATGCCTTGTAATAACCTTCCCCTTAACTATGGATCTGGGGTCGGAATGGTACATGAAAAAGGCCAATAACAAATTTACACTGTGTATAATTATCCAAGCGTAAGTATTTGTACAGATCTTCTACGTTATTAAGAACGCACATATTATAATCCCCTTACATGGAGAGAGGGGCAATGGGTCAAGGAGTGGGTAAAGGTGGGATGGGGCCTTCTGGGTGGGGGTAGGTCACTGAACTGGGAGTAGTGGCACATTATAGGCTAAGCATATACACAGCCTTCAGCATGTCCAAACTCTCTCTTCGTATATTATTTATGAATTGTATTGTGGTATATATATATATATATATATATATATATATATATATATATATATATATATATATATATATATATATATATATAGAGAGAGAGAGAGAGAGAGAGAGAGAGAGAGAGAGAGAGAGAGAGAGAGAGAGAGAGATAGTAGTAATATAAAGACCCAGGAGATTACACTAATCATTTATTGGCCGAATGTTTCGGACCTTCGCTAGGACCATCTTCAGCGACTGTATCTACTAATGAAAAGGTGAAGAAATATTATCGATAACAGTTAATGATTGTCAATAAAATTGACAATCATTGAGATTAAAGTAAAACACAAATAAGATGGTCCTAGCGAAGGTCCGAAACGTCCGGCCAATAAATGATTAGTATAATCTCCTGGGTCTTTATATTCCTACTACGTATCAGATTCTCAAGAAACAAATCAATTACAAATATAATAAATATATATATATATATATATATATATATATATATATATATATATATAGCAAGAAAAAAATATTGCAACAACGCGTTATTGCAATAATTTTTCTCGATTTATAAAGCGAGGCAAAATTGGAGGTAACAAATCTTCCATTCTCTTTAATAAGCAGGGGTGACATTTAAAAAGGCCGATCGAAAGATAGTTTTTTGGCTGTCTGAGAAAAGCTTATTTAATGCGTTACCTTCTCGTGTATGTAAGAATAGCTCCTTCCGAGGGCTTTGAGGAAGAGCTAGTAAGCCAAAAAAATAGCATTTTAACCGCATATATATCTAGCTAGCTGTGCGTATGTACATCGGCCCATCTGTTTGTATACAAGTTCATTTTTTTTGTCTTTATCCATTTGTTTTGTTTTGTCCATCTTTGTATATCTCCATTTATTTGTAAGTCCATTTTTATGTATATCTCTCCCTTTGTTTGTGTTTGTCCATCTCTTTGTATATATCTCCGTTTGTTTGTGTCTGTCCATCTCTTTGTATATCTCTCCATTTGTTCGTATGTTTATCCAGGTTTGTTTGGCTGTCCGTCCCTGAGTATGTCTGTCTATAATTATCCATATGTGTGTACATCGGTCAACCTGTTTGTATATATGTCCATTTGTTTGCATGCCTCACCATCTGTGTTTATATCTATGTATTTTTTTCTATACCTCTGTATACTCGTT
This sequence comes from Ceratothoa steindachneri, assembly GCA_963969495.1. Classification (NCBI taxonomy): domain Eukaryota; kingdom Metazoa; phylum Arthropoda; class Malacostraca; order Isopoda; family Cymothoidae; genus Ceratothoa; species Ceratothoa steindachneri. The sequence continues at coordinate 78,128,955 of OZ018324.1, read as the reverse complement.
TGCATGATGCAATAATGAACGGAAGGGAAATCCATGTATGAAATAATTAATCTCATTTGCTCAGGGGCACAAATCTCATACAATCCTTCTCTCTCTCAGCCTCTCCCCCCACCAATGGTATTTGTTGGGGTGGGGTGGGGGTAGGGTGTGGGGGGGCGTCGATACATTATGCTTGGGTCACATTTGGAATCTCTGTTACCATCTTATGCAACTTTTACTACTTTCAAATATGATTTACTGCTTCCATGCGGTGCCACATGCCCCCTTCCGCCAACTCGTTTCGCTGATCGGCCCAAACGGCTATTTGTTGATGTAGCACATTTGCCATGTTTAAAATCCCTGACGACATAACATATTGGCTATGTTTAAAGACCCTGACGATGACATAACATTTTTATATATGTTTAAAAGCCCCGACAACAATGACATAACGTCCCTGCCATGTTTAAAAGCCCTGATGACGATGACATAACATATTGGCAATGTTCAAAGGCCCCGACGACGATGACATAGCACTTTGCCATGTTTAAAAGCTCGGAAGACGATGACATAACATCTTTGTTATGTTTAAAAGCCCCGATAACAATGACATAACGTTCCTGCCATGTTTAAAAGACCCGACCACGATGACATAACATATTTGCCATGTTTAAAATTTCAGACGACGATGACATAACATCCTTGCCATGTTTAAAATCCCTGATAACGATGACATAACATCTTTGCCATGTTTAAAAGCCCGAACGACGATGACATAACATATTTGCCCTTTTTAAAAGCCTGGATGACGATGAAATAACATGTTTGCCATGTTTAAAATTTCAGACGACGATGACATAACATCTTTGCCATGTTTAAAAGCCTCGACGACGATGACATAACATCTTTGCCATGTTAAAAAACCCTGACTTCAATGATAACACCCCCCGTCGCTATTTTTGAAAATCCCCCACCACAATGACATAACATTCTTGCCATGTTTAAAATCCCCGACAACGATGAAATAACATCTTTGTCATGTTTAAAAGCCTCGACGACGATGACATGATATCTTTGCCATGTTTAAAATTCCCGACGACGATTACATAACATCTTTGTTATGTTTAAAAGCCCAGACACCGATAATATAACATCTTTGCCATGTTTAAAAGCCTCGACGACGATGATATAACATATTTGCCATCCTAAAAAAGCCCGACCGCAATGATAACACCTTCGCTATTTTTGAAAAGCCCCGATGACAATGACGTAACACCACTATTTTCTAAAAGGCCCGGAACAATGACGTTGCTATGCTTATAAAACCTACGAAGATGTGTAACACTATACCATGTTTAAAATTTCCGAGGACGAAGATGTAACAGCTTCCGCATTTTAAAAAACCTAGACGACGATGGCGTAAGAACTTTGCCATTTTTAAAAGCCCCGGCGACAATGACGCAATACCATTTTTTTTTAAAAGGCCAGGCGAAGATAATGTAACTAACGCCTTTGTCATATTTAAAAGCCCGACGACAAGCGCGGATCCAGTGGTGTGGCTGAGGGTGCTGAAGCCCCATCCCCCCCCCAAAAAAATCCTTTCCTTAGCCCATAGTGAAAAGTGAAGCGACTTCATTGAGCGTCTTTCACAATGACACAATTCAGACATTGTGATTATTGAATTCTTGCCGGTTATTGTCATCTTACTCGATGATGAAAATAACTCGGACGCGACGGCGGGACTCTTGCTGATCTCAATCGAGAGCCGCGTTTTCTGATTGGCCTCGTCGTCGCTGAGTCAGTTCTAGCTCACACCGTGGAGCCGAGCAGAGCCATGTAGCCTCTTTCGGTCCATCTGGTCTCAGCATACGCTACGATCGATCAAGTGGAGACGTATCCCAACAAGACCCGGAAAGGTGCACTTATCAGCTTCCACGATGTCTTAAAGAAGGCAGACGAGCTCCTCCAGAAGATCAGCTCGTCACATGACAACACTGAAACGACTGAAAACGTACTTAAGGAATACCATGGGTCAAGAATGCCTCAACGGCCTGGATCTGATCGATGTTTACAACGAAATTGATGTTAAAATAGACAGCGTAATCAAAATATTTGCCCAATGGAACATGAGGTTGATGTTCATGTGAAATACCGTGACCAATGTTGTGTTTTTGGTGCTGTTAACTAACCTTTTTATACCCTTTATGTTCATATTTGTTTTTTAAACCATACTTGTATTCTACTATTTGGAAAGAGTTATTTAATAATATAGATATATATATATATATATATATATATATATATATATATATATATATATATATATATATATATATATATATATATATATATATATATATATATATATATATATATAGTTTACAGAGATCCAATTGGAGTTCCTAATCAGAGGGTGTGAATTTAAGTTCATTAAGGATATCTTTTAAGATCAGATCTTTGACGTAGGGACTGCATTTGAATTCCCCATCCGAAAGGTTAAAGTTGGAGACTTCATCTATAAGGGTGGATTCAATGACCTTTCTTTTGCGGAAGTCCTTCCTCCACGGGTAGATTAGTTTGGCCTGTGGCAAGTCTATGGGTTTTGAAAGTTATTAGTGTGTGTGATAAGACTAGAGGATGCGTTTTCCCGTTTAATGTCTCATCTGTATTCGTATATTCTCTTATCCAGATTCACACCCCCTGATTAGGAACTCCAATGGGATCTCTGTAAACTATATATATATATATATATATATATATATATATATATATATATATATATATATATATATATATTGTATGCTTGCTGAGACTGTATGTATTCTTAGTGTTCGACTGAGGCTGGAATGACAAACTCCATGCCGAAACTGGACTCGAGATAATAAATACTATGCTCCTCCACAAGGGTTTTATTAACATATTTGGAATCTGTCATTGGATTTAACAATATATATATATATAATATATATATATATATATATATATATATATATATATATATATATATATATATATATATATATATATATATATATATATATATATATATATATATATATACAGGTTTTAACCGTTGCGATCGAATTTACCTTATATAATACATGTCTAAAATGCAAGAAAATCTTAAAAATAATTATTATATTCAGTATTATTTAAACCTTAGCTGACGTCCCAAAACTACAATTCATAATTTTCTGATGTTTGGGAAAAATCTAATCTGAGAGAGTTTGTTCTCACTCCTGTGTAAGATATTGCATTTATTATCAATGTTGTGTAAGATAATCATTAATAATGATCAATGCTGTGTATGAGAACCATTATTAATGATCAATGACGTTTTCTCAGAACGCTCAGAGAGAGGAATTCAGGTTAGTACCCACCCCGATTTTTTATTTTGGATCCGCCACTGCCCGGCGACGATGACGTAACACCTTGCCATCTTAAAACTTCCGATGACGATGATGTAACAACTTTGCCATGTTTAAAAGCCCCGAGGACGAAGATGTAACACCACTACTTTTAAAAAAAAAAGTCGGCAACAATGACTTAACACTTCCATTTTCAAAAGCCCTTCCCAATTTTTAAGTGTCCCGACGATGTTAGTATCGCCCTTTCACAAATTTACCCTCCTCCCCCAAAGGACGACAATCAACACACCGCCATGTTTAAAAGCCCCAACGATGTTGACATGCCAAAGGTGCAAAGGTTTGTACGGGTTGAGTTGTATTGGATGTGTAAATGAATAAAAACTTGTCTGGATTTGCTGTTTGGATTATCTGAATAGGCAAAGAAGTCGTATGGGTTGAGTTGTAGTGGATGTCTGAGGCATATAACACATTTGGATCAATCGCGATGCAAATATATTTACAGGCGTGAGTGTAAAAAATAATGATCGTTTAGTTGTATAGGATGTGTAAAAGTTGTGAAAATTAGGATGAACTTAATCACACGCCCTTCACACATCTTTAGATGTCTGATTACAAAATGAGCCAAAATCAGTCTGACTGGTGTAAAAAATTAGTGTGGAGTTAACTGTATTGTAAGTCTGATAGATAAAAAAATAGAGACATAAGAAACGTTCACATTAGTTAAATAGGACATAGCGCGCCTCGCGCAAGACAGAAAATCATCATTCTATAAGAGGGCTTGAACGAGGTACTTCTACCACAATGGCCGTGGGCTTTACCAGTGAACTACAACGGACAGGTTGAAGGGTGCCCTGAATTCTTTTAAATAAAATAAAATTCCGAGGAAAGACATAAATAAAGGGCACTAACCAAGTGTAGACAGGAGACGTTCGAAAGACCGCTGGCTTTTAATTTGACCCTTTGCCCTGGAGCTCTTTCTTTTAGTCCACCTCGTTCAGTAGTAACACCTGTTCCTCACACGCGATAGGTCGCGGGTTCGAATCCCAATAGAGACTAAGGATGTTTTTCTTTTGTTTCTAGGCGTGTCTGGGGGAGGGGTATCGATTATTTGTATAGCAATCATGGATTTACCTACGATTATGTAAATGCATCCCCTTTTATGCTTTATGTTTGTTTGTACTTTTTAAAGCCTTGTTTCCTTCTGGATTTCAAAGCCTTGTTGATTTTAAGTTCCAGAAATAACGTGTTTACTTGCAGCAGCATTCCATAAAAGATAGTTTTATGATCTTTTATAACAGCATTATTTCTTTCTTGAAGATTTACAGGACCTAATGAACGTGCTTCATAAAGGTATCTTCTAATCTCAATCTACAGGGTGGTCCATAAGTCCCAGGACACTCCACGTACAACTTTGTTTATAAATATTTTATTAACGGAAAACAAATGTAATTTTTTTGAGGGAACTGTAACTGTAGTGTCCTCGGATTTATGAGTCACCCTGTATAAACATCTAGTATTGGTCTAGTAAAAGTTTTAGGAATCAAATTCAGCGTTTATCAGCTGTTCGACAAAAATAACAACTTTAAAAAAAATCTTAATCAGAAGAAAACTTTTTCCCATCAAGTTTTGGTTGTGTAAAGAATAGACGATCTCGCTTCTCAATGCTATTGGAAAGGAAATATATGGAAATTTAGTTGATAACCATATTAATAACGTTCGGTTTGACCTGAACCATCTTCATCTTAATGCGTTAGCTCCCAGAAGAAATAATAATAAAGTTCTCTTTAGAACTGCGCCATCTTCATACTAATGCGTTAGTTACAACCTAAATACAAATAAAGTTCTGTTTAGAACTGCGCCATCTTTATGTAAATGCGTTCAATTTTTTATTTGTTTATCAACTTAAAACGAGTTCACTTTCAATGGAGAAAGGAAAGAGAAAGAGGCTTCTGAAAGTGAAAAATAAGTCTTGCTCGGGGCCTACCTATCGAGTCGTTAAGGCGGAGGGCCGTACTTTTTAAAGTCATTTCAACCTGCAATAATGCAATGACTGCATAATATTAAAGGGGAAAAAACATGAAGGGTAGAACCACTCTTATGAAAAGGTTACTGACCTTTCAAACCTGAACTGTTTGGTACTCGTTATACTGGTAGGAGAGCCGATGGCCATAAACAGACCATATAAGGTAGGGGGGGGATTTATTAGATTGTATTTATTGCAATAAATCCACTAAATACAACCGGCTCCAACACTTGTTGGAATATATAATTTCCACACCTTTTGACTTCCTCAGTATTGACCAAAATCTATAATGATCTCCCATTAAAAACTTATGAGCGGCGATGCCCCCCGCTGGTGTTTGCTTTTTGAAATAAAAATAAAAGAGACCCCTGATTGAGGACAAGTGAAAAATTTACTCAATAAATAACAACTCTGATTGAGTACAACTTGGAAATGTAGTCACTAAACAATAGTCTTTATTGAGTACAAGTCCAAAATGTACGCGCTAAACACAGTCCTGATTAAGTACAACTCGGAATTTACTCAATATTCAACAACCCTGATTGAGTAAAACTAAAAAATGTACTCACTAAACAACCAACCTTATTGAGTACAGCTTGAAAAGTACTCACTGAATAACAGTACTAATTGAGTACAACTCTCAAATGTACTCAAATGAACAACAACTCTGAGTACAAATGGGAAATGTACTCAGTAAACAACAGACTTAATTGAGTACAACTCGAAAATATACTCAATCAACAACAACACTGATTGAGTACAACTCAAAAATGTACTCAATCAACAACACTGATTGAGTACAACTCAAAAACATACTCTATAAATAACAATCCTGATTGACTAGAACTCGAAAATTTACTCATTAAACAAGTCTTGATTGAGTACAACTCTTAAATGTATCAATAAACAACAAATATGATTGCGAGTCAGGTGGAGGACGGGATAAAAGGATAATTGGTCCAATGTTGAGTCCTACCTTTAAACTAGACTCAAAGATCTCGGCAGTGTTGGAAAAGCACAGGTGGTTTAGAACCCGAGAGGACACTGGCATTTCTAGAACTTTGGAGAGGAAACTGAGTTAAGGGACTGTGTGGTAGCTGGCGAGGTCCTTTGGGTTCAAGTTCGGTTTTGGTAGGATGGGACGAAGAGCAGCATGTTTAAGGTCATACCTATGGTATTTTTCTATGCGAAAATGTGACATCAAAATATCAGCGAGGTACAGGAGAACGTAGCTGAACCGACTTCAAAGACTTGGCGGGAATGATTCATAGGGAGGAGAGGTCTTTTTAGAGGAGTATGGGAAGAATTTAATTCCTCAGGGGATTCTAGTGCGGGAGAAAGAATGTGAAGTGGGGAGAAAATGTTGAAGTTACCTGGTGGCGAGGAACAGAGGCAAAGTGTATGTCAAAACGGATATTGACTATCTTTTCAGAGATTAGCAAGAAGCTTGAAGAAGGGGTGTGGCATGTTTCTGTTATCTGCGTGGATACGGCCGGTGTGAGCCGCAGGGGCGGTCTTAAAGTAATATATATATATGATTGAGGGAGGCTGTTAATGTCTCTGCACCAAGAGTATGGACAGCTTGAAGTCGTCTCGCGTATATTTGTTTATTTCTTGTCATTCAAGAGAGCGGCTGAGAACCAAAGTGAATGTGAAGAGAAGAGGGGCATGGACGTTTAGGCAGGAGGAGAAGATCCCTCCTAAATATCGGAGAAACTCACTAATGTCAGTATAGATAATAGGATGTCTAACCAGGGTAGGAGTACGGCAAGATCCCTAGTCTTCTATTGGTTAATGGAAAAAAGCCGGCGATGATAAGGCTTGGTGGTAGAGTGTATTCGAGTGGTAGTTGGAAGAGGAAGAGAGAAACAAAGCTGGATGAGGAAATGGTTAGAAATAGTTATAAAGGGGTCAGTTAAGTTTAGGCTATGTTTTTAAAAGAGGAGGAGAATTGTAAGTTCTGAAGAAGTTGTGGACATGTTATGATTTTCAAACTTATTCAACTCTAGACATTACTTGAATGATACTGAATGATACTTGAATGATACTGTGAAATGTAAGTGAAGAAGTATGACATGAACAAATAATTTCGTGGCAGACGGATCATAAATGTTCTTAAGGTTATCAAGCCATCTATACTCTGACTTTGTTAATGGGCGATTTAAAATTTCACCCAGGGAGAACGGTTTCCCAACCCTGCATTAAACAAAAACCAACGAGGGCAACTTGGTAAATAAAAGTGTCTAAGTGGTGATGTTAAGCGTAAAAATACGTTAAATATAACATTCTGAGGACGTAGGGCTTCGGAGACCGATTGGACGCGCAACTCTCCTAAAATTCGCTTCTGCCGGACCAATTTCAGTACAAAGTCTTACTTTAAATTAATTGTGCTTCTCCATACGAACTTGTCACTGTAGCTTTACAATACACTTTATACGCTCCAAGACGCAGGGGTATTTTTACAACGTCTCCCCTCCCACTAACCTTCTTTCATCATTCTTCACCTGTCTGTCCATTATCTCAATATTACTATACAGAGGAAAAATGACCCAGTTGGATATGTGTTTTTTATGTTATCATCCATAATAATTCTAGCATAGCTTCTCGCAAAAATAATAATACTAGAATGCTGGCTATTATTATTATTATTAGTAGTAGTAATAGCATATAATAATATTATATGATAATAATAACAATAATATCTATAATTTAATCATTTTCCGTCATTGTGTCCTTTGCACCTACTAATGCCTTATTAGGCGTGTGTTTTTTTTGCTGTATTAAAGGCAGCATTAAGTTATCTCTCGGCCACCTTCATAAAATGTTAATTAGATATACTTCAAGGTGCACATTATTTTATATATACATAACTACTATCACTATACATTAGTTTAAAAATGAAAAAGGTGATTAATTCTAACGTTAAGTAACTTTTTAAAGACTCAGTTGCGAGTACTTTTTTATATAACTAACTACTATGACTTTGTTATGAAGTTAAAAATGAAAAACCGGGCAATTCCAAAGTTAACCTAACCTTTTAAAGACTTAATTGCGAGTACTTTTGTATGTAAACAACTAATATGACTATGTATGAGTCTAAAAATTGAGGAAAAAAATACATTCTAAAGTTAACTCGCCTTTTAATGATTTTTTGCGAGTACTTTTTAAAGAAACCAATTAATGATTTGATCTGCAAAAGTTTAATTAATTCAGGAGGCAGCACTTAATGGCCTACAAGGCCACATGCTGCCTAAATACACCAAGTTGCCCATCCCTACCTAATATTCTTACATCTAAGTATTTTCTCTTTGGTCTACCGGAATTATATGAGATCTTCTGTAAGGGAGATCTTGTGCCTCAGATTTTACCTAACTTCACTCAAAAGCTCCCTCAAAATTTTGGATGCTGAGATAACAACGTCAATTTTTAACCTTATTTTTTTTCGAATAAATAAATCAAAACTAAGTAATAATAAAAAAAAGAGTTCGGCATCAACGAGAGGTGAATATCTAACAACCAAACCTTGAACTCAAAATAGCGATTTTGCCGTAATGTCGAAAATCAGGTCAACGCACTTGAATCCAAACGGTTAACTTTTTCAACTTTATTTTCTGATTTTCCTTCGAAATACAATATTTTTTATTAATTATAAAAAAAGGAAAAGTATTTTTTTATTCTTCTGTCCAAGATATTTATTAATTTTTAACTAATAATTCATAAGTATCCCCTATAGTGGTTGGATCTTCGATTTTTTTTATGTGATTTTAAAATATGTAGAAGTGGAGTAAATTGGATGTTAGATTTAATGAAAAAAATATATATATTCATGGTTGACCTTTGAACTCATGGCATGACCCGTTTGCATGGCCGGTTTACATGAGCGACCCCCTCGCCTATGACCTCGATGGGGAGCAGTCATAGACAACTAATTTCGAGAGATTTCTGTTTGAGCAATCGCCACGCGAGGTCGCCCACCAACGGACGTCCAGATTTGCTCAACCCAACCACCCCAAACTGCCTCTAAATCAATTTCTCAATCTAAGTAAGTCCGTGTACGCGTATGTGTGTCTATCGGTGCCTGTATCGCAAACGGTGGGCCAGGTATATCATGCCCAAATATCCTGCAAATATCTGGAAGATTATGTGCCTCTCCCACCCCAATGCCCGCAAGAAAATCTACGACTAAATATCTATTACACATTTATCACTTCTCCCATCTCCACCAGTTTCTTTACAGATCCATCCCTGCAAACTTTTCAACGGGAATGTTGAGGTTTTATTGGCGCTGAAGAGCACCAACCACACTCCTGGGAGCGCCGTTAGTCATAATGTTAATGCGAAAGTAACAAAACAGAACAAAGTTGCGTGGCTGAAGAACGCGAGCTAAATCCCTCCTTTCTTGTTCTCAATTGTCTGAATGTTCATAATGGTTTAGGTCCATTTCTTGACATCTAATAAGGAAATTGATTGATTTCACTGAAATTTTGTTGAAGCGATGGGGGGCAGAAGGGGGGGGTGGGGCAAGTCAGAGTTGATTTGATTTGGGGGCGGATCTAGCTTTTTATGAAGATTTTGGATCCCTTCCCGTAACATTGCGAGGTGGGGCCCTTTTTCTGACTCTGGCGCAGGTAGGGTTTCAATGCTTTCGGGTTTTATTTATGTGTTGTTATCTGTGTTCTTGTGTAACTTGTTTTGTTTATGTGCTGTTATTTATGTCCTTGACTATATTGTTATTTGCATTGGTTCTTATTTCTAGTTATTTGTATTGTGTTTTTGTTTCTTGTTATGTTGTTTTTATGTATCCATGTGTTGTTATTTGTGTATTTTTATGTTATTTGCGTTGTTTAGTTATGCTTTATTTGTGTTTCTATTTGTTTTGTTTAATCTGTGTTGTTATTTATGCTATTTTTTGTTTAGATGTGCTTGGTGTTGTTTTATATGTTCTATCTTTTATGGTTTATTTGCATTTTTATTTTTATCTGTTATATTTGTAGTTTTATGTGATGTTGTTTGTGTTTTATTTATGGATGATTATTTGTGTTGTTTTTCTATTGCTCTTTGTGTTAATTTCATGTATTGTTATTTTGGTTGTTTTATGTGATGTATTTGTGTTGTCATTTTTCAAGAATTTAAAAATTAATTCTGAAACTTTGGAATTATAGGATCCATTCTTGGACCGTTGTTGCTTATAATGTATATTAATGACCTCGAGGGTAATTTGCTATCCAAAATTTAAATGTTTGCACAATAAAAAAAAAGAAGAAAATGTAGCAAAGTTGGGCTGACTTCAGAAATTACAAAGCGGCTTGATAAAATATTGGAATGGACCGAAAAGTGGCAGATGAGTTTTAAAGTACAGTATAGTGAAAAGTAATGCATCTAGGTCACCAAACCCCAAGCAGGGCTACAAAATGAGGGGTTATAATTCAAATGTTGTTACCGTTGAAAAAGTTTGGGGTGCCTTAATTTCGAGCAACCTAAACGCTTTTAATCAACGTACACTCCCGTCTCAAAACTAGAAAACCCCTAACTAAAGTAGACATTTTCTTAAAAATAATCGTTTAATTTCAATCAAAATTACACAGGATATTCTTTAAATTTTAACTCTGATTATGTCCAAGTTTCACTTCATAGAACACCAGTCAGATAAAGTTATGAGGTAAGTTATGTGAATTTGAACAAATAATGAGTCCAAAACTAGAGAACGATAGGTATAAATGTAGTCATCGCCATAAAACATAATTATCTTTGAGAATTGAACAAAATCTTAATAAGAAGTATGCAGGCTTTTATTCTGAATGACTTAAGCATATCTTCGGCGGCAGGACTTCCCCGATTCGTCGTATTCTTCTTCCAATCTTTTCCTGAGATCTTCACCACTCGTCGGTTTCCATGCTATAACTTTTTTCCCTGAGTATCTACAATAAGTTTACTATTGGGCTTAAATCAGGGACCTGGGCAGGCCAGTTAGTCACGTGGATATTTTCAGCATCTAAGAAATGCTTCATCGTCTTTACTGTGCGGCCCCTAGCATTGCGCCCCATGAAAATAGGGTCACATAGTCTGAAAAATGCAATTAAATGATCCCGAAGCAAAATCATTGTATAGCACAGGGTTTACTTTATCCCGTAAACAGAGGAGTGGACAGACTCCAGGACGACACCATAATGCTGCCTCTTCTAAATTTAATCGCCTTTATCGGGAATTTTGGATTCAATCTTTCACATGTACGATGCCTTTCAGGCTGCTAGCGACCCGATCCGAATAAATTCATTTTGCTTTCGTTGGTGAAAAACACTTTCTTTCTCACTTTTCAGCAGACCAGAAGAGATGTTCAGTAGTGAAAACTATCTAACCACTTTATTCGTTTTAATTAGCAATGGTTTCTCTTCATGAGAGCACGCGATGAGTCCCACGTCTCTCTCAAGAGACGTGAGACATTATGGCAAGACACATTCAGGTTCAGCTTCTCTGCAACTTGAGTTGTAATACCAGATGTTGTCTCAAATCGGTCCTTCCTCAACATCCGTTGAATTGTGCGATCTCTGAAGGTGGACCGTTTTCCTCGTAAACTCGCAGGCCCCGGCTTCCTCATGTAGTTTTTCTTATGGGTGAAATCACACTTTTTGACTGAGTGCAAAGTTTCGAAAACAGTATCATTTCTTCACTTTCCCAACGGCAAACCTGTTTTCTGAATGATTTGTCGACCTCAGCTCGTCTCGCCATCTTAATAAATGAGTAATGCAATCTGTCATCAATGTAGGACAGTGTTGCCATACATACGTTACGAATTTTTACGTGTACATAAAGTAAAAGTTATAAGTTATTGCTAAGTAATTTGGGGCATCATATTCTTGAATACAAATTACTAACCTTAAAACATTTTTAGCCGCTGTTTTATGAAACGAAACTTAGGGACTATCAGATGCCAACTTCAAAGAACATTCTGTGTAATTTTCACGGAAATTAAACTAGCATTTTCAAAGAAAATGTAAATTTAGGTATTTCATTCTCTAGTTTTGGACGGTACTGTATTATAACATCGCAAAAAGCAAACATAGTTCTGGATACATAGCGAGGAGGAGTTTGGAATTTAGATCAAATGATATTATTCTCCAATTATTTAAGGAGTTTTAGGACCTCACATAGAGTATGCAGTTGTGTTTTGGTTCCCTTATTTGGATGAAGGCAACGCAGCCATAGAGTGCGTTCCAAATTAATCCCTGAGTTTAGAAATAAATCATAGAAGACAGACTAAGGGAACTTTAGCTGCGTTCACTGTAAAAGCGTAGTTTAGGCAGAAGATCAATCCAAGAATTTAAAATACTAAGCTTTACTAATCCACAGTGTGTTTCTTTTTGAGTTAGATAATTGAGCGGCCACTAGAAATAATGTATTCAAACTTGTTGATAATAGATTTTACACTACGGTAGCAAAAAATTCTTTCTCGTACAGGGTTATTCACATAGGTATTAAACTTGCCCTCGCAAGAAATATTACCTCGCATTAACATTCAACATTTTTATTTTTATTTACTATGACACATCCCATTATCTTTCTTTCCTATTTTGGACTAGCCGCTAATGAACACTAGTGGCTTTACTGTCTGTAATTCTGTAAGTTACTAGAGCATGATTTGTTTATTTAAAAACCATGTTGTGCGTCTCAAATTTGCCCATAGATGTCGAGTTATTTGACTATTTTCTCCTTAACGAATGATTCAAATTATCACCATCATCACTTCATCACTAATTCTATAATTTAAGAAGGGCATTTTGATGAGTATTTGAATAATAATTGCATCTTAGTTTGGTTATGACGTTTTTTTATTGAAGTTATTTCTAATAATTCTTTTATAATATCAAAAAAACAAAATGGTAAAGTTCAGAAATTAAATATAAGTATCGAAATTTTGTGAATTTTTTAAAACCCAAAGAATTACAAATGGTGAAGTTCAGAAAATTTATTTTTATATATCTTCTATAACTATATTTTAGCAACGTGAGAGTCAGAAGAATTCTTTTGAAAAATCGACGCTGAAATTACATCTCTTACTCGGTAGAGGAGGAAAAGGTTGAGGCATGCAGTTTCAAAACGCCAAGATTTACCTCGCCATCCCTACGTGGAACATACATAAAATATTTTTGAGCGGCTCCTATGCAAATTAATGTCGACCTACCCCCTTTATCCCCGCCTTCCCTTGACGGAGTTGCGAAGCCGAAATGAACTGATCTGCCATTCATCTAGTCTCGCTCCAACTATGTCGGTCCATTTTGATAGACATAATTGGGGACGTAAAGGAAAGCATGTTTGAGAATTAGCTCACTGTGGAACTTTCCGGAAGAGACCGCCCGGTTACGAGGCGATGCTGAAAGCTTTTGGAAAGAGTTCGCTCTTATCTCTAAAGGTAGCTTCCGGCCAAGACCACAGGGGGACATGCAGCCTTCCCTGTGTAAGTTGGAAACAGCATCGACATCCAAACCCCAGATGGGTTGGCACCCCGGAAGGTGGTAGTTAATTCTATCACCACCCATCATCAAGTCCGCCACACTTCACCCATCTGAGGGGCCTCCTCGGGTCCACCCACCATCATTCATCCCCCCATTTTGCAGTTCACGTTCACGAAAGCTTAGCGACAAAGTAGAGAGAGTTATCAAGAAATCTAAAAACAGAAGCATAAGAAGTAAAGGTGCGACATATTGACTTAAATTAAGTCACCCATAATAAAAGTTGTGGGAGGTAAAGTAAACCCAGGGCTAAGGGGCCACTCTCGTGAAGAGAGGGCCCAAGACCACACAACTAGAATACCTCTGCGGCTTGTCGACGGGCAGCCCAAGCCTAGCAGAGAGATCGTATTCGAGGCTGTGTATGGCAAGTTGGGCATTGTCATGGTGAGGCTGCTTGACATAGCCTCTGGGTACATCGCAATCTGCGAAAAGGAGAAAGATATTGAGGATATTACTAAGGAGAATGCAGTTGGGGTCCTACGGGGCATTGGGCTGGAGCCAGCAGTACCACCACAGATCCTGGCACACAAGAGCGTGCTATGCCGACGAATCGACCCGTGGATTAGCCAACACTCCGCGGACGAAATAAGTGTTTAAATCCCGCTTTGGTAAGCCTGGGCCAAGGTAGCCGAGGTAATAAAATTTAAGATCGTAAGGAATGGTAGCGAGTACACCAATGTTTTCAAATGTGGTCTTCGCGGAAACGACCATGCCTCCAAAGGCAAAAGGAACAAGACCTTCTTATGTTTAATGCCAAAATTAGCGGGGAGCAAGTTAAGAAAGGAGAATATACTCCTGTCCAATTCTGCTTCAAATGCTACAAGATGGAGTCACACGCCACCAAGGACTGCTTTGAGCCTCAAGAGACGTGCTCTAAATGCAGCGAGAAGCAGCACAATTGGCGGATCTGCAACAGCGACACCGAGAAGTGCGTGAATTGCGGCCAAGAACATAGGACTATGTCCATGTCATGTCCCGCAAAAAATAAAATAATGAGGAATAAGCAGGAGGCCAAGAATTGTGAGGAAACGCGTAGGGCAAACACGTCCTACGCCCAAGCAGCAAAGGCAGCCCTGTCGGAGGTAGACACCAAAAAGACATACCTCAAACTACAAAATGAAAACTCGACAAAAATCATGACGTGCATCCTTCACGCGCACGTTATGAACCTTACTCGCCCGGGCACGTTCGTGACACTGCTGAACCAGATGCTGGCCAAAAATGGGATGAAACAAATGTGCTTCCCGGACAACCCCGCTTCTGGGGATGTACTGCATCTACAGATGGTTCCAAAACAACAACCAGCAGAGCAAGACAACACCAATAAAGTGGCTAATAAAAAAGAGAAGAAACAAGTAGTTGAGGCAAAAACTCCTGCGCCTAGACAGAGCCAGGCAACCACGTCGGAGAAAAATAATACTGACACCAACAGTTCCTCGGAATCCTTAGATTCCTCAGACTTCGAAACAATACAATCCCAGGAAACCAAGGGAAAGAAAAAGAAAAATAAAAGATTGCGGGCAAACAACTTCAATTTGAAAATTTACGCTTGCGATTAATTCCCCTTTCCCGAGGAAATGGGAGCCAAAAATATTTTCCAAGGTATAAAATAAAAAATCTACAAGTGAGAGTACGACTACGAAGTCGGACATGAATCAGTGGAAGAAGCTCTGCTCGCACAGAATGTGATCCTACATCACAGCAACTGCGAGCAGATCTCGAACTGTGAGTTCAGGAAAAGAAAAGTGGAAAAAAGGAGAACTTCACCCAGAAACACTAGACAGACGAAGATGGAGAGAGTAAGCAACAAAATGAGGATTCTGACACTCAACGTGAATGGATGGGAGGGGGGGGGCACGGCATTTGGAAACATATTCCGAGTGCTTGACCCCGACATCATTCTTATAACGGAGCACGGTATGGACACCACAGCTGGTCGAATTAAAATACCGGGCTACAGAATAGTCATTAAGAATCATTCCCAGGAAAGGTTCGATGGTGCTGCAATAGCTGTCAAGAGGAACATCTCCTTTAAACAACTACCAGAACTCGATGAGTCCTTTGTGGCGATCGAGCTGCATACACTAGTAGGAGACCTCGTGATAGCCGCAGCCTATCAGCCCCCTCACCGAGCCTATCTCCCGTTAAGTAACTTCTAAATACTGTTCGGGCACCGCAGAATGACATTCTTAGGGGAAGACCTCAATGCCAGATGCCGTGCGGCTGGCTATGGTAGTACCAACGATAGAGGCCGAAACTTGGAACTGATTATGGGAAGGAAAAACATCCAAAGAATAGGGCCGGATTTTCCGACCTATATCACTTCCAGATCAGCAACTAAGCCTGATATAATCTTAACAAGTAAAGGCTTCCCATTCATCTACCATAGTGAGCCAAGCCCATCAGTCTCAAGTGATCACATAGCGATACTCACCACAGTATCTCTCGCACCGATCTAGCTCCCAGTCCCTCTCCGGAAAAACTACGCCCCGGCCAACTGGGATCGTTACAAAAGACGACTCAGTCAATATGCGCCAGCTGACCTTAGAGCGGCGTCGTTAGAAGAGATAGACAGGGAACTGGAGAGGATAACAACGTCCATACTAAATGCGGACCGCGAGAGCATACCCATAACAGGGTATAAAACACCTCCTCAGCCCAGATGGACAGAGGAGATGAGAGATATCGCTCGCGTTCACAGGGAAGTGTACGAGGAAATAAGACGGAAGGGGCCCCCAGGGAAAGAAGCTCGCTCCTTCGACGCCTAAGCACAGAGCTTAGAGAGGCTATCAACCTCCAACAAGAGGTAATCTAGAACAACTTGATAGCCAAAGTCGACAGCGAACTTAGCCCGTCTAATTTCTGGCGCCAAATAAAGAACTTAAAGGGACTAACAGCAAGGCCAAAGGCTCGGATAAAGGAGACCGGAAACTATATAGAGGACCCGGCAGTTCTAGAAGACAAGTTCAGGAACTTCTGGAAAAACGTTTTCAGGATCACCCTTGAATAAAACGACGAGTTCAACCAGGAATTCGAAGGCCAACTGATCGAAGAACTGAATCAGGTAATGCACCGCACGCACCCACAACATCGAGTCAACGAAGGCAGGGAGATGGCGGACCACGGCCGTTCCATAACACCAGAGGAGGTCATGGCCACTGTAAGAGCCTTCCAACAAAAGGCAACAGGCTGGATGGGCATCACCAGGAACAACTTGGTTAATGCCCCACAACAGATAATTCAGGGAATCGTAAACATCTATAACGTTTCCCTGAATACGGGCTACTTCCCGGAAGGTTTCAAAATTGCTAAGGTGATCTTCATACCCAAGGAAGGTAAATTTCCTGATCAAATGATAAATTACAGGCCAATCGCCCTGCTGAAATCGTTGCGAAAGTCTATGAGAAACTCCTAGCTGACAGGCTTCAAGAACAACTAGCCGAGCTGGGAGCTCACAACCCTCAGCAGCACGGGTTCCGCAAGGGACGAGGAACAGAAACAGCCCTCGCCCTCCTAGCGGAAAAACTCGCTTGCAGTAAAGCTGAGAGGAGGTACGTAGACGTGGTGCTGCGGGATGTAACGAAGGCCTTCGATAAGGTTTAGCTCAGAGGGCTACAGTTCAAAATCCTCAACCTCCAGCTTAACCCACTCATGGAAAGGGTCCTTTGAAACTATGTCTCGGATAGGAGAGTCCAAATCGCGATCGAGGGCTGCAAGGGACTCGAATTCGAATTTGAGGCGGGAGTTCCACAAGACAGGTGTCTCAGCCCTTTGTTGTACCTAGTGTACACAATTGACCTGCCTGCTCCAGTGTGGTATGATTCGATGTATCTGCAATACGCAGATGACATCACCCAAAATCGTCCCAAGTCCATTCAGGAACTTTGGAAGTCAGGCAAGGGCGACAGCTGTCGAAATTGACAATACCAACCGTTATGAGAAGAAGTAGAAAATTAAGACCAACCGCCAGAAGGTCACCATAATTCCAATGAACCGCCGGAAAT
Organism: Ceratothoa steindachneri; assembly: GCA_963969495.1. Classification (NCBI taxonomy): domain Eukaryota; kingdom Metazoa; phylum Arthropoda; class Malacostraca; order Isopoda; family Cymothoidae; genus Ceratothoa; species Ceratothoa steindachneri. Next base: position 78,111,074 of record OZ018324.1, on the reverse strand, counting down.
TTGACGACGTCATCGTCAACAATGAACTCTATCCGTACTCCAACGAGGGAAAAGTCCTGGGCTTACAACTCTATAAATCTGGATATAAGGCTCACACAAATACCAGAGTTGCCCTAGCCAAAAAAGAGCTGAGGAAACTTTACCGTTTCCGAAGCCTCAGCGTGCCAAACAAGAAAAAGCTGTACATGGCCTTGGTACGCTCAGTCCTAGTCTACCCAGCCGTGATCACGCAAATGGCAAGCTGTACATCTCTCAGAATGATGCAGAGGGTACAGAATAAAGCCACTCTGCTGATTACTGGCACGCAAAGGATCGACCGTATTCGGCAATCGATTCTACACTAAAGAATCGGACTAAAGCCGGTCAATACAGAGATCCAAAGGCTAGGGAGAAAGACATGGGATAAAATAGACCAAGAGATACTCCCGACTATAAACTTTAACCTAAACATTCGTAGAAATAGAAGACGCGCAATTGGTAGAACGGCTCTGTTCCCAAGCAGTAGAACCTGCGCAAGAGAAGAAGTACTACCAATGTATACTTAGTAGTACACAAAATCAAATTACTGTGACCGTATTGAACCCGACTCGTAACAAGGAAACAAACAAAAGAGAGAAATTATTCTAATAAAAAGAGGCGAAGTGCTCTAATTATAGTTTAAACTTAATAAATTTTAAATAAAAAAGAGGCGAACTGCCCATATTAAAGAATTCCACAAAATATAAAATAAAACTTAATTATCTTTATATAAAAAAGAGGCGAAGTGCCCATATTAAATAATTAAAAAAATAAAACCTTAGAATAAAAAGAGGCGAAGTGCCCAAATGAAAGTAATAAATTTAAAGCTCAACAAAATTTAAATAGAGATAAACAGCATATTAGATAACTTTGAAAGGCTCGAATGCTACGACGGTGGAATAAATTAAAAATAATAAAGAGAAAAATATATATAATAATAGAGGAAACTGGCTGTCAACGACAGTCAACGACAGTCAACGACAGTCAACACCATTAATGACGGAGGAAAATTTTATTAATAAAAAGAAAAAATGAGAAGAATGCTAGTGATGCCCTAACACCAGGGCAAACTAGAAACCATTTTCACACCTTTATAAACCTACCACACAATTTATCACTTTCACTAATTAATTAATTAATTAAATTCGCACCGTGATATTTTGAAAAGGGGGAAATTTAGTTTAGAGTTCCTTTTTTAAAATTATTATAATTGGCAAAGTTCAGAAAATGTATAAAAATTTAACCATGGCTGCTTTTTTTCAGATTTTAAATTTTATTCTTAGTAACGAAGCGCAAGCTCTTCCCGTAGGGGGGAGTGGCGAAGCCATTGCCTGGTAGTTTAATATTCAAGAATATTGGACTAATTTAACTTGTATTTGTAGAGGAGCGATGCTCTAGCTTGTGGAAAATCGGAGTTATTTTAGTTAATTTGATTATTTCTGAGACGAACTTTATAGCCAACTTCCTTTTCTCAAAGTCTACTTATTTAGCTCCCTTTCTTATTCGATTCGAGAGTTCATTCGGTGCCGTTAGCGTGTGTCCTACCATTTTTTGTGTCCTACCTTTGCATATATCTGTATTATGCTTTTTAAAATCTGCTTTAAAAAATAACTCTCAATCCCCAAAATGCTGTTGCTTCACAGGAATCATAAAATTATAAAATATTGAAATTTGCAATTTAATTAGCCTTAAACGTTTACTTATTTTGCCATTGAATTTTGAAGTGTTTGATCGTACTCTCAAATGTTACGAGTATATAAAAATTTCGGTTAGGTTAAGTTATCCTTTCTGGGTGAATGCCTGAACTAAAACCAAACCTAACAATATCCTGGTACGATACATGCTAAGGAAAAAAAAAAAGGTCGGTAAGGCGCACGCTAAAACGGCGTTTATTCATTAGTTAAGCGAAGAAAAGACCCACCAAATAGCTCGTATATAAAATAATGCCACTTCAATTCGGCCAAAAGTAAAGAAAAGCAAATTTAAAATTTAAAGTCTTTCGTCTTTGTTTACAAAGACAATGAGAGAGGTTGATATAGAAGAAAGACGCATTGTCAGACCTAAAGTAGACTGGAAGGAAACAGTCAAACTTGTAGGTTTCATATTGTTTGATGCATTAACGGAAGAATAGATTAGTTCAAACAATAACTTATGAATGAATTATAAAAATGAGAATAGTGGTATGAGGAAGAAATGTATTATGTAAAATGTCATAGCGTGTGAAGCAGTCTCAATAATGACTTATTAATTATTATCCAAAGAGGAATTCGAAAACTTTTTAATTCTAGTTCTTACGGCCATGATCAGAAAAAAAATGAAATAAAAATATTCATGAATGCCTAAAAAACATATAATGGAATAAATATGTGGTTAGCGTGCTTGCCCAGCAATCGCTGGGTCGGCAGTTCGAATCTCCGTACTGATTCTTTCACAGCTGACACTATTTACTAGGGAGGTTACGACCGTGACTGGGCATCACGGTGGGGAGTTGGCGCTTGCCCTGGCTGACGTCCGCCTGATAAGCAGCAACAAAGCAGCTTGATATGATAACTGAAATCAGCGGACTTTAACTTTAAATTAAGTTGGGAATGAGATATAGAGAAGACAGTTTGGGCCTTTAAATTCTTCATTTTCTTTGAAAAGTATCATTTTCTTTTTTGTATTTATTGGCATGACTATTATAAAGTATTGTTGTAACCTATTTCCTGGGAATTTCAAGATCGTGCCCCGTTACCCTTTTTTTTTATTGTAAATTAATGTCAATTTAGAGCATAGTGCAGAAAAGGGCCACAATCGCTTTTACACAATAAATATTTTTTTCTTATATATTTTGAAATGTTATAAAAGCATCTCGCTTTCATTCCCTTCGGAAACGAAGCGGTACCTAGATAAAAAAAAACCTAACAAACCAATCGTAACCTACCTACCCTTTAAGTTAGAAGCTGTACTGCAAGTACCTAAATGATTCAGATTCACTGTCCATTTCAACGCATGGAACATGAAATCTCGATGTCCAGCCATAAATCAGTGGATATCGTTTGCCTCTGCGTTTTTTTTTAACAATATATTTTTCTTGGTTTTCTTCAGTTTTCAAAAATAAGTATTGTCGAGGAAATTTCGACCTGATGTCAGCCTTTTTCACACAATCTTTTAATTTTTTCCACACTCAATATTTTGAGTAAACGCTATTATCAATTGGTAATCCTGGTCTTTATCTGAAGTAATACCTTTTTGGTATTGTAGATAGAAAGGTGTAGGAAGAACGAACAGAGCGTGTGGGGAGTTGGAACTCCTTCCTTCGTCGCTGGGACCAGTGTACCCACGACCTACTCGACTCTCTTATACTACATATTCCCTGAAAGGAAACGTTCCCTCCCCCCCTTCCCCTGGTGTCATGCAAGTTACCATCGCTGGTTAGTATAAAAAATATACAATAAGATCAGTAGCACCGCAGCCACCCCAACGAGGACTGGACCTGTTCCCTCGGGTTCATTAGCGGTTGTTGTCGTAGAATGGACTCTCGACGATATACCATATATAACTATTCGTTGAAGGAACCTCTTTAATTATCCTTAGAGTTCTTCGATATCTGGCTGTCCGATATTATGTATCTTCGATATGCTTAAGAAGTGGAACTGAGCTCAAGGATAATAATATTGCTATCATTAATAAAATAGTTTTATTAATAATAACTATCAACAACACACAAAACGGAAAATATTGACATAAACAGAGAATGGAAAGGGTCGTGGGGACTCGAGCTAATCCGAGGATTAAAATATTCAAAAAGGTAAAACAAATATAAAGTTAAAGGGAGGTGATGGTTCGCTAAACCATTTAAAGCACAGGATAGAATTGACAAAAGGGTTAAATACTCAAAGGTAACGTTTAGCTTACGTAATTTATACTTGTTGTGCAAAGGAAGGCGGCGTGAAGGAATTTTCGGTCCGCTGGCGAGTTCCAGCCGGAGGAGGGGGGGAATAAAATGATCCTGACGTGGCGTCTTGGGAATGAGAACCGTTTCTTGACGAACGGCTTGAAGGACAATGGCTGTTCTACGTTGTTCTCTTCTGAACAACAGGGGGGTGAGAACCGTCTCTTGTCGACGGGCTCAAGAACAATGGCTGTTCTAATGTTGTTATCTTCTGAACAAAAAGGGGGAAGGGTGAGAACCGTTTCTTGGCGAACGGGCTCAAACGAACAATGGCTGTTCTACGCTGTTCTCTTCTGAACAACAGGGGGAGGGGGTGAGAACCGTCTCTTGTCAACGGGCTCGAACGAACAATGGCTGTTCTAACGTTGTTCTTTTTCTGAACAACAAGGGGGAATCCTTGTGGACTCGGCGTCACGAAGGCTCGAACCTTGGCACTCAAGGGATATTGTCCTTCTTCTGGACAAGTGATGGTGAATCTCGAGGTCGAGGTCCCTTGGCGCACAAGGTGAGAAAGGGTCGTGGTGATGTTTCGCGACGAAAATCTGTATCTCCAATCTGATCTTAGTGGTAAAGTTTTCATCTAAATAGTCGAGACACTCCCTTGGCGTGGGGGACAATGGAGTGGGAGCTTCGAGGGAATGCACAGCCGAGCCTGAGAACAAGCCTTATCTGCCCATAAGCCTAACTCAATCTGGCGAGGTCGGTGTATGGGGGCGAACGGGGAAAGATAAACCTCCTTGTTTAAACATTGACTCAGGTGGCTGCGATAAGGCACCCAGCTTCAAAGCGAAGATGCACGTGGGGAGCATCGTGGTTTTAAATAACATGTGATAGTGGTTGAAATTAACGCGGCCTCAACCCGTTCTATCACAGTTGTCATTCTAATTTTTATGTGCATTTCATCATCTGGTTGTGGGATCTCGTCCACGATGCGAGGGATTAAAGGCGCTACCTACCTTTTTTTAAAATACTTTGGATTTCTGACGTCGAGGTATGGGTTCAGTCCCAGCGTGTGCAGATGCAAAGCTTTCAGGGGCGTCATGCGCTGGAAGCTCATTGGGCGAATACCCATAAAATAATTTTCGATTTCTTTCCTTAGATAAGTTAATTTATGTAACATTTTCTGTAACTTAACGAAATGCTAATGCATTTGAGAATATAGGAAATATAGATATTTAGTAATAATTCAGCTCGTCAATAATAACTATGATCAAAATTGTAACGCAAGAAATATTTGAGTAGGAAGCGCTAAATGCAGAATTTAGAAAAATATATATTGGCAAAAAAATCCAAGACAACTTGTCAGTTATATAATTTTGCGATACATTAACCGTACCATTTTGTCTTGGAATTTTGTGCATCTTTAAAATGTATTTAGCAAAGATAACGCTGAAATGTTAACAACTTTCCAGTTTTTGGTGACAGTAAACCAGATTAACATAAAGAGATCTATTGAAATGTATCTTTGTAGGCATATTAGAGAGATTCCTTGTGTGTTGTCTACTACATCGAGGACTAGGGTTGTCCCTCTAGACCTGTTAGTTGTTTAATTTTTGCGATATCTTGGTAAAATACTATTTGATAAAGAAAATAAAAAAGGAAACATTGTATATGATGTGGAAGAGTAGACAAAAGCAGTTAAAAAAATGCCAACTACCTAACATATTTTAACTAGAGACAACTACAAACAACGAATCCCATAAAAAATTGGATAAAAACTGACACCCAAAGGGTTTCATACTTGGAAGCTACAATGATTAGGATGGCACCTGATAATTCTGAAATGTTTATCATTAAATAAAAGGTGATCAAATTTTCTTGAAAATATGGAATGAAGAAATTAACATGTTAATTAAGGACAAAAGAAGCGCTCATACAAAGACAATACTTAAAAAATGAATTGAACTGAATATAAAAACAAGAGGAATGGCTTCGACACCTTCCATTACAGGAGGAGCTTGCGTTTTGCCATGCCTCCTTACGGGAGAGGCTTGCGCTTCACAACGCCTCGTTACAAGAGCTTTTGGCTTCGCAGGCAGACATTCGGTCTGTGGCCTACTGCCTATCTGCCTCTAGCAATGGAGTTTTGGTCTAAAAAAAAAGGTTTTCAATAGATATCATCAGCATCATCATCTCTAGCTCTATAATTTAAGATGGGGATTTTTTTGAGTATTTGAATAATAATTTCATCTTAGTTTGGTTATGACTTATGTTTTTTATCAAAGTTATTTCTAATAATTCTTTTATAATATCAAAAAACAAAATGGTGAAGTTCAGAAATAAATATAAGTATCGAAATTTTGTGAATTTTTAAAAACCCAAAGAATTACAAATGGTGAAGTTCAGAAAATTTATTTTTATGCATCTTCTATAACTCTATATTTTAGCAACGTAAAATTTTGAAAGGGGGAAATTTAGTTTTGAGTTCCTTTTTAAAATTATTATAATTGACGAAGTTGAGAAAATTTCTAAAAATTTAACCATGGCTGCTTTTTTTTAGATTTTAAATTTTAATCTTTGTAGCGAAGCGCAGGGGGAGTGGCGGAGCCATTGTCTGGTGTTTTTATACAACGGTAAAGCGTCGATATTTGGGACTTAATAACTCAATGCCGGCGCCTCTGCGCCCAAATAATCTATAGAATCGTTTCCAACGCATCGAGAAGTAGATAAAAAAAAAATTAACACCTAATATACAAAATTGTAATTTCTAGCTGGTAGATTAGGGTAGAAGTTTATCTATCAGAGTGTTCCATGCGTGGCTGCTAAACCGGAATTTATGGACATCTCCTTGCGAAGGGTACCCCCTCCCCCACATTGAAAAGAATTAGCGGAGGAATTTTGGGGATGCCTCTAGTTCTCCTTGAGGATTAAGTAGCTAATGAGGTACTACCGAATATATTAAACACACATTCCCACCCTTTTCAGCCTATTTTTGAAGTCCCATCATACAATTTGGGGAGTTTGAATAAAACCATCCTCGGTGTCAGGGAAAACGAAACGTTGTTGAGCAAGTGAGGTGCCCACGTTGTGGGTAGCGACGAATAGGTCTACCGGGTATTATTCATGACGGTAGATTACGCACGACTGTCTCGTTAAATAAGGGAAAGGGTTGGGTATCTACTCTACGAAGAGGGACAAAACATTCTTTTCGGACTGCTTCACAAAATGAAACACCCAGACTTGAGACAGTTTCCGGCGAGGACGAGTGTTCTGTCGATTTCGAGGGCAAAAAAAGATTCTGTTACGTCGATGCAAAATGAACGTCAGACAACGGAGTTCTTGGCTGTAATTTTAAAATTTTCAATTACGCTCGAGTGGGGCCATGGGAGTAATTTCACCCACCTCATTCGAGTAAGGGAAATTTCGCCCACTTCACTCCAGTAGTTAAAAGAGATAAAGAGAAAATTAGATGAATTAACTCAAGGCGGACAAGGGATCAATAATATCTGAACCGAAAAATAAGCCAAGTTAATATGGTGAATTGGGGAGAGTTGCGCACCCTCGTTATTACCCATGTCAAGTATCTCTACATTTCCTTACCTTCCTTACCTACCTCCCTCCTTAGGGGGTGGGTAAGATGATCTAAGATGTCCATTCTGGCTCTGAACGTGCCATATATTTCCACTTCCCTCAACTCCACCGATTTCTTTATGAAGCCCTTTTTAGGGGGTGGGTCGGGCTTTGTGGACGAGAGGCTCTCATTGGTTCATTTCATAGATAAGTGGAAAAATAAACAAATAAATAAAATAATATTTACGTTAATGTGTCCACCACTAATTGTAAACTATTTTATCCCAGCCCACCTGCACCCGTATGTAGCGTTGCCACTTGTGGCAAAATGTTTGGCACTTTTAACAACAAAGTTTTATACTTGTGGCAAAATGTTTTCCTATAAGAGTATTTTATTTTACTTTTGGTAAAATGTTTTCCACTTGGGGCATTTTTTCCACTGGTAATTTTTTCCCTTGTGGCAAAAATGTTTACTACCCGTGGTAAAAATGTTTTTTACTTGTGGCAAAATTATTTCCATTTGGGGCAATTTTTTCTACTGACATAAACATGTTTCAAATTGGGGCCCCCGAAAATGTTTACCACTTGTGGTAAAAAATGTTTTTACTTGTGGCAAAATATTTCCATTGTTACTAATTTTTCATTTGTGGCAAAATGTTTGCCACTTAATTATATTGAAAAAATGTGCCGCAAAAAAAACGTATACACAACTTTAGATTTTAATATTTATTCTAAAAATGGAGATATTTAGAATCTGTTGTTTCGATGTAATTAGATATAATCATTCTTTTTTAAATTGTTAATATAATCGTGTTTATAATATTTGGTTTTGGATTTTTATGTTTTTAACTACATAAAGAGAACCAAAAATGGATCGCGTGAAATGGTCTTTTCTCGCAGGTCAGTTACGGCTCCATATTGTTTTAACTTTTAATACTTCGTTGCTTTACTTTTTAATTCGAAAGATTTTGGTATATATATATATATATATATATATATATATATATATATATATATATATATATATATATATATATATACGAAAATTAACCCACAGGAAAATGAAAAGATTAATCCAAGCACTGTCAAACTATATTTGCAAGTTCATTTTCAAGGAATAGCATGAAAATGGAGAAGACAACCTTATATAGGGTACAAAGATACGAAGGGAACGCCCATCACATAGTACAAACCAATGGAAAAAAACACAAAAACAAGACCGAAAAATACCAAGAAAAAGAACAATAAACAACTAATCACAGACATTTGCATCCCTAAAACGATATACACACAACAACGCCATGTGTATGAATGGAATATGATGGGTGAAGGAAAAAAACAACATTTTAAAGGATTATCATTAGAGCGAAAACATTTAGGGCAAAGAGTTAATCCACAGTCACAACAGAGACACGTGCTGGAGGAGGAAATGCGAATGATATTACACTAATAAAGAGTGACAACAGGCTGCATTGGGAAGTTATTTCATTTAGTACAATTTTTTTTAAACAGGGTCGAGTTTAAATAAGCCAAGGGAAATGTCTATATTGGGTAAAATGCCAATTCAGGAACACTCGACAATATTTCTTTTTGTGAAATAAGTGGAATGATGAAGGAATTTTGCAGAATTCCAGTGAATGGGGTGGTTATTTTAAGATAAATGTAAAAATAAAGCACTGTTTATTTCACCTCTTCTAATATTATACTTATGCTGGTAAATTCTAGTAGATAAAGATTTACCAGTTTGCCCGAAGTAAGATAAATTACAAATATTGTAATTTGTCAATGTGAAATATCCTCCATTCCATTATATATATATATATATATATATATATATATATATATATATATATATATATATATATATATATATATATATATATATATATATATATATATATATATGGTTGGTTGATACTTTGATTGAATATGGCAGGTTCACCAGTACCAGTTCCGGGTTGGAACAACATTCGACCTCTACTACAAGATTTGAGTTCGTTCCTAAGAATATCCGAATAAATAAGCTTGTATTTGGATTTTTACGAGTATAAACGACTTGATAAGAATAACTTTACTTTGGAATTTAATTTTTTTATAATGAAGGGCTGGAGATTGGTGATTCCTATCCACCGAAGTGGATGGATCACAACGATGAAGAAGTGGGTCCTCGACTTTTAGTAATGCTGATTTGAGTTCATGAGCAATCAATCAACCAATCTTTGTATAGAAAGAGAAAGAGAGGGATCCTTGAGGGTATAAGGAAGATCATTGAGTCAAAGCGGAGCGGTTCGGCAATCCCTTATGTGGGAATAGGAGGAGGTAAAAGGCCGGTGCCTATATACACTGATGCGAGATATGATTTGTGTAGTGTGGATTAACGTAGTATGGGGTCGACTGGGGCGGAGTGGAGGACAAAGCCCATGCAAGGGGTCACTTGCACCCAGGGACGCCGCTACGAGTGGAGGCGCACAAACCCCGGAATGCTCCTACGTGATGCTGTATAGTATAGGTGTTATTTGCGGGCTTGTTGATCCCCTAAGTCATGTCGAGCACGTTATTTAGGCGGAAAGTACTAGAGTACGTTGTTAGTTAAGCCATGTGGTGGACTGCTGCGTGTTTGAGAGTAAGTCGCTCGCAGTGGTTTTCTGCCTCGGGGCTTAACGTTTCTGCTTTGAGGCTTCTGCCACCACTTACTTCAGTGTTGGAAGTGTTTGTTGCGTAGCTGTTTCGATGTGGTATAGTATTGGTGGTTGTAGATCGTGGCCCGTGTGTAGTTTTGGAGAGTGATTGGGGGCTGCGAGAGCAGGGTTTGAACGGTGTGGAGGAGGGGCTAATGGGGTAGGAGAAAGATCGAACTCCAGAGAAAACGTGAGATGGATAAGGTAATCGTCCTAAATTACCCAAGGAACTTGGGGAGAGGAGCCAGGATCGGTGTAAAAAATGTTAATAGTAGTGCAGGAGGTAGGGAGGGGATCGACCGGGGAGAGAGTAGGAACTAGGGAAGAGGTAGGAGTGGGAACTAGGGAAGGTGTAGGAGTAGAAATTGGGGAAGGGTTTCAAGTAGGAAATGAGAAAGGGATGGAAGTAGGAACTGGGGAAGGGACAGGAGTAGGAGCTGAGGAAGGGGTTACATGAGGAGTAGTAGAAGTGGAAATGGGAAGAGAGTCGGGAGAGCTGGTGGGAATAGGGTTATGTCCGTAGTGGGAGGAATAGGTAAGGCCGCTTGAAAGGGGTACTAATGCATTTGAATAGGAGGGGGGGTAAATCAGCGGGGGAGGAGTAGGATCGACGGGGGAGGAGTAGGATCAACGGGGGAGGAAGTAGGATCTGCGAGAGGAGGAATTGTATCGGGAGGAGGGAAGGAAGAGGTTGGGTGGTGTGTAGGTATTGGGATGGCTGAAAATCATCAAATTGATATTAATAATTCTAAAATAGTTTATGTCTCACAATTATATACATCGACGGTTAATTGAATCGGCCCTTAGAAAAGAAATTCCCAACTTTAATACTTCTGACGGACAATTTAATACTAATACCTTAATAAGCAAGAAATTCATACTTCCGCTTCTCAGAAATGACGCTACATTCACGCATCAACCACCTTAGCCACACTGATTTGTGTGTTTGTACGTTAAGCAACTTCTGTATTTCACTTGTTCACCAGCGACTGACGATGACGGATGTTTCCGTCGAAACCTGGTTTCGTATATAAAATTAGTCCTATTACTGTGGTTTTAGCCTATATATATATATATATATATATATATATATATATATATATATATATATATATATATATATAGATAGAGCAAATACAAGTTCTGTGGGTGGTAACAACCACCACAGGGCTTTCGCCATATTTATTTTATGCCCTTCAGAACCATTTTGAAGACAGAAAAAAAGATGCAGAAACCTTGTTTTGCAGACTATATAACAATATAGTACAAGATAAAGAGAAATTTGGCGCGAATGAGCAAAGAGACAGGAAACAGGAGTTTTTTAAAGGTCAGAGAAAGGGGCATTAGAAGAACACTAGGATCAAAGAGGTCAAAGGGCGGCACAATGAAAGCAATCCTTACTGAGAAGACAGAAATAACGCCATGTGTATGCGACATGGATAATGAGCCTTTAAATTGTGAGCCGATAAGAAGATATGGTATAAAAATCCCTTGGAGGTTCCTAGCTTAGGGAGATACTGGGTTTGATGCGGTAACGATTTGGGCGAAGTAGAGTCACTTAGCTTAGTAGCTTAACGGTAGAGCATCTGACCGGCAATCAGCGTAGTTAGAGTCCATGCCAAGAATTTCAAACTTATATCCCCTCGTGTTATTTCTCTCTTCTCAGTAAAGGATTGCCTTCATTGCGCCGCCCTTTGCTCTCTTTGATCTTAGTGTTCTTCTAATGTCACTTTCTCTTACGTTTATATAAATATATATATATATATATATATATATATATATATATATATATATATATATATATATATATATATATATATTAAGGACTATAGTATATTTCGCCTTAATTAATTTTCTTTGGAAACTTTCCATTTTTCTTATCTTTTTTAGTTAATCTTATAAGTGGTAAGCAACTTCTACGTTCATCTCTTTTTCTTTTAAATGAAATGTGTTTGGTAAAAGCCAGACTTGATTTTAATTGCTGAGCTTTCGATTTATGTGATCATCTTCAGGGTGTCTTTCCTCCTTTATCGGTGAAGAATGGTGGAGTCAGAATGAAAATGGGAGTGAAAAGAATTGGACATTGGACATAACAAGTTAGGAAGTATAGATTAGTAGAGCAAAAGTAAGAAAGTATAGTGATGAAAGGGTTTTGAGAAGGATAGTATAGGTATGTTTAGTATAAGTTTTAGTGGGTATATTTCCATTGTGTAAGGGTATATCCAGCAAAAGTAGATAGTATAGTAAAAATATAGCACGCAAGAGCAGAGATGTATAGATCCCTGGTCAAAGGGTAGCTCTGGCAATGTTAGTATCGTGTTGTGTTGTTTTGAGTGTCGAAATTGGTTGGCTTTCAAGCCTTTGTAGTAATTAGGAAAACTCGCTACTACGGTAAGTCAAATTTCGGTGAAAAGTTGTCGTAAATTGGGTTGTCATATTCGATAAGAGCGTTACATGTTTGGGTTGGTGTTACCGTTCGTGTAAGGTCTTCTTCAATTATTTTGGCTAGCTTTTGATCCTACGCTTGCAATGTAGTGCAGATGTTATGGCGAGGAGTCTTCTATTCTCGGTTGACTTTTGCTCCTTAGGGGGAGGACGAGGGAGTCTTTCCCTTGCCGGATCTCTTTTTACGGAACTCTGCGTCCGCGAGAACAACGTAAGTGTCGGTTGAGAATTGGAGAAGGTCGCGGAAGAGAGCCTGCTTTACCAGATCTTCATGTATGTCAGCCTCGTAGTCCCATTTGTAATGTCCGGCCCTAAGGCCATCGACAATATCTTCTGGGCCTGCGTCATCAGGAAACTGGTTTTTGAGGTTTATCATTCTCGAGTAGTACATGTACCTGGGAGCCCGATTCTTTGAAGACGAGGACCTACTCGGTTGACATGACTGCGAGGCTTTTTGGAGGCGGGGCGAATGCTCTACCTTCTTAGGCCTCACAGCAAAAGCTTCCTTCCGCTCGACTTGTGCATTTGTTGGAGTAGTTGGGTGTGTGTGTGTGAGTTCGTTTGTGCCTTCTGCCAGGCAGCCATAGCTTGCACTCGAGGATCCCGTGAAAGGGCTTTACTCGTGTTCAGAGCTTTTTAGCCGCTCTTCTTGGTCTGTGGTTGGAGGTTCAATCGAAGAACCTCGTTTGACGAAAAGGGTTTCGATGTCAGCCTCCCTCGCACAGATAGCCGCGTAGCCATTTGACAAATCAATTAGCCGTACGAGGGCAATATTGAGCTCGCCGAAAATTCTCTCGAAGACCTTGCTCCTGTCCGGTTTTTACCGACCTTGCAAGGTCTTCAAGGCAATACGCCGCGTCTCCATCATCTCTCCGCCATTTCACTCAAGGAAGTAATTTGGGAGGGAATCTTGGGGGACCCAAGTCTGTAGATGTGTTAAAATGGGTGTGTATGTAGTTTTAGGGATTCGTTATGAAAAATAAGGAAGAGTGGTATGGAGAAGGTAGAAAAAAATGTCCAATGAACAAAAGGCAACTTTACCTTCAGGCAACGCAGAGGAGTCCTTCTTTCTTTCCCTCAACTAGCCTCCATCAAGGCAAGTCAAGGAGAAAATAACCACTTCCGAACGTATCATTGATGGTGAAGTATCCGGTCACGCACAACAAGACAGTATTCCATCAACCTCATTAGAATGAAATCCAGTCCAAATTTCAAAGAATTCGACTTTAGCGTACAACGAGTATGTAAGAGAACAATCCAAGCGACAAGCGCAGTCGAGAATATAAAGAAGACGGATTTTAGGGGACATTTATTTCTCCTTGCTTGAACGTTATGTCAAGGGAACGGGCCACTCTGATGTGAGCGGAATTTTAAAACAACAGGACTAATAGCATCCCTTAATGTGGAGAGCCTATTTACTAATGTGCCTATATCTCAGACCATCGATACCATTATATAAAATGTGTACCACTATCCTACAATGTCTCCTTCTAACCTTCACCTACATATCCTAAAGAATATGCTGCGTTCGTGCACATCAAAGGCTTCGTTCAGGACACCGGACGGAAATCTATACACACAAGTCGATGGGGTAGCTATGAAATCGCCCCTGGGGCCGAACTTTGCCAATTACTATATTGGTCAACATGAAGAGAGCTTATTAGACAAGATCGAAAATAAGCCACACACATACTGCCGATACGTAGATGACATCTACATCAATGTCCAAAATGAAGAACATCTTAAGAACATCAAACAGTAATTTGAGGAGAACTCTGTGTTAAAATTCACTTATGAATTGAGCATGGACAATAAACTACCTTTTCTGGACGTAGAGGTACAAAAATAAGCGGTAATTATGTCGCAAAGGTGTACAGAGAAGCTACAGACATGGGAAGAAGCCTCAACGCGGATAGTAAATGTCCTGAAAGGTACAAAATAAGTGTAATCGGCTCATACATCCACCGAGCAAACAAATGCCGCTCCACGTGGGAACTGTTCCATCAAGAGATCTCCCGCATAAAACAAACCCTCGTGAACAACGACTTCCCGAACAACATGATTAAAAAACAAATTTAATTATTTTTAAGAAGGCATTTAAAAGACACGGATGAAACAGAACGTAACCAGGAAGCAGTAAATAACATCAAACTGTATTATAGAAATCAGATGTCATCGGCCTACAAAATAGACGAAAAAAAACATCAAGGAGATTGTTAACCATAACATCAAAGTTAAGAAGCAAACAGACAAGATTCAGATGATTATATATTATAAAACCAAAAAAGTTAACAATCTCATTATGAAAAACAGCATCTGCCAAAACTCCTCGATCCTGAAATCTACGAACATAATTTACGAGTTTACTTGCCTGAATGAAGACTGCAAGCTTCATAACAACGCAAAATAGGTTGGTATGACTACCACCACACTTTCGAAGCATGTGGCAATGCACCTGTTATATGGAGCCCCCCAAAATCGTATGGAGACTGTACACAACATCAGCTTAATCATGGATATATTGGTTAATAACACCACAATCAAAAGAAAATAAGGAAATAAAGCCAGACTGAACACCTTATAAGCCATCTTAATTAACGAAGAAAGGCCAGCTATGAACATTCGGGCTACGGGATGAAATCGAACATTAAAATTGTTTTAAAATTCCTCTCACGCCGGAGTGGCTCGTTCCCTTGACATAGCGTTCAAGCGAGGGAGAATAAATATCCCCTAAAATCCGTTTTCTTTTCATTCCCATTTTTATTCTGACTCCACCATTCTTAATTTAAAAGAGAGATGAATACATGACAAGTGATCCACCATCTACAAGATGGAATAAAAAAAGATAGTTAGAAGAAGAGAAAGTTGCCAAAGGAAATTAATTAAGGTGAAATACACCATGGTCTTCAACAAAATTTTCATTCAAGAAAGACTGCTACCCAACTACACTAATATATATATATATATATATATATATATATATATATATATATATATATATATATATATATATATATATATACACAGAGCTGGGCGCGATTCGAAAAAAATTTAAGTCTGATTAGCGATTACCGATTTGCCAGCTCGTCAAGTCCGATTCGATTATCAGATTCGGGTGCCAAAATCTAAGTCCGATTAGTGATTATCAGATTCGATTAAATTCTTTAAATGCAATTCGATATTTTTAAAAGCAACTCAATGTTTTTAAAGCGATTTTCAATGTTTCTAAAGGGAATTTAATGCTTTTTTACACTAAATAAGCCATTTATAACTAATACAAAGAGAAACCAAGCTTTTAAGATCAAAATTAAACATTTTATTTTAATTAAAATATAATATAACAAAAAGTAAACTATACAGTACATATTACACAAAGTACACACAGTAATACTAATATTTTCTCTCAGAAAAAAATGATAGGGTCAACTAACAACTTTGTTCCATATTTACCTCATAATATTTAAAGTTTTCCACTCTACTCTACTCTAAGGCCACCAGCCTAGTCCTCGTCTTCCTCCTCCACCTCGTTGGCCTTCTTGAGGAGGTGGAGGTTGCCCTTCATGAAGACGAGGGCCTCGTAGTTCGGTGCAGCGAGGGCCGCCCTCTTAGGCCTGAGGATGTCCGGCCCATAGCTGAACACGCACTCGACCGAGGTGGAGCTCGGGAGGAAGTGTTACCTTCGAGAGCTGCCTTGAGGTCGTTGACTTCACCCGTGTTGGTACCTCTGGTAGTGTATCTAAAAAGTAAAAACAAAAATAAATTAAAATTCATATAGTAAAAACTAAAGATAAATGCCTAACTTTTAGCCTGTTTAGTCTTTTTCAAATAATTATGAATCCTGGTAAAAAAGTCTTTAAATAAATTATTAAATAAAATAAACTTAAAGTCACCTTCAGATTTGAAGTTGTTCCCTGTTGAATTTGAGTGTCTTTGAGCACTTGGTGCAGGTAGCCTTGTTGTTGTCCACGACCTTGAAGAACAGGGCGATGTGCCTCCAACTGTTCTCCTGGATGGGGCTGGAACTGTCTCTCTTCATTGTGGCTTTGCTCTTAGCTGACTCGTTCGAGTCCAGCAACATCCTGCTCTCGCTACGCGAGAACAGAAGGGTCAGGATGTCCTCCACGCCCCCCATGATGTTGTCGTTAAACACCGCCGCCTGGTCGCTGTGCTGGGAGCCCAGGAACTTCTGGTTTGCGCCACTGGCGTTCCTGTTCCGGGGCTGGGGAGTTCTAAATCTCTCTATACTGGATGTAACGGACGCGTCTTCGTCCGCTATCAAAGGTGTGAATAAAACTCCGTCTTCAACAAGGCTACTTCTTTTGCACGCGCTAAATTATGTTAAAAAATTCAGCATTTAGAAGCAAAATTACCAAACGTACAAATAAATGCTAAGTTGAATGTATAAATAAATGCTAACTAGCAACAAGCAAGTGAAAAAAAGTAAGAAGCCGGTGCGCACGAAATAGAAATACTAAATGCAAATATTATGGTGCAACTTACTGCCGTTGGTGAGACAAGAATGCCTAGACAAAGAAGTCGAGAGAATATATAAAATAGGGATGAATTTGTGCTCCCCTCTGTACTTTCTCGACAATTCTTATAAGTCCGCTAAGCGTTCCTATTATCTTAAAAGAAGAACCGTTACATTAACCAGCCCAATCGGGCTTGGAGTAACACTACGACTAGCCTTAGTTACCTTGTTACCATCTAACCTACGAATCCAACCAAGATTTTACCTTAATAACTTGAAGAGTGACATTCGTGGCGAAGTTGATGATGGATTCGACGTCATTTTAGAAAGGGAGGCAATTTAATTTAACCTATCTGGCGACTACTATTAAGGGAATAAATCGTGGAAATTTTAATTTATTGATTCTATTTTACTTTAAAAATATGCTAGTATTAAAAAAGACCCCCATCCAATATTAAAAAGGACCCCCCCCCTAACGTAACAACTCAAAATAACAAAAAAAAAACATGAACATATCACACCTGAGGGTAAAGAAAGAAGGAAATGGACAAACATAAAGAAAAGGTGAATAAATATGAAATAAATATTAGACAAAAATGTCTGCCCATAGACCAATAAAGATTCGACCATATTACATATGACCAGAAATAAATTTCTGATATTTTAAAATGAGAACTTAAACTCCCTCATACAGGGATAAAGTTGGCATTATTTTAAACATTCCTGCAAACATTTAATAAGACAAAAAAGGGGGGATGGATTCTGGATTAATAAAAATAATAATAAATCCTTTTATGGCGAATACGAATAAGGCCAATACCTAACTATTAATACCTGAACCAATATCTAAGAAAACACATAAGCATCTACCCATAATATAAATATGGCATAACAGTCACCTGAGAGTCCCACCCACCCCTCCTCCGTAAACTCAAATGCACCGTCTGCCTAAAATAACTTGGCTCTGAGGTAATTTCAGATATCCTGCAGGAGGCCCCTCTCCTCCAAGAAGTCTATGACGTCAAAACTTAGCACACCGAAGCTCTCGTCGAACAAAAGACACCAGGCAGAAGTGACCCCCGCTCGGCACAGGCGCGGAGACAGGTACGGCGCGCGAACCTCCCGCAGTAGGAGACTCAACCCAAAGGTGGAGCAATGAGGTACTAAACCCCGCAGTAGGGTTGAAGAGGAAGGGGGGAGGCGATAAAAAATCCGGAATGGAGGTGTTTTTAGAACTTGTAATAAGTTCTCTCAAACCCGATTCGATTACCAAAAGTAAATTTGAAAATTTACGATTAAAACTTTAGGATTCACCCCTCTATCCCAGCGATGACGGTGTGGATAAGGCGAAAATGACCGCATTATTTGTTATATCCACGCAAGGGTTGTTATGAACTTAATAAGTTGCTACTAAAGTTAAGAAGAACCCCGAAATCCATCAATTCAAATTGACTAATATCGCTACGTGCGATATTAGTGTTCAGTTACATGTGATATTATGGATCCCTTGCGTCTAACATTACGGATCGTGTTACGTGTGATTTTATGGAGTGCTTACGTGTGATATACTGGATCCCATACGGGTTATATTTGGGCTAATTTACCTGTGATATTATTGATCCCTTATGAGCGATATTACGGATCTCTTAAGTGTAATATTATGGATGACTTAAAGTGATATTATGGATTCTTACATGTGATATGATGGAACCCTCTTAGGTCTGATATCACGGATATCTTACCTCTGTCATCACCGATCCCGTCCCTCTTATATTATGGATCCTTTTTTTCGATATCTTGGATTTCCTACGTAGGATATTAGGGATCACTTACGTCCTATATTATGTATCCTTTACCTCCGAGGTCTGGGATTCCTTACATCTG
Organism: Ceratothoa steindachneri; assembly: GCA_963969495.1. Taxonomy (NCBI): domain Eukaryota; kingdom Metazoa; phylum Arthropoda; class Malacostraca; order Isopoda; family Cymothoidae; genus Ceratothoa; species Ceratothoa steindachneri. Next base: position 78,092,134 of record OZ018324.1, on the reverse strand, counting down.
ATATTATGAATCCTTATGTGTGATATTATTGATCGCAGTACTTCTGACATTATGCATATCTTACGTTTCAGATTATGGATCACTTATGTGTGATATTATGGATCAATTACGTCCCATATAAACAATCAATTGTGCGATATTATCGATTCATTACGTCTCATATTAAGACTCCATATAGATAAATTACGTGAGATTTTAAGGATCAATTATGTTTGATATTATGGATCTATTACGTCTGAGATTAAGGATCAGTTATGTGTGATATTTTAGATCAATGATATCCGATATTAACGATCAATTAAATGTGATATTATGGACCCATTGCATCTGAGATTAAGGCTAAATTATTTGTGACATAGATCCATTACGTCCTAGATAAAGGATCAATTATATGTGATATTTTGGATTAATTCTCATATACTAAGGATCAATTATGTGTTATATTATGGATTAATTGCGCCTGAGATTAAGGATTAATTATGTGTGATATTATGGATCCTTTAGGGATGATATTAACCACATATTTATCTTTTGAAATTTTAAAATGGTTTCGACACTCAATTATTATTATTATTATTATTATTATTATTATTATTATTATTATTTGTGGTCAGAGGAACGAATCGAGGACGCGAAGTTAAAGGGATTTATATATACTTTGAGGGATTTTTGAGGACCTCTTGAAGAAAGTTAGCGGAAATGGCGATGAATTTCCACGCTTGGATACAGGGTTCGAATCTTGCCGAGAGCGGACAAAAAAAAGAGCCGTTGTTTGTATGGAACTCCCGCCATTCATAGTGTGGTTACCGAGAGGAACGCAAACATCACTCTTCCTTCCACGGATCCAGCTGAAGGGGTTGTCCATCCACGCGCCTATGAGGCTTTCGTTTGAGCCAAGAAGAGATGTCTACTCGCTGGTTGCAGCAAAATACTGTACTATTGTCCTCAATTCCTCCCATTCCCCCAAAGAGCACCAGCCTCTGGTGATTGCCATATTGATCTTTATGCGGATTTAATTATTCGATCGGAGGCCCCACCCATGGTGAGAGACCGTTGATGCAATTAAAATATAGTTACATTAATTAGTGGATCAAAGAAACAAAATAAAATATCTTATCCCTTAAATGTCACATTGACTTTTATATAGATTTCTTTATTCGGTTGAAGTCACCACCCATGGGGATAAACGAGTGACGTAATGTAAAGATAATTTAACTAAAGATAGATCAAAGAAATAAATCACGTCACCACTGGGTCCACCGAAGGGCTGGGGTTTTGCTTCCAATAGGTCTCGGTAAGTGATCCATAATTAATGAAATAGTCTATCCCTTAAAATCATTTTCTATCAATTGTTTACCTAACTTTTTTCCCCCACCCACCCTATTTTTATGTAACGTGTATTTCGAAATCAGTTTCTATCATTTATTTACAAAAATAAATATTAATATTTCTACTTTTTTTCAAATATTATTTTTCTCATTTTTTACTAAAAAATATTTTGAACGGTTAAATATAAATTTGAGATAAGAGAAAGGTCTGAGAATGACACTATTTTATTTACTCTTAAATATTATTAAAGTCACTTTTTAAACAAGCAATTATTTGTTTGATTTCAGATGAATTACAATGTATACGTCATATTTATTGTTGTGCTTGAAAGCTTTAAATCGTTAACTTACCGCATAAACCCAAACCATTTGTGTTTAATCTATAAATGGTAAAGTATCTTTAATATAACAGTCTGTTACAGAGAAAAACTGGATTCAAATTAGTGAATAATAATGCATATGGTTGAGATTAATAGTAAGATGCACCGTGCATACACTCCATATAATAGTGCAGAACATTTTAAGAAGAATAAGAATATTATATGAAAATTGGTCAAAGAAACCTGTATATATTTTAGTTCTCCTTGAAAACATTTCTTTAGCGTTTTCTCTGACGTCATCGATTGTGGTCGTCAGTCCGCCGTTGAATGTTGCACAGCACAGTCAAAAAACAGATTTCCAACGTATACATCGTTGGCAAAGTGTTCGGAATCGTGGCTGGAAAGGGTGTAAAAGTTGTAGTGAGATGAATTTGGCCAAATTAATGTCCAAATTGCATTAATAAAATCTCCTACTTGAAGTGGAGTTAATCGCGAGTGTCTAGTGAAAAGATTCGAGTGCTAGCAAATCCGCTTTCAAATTGCAAGGTCTTTGGACGTATAATAAAAAAACAAAAACAAAGACCGTTCTGCTTACTTGTGAGACTAAAGTTCTACCGCCAATGAATCCATGATTATGAAATATTGACAATCCATTACAAAACACGTCAGACGTGGCTTCTTCAACTGATCTTTACCTTCCCCCAGCATCTCCCCCCCCCCAAAAAAAAAAAATATTCGTACATAAATTTCAAGATAGCAGTAGCAGATTCGTCATTATAAACTACCATATAACGTTTAATAAGTCCTCCTCCTCCACCGAACCACCCTTTGTTTGTATTTACCAAAAAATCAATAACATACTTTACCTAAAAATGCAAAATATTCTTTTACAAAAAACCGGTTAGTTCTTTAAAATCCGTTCGTAGAAATCAATGATTATTTTAAGTACCGTAATGAACGTAGATGTAAATTTTATTATATTAAAAGCATATTAAAATGTCCTACTACCTTTAAAGTTATCAAAGGCATTTCAATGCGAGATTGTAATAAATCAATCGGCTCTTTGCGCGTGAATTTTACTGCGCAGTAAAAGCAACGTATTCATTTTTATCAAAGGAAGATAGATGACAGACAATTATTTAAATGGCCTAATTAATTGCTTTTCTGTTTTCTCACGAGTTATGAAGCCAGAGAAGGCATAGAAAAGCTAGGGGTGTGGAGTCTGTCTGCAGTAACGAGTGTTTAAAAGGTGGGAGTGATAAAACATAATTGATGTAATTAAATTATTCGGATTTATATGATTTATGGCATATTTTTTTGTTAATCTTAAAACCTGTCTCGTATTTTCGGTCAATCTATAACAAACAAACAAACACTTTATTGGCACCCACAAGGAGCCATAAAAGCTCAGATATGGTAGTCCCTATTAAGAATAAAGCTGATTTGGGTGACCCCCCTTCCCCTCTGATATTTGTAAGCTTTTTTAACTTTATTTTCTTTTAAATATGTATCAAGTTTGGTCTTCATAATTTCTGTGTTTGGAGCACCGACTACCTCATGTGGTAGATTGTTCTAGACTTGATGCAACCGCAACCGCAAGAATTGCAGTTGCAATTCTTTCAAAATCCAAAATTACCTTCTGTCAGGCTTGTTTTGAGGTGCTTTATTTAAATCTAATCTATTCGTGTAGCCATGAAAATTTAAATTATAAATAATGTAATTGTATTTTGAAGCATTTGTACAAGAAATGCAGATCAAATATGAATAAAATACATCGAAATGAACCTGATACAAAGTATTTTGGATCTTAGGAAGAGTTGTAAAATATATAATATATTTAACCCTATGTAAAATACAACTAATTCTTAGCTATTTAAATAATTAACGAAGCTAGTTAAGTAGTTATCATTAAGCATAGTCGATAACCCTACGAATCATGATTTTTTTTAAACATAAAATATTTATATATTTTTTATAATTAAATGGAAAGTTGTAAAGGATATAAACACATTTTTGAAAATAATTATATTCAGTTTAGTATAATTATTAGTATATCATCAATGAAATGATCCGTCATGAATATATCGATACATAAGCTAAATAGTTGTATGTATCATTTATAATACATCATAAGTGAGTCGACTTGGAAAAGGAGAAAAGTGAAATGTTGAATTATAGGTTTGTTTATGAAGCAATTCTTAACCAAAACAGGAAAAAAGTTTTGGAATCCTACAGAACTCCTTGCTGTTGGAAGTACTTCATATTAGTCTTTTATGAAGTGTTTTTAAAGAAATTTGTTGATTTTGCAAGATAGTACATAGTAGTAGTGAGCGAGGATGACGTCCTCTGGGTGGCCATCGAACCCGTGGGTCCTCAGGTGGCTGAAGAGGTCTAGTCGCGACCGGCAATGTTTCTCGCACGTCCCGCAGATGGTGCCGGGGGGAAGTTGTTGCCGCAGCGCTCGGTTGGCAGCTTTCGCATGCTTACGCTATCTTCGCTGCTGATCGTTGTCACGTCAGGTGGTTTCGAACCTCTCGACTGTCCGGTGGGCTGCACTTAGTCAACCAGGGTGACCCCCGCAGAAGTCTCCCACGAATTGATGCTAATGTTGCCTTTCTTCATGCAGGACTTCAATGTATCCTTCCATCGCTTTTTCTGTTCTCTTCTCGCGCGGGCAGCAGTTTGAAGTTCGGAGAACAAGACCCACCCAGGCAGTCTTGTCTCTGGCATCCAAGCGCAGTGCCCCGCCCATCTAAGTTGATGTTTCATTAGTAGGGTTTCGAGGCTGGTGGTCTCTGCCTCTTCTAGAATGCTGATGTTTGTTCTACGTTCCTCCCAGGAACTGTGTAGGATTCTTCGGAGACATCTTTTGTGGAACTTCTCGAGTGAATTCACATGACGCTGGTATGTGGTCCATGTTTCGCCACTGTATAGTAGTATCGTGAGGACCACAGAATTGTATACCATGAGATTTGTCTTTGTAGAGTGACATTGCTGCAGAAGTTACCCCTATCACGTGCTTCTCCCGTAGGTGCTTTGGAGATAAAATCACTATTTACTTAGGTAACTGTCGTCACATACCCGGGGTAATTTTGTTTTTCTTAGAGAAATTTCTTCATTTTCATCTTCAGGAGATTTATCTCCTAATATGTTTACTATTAGTTCATCGTCTGTGTGCGTTTCATTTATCTGTCTCTAGAAGAAAAAAAATCTAAATCGGATTCATTTCTAGTTTCCATCCAAAACTGATCGAATCAGAAATTCAGGAGGAGGGGGGTTATCGCCATTGCATCCTGCAACTAGTTAGAAAAGAAGCTTTATGTGATTTTGTATATTATATTCAGTAAAATTAAAATAAAGCATAGTTGTTAACCTAAATTTTTCAAACAACTATAAAAATAATTATACCCTATAAGTTCTTCTGCTCTTGCATTCATATGTTCATGATGTATCATATTTGCTGAAAAAAATAATTATGGAAAAGGCTCTAAATAAACTTGTTTACTTATTTATTCACTTATAAAAATGCCTCGCAACTAAAATAAACCGCAGTTGATAGTTTTTATAATGTAAGAAGAAGAAATGAAACGAAAAAGAACGAACGATTAGTCGCAAAACCAACTTTCAAACTAAAGTTATCCGTATGAAATCAGAAACCGTTTTTCAAATTCTGATGGCTCACTTCCATATATGTACATATTAACAACGTGGCAACGGTCGTAAAATAATTTATATATGTATTATATATGATACAAATTAAATCATAGGGTTAAGATACAAGACTTTAATGAGTCTGAAGCATTTACTACATTACAAGTCCTCCTCAAAGAATGAGAAAGTCTGTTTAAAATATTATGTGATTGCAAGCAAACTTGTGAAGAAAGCATGCAATGCCTCTTAATGGAACTATTTCCGTATTGAAATGTGCATTGGAACAACGATTTGTTTAAGTTCATAAGCTTGAGCTAAGTGTGAAATCCAGGAAATATTCTTTGCAATGTGTTGACATCATTGAATTTTGAAAGTTTGTTTATAGCCTAAAATTTGTTTTTCACTGAATTTGGAAAGCTTCTTTATCGCCTAAAATTTGTTCTTCGCCTAATATGAAGAGCTTTTAATAGCCTTAAATTTGTTCTTCACTGAATTTGAAAGGCTTGTTTATACCCTAAAATTTGTTATTCACTGAATTCTGAAAGTTTGCTTGCTAACATAAAATGCAATGTTCATCAGTGAATTTAGACAGCTCTTTTATGAGCTAAAATGTGTAGTTCATAAGTGAATTAAGTCATCTTATCTCTACGCGGAAATACATTGTTCCTCAGTGAATCTGGAGAGCTTGTTTGCCCAGTCTTGAATCCAGAGATGTTTCGCTTCGATTAGTAAAATTTCTCAAGGAAATGCACAGATACGACTTAAGGACTAACCATTTACAAACCACCATATGGCCACTTTCTAGTCATTATGGTGGCTTTTGTGGTAACAAAAACATTAGTACGAGTAGGTAACGCAATTTGATACTGTGGTGACCGGCTTTCTTAATCGGCTTGCACGACCGATAATTCTTGATAAGCTCCGTTGCATGGTAGGATCGCTGTGCGATGGGATCCTTGTATAATAGGATCTCTGCGCATAGAAACTTTATGCCACAGGATCCTAGCATGATATGAGCCCTGCATGACAGGTTTTGTTGCGAGGCAATATCCCGACGCGAGAGGATCTCGGAATAATAGCAACCCTGCGTGATAGGATCTTACCGTGATGAATAGGACCTGTGTGATAGGATCTCTACATTGAAGGGTCCCGGCGTGATTGTATCCCTGCCAAGCCTAGAAGGAAAAGGTCATCTTAGACACAAAATGTTAAGTCCTACATATAAGAATTAGAGGAATATGGACAACCAAAGATTGAGTCTACTTAGGGCAAGTCTCATTTAACTAACGTTCTACCTCATTCACGTAGCTGCAATTAGTATCCTCTGCAGGAAGACCATCCTAATAATTCATAACTCTTTAGGCAACGATTTTTTTTTCATAATATCAGTATTAGATTTCGTTTCGGATAAATACAATGATTGCTTCTAATTCCATCGTTGGTTTCGAGGCGAGTTTTTATCTTCTTTGATCGTAATAAATTTTGTTGTGTTTTTTTGTTGTTTTTTTTAAGATTTAGCAAGAAAACACGAGATGTTAGCTCCTTTAATCTGAATCACCACTAATCCAACGTCATTTGTTAGAAAACTGCGATATGTACCAAACAATGAGACACGGCGGGGAAAATTAGACCAAAAGCGCGACTCCTTCCTACCTCCCAAGCGGAAGAATATCGTTGCTTTTTGTTATACCAAACCACCTCAACCTGACATCACGCCGATGTCATTCACACTCAACACGACCGTCTACTTTATCTACTCGAGTTATGCTTCTCTCATACATTTTAATTTCTCTTAACTTCACCACATCATTTACGACCTCTTATAACAAACCTTTGAAGATGTTCTCGTTATTTTTCTCCTATTTTTAATGGATCTGAAGTGGAGGCTCAGAGAGAGAGAGAAAGAGAGAATAATATATATATATATATATATATATATATATATATATATATATATATATATATATATATATATATATATATTCAAAGTGATTGCTTCTGCAAAGCTTAAATTTAATGATAAGTCAGATGCCAATGAGTAGGAGATGACTGAGACTGATAGTCATCATCTAAACTAAATTTTGGATAAGGAAGCGCGACGTTTCGACCAAATGGTCATCTTCTAGCTCTATACAAAGAAGATTAAAAATAAAATTAAAGTTAAATTTAAGAATTTGAGTTAAATTAAAAAGAAAATAACTAGAGTACCAAAATCCCTAGTAAAAGTTTAAGAAACCGATTCAAATTTTGAAGAAGAAAGATAAAAATAAGTATGACAAACGTGCCATGCCTTTCCGAAGTAATGTGGAAGGAAGCGAGATTAAATGTTTCGAATGTTGGAGTGGCTAAAGGAGATTTTGAGTAGTTGAAGAGGAATCTCCTTAAACTATTTAGTCGAAACGTCACTCTACCTTTTCCATATATATATATATATATATATATATATATATATATATATATATATATATATATTTCATACCTGCCAAAATTATTGGGCAGGTATGAAAAGGGGAAGAATATGATTGAAACTCATTTATTTCAATTTTGACATAATACAAATAAAACTTTTACATATATTCTATGATTCTTTCAATAATTAATATTTGATGTGTTCCCCTTTGCTTTTATAACCGCGTAAATGCGTTTTTGCATACTTGAGACTAAGTTGGCACAGGTGGTTGGCTCAATTTTCTGCCACTCTTCATGATTTCTACCTGTTAATTCTCTTTTTGAGGAACATTTGTGCACCCCCACTCTTGTGCCCAAGTGTGACCACAAATATTCAATGGGGTTGAGGCCTGGAGATTGAGGGTGCCATTCCATAAATGTCGCCCCTTTCTTGTCAAACCAACCCTTTGAGACTCTAGATGTATGGCATGGAGCATTGTCTTGTTGGAAGATTACACTATCTGGTATGTCATCATTGATAATTTTGCCAAAGGAAGGTTGATAAACCTTGTCTAACATGCTGGTGTAAATGTTGGAATTCATTCTGCCCTCACAAGTGAACAATAATCCTAGACCTGAAGACAACATGCAGCCCCAAACCATTACACTGCCACCTCCAAATTTGACTGTTGGGACAACACATCTCGGATCATAAACTTCCCCAACTCTTCGAGGAACATAAACAGCTCCAGGATTCCCAAAGAATCTGAGGGAAATAAAATTTACTGATCATTTTTGGTAGCCAGTAGAAGTTTGGTATCCAATAGAAATCTGTACAAGAGCAATAAATTGGTCGAAACTAATGTGGTGAACCTACCTCAAAGTTGCTTTCATCAGACCAAACAACTTTAGCCCAATTATTATCAGTCGAATCTTCATGCTCTTTTGCCCAAGACAATCGCTTCTTCTTGTTCACTTGAGACAGCCACGGTTTCTTTCTAGCCTTAGATCCTTTGAGCCCAGCTTCTAATAACCTTCTTCTCACTGTGCGCCTTGATATCTCTTTGTTTGTTGCTGCCCGAAACTCAGCAGCTACATCACAAGAGGTTTTTTTCGCCCTATTGGCCAGAGATGTCCTTTTCAGCAACCTATCTTCCTTCGTAGTTGTACACTTTTTGCAACCTTGACCATCACGGTTCTTGAGAGAATTGGTCTCATTGTACCTTTTAATGGTTCTTTGGACACCGTTCCTTGAGCATTTCAATTTAATTTTGACTTGAGATAATCCCTCTCAGGGTAATACAATGATTTCTGCTCTTTGAACTTCAGAAATCTGTTTCTTTGGAGACATTTTTAACAAAAGATTACCAGTTGTAAGTTAAAAATAAGATAATCATTGAAAAAATAGGAATAAACGTTAGTATCACACATTGAATGGCAGAAGGTTGCCCCAACCACTTATGCACAATATGCAAAAACGTATTAAATCGGTTATAAAGACAAAAGGAGACCACATCAAATATTAATTATTGATAAAATATACGCAAAAATGTTTATTTGTCTTATGTAAAGTATGAAATAAATGAGTTTCAATTATATTCTTCACTTTTTCATACCTACCCCAATATTTGGCCAAAGCTGTATATATATATATATATATATATATATATATATATATATATATATATATATATATATATATATATATATATGAAGACAATAACTAAAAATAATCTAATCATTTCTCTAAATCCATATATTCAAATTAACAATGTTTCGAGCTTGTGCGCTTTCTGGTTCCTAGGAATATATGAAAATTCATTAGCAATTTAACAATAATGAGAAATATAACTTTAGATTACTTATATGAATTGATTGTAATAACTGTGGAAATTAAGGTGAATGCTTAATTCATTCTATGCGATTTCAATAAATAATACTGCAAAGTTATCATATACAAAAGGTTTTTGGTAACTATAGTGAAGAACACCTTAACACTAAGCGATGAAATATTTCAACTGACGAATATTTGAACAATATTATTGAGTATGGTTTGGTAGGTTGTGGGTTTACAGAACGTGAATAAGAAGTGACGAATTATCTTAATTAAGAGTAGGTTTTAAAGATTTAATATATGTTGATTCTGCGATCCTGAGTGTGGTCGGACATTTATTGCTGGCTATGATTTTAAAGTTATTTATTGTGAATTGACGCTTTATAATTTATTATCTGATCTGTTATAGGTGAATGTTCTTTTGTCGAAAGAACAGACCCTGTTCGATGGCTAATTCCCATATGTGAAGAATAACGAGCCCCCAATGATCACACAGTGCTGCCGAGGAACAACCTGGACAAATAAATTTGTAGACAACACCACTGCGCAAACAATCGGGTGTTCGATCCTTGACAGGGAAATAATTTGTATTAATTTATCATTTACAAATACGAATCTAGATTCAATTTGAGAGAAATATTGTTTAAGAGGTAATGAGAATTTTGTCTGCACAATTTATTTATAGTTCCCATTTCTGTAAACTTAAAATAATGGATCTGCTTAGGGACTGTAGGTATATTTATTCTGGGTGAATAAATCTTGTTTAGAAATATTAGAATCATTTTATCAATGTATAACGATGGATTTAAAAAAATGAATGGATTATTTTTCGTTATTGGCTTCATCTTGAAAATTAAGTTGTGCCTCGCTGGCAAATCGCCCCATCACCTAATATATATAAATATATATATATATATATATATATATATATATATATATATATATATATATATATATATATATATATATATATATATATATATATATATATATATATATATCGCGAGCGTAGTATTGATCTTTGAAGAGTGCTTGTATATATTCGTATATATAATAACGATCAATATCGTTATCTACTTGTCCCTTCTCCCCTCCCTCCTGCCCCCCCTTCTCGTTTCGATCGATAGGAATCGACGGAAGGGGGTAGAGTGCAACTGTAAACGCTCCCAGCAACCGGTCTCTCCCCCCTTCCTCCTACAAATGGACCGAGGGGTAGCCTCAAGGGGAGATTTTTTATTTACTCTGAAGAAGAAACCGACGATGGCATCTCCGCTAGAAAGTTAGTAGAGAAAATTAGTGAAGTTAGCCGGTGTGATTATTAAAAGAAAAAGAGCGAAACCTAACGAGGGCATCTCCTGCAGAAAGTTCGTAAAAAGAGGAAAATGTATGGGAAGTTATAAGTTTACCATGCCCATTTTCTGTAGGATTTTTTAGGAAAGGTCAAATGAACAACATTATATAAAGGATTTACTCCGGTTGGGCAATAAAAACAGGTCATTTATCTACAATTAATAGTTTGTACGTCCACCATTTGCCTCGCGCCCCGCTCGCAAACGTTTAGGATAAGTCCTGAGAAGTCGTTTTCAAATTATAAGACGTCAGGTCGTGTTTATGTGGCGGCGAATATCGTGCAGGTTGTTTTCATGTGGTGGTGAATATCATGTAGGTCTGGTTTATGTAGTGGCGAATATCGTGCAGGTGGTGTTCATATGGTGGCGAATATTGTGCAGGTGGTGTTCTTGTGGTGCCAAATATCGTGTAGGTGGTGTTCTTGTGGTGGCGAATATCGTGCAGGTCGTGTTCTTGTGGTGGCGAATATCGTGCAGGTTGCGTTCTTTTGGTGACGAATATCGTGCAGGTCGTGTTCTTGTGGTGTCGAATATCGTGCAGGTCGTGTTCTTATGTTGGCGAATATCGTGCAGGTCAGGTTCTTGTGGTGGCGAATATCATGCAGGTCGTGTGCTTGTGGTGGCGAATATCGTGCAGGTCGTGTTCTTGTGGTGGTGCCAAATATCGTGCAGGTCGTGTTCTTGTGATAGCGAATATCGTGCAGGTCATGTCCTTGTTGTGACAAATATCGTTCAGGTCGTGTTCTTGTGGTGGCGAATATCGTACAGGTCGTCTTCTTGTGGCAGCGAATATCGTGCAAGTCGTATTCTAGTATCATTTTATTTTCCATTCCATCTAAAACACTCGCACTCGATTCTTCAGTTGGATTGAAATCAGAGGAATCTACTGGCCATTACTGGCTATAAAAAGTGTCCAGTCCAGATTCTCTGAGTTGTTGTGAATCAATGGCTCGAGGACTTGAGATACTACCATAAAAATAAACAACTTCAGGCGTATCTATAACATTTTTTTTGGGGGGGGGAGGGTTGAAAGTAATTGAAATACATTTTCGCCCAAGTGCTGTTGATGATATGCACTCTCCCGACAAGCGGCATCTTCTTTAGTAATACACTATTTTAAAAGCAGCGAAACGAAATGAATATTTCAATGCATTGTGGTTTCTGGCAAAGCTACTGATAGTCTTAATCAATTTCTAAGGAAAGTGCCAATATTCATTACGACATTTGGTCGATGGCAGACCACACAAACTTTATTGCTAGGAGCATAAAATGATTTTAAGTCGAGAGGTGCAAAAAAAATTGGCCAAACCATCGTTCGATTTTCAAGGCTTTGAAATAACGTGGAACGGTGAATGGTTTTAAATCGCTTCTCTCAATTGTTTCGGTCAACCTGGACGTCTCTTCCGGGTGTTCTCGGAAATGATACACCGGCTTTCCAGTGGCACCTTTTTAATTATATCTCTCCCCCATCCCCCATCCCCCTCCGCTCCTCCTCCCCCCCTCTGTGAGGTTGTGTAAAGTAAATTGGTAAGGTTCTGTGAAGTAAATTGGTGAGACTGTGATATAAAGTGGTAAGCTTCTGTGAGGTAAATTAGTGAGGTTCTGTGAAGTAAATTGATGTGGTTTTTTGAAGTAAATTGGTGAGTTTCTGTGGAGTAAATTGGCGAGGTTCTGTGAAATAAATTGGTGAGGTTTGTGAAGTGAATTGGTGAGTTTCTGCAGACTAAATTGGTGAGGTTCTGTGAAATAAATTGGTGAGGTTATGTGAAGTAAATTGTTGAAGTTCTGTCAAGTAAAATGTTGAGTTTCTCTTAAGTAAATTGTTGAGGTTATGTGGAGTAGATTGTTGGGGTTCTGTGAAGTAAATTGGTGTGGTTCTGTGAAGTAAATTTGTGGTTCTATGAAATAAATTGGTGAGATTCTGTAAAGTAAATTGATGAGGTTCTGTGGAGAGAATTGTTGAAAATCTGTCAAGCAAATTGGTGTGGTTCTGTGAAGTAAATTGGTGAGGTTCTGTGAAGTAAATTGGTGGGGTTCTGTGAATTAAATTGGTGAGGTTCTGTGAAGTAAATTGTTGGGGTTCTCTGAAGTAAATTGGCGTGGTCATGTGAAGTAAATTGGTGATTTTCTGTGAAGCAAATTGGTGAGGTTCTGTGAAGTAAATTGGTGGGGCTCTGTGAAGTTAAACGGTGAAATTCTGTGAAGTAAATTAGTGAGGTTCTGTGAAGTAAATTGTTGGGGTTCTCTGAAGTAAATTGGCGTGGTTATGTGAAGTAAATTGGTGATTTTCTGTGAAGCAAATTGGTGAGGTTCTGTGAAATAAATTAATGAGATTCTGTGACGTAAATTGGGGAGGTTGCATCAAATAAATTGGTGAGGTTCTGTGAATAAATTGGTGATGTTTGTGAAGTAAATTTGTGATGTTCTGTCAAGTAAAATGGTGTGGTTTCGTAACGTAAATTGGTGTTGTTCTGTGAAGTAAATTGGTGAAGTTCTGTGAATTAAATTGTTAAGGTTGTGTGGACTACATTGGTGAGGTTCTGTGAAGTAAAATTGTGTGGTTCTCTGAAGTAAATTAGTGAGGTTCTGTGGATTAATTGGTGTGGTTCTGGGAAGTAAATTGGTGAGGTTCTGTGAAGTAAATTGACCGAGTGTGTGCGCAACTCTCTTATACGAACGCAGGTCCCGTTGCAGTGATACTGGTTGATATAGGCCCAGAATTCGGATCTAGAGCCTCCATAAATCTCGGTACCCACCACAATCCACCTGGTTTAAAACCCAAGCGACCCCACCCATTCCCGTAATTCTTAACTCCAAACCCACACCAATTATCCTCCCTCCCTAATTCTATACTCCCCACCCACACCATGTTGGTCTCAAACTCCCACCCCCGAAATGCTGAGTGAGAGTCCATAGCCGGGCTTAGTTGTTTCACCAGTAAGATGACAGACCCTTGAGTGGCCACAACATTGCAATGCCCCTCCTCCCTAACTCAGTAGAGGGGGGTCTATATGCCCCCATCACTGCCCCTATTCATTCTCCAAATCTGTGAAAATGCCCTCGTTGGCAACTCAAGTCTCCGTTGCCGTTATTATTAAAGTAAAAGAGGACAACCAACGAGAGCATTGTACCAGAAACGCTCTTAACTCAAAAGTCCGAACATATCCTAAAAAGCCCTAGGAGGGTAGCCTTAATTGGAGAGGTTTAATAAATTTTGGAGCGTTGCGAGCCCCTTTCCCCTTGCCCCAACGGTTCTAGGCGGATGTACCTTAATTGGGGAGGTTGATCAAATTATGGAGAGCTGCGAGTCCTCCAGGCTGCGAACGCTCTAAGTAGTCTCCTCTTTATACTACTCAGGTTATAACCAATCCGCACACCTTCAATTCCCATAACTTCACTCATTTGACATTTCCTCACATGCTTTGGGGCATATATGCCCTCGGTTGTATTCCTCTCTTACCTCTAAGTAAGCAGAGCAACATCACACCCATCCAGACACTACACCCCACCCCCGCCCCAACCACAACAAGACAAGACACTCAAGCTGTGTTAAATGACGCTAATACGGATTATGAGAATAAACCACACGCAGAAAAAAAGAGAAGTTTGAGTCATTGCGTGGCGGAGGAATGCAGTGTTTGTGTGTTCGTCCGCCCATTTGCACAATGGACGCGTTGATCAGACTCTCAGGGTCGGGTCAAGTTCGACCACATTTCCCAATGCAGTATTATAAGGGGAGGCCTCATCGGAAGGTCCAAATGAAAAAGTAGCTTCCTCAAGATGACCTTCAACAAAAGAACCTCCCTAAAGAGGACCTTTCTCAACCAGACATTCTACAAGAGGACCTTTCTCAAGAGGACCTTCCACAAGAAAACCTTTCTCAAGAGGACTTCCCTAAAGAAGACCTATCTAAAGAGGAACTCCCCCGAGAGAACCTTCCTCAAGAGGACCTTACACAAATGGACCTTTCCCAAGAGTACTTCCCTAAAGAGGAACTCTCTCAAGAGGACCTTTCTCAAGAGGGCATTCCTCAAGAGGACCTTCCACAAAAGGATCTTTCTCAAGAGTCCCTTCCTAAAGAGGAACTCCCTCAAGAGGACCTTTCTCAAGAGGACATTCCTCAAGAGGACCTTCCACAAAAGGACCTTCCTCAAAAGAAACTCCCGTAAGAGGACCTTCCTTAAGGAGGACTTTCCTCAAGAGAATCTTCCACGAGGGGACATTTCTCAAGAGGACCGCCCTAAAGATGAACTCCCTCAAGAGGACCTTTCTCAAGAGGACCTTCCACAAAAGGACCCTCCTCAAAAGACCATCCCTCAAGACGTCCTCCCAAAAGAGAAAATCCCTCAAAAGGACTTTCCTCAAGACGACCTTCCACAAGAGGACTTTTCTCAAGAGGACCTCACTAAAGAGGAACTCTTTCAAGACGACCTTTCTCAAGAGGACCTTCCTGAAGAGGACTTTCATTAAGAAGACCTTCTACAAGAGGACCTTTCTCAAGAGGAACTCCCTAAAGACGACCTTCATCAAGAGGACCTTTCTCAAGAGGAGTTTCTTCAAGAGGCTCCCGCCCCCACCTTACTCAAGATGACCTCCTTCAAGAAGAACTCCCTAAAGAGGAACTACCTCAAGAGGACCTTCCTCAAAAGGTGCTTCCCCAAGAGGACCTTCTTCGATACATCTTGCCCCCATCTAACACTCACCGTATTTACACCATATATACAATATAAACTGTCGACATAACATATTCCTACCATATATACACCATATACATATCATGTACATACGATATAATATAAACGCCATTACTTATATTGCACGCCATATATATATATATATATATATATATATATATATATATATATATATATATATATATATATATATATCACATTGCATATTGATAGAAATGTACGAGGTACCCGTTAATGAAATATTAAAAATAATACAAAAATATGACCTTCTAGTTGAAGATTTTGACACTAAAATGTAGGATATGATCAATTAAGTATCAAAAATAGAGTTTATAAACTCCATATTATTTTCAATCCTTGCCCTATTTAACGGAGAGCGCCGCCTTTTTAGCCTTTTGTTCAAGGTCTTTTTCTAAAATAGGCCGTTAGGTGTAGTCCAATAGTGACAAAAGAACAAAGATTCCTTTTTATCATGATAGCTTTAAGCCCCCATTGTTATTAAGTTAAATCATTGGTTAGTGTTAGCACTCGATGACCTCAATAACCAAATCATCGACGCAGATAGGGCTTGTATCCCTCGTTCCTCATATAGGACCATCTCAACCTACGAGTGGACCGAATATATGAAGGAACTATACCGTGAACTGAAGATAATGTATGAACAAAACATCGTGAATGCATCAGTACACTCGATGCAAAGAAGTAAAGAAATCAAAGAAGAATTGAACCAGTTGATCCTCGAACAGCAAAACAGAAAATGGGAGGATGCGATCGAAAGCATCGATCACGAAGCAACTCCCAAAGAATTTTGGAAGAAGATCCGAATTCTTAAAGGATCAACTGGAAAGAAGCACAAGATCGAGCTACAGAAAGAAAATGGAAACATCGAAGAAGAGGAAGAAAAAGTTGAAGAGATATTCCGAAGTTATTGGGAAAAGATCTTCAGTATAACTGAAGAAGAAAACGAAGACTATGACCTAGAGTTCGAAAGCAACATCATCGACGAGCTTAACGAAGAAATAGAAAAGACGCACCCTCATCACCAGGTGGATAGGCAGCGCGACGGAGCCGCCGAGATTACAGAAGAAGAACTACTCGGCGCGCTTCGCTCATTCCAACAAAAAGCCCCAGGACAATCGGGGCTTACAAAGCTTAACTTTGAAAAGGCACCAGCCTGTCTCATCGAAGGAATGAGAAGAATATTCAACGCCTGCCTTAATACGGGGTACTTTCCAGACGCTTATAAAACGGCAAAGATGATTTTCTTGCCCAAGCCTGGAAAGAACCCCAAGTTGAAGGAGAGCTACCGACCAATTTCACTACTGGAATTTGGTGGGAAGCTCTTCGAGAAGATCCTCAACAAAAGACTGGTGTCTCACCTGGAAGATAACTCGCTCTACAACCCACACCAATTCGGGTTTAGGAGTAAGCGAAGTACGGAAATGGCGATTAACGTCATTACGGAAAAGCTAGCCCAAGCAAAACGGGAAAAGAGTTACGTGGACATTGTTTGTCGGGATGTATCAAAGGCGTTCGATAAGGTGTGGCAACGGGGAATGCAGTACAAGATCTTACGACTGGGACTAAGCGAAAGCTTAGAAAGAACTCTCTGTGACTATGTCATGGAGAAAGCGGCGTACATCAGTTTAGGGTGCACGGACGGGCCAAAGTTTCCGCTCAATGCGGGCCTCCCGCAAGGGGGGTGCCTGTCTCCCACTCTCTAATTGATTTACACCGCGGATGTCCCAGTCCCTGTAAACCCCACTTGCCTCAACTTACAATTCGCCGATGATTTCACCCAGGTAATCACATGTCCATGGAGGAATGCGCCTATGCAAGCTCGCATGACGGCAGCAGAAATCGAAAACCTGAACACCTACGAGGCCCGGTGGAAAATCCGTACCAACCAGGATAAGTTCAAAGTAGTCCCCATAGGCAGGAGACTACTTGATGACGTCAGGGTGGGGGATAGACGATATCCCTACACCAATGAATGCAACGTACTCGGCATGAAGATCACCTCAACCGGGTACGCAAAGCACGTCCAAGAACGCATCACCAAGGCCACTGCTGCAGTCAAGACTCTGTACAGGTTCAGAAATCTTCGTCAAAGCAACAAAAAGAAGATCTATACTGCACTAGTTAGATCGACGTTGCTTTACCCCGCTTCCGCCCTCTCCTGTTCCTCAAAGACACAGAAGAGGAGACTACAAGTGGTGCAGAATAAATGCGTGTACCTAATCACAGGTACACGCAGAATGGAAAGAAGATCGCAAGAAGAGCTGCACCGAGAGGCGGGGTTAACCCCCATTAACGTTGTCATCGAAGAACGGACAAGGAATATGCTGGAAAAGGTCAATCGTTTGGACGAAGATATCGTACAAATGATTGACCAAAACAGAAGAGAAGTATGTCGCGCCAGATTTCCAAGCTCCGCTAGGATTTTAGCTGGCGGAGCAGAAGTACCGTTCTACGCTAGATAAGTCAATTTACCCCAAAATAAGAAAAAACTACCAATCATGAAACCAACCGATTTTGACAAAATTCACCGATATCGACAAAACTAACCAACTAAGACAAACTACCGAAGAAGGAATCCTACACAAGAAGACGAAACTCACCAAACAAGACTACAGGAAGAAACACTGTACACTAAATACACACACTACAAAATTACGAAGAAACAAAAAGATACTAAAACAAACACAGTAAGTTAATATTAACAACTTACAAAAACAACAGCTAACGCGCATAGCATAAACAAAAATATTAGCAATAAAGACAAATGGCTTGAACGCCAAACTATATGTTATATATATACCTGTATATATATATATATATATATATATATATATATATATATATATATATATATATATATATGTATAAAATAACCATAAAAACAACAACTAAACCACAAATCAAATAAATTTGAAAGCGATAGGCCTGATCACCAGGCTCTAGCATCACTTTGCACCCTACCACACTTCTTTCTCTTTTCACCACTGGTCTACTTTCCGCTATCTATTCACACACCCTTTCTATCCCCTCATCTGCATACTCTCACATACACGATTCGAATTCGTTAGCATGTTAGCACTAACTTGGGTCCTTTATGATACCGGACGAATTTCAAATGATTTACACCAGTCGTGTTGTGAGATCTCGTACTCAAGTTTTAATTCATTAAGGGTGACGTGCTCATCACTAGGCGAACATATACTTTACTACTGCCCTCATTTTCAATAATTGGGGTGAACGAGTTCAACTAGAAAAAGGAGGTAAATAGTATGGTAAAATAAATTTCTATGGGTAGAAGAGGCAGAGTGCAGAGGTTCCTGTAATGAAGATTGGGCCAGAAGTCATCGGCTTACCCTTGTTATTAGAGCCAAACAATGTTTTTATTGCAAATTCTCATTGACTGGCATTTAAAGTGGGAGTTGGGGTTTAGACTGGATGTGGGTTGTGCTGGTATGAAATAAATCTGAGTTCTGACAGATCCTTGTAGGCTTTTGTCATCTGAAAGCTTCAATGAGAGTCAAAAGTGTTTGCCAAATAATAATATTAATATTTTGCATTATAATAAACGAGTCCTTTTCCCATTCCACTCTTCCATCATTAATATATATCGCTATTTCCAATGTTATTTTGTTCTTTTCGGAGTCATACGAATAACATTTTCTTCATCTCAACATATTTTCATTCACCATGGAGGATAATAAAAAAACATTAATAACATTAGAAAAATAACACTTGTATATTACCTTACTCACATTTTTTAATCACCCATAAATCACCCAGATGTGCTCCCACAATAAAGTTAAAAAACAACAACACCATTTACAATAAACATAGATGTGTCGAATATGAAGCTGGAAGTTAAAGCTAACGAAATTTGACCCGTCACGAGTACAAAAATGATCTAGAAGAATTGTATAAAGTGTTTTGAACGAAGGACACAAAAAATATTTTGAAAGAAGTGTGCAAAAGTTTCTGAAAGAAGAAGAAAACTAAATTTTCTAAGAAGAAGAAGAGCATAAAATGTTCTGAAAGAAGTACTATACAAAATGATTTGACAGAATAATAGTACAACATTTTCTGAAAGAGCACAAAATATTCTGAAAAAGAAGTTTCCCGAAAGGAGAGTAAAAAATATTCTGAGAGAAGAAATGCGCAAAAGAGCAGAGAATGTTGATGAAGAAGAGCACAAGAGTTTCTGAAAGGACACAAAATATTCTGGAAGAAGAAGGGCCAAACATTTAATGCAAGAAATCCACAAAATGTTCTCAAATATTATTTTTTTAACTTAAAGGTAATGATTAAATTGTACAACAAAATTAATAATGTTAAAATGAAAATATTAAAATTAAATTAAAAGTCATTAGGACAGTGCCCCCCCCCCCCCTCCTCCTCTGGGTAAGCTAGTTCTCATCTGAGCCATCAAAAGATTTTAGTTGGGGGAAATCCGCAGCCTCCATTGGGATTCGAGCTACCGCATGAGTTTCATTTAATTAAGCTTTTTTTCATCCCTAAACCTTCTTTCTCTTCTACAGCTTTACCACTAGTAGTCCTCTACTACTAATATTACTATTGTATTTAGTTATTTTTACAATTAGAAATTCCGAGGTTCTCGCAATCAGAATAAGCAAAAAAAAACCCCACCAAATTTCAATTTTGCTCGCGTTTATAGACCACCATCTCAAACTGAAAAGGAGGACGGACATTTACTTCAGGTCCTGATCGATATTACTAGGTAACAGCTAACGTTCTTTTTCGGTGACTTTAATTTTTCCTATGGTAATTTCGAATATGACACAGCACGTCTGCTTCATTATTTGGGGGAGGGGGGCAAGATGCAGTTAGAGATCCAACTCAGGGGCAACTTATTTAAGACCTGATTATAACAACGGAAAACTTTCATCTTCCATGTTTATGAGACTACATCCTGAAGCTTGAGAGCAAGCGTACCCGTAATAGGTGGACTATTATGGCTAAAGTAGGAAATAATGGAATTAGAGAAAGAAATAGACATTATCATATTGTCAAACGCGCTTCGAATGATGGACATAGGACGAAGTATGTTCATTATAGCTGCCTGGTCAAATTGGAGTAAAGGCATAGAGAAGCTATACAAAATTATTCTCTCGCATTCCTATAAAGAAAACATAAAGATGTTCTTTTCATACGTAAACAATAAGAAGCCAATTCGGGATGCGATAGGCTCACTTTAAACGAGCCTGATGAATTATAATTTAATCAGCCAAACGTATCGTGAACATTTTAATTTGTTTAGGGGCTTTCATAATTGAAGGGGAAACGTGCATTCCCGCTGCCCACGATGCCATAGAGTTCGTAGACACAAATAAGTTAGAAGATATTATGATAACGCGACCGAGTTGCTACTTTACATTAACAAAATAAAGGTTTCAAAATCGCCCGAAATTAAAAACGAGATCGCTGGTCCACTATCTACAATCTTCAACAATTTTCTAAATCAAAGTATAGTCCCAGATAATTTTAATAATGCAAATGTTACGCCGATGTGCCAAAACTGGGAGTAAAACAGACTCTAGGAATTATATGCCTATTGGATTAATTTCGGTAGTCGGTAAATTCTTGGAATCTGCAATAAGGACTAAATTAGTTGACTACTTGGAAAATCAGGGCTTACTAAACAATAAACTGGTTTAGAAGACGTAATTTTTGTTAAACAAATTACTGAAGTTATTTCACAATATGGCCGCTATATGTGATCATTTTGTGGCTGTAAAAGTGATTTACCCTGACTTGAAAAAGGCTTTGGACTCTGTTCCGGACAGACGACTTCTGGAGAAACTTAGAGCGCATGGAATCAGAGGAAAACTTTTAATTTTAATTCGAAATTGGCTTAGGGACCGCAGACAGAGAGAGTGGTTATAAATGGCGATTCATCCGAGTAGGTAACTGCACTAGCGGTGTTTGGTCTTTGGATAGGTGTTTTTAATTGTAAATAAATAAAAGACCACCCTTCAAGGCAAACTTGATTTTAGCTAGACGACAAATTACATGTTACGTACTGCATGGAGGTGTCACAAGATATTATACTGCCTTTATAGGTAAAAACATTATATATATATATATATATATATATATATATATATATATATATATATATATATATATATATATATATAGGCAAATAAAACTTGCATGATGAGATATTTTCTAATACCTTAGTTGGCGAATATTTCTTCGTAGGTATAAGTGTACATAGAATCAACTTTGTTCTATAGGTGCTTGAGGGCACGTCAATTCTTCAGTATAAACTTCATTTCTAACAACACAATACGATATTAACTAACACTTTAGTTGAAAACTCTCTTAGTCCTTAGTAATAAGTGCAGGATTATTTGAGTATAACTTTCGTAGCACATGTAAATAAGTGGAAGCCAATTCTTCCATCATTTTTTCACTTCTATCTCACGACGAGCCTTGGAGTAGATCTTCGGATCTTTGATAGTCTCTTACATTCTAATTTTATTCTTTATTTATCTGTTCTTCTCTTTTTCTTTTTCACGTCTTGATAGACCCGAGTATCGATGAAAGATGGCCTTAAGAGTCAGAAAAAAGAGGATTCACAGGAGGGCCAACAATGTATAGATGTGAAGCAAAAACTAGTTTAACATCCATTTGCAGAAGAACCCCCTCCCCCTTCAGTTTAGTAAAATGAAGAGAAGAGTGTGGTAAAATATCTGGAGTAAGGTGAGGGTATTGATAAATGTGTGGCAAAATTAACCTGAGGTTGATGTGAAAATGTATGGGAGAATAAGGAGTATTAGAGGTAAAATGCATAGTGAAGTGAATATAATATTGGTGGTAAAATGTGTAGTGAATTGATGTGGATGTGGTGGTAACAAATACAAAGGTGGTAAAATACGTTGTGAAAGTATGTGGCTATGGTGAAAAAAAATATAATTGATGTGGACATGGTGGCAAAATACAATTGTGGTAAAATATGTATTGAATTAATGTGGATAAAGTAGCAAAAATATACTTGGTAGAATGTGTGGGGAATTGATATGGATGTGCTGGTAAAACTATAAATGGTAAAATATGTAATGAATTGACGCGGGTATGGTGGAAAAATACAATAGTGGTAAAATTCGTATTGATGTAGACATAGTGTCGAAAATACAAAAGTGGTAAAAATTTGACAAAATGAAGAAAAGGCTGGTGAAAACATATAATGGCTATCAAATTTATGGCGAAATGAAGTAGATGTTGGAAAGTTGCCTGGAAAGATCAAGGTTGGGCAGCATCATTTTCACTCTGCGCAAAACTACCTGACGCTCATGTGCACACATGCTACAAGCACATATATACAAACGTGCACTCGACCCTCAAGAAGTCTCCTCTCTTGCTATTCGGGCCATATCCTATGCCACCTCATTTTATCTAACTTCGCCGCTTTCAGAACCAAATATGTTCTAGCCTATGCCCTCGTTAGTTTTCGCTTTTTCTGCAAATAAACGTACATGTATGCTCGCATTTGAATCTAAGGCGATATTAGCGTACACGCTAATTGTACGTTCATTTGGACAAGAAGCGAGAACCAACGAGGGCAATAGCGTGAAATGAGGTAAATAATTCTTCCTACAAACCTAAATACTACAACTACTACTACTACAACTTCCTGCTACTAGTACACAATTATCACAACCTCTACTACGACTATAACAACCTCTGCTCCTATTACTCTCTTCCACTACAAATAATACAACCTCTGCTGCATCATCCGCTAGGTCTCCGAAGGAAAACGGCGCAGCGGAGGTTGTTCGATCTGGACCAACCCTCCGGGGCCCATTTATTGATCCCTACCACCTCGTGAAAGGGACTATATGGGGGTTTAATTTACCCCCCCCCCCCCTAATTCTAAATACTTAAGTAAGGAATACCTTTTAAAACAACGGTGCAAATTTTCAACCGAATCGGGCAACTAATTAATGTAATAATGAGGATCAAGTAAACTAGTTAAGGTAATAATGAGGATCAAGTAAACTAGTTAAGGTAATAATGAGGATCAAGTAAACTAGTTAAGGTAATAATGAGGATCAAGTAAACTAGTTAAGGTAATAATGAGGATCAAGTAAACTAGTTAAGGTAATAATGAGGATCAAGTAAACTAGTTAAGGTAATAATGAGGATCAAGTAAACTAGTTAAGGTAATAATGAGGATCAAGTAAACTAGTTAAGGTAATAATGAAGATCAAGTAAACTAGTTAAGGTAATAATGAGGATCAAGTAAACTAGTTAAGGTAATAATGAGGATCAAGTCAATGTAATCCGCGGCTAACTGAGGCCATCCAAGGCCATTCGAGGTACACGGACTTTTTCGGCTACCTGATATATGATTTGGGTTCTCAGCGAGAATTATATGATTCTAGTTTGTCATGGTTGAATTATGTCTTATGGTAGGATTATATCATATATCATCTGGGTAGTGGTATGAGTAGATTTGCTACCTACTTCAACCACTCAATAATACGAACCGAAAAAGTGAATCAGCATTTTTCCAAAGAAATGTTTGTTTGTTTTTCTGGCTAATTTGCGCCAACCCATAGGGTCTTAGGCTAATGTGCATCAACCTATAGGGTCATAGGCTAGTGTGCGTCAACCCATAGGGTCATGGGCAAACATCCCAAGGAGAGAAATAGTGATCTGGCACATTTAAAATCCAAAAATATGTCCCGGGGGTATTTTTCTGTTATTATTCTCTTAAGAGGCAATTCTATTCTGGAAAGGTGGTGTTCACTATAGGTAAAGAAGAAGTGCGTTAGGGCCCATTTGAAGACTACATTAATTGTATAGAGAGTAGAAGAAAATAATACTTTTTTTTTAGCTCACGGGGGCGGGGGGCTTCATGCGACTCGAGGTGTAGTGTCTGGCCGGAAGATTAACTGAAGTTGGGTGAAAGTATTTTAATGAAATGAATTAATATAAATCCACTTCATTTCAGTCTGTGTTTGTGCGCGTTCAAGTGTATGTTGTGTATGTGAGGGGAGTGTGTGTATGATCACGCGTGTGCGTGTTTATGTATTAAAGCGTATAGCAACAAGTGGAAATAAACTATATAAAGGGGAATTAAAGGTTAATCAAATTATCAAGTGTGTGAGGTCGTTGTGGCGGTCTGGAAACCAATGTGGATAAATTCACACACGAGTATTTGCTGATGAGGTGTAGAGTTGTTTTCCATTTGATTTAGCCTTTAATATGATTATATAATACTTTGAGAGTCGATTTAATACTTTGAGAGTAGATTTAATACTATGACGGAAGATTTAATAAGTTGAGAGTAGATTTAATACTTCTAGAGTAGATTTTAATACTTTGAGAGTATATTAATGCTTTAAGGGTAGATTTAATACGTTCAGAGTAGATTTAACAATTAGAGAGTAGGTTTAATACTTTAAGACTAGATTTAATACTATGAGAATGTATTTAATACTCTGATGGTTGATTTTTCTACTTTGAGAGTGGATTTAATATTTTGAGATTATATTTAATACTTTGATCGTAGATTTAACCTCATTACTAAACTTCAATTCATCGCAATGGATGTTTTCCCGTCATCATGAAAGAAGTGAATCTCCAAATGTGTCATTTCAGTTCCTTGCGAGGGAGGACCCAGTGTGGTGGACTGTTACACCTGCCCCTAATGTATCCTATACTCAGCAGATTCAACCTAGATTTAGCCTATCTGGGCTTTATACATTCAAGATATTTCTATTTTACTCATTTTTGACACTCTCTTTACAAGTCTCTTCTTCCCATTTTCTTGACCGGTGGCTAATAAAACCAACAAACCATAGCCACCTAAACTTCATCTTCTAATAAAACCATAAACCAAAACCTCCTGAACTAACTTATGCAACACATAAGAGCACTCTTTATTATTCTGTAATAAACCAATAAAAACAACCAACCTGACAGAACCTAGTGAAGTGGTCAGACAGATCTTTATCACTCATGAATCAGAAACAACCTGACCTAACGAAGAGCAGACACCTTAGGTGAGAAATGGCAGTGACTTGTTTTCAGGTGTAAGTTAGGAGGTAGCTTATTTTAGTATGATTCCTAAATCAGTTGCAGTGGAAATCCCCCCCACCCTTACCCGTTTAAGTACTACGGTTATTAAAAAGAGAAAAAGTAATATAAGAACAATTTTTTATTATAAATGCAGGACTTTATTTAAAGAAAATTTTAACGCCCTCTTTCATCCTTGGTTGGGTTTATGCAGGCGTGGAAAAGAATAAGAGATACCGTAAGAGAGTACCAGTTTCTCACAGGGCACTGCGGTGAAGGGGGCGTGCCCCTCCTCCAGCTTTTTGGTGGAGCAGTGTTACCATCTCCGTTACACCATCCTTTCCTTGAGGGGGAGGCGCAGGACTAGTTTCGAGACTTCTCGCCTCATCTTTCAGCTGTATGGTTACTAACTTCACCTCCGTCAGGAGGCACTTGGGTCGTGAAGATCGTTTGAGCAGTTTGAAGAGGATAGCCCCTCAAAACCGACTCTTTTTTTGTGCATCTCATCTTTACTGGTTGTGTTAATGAACACCTGGTGACAGTACTGATAAAGAATGATCAAGTAGGCTTCATGATGACGATAATGATGACAAATTTGTCATTCAGACCGTTTATTGGAGTGACGAATACCTTGATCTGGGTTGCCATTGCGGGAATTATATAATTCTGGTTTTTGTTATGGTTCAATTATCTCTTATGGTGGGATTATATCAGGGTAGTGGCATAGCTAGATTTGCTAACTACTTCAACCGATCAGTATTTACCTAACTACACTGGTTAGCTGCGGATCCTAACGCGGTGTAATGCAGATTTGTTTTAAATGGATAAATTTATTTTGTATCTTAAGTTCACCGTAGTGCAGCTAACATTCCGTTTTGTCGCTAATTGTTTTAAACGAATTGACCAGAAAATATTTCCTCAACCAATACGAGTGTAGCCACAGAAGGAGAAAATATAAAATAAATTAAACTAAATAAACGCTTTACAAGAATTCTTGATAGATGACGTCATCGTCTCGTCTCTTCCATTCTTACATTCATTTTCCCTTAAAACTCTTCAATATATATATATATATATATATATATATATATATATATATATATATATATATATATATATATATACATATATACAATGTGTTAATTTACTGTTGCCGATGATTTACCTTTAAATGAATTGTAATTTCATGTTTCAGATTATTATACTTAAGGAACGATGTACATAGTGTATATTATTAACCACAGCAACGATGCACCATAGTCTTCTCTTTCAATTTTCCTTGTCTCCTTTGCCGACTTAAATCCTGTTTACCGAGATGTCAGACTAAGACCACCAAGGTCCCCTCCCCATCCCACCCAATTGCCCCCCCACACACTCGCGATATCAGCTACGGGTGCCCCCAAATAACGCCCACCTTAACCCCCTTCTTCCGAAATCTTCGCCTATTGCAATGTCTTCGACTGATGGTACCAACAGTATAGTTGGGGCATCTATGCACGCCCGCGAACTTTCTAAGCGCCGAGTCGCATCTAATGCGACCACCATCGTAACGCCCACGACTCCAGCCACGCCAATTGCTCCAACCACGCCCATGCTTGCTGCTCATATATTTTCTGACGGGAATATGATGGAAGGTAAGATCATAGAATTATTAGCATTTTAGTGCGGGTTTTAACAGCTGAATCGAACTGTATGACACTTATGTCAATGAGGAAGTGGTTCAGATTAACGTGAGAGTCGAACCACGGGTTGCTAGAATGACAGTCCTTTAACCAAAGATCGGGACACCCATCCGGCGATCGACCATACCCAGTGTGCCTACACTTCCCTCAACGTGTGAACGAGTGTTTCCACTCTGCTAAGTCATAGCGCCTTCCTAACGACCACCAAATGGTCCACTTAACTCCAGCTGCATTCAAATGCAGTTTAACAGCATGAAGTGGTCGTTAAGTCAGTTTTGGGCCACGCGAAGCTGCTATCAACACCCTCTGCGGATAGACAAACCCAAACGTAAACCATGAAACCACTATAGCTAAGCTGTGTGGTACTCTATAGGGGTCTAGGGTCCATAAAAAAGGTTTTGATCAAATTTACCATAGAAATCCTTAAATTCTATTGGGGGGGGGGCTTAAAAGGACCTTTCAAAGCCAGCGACAAGCAACAAAAAGAAAAAAAGATTGAGGGCCCCTGTTTTAAACCCCCCTCCCTCAAAAAAAATATCAATTCACCTTGAGTTATCCTTAAAGAGGACCTGCCCCATTGCGAAACTTATGTGTGTGGGGGAGGAAGGGTATTCAGGAGAATTGCTCGTCTTCTCAGTCACCAGTGACCTAATTAGTCTCCTTTGGCTACATGACCTTCAAGCTATTTCACATTCCCCAACCTCACCAGTTTCAAAAACCTCCTGGCGTGATGCCCTCGTCAGGGTTCTTAATGACAAAAATTACTTTTGTGCTGGCTCCCTCAGAGGAGGCAGGATGATGACCTTGAATCCCGCGCGAAGGGGGCTAAGCCCCGGCATTTTAAAGGAGGTGTCTCCTTTGTCGCACGGATGTCATGGTGATGTAAAGGATAGTTCACACGATGGGTGCAGATTAGTTTACATGCTGCTGCTGTATGTCATTTGATGCCCTGTGTGTGATATATATAAGATGTGTATATGATGTATATGTGTTCTGTATAAGACGTATATGTGATATGTTTAGAATACATATGTGTATATGTGTTCTGTATAAGATGTGTATGTGTATATGACGTCTATGTGATGTGTATAGGATGCACATGTGTATATGATGTATATGTTTTGTATAGGATGTGTATGTGTTCTGTATAAGACGTATATGTGATGTTTATATGATCCGTAGGTGTATATGATGTATATGTTCTGTAGTATGTGTATGTGTATATGACGTATATGTGTTCTGTATAGGATGTGTATGTGTATATGACGTATATGTGTTACGTATAGGATGTGTATATGACGTATATTTGTTCTGTATAAGATGTGTATATCTGGTTTATATGGTGTGTATGTTGTGTACGAGTGCATGCAAAACAGTATAGAACATGTTGCACATTTCTACATGACGGTGCACCTAAGCATGTATATGATCTACGCGGTCATGGTATCCATGATGTGGAAGGATAGTGTTCATAAATAATGCTGTACATGGTACTATACACGATGGGTACATTTTGGTGTACACGATGACGCACATAGATAGTGGTGTTGAATGATAGTACATGGTATATGATGGTGTATGGATGGTATACATGGTGTTAAAATATTATTGCATAAGAGGTGCCGTACACATGAAAGTGTACGTGAAGCCTCTCCTTCGTTCTACTTCACTTCATAAGAGAGGGGTCTACATCCCCCCCCTTTCTTATCGTGAGTGTAATCTTCCCCATCCGTGCACTATCATTCACAGTGTGAGTGAAGTTAGACCAAAGATATCCCTCAAAATCTCCAATGACCCCATCGGCAAAATTTTGAGGGAATGCGATAAACAATTGCTTAATTATTATGATAATTAAATGTTATCACAAATAAATAATTTATTAACCAACAAAAAAATGAAGTTATTATGAACACGTGTACTACTACTACTATTACTACTACTACTGCTAATAATAATAATAATGATAATAAGAGCGCAGATCACAGCACTTATCTAAGGACGCTTTACTACCCAGTGAGAGTTAAAGGTCGGAAAAAAACCGTACAAAACTAAAGGGAGTATCTTGTTTAGTTCATCCTGGTATCCACTGCTGCTGATGTGAATCAAAATTAAACTGTACATTGGCTATCTCATTGAGGACCTACCATTTTACCTGGGCTCCGAACCATGTCTGTCGGTTTTGCTACCGATTAACACCGTCTGAGGCCTATCTCATTGAGGACCTACCATTTAACCTGGGCTCCGAACCATGCCTGTCGGTTTTGCTACCGATTAACACCGTCTGAGGCCTATCTCATTGAGGACCTACTATTTTACCTGGGCTCCAAACCATGTCTGTCGGTTTTACTACCGATTAACACCGTGCGATGCCTATCTCATTGAAGATCTACCATTTTACCTGGGCTACGAATCATATTTATCGGTTTTGCTACCGATTAACACCGTCTGAGGCCTATCTCATTGAGGACCTACCATTTTACCTGGGCTCCGAACCATGCCTGTCGGTTTTGCTACCGATTAACACCGTCTGAGGCCTATCTCATTGAGGACCTACTATTTTATCTAGGCTCCGAACCATGTATGTCGGTTTTGCTACCGATTAACACCGTGCGATGCCTATCTCATTGATGATCTACCATTTTACTTGGGCTCTGAACTATGTTTATCGGTTTTGTACCGATTAACACCGTCTGAGGACTATCTCATTGAAGACCTACCATTTTACGTGGGCTCCGAGCCATGTATGTCGGTTTTGCTACCGATTAACACCGTGCGATGCCTATCTCATTGATGATCTACCATTTTACCTGGGCTCCGAACCATGCCTGTCGGTTTTGCTACCGATTAACACCGTCTGATGCCTATCTCAATAAGGACCTACTATTTTACCTGGTCTCCGAACCATGTCTGTCGGTTTTACTACCGATTAACACCGTGCGATGCCTATCTCATTGAGGATCTACCATTTTACCTGGGCTCCGAACCATGCCTGTCGGTTTTGCTACCGATTAACACCGTCTGAGGCCTATCTCATTGAGGACCTACCATTTTACCTGGGCTCCGAACCATGCCTGTCGGTTTTGCTACCGATTAACACCGTCTGAGGCCTATCTCATTGAGGACCTACTATTTTACCTGGGCTCCGAACCATGCCTGTCGGTTTTGCTACCGATTAACACCATGCGATGCTTATCTCATTGATGATCTATCATTTTACCTGGGCTCCAAACCATGTTTATCGGTTTTGTACCGATTAACACCGTCTGAGGACTATCTCATTGAGGGCCCACCATTTTACGTGGGCTCCGAGCCATGTATGTCGGTTTTGCTACCGATTAACACCGTGCGATGCCTATCTCATTGATGATCTACCATTTTACCTGGGCTCCGAACCATGTTTATCGGTTTTGTACCAATTAACACCGTCTGAGGACTATCTCATTGAGGACCCACTATTTTACGTGGGCTCCGAACCATGTCTGTCATTACAAAGTCTACGTGAATCGAGACTCCATTTGTGGAATGACAACTCGGAATGTGACTTAACTTCGCTCGGCGTGAAGAGAAAAATTTCTATTGAACCTCTTAAATTTAAGGCAACAGTAGTGGTAATAACAATGGCATTGCTACTAACAATAGCTTTAGCCAAGTTTATTATAATAACTTTATTTAAAAACCGAACAATTAATAGTAAATTCAAGGCTCTTTGCTCTTGTTCTTTAGTTAGGTTTGTTCTTTTTTATCGCGTTTACTACATTTTTTCGTTAGGTTAGTTTTAGATTAAACCAAATTGGTCTGGTTTTGACTTGTTCTATTTTCAATAAAAACTTCTAGCAGAAGAATTCTACGAGGAGACAAAGATTAAATGTTCCTACAAGGAGTGCCATATCAGGAGACTTCTACCAGTAGATCCCTACCAGGAAACCCCTACTACCAAATCCCTACCAAAGATGTACCAGGGGATCCCTATCAGTAGACTTCAATTATGCTGTTGTCGGGCGGATCATATGAATATCCTCCCCCAAACCTAGTTTGGGGGGAGGATCTTCATATGATCCATTTTTTATTAATATTCTAAACTTCATCACTAATAATAATAATAATAATAATAATAATAATAATAAAATCTTGATTTTAGAAACATGCAAAAACACCAATTTTATTCAAAGAATTCATATAAAGTTTGACAAAACAAAATGGTGAAGTTCAGAAATAGATGAATATCGAATGCTTTAGATTAAAAAAAAATAATGACCAGATTTGTGTTGGTATATATATATATATATATATATATATATATATATATATATATATATATATATATATATATATATATATATATATATATATAGTCACATTTTGCCTATGTATTCAGTATCAAGAGCACCATGGACCGTGATACTTTCAATACTGTTGTGCTGCCCTTGCTAACTGAAGATTCTCTGTCAGTTATTAATTTGCTTAAGCAACGCAGAATGCTGAAAAGTGAAATGAACTGGACGAAGTATGCCAATTCTAATGATAGCTGGAAATGCCTGACCAAAGATTGTGCCAAGTATAAATCTACAGTATCTATAAGGACTGTATCGTTTTTTTCAAACTCTAGATTAACGCTTCAGACCTGGTTTCATGCAATCTATATGTGGAGTGAACGTATTGGTGAATCAAGAACAAGCCGTCAAGTTGGTGTTTCTGAGAAGACCATGATCGACTGCTACATTTTTTTTTCCGGGAAGTGTGCAGTAGATATCTTTAGGCTAACCCAGTGCAACTTGGTGGTCCAAGAATAGTTGTGCATATCGATGAATCGTGTTTTTCTCACAAACCAAAGCATCATCGGGCAGAGGACCTCACACTCCTATGCGGGTGTTTAGAATGGTCGATACCAGCACCTCACCAGGAACAGGATACATGGAAATTGTGGACAAAAGGGATGCTGCCACACTTCTCCCTATAATACAAGCAGTAGTGCAACGGGGATTGATAATCCACAGTGATAAGTGGAAAGCATACATCAATATACAAGGACTTGGCTTCACACACAGGACAGTTTACCATTCACTCAATTTTGTGGATCCGCAAACTGGTGTCTACACTCAGGCCATAAAATCGTACTGGAACAAACATAAAGCATATATCAGCATGATGCGAGGATGCAGGCGGGACTTCTTGAATTCTGATCTTCAAGAATTTATGTGGCGTGACCGTTTCTTCAGGAATGCTTTTGATAACCTATGTACTCATATTTCCTTGCAATATTTAGTGTAATAATTTTTTTTTAAAAACCTATGTACACACATTTCCTGCAATATTTAGTGTAGCAAAAGAGTAATCTGAATAATGTTTTATTATTTATTCCTTATTTAGTTTATTTATATTAAAATGTTGGGGGGAAGGATCTTCATATGAGCGCGACTGGGGGCGTGTATCTTCAGTTGGGTACTTTGAGGGAGAAGATCTTCATATGATCCTGTCGGGCATGTTGTGAACGTATTGAACGTGTGTCTGGTTCCTGATGGTAGCAGGGTCAGATTTCTGTATCAGTCGGGCCAGTGTGGAATTTGTATGAGTTTAGTTTAAGGTTTTGATCGCACCGGAGCTTATCCAGGGTGTTCCGTCTCTAACTTGGAGTAAGTGGGGGTTCTTCAGGGTTGGCATTCAGTGCAATGCCATGCTAGTTTGTATGTGCATGTGCCTGGGCTGTTTTCTGAGTCTTGGAGTCCCGGTTATAGTTTGGTGGAATTCCTTGATTTATCTCTGTGTAGTACTTGAAGTCTTGCGCATGTTTTTGGGGGTGGGGGTCTTACATGTAATAGCATGGGAGGGCTGGGTTTCGTGTATTGTGAGGAACTTGTTTTCCGTGGATGTCATTATAGTGGCCTATGAACACGACCTTTGTTTCGGGTGTAGGTAGTTAAAGGGTGGTGGTTCGTGTGCATCCTGTAACGAGGCTGAGTGCTTTGTTATGGGTGATACGTTTGATATTTATGACTGTCTACTACTACTGACATTATTATTAGTAGCAATAGCAGTTTAATGAAAACTAAGATCAGCCGAATAGTCTAAAGCGGTGACTATTAGAGATCCTCAAGGCAGAGTAGGGACGCAACTCTCCATAAGGTGCCAAACTATCATAATTCATGCCGATTATCCCGTGTGGATTGTGTCCTAGAGGGCACATGGTGTTTTATATCGAGGCATTCATGATCCTGAAATATCTATGGCACGCTTCGATGCCCTAGTTTGTTTGTTTGTAATTTTCACTACTATGATGCGATAGTGATTGTTACATTTTTGATAATTTTGAAAATGTAAATGGGAATTGTAACCCCTGTGTTTTTCCTCCCGACTGTCTGGTCTGATGTCAAAATACTTTAGTCGTTGACTCGTTATCAATATTCTTTTTTCCCTGTTTTATCGTTTCTCGCCACTCAGAAAATCCGTTCGTTCCTAAGCCCTCACGTGTTCCTTGCGAAGGGTATTTGTTAATTGCATTCGAGAGAAAAATTCTTAATATTCCTAATTCGAAAGCCTATCATTAGATCCGAATTTTAAAGGCGATTGCTAAATGTCGTTAAGCATCTACTTTTTCTACCACTTTCCTTGATTTCAGACATATAAGCCTCACCCCCGAATGCTATTTAAATCAATCACATTTTCTTTAAAATTGATTAGTATGAAATCTACATATCATATTTTATTTAATTCAGAAAAATATTCACTTCAAAATGATATTTAATACACTATAATGCGATTCAAAATTCATAATGTTTCTCCCAAGATAAGATGGCGGCCAATCTATTTTTCGTCATAACATCATAATTAGAAATTTGCCCACATTAAGTAGTGAAATTGCTCTATAGTGTATCTATCTATCTATCTATCTATCTATATATCTATCTATCTCTCTTTCTCTCTCTCTCTCTCTCTCTCTCTCTCTCTCTCTCTCTCTCTCTCTCTCTCTCTCTCTCTATATATATATATATATATATATATATATATATATATATATATATATATATATGAGAAATTCACAAAGTAGCGCGTGAGTAGAGCAATAATTGCAGAAAATCCCACAAGAAAAATGAAGAGCAGATTGGAATCTGCTTTTCATTTTTCCTGTGGGATTTTCTGTACAATATATATATATATATATATATATATATATATATATATATATATATATATATATATATATATATATATATATAACATTGTAATTATACTTCGTAAAAATAGTAACTGCATCATTTGATTAAATATATATTAGTTAGTCATATAATTACTGCAATTGTTTCGTTTTCTTTATAATTAAAGGATGTTTTACCTATAGGATAAACTATTTGATTTTGACATGCATGAATGTTAATGTTTATGTTAATTTAGAGGTTAATTGATTTAAGAAAAAATGAAACCTGTATCGAAATATGATGTTTAAAGTTCTTGCTGAACAAGACAAAGGCAGTCTATTTTGACTCCCACTGCTGGTACCCAACAAAGACTCAAATATTTTGTATTTTTTTCTGGTATAGATTATAATCATAGCTATTCACAGAAATAAGACTTTTGAGTACCTGCATCCTATGCAAATTTGTTGATAAAGAATTCAAATGCTCTTATCCAAACCCATTTTCATCCACCCCAAATCATTTTACTTCTTTTTCTCTTTATATATTCATAATTTGTTTTCTCTTGATTCTTTTCGCATCTGGACAGTGGCGGTTCGTAGCTAAAATTAATGATGGTGCTGCATCACAAACTTTTTAGCATTGCTTTAATATTGTACAAATGGAAATAAACATATAAAAATAAAATGCATAGATAAATTCTAAACAGAACAAAATCAAACATTTTTTTTATTTACTAATAGCGTAAATTGTTACAGTCCAAGCTTGATCCATTAATGTCAAAACGAAATCCATTCTTCCTGTTTTAATTTGCGCGAAAAGATTAATTATTTTCTCCTTGATCTCTGGATGACTACTGAGGAATTTTTCTGAATTGAAAGCACTGCAAGTGCGTTTAGTTTTTCAGAATTCATAGTACTCCTTAGAAAAGTTTTTATTCTTCTCAGTGTTAAAAATTAGTGGTCTGCTCCTGATGCAGTCATAAGAATTGTCAAGAGGATTTTTATCAGTTTCGTAATTTCACTAAGAACATCATCTAGATTATTTTCTAAGATAACTTTCAGCAGCTCAATTAATTAATTAATAAAAGAACCTAAAAAATATGAATTAAATTCTACCCTTTATCAAGAATATAAACACGTCTTTAAGTACAACACACGCGGAGTTAAAAGAAACACTACCTTCCAACAGCATACCAAGGTCGGTTCTGCGTGAGCCACAATACTCTTTCTCCCTAGCGTGCAGCTTCCTATCTCGGACATGTGAGCATGCGCACAACAGCTAACATTGCGTCGCGGAACTGTGAAGCGCACCGTTCTATACTAAATTTTTTTTATTTTTTTCTGAACTAGGAGATGGCTACTGACATTAAGCTCAACGATTATATAATGTATAACTATAAAGAAAAATCAAGAAAAAAGGACTCATTATATTGAATGTTGTCGATAATATCGAGTGGAAATAGGGGGGGCTGCAGTTCCGCAGTGCCTATACACGAGCCGCCACTGCACTTGGATAGAAAAAGTAATGGTGAAAAGAGCATTAGAACTGTACCCCCAAATCATACTATTTGCTGGTATTTATTTTAATGTATAATGATTTTCAACGTTCTTTTTCCTCCACTATAAATAAAGAAATAGTGCACTATAAACCTAGAACTTCAAATAGATCAAATCAGTTACCGTAGCTAAATAGAGATGAACCCAAGTGTATAAGGGAACATAATAGAAATGGTTTTATAAAATTTATAAAACCCGCAATATTATCGATAATCTAAACTAATACCTTTATTATCGTCTCATTGTCAAAATTAAAATAGCAACAGACAAAAGGAACTATCATAAGGAGTTAGGGCTGTTGTCAAAACACCGGCCAAAACGATTTTATAAATATATACATATATAATTGTAGGTCATTTAGAGAGTACATCGGACCTCTTCAGGATACCGATAAAATATATCTGATTCATCTTAAAGAGTTCGAAAGCGATATGTAAAAACGCATTTGTATGGTACACTTTTTTTCAAAAATCTATTAGCGAGGGAATCTTTTTTAAATAATTCAAAGGAAAATTAAAAAAATAAAAGGCCTAAAGACTGATCCTAGAGTTTTTCAACCTATTCCACATACTTCGGTCGTCGGTAAACGTTGTAGTCCGTTGTTTGAGATAGAATCGTATAGCATCTGGAGGCTAATAACTTATTAAATATCTCGCAGCACGAGTTTCGATGCGGATGCTCTCGCTTAGGTAATTTGCTCGTTTTCAGGAAACGAAGACAAAGTTTGACAAGATAAAACTTTATACCTAGTTTACTCCGATTTTCCAAGGCTTCTTACCCAATTCAACATAAAAACTAAACATTGTGAAGCTATAAAGATCGTACAGGGACAGAGCGAGGCAGATCAATTTATTTCCACTGGAAAATCAGCATCCCCGCGGCCATCTTATCAAAATCTTGAAACTACAAAACAGCTTTACTAATACAAATCGACAATATTTTGGCAAATACCAGATACAAACTAGAAAACAAAAAAATTCGTAGGAAAAGGCAAATAATAGCTGTATGAGTCCAAAGATGGCCAAGATCAACCAAGCAAAAACCGTCGTTAAAACGCAATAAAAACATAGAATTGTAAGAAACAAATGTAGAAAAAAAGAAGCCCAACAAGATAAATCAAACTTTTATTTTATCATCTAACACATACGCAACATGTACCCTCATAGAATTAAGATAAGTTAAATTAATAAACTACATATCATAACATAATTCAATGGATAAAAAAAAACTGCAAGGGCCTATCAGAGGTCATGCGAGTCAACTCCGACCCATTAAACTGCCTCTACAAGATTGTGTCCAAAACAATGCTTATAAAGGCATCACCATCATTGCTTGTTGAAACTAAATCATGAAGCTACAGTACACACTATTATTATTATTATTATATAGACCAGGCAAAGAGCCACACTGAAAATTTTGGAAATTATACTACCAAGAGGTGTCAGTGCAGGTCAAAGCACAGCAAGAAAGGAAAATAATTAAACAGCCCCACGGTTACGCAACAAAAAGACATTAGCCAATCTTTTAAACTTATCAAGCATAGGAACAGTCACAATATTTGTGGGCAAGGTATTCCACATAGGCTCGGTAAAAGCCACTTAGAAAACTCAAATGTAGAATGACGACCAATTTCGAATGCCATGGAATTTACGTAGTAACTCTGGCTCTATGATAAAATCTCGGCAAAAATTTATGCAGAGAATGATTCACAGTATTGACTACTTTAAATAAAATACAAAGTGCTCCAACATCTCTACGATACCCAATGTCTAAATCTAAATCTGATAGGAAAAATTTACAGAATTAAATGCACGATCAAACAATCTCAAATGAGAATCTGCAGCAAGCAGAGCAATACTCAAAATAAGGTAGGATAAAAGAAAAGAAACACTTGCGAAGAACATTAAAATCCTCATAAATTTTCTTAGATTTACGAAGAATGCCCAATTTCTGAGATATCCCGAGACATGTATCTTAGACGCGTTTGAAAAGTGAGTTTCGAATCTAGAGTTACTCCCAAGAGGTTAAGCTGGTCAGCCCTGTTAATCAAAGCTCTATTTATTGACAAATTGGGATGTTCAGGTAAGATAAATCTAGAACGTCTCAGAATCATTTCCTTAGGCTTACTAGGGTTCAATTCCATACCCCACTGAAGACACCAGGAATGAATTTTATTCAAATCCTCAGTGAGGCTGTCTGCAACACTCAGTCTCATTGCAGGGGATGGAACATGAGCATAGAGAGAGGTCTCATCAACATATGCTAGAATTTTATTAGTGATATTAAACCACATGTCACTAGTATATAATATAAAAAGCAAAGGCCCAAGAACGCTACCCTGAGGAACTCCAGAATATACTCTAGAATAAGGAATAAAACACCCATCGAAAACAACACATTGTTGTATATTAGTTAAAAACTGTTAAAATACTTAAGACTCTACCCCCAATGCCAACAGACTTTAATTTAAGAATTAAACCATTCTGGTTGACAGTGCCAAATGTGGCACTTCAGAACTTCACATCTAATCTTACAACAATATCGATATTTCAGTATGTAATTTGCCCCAATACAAATCGAAAACCATGATAACCTACCTCCTCCATATAACTTGTGCTTGAAAACATAAATTTGCTGTATTAAACGATTACATTAAAGGTTACCATACAGTGACGGATCCAGGATAAAACTTTGGTGGAGGCTAACCTGAATTCCTCACTCTGAGGAGTCTGAGCAAAGGGCATTGATCATTAATAATGATTATCTTAAACAGCATTGATAATAAATAACTGGGTAAATATTCGTTTTACCACATTTACGATTTTATACTTTTCAAAAACATAAATAAACCTTTTTAATTTTATAAATGATGATCCCCGATGCCATTTTTAACTTCCGAAACTTAATAATAAGTAGTTAATTTTATCGAAAATATATTGCTATTTTGCTAACTGCGAATCTTTCTGCGTCATTTTTGACCTAGCTCCTTCAACTTTTGCCTTGATTCAATCACCTAGACCTGGGCTTTAGAGATTTAGAGGCGATTTGCGCATGCATATTTTGGCGATATTCAACCAATACCATGGTTTTTTTTTTTTTAGATCTGCAGGCTCTTTGCGCATGCGTCCTTTACCAATGAACCAATCGCATTTCGTGTTACATTCCCATATATTCAGAACGATTTAGGACTGTATTTTTGTCTTAGTTTATGTGGTATAATGACGTGCAGCGGCTATAGTAGGTCGGGATTAAAGGATTCGAAAGGGCGAAAACCACAGTGCAAAATTTCCGTTAGTGCGTTTAAGGGCACGTGGCTTTCTAATGGCCGCATTCAAACATGTGCTAGCCTTTTATTTATAAACTTTTTTCTGCGCACAGCTTTAATTCAAACGACATTTAGCAATCGACTTTTGCATTCAAATCTCAAGGTAGGATTTCGAATTAGGAATATTACGAGGATTTTTTTAATTTGTGGGGGTGGGGGGATGGGGGCGCAACCTCTAACAATTAAGTGAGGGGTATGTGGGCAAAGCCCCCCATTTTGAAAGTACCTAAAAAAAATGTTATTTTTTAGCGGAAATAGCCTAAAGTAGGCAGCGCTATCATCTTAAATTACCAGGTTAGGTTCAGTCTGGTTCTAAGTCTTTTTAAATGAATTTAAAAATGTGTTTTTCTTATGCAGTTTTATGTGTACTTTTCAGATTTGAAACTAGTTTTCGCTGGAAAGGTATACTTTTCCTAGTATGGAGCTCGGTCGATTATGGGGAAAGTATGAATTTTCGGAAAAAACGAGTGTCAGGTGTGAAAGTACACATTAAACTGTATAAGAAAAAACACATTTTTAAATTCATTTGCGAAAATCGGAGCGAGCACTTACTCTATCAGATCCGATTTTTATTCAACACATGAGAAAATTATGAATTGTGGTTTATTGTATTGTTTGCACTTGAGCTAAGGGTATAATACTGAATTTAATAATTATTTTTGAGATTTACCTGTATTTTTGACATGTATCATATAAGATACATTCGATTGCAATGGTTCAAAAACTGTTTATATATATTTTATATTATTATAAACTCTTTCTGAATAGCCAAATACAAATTTAGCTTAAAAAAGAAATATAAACAGACCTGAAATGGGGGGAGGGGGCTTCAGCCCCCTCAGCTTCCCCCTCTTCCTCTTACGATAAGCTACAAAAGCATTTGTACCGGAACTTATCCCCATAGATACCCGTACATAATACCACCTATCCCATAGCATCTTAACATTATCTCAAAGGTTATTAAGATGAGGTTTAATGAGACGAATGGAGTCTTTGTTCTCACATTTTAGAACAAAGACCCTCCTTAAAGTTCTTTCACAGGTATCGAGTCATTAAAACAACTGTAAGTGGTTTTATATTACCGGGGTTCTCGTAGAACCCTTCTTTATCTAAGATAGGAAACGAATTTAGATAGACGCGAAGTGAATGACGACCTGACACACGCACAGTGCACGTTAGTAGAACTTGCCCTTTTTTACCATTACATGCATAGTATGTTGATAACCTGCAGGAAAAAGAAAATCAACATTCACGCGATTCTCTGTTCCCTGAATATGTATTTGTATACTTTTACATACATATACAACACGTTGAATGTATTATTAAGACACCAACGAGGGAATTTTCGATAAGTGGAGAAAGAGTAAAGTTAGCGACAGATAGATATATAAAATGTATATAAATAGAATAAAGAACAAAACATTGATAAAGATCATGAAAACTGCAATGGGAAATCTAATTAACTCTTAATGCTAAACCTTATACAGGTAACTATCACCATTAACCACTTTCTTATAAGATTTGTTTGGTGCGCATCAATACCAACAACGACAATGGATGAACAGGGTTGCGACATTCCCGCCCATTACCAGTATTTCACTCACAAGAAAGAAATTTCACATGAATAATTTTAATTCCCATCATAATGTTCGTATAACGAGCGCAGATACTCACATTACGAACGTGACCTCACTTGTAGAGTTGATCTTGGGAAGAGAGGTCACCCTCGACTCTAGGAGAAGTTTAGAGGAGGAGCAAGACATGAGTTCCTATGGTATTACTCCGCCTCAAGTCTTATAATCAAAAGAATACAAAACACAAGGAAGAAAAGAGCCCCAGGGCTCATTAATTTCCCCCTGCCGACACCCATCCCTCACCCACACATTTGTACTACTCGGCCACCTCTACAGGGTGGTCCGAAAGCATGGTCAACCCCTGTTAATATGGTAGGCGCCACATCATTTTGGGGCCACGAAAATGATGGTGTTCATACATACCTTCTCCGTATGTGACAGTGAAATTGAATTCACTAAAATTAATACATTTGTTTGTTATTATTTTTCGGTAAGGGTTGGCAAGACTTTAGGACCACCCTGTACCTGCATCAAAGATTTGCCAAATTATAGACATCCATCTCACTATCACACAAATAATTGTCCATTTTAATTTCAAAACAAGCCAATGGTGTACTATTGACAAACGCCACCAGTGTCTCTCTGAGTCAATCCACCGGACACAATCGAGATACAATTTCGCCAAACTGCACATACCCGCCAACATCCATCTACGTATAAACTGCACCCAAAGGTGAAAAGTGAAGAATCACATTGAACGAAATATAACATAACATAATTTCACGAATGACAAAAGCCACAAGGGCCTATTAAAGGTCACCCGCATCCGTCAAAACCCACCCCCATAGGACTATATCAGATCATGCAACTACTTTATAAACAATCCATGGGATTGTGTCAGATCACGCGCCAACAATATACAATTTAAACCAGCCACACGAGCGGATCAAAAACAAAAAGCACCATCACCAGGAGAAGACAAAATCAAAGTCCCCCACAATATAATATAACGGATGACAAAAGCCACAAGGGCTCATCATAGGTCATCCGAGTCAAACGGCCTCTTTTTTTAGGCACCCAGACTCCCAGGAAAACTACATCCAGAGGATTGCGCCCAGAAACAAGGGTATCACCAATCAAGGTTTGTCAAGAACTAATGCATGCAGCTATAGATATATACAAACAATATTAATATATACAAAGCTTAGGAACCATCACAACCTTCCCTCCCCATAAACTTATCCAACCTACTCTTAAATACATTTAAATTTGGAATACCTACTACCCTCCGCGGCAATGAGGTACCCGGGTAAAAAAAGAAAGAAGTCATAATCAAGATACAAGTTCAAATTCTTATATATTTTTTACAAATTATTCTTTAACCATTGCTGCACCCTAGCACTTCTTGGTAGAGAATATTCTTTGTCTTTCCTCTGGGTGCGTGGACAAACAGATTGCATATGCTTCCCACTATGTTGGGTAAACCTTATCTGTCTCGCAAGATAAGGTATGTGCAACAATGTGCTTTCATGTGAATGGGTTGTCTACCGACCTATTTTTTTTAATGGGTACTCCATTATCTCTGGCATTAGGATACATATTTATGGAATACCTTGAAACGGAACATTGGCTCAGTTGTTTATAGCTTGTCAACGTTACCACAATTAAGTGGGGCCCCGCTTTCTGTGAGACTGTCCTGAGGGACCAGGTTGAGTGGAGGTGGGCTGCTGCATGCTCTGGGAATTTATAGCCCCCCCCCCTTCCTGTTCTAGTGGCCCATGCTACAGCTACAGCTAGGAATTGGGAGTTCCATTGCAACATACGATCACTGGAAGACATCCAAGTGGGGTGGTATAAACTCAATGATTGCTTCCAGATGGGGTGGTCGTGTCATATCCACTTGCAAATGGCGTGATCACTCTACCACTCTTTTTATCTTGACCTACAAGGGAAGGAGGGTAGATTAAAAAAAACAGACATAACATAACATAATTCAAAGGATGACAAAATCCACAAAGGCCTATCAGAGGTCATCTGAGTAATACCCCATAAACTACATCCACAAGATTGCGTCACCATCATGGCATGACATAAACTAAATCATGCGATACACATACCAATAATATCTACATAAATTGATATTACAATATGTAAATTCCACCAATACAACTTAAAAGCCACGATGACATACCCTGCCCAAATAACAATCTGACCTGCGCTGGGCATGAGTTCCGGTGTGAAAACAACAATTTATTGGCAGCGACAGAGAGCCATAAAAGCTCATATGTGGTAGGCTCACTCAGACACCAGTGGACTACACTGGTGGTGCGGAAGGCAAAATGAAAAAAAAAGAAAAAAGCAAAAGATGCTCTCGTCACCAGGGTAAAATAAACCCTATTTTTTTCCTCACATCTATCAAATCTCTAACTAATTTCTCATTTTTTTCATCAAGATCAAGATGGTAGGCCCTATTAAAAATAAAGCTAATTTGGGTGGAATCCCCTTTAATATTTGTAAGATATTTTAACTTTATTTTCTTTTATTATGTATCAAATTTGGTCTTCATAATTTCCCTTTAAACCTCCTTTGCCCCCATTGAGTGCCATTTCGATGGATTCTTTGTCAAATTAAACACGTTCCATAGATCCATAGCATTCAAATATGAATGGGAAGAAAATAACACAAAACTGGTTTTAATTTCTTAGAATTTTCAGTTTACCACAATACCACCCATCTTAATTCATATGTACACTTTTATTCTAACTAAAGTAAAAAATAGAAGATAATCTTCTCTCTCTTCCTTAAAACCCTACGAGTTTGCAGCCCCTCCTTCGTCGATAAAGAAATAAATAAAATAAGAAGGCTTATTTTCAAAGTTTTGTACCTGGATTTCTGCAT
The DNA here is from genome assembly GCA_963969495.1 of Ceratothoa steindachneri. Taxonomy (NCBI): domain Eukaryota; kingdom Metazoa; phylum Arthropoda; class Malacostraca; order Isopoda; family Cymothoidae; genus Ceratothoa; species Ceratothoa steindachneri. Next base: position 78,048,343 of record OZ018324.1, on the reverse strand, counting down.
TAAGGAAGCTTATCTTAAAGCCAGAAAAACATTCTACGCAAAGAGTGACCACAAATCCTCCCAAGAATGACATTACAACCGCTGCCCCCGCAAATAATCCTCCCGTGATACCCTGACCTCCAAAATATTAAGCTCCTAAAAACACCGACTTTAAAATAATCTTTAGTTCTCAAGAAACCATAAAAAGAAACTTGTAAAACCCAATCCAAGCTCTCGGAAAGTCGAAGAGTATATCAAGTCCAATGTGTAAACTTATAAAACATATATCGGCCAGGGAGGCAGAAGTTTAGAAAAAAAGACTCAAAGGAGCACAAATATATTATTAAAATAAGAAATACATAAATACACTATTCATTGACATACAAGAATCCAACCACTCAATTAACTGGAATCCAACCAAAATGCTATACACCTTAAAGAACATATTAATGCGAACGAAGCGTTTCTAAGCTTCAACCTGTCACAGAGATGTTACCGAACTAATCCCTTAATCCATAGCCTGATAGACACTCAATTAGGATTAACTTGACTTCATGTAGTATATAGCCACATTTAAAATTAAAATATTAAAGCAAATTGTACAACTTAAACATGGTCCATGAACCACAGACACTGGTAATGTACAGAAAAAAAAGCTCTCAAACAGCTTTTTTATCTCTTACACTCATATTCTTGCTTCCAGAATAGCGCTTCAAAGTTATGAACAATCTAGAAGAATCTCCTCCCATCGCTATGTACACCTCGCCTTTTTGTCTTAAGTTGGTACCTATAAGTAACCTCTATCGCCTTAAAGAGCATCTCAAAGTGGATGTAAAAATGCCCCATAAGAAAGATAAAAAGACAATTCAGAATGGATTGATACCATCTAAATCTAAAAATATGAAACCCTGAATTAAGTGATTTTAAGAATCGTTTTTTAAAATGAAAACTTATCAAATTTGTGATAACTCTTTAGAACCACGTTTATATACCCCATAAATAAGTTTTGTAGTTCCATGAGGCACCTGCAACATATCAACATCTTGACAATAACAAGGAACCCCCCACCAATATTTGGGTGACCCAAATACTGCTTTCCATCCAGCCCAAATCCACATATCTCGTGTATGGCATAGAACAAATGAAACCGCAGGTTTCATAAAGAGAATGAATTTGTTCTCGAAAAGAGAGAACGTCGTTCAAAATAGAACACGCATCAATTCTAATTGGTATAACACAGAACTTTTAAATGACTAGGGTCACACAGGCCTGGTTACCACAACGGGGGGGCGGGGGGTCAGAGGTTAAATACCAGTGGCTTGACTTTTAAAAGGAAAAAACGGAAAGTTTCAAAGGGCAAAAAAGCCCGGAAGTTGGCAATTCCAACTAGAGGATGGTACCACAGGAAAAAAAAAGTAATTAATGTTTCTTAATTTTTTGATGTATTTGTTTCTTATTTATTTAAGAACATAAGAAAAGAAGGAGTCTGCAACAGGCTACTCAATAGCCTATACGAGACAGCTCCTATTCCCATCACCCAGTTTTGTCTTACTTTGAATCATCATCCATAAATCATATTTGCTTGCTTCTTATTTAACAAAAATAGAAAACTAACATGGGTCTTTTCGGAAGAAATATTAAAAAATAAGTTCGTTTTGGAAGGAGTGGTGAAATTCAGATCCGAGTCTTCGAAACCATTTGAGCATTGCAAACCTCTTGATGATTTGGGTTAAGAATTTCAGAATGGATTGTCATTCATGCCCCGCCAAACGGATGGAGGGGGAGAGGGGGGGATCTTCCGTAGATCCGATCCTTGTTTCGGTTTAGGCATTGACATTTGCCCAGGACTAACCCATTATCTAGAATGTTTAATATTTTTGTTTTTGGTGATCCGAAAGTCTTGTTACCCCCTCCTGAAAAGTAATTAGAACAATAGAAGAACAATATAATAATATAAAACACATGTACTGGTTTTAGTGTATTCACTTTCAATAGAGGAACAATATAATAATACCATGTGCCCATACGCTTGCAATCAGCCTCTTTTCCAAACTGTAGGAGCTCGTGTCAGCCACTTGAAATAGAAAATTAAAACCCTATTTACAGGGGGTGAGAGGACTTTCTGACCACCCTGTACATAATCCACTTTTCGTCTCCTGCAACAATCCTACTTAAAAAAAATGGTTCACTGTTTAGTCAAGGACGGAGAGATGAATGTTGATTCTTTGTTGCAAGTTTACCTCTAACAAGTTGTGAGGAATTCATTGCCCCAATCGTGATAATTTGTCTATCTTCTTTAAATGCTGATGCACAGTTGAATGAGTTGAATGTATTATAATTTTTTCAGCCAATTGTTCGACAGTTACAATCGGAGTTTCTTCCCCTGTTATTTTTTAAAAGATCTTGAGCTAATTCAACTGATCGTCCTGAATGGGCTTCATCTATTGAGACTGTTTCCCGAGCGAAAATTCTGAAACCATTAATTGTTCCTTCACCGTCTACGCGACACAAACTGTCTGGTGATAACTTTGCATTGTGACCTTTTATAACCTCCGAAACATAACGTTATGAATGTGCTCTTTTGACACTTCCATAATATTCATCATTTAACGAAGGGCTCATTAAATTAACATTAATAATACAAAAGTAATAGCCTAGAAATAACGACTAAAGTATTTCGAAATTTAAGCCTTGCGTCATTAGGCTATAAGGCATAAAGCTGCCTTGCCTTCAAATTCAGTAGACTAGGTTAGTATATAAACAAACCTTCTTTCGATTATTTTTATCAATAAAATAATGACAAACATGAAAAAAATGCCGCATTACTTATGATAATACCTAATATTAGGCACTTGTAAGACCTCATTTGAAGTATGCAGTGGAATTCTAGTCTATATACATGAAAAAAGGACATTTTAATATTGGAACGCATCCAACACCAAAATTAATGCCTGAAATTAGAAATGGATCATACGAAGAAAGATGCACCTCAATTTAGTTTCACAGCATGAATGCCACCTGCACAGCCAATTTCTTCGCCTTTAAAATATTAAACGGGCTTACAATATAAATTAAAACTCTTTATTTGAGCTAGATAACCGATTGGTCACTAGAGATAACGGTTTCAAGCTAATAAACAAACGATTTAACGCTGTGATGGCACAAAGCTACATTTCGGTAAAAATAACAGAGGTACAATGGTATGTGTATGGTTGTATTAAAAACACTAGAATCGCTGAAAAATATTATGTTGAAATATAGGTTTCCTAAAATAAGTTATTTAAACTAATTTTTAACACATATCTTTTTTTACTGTCTTTCACCCCTGACTTGTATCCCTTTCCCTTATTTTATGAACTAGCCTCGAACGGCTCTTGAAGTCCTTGCTGCTTCGTAATTCTGTAATATAACATAATAACTGTGTAGAGAGGTAAAGTTACATGTTATTTCGCAGTTGTCTATTGATTTTTATTATTTGCCTCTTCAGAAATTTCTCCTGTTTACTGTCGCTCATTTTTATTCAAAATCACAGTTTGGCTGGTTTTGTCCGATCGTTTGATAACAATGTTGGTATTATTTTCTTTTAATTTTTAGGGGTAACTGAGTCTATTAGCTATCACTGTGTTGATACCTGCCTAGAGAGCAATGCATAAGTACTAGAAATAGAGCTAATAGGGTATTGTGGTTTATTGAGAGAAGTGTACGTAATAGAAGTGCTGATGTCATTCTGAAACTATACCTGACATTTGTTAGGCCTCATCTTAACTATGCGGTGCAATTTTGGTCACCATATCATAGAGTGGATATTGATTTTCGTTTGTGCAAAGAGGGATACCTAAGATGATTTATGGGTTGAGGAGCTTTAGTCAATAAAAGAAGAATGACTAAGATATTTCATGGGCTGAGATGATTCATGAGTTGAGGAACTTACTTTAAGGGAAAAAGCTTAAAAGACTAAATCTTCATAAGTTAGAAAGGAAAAGAGATTGAGGGGACTTGATTGATGTCTTCAAGTGAGTAAAAGGTTATAATAGGGGAGACGTGGGTAAGGTTCTTATTTTTAGCGAACAGGATAGGACATGTACAATGGGTTTAACCTGGACAAGTTTAGGTTTAGGAAAGTGATTGGTAGAAATTGGTTTACGAATAGTAGTAAATGAATGTATTAGACTCACTAATCATGTGATAGAATCATCCTCCTTCCAGTTTTAAGAATAGACTAGATAGATTTATGGGTGAGGATGCTAGGTGGGACTGAATTGAGTAATGGGAACAGGAGCTGCGATTATAACTCGGGTAAAAAAAAGAAAAAAAGTGCTTCAGGCGGTAAATAGCTTGGTAAAGAGCGCTTTTCACGCCGAATAAAAGGCAACAAATAATACAAAAATGCCTAGAGAATAAATTAAAAGTAATTTTTCTGATAATCAGTGGAGACGTTAAAATCGGAAGCGATGTTTCTACTTGGTTAAGCTGCTTAATCCGGCACCAATTATTATAATTTAATTAAAGCTAACAGTCGTATGCTAAAACAAATGTGAAATGCCCATTTGAGCAAAAAAACTATTTTTTTATGTATTTTACATTTTAGCCATTTGCATATAATAAATTTATAAATAATTGTGAAGCTACACTAAATCTGATAAAAGTGCATTTCACATTTTTCTTAGCATAGGGCCGTTTTAATCTGTAAAGAAAATAGTGAAGAGGGCGAGAAATTCAAATGTAGGCAAAAATAGAGATGCGGCTGATTTTTTTCCCCTGTATATTTACTACACAATACCAACGTGGATGTCTTGCGGAAAATTTGTAAGGAGATAGTTAAAAGTGGCGTTCGGAAAGGAACTTGAGGAAGTGAAAATGGGTGGAAAACATAGCCACATATCCTCCTGCGGTCATTGAGGTTGAGAGGTGTTGAGCCCCTTCTATTGTGGTGACCCTAGAGTGGCCTAGAAACAAACGTGATTTTCTCTGTGCCATTTGAGATAAAAAGACTGAAAATTCATTAGGTTAAAAGCTGGTAAACAAATCTTCCAATCAGGATTCAAGGCAGGTTTGTTAATTACCTAAATTGGAATTACAGGACTCTACCTACCTTAAGGGAGCAAATAGGTGGTCCCTGCTACCCTTTCCAATCGTTATTTCCCGAGACTTTAAGAAAAATAAGTGTATAAATTTTAATATAACTCAGTAAAGACAACGCAGTTGCACTGTATCGTAATCCCTCCGCAAAAAAATCACCTCACAATGGATAACCGACTTGTTAATACCAACACCCACCACTCAGACCAATGTGAAATTAACGTTGCTAATGATAATGATGATGGTGCTGCTCTTTTTGATATTTGATGGTGATTATAATGATGATCCTAATGGACGTAGCCTTCACATCCTTCTCCCACGGCGAGCCTTAATTAGCATCAGATGAAGTAAATGATGGGAAATGCAATCCACATCTTTAACCCCCCTCCCCCACCTTTAAGAGGAATCTGCCTCACATTTAGGGAGAAAAAGGGGGGGGGGGGCTTTAGAGAATTACATGTCCTCTCGGTTCAGAGAGACCTATGCAGTCTCTTCTTTAAACTCCTGTGTCTAAAATATATCAAGCTTTTGATGTAGCCGTATATACACGGGACGAAATGGCGCGTTGCCAAGAGACCATGATGACGTCAGAGTTAGTTAACAAACGTCATATCTTGGATAAAATTTTAAAAATACATCAATCTTTTGATGTACCCGTATATGCTCGTGTAAAATATTAAGAGTGTTAGATTCCAGAGTATGTAGGGGAAAATTATTTAGGAGGTTAGCATTTAATTTAGCTTGTTTTCGTGGATAAGAAATCTTGACATTGTTGTAGACACAGATTTCAGAATGAATTAAATTAATTATCATATTTGCAACACCTAACAAAATATTACTAAGTTAGAAATAAAGGAGCTTATTTTAAGAATGACTGAATAAAGCATCTTGCTCAATGAGTATTTCTGTAAGGGTTTTGAAGGGGCGGTATTGAGAGTTTATTATTAACTTTTTGAATAAGTTTAATAGATGACATAAGAAAAGGAAATTGTGCAAAAGACCAACCAATAGCCTAAACGAGTCACCCCTGTTCCCATCACCAAGTTCAATCCCACTATCTAGGAAAGTGCAGAATATAAGGCGGTCGATACCGTATTACACCTCTCGACAAAATCTACTACATCTATAAATCTATCCAATCTATTCTTAAAACTCCGCAGGGATGACGCTTTTATTACAGGACTAGTGAGTCTATTCCATTCATCCTCCACTCGATTTGTAAACCAATTTCTTCCAATCTCTTTCCTAAACCTAACTTGCCTAGCTTAAACCTATTTTCTATATTTCCTATCATGTTCACTAAAAATAAGAACCTTACCCATGTCCTCCCTATTATAGCCTTTTACCCACTCTAAAACCTAAATGAAGTATCCTCAAACTCTTCTCCTTTCGAGTATGGTCAAATTCCTCTAGACAGGAAGGTAAAATATGTACATCCTATTTTTTAAGAAAAGCGGTAAAAAAGACCTTAGTACTAATAGACCTTTTAAGTTTAACTTCTCTAGTGAGTAAAATTATAGGAAAGATCATCATAAATCTCCCCTTAGGTCATTTAAAAAATGAATATACTTAACGAGTTTCCTTGAATTTATAAATTTAAGAACAAGTTCTGTAGATGATTGTGATGTAAATTTTCTAGACTCCTAATAAGGCATTTGATTGTGTCTCTCATGTTAGGTTGATGCTAAAATTTGAGTTTAATAGGTAAGAGATACTCGATAGTTTGATTAAAGAATTGTCATCAAATAAGTCTCAGAAAATGCAGATTAATGAAATAGAGTCAGAATCGATGCCAGTTAAAATTGTGTACTTCAGAGATTAGTACTTGTACCCTTGTTATTCTATTTAAATATTAATGGGTTGAATGATAATTTACAAGCTAAAAAAATAAAATTTCCAGATTATATATAAATAACTAATAGTTTGGCCAATCTTAATTTGTGTCAATGATTGCAAAGGAATTTTGATAGGCCCTTGTGGCTTTTGTCATCCGTGAAATTATAAAAAAATTTAAAAAATTATGTTGACCCGGCCATCTATGTAAAATAAAGTTCAATGTAGCTAAGTTTAACACATTGCACATTGAATATTAGAATTAAACAAATAATTATGAGGCTAATGGGAAGCAAGCAAGGGAAATTACTCTTATATCCTTTATGCAATGTTTGGAAATGAAGAAAACAGCCAACTAAATGTTAGGAACTATCAGAAAGAAGGTGGTTTATGAAATCAGGGAAATTATATAACCAGGCTATATAATTCTTTTTTACGTCCTCATCTGGACTGTTGTGTTCAGAATTTATCTTCGTACAATGTTCAGGGGTTTGAACTGCTAGAATATATCCAGTGTATGGCTACCCAATTAATGGCAGGTATTGTGATGGATTAAAGAGTTTGGGATCGTTTTCAATTAGATAGCTTTTGGGGGATGAATATGATTCGGCTTTTTTAAATATCACTCGAGAATAAAGGCTCCTTTGCCACTAAGATTTTTGAGGTAGATTCTAGCAATAAGTTCAGAGATAACACCAAAAGAAACTACTGATGTCAAACTCCCTGGTCGATAATTGGGCATAATCGTTTATCTCCCTTCTTAAATTTAGGTAACACATTAGTTTTCTTCCATGTCGTTGGTACAATGCTAGTCTCTACGATTTTCTAAATAGGCAAGCTAGGGGCTCACCTAACACATCTTTACATTTCTTCAATTTCCTAGGGAAAATTTTATCAGGTCCTCGTGCTTTGTTAAATTTGATTCTAGCTATTTCTTTTGAGACTATCTTCTTTGTAATTTAAATATCCTCTAATTTCTCCTCCTCATTATTACCCGTGAAGATTAAGGTCCCCTCAGGAGGTAGAGTTAGAATAACATCGTGTAAATACTGAAAGGAAATACTTATTTAACATACTAGCCATTGCATCACTATCACTCACTAACTCTCCATCTGTAGTTTTAAGTAGGCCTATTGTATCTCTAGTCTTAATTCGGTATAACTTAAAGAAACTTTGGGATCTTCTTTAACCTTATTTGCCACTTTAATTTCATAATTTATTTTTACTAGGCTAATTAATTTTTAATGTCCCAAGTTAGTTCATTATATCTCTTTGCCATAATTAACCATTTTGTCGAGCCATTTTGGGTCGACAGCCTTAGTTCTAATTTCCCTATATGGAATGTTCATATTCTGACTGGCAATTAACTGCTTAATCATTTTCTCATATTCCGGATCTGCACTATTCTCTTTACCTGGGAGCTATCTTCTCCCTCAATTGCTCTCATTGACATCTCAGTTCCTGACTTGACCTCACTCGCTAGAGCCCAAACAACCGTCTCCATGTATTTCCTCAGACCACTATAATCTACTTTTCTAATATCTGGGATTTTTATCTTATTTATTCTACTGATAACCCCTTTCATTTTAGCTTAAATTTTGCAATGGTCACTATTTCCCCAATTTACCCCAATCTCTGTATTGCTAATGCGTTCTTCCCTATTTGTAGAACTAAATCTAATATATTATAACCCTGAGTAAGTGGGTTTATAACCTCTCTAAAAAAAAGTTCCTGCACCATAGTCAAAAATTCCTCAGCCTCTTGATCTCCTACAGGGCCGTCCGAAAGTCGTGTCACTCCCTGTAAATATTGTTTTAATTTTCTATTTTCAATGGCTGACACGAGCTCTTACAGTTTGGAAAAGAGGCTCATTGCAAGTGTAGGGGCACAAGAACGTGTTCATTCTGGCAATAGAAAATTAAGAAAAATCTCTACCTTGCGTGACAAGGCTTTTCGGTCATCCGAATCACTCATTATACAGACATTGTTACATTTACAGGGGTGTTTTATCTCCTACCACAGAGGACACGAAGCTTCTTTACTAAATTTAGTGGTCTATGTAACTATCATAGGAGAATAGTACTTAATACTACTGTTTTACTTAATAATACTACTATATATAGTTCACAGAAGGTGAAGATAAAGAAATAGGTTTTAAATAATGAGATGAGGAAATATTTAGTAATAGAATTAGAGATGAATAGAATGACACATGCAACGGGTGTTAGGTAAAGCTTGAGCGACCATTCAACACCTGACAGATGGATTACCTGCCCTTCCTGCACCAATACCCGCAATTACGTGTAATCCCACTGGTGCCCCACAAAAATACCTACCCTTTCTCAATAATCAATCAGCCTTCAAAGAGACAAGTGGGGTTTTACTACAAAATGGAACTGTATGATCTATATCTCAGTGTAGCTCAGGATCACGGTTCGCTACAACTAGATCCAACAACATTGACCTTACTCGAATCATATCATCATCCATTGACTAACCAGCCCAATGTGCTTAGCTTTCTTCAACGTATGACGATGAAATAAGACGAGTCTTCATTATTGTTTTGTATTACATCAAAAATAGAAGCGATCGAATATAATGACACAGTAAAAACAAAAGGACTTGGTATCGTTTTCTCTTTCCTGCGGGTAATTTTCATATAAGTTACAACTCATGTCCAATTGATTCTGTTTAGTTTTCTTTTCTATCAATATCTTGAAATTTACTTTCGGCACATCCAGACCAGTCTAATTTCTCTATCACTATATCTTGGTAGAATTCTTTTCTTCTCCAGTTCCATTTTCATTAATTTTATATATACCCACTCTGCCACCACATATTTTCACTTCTCTCAACTTCACCACTTTATGAACTGATCTTCACAATTAGGCGGATATGCCTATGTTGGCTGTCGCTTTTAAGGTTAAGTAAATATTTAATATCTCTTTGGTTTTAATTTTATCGTTTATTTTTAATTGTCTCTCATACACGGTGGTTGCCAAGGAAACCGCGCTGCAACTGACATTTTGAGGAATTTTTTTTACGGATTTCTCCCTACAGAATTTTCTCGTTGAGATGCCCTCGTTGGTGGTCGCTTCTGAGTTTTAAGTGCCAACAACACATTTACTAACAATAAAGAGTAAATCATTACAATCAAATCATCAATAACTTAATTAAAAGAGAAAGGAAATTGTTGTGGAAAAGCGTTCTTAGAAGTGAATGTATGAACGAGATTTTGCTTGCACGTGTGACTGCGTATACGAGCACGACCAGTTTCCACAAACAGCCAAGTCTGCTTTTTTTTTGTGTGTGTGCGCGGTTCTGTTCGTGTCCATTCGTTTTGTTTTTTCTTCCTCGCACCAAATCACTACCGGAAATTTGTTTCTCCCACAAAACCAAATGGGGGGAAAAAAGGAAAGTAGAGTTGAGGGAAAGAACATTTGAAATCCACGTACGCATATGCGTATATGTATGTACACGTCTACATTCGTTCCGTGTACACTCACCCCGTGTACAGTGATAAGGCTTCGTCAGTGTTCCGCATCAGGGAAAACAGATTAACGCAGTCTTGACTTATTTGAGACGACCGTGGGGGGGGGGGGGATTCTGGTCATTCAGAGGACGTCGCCGGATTTTTAAATTTAAGCCAATTATGGGGCTGAGATGAGGGGGAGGGGGGGGCTAGCACCCTAGAAATGGCCATTGCTTTTGAAATACAAAGCTTTTCGCTTATCAAATTCACCCGATTACTCATTATACTCTTCCACGCCTTCAACTTGATCAAATCTTTGTTGTCGGTGTTCTTCTCCACTCGACGTTGCTCCTTCAAGGTCCTACTTACATATAAGACCCTCCTACCCTCTTTGCTGATCCTCTCCCAGCCCCTAAGAACCTTACGCTAAGGGTCTCCCCCCTCCCCCCGGCGATTGTTCCTCAAGGTTGGATTTTCAGCTGCAACGGCTTTGAAAATTAAGACAGTGGTAAATTAAGGGAAGCGAAAATATTTAGGATGTATATAGCTTGAGTAGACTCATGAGGAGACTACTTAGGGTGTCATGGGCTAGCAGCGCACGCAACTCTCCATAACCTGGGTAAAAACCCATAATTAAGGGTCCTCCTGAGGCGAGGGTTGTGGCTGAGGGGCGCAACTCTCCACAACCTACATAATTTATATCATATTAAGGTAGATCCCCCGACAGTTTCGCCTGGGGGGGACGGATCCCCATAACCCACCTAATTTCTACAATTTAGGCGGATATTTGGGCCGGAAGGGCACGTAATGAGACCGGCAAACTGAGTGTCTTCCTTCGAAAAGCGAGATATTTACGCCAAGGTCTCGCAACAATCAGTAAATGACGCCATTTTGCCAGATAACGACCCCCTTCCTCCTTCCCTTCCCTCTCTTCCCTTCCCTTTTCCCATTAGCTGAAATATCATCATCCAGTTTGGCCTTTTCCAGCGCTGATCGAAGGGTGTATGCGATGAAAGAGAAATGGCGAAGGATGAACACTGATATCCTTCTTAATGACGGAGTGAAGAAAGGAGGGGGAGGCAGCCATTGTAAACCTCCTGTTTACCTTAGGACTTCTAATACCAGGGACCAAATTGGAACTACCGTTCGCTAGTAAGGGGTAGTACTTAGTAGAGAAGAAAAAAATTAGCTCATAGATGAGAGGTATGCAAAAATGGATGTTATGGCAGAGTATTACAAACCGCTAGCTCTTAATTCAAGTATTTAGAATATTGTAAGGTTTAGATGGAATTTTTCCAGATGTTTTCTTTGAAAAGATGGGATTTTGTACTATTCGTGGATATTATAAGAATATTAGGGAAATCTAGATCACAAAAAGCTACTACGACTTATCAAAGTGAACCACAGGTTTGTTCTACACTATCCATCTAAACACTGAGTCAAATCAAATACTACATGAAGTATTTATTCTAAGAACTTTAATTTATATAGAGAGAAAAAAACAAGACTCCTAAAATTAAATAGATCAAAGAGAAATTGTTTAATCCTATTAAATTAACCATGCACTAAACCAACTTGGGTCATGATTTTCTAAGATTATTTTGTTGTTATAATTTACGAGCATGTGAAGTCTGAGTACTGTCGCGCATCACTGACGGATCAAGGATCAAATTTTGGGGGAGCTAACCTGAATTCTTTCCTCTGAGGAATCTGAGCAAAGGGCATTGATGATTAATAATGGTTATCTTACACAGGATCGATAATGAATAACAGCATCTCATAAAGGAGCGAGCACTAACTCTCTCAGATCCGAATTTTATTCCACACATCAGAAAATTATGAATTATAGTTTTTGGACGTCAGCTGAGGTATTATACTGAATTTAATAATTATTTTTAGATTTTCCTGTATTTTAGACTTGTATCATATAAGATACATTCGATCGCAACGGTTTAAAAAAAACTTTATATATATTTTATATTATTACATAACTCTTTCTCAATAGCAGAATACAAGTCGGGCTTAAACAAGAAATATAAAAATAAACGGATCTAAAGTGTGGGGGCGGGAGCTTCAGCCCCCTCAGCTCCCCCCTCTTTAATCCGCTCCTGCCGCACATAAGTACTCTACTCGAATTGATTGGAAACACTTCTTCCGATTTTAGTGAAGTTAAGCCTAATTGAGTGTGACCAGTCGCCTGATGGAGTCGGGTAGCCATCTCGATGGCTGCCATACGCTCTAGATTCCTTTGTTTCGGAATCTACGCTAAGTAATAGATCCTCTAAATAGAAATAAAGGCATCTTGAGTGCATATCGGTACTAAACCCCCTACCATTAAAAAAATATCACCTTTACTAATAATGTAGGACTATTTTAATACGAGGGGCGGTGAATAAGATTTGCGAATCGGTAAGGCAAAACAGAAGAAGCGGAATAGCTGTTTGGGGAGGTGTTAGGACCAGTTATGACAAGTCAGGACATAACATAACATAATTTCACGGATGTAAAAAGCCACAAGGGCCTATCAAATGTCATCCGTATCCATCAAATCCTACCCACATAATGCATCCATAGGATTTTGTCAGATCATGCATCTACAATATACAATTTAACAATCCCTAGGATTATGCCCAACCATGCATCTACAATATATAATTTAAAGCCTCCATAGGAGTCTGTCAAAAACAAAATCAAAGTCCCCCAACATATACAATAAAAAGAAACTGCATCCACAGGAATGAGTCAAGAAACATATCCACATACCAAAAAGTAAGAAATTAACCCTCCATCCCCATATAATCATTCAATCTGCGCTTGAAAACATTCAAGTTTGGGCTGTCTACAGTCTCAGGTGGCAAACTATTCCAATAATCCACCACTGTTAGGGAAAAAATATTTTCTAACATCCAGTCTGCACCTCTGTTTTTTAATCTTTAAGTGGTGGCCTCTAGTTCTATTACTACCTTATAACTCAAATAACTTGCTGAAATCCAATTTATCCATCCCAGAAAAGATTTTAAAAAGCTCAATCATATCTCCCCTTACACACCTTCTTTCAAATGAAAACATATTTAATAGTCTCAGTCTATGTTCATATTCAAGGTGCTTCAGGGATGGTATTATTTTTGTTGCCCTCCTTTGTACTGACTCTAATACGTTTATATCATGTCTAAAATGTGGTGACCATGCCTGTATACAGTACTCTAAATGTGGCCTGACATAAAAGTTGTATAGTTTAAGGATGACCTCCTTACTATTGTAGCTAACATTTCTTTTAATGTAACCAAGCACCCTATTTGCTCTATTTTTTGCCTCAATACACTGCTTTGAAAATTTTAGTGACCTATCTACTACTACTTCTAAGTCCTTCTCATCTTCAACTGAATTAAGCCAATACCCATCCATCTTATAGCTAAATTCCCTATTATCTCTCCCCATGTTAATAACTTTGCATTTATCAAGGTTAAAAGTCATCTGCCACTTCTGAGCCCAAGCTAACAACTTATTTAAGTCACACTGCACTTTAAATCTACCCTCAACCTCTTTGACTACAGCTGCCGCACGCACTCAGCCGCACGCTCCTGCCTCGTCTATTTAAGAAGCAGTAGCTGATCGCACATCGCCAGTCACAAATTTTTCAACAATGGAGAAGGTTGAGCACCACGCAGTGATCAAATTTATGGCCAAGGAAGGCAAAAATACTAAAGAGATCCATGAACGTATGGTTGCAGTGTACACCGACACCGCCCCTTCCTATGCAACCATTGTTCATTGTTCGCTGGAATGGGGAGGTGCGCCATGGTCGTGAGTCCCTTGAAGATGACCCCCGTCCAGGACGCCCGTCAGACGTGACCAACGAGAACAATGTGGACCGTGTGGAGAGGATGATCCTCGAAATCGACGGGTGAAGGTCGAAGAAATCGAACGAGAACTTGGAATATCACATGGAAGTGTTATAAACATCATCCACGACAATTTGGCCATGACCAATGTCTCTGCCCGTTGGGTCCCTAGAAACCTCACGCCCCATGATCGACTTCAACGTCGTCAAAGTCCACAAGGCCAGAGTTGCACAAGCTGCCCTGCGCGAGTGCGGATTCGAGGAGCTCAACCATCCCCCCCTACAGTCCAGACCTGGCCCCTAGCGACTACTTTTTATTCCACCAGCTCAAGGCTGCACTGCGTAGACACCGGTTTGGGGACAATAAAGATGTCCAGCTGGCCGTCCAGGAGTGGATTGAACAGCATTCGGGAGATTTCTGGTTGTCGGGAATTCGAAGCCTCAGGGACAGGTGGCGCAAGTGCATTGAAGTCGAGGGTAGTTATATTAAAAAATAATAAAACCGTGAGGGTATGGAACGTACATACTCGCATGCCGCCAGACAATCGTGGGAACGAAAGAAATTTTTCATTGAGTTGACCTTCGTCTCCTCTCTCTCTCCCCTCACCCTTCCCCCAACTGGCGACAGGAAGTCTGACGAAAGAATGCCTATCTCACAGAGAAGCCTAAATTCTATTTGCCTTCTTTATGATACCATAGAGATTGTTCAGAAGGCTCTGCGATAAGCGAATTGTCGTGAATGGAATCTCTCTCTCGATTTCCCACAATCCTCGGTATAAATAATAACGCCGTTCTTCCCTCTACAGCAGTGTCCCAAACCTACTCGCGTAATCCTTGCGTTGAACGAGAGTCGTTACCGTAACGTATCGACTGCCAACGCGCCGCCGAGATAACTTGGTCACTGTCTCAAAGTGTTTCTGAAGTAAATCCCGCCCCGCAGAGTCTGTGACTGGAAGAATACGCTCTGTTGCTCAACGTAACTTGAGAAAGAAAAGGAACATCCAAATAGTTACTGGAAGTTACTATTTGTTAGTGTCACATCCAGTTAGGAGTGAACTAACCGGAATTGCAGCCAGCAGCCCCGAACCCGTCGTCTTATCCCCCCTCTCCCCGAGAACTCGTGTTAACGCCACCCGAACCACCCCGTCTGGACCTGAGTAGTCGTCTCTCCAATCCATCACAATTAATGGTAATCTGTAAACCCAGTGTCCCTCTATTCCTAAATTACCTATTTAATTAACAGTGATTGATACTCCCATTGAGTCATTATAAATCTAGACGCTTAACGTCAGTGTTTAATATTTAATCCTTAATTTTGCCCGTTTAACTATTGCTAATTATTATATTTGTGTAAAGTAAAGTTTATTTTGTGTACGTGTGTTTATTTGTGGCTCCTCCTTTTTGACGTACCCTTGGCAAAACTTTAATTAAGAATCCCTTCGACTAATTTATTCAACCTGTATTTTGCACTCTTAGAATTCAACAATCACAAGCCTTTCCCCAGTAACAAGTGGGACTTTTATAGTGAGAATCCTGGTCGCGGCACAACCCACCTCTAACCAGCTTTCGCACGTTCAGTAGGAATTAAAGCCTACCTATATATATATATATATATATATATATATATATATATATATATATATATATATATATATATATATATATGATCGTAGATTGAGTCATAGGGTCAATACCATCGCCTTAAACAAAAGCGGTGTGTCCAGATCAAGGACTAGAATAATTATTGGACCAGACTATGAGCAATTCTACGACAAAAACACTTCCTCATATCTCGTTTCCTTATATCCAAATTGCAAAACTTATTCCCCGCTCCTCGTATTTACGGTATATAAAACTCCTTGACACCCTCAACCTAATAAAACTTCACCATTTAGTTACTTTAAATGCTATCTAAGTACTATATTAACTATCCCCAAAGTAAATTATACCCTAAAACAACTATATAACGGAATATTTGTGCACCTCCAACCTACAATCTTTGTTCTTAATTTTCGAGCTCTGCTTCCGAGTTCATTCCTTTTCTAAATCCCAAACATTTACCTATCCCAATTTAGCTATACCAGTAAACAATTTGACTCCTGTCCCCTCTCAAAAGAATACAAGTTCAGTTTCCTCAGTCCTCTACAGGGTGTCTCATGCAAGGTGTTACTTTGGTTGCTCTTATTGACACTGCCACTGCCACCACCTGAAATACAAGAGTACAAAATGTACTGCATCACCAAAACGAGTAAAATATACAATGTAAAATACATGAGTAAAATGTACTGCAGCACAAAAAAAGTAAAAGTACAATGTAGGTCAATGTAAAATACATGAGTATAATCGAGAATAATGTACTGCACATGGGGTATGCAAGGCAGTATAAAATGTACTGCAGCACAAAACAAATAACAATGTACTACGTTGGGAATGCAAGACAGTACAAAATGTACTGCAGAACAAAACCAATGAAAGTGTACTATGTCATAGACCTCTTAAACGCTGGACTGGCCACTGCGCTGTTTTTAATGTCGCCTGTGCATAACGGCCCCACTGAAAATCAAACGGGCCGCAGGAAACGCGAGTTTGAGTTCATCCGTGAGTGCAGCCACAAGTCACGCGCGCCTGTCTCCGTCACCTATGGTAAATTTAAATTAGTTTTGTAATTTGTACCCAAAATTGCATCCTTTTTGCTCAAATGTTAAAGAAGTTTTAAGAGGTCTGTGCCTTGTTCCTTGTGTTTTTCTGGCAAAAATGGTTTTGAAACTTTAGGACGAGACTTTTGTTTTCGACTCTCCACCACAACAATGTGTGGGTGGGTTCGGTGAACTACTATTGTTGCTAATAGTAGTAGTAGTAGTAGCAGCTAGTACATAGTCATAGTAATATTAATATCTATAATATCACCATTTTACGCTATTGTAGTAAAAAATGATAAATAGCAGAATATTTACTAAATTTTAACACTTCAATAATATTAATAATTATAATTTTATTATTATACTTATTATTATTTTCAGTAGTATTATCATTATTGTTGCTATGACTTATGATAATGATTACGATACATTTTTTTGTTATTTTACTACCCTATGTTCACCCAACTATGATTAACTCAGCATGGTTAAGTGTGCTGCCGTCAATTGCCGATCTGGGTACAGACCCACCACGAGAGCAGAAAAGGAGGCTATTGCAGCGAGTGGCCAAGCACCCTGTAAGAACTTAGTGTTTGCCTTCCCCAAGTCTGAAAGGCAAGAGATTCGTAAGAAGTGGATCTCTGCGCTAAAACGCAGTGACACTGGCTAGAACCCAGACCAAATCATTGGCCTAGTGTCTGTCAGTTCATCGAGGGGAAAGCAGTGGTAAGAGCACGAAACCTGGTTTGGCTGTCTGGTTACAGCTTGAGAGTAGTGGCCTCCGAGATGGAGGAAGCGAGGCAGCAGCGACACCTTGACGATGCCAAAGTCACCCAGGAGTTGGTAGATGCAGCTATTCATGCCGAGCATGACGACCTGGTTGAAGGGGCGGAACAGGCACACATACTCACAGGTGCTGGTCTTGCCAAGACATCCTCATCGACAGTAAGGTCTCAGACAAACTTACCCGTGTCACCGAGCAAGTGGACGAGGACATGGAGATATCCCAACAAGGCAAACTCAAATCATTCACAGACTTGCTGTCGCGCAGTAGGCTAATATGTCCCTCTCACAAGACTGTTTGTATCACCAGGAATGTATGCCACATATACAGGCGACTCACGAAGGAGGAAATAACACGGTACTCCCTGTTTAGGTGTAACAACCCTAAGAAGTCCTTCCAGAAGGGCGTTGTTCCACTTGGGGAAGAAAAAACAATGAAGTGCATTCTAAACGCAAAATTGATTCAGATGCAGCTCGCAACAAGAGCACTGATAAGAAACTAAAACTGAATGGCTTCAAGAAATAGACACATTTTGTGGATCGTTAACATTGTTTTTGGAAAATTTCATTATTAATCTTGTGTTCATTTGAGCAATGTAAAATTATAGAGGTGAAAAGAAGATTCAAAACGTGGGTACGTAAATAGGACAGTGAATTTGTTTCTTGTGACCAGAACTTTGACAAAATGACACGGGTTAGTGTTGGAAGTCAGAATGATTTGTATTGTTCATTGTACTAATATTTAGTGTTCATTCATGACCTGAGAATCTATGGAAACCAATGAGAAGTTAAAACCTAATAATATATTGTGTTTTTTTTCTCATTCAGCAGCAATGTAGCAGAGATTGATAAATTGGATACAGTTAACTTTTTTTCTTATTTCACTAATTACCACCAATAAATTTCGTCTATGCATTGTCATGACTCAATATCTACATATGAAAACTGCAAAAACGTTATTACCTTTGGTTTTCGAGTAACATCAAAAAATGTAAATGGTCTTGGGGCCTGTATGCAATTGTCCAATATTCTGAGCTCAGTCCAGGTTTTAAGAGGTCTGTGACTAGGTTGAGAATGCAAAACAGTACAAAATGCACTGCAGCACAAAAAAACAGGCACAACGTAGAATGGTGCATACAGTGTAAGTGGGAATAAATACGAACGCAGAGAAATAGAATTTTAGGTTCTTTTAGGGTGCTAGATGCCTTTTTTTTAAGCTGGCAAATGAATACAAACGAAATAATATAATATTTTAGGCTGACAAATACTGGGAACTTGAAGAAAAATATATTTTTAATTGTTTTAGACTACAAAAGGATGAAAATAAGATAAATAAAATAATATTTTAGGTCGTTTTAGGCTACGACTCAGGTAGACCGTGGTAAATGTTTTAGGTCGACCTCCGTCTTCGTTGGATTGAAGCTCGGTCTCAAAATTCGCGTGAGAAGAGGGTTGAAAATTACCCGCAGGGTAGAGGAAAATGAATGAGGCTTCATGAAAAGAAACACGATTGAAATCACATTTTCGCTTTTTTATCTTCATTCTTTGTTTCTAGGGAGAAGTTGATTCAGGGTGAACAACACGAGTATCGATGCAATGGGAAAATAAAGTTATAAGGATACCTATCGCCCCTGAAAAAAGACGCTTTTGTGGTAGTTTGTGTCAAGTGTGATGGTAGTGGATTTTGTGTCAGGTGTGATGTAGCGGATTTTGTGTCAGGTTTAATGATAGTGAATTTTGTGTTAGGTGTGATGGTAGTGGATTTTGAGTCAGGTGTGATGGAGTTGGTTTTATTTCAGGTATGAGGGTAGTGGATTTTGTGTAAGGTGTGGTGGTAGTGGATTTTGTGTCAGGTGTGGTGGTAGTTAATTTTGTGTCAGGTTTGATGGTAGTGGATTTCGTGCCAAGTGTGATGATAGCGGATTTTATGTCAGGTGTAAAGGTAGTGAATTTTATGTCAGGTATGATGGTAGTAGATTTGGGCTAAAATGTGATGTATTAGTATTATGCCATGTTGATGATAGAAGATTTTGTCATGTGTGATGATCATTATGCTAGTTCAAAAAGTTTATCTCTATCGATTAGGTTTGGTATGTGCTGGTGCGTTACGTGTTTTCCTTTCGAGGTGGCTTGAATTTCTTGATTAAAAAGCGAGAGTATTATTTTTAAGCTGATTGTTATCATCTGCACAATTGTGCTGCAGTTTGGAGTTGGTGAAATTTCCCATTTCCGGTGATGAATGAAATGATGGAGGAAAATGCTCTCGCCCTCAAAGTCATGGGTGAGCACACATACTTAATGTCCATCCTCCACTATACTGCATACACAGGTAACATGTGTTCTGAAAGTACTTACTATGTTAAAGCACATCGCAATTTGGGGTGACGGGAAATACACACATATACGAAGGTCAGAACAACATTGGAGTTCGGTGCGAACTTTCCAAGGTCGACCACTACGCTACGCGAGGTCATCCTCGAAATCGGTGGGGCATGGTACTTGAAGGATCGGTGCACTACATTATTTTGGTGAAAAGAATTTTGGGAGTAATGGAGCAGAGACAGGGAAATCGGTGGCAATTCCGGATCTACTAATCAATCACTCTCTAACATACGCATTTCCACACGCTCTCAACCTCTCTCTCTCTTTCATTCACACACACATACGCGCATATTCTCCTTCTCTCTCACACATTCACGCAAGTTTGAAGGACTCAGATGACCTTTGATGGATCCTGTTAGCTTTGTCATCTTTTTAATTATCCTGTTATTTTAAATCCACTAGAAGCGATAGGGACAATCGTGCAACCTTAGAAACAGAAAAGACAAATAAATTTTTGTATACAATAGAACGCAGCTAAGCAACATTGACTATGGTTAATAACTGGATGGGCATTTGGTATAGTTCGACAATGCGGTGGTTGCTATAACATAACTTTTGGGTGACAAAAAGTGACAATGTAAGAAGTTATCTACCAAATCTATCTTCAACTCTAACCCACACCCAGCCATAACCAAAGATACACAGCCTGCCATCCCTTTCAGTTCAAGAAAAACCTTCAAACATGACAAGTACCAGAACGCCCTTTCACCCCCCAAAAGACATCTAATACAAATACTATGTTGCAACAAGATATAAACAAGGTGCGGATGGTATTCGTTCTCATGATGACTGACTAGGGGCAAATCAAAAAAGTGTTTTTTTTAGATATATTTGTGAAATTTGAGTCGGTTTGTTTTCGTGATAATTTTTCGATCTCACTCGATGAACCCGCCTCTAGCGTAGATGACAGCCTCCAAGCGACCTTGGAACCGACCACACACATTCGTCACTCTCTCCCGTTTTAGGCCTCTGAAAGCCTTGTAATCGTAGCTCTCAGCTCGTCCTTCGTGTTGCAGCTGGATTTGTTGGTTTCTCGTTCCACTGCGCCGCACACAAAGAAGTTGAGGTTTCAGTCAGACCTATTGGGAGGCCAAATGTCAGGTACTGTGTGATCGAATAAATTATCCAACAACCAGGATGGTCTGGCAGGATGCATTCTTTTGCTGCTACACGTAAAGCCTCCATGCAACTACCCAGTCGACACAGGGCTTCAGCACCTAGCTCAGAACATGGATGTAGCCGTCGGTGTTCAGCCTGAAGCCCTCAGGGAAGAAGTGAGGTGGCATGACGTCACCTTCACTGCTGACGACACCGAAGACCACGATTATCGCTGCAAATTTCACTTGCATGTCCTTGGGTACGACAGCAAGCCACCTGCTGTTCTGGGAGTTGATCGGCTGGTCTTAGCAGAAGTTCTCGTTGGAGAACAACCATAATATGTCTGGTTCCAACTGGTATTTCAACTTGTTGATCAGCTTTTTGTTAAGCTTGAATCACTTTTCGTACATTACCTTTGACAGAAATTGTCTCTTCCTCTTCTCGTACGAAAAGTAGCGAATGTCCTAATGCACCACCAACCTGAGGAACTTTCATCAACACCTTTTCCTCTTGCAATGGCACGAATCGACTTTCTGGGACCATTATTGATCATCTCCTGGATTTCAGCGACGAATTCCGGCGTTCCGGCGGCATTAGATCGTTGAGCAGTCGATCCTGAATTTCCTGTCCTTTCTGACCTTTTCAACCATCTTTCTGCTGACGTTGAGGACTCCATGCTTCTTCCACAAATGAAGCACAAATGGTCATCGTTTCTAAAAAGAATAAGACCGACAACGAAGGTAAAAAAAAATCTTCGTAAAATTAGTAGTTAAAATTTCGAATGAATATTATCCGCGAATGTTTTTTCTCGCTTAGAAGATCCCGTTAAAAAACTTATAAGAAATATTAAAAAAATACAAGTTAAAATTAATAACGCTGCCACAGCTGTAGACTTCAATAATATATATATATATATATATATATATATATATATATATATATATATATATATATATATATATATATATATATATATATCGAACCAAGCCTCAGTGTGCTTGCGGATTTTTCCGCAATTAGGAAAATTCATTTTCCAAAGAAAAAAATATTCCTCCGTTTATCTTCTCTTTCCTTGCAGTTTGATATTATATATATATATATATATAAAGTTTCCTATTTTTCCCAAATCTACTCTCAACCCAACTGGATGCTGTTTATAGAAGGATTATGGATAGGCTGGATACAGTGGCTGGTTGTTTGAGTTGGTTTGATATGCCCTTGTTAATTTTATCATCCATACAATTGTCATGTTATGTGTTTGCATCACTTTAATAAATTTCAACTAGCACTATTGACAATCTCTCGAGTTAAATTATCCCAATTTTCTACAACTATGATCTAAGAAATATTTGCGCGAATCCAACCTATACCCCTTTTTTATTTTAATTTATTATGAGCCTTAGTCCCGTTTCCTTCTTCAAAAACAAACAAAAATCTGATGATTTATCTCTACTAATGAACATTTTATATAACTGCGGCGTGTCCCCACCCCCCTCCTCTCAGATATCTTTCAAAAGAATACAAGTTCATTGCTCTCAGCCTTTCTGTGCATTTTGAGTGTCTCAAGGAAAGTATCATTCTAGCCACGCTACCCAACGACAAGCGAATTAGTCACCATAATTGTATTTTTCATGTCATCGTACAGTGGACAGAGTGTTTACTCTGCCAGACGTACGATTGAAAGACATTTTATTGGCGTCCCGTATTTGGAACGTTTTTTGTTTGTTTTTTACTTCTAAGATCTTCTTCCTTCGTTAATCCATTCCAAATCAGGTTAGGTTAGGTCAGGCACGCTCCCTAACGACAAGCCTCTTGGTGAGTGACTGACTTGAGGTTACTTTTGTAGTGTAGATTATTGTATGTAGGTGATTCCCTTCAATGACACCAATATTAGTTTAGGATGAGAAAATATTGTATTTTAACACAAAAGTCAACCAGAAACTGAAGGATTACATTGTCATCAACCCGCAGGAACAGTAAAAGAAACACATCGATAATAATGCAAACAGGGATGAGAGAGTAAAAATAATAAAGGAACGAGTGGAAATGGGCAGTGCATTTTAACAAGGTGACACGGCCTAAAATGGATGGTCGAGATCCTCCTAAAGCGTACATTATGCATAGTTTTCATTCCAAAATGTCTTTTCATCTAAAAAGAAGTGCGTGGCAGATAATATGATTGAGCTGTTTACATTCCAAAATGTCTTCTCATTTAAAAAGTGTGTGGCAGATAATATGATTGAGCTATTTACATTCCAAAGTGTCTTCTCATTTAAAAAGTCCGTGGTAGCTGGTATGATTGAGCTGTTTACATTCCAAAATATCTTCTCATTTAAAAATTGCGTGGCAGAGGATATGATTGAGCTGTTTACATTCCAAAATGTCTTCTCATTTAAAAAGTATGTGGCAAAGGATATGATTGGGCTGTTTACCTTCCAAAATGTCTTCTCATTTAAAAATTGCGTGGCAGAGGATATGATTGAGCTGTTTACATTCCAAAATGTCTTCTCATTTAAAAAGTGCGTGGCAGAAGATATGATTGAGCCGTTTGCATTCCAAAATGTCTTCTCATTTAAAAATTGCGTGGCAGAGGATATGATTGAGCTGTTTACATTCCAAAATGTTTTCTCATTTAAAAAGTGTGTGGCAGATAATATGATTGAGCTATTTACATTCCAAAGTGTCTTCTCATTTAAAAAGTCCGTGGTAGCTGGTATGATTGAGCTGTTTACCTTCCAAAATATCTTCTCATTTAAAAATTGCGTGGCAGAGGATATGATTGAGCTGTTTACATTCCAAAATGTCTTCTCATTTAAAAAGTATGTGGCAAAGGATATGATTGGGCTGTTTACCTTCCAAAATGTCTTCTCATTTAAAAAGTGCGTAGCAGAGGATATGATTGAGTTGTTTACATTTTTTCCTTAGTAGAGATAAATTCGATATTGGCAAATTCTTTAAATTGGAGGGTAATAATATAAATATGAGCCACACCCTGAAAAAAAATTATGTATAAGTTAGTTTGCAGAGCGTTCTATTGGTCCCGTCGATATATCAAGTAAAAAAAAACAATACAAAATTATTCGATGTTCTTTTAAAGAACTTTTAATGGCCTTTTCATCTTTTGCATCTATATATAAGTGGAAAGGATATTGTGTCTTCTTAGTACATGATTTAGTTTTTAACAAGCCATGACGCTAATGCCTCTTTAAGTAGTGTTTTGGTCGTGATCATGCGGATACAGTTTATGGGAGGGGGTATAAGGAGTTATATGGGGGGCATTGACTCGAATGACCTCTTTAGGCCCTTTGGGCTTTTGTCATTCGTTGAATTGTGTTATCTATAAAATGGTACTAAGAGAGCCCAGTTTCATTTGGGGTACTGGGGTTGGTAGGACGTGCCACGCCTCCAGGTTTCAATAGTAAGAGAGGCACCGCCCCTGTTACAACATTCACCCTCTTCCCAGGGACATGCAGGACTGGTTTCTAGAGTTCTCGCCTCATCTTTCAGCTGCACAAAGAATAGTGAGAATCACCCAGTCTGCCATTATTCAAAACAAAGGCAAAGGAGAAGTCCATAAGAAAAGGCTAATCAATAACCTATACAAGGCAGCCCCTGTTTCCCTTGACAAATTCAATCCCACTATCAAGGTAAAGTGTAGAATATAAGGCGGTTCGGTACCTTATTACATCTCTCGACAAAATCCATTACACCACCTAGCATCCTCATCTATAATTCTATCCAATCTATTCTTAAAACTCTGCAGGGAGGACGCTTCTATCACGTGACAAGGGAGTCTATTCCATTCATCTACCACTCGATTTGTAAACCAATCTCTTTCTTAAACCTAAACTTATCCAGCTTAAACCCATTGCTATGTGTCCTATCTTGTTCGCTAAAATTAAGGACCTTGCCTATATCTACACTATTATAACTTTTTACCCACCTCAATCCTTCACCTAAGTCCCCTCGAACTACTTTCCTTATTAAAGATATGAGGATTTCCCCATAAATTAAGCTCCCCAACCCATGAATCATCATAGTCATCCTCCTTTGTATTGGCTCAAGTTCATCAACTCATGAATCATCGTAGTCATCCTTCTTTGCACAGACTCAAGCAAACCAATATCCACTCTATGGAATGGTAACCAAAATTGATACGCATAGTCAAGATGAGACCTAACTAATGCCAGGTACAGTTTCAGAATCACATCAGCACTCCTATTACTTACACTTCTCCCAATAAACCTCAGCTAGCAATAATAATGATAATAAATTGAAAACAAGGATGAAGAAATGCATCTAAATTCCTATAGACAAGAGACCAGGCCGGGATGACCTACGTGACTGTGTGAGGATGTTAATCTGCTTAAAGAGGGAGTCAAATTAAAGCTGCCTGGGGATCGTAAGCGAAACTGCAATAGACGCACTAATCCCGCCATTACATTACATCGGGCACGCCTGGGGCACGCTCCCGACTCATGCCAGGCAAGTGACTGTATTTAAGAGACCAATCTAACAGACTGAAAGAGAACTGTATCAATTGCGTATTTTGACCTCTTTTTCTCTGTCGCAGTACAAAGGTTCGTTATCACCTTCCCGTAAGGACACAGGATCGATTTCACCCATCCGTACGGGCATGCTATATCATACAATAGTAAGGAAATTTTCACTGTACACAGAGTGTAGGGAGGGAGATAGTAGAGCAATGAGTAGCCTTCACACTGGATCGGGCACGCTTGGGGCATGCTCCCCACCCATGCCAGGGAAGTTACGGGTCCAATAGGTGAAGGTGCGAAGGGAATAATTTAGAGCGGATTTGACGATCGGTCGTCTGATATTTTTATTTAAGCGATTTAGGAGTTGAGATTTGAGAAAATATATTTTTAACTAGTAAAGTGGTAAATTTTTGCAATGAATTACCACAGGAGGTCATAAAATGTCCAAATTTAAATGGTTTTCAAAGGCAGGTCAGGCGAATACATGGGCAGCAGGCGCGGATGCAGGGGTGTGTGGCTAGGGGATTAAAGCCCTCCCCCAAAATTTCAGACCCGTTTATTTTTATATTTCTTTTTTTAAGTCATACTTGGATTCTGCTATTCAGAAATAACCATAAAGCGCCAGTTTGGATACCGTAACAAGGAGATAGTACTTTGTCTGTACAATTCCCTCGTTCGGCCGCACCTGGAGTGGCCGTACAATTTGGGAGTCCTTCGTTTCGAAAGGACATCGCAAGGTTGGAACGCGTACAAGCCAGGGCAACCAAGCTGATTCCCTCTATCCGACATAGAAGTTATGAGGATAGACTAAGGGAATTAGATCTGTTTTGGCTGGAAACCCGTAGACTGCGTGGTCAGCTCATCGAAGTTTTCAAAATATTTCGAGGGTTCGACAATGTTGACTACCGGGATATTTTCACACTGAGTGAGAACAGAACGCGCAATCACGGCTTCAAACTTGAACTGAAGCGTTACAACCGCAATCTGTGTAGAATTTTTTTCACTTACAGTATCTGCCGTAAGTGGAACGCACTTCCAGTGAAAGTTGTCAACAGTGAATCTGTTAACCCGTTCAAGTCAA
Organism: Ceratothoa steindachneri; assembly: GCA_963969495.1. NCBI lineage: Eukaryota > Metazoa > Arthropoda > Malacostraca > Isopoda > Cymothoidae > Ceratothoa > Ceratothoa steindachneri. The sequence continues at coordinate 78,021,663 of OZ018324.1, read as the reverse complement.
GACTAGACAAAGTCTTGAAAAGTGGCCGTTTAGGGACGCAAAACAATTGAGCAGCCATGTGCCCGCTCGATTGCTAGTCCAAAGGTACCCTCTTTGAATGGACCGTAAGGTCTCCTAGGGTACTTCCTTTCCTTGTTACTCCTATAATTTAAAAAGGGCATTTTTTTTAGTATTTGAATAATAATTTCATCTTAGTTTGATTATGACTTATGTCTATTTTATCAAAGTTATTTCTAATAATTCTTTTATAATATCAAAAATCAAAATGGTGAAGTTCAGTAAAATAAATATAAGTATCGAAATTTTGTGAATTTTTTAAAACCCAAAGAATTACAAATGGTGAAGTTCCTAAAATTTATTTTTATATATCTTCTTCTATAACTATATTTTAGCAACGTGATATTTGGAAAGGGGGGGAATTTAGTTTAGAGTTCCTTTTAAAATTATTATAATTGGCGAAGTTCAGAAAATTTATAAAAATTTAACCATGGCTGCTTTTTTTTAGATTTCAAATTTTAATCTTAGTAGCGAAGCGCAAGCTCCGCCCGTAGGGGAGAGAGGCGAAGCTATTGCCTAGTAGTTCTATAAGAATATAGAATATATGAAAACATTTTTTAAACCATTGCGATCGAGTGTATCTTATATGATACATGTCTAAAATTCAGGTAAATTTAAAAAAATAATTATTAAATTCAGTATTATACCTTGGATGACGTCCAAAAACTATAATTCATTATTTTATGATGTGTCGGAGAAAAATCGGATTTGAGAGAGTTAGTGCTCGTTCCTTTACGAGATGTTGTTATTTAATTATTAATACTGTGTAAGCTAAACATTATTAATGAGCAATGCCCTTTTCTTAGACTCCTCAGAGGGACGAATTCAGGTTCCCTCCCCCCCTCATTTTTATCCTGGATCCGCCATTTAGGAGGAAGAAAATATTTTGTTTTTGGCTATACTTATTCCAATATGGTTATATATTTTTGTTGCATTATTAAACATTTGATCAAGCCATGATTAATGGTGTTTTCATTCTGGACACTGAGGATGCAATTTATAGAGGTGTGTAATAGCCCCGGTGGCTTCTGCCATCTGCAACTTTGTGTTTTACATAAAAATACCTAGAAGATAACATTGCAGGGGTTTAGTGGGTAAGGAAGGGGGGTGCTCAATGGCGAGAGTAGGGTGGCAAACTGTTAAAGTTTAAGATGAGCTCCCGGCAGCGATTTTGTCCTTCTTTCCATAATGTTTCGTCCACTCAATCGCATCACATTATATTGTCGATCATTTTTAATTAAACTCGTAGCATTAGATTAGGGAAAAAAGGACAAAAAAAGAGCTCATCTTAAATTTTACCGGCAGACTAATGCCATAGACTATATTTTAGTGGGAATATATGTGGGTATGGGGTGGCATTTGCCCAGCAGTGTGATAAAATGGGTTGGTGTGTATAAAATAGATGTGATTCTGTACCCAACCACCGTGGAAAAGCCTCAAAGGCTATGTTTCCCTATGTTCCCTCCCTTTAGTGACCTCTCCTTTCCTATCTTTGCCTTAAAGGCTTTAGGCAACTGCAGGTAAGGCAATTTGCCTTAATTTTATCACGGGTGAGAAATGGTCCGTGTCTAAGTCGGTCTTCTAAGCCTACGGTTCGGACCCAACCTTAAACTGCTGATTACCACTGAGATAGGCATCAAACGACGTGACCCGGTAATAAAGGTGTGGCAAAAGCACATGGTGTTACGGGGGACCATGCGGTTCCAAATATCTTGCCATAATAATGGCAGGTGTTGAAGTGAATTATGCCATAGTATTTGCTACTCAGCACAGCACAGCACTGAACTGGGTGTAGGGAGAGTTGTGCGCTCTTCCTGTACTTTAACTATTTAATTACACTGTCAATTTAACTTCCACGTAATTTTCACTTTCCCCAACTTACCGCTTTTTACACGACCCCTGGATCAAAATCTTGGGAGTAAAGATGCCTCCATTAGTTTTACTTTTATTTAAAATAAGGATCCTCTCCGCTTCCCTGTGTCCCTCCCTTTCCCCCTCCACTGAAGGGTTACTGTCTCCACTTTTTCACCTCTCCTAACTTCACCAATTTATATACTCGCCTCTTTTCTAAACTTTCTGGCTGTTATGTCCTTATTGGTTTTTACTTTATTTTTATATAAATAAAAAATCAACTAGAGTCGATTCAAGCAATTAGTCACCTCTAAATTAGGGTGGGTCCTTCTTCCGCAGAGAAATCGAACATATAAATTACCAAAAAAATACCACTCACAAACCATATAAACACCATTGGATGTATTTTTACCACAACAAAATTAATTATCATTAAACAAGGTAATCATTACTTATTAACTCACCTCCAATCGCACGGCGACATTACCACTACCCATTAACTATATTACTACTACTGATGGAATGTAAGTAATAGAAGAGCTGATGTCATTCTCAAACTCTACCTGGCATTAGTTAGGACTCATCTTGACTATGCGGTGCAATTTTGGTCACCATATTATAGGGTTAAGGAGCTTGAATTAATACAAAGGAGGATGGCTAAGATGATTCATGGGCTGAGGAGCTTGAGTCAATACAAAGAAGGCTGACTAAGATGATTCGTGGGCTGAGGAGCTTGAGTCAATACAAAGAAGGCTGACTAAGATGATTCATGGATTGAGGAGCTTGATTCAATACAAAGAAGGCTGACTAAGATGATTCATGGGCTGAGGAGCTTGAGTCAATCCAAAGGAGGCTGACTAAGATGATTCATGAGTTGAGGAGCTTGAGTCAATCCAAAGGAGGCTGACTAAGATGATTTATGGGCTGAGGAGCTTGAGTCAATACAATGGAGGATGACTAAGATGATTCATGAGTTGAGAAGCTTACCTTATAGTGAAAGGTTCAAGAAACTAAGTCTTCATACATGGAAAGGAGAATAGTTCGAGGGGACTTGATTGAATAAAGAGATCAAAGCCTACTTCATTAACAAAGATGAAAAGGGTTAAAGCCTACTTTATTAACAAAGATGAAAACACTTAAAACTTATTTCATTAACAAATACTTCCCAATCTTCGCCATCAAAGGTCTCTTCAAGCCAGTCCTTGAATATGTCTTTGTTAATAAAAAAGAAATTGCTCGGAATCCACTTCTTTACCCAGAAAAACTTGGAATACATTTTATTACCAATGCCCTCTTCAAGGCATTCTTCGGAAACATGTTTGCTAATAAAGAAAAAAGAGGTAAAAATCTTTCTTCTTGAGATAATTAGTGAGCCTACTTCATTCATCTACCACTCGATTTATAAATCTTTTCTTAACCTAAACTTGTCAGGCTTAAACCCTTTGCTAAGTGTCGTATCCTGTTTGCTAAAATTAAGAAAATTACCTATGTCTCCCCTAGTATAACCTTTTAGCCACTTGAGGACCTCAATCTCTCCTTTCTAACGTATGAGGATTTAGTCTTATAAACCTTTCACTGTAAGGTAAGCTACTCAGCCCATGAATCATCTTAGTCAGCCTTCTTTGTATTGATTCAAGCTCCTCAACTCATGAATAATCTTAGTCATGTTCCTTTGTATTAACTCAAGCTCCTCAAACCATGATTCATCTTAGTCATGCCTTTTTGTATTGATTCAAGCTCTTCAGCACATGTATCATCTTAGTCATCCTTATTTGTTTTATCTCAATCTCCTCAACCCATGTTAACTCAAGCTCCTTAACCCATGAATCATCTTGGTCTCCCTTCTTTGTACTAGCTCAACCAAACCAAACTTTATCCTATAATACGGTGAATATATTACAATACAGGGGTCAGGTTTTAAATACAGGCGATGTTGAAAAGGATTTAGCATTCTTAATCCCGTGGGACCTAATTTTTCGAAACAGTGCACTGTGCCTTTCGAAAGGCCTAATAGAGCCAGAGATTACATAGCCAGACAATTTGCCTGTAAATTGAAGGATATTTTTTTTTGCCTCTATATATTTTCTTGACTTATGATACTTTTCTTGGTAAAACTTCAGTTTCAAGGCGCACGGTAGGTGGCGCTGTTTATAGGCTACAATTTTGGGCTACAATATATGTCTTATGACGTCAGACGGTAGCGTCAGATGTGAACAATTACGGCGTTATATTTTTTTGTATATGAGTATATACTGGGGGGCTGAGCCCCCCAGACCCCCACAATTGATTGAAACTCAGGATCATCGCAGGGTGGTCTCCCCACAGTGATATCTCCCCCACGAGCAGTCCCCTTGAATTTACTAGGTTTTTTCCCAACAGCTTTTTACTGGCAGGAAAAACTAACCTAATGACAAACAATACTTACTTTTATAGGTTTCTTGATTAGTTTATGCGCCTCTAAATAATCTAAAAGTTTTTCGTGGTCATGCAAAATAAACTCGAATTTGAATAACGAAGAAGCACAACTAGAGCACGAAAAAGCCATAACCAAAGAGGAATAAATGCTAAGCGGGTTCTATTTATAGCTACGACGTTGCCAGTAAGAAGTTGTTATCGTTCACTGCGAAACAAAAAATACGAAAAAAAAACAAAACAATAAAAGACATCAAGAAACCTTACCTAACTTAGAAAAAACTATAAACGAGCAGAGGCACAGATATTTACTAAATAATACAGACTAAAAGTTACAAATTCCCAAAACAACAAAAAAAATATAACGCCGTGATTGGTTACATCCGAAGCTACCGTCTGACGTCATAAGAGATATGTTGTAGCCCAAAAATGTAGCCTACTAACAGCGCCACCTACCGTGCGCTCCAAATCTGAAGTATTACCCTTTTCTTGCCATAGAATGTTTTTTCTTGCCTAACGATTATTTCTTGCCTTAGGATATTTTCTTGTCCTAGAATATTTTCTTGCCTTAGGATATTTTTCTTGATTTAAATATTTGTATTGCCTTAGAATATTTTTCTTGTCTTAGGATATGTTTATTGCCGTAGGATATTTTCTAACCTTAGAATATTTTTTCTTGCCTCAGGATATTTTTCTTGATTTGGGATTGGAGGGGGGGAGTAGGGCTATGATATTTTCTAGCCTTATCATATTTTTTTGCCGTAGGATATTTTTCTTTCCTTAGGATATTTTTCTTGCCTTAGGATATTTTTCTTGGCTAATATAAGTTTGAAAGATCTCATTTACCTCCGTTGAAAGATATGCCAGAGATGTGTGCGGGATCTCATGTCTATATTTGTGTGTAACTTTTGCGGACAAAATATTTCAAAAGGCTATTGACGGACTTTGATCGAATCTTGTAGAGGGGGCTGAAGGGTCCTGAGCAAAGGAAAAGTTGATTAAATTTGTGGACGAATCCAGGACCGGACGTGAATTCTGGAATACTTATACCCTTTCGTTAATATTGCTGCATGGGTCATTTTATGACATTTGACGGGCATGCGCTCTATGAGTATTTTCTAAGTTTGCACTATGTGCTAAAATTCTGTTGCCGCCAAAAGACGTACTCGTAAGATGGGAACGCGTCCAGTGACGAGGGACGAAATTAGTTCCTGAACTTAAAAATTGATCGCACAAAGAGAGATTGAGGGTGGCTTCAATTCATTAGAAGATCGGTGAACTTCCTTCTCTCACCTGTGTCTCCCTAAGAAATGACCCCGCCCCCATTTTCTCTCTAAAAAAAGCCTTCCCCTCCCCCCGTTTCCCTCTCAAGTTTTATATCTATCTTCTCCCTTTCCCCACTGATATTTTTAATGCGCCGCTTCGTTCTAATAAAGACGGGAGGCGTTTGAAAGGGGGTGTTCGTTTTGGGATAGTTGGTGGGGTTTGGGAGGGGGGTATGACGGGGATTTTGAGGGAGAGCATGGGTACGGGACGTGAGGGTTAAGTAGCGATGAAAGTGGGTAGGATTGTTTCATAATTGGGCATGAAGACCCAAGAATAGTGCTCGGCACACGCACTAAACGAACACCCCGCGCGCACCATTCTGAGAGGGCGCTAGTTAGACCGGTTCCTCCTGCTGGTTGCGCCCCCCCACCTCCTCTATTGACCAAACGTTCGGGGGCCGGACGGGCTACAGGGAATTGGGACTGAAGAGGTGGGGGGAAATGTAAGAATTTTACCTTCTCGGCCCCAGTTAGAGATGAGTGAATGGTCGAGACTGGTCGGCGACTAGCTTGCGAAATTAGGCGCCTACCAAGAAACAGGTGAGAAGGGATTCATACTTGCAATTGTGAAAGAAAGGGAAAATGTGTGGTAGAAACAAAGCCTAGATAGTTTATTAGCTATAAGGGGTACTGGGGCCGGGAGGGAATGTCAGTCGGCGAAAGAGCGTGATAAATGTACCCTTCAGAACAGGAAAACCTACCATCTCTTCCAACCTCTATAAGATAGGAACTAGTCGGCAGGTAGCCCGATAAAGACTACAGGTGAAGAAGATGTATGTGTGTGCATGCATGCATGTATGTATGTGTCTGTATACATGGAACTGTTTATATATGCATGAATGAATGGGTAAGTATGCATCAATGTATATATATATATATATATATATATATATATATATATATATATATATATATATATGTATGTATATATGCATGTACTTATGTATGTATATGTGTCTGTTTGTGTGTATGTATGTAATTAGTAGAGTAGTAACTTATAGCTGAAAAGGCAATTTGAAGTCCACTTTTTCTTCAATCCTTACCTTCCCATCCCCCCCCCCTCCCCTCCTCCCTTCAAGAGTTGCCTAGTCACAAACGTGTTTTTGACTCATTTGAGTTCCGAGTCTGGATGATTGGGGGAAAGGGGGAGAATTGGATTCGAAAGTAAAGGTGGACGGAAGAGGGCCACCTCCCTCCACCGGCTGCGGAATGCCGTCATTTGCGGTACATTTTTCGAAAAATTCGTTCCAAAGAATGAAAGAAATTAGAAGCACGTGAAGAAATGTCGCTGTGATGGAGATAGTGGTGTAGTGGGATCGGACACTGTCTGACCGTTGTCTGAGAGAAGTGAAAGAAGCGGAGTGAATTACGACGCGTGAATGTCACCGGAACTCGAAGCTTGAAATTACTAGCAGTCAAAATAAGGAAAACTAGTAAAGGACTAGGAAACTTGCGTTAAAAATACGAGAACTACTTATTAATTAACATAACTACTGAATGATTATTATTTATATATTTATAACTAAGAAGTAAAATCAACGAGGGCATCTCTCTAATTTCCCCTTAATCAAATTCGACCCCCTCCTCTCCAACAGCAAAATATCACTCGACGTCGACCTTCACCAATGAATATTGCGTCATCGCATCTAATTGTGCTACTGGGGAGTAGTGGTTCTAATGGACCTTGATTGATTATAATTTAATTTATATGTTAACATAAGTCGGTGCTTTCCCTTCTAACTTCACTTCTTATTTTTTCCATCGAAATGTCATTCTTCAAAACAAATATGTTTTCGCTTTGATTGCTTTAACTCAGGGGTCCTCAACCCGAGGCCCGCGGTTTATCAAGATGAAACTGACAAATTCGAAGCCCTGTGCACAGCTTACAAATGACCACTTGGGCGACGTTCTCTTGCTGAGTGTTAGCTCCATTACTTCTGATTTTGATAAGCTTTGTGCTAAGAAATGTCACCAGATAAGCTTTGTGCTGATAAATGTCACTAGATAAGTTTTGTGCTGAGAAATGTCACCAGATAAGCTTTGTCTTGAGAAATGTCACCAGATAAGTTTTGTCTTGAGAAATGTCACCAGATAAGTTTTGTGCTGATAAATTTCACCAAATAAGTTTTGTGGTGATAAATGTCTCCAGATAAGCTTTGTACTGAGAAATGTGACCAGATAAGCTTTGTGGTGAGAAATGTGACCAGATAAGCTTTGTGCTGAGAAATATCACCAGATAAGCTTTGTGCTGAGAAATGTCACCAGATAAGTTTTGTGCTGAGAAATGTGACCAGATAAGCTTTGTGCTGAGAAATGTCACCAGACAAGCTTTGTGCTGAGAAATGTTGAAAGATAAGCTTTGTGCTGAGAAATGTCACCAGATAAGCTTTGTGCTGAGAAATGTTACCAGTTAAGCTTTGTGGTGAGAAATGTCACCAGATAAGCATTGTGTTGAAAAATGTGACCAGATAAGCTTTGTACTGAGAAATGTCACCATAAAGATTTGTAGTGAGAAATATCACCAGATAAGCTTTGTACTGAGAAATATGACCAGATAAGCTTTGTTGTGAGAAATTTCACCAGATAAGCTTTGTGGTGAGAAATGTGACCAGATAAGCTTTGTGCTGAGAAATGTCACCAAATAAGCTTTGTTGTGAGAAATGTCACCAGACAAGCTTTGTGCTGAGAAATGTCACCAGATAAGCTTTGTGCTGAGAAATGTCACCAGATTAGGTTTGTCCTGAGAAATGTCACCAGATAAGCTTTGTGTTGAAAATGTTACCAGGTGTCTCATTAATAAATTCCTTGAAATCTTTTGTTCTGTAAAATATGTGTTTTTCAGAGTTTTTATATAGGTGCGGCCCTCGGGCCATCTCGTACTTGTTGATAAGGCCCGCGGTACCATGCGAGGGCGGGACCTCTGCTTTAATTATTTTCAACTATCTCTTTTCAATGGGTTTTCTCTAGACTCCAAAAGCAATCTAACATAGAGTCACCTCACAATTGTCAACATCTAGTCATTGATACTCAGTCATCTTATGTTGCTGACTTTTCAGAAGTTTAATATTAATGGAAAAACTCCTACAGGGTGACCCCCCAAAACGGGCTCCAACTTTCGGCCTTTATTGATTTCTTAATTCGAAAAATAATTAAAAAATAAGTCTTTCGAAAGTTGGAGCCTCATTTTGGTGGGGTCATCCTGTATTCCTCACTTGATCACTTCCTAAATGAATTAAATTACGACAGTCACGGCAGTTGATTTTATTCAGTTAACCATTCTCTTTTTTTATAAATAAACTGCAATGATGCAGTTAAAAGAGTAATGGCTTGCCTCCTTTACTCTGCATCGGGTTCGACTTGGGGGGGCGCTTCTCCCCTATCCTAAGCAAGTGTTTCTGTATCAAATGAACCAATCTAACTGCCTTATTTGACACATGACACTCGCTTGGGGTGGATGAAAGCCTCCTCTCGCCCCCAAGTGTGCCCGACGATGTGTTAAGAAGGCACACCATTGTTATTTTGACTGCATTTTACATTTTCGTTTGGCGGTTTAATCACTAATGTTTGAGTGACCAAATCGATCTCCTAAGAATAGTAGTAGTCAGTAGAGAGTAGTTTAAAAAGTGAGTTAAGGACCAGGTAGCTAGTTATGTATTTCCTGTGAGAATAGGGTAGTCCCCTGTTGAAAATGAGGCAGCAGGTTTAATGGCAAGAAATGCCGAAGATTTTTAAGAAACAGGTAGCCAAGAATACACACTTAGTGGAGGAATAAGTTTCCCTGTGTTTAGGGTAAGGTAGTAGGGCCTGATTAAAAGGTAAGAGATATATTTTTTAGTGAACCAGGTGCTAGAAAGATAACCTTGTGGGAATAGGTTTGAGCTGAGGATGAGGTAGAGTCAGAAAGAGACAGTTGTGTAGAGGTTCTAGAAAACAGGCATGTGGGAAGTTATAGGATGTTCACTTTGAAAATAGGGATGTTTGTTTCGATGGTGAAGTAGTAGAGCTGAATGAGAGAGAAAATGGGGATAAAAGATGTATAAATAAATAGGTAGCTAGAGAAACCCCGTGGGGAGAGTTCGTTTATGTTGAAGGTGAACTAGCAGGTCTAGATGAAAGAGAGTGTTGTTCTTTCATTGCTCCAAATGATCAGATGACCTCTGCTCCCTCTGATCCCTAGGGAGATTAAGGGAGAAAGCATTTGATATTATAGCCTGTACTGTAGGGCTCCATCAACGTTACCACAAATAACTAGGGCCACGCCTTCCGAGAGATTGTCCTGAGGGACCCGTGGTGGGAAGCTGTTGCATGCTGTGGGATTTTTATAGCACCCCAAGTGGTAGTGGTCCATGAGACAGTTAGTGGTGGGAGTTCACTGGCAAGTTAACGTCACGCAGATTGCATTCAGGTGGGGGGTGGTTCCACACCTACTGGGAGGCTAGTTTAAAAAAAAAACACCCCCTTGGCTGCTGGGCGGTGAAAGGGAGAAATGGATAGAAGAGATTGTATTCTGCATTTTCAGGTTAGGTATTTAGGTGAAGATTTTTGTAGGCTACGATGTTTGTACGTTGGTTAACTTTGAGAAATAAAAGCCACACCTCCATCCCTCTCTCATACTATATTACACTCCGCCACTTTCACAAGGTTCAAGAGCTTTCAGGTCCAAATACCTCGTTGGCTTCCACATAATTATTTAATAAATAAATCAATTCTTTCGTATCTTATAAAAGTATTTATAATGGTGTATTTTTGAGACTAAGTCAACCTAAGTATTTAATTCATAAGCATTCCTTAAGTGAGTCAGTGGTTCGTACCATTAGTGACTTCAAAACAAGTTATTGATTTGTATCAACAAGTTCATTATTCTTAAAACAACAACTCTACATAAATGCTACAGTCCACAGAAATTCCGCAGAACATAAATTTTGTTCCAACCAAGACGTTTTTAACATTCAGTTAGTCCATCCAGAAAGATCATAAATTGGCATAACTAATATCAGATTAAGATGCAATTTCTTTATCGTAGTAGAGTTGTAACCGACGCACTTTGCACGCGTGAGGTCGCGGGATCGAATTCTGCAGTTCGCTGATGAGTTTTTCATAACGAGTATAATGAATATATTTTTTTTAGGAGGATCTAACCATCGATTTACTCTCTCTTTTTAGAACCTCATATTTCTCAGTAAAGATCTCCTGATTAACATGAGATCCGAGCCACGGGTATCTACAGGGTATGACAGCTGTCGTAAAGTCGGCGCGAATCGAACTCCATCTGATGACTAACCACATAACATAGCATAATTCCACGGATGTAAAAAGCTACAAGGGCCTATCAAAGGACATCCGAGTCAATTCCATACCCCGAACATCCTTCCATATAATAACATCACATAACATTAAAAAACATAACATAAAATAACTTAACATCTGATAACATAAAATAAAATAACATAATATAATTTCCCAGATAACAAAAGCCACAAGGGCCTATCAAAGGTCATCCGCATCTGTCAAAACCCACCTACAAAATGCATCCATAGGATTGTGTCAGATCATGCATCTACAATATACAATTCCAACCATCCACAGGAATGTGTCAAAAACAAAAAAACATCAAGACTCGTCAAAATCCAAATCAATCATAATATACAATAATATAAAACTGCATCCACATGATGAGTCAAGAATAAACCCCCTCCCCCCGAAAAAAAAGTTAATCCTCCTTCCCCATATAATCATCTAATCTGAGTTTGAAAACATTTAAATTTGGACTGTCTACTGTCTCAGATGGCAAACTACCGTCTACTTTCCAACTCAAATAACTTGCTAAAATCCAACTTATCCATCCCAGAACAGATTTTAAAAAGCTCAATCATATCTTCCCTCACACATCTTATTTCGAATGAGAACATATTTAATACCCTCAGTCTATTTTCATATTAAAGGTGCTTCAGGGAAGGTATTATTTTTGTTCATCCAGCATGGACCGCCGAGGCCAGTCGGTCTATATTTCCACTGAGCTCCGTAATATTCAATAATGAATTCGTAACGAATATATAAACCAAATTATCTGCATGACTTTTCTAATAACGGTCTTCTTAGATGGCGCGAGTTTGCAGGAATTCGGTCCTTTCACTATCGATCCTCTGATCGTTGGTTGATGCATCTCTAAAGCTATGCTTGATCTAGTTTTTCGATCTTTTAAAGAAAATAGTTGCAACTAGGATCTAACTTCACCGGAAAGAGGAGATCATAAAACTAAGACGAAAACCAACGAGGGAATCTCTGACAGAAAGTTTGTGAGGAGAGGTTTGGATAGAAATTGGTATAGTTAGAGGAAGTGAAAATATGCAGAAGTTTATAGAGGGGGTGCTGGGGGGGAGCTTCAGAAAAAGTAGACTCTCTTCTTTCAACTAGATTTTTGTTACCCTCCCCCCCCCCATTACCATTTAATAAATTTAGTTTACCTCTTGACCTGACCTGACTCCTTCTCCTAACAGGGAGTAGTCGGAGGGAAGAAAGAGGGCGGAGTACCGAAGGTGATATAATCACCTCCTTCAAGATTTGCCGCTCAGTCTTCAAAGATAGGTGATTGAGTTCGGAGGTTTCTCTCTGGTTTCGTTTGGCCGTGATCCTCTTTGCTTCGGATTTTGGTCACAGGTGGTGTAAATTGCAAAGCCTTTTAATGACCCGTGTCCTGTTTTGAAACCTAATTTTACATGTTTAAATGACCCGTAGTGGTTGGTCTAAGATTTTCAATCTAAAATTTCCATTTTGGAACTATAGTAGTGTAAAAAATTCATGGTAATTTAACGCTGATCAGTGGAGGTATACTGCACGGAGCTGAGTGATCCTGGAGATAAGTTATCAATTCCGGAAGGGGTGTGTGGAGTTAAGGAGAGGTTTAGCAGTTGTTGTGTAGAGGTTTGATTGAATTTGAGGCGCTATTTACACGGATTCTAGAAATCTAAACGAAAATATGGGCGACACTACTTCGGAGACGATTACTGATAGAGAGCTATTTGGGATCGGACTTTCCTCAGGCTATGGACTGCGTCCCAAGGACTGGAAAGTCCCTCATGGGGACTCGGGCCAAAATTCATTGGAATATTGGGACTACACGATGGAACTTGAGATGCTGAAAGGTCCTGCAGGTAAGGGTAAGGATTAATTGGATATTGATTAAGTTAAGAAAGACTCTCCAGCGAGGGGGCCATCACTTTTTCAGAACTGGTTACGTCTAGAAGAGTTGCACGTCACGGGAAGTAGTGTTGAAGAGCATTAATGTGAAAAGGTAAAAAGTAATCAAAGGGCTTATATTGGAGTTAAATACTAGAAAGCCATCTGGCCCAGACAACCTTCAGTAAATACCTAGATTAGGACCCAACCCCTAATTAAATAAAATGAAGAATTTTTTAACGGTATTTTTGTTGTAAAGTCTTCCAATCGTGGGTTTCCGCATATTTCAAAATAAAATAAAGCATCTCAGTAATTCACAAAATATAAGGAAAACCGTGATTGTAGGACTATCTCCCCAAAAGAACCACCCTAACATGCTTATTTTTACTCGTTATGAATAAAGCCATTCAAAATGAGTCCAATGAGAGAGTTTGAAACTTTAAGGAAAGAACTGATTCCAATAATTTGGTAGGGCTCATCACCGACCTACCCGAACTCGGTGGAGGAACTTATCTTAGGGTGAAAGGCTTAAGAGACTAAATTTACATAGGTTAGAAAGAAAAGTAGTTCAAGGACTTGATTGAAGTCTAAAAGTGTGCAAAAGGTTGTACAAGTGGAGACATGGGTAACGTTCTTATTTTTAGAGGACAGGAAATCACACCCTAGTAATAGGTTTAAGCTGGACAGGTTTAGGAACGAAATTGGTCTACTAAGTGGTAGATGAATAGAATAGACTCGCTAGTCATGTGATAGAAACGTCCTCCCTGCGGCGTTTTAAGAATAGATTTATAGATGAGGATGCTAGGTGGTGTAGTAATAAGGTAGCGAGCCGCCTTATATTTTACACCTTACCTTGATGTGGGATCGAACTGGGTGATAGGAGCAGGAGCTACCTCGTATAGGCTATTAATTACCCTTTTAAAATACGTCCTTTTCTTAAGACACGTCTGGTATTATATTTAACTAATTTGAGTTAATTAGGTCGTTAACCGGACTAGGTTCGGTTTGATAAACAAGAACTTAGTGTTGATCGAATGCTATTTATTTGTCCTTAAGGGAGGAGGTTCTGATTTTCAATGGAAGAGGGAGAATTCGATCCAACTTTCAGTAATAGTTTCGTGCCAACGAGAGCATTTGGGCCAGGAATTTATTGTGCAAGAAAATCTGAAGGTTTGGTAGTGGTATTACATGTGCGAGAGATTGTCGGGGGCATGCAGCTCTCCCCGACCTTTGTGCAGTCGAGTTAAATTTTTCTGCTAAATAAGGTGTGACTACCAATGACGTTTTGGAAGACAAAATTGTAACATATAATATATACCATACCTGAATTGATAATTAATTATGATACTGCTCTAAGATAGAGTAGATTGATAGATAAAAGAAAGGTATATTTGTTTTTAGTGAGAAATGTAATTAGAGGTGCCGAAGTGAAGGCAATATCTCTAACCATCAACTGAACTGACTCGGGGGAATTGCGTGCTCCATCTTTACTACTCGCCGCCTTCATTCAGGTTAACATAACATAATTTCACGGATGACAAAAGCCACAAGGGCCTAAGAGAGAATTGAAAAGATTGCAATCACTACTAAATCGATCTGCTCGATTGGTATTCAATCTGCCTCCTGGTACCAGTACTTATTCTTATGTTTGATTTGCATTGGTTACCTATAATAGCACGCATTAAGTTTAAAATTTGTTTGCTGACATTTAAGGCACTTAAATTTGGAGAGCCATACTATATTCGTGAGATGGTTACTCACTATTCCTCGAACTGTAATGTTGCTCTTCGGACGTTGGACGACCCTACTCGTCTGACTGTACCATTTGTAGAGAGAGGAAACTCCTACTCTTGCAGAGCTTTTTCATATATTGCCCCTAAATATTCCAACGAATTGCCAATGGATATAAAGTGTGCTTCATTAGTTGATATATTCAAGAAAAGGTTGAAAACGCACCTGTTCTCTCAACTTATGACCCTGATTCAAAGACTGTCATTGGATTATAAGTTATAATATGTGTATGTATGCATATGTGTATTTTGGGACACAGTAGGTTCCAATGAACTCTATTAATAGCCAAATTGTTGACGGTGGTATGTATACCATAAATTATTTATTAGCCAAACTGTATATGTATATTTTAAACACACTAGTTTCTAATGAATGCTCCTAATTACTGACGGTGGTATGTATACCATAATTTATTTAATCGCTTAACCATAGATGTATGGTATTTCTAAACTGATATTGTGGTTTGTCCACAATTTCTGGGTTGAATCCGACTCTTTGTGCAGTCACTCAGACCCTAATGTACCATCCAGCGCCTTTGAAACTTGGCCAGATTGGCGAATAGTGATAAACGCGCTATATAAATATTATTATTATCCGCATCTGTCAAAACCCACCCGCAAAATGCATCCAGCGGATTGTGTCAGATCATTCATCTACAATATACAATTCGAACCATCCACAGGAATGTGTCATAAACAAAAAGCATCATCAAGACTCGTCAAAATCCAAATTAATCATAATATACAATAATAAAAAACTGCATCCACAGGAATGAGTCCAGAATAACCCCCCCTCCTAAGTTAACCTTCCCTTCCCATATAATCATCTAATCTGCATTTGAAAACATTCAAGTTTGGACTGTCTACCGTCTCAGAGGGCAAACTATTCCTGTAATCTACCACTTTGTTGGCGAAAAAATATTTTCTAACATCCAAACTGCACCTGTTTTTTAATTTTTAAGTGGTGACCTCTAGTCCTATTACTACCTTCCAACTCAAATAACTTGCTAAAATCCAACTTATCCATCCCAGGACAGATTTTAAAAAGCTCAATCATATCTCTCCTCACATATCTTATTTTGAATGAGAACATATTTAATACCCTAGGTCTATCTTCATATTCAAGGTGCTTCAGGGAAGGTATTATTTTTGTTCCCCTCCTTTGTACCGACGCTAGCAGGTTGTCATGTCAATTTTATTGCTGGGTTGCCCTCTTTTGTTTTCTATATAATATATTCTACGATTATATAATTGCCTCGTTGGTTTTGATTTTTTAAAACCATTTAAGCGTGGACGGGAAATATCATGGTTAATGGATGCTTGGTATTTAGAAATTTGTTTAACATATTTTTTATTCCTTCAGATTGAATTTATTGAAAAATATATCTTAAATAGATTCTGAATTTGTTAAAAAAAAGAAGAATCTATTTTAAACAATTTCGAGTCAGCCGAGTGTTGTAACTAAATTCAACGCTCGATTTCTGTTCGAAAAGAGAAGGAATAAAATTGTTCTGGTTGAATTCGCTTTTAACCTGATTTAAAAAACCCTCTCAAATCATCTTTATATTATGGTCTAAATTTTTTTAAAACCCCATCAAAATGCTTAATTGTTCCATATTGGCTGTAAGTTTTTTAAAGATAATTGTAGTAATCGCTTATCCTTGATCTTTAAGGTATAAAGTTTTGTTGCTCCATGACCTGATCAAAGGATATCGTGTTAATAAGCCATTCCAGGACAGGATTGTTACATGTGAAAAAGAGTGGGGTTTTAACTACCATATTAAGCACTAAAAAAGAATGCTTGCTCAAAAATAAAACCGTATCCTTACTCTAAAATAAAACCGTATCCTTACTCTTAGATGTGGCCTTCTACAGCAGAAGGCTATGTTTACATAAAGTAGGATGTTAAGTATTCAGTATGAAGTCCTGAATAATAAGCAAATACTTGTTGCAATTGTTTAACATTTGCTCTGCACCCTAAATGAAGTTGAACAAAAAAACAATGGTCAATCGTAATCATCTCATTCATGACTATGCACGTCCACATGTGCTACCTTTTACTCCCCATCCCCCCCGCCAATAATGCGGTAGGTTGTGAACTTCCTCATCCTCTATATATACCACACTTTGAATCGGCGGATTTTATACATCGGTGCGATCACAGTAGTCTTTTTCGACGTACAATTGACACCACGTTCCTAATCTTACTCCTCCTAATACCAGAGAGGCTTTACTAGTCGTTTATTTTAACCATCCAAAACCACTACGCGTAACTTCTCTCACACTTTTGAAATACTCATCTCGTGTAGATGAAGAGTAAAAATCTTGTGGAACAAAAGTTAAAATAATTTCGGAAATACACCAATTTTGATGGAAATAGAGAGAACGAAATACAGAGTAAGATGAGGAAACGGGGTGGAAAGGAAGGAGAGAAGCTATGTGGAGATTTGGCAACAGTGTGGGGCACGTGTTCACGATTCGGCCACACCCAAACGTCCTGTTCTCGCTGCGTCGACTATATGATCGGCGGAATAGCTATGAAATTGCCAGAACAAAATAATTTCCCTGCTAACCTTGTGAGGAATTTGACAACTATATTATTCGAAAAAGAATGTAAAATATAATGGTTTTAAATTTCGTTAGAATCGGCCGAATAGTTACAGTTATTACAAAAACAAAAAAAAACAAACAATCAAAATAGGAACCGACCGACGACATAGTGAGATGCAGAGTCGCACGCGACTAATACTTAAATTTTAATTTAATACTTTTTTTATTTCCAATTAAATGGACGCGCTTTAATGACTCAAATGAATGAGCATCCGACGGATTTCCTGCCATATAAGTTCGCTTTAGCTTCTGCAACAATGAAGAAATAGATTAATTACAGCCTATCTCAGATATTTTCCTCGTTGGATTATTTATGGGTTAAGTATGGACTTGCTTATTGTTCTGATGAATTAATAAGTCTGCCAAGGACAGCAATCCTTGAGGCAGATGGGAGAGACTTTAAGCCCCTCCAGAGCCCCCTCCCCCCGAAAAATATTTAATAACTCCGTCTTTATTTTACAGCTGTGCTGTGCAATTTTAAGATTTAAAGCTAAGACCAACGATGGATCTCACGATGTTTGTGTGGGGTATAGGAACACAAAAATACTACAGATAGCGTGTGTGGTATACTGGCCCATGTTATACCTCCGATATAACAATCCATAGACGAGATAACTCGTGATAATCCGTTAAAGGCTTAAAAGTCAGGATTGAGATTACGTTGGAAGGAGGGAGGGGAGGTGTATTTTCCTAATATATCATACTTTGACTTATGATTCCTACTGCGCCAAGTAGTCTCATTTCGGTATCGTCGCTGCTCGTATGAGAGTAGTAGGTGTATAGCTAACATCCGGAACTTTCTGTTCCCTCCCGGCCACAAAATCCTACGGGGGAACTACGCTTAAAAGCTAACACGCAATTTCACTATCACTTTTTTACAGATTTCTCGTGGCTTTAAAAAATTCCATTCACTAACCACACCAAATGTGACTTAACTCTGGTCAACGTGCTGTTCTTTCCATTTGTCTAGGGAACTTGGATAAGTAGTCTTTGTTCGTACTAAGTGATCCCCGCTCTCCGAATTGCGTTAAAGCCAATGCGGGTTCCTCAAGTTGACCCAATTGCTCATCCCACAACTTAGCATACCCATCGTTGCTTAACTTCGGAGGGTCATGGCAATTGTTCTTTTTAGGAAACCTGCGTGACAATCTCTACGACTAACCATAACCAGTACCCAGTGTCGTTTAAAATCTCAAAGTTGGTGGGATTCGTGGCAATTGCCCATTATTTGCGACCCCGTAAGGGGCGCGGCGATTTGCCGTCCTGGCCGCCGTGCTGACTGGACTCAGCACCCCGTCCGACCCCAGATAACCTCTTCTCCTTCTTTCAGACAGCCTGTATTTCTCCCCTACTTCGTCGCTTTTCATACAACCTCTCCCACAATTTTCTCTGGTCGGCCTCTAATTTCACAGGGTAGATGCTGACCTTCTTCTCAGCCAACCGGCCCGGATCGGGGCTGAGGGGACAATGTTCCGTGACCCCTGAGCTCCGGTCCGGGATGGGTTTTTTAACAACCTGCTTCATCCCCACCCATACCTTCCTCACATCCCTTTTACTTTCCTCTTCGCACACTATAAATTTTATGCCGTGTCTAAGGTGGAACCACCATGCCGATGGACTGCAGGCCACCAGGCGGGAGGGGTGGTCCCAAATGGCGGTGCAACTGCGAGAGATGGTGAGCTATTGCGTCCCATATAAAAAAGAGGGTCGCCATGCCCATGTATGCAAATAATAAAAAAACCCAAATCTCTTCCCATTCCCCCTTGTACACTGACGGAGCCGCCCTCGGGCAGCTCCACCGAAAAAATGGAGGTTTCCCCCGTTGTGCTTGCGCAGGGGACCCTCCATATTTCTTTAACCGGAGAGGAGGCTTACTCCTCTACTACGGGTGAAGGGGACTCCCCTCTAACCCCCTTCTCTAGAGGTGCATTCGGGCACCTCCCTATTTCCAGCGGCAGTCCCTCCTTTTCTTTCTAAGGGGACTGCCAAGAAAGCGAGCAGGCAGCCCATTGCCTACCGCCCCTCGTGTAAGCCGCTCGGTAGGGCAAACCCTCTTAGGGGGGAGAGGAAAGCCAGGCCCCTTCGGTCGCTTCCCTCAAAAGACCTACTGTCAAGAATATTAAACCTTGCCGGGGTCATGGCCTGTGCCTCCCTACACCTGACTAGAGACGATGATAGCAACGGGACCTGCGATGTCCTGGGGGGGGGGATGGCCAAGTGGAGGCCCCCCCTGAGATAGACATGGCCCTTGAGGCAACCCAACCTCAAACGGTAGGGCATTCCATGGGGGGGAATCCGGGCTCGGCTTTAAGCACCGAATCCGCCCCTATGCAAGGTCCTCCTCAAATGGCTGGGGTTTCCGAGGCAGTACAAAAAGGGGAGGGATCTCCTCGAACCGGTGTCCCTACGACCACCAGGACCTTCTCCATTTCGGAGAAGGACTTGGCTGAGGCCGGTCCATCTGGCCAAGGGGCTCCTACCGGCGGAGGTCAGAAGCGGGTTCATTCCCCGCTCTCCTTGGCAAGCGACCAAGCCAAGATCGGCACATCCGGTCCCTCTGCCCCCCCCAGGGTCCGGAGCCCCCGACTAAGACGAAAACATCATGGCCCCTCATTCAGGGGCGTTTTCGAGCCCGCTGGCTTTAAACGCTTCCTAGTTATTTGCTCCACTGATGGCAGCATGTTGGCCAAGGGCAACATGATCCATCAGAGGAGAGGATTAGCTAGTGTAATTGGTAGAGAGCCGAAGGTGACCCGTTTCTCGGACGGCAGCCTTCTGGCGAATGCCGCCGAGGCGGCCAAGATAAGTGCTCTTCGGACACCACGATGAGTGTGACGCCGCACTCTACAATGAACTTTGTGTAAAGAGTAGTTTATGCGAGGGAACTCGTTGACTCCTCCATTGAGGACATCACCTTAGAGCTGGGGCGGTCAAGGTCGAACGTGTGGTGAGGAAACAGGGAGGGGCCTCGAGACCCACCCCTACACTCTTCGTCACGTTCGACTGTGACAAGCTCCCTGAGTCGGTGCGTGCCGGTTGGTACCGCTACCGCGTGAAGGCATTCGTGCCACTGCCGCGGCGGTGCTATTACTGTCACCGCTTCGGCCACACGAATCGATCATGTAGACGTGCAAAATCGGGGTCACCCGAAGTCTGTGTAAATTGCTCCAAGGTCGCACACGATAAGTCCAAATCGTGTGTGGCCAAGTGTGTCAATTGCGGAGAGCCGCACCCTGCTTCTTAGAAGCAATGTGGTGCATATCTCCTTGAGAAAGAAATCCTGGCCGTTCAGGCCCAGGATCGACTCTCATTCCGCGAGGCTAAGGACTTGGTCCTGGCGCGCCCGGCTCTGCCTGGGACGTCATATGCCTCAATAGTTAGAAAAGCACCCTCTGCTCCTGGCCCATCCAGGCCAACGAGCACGGTTGTTTCCGCGCCCATTCGGAGCCCTTCTGCGGGCTCTACTACACCCGGGCGCTCCCCTGGTAGAGCTGGCGGCAAAAAGGGTTCACACCCAGCCCCGGCTAATACCAGGGCTCCCCCCTCTTCCCCCAGCGTGACCGTTTCCCGTAAGGCGAAACGGCCACGCGCCTCCACAGAGTCGTTAGACTCGCAGGAGGCAACACCCCTGAAGATGGTCGCTAGGCCATCTGCCGCCATCCACGGCTTCACCCCGACCCAGATTTGTTTCTTAATGGGGTGCGCCTGGATGTGGTTGAGTCGCACCGTTTCCTTGGTCTTGTATTCGACCGACGCCTCACCTGGGAGGCTCATATTCGCAGCCTTAGGGTCTCTTGTACCCGCGCCATGGACATTCTCCGTTCCGTGACGTTCAGCGCTTGGGGCGCTGATAGGGCTATCGCCTTACTTTTTTATCGATCCTTTGTTCGCTCGAAGCTCGACTACGGATGCGAGTTTTATGCATCCGCAGCCGAGCGTTTATTGCGGAAGATGGATTCGATCCACCACACCGGCCTTCGCCTTGCGACCGGTGCCTTCCGCACTTCCCCCATTGAGAGCCTGTTGGTCGATGCTGGGGAGATGCCACTCGCTCTGCGCCGCGTGCAGTGCATCACTCGCCTGTACGCGCGAGCCCGGCACCTCCCTCAGTCGCTAACAGCTCTCACTGCATCCGCAGCTGATCTCGATGGTGCCTATGCCGCCGAGAGACGCCAGTCATACCCTAAGCCCTTTGGGTTTAGGGGCAGGAAACTCCTTCGAGAGGTAGATATAGCTCTCGGGCCGGTGGCGCCCCTGGTTCTGCCCAGGACGCCACCCTGGAGTGTACCACATTTGGCTATTTGTCGCCACGCCTCTGCTCCCAAAGCTTGTACTGCGCCGGGAGTATTGCGTTCGACCTTTTTGGAGCACACATCGTGTCACGCTGGTACCGTGCCAGTGTATACGGATGGCTCCAAGTCACAAGAGGGGGTCGGCTTCCACGCCGTATCCCCACTGTTTGAAGTCAGCGGGGCTCTACCAGGCGCTGCGTCTGTCTTCACGGCCGAGCTGGTGGCAATACACCACTCGGTACGCGAGATTACGCGACGTGCCCGGTTCGGAGACCGGATTGTGATCTATAGCGACTCATTAAGCGCCCTGAGTGCTCTCGGGGCATTGGAATCTCCGCATCCCCTGGTTCGCGATATCCGTGACGCCACGGTTTTGGCGAGCCGGGCAGATGTCGAGATTATCTTCTGCTGGGTTCCTGGACATGTAGGAATTGCGGGGAATGAGAGCGCCAAAGAGTCCGCGAGGACTCTGCGACCAGACCAGCGTTTCGCTCTTCCTCACACCGACTACATGGCAGGAATACGGGCAGCTCTTCGGACTGCTTGGCAAAGAAGATGGGAGACGGTCGAAGGGAACTTAAAGTTGCGTGCCATTGCGCCGCGACTGTTCCCATGGACCTATCCCCCAATGCCGCGGCGGCTTCAGGTTGCTTTCTGTCGTCTCCGAATCGGACACACTCGTGTGACGCATCGCTATCTGATGGAGCGCTCGCCTGCGCCCTATTGCAACGACTGCGTCGTCCCCCAGACTGTTCGGCACATTCTTGTCGAATGTCCCAGTCTGGGTGATCTTCGCGCACGATACCTGTCCCAGTACCGGGATGGGCGGGGTCGCTACCGCCTGTCCCTTGTGCTTGGGACAGATTCGTGCACACTGACTTGTGGACTTGTTGACTTCTTGGGGGAGGCCGGCCTTCTCCCTATTATTTAAGCAAGGTTTGTTTGTTTTTTTTTCTTGTTTTTTGCATTTGTTTTGTTTTTTTGTTTGTTTTTTTTTTCTTTAGTTGCACGCTCCTGCGCCGGGGGGACCTCTCCCCGACGCACCAGCTTGCTTCCTTTCCCCCTTTTGGGGTGTTTTTTTTTTTTCTCTTTAATTTCATTTTAAAGTAGCCTAGAACTAGGCCAGTTTTAATACGGCGACTAATGCCCAAGTAGGCAGTCGCCAGATGAGCTCTTAAAAAAAAAAAAAAAAAAATGCTCCCCCAGCATTCAATGCACGTCCTGATGTCACGAAAGCAGCCGGCTGGATTTTTCCTCCAGAGGCGGAGAACCCTTCAACGACAGGTTTACTGTGAGTGAGTTGCGCTTCGCTCTTGCTTCGTGCACGGACACCGCCCATGGTCCGGACGATGTCCCGTACGCCATGCATGGACACCTGGGTGAGCGAGGCATGGCCTTAGGGTCTCTTGTACCCGCGCCATGGAGATTCTCCGTTTCGTGACGTTCAGCGCTTGGGGTGCTGATAGGGCTACTGCCTTACTTTTTTTAGATTCTTTGTTCGTTAGAAGCTCGACTACGGATGCGAGTTTTATGCATCCGCAGCCGACCGTTTATTGCGGAAGGTGGACTCGTTCCACCACACTGGCCTTCGACTGGTGTTTTCCGCACTTCCCCCATTGAGAGCCTGTTGGTCTATTCTGGGGAGATTCCACTCGCTCTACGCCACGTGCAGTTCATCACTCGCGTGTATGCGCGAGCCTGGCGCCTCTCCCGGTCGCCAACAGCTCTCACTGCATCCGCAGCTGATCTCGATGGTGCCTATGCCACCGAGAGCCGCCAGTCATACCCTAAGCCCTTTGGGTTTAGGGCCAGGAAACTCCTTCGAGAGCTAGGTATAGCTCTCGGGCCGGTGGCACCCCTGGTTCTGCCCAAGGCGCCACCCTGGAGGGTACCACATTTGGCTATTTGTCGCCACGCCTCTGCTCCCAAAGCTTGTACAGCGCCGGGAGTATTGCGTTCAACCTTTTTGGAGAACACACCGTGTCATGCTGGAACCGTACCAGAGTATACGGATGGCTCCAATTCCGAAGAGGGGGTCGGCTTTCACGCCGTATTCCCCCTGTTTGAAGTCAGCGGGGCTCTGCCAGGCGTTGCGTCTGTCTTCACGGCCGCCCGGTGGCAATACACCACTCGGTACGGGATATCACGCGACGTGCCCGGTTCGGAGACCTAATTGTGATCTATATCGACTCACAAGCGCCCTGAGTGCTCCCGTGGCATTGGAATCTCCGCATCCCCTGTTTCGCGATATCCTTGACGCCACGATTTTAGCGAGCCGGGTGGATGTCGAGATTATCTTCTGCTGGGTTCCTGAACATGTAAGAATTGCGTGGAATGAACGCGACGATGAGGGGCACCAAAGAGTCCGCGAGGACTGTGCGACCAGACCAGCGTTTCGTTCTTCCTCACACCGACTACATGGCAGGAATACGGGCAGCTGTTCGGACTTCTTGACAAAGAAGATGGGAGACGGTCGAAAGGAACTTAAAGTTGGTTGCGTGCCATTGCGCCGCGACTGTTCCCATAGACCTATCACCCAATGCTGCGACGGCTTCAGGTCGCTTTCTGTCGTCTCCGAATCGGGCATACTCGTGTGACGCATCGCTATTTGATGGAGCGCTCGTCTGCGCCCTATTTTGACGACTGCGTCGTCCCCTAGACTGTTCGGCACATTCTTGTCGAATGTCCCAGTCTGGGTGATCTTCACGCACGTTACCTGTCCTGGTACCGAGATGGGCGGGGTCGCTACCGCCTGTCCCTTGTACTCGGGACGAGTGCGTGCACATTGACTGGTGGACTTGTTGACTTTGGGGGGAAGGCTGGCCTTCTCCCTATTATTTAAGCAGGGGTTTTTTTTGCTTTCGTTTTTTTTCCATTATAGGTCGCACGCTCTTGCGCCGGGGGTGACCTCACCCCCGACGCAGGAGCTTGCTTACTGATTGCTTCCTCTTCTCTTTTTTTGGGGGGGCAGTTGTTTTTTGTCTTTAATTTTATTTTAAAGTAACCTAGTTCTAGGCCAGTTTTTAATACGGCAACTAATGCCCAAGTAGTGCGGCGACTAACCATACCCAATGTTGCTTAACATCTCGAAACCACTGGGATTTGACGGGATTGTCCATTTTAGCGCGAACGCTTGCGCGCCGACTTTATTGTGTCACGGAAACTAACCCACGTGAGTTAATTGACGAGAAACCCTTGCACGATGGGGGGCCCTGCTTGAGTTGATCTTTGCTAGGGGGCCCTGATTGAGCTAATCTTTGTGAGGGGCTCTGCGTGAGTGCCTTTTAATTCACTGGCCTAGCGCCTCGTGATTGCCCCGCGACCACTTTCTCCGCCGTTTACTCGTTATCGGGAAATTGCCTTCATCCACGGACCCGATTCTCGCCGTCTTCCGAAGGTTTTTTCCTATGGGTTCGCTAGATGGTGCTCCTTCACGGTGTATCCAGGCATATCTTAATTCGGGAACTTAACGACTTTAAGAGTGTAGTGGCCAGCCTGTCTCAAGCGCCTCTAGTGATATACCGTTTACGTCTTATCCCCGCCAATTTCCGGATCAAGATTACCCTTCGAAAGCTACTGATAAAATGCCCTCATTGGTTTACACTTGGTACCTCATTTAAGAAACAAACCAAAGAGTATCGTTTGTGCAGAAAGGCCCGTAAAGTGTTAAAGTTTGGGTAAGTGAAAATGCGTTTAAGACTCTCACTAGTATAGGGAGATTACCTAAATGATCGGGACAGGAAGGGCACGGAACTAACCCCCCTCCTTGCCCTGAGCGTTGGGGTAAAGAGGGTACGTAATATCAGAGGTTAGCTGCAGCGTAGTTTCTCGGGCTACATCTGATGACCCCCTTATGGGGTCTTCTTAAGGGGATAGGTTGTGTGAAGTCAAAATCTGCATAAATTTAGGAAAGAGCGACTAATGCCCTTAGGGTTAGTCGCCAAATAGGCACTTTAAAAATTGTAGGAGAGTTACGCGACCTCATTCACTAGTATTAAACGTACTCCAATTTAGCCATGCATCTCGTGCACATTTCAGAGATGTAGTTGTGTACGTAACTATATATCAAATGCATGCAATTGATTTATGTATTTCTATATGTAAATAAACTTCGAATTTATGCATGGAAATGCGCGGCGAATAGTCATTAACTTGGCATGTATGTATGTAGTTACCCCTGTGTGCATGTAGTTACCCCTGTGTGCATGTAGCTTTGTATTTAATTGCACGGCTAACTCATTCCTTTAAATAAGTCTTTTCCTGTTATCCAATCACGTTTGATATGCGTTCTCTTAAATGCAGTCTTATAGGTTTTCTGGCCCTCTCCTGCCCATTATTTTGGGGTAAATTTACTAAATTGTTAAATTCCTGTGTTGAGGATTTAGGACGCCTGCTTAGTCTCGGATACAAACTGGTCCAGGTACTTCCGCTACGAGCATCCTACTAGTTTTCAAGTTACGACCAGATTACTACTACTTCCGTCATGGTTTACAAAATTTTTAATTAATATAACAACCCTGTATACATTAGCGCCCCCTCACCCCCATTTAGCGAGGTATTTGTTTACCTTTTTTTTTTGCTGGGTCTTGCATTACATTCTCTTCGTACCACGAAATTAGCCACAATTTAGCTAATTGCCTATTGCACGCAACCTGCGTGGCGTGCAGGTAATGTCAAATTACCAGCGGATCGTGTGAGAATTTGTCTTGCAGGCAAATTTCTGAAATTGGTTCATTAGGGCGTTAACAGATTACTGCAGTGATATATTTTGAACGAATTCTGAAATTTGAAAGTAATTTTAATTTTTGTAATGATTTTCCCAAACAAATTTTCCCTCTCAGTGATACAAGTGACTTGGCACTCCACATAGTCTTCCAACTCTGGTCTAGTTTACATTTCCACTAGCCTAATCACACCACTTTGCCCTAACGGCTAAAAAAATGCAATCGTTTGTTTGGGAAGGGGGAGGGGGTACGATCGATTCATCCCCCCTCCCAGGCCCGTCTCAGTGGGGGACTATAAATTGGATCTGGCTGCCCCCTCCCTTCATGCAAAGATTCTGCCCTATCCACAAGAAACTTTCAAAAACAGTTTGCTAAGCTCAGCTTCAGAGTTCGCGTGTATTTGCATCCTCCGATTCTTCTCATTAGAGACCTACTTGCGTAAATAGGCTTCGATCTACCTCGTTCAAAGATAATGGCCAGTTAGATCCCCAAACGCTTTTAAAAAGTATCCTGATTTTCAAATTAGTAGTAGTTAGGGTGATTCGCCCCTCTATCTTGTATGGGATCCTCCCTACCGGATAGTAAAATTAACATAAGATAGGAATGACGGTCAACTGTAAGTCCGAAGTCGGCAGGGTGGTAAAGAGCACATTAGGGTGTGTAGGTAGCCTGCCGTTTTTTTACACAAACCAGTCATGATAGAACAGCAGGATCTAGATACTCTTAAAAAAGGCCCTTCTTTACTAAGCCAACTTGGAGAAGTTATCTTTAAAATTTAAGTGAACTAGATTGTATTTGTACTTTTGAAAATTAAGTTACTAAAAATAGATCTAAGATGATTCGGCAAAAACAAACCGAATATACGTCAATCTGTACTCTGGCACTTTACAGATGGCCTATCTTTGTTGGGCCATTTTAGATACGACATCTTTAACTCAATTTAGATACGACTTATCTTTACTAGTCATCATTGGTATGGCTGATCTCGATCCGTGGTTGCATACAGTGCTTTGGGGCGCCCTCGAGGATTTTCAAAAAAAAAACACCCAGGTAATAAATTAGTTTATATTCTATATTTTTAGTTATATTCAATGTGATTTTTTTTATAATTAAAAAGGGGCGCCGAACTTCTGCTTACCCAGGGCGCCAACAACCATAGGCCCCGTCCTGGTTGCATACACATGTGAATGGATTCCTGGTGTTTAAAATTCCGTCTAGATTTAATAATCGTTGTAGCAGTCGAAACGATCGTGACTTCACAATCTCTCGTTCTACCCCACGTGGGGGAATGAGGCCTCTTCTGGCAGTTGCACTGACAACGGTAATCCCCCATCAGTGGGGCAGTTTGGTAGTTGTGATGCGATGAATTCGTCCCCAAAATTCAATGTTATTTAGAGACAAGAATTTTTATATTGCTTTTGCTTTGTGACAAGGTGCCCCATCATGCTGAAAAATGGTTTTCATCTCCAAATTGCTCCTGAACTGTTGGGAAAGTGTTGATGGCTCAAGTTTTGGTACTGTTTGGAGTTCATTGCAGTGTTCTTGGGCTAGATTGTTAATGCTCCAGTTCCCTTAGAAGAGAGTTCGGGTGTTTCAATGTGGGCACGGCACAGGACTCATGAAAGCGCCCCTGACCCCCTTCTTCTCCTGACGAGAGATCTTCCAAAAGCTCCAAACAAGCGGAATGGAGCTTATATCACATTGCTCCATTCTTCAACAGTCTATTCTTTATATTTCTTACAAAAGTGGAGACTATCCGTCCTGTTCTTCTTGGTGAGATGAGACTTCTTCGTAGCCATTCTTGACTTGAGACCTTTGTCGAAGTCTCCTCTTCACTGTGCGTGCTGGAGCGTTCACACCTGCTTATTTCCAATCGTGACTTAAGGCAAGGCAACCTTGGCGTTCATTTGAATCTCTCAGGCGTCCAGAAGACCTCTTTAAAGGAGAATATTTAGTCTTCTTAAAGTCATTAATAATCCTAAAAATGGTTCTCTTAGCAACTAAAACCTTGCATTTGAGGACCCTTTGGTGCAGAGCGACGATGGGTGCATGAAAGAACCTCCCTTTTGAGCAGCTTCATGATATGTTAAAATGGATTCTTGGAGGTTCTTTTGAAACGTTTTCCTTTTAACACATTAAATCACTTCGTCTTAATTACACACAATAACATAGTCGTGCGAGTTTATCCTGCCTCGACAAATGCTGAAATTTGATGCTTAATTTTATGGCGGTTATTCTCGTTTTCCAGGAACATTTTGAACATCCCTCCCCTTCCCTCCAAAATGAGTAATAAACAATTGCTAGCATGAACTTGACATATATTGTGCGTCTGTTTGGTAGATAGGTGTAAGTACTGAAATTAATACAATGAACGTAGAGTACTTTCCTTGATATTTCTCTCCTAATATTAAATGAGTAAATTATTTAAAACAATGTGTACCACATGTGGCTCATTATTTGAAGCAATGTGTACCACATGTGGCTCATTATTTGAAGCATTGTGTACTACTTGTAGTCCATAAGAAAGCAGAGTAAAAAACCCGAAGACCCAGGGGCTAGCCATGGGACGTCCTATCCCTCACCTAAGCAGATATTTGCATATATTTTATATAATTTCCGTACTTTTAACTTTCATCAAAATGGGTCAAATTAATAGACCATCTCTAATATTACGAACTATTTATAGTCACGATTTACAAACTGCTTATCTCAAGTTGGTACTCACGAAAAGTAGAACCTATGTTTCACAGAACCTTTGTTTTGACGTCATTTATCCTTGAAAATGCTCTCACACACTCTATAAGTGTGAAAATGCTCTCACACACTCTATAAAGTGCTCCCTCACACCTCAAACTACAATAGTAAAGGAGAATAGTTTAAAAGGGTTTGTCGGGGAATAAATGCAGAAATTCCTGTAATTATGAGGTCTCAGACTACTGATTTGACGCTATGTATAGGCTGTAGTTTCCATGGCTACGGATATTCGGTTGATCTATAAGACATTACCCTTGCAGGGGGAGTAGCCTGTGTAGCTTGCTACACTTGTTACCAGGAATGGCTGCTCGCCCTCCCGGCCTCACTGTAAATTAGGGAAGTCCTGTCACTAATTGACTTGAACACTCTGGTAGGGCCTGGGAAAGTTTTTGTGCCCTCCCCCCTCGCTCCCTTGCTACGTTTTGTTGTTTTCTGGCCTCAACCACTTTGTCTACCTGCATTTGCTACCAGGAGGAACTGTTCTCACTCGGAGTGTAAATTAGGGACGCCCTGCCACTGGGTTAAATTGAATGGGATCTTTGAACCGGTGGAGCTGAGTTGTTGGTGTCATCCCTCCTCTCTCCGCCTCGGCATTCCTTTTTCTCTAAGGCCATCTCTTCAACCATCTTAGGCTTAAGGACCTTACCAGCTACCTCGTCTGGGTGTGCCTCTTCAGATCCTGGTTGTTCTCTCTGCGATTAGTACGTCCCAGTAATGATATCCGCCCTGTCGCCAGGCTCCTCTGGCTGTCCAGTTTGTAGCTGGCTCCTTTGCGGAACGACCGGCCACTTGGTAACTTCGTGAGCGACTCATAAATTGCCATGGGTGTTCTTGGGCATGTGAATATCCACACCACTGGTTTGCGTCATCCGTGACGCCACGGTTGCCTTCGAGCAGGGTGGATAGCGAGATTATCTTATGCTGGGCTCTTGTACATCTGTGAATTGCGGTGAATGAGGGCGACAAAGAGTCGGCGAGGACTGGGCGACCAGACCAGACAAACGTTTCGCTCTTCCTCACGGTGGACTCGCACAGTTTCCTTGGTTTTGTATTTGACCGACACCTCACCTGGGTGACTCATATTCGCAGCCTTTGGGTCTCTTGTATCGGCGCCATGGATAGTCTTCGTTCTGTGACGTTCAGCGCCTGCCTTACTTTTTTCATCGATCCTTTGTTCGTTCGAATCTCGACTACGGATTAGAGTTTTATGCATCCGCAGCTGAGCGTCTATTGCGGAAGATGGACTCAATCCACCACACTGACCTCCGCCTAGCGACCGGTGCATTCCACACGTCCTCCATTGAGAGCCTACTTGTCGATGCTGGGGAGATTCCACTCGCTCTACGCCGTGCACAGTGAATTATTTGCCTGTAGTTGCGAGCCCTGTGCCTCCCTCAGTCGCCAACAGTTCTCCCTGCATTCGCAGCTGATCGCGAATGTGCATATTCCTCCGAGAGACGCCAGTCATACCCTAAGCCCTTTGGGTTTAGGGCTAGGAAACTTTTTATAGAGCTAGATATAGCTCTCGGGCCAGTGGCGCCATTGGTTCTGCACAGGACGCCACCCTGGACGGTACTACCTTTGATTATTTGTCGCCGCGACTCTGCTCAAAGCTTCTACATCGCAAGGATTATTGCCTTTGGCTTTATTGGAGCACACTCCGTGTCACGCTGAAACCGTGCCAGTGTATACGGATGGCTCCAAGTCCGAAGAGGGTCGGTTTCCATTCCGTATCCCTTCTGTTTGAAGTCAGCGGGGCTCTGCTATGCACTGCTTCTGTCTTCACAACAGAGCTGGTTGCAATACACCGCTTGTTATAGGAGATAACTCGACGTGCCCGGATTGTGATTTATAATAATTCACAAAGCACCTGGAGTGCTCTCGGGGCATTGGAATCTCCGCATTTCCTGGTTCACCATGGTTTTGGAGAGCCGAGCGGATGTCAAGATTATCTTCTGCTGGGTTCCTGGATATGTGAGAATTGCGGGGAATGAGGGCGCCAGAAAGTCTAGGAGGACTGAGCGACCAGACCAGCGTTTCGCTCTTCCTCACGCAAAATACATGGCAGAAGTAGGGGCAGCCCTCCGTCCTGCTTGGCAAAGAAGATGGGAGACAGCCGAGGGGAACTTAAATTGCGTGCTATTACGTTACGACTGTTCCCATGGACCTACCATCAATGCCAGGACGGCTTCAAGCTGCTATTTTTCGTCTCAGATTTGGACACACTCGCGGGACGCACCGCCATTTGATGGAGCACTCGCCTGCGCATTATTGTGACGACTGCGTTTTCCCCCCAGACTATTGGCATATTCGTGTTGAATGCTCTAGTCTTGATCTTCGCGCAACTTGCCTGTCCCGGAACTGGGATGAACGGGTTTGCTACTGCTTTCTCTTGTACTTGGGACTGGTTCATGTACACAGTCTTGCCTACTGACTTTTTGGAGGAGGCTAACCTCCTCCACTTTGACTCTTTGTTGTAGATCGCATGTTTCTGCGCCAAGAGTAGGCTGACCTGCCACCAACGCCGTATCGCGCTTCCTTCCTGTTGCTTTTTTTCAAAGCTTACCTTGCCCAACCTGTAAATTCCATAAGTTTTAATTATCAATACTTCTAAAACTACCACCTGCAACTGATTCAATGGTCCCAGTCAGGGCAACCTGGAAATTTCATGTTATAATTATCAGTATTTCTAAATTTTTAAATATTTAAAGTTGTTTAGGTTACTTACCGCTTAACAATCTTAGTTCTTTACCGAACAATTTTAACTAACCAGCATAAAAATTATGAACTAATGCAGGGAAATCTGCCTGTTCTACACGTGTCTACCTGGCAATCTTTCTGTAGCAATGGCAAGAAGCTCACTGAACAATAGTCCGGGGAATTGCTGGCTGATCTCTGTGCATTTGGTTGCCGTTAAACCATAAGTGTACTAGTTGTACATCATTCAGACCTCGTATACACACACAAATAAACATGCACACGGGCTACTTCCCTGCCAATTGAAAACAACTATTCTCTGGTTGAGCAAGTTGAGATATCTGGTATGGTCAGACTTGAGTGTAGACCCTGATTTATGGTATTCTTTGCTTGGTCGATTTCATGTTCTAATAATGAGCAGCATCAACTTGTAAATTGGAGGGATAATAATCGCTTGCAACCGACTCAACCATTAGTGCGGGGTCGAGTATAAGCGCCTGAAAACGCATAATAAAAGTTCGCGCGAAACTTTCCCCTCTACGTGGTTGTCAGAGTGATAGAGCCACTACCCCATACTAATACATAGGTGGCGCCAGAAGCTCCTTTTCATCTACGCTATGAGTTGACTTTTTTAATATTTGCACACATTGGTTAATATGTAAACGTGTTTTAGTTAATAAGCACATGCAGTTACACAAGTTAAACGGCATAGGTGAGAAAGTAGTGTAAGAGTTTTGAAAGACGCAGATGATTTGATGATTGGAATGAATGTGCTTGAAATTCCTTTTTTGCTTGAATCTTACACGATTTCTTATATAATTTAGACAGAAAAAAATGCCATTTTACGAAGCTTCCAATGTTTTTTTTTTTATTTTAGGTCGTCAGTGGCGTATTGCGTTATATAAATTTTGATTTCGCCATAAATTTTGGCACCATATAATTTGAAAGATTGGCTTGGGAGGAAAGTGCTTGGCATTCGCCCACTCGTAACATTTTGACTTGTCATTGGCAAGGTCATGTACAAAAAGCGTTCGCATAAAATCACAATAGACAAACTTGACAGATTAAAGAACTGTATACAACAGTCCTATAAAAAAAACTATCTGATACAGCTAAAATAACAACTGTATATGCGGTTGAAAATGCAACTGAATCTGATGCGGTTGAAAATGCAACTGAATCTGATGCGGTTGAAAATGCAACTGTATCTGATGCGGTTGAAAATGCAACTGTATCTGATGCGGTTGAAAATGCAACTGTATCTGATGTGGTTGAAATTGTAACTGTGTATGATGCGGTTGAAATTGTAACTGTATATGATGCGGTTGAAATTGTAACTGTATCTGATGCGGTTGAAAATGCAACTGTATCTGATGCGGTTGAAAATGTAACTGTATCTGATGCGGTTGAAATTGCAACTGTATCTGATGCGGTTGAAATTGCAACTGTATCTGATGCGGTTGAAATTGAAACACTCTTCAATAGACCTAATTTAACAGCCTTTAAAAAAACCCTGTTTTAATTACCCATCTTAATTCTTGCCGCCACAAAGCTGTTTTCCCTATGTAGTTTCATCATTAAAATCCACGAGATTTGAAGCTGCCGTACATTTTCTCTTCACAATTTCTGGTAATCTCATTTTTGCTTATTTTGAGGCAAAGACGAAGAATTCTCTACCAATGCAAATGTAGATTTTCATGCTTAGTGTGACTCGTGAAAAGATTTGCTTATTTAATTTTTACATTTACACATAAAAAATCCAATAAACACTCGGCTAAATATAATTTTTCTTAACCTAAACACAATTCATTTTTCCATAATGTGGGCTTAGAGTACATCATCGCTACTAAAAGATCCCCCCCTCCCCTCTCTTCCCATCCCTCATGCTCTATAAATTTTTGGTCTATTTTTTAACACTTAGATGGAGATCATTTAATAGCAGCGAATGCAAAAGATCTTCTTGGAGCGGTAAATAAGAGAACCATAACTGGATAAGTGTAGTAGTTTTTCAGACCTAAGCTAAATTTAGTTTTAGTTCCGTTCTGTTGCATTTTTTTTATTTTTCTTAAAATAAAATTGGCTGAAATTTCGCGAAATTGTTTGTTTCGGTTTGTGAAAGTTGAGGTTTAATTTAGAAACTAGTTTCTTTCTCTCATTTAGTCAAGGTTAGTTTTCTTTGATTGCTCGGGTCATTTTCCGATTGACTTGTTAACTGAAGTGATTGACTGTGTCAAGTTTCTGCAGAAGTGAGAATAGGGTTGTTTTTTGTATTCTTTTTTTTCACCCTAAAGTCGTAGTTTTGAGTGACTTTAGAGCGGGGCCTATGGAGTTTTTAGTGTTGGATGTTTGAAATCTGAATGAACCTAAAAAAAAGCTAGATAATAACTTCAGCAACTTATGCCTTTGTTGGTAGTCGCCAGATGAGTGGCATATAAAAAATTAGTCCTTATGTACAAAATAGGACTTCTTTCTCCTTTTCCAATTCTTCTTTTTTCCACCATTTCCCTTTTCTGGGTTCCATGGAAGGTGAAAAATAACAATTTTGTACCCAAACCCACTTTATTAATAAAGTAGATTGATGCGCGCAGTCAATATTTACAGTGATGCCCATTTTTCTTAAAGAAGACTACTTCAAATGTTTTGGCATGTTGGAGAGCAAATATGTGATGATATTTTCACTATTGCTCCATTTTTGTTCACAAGCATCCTCGACTGCTCTCAAATGAGCATCTGTTTATCAACCTCCAGTTTGATTTTCAGCTACAAATTCTCTATTGGGTTCAAATCTGGCAAATTCCCCGGCCAAGTTCCCAAAAATTCAATGTTATTTAGAGACAAGAATTTTTATATTGCTTTTGCTTTGTGACAAGGTGCCCCATTATGCTGAAAAATGGTTTTCATCTCCAAATTGCTCCTGAACTGTTGGGAAAAAGTGTTGATGGCTTAAGTTTTGATACTGTTTGAAGTTCATTGCAGTGTTCTTGGGCTAGATTGTTAATGCTCCAGTTCCCTTAGAAGAGAGTTCGGGTGTTTCAATGTGGGCACGGCACAGGACTCATGAAAGCGCCCCCGACCCCCTTCTTCTCCTGACGAGAGATCTTCCAAAAGCTCCAAACAAGCGGAATGGAGCTTATATCACATTGCTCCATTCTTCAACAGTCTATTCTTTATATTTCTTACAAAAGTGGAGACTATCCGTCCTGTTCTTCTTGGTGAGATGAGACTTCTTCGTAGCCATTCTTGACTTGAGACCTTTGTCGAAGTCTCCTCTTCAATGTGCGTGCTGGAGCGTTCACACCTGCTTATTTCCAATCGTGACTTAAGGCAAGGCAACCTTGGCGTTCATT
Organism: Ceratothoa steindachneri; assembly: GCA_963969495.1. NCBI lineage: Eukaryota > Metazoa > Arthropoda > Malacostraca > Isopoda > Cymothoidae > Ceratothoa > Ceratothoa steindachneri. Next base: position 77,986,628 of record OZ018324.1, on the reverse strand, counting down.
TGAATCTCTCAGGCGTCCAGAAGACCTCTTTAAAGGAGAATATTTAGTCTTCTTAGTCATTAATAACACTGGGGAACAATGTATTTGGTGAAATGACAAAAGTACATTTTCCTACCCAATTCGAGCATAGTGAATTAAAATCTGAAATCAGATTCTCTCTAAATGGTACAGATTTTTCGTAATATCAATAACTAATATTATACAATAATTTTCATTTTATCACGCCTATCATCATGCTCTGAAGTAATTTTGAATCATCCTTTTGCGTTATTTATAGTAAAGCAGGTTTTTTTGCACAAACATTTTATTGGATATGAGAAGAAACTTGAATTACACATTAGGATTACAAATACTGTAATCAAATAGATACTAATTTATTAATGACCGTACATCAGGCTGGAGGACCTCTTCTTGATTTCAATCGGGCAAAAATTTGCGTTTCTAACTCTCTTGTAAGTCTTCTCTGGCTGATCTCTTCTAATCGTCCAGCAGTAGTCCGCCATCATGTGTCTATCCCAGTGACCTTGGTAGCGCTCTTCCATCGTCATCAAATCCTGATGGAAGCGTTACCCTTGTTCGTCGCTCACGGCTCCCAGATTCTCTGGGAATCGGTCGAGGTGACTATTTAGGAAATGCAGCTTCACACTCATGTTGCATCCCAGATCACGATATGCTAAAATAAAATTATTAACCAGATCCTCGTAGTTATGCGCTTTTTTGTTTCCCAATAAGTTACGAACAACGGCAGAAAATGAGAGCCAGGCTGCCTTCTCTTTTTCATTCATGGTGTTCACAAATCTAGAATCACTCAAAAGTCTTTGGATTTCGGGACCACCAAATACTCCTGCTTTTATTTTTCCGTATGACAAAGCAAGAAACGCTGATACTATGTACTGAAAACAATCATTGTCAGTGTTCAACGCCTTGACATACTGCTTCATAAACTCCAGTTTGAGATGAAGTGGAGGGAAAACTATCTTCTCTCGACTTACTATTGGCGCATTAACAATGTTTGGCATTCCTGCTTCCAAAGTTTCCCGAACTGGCTAATGTTTTGGAGACCAGTGTTTGTCACGGGCTCGACTAACCCACATACAGCTATAGCATGGAAACTTTGTATTTCCCTTCTGCTTGCCAAGGAAGAAGTTGGCCATCTTAAGGTCTACACATATGATCCAATTGTGTTCATGTTACTTAAAGTAAATAAATGACTATTCTTATGTCATCGTGAGTTTCTCGCAGATGGTCAGTGACAAAGAGGAACTGTACCAAAGTTATTGCTATTATGCAAAAGGACACACTTGAGCCTACGCTTGGAGCTATCCAAAAACGGTCTCCACTCAGCAGGGCTATATGTGCCAAGTCCCAACTCGGTAAATACACCAGGAACAACGTGGCAGTATACAAATTTTGTCATCAGAGAAATACTTAACGAATGTACTCTCCCTTGTTCGGTAGTATGATACCCGTACCTACCTTTCAAGCATATGTCTTTCCCTCAACCTGGAGGCTAAAAGTTCTGCAGCTTTCTTGGAGAGTGCCAAGTCACGTATCAAGTCATTCAAATCCTCTTGATTGAAACATTGAGGAGCTAATGACAGTTCAGCATCTGATGATGAATCTGCAGACTCTGAATCCATTCCGTGGACTTCCATATCAGGTACGTCATTTTCATCCTCGGAGGAAGCATATCCACTGAAAGTGGAACTGGTAAAGACTCAGAATGAGGTACTGGCCGGATCGCCGAGGGAATGTTGGGGTAGTCGATCTTTTGCTGATTTTTCTTGCCAATCCCTTTAGTATTCACCAGACAGAAATAACAGTCCGATACACGATCCTTTGGCTCTCGCCACACCATGAGGATTCCAAAAGGAAGACTATTTCTCTTTCCTTTCGTCCACTCACGAAGATATTCCACACAACTATGGCAAACAGCATTTGGGGCCCACTTCTTATCTTGATCGCCAAGAGGAGCACCAAAATATGTCTTATAAGTGCGGATCACAAAGTTTGATATATTGCACCTTTGACGAACTAACATGTAACAGCCACATATGTATCAGAATGTGTCTGGATCATTAACGTAATTTCCTCTTGACCAAGCATCACTCTAACATGAAACCTGAAAAAAATAAACGATGTCAATATTTTGCACAATGACACTTATTATCTTACTACTATGTACTGTGAAGTATTTGCTTTCTACAAGCACCCTCTCTGTCCGTCCGGAGGGCAGTTTTTGAGGAAACGAGAAAATAGAAATTACAGAATAACTAAAGCATGTAGGTAGAGATGGATTATATATTTAAAATCAGCATGAAAAAACAAATTAAAATTGGCAGATAAATCTGTCACCAGAGTGTAAGCTTTTATTTAAAAAAAAAAAAAATTGAAATTGAAAAAGATTCAAACATCTTTTTACAAAGAAATATATTATAATTACGCAATTCATTTAACCCATACTTGTCATCATTTTACCCTTTTTATCGAATAACAAAGCTCCAGGGACTGAAACGCTCATCTTACAGGAACAGGACCAGAACGCAATTTGGGCGAAGGAATTCTGTTTTTTCTTATTATTTTTGAAATATTAACTCTTTAAATAAAGCTGCAATAATTTATATAGTAGAATAATTATTTCTATCACGTTAATTTTAAATTAATGAAAAAGCTAAAAATAATTTAGTCTCAACTTTGTTACATGACTGTACACAGGGTAGTTAAAGTTGCGTGCGCGAGAATTTATTCATACGGGAGTGAGTGTGGAGTACATACGGGAGTGAATGTGGGGTACATACGGGAGTGAATGTGGGGTACATACGGGAGTGAATGTGGGGTACATACGGGAGTGAATGTGGGGTACATACGGGAGTGAATGTGGGGTACATACGGGAGTGAATGTGGGGCAGTGAATGTGAGGTACATACGGGAGTGAATGGGGGGCAGTGAATGTGGGGTACATACGGGAGTGAATGGGGGGCAGTGAATGTGGGGTACATACGGGAGTGAATGGGGGGCAGTGAATGTGGGGTACATAGAGGGCAGTGAATGTGGGGTACATAGGGGAGTTTCCAAAGATGCGAATGATTTAAAGGTACTCTGCTTGAAATTACTATCAAAGATTAGATCGGTGGTAAAAAAATTACCAACAGCTAAGGATCGGTCCTAAATAAAACTACTACCAATAAATCCAGATCAGTAGTAAAAAAACTACCAACGACTGGATCGGTGCTAAAAAAACCCTATCAATAACACTAGATTGGTGGTAAAATATAAGTGGATCAGTTTTAATAGTCTCATGGATTAAGTTACATAAATTTCATTTTCCTTACAAATGTTGGCACGCTAAAAGATTGGCTCGGAGAAAGTTCTTAGGCCGTCTGGCTTCGCCGGTTGGCATTCTCGTACTCGTAACATTTTGGCTTGTCATTGACAACGCAAGTAATAATCCACTCTTACACACAGTGCACCTTCGACTCCCCACAGCTCCACTACACGATCTGTAGACCTTTCTTCGTAAATTATCTGGCGGAGATGCTCTAATTTTTGTCTTTTTTGCTTGGTTTTAAGTAAAAATGACATTAATAGTAATAGTGGTGATGATACATCACTCCTTTTTTTGACCACTCAAGAGCTTTCTGGTGGGGATACCTTCGTTGGTTAGATCGTAGCATCCGAGGAATGGGACATTTAGAATTTTTGGCTATCGAACCGGGTGACGTGTCGGTTTCTAGTTGGGGCGGGACGGGGGTTGTGGGGGGGGGGGATGTATAACCAGATTTGTGGCAGCTGATGTGCAATGCGTGATCCAGTAGAGTACTCCACCTTTAAATGAGGGTTTATCAGTGAACGGTATTTATTATTATCGGAGTTTATCTCTTTCTGAACACTCGCTCCACCCTGATGCATTCTCTCCCACCAGTCATGGTTTGACTGCGCATATTGATAGAGAAGTCGTCTGAACGGCGCACCACCAGCCGCTAAATTAGTCGCGTGGAGAGGGGGTATTTTTCTATCAAATTTGAATTCTTGAACAAATTAGCTAACTTTTTTTAGAGAATTCTTCGAATAACGTAACCATCGAAGGAGAAAGTAGCCTGATCTAGAGATGAAAAGCTTGATAAATAGAACTGTACTATAACTGTAATTTCCCAACTTTAAATATTTGAATATGGTGTATTATAAAGAGCATAATGTTTGTATATGAAAATGTCTACTTGATATTGTGAATTACCTCTTGGGGAATGCGTTTTCTAAGGAAGTAGCGCTGTTCAGTTGAGAATTTGTAGAAAATTTGTCAAGTTGTACAATTGGGTCGGAAAACGGACAATTCTCCCCTTGCTTAAATTTCAACTTACGGGATCTTATCTTTAGACACGGAAGTCTAGAATTAGCAGTAACAGTTGCATGTTTGAGTTGATATAAAGAGAAGTTGTCCGAATTATTTATTCTTGCTAAGCTCGGTGTGAAATTTGCATTCACTTTTGTATTTTAATGAAATAATTCAATGTACTTAATAAATTAAGTCATTTTTAAGTGTAGTAATTGTTTGAATGTAGCCTCGAGCCCTTAAAAAGGAATTGTAATTCGTGTAATGAATTTTATACTTGTATCCATTAATTTCAATCTATCAAATTGCTTCTATTTTCACTTTTTGATTGAAATTAAGGTCTTTTAAATTTATAATAACTTCCGACGGTCTTTTCTTATTGATGTATCCCCAAACTGAGTTTCTTGGTTGGCAGGAAAAGTACAATTTATTTTTTTTATCAATGTCCTTTTCGAAAATTGATCCAAATTTTCCCGAATAAATAAAGGGGTCAGTTGGGGATAATTTAAGAGGTCAAATGATATTGCTGGATAAAGGATTTATTTTATAAGATAAAATTTCGTTTGAGAATTTTTTTAAGGTTTTGGCATTAAATTTTGACTCCCCTCCCCCTCTCGAATATTTCAACCAAACAAACGCCCAATTTTCTTGGTGGTTCCCTAAGTATCTTACGTAGATCTTTTTTTAATGTTAAATACCATCTTTCACTCCTCGTTTTGTCGCTGCAGGCGCGGAACAGATACTTGGGAGTTTTATGAGTTGCAAAAGACTACTCGAGAGTACAAATTTTTCACGAGGAATTGGGGAAAGGAGGGTGCGCCGCTCCTCCAGGTTTCAGGCATAAAAATAGCATCACCCCTGTTACCCCCCCCCCCCCTCTTGCGGATGGGGCGCCTCTCCCCCTGTACCTTACTGCGACGAGTGCGTTGGACTATTCGTGCACGAAGACTTGTTGAATTTTGTGACCTTTTGGAGGAGACTGGTCTACTCAATTTTATTCACTCCTATGTTTGTCGCTGCTCCGGTTCCGGAGTCTGGCGAGCAGCCCCCACCCCGACCCGGGAAGGTGCCATCTTCCATTTTTTGCTTCATATTTTGTTGTTTTTTTTTCATTTTTTTTTTAGTTTGTTTTAATGTATAATCTTGTTTCGTCTTTATTTTAATGCAGCCTATTAATAGTTTAAATGTACTTGTGGCTACTGATGTCTTTGGTGGCAGTCGCCACGTTAAATAGGAGTTTTTGATTCTTTCAAAGGCACAAGTTTTTGTCGAGGATTTCTCCACAAATTGACTTCTTTCATAATCGTGAATTGATGGACGTCTTGGCTGATTATAGATGCACCGAAATTAGTTTCGGAAATTTGTTCTTTTTTATCGTACGGAAATCGTCGTTTATTTCTGATGGTAATCTCAGTTTGCTCTTTTTCGCTCTTTCCTTTAGTTACGTCACAAGAAATGGAATTTTTTTTTTTTAAACCTTTGATCGTGACGCGTTAAATTGAGATGCTATCGCGCCATGATGAACAGGGTGAAAGTATTATGCCTTCTCATAGGCATTTGCTGCTATACGAGGGTATGATCTGGGTATAGTAATTTTTGTTTATAGCCCCTCAGGAGCAGATGACCTCTTCTCCCTCCTCTTTTCCCCATATCTATCCTTTTATGACCCACTGGGGGTGTCAGGTGGCATTTGAAGGCGCCCCCTGGCCCAGTGTAGTTACCCCCCCCCCCTGGCCCCAATGACTCGAGGACAACCGGCACCCAACCACATCTTTCGGACATTTTCGCTGGATTTACCTTCACAACATTGAATACACACGTCCCACTTTACACACATGATCACTTATCCTAACTTCTCACTAGTCTCTTGTATTTTGTTACCCCTCTCCCCCGCCCTCTTCAGAAGTAGTCTCCACTTTGCGATGCTCTAGCTTTGTTCCTCCCATAGATTTTTATTTCGCTCAAATTCAGCACTTTTCCAATGCCTTCGATACCCTCTATCAGTGATACCCACGTTGGTTATCACCTGGCTGTAAATAATGGTAATAAAATGAATAAATAATAATAATAATGATCCCTCGTCTGTAAACCGCACTGCCATTTACGATCACCCTTTGACTCTTTGGAATAAAGACCACGTTAACTGGCACCCGGAGTGCCACGAGGTGCCATCAGCAAGCGGAGGGAAATTCTGCTCTATTCCTTCCCCCTTACCTCTTTATCGAAATGTACACGTTTAGGTTTAATTTGTTATAGTGCGGAGGTCTCGAAGGGGCTTTAAGCCCCCTCCCATCACCGCTGTTTATTTTCATTGTTTAGAGTTCGGGCCAAACTTTGTTGTCGAGCTTGATTCACACATACGCACGCACTCGCACAAACAGGGTCACTTGCACGCATACATTCATGCGATCTATACGTACACTGGTGCACTCGGGAACATAAGCCAACACACATATTCGTTGGCATACTCGTACACACACACACACACACGTTGGCACACGCATACATACACACACGGGTAAAACAAACACACACAAACGCATACATACATACATACATACACATTCGCTGATACATAGACAAACACTCAAAAATAAAAATGTAACAAAAAATAATGAAAGTACAATAAAAACTAAAAGTAAAAAAAATAATAAGTGGAAATGATTAATCTAAAAGCAATAAATAAATTGGAATAAATGTTTGCGTTGCAGACCTGCAGCTGGCAGCGGAGTTGGGCAAGACGCTCCTGGAGCGGAACAAGGAGCTGGAGGCGAACATCCGAGATTTGCGCGGAGTCGTGGACGACAAGACCCAGGAAATAGAGGTACGTGTCCTACTGTCCCCTACCCCCGCGAGCCCTCAAGGGGTATCGTGTGTGGCCTGTCACTGCCCCGTAAGGGGCGCGGCGATTTGCCATCCTGGCCGCCGTGCTGATGGGACTCAGCACCCCGTCCGACCCCAGCTTAGCCTCTTCTCCTTCCTTCAAAACACTTGTTTCCTCGCTTTTCATACAACCTCTCTCACAACTTTCAATGGTCAGCCTCTAATTTCACAGGGTAGATGCTGACCTTCTTCTTAAGTCAACCGTCCCGGATCGGGGCTGAGTGGGGAGGGAACAATGTTCCCTAACCCCTGAGCTCCGGTCTGGGGTGGTTGTTTTTCAACAACCTGCTTTATCCCCACCCATACCTTCCTCACATCCCTTTTCCTCTCCTCTTCACAATCTATATATTTTTTACGCCGTTTTCAAGGTGGGGCCGCCATGCCGATGGACTGCCAGGCCACCAGGCGGGAGGGGTGGTCTTAAATGGCGGCGCCTGGCTCTGCCAGGCTTGTAAGCACCTCTCGCAGTGCGGGCTACTGCGAGAGGTGATGCAGGATTGCATCCCGTGTCAAAAAGAGGGTCACCATGCCCAATGATGAGTTTAAAAAAAAACCCAACCCGCAACTTCCCCTATAACATCGACGGAGCCGCCCTTGGGCAGCTCCAGCAAAAAAATGGAGGTCCCCCCCTGTGCTTGCTCAGGGGACCCTTCATATATTTCTAACTGGAGAGGAGGCTTACTCCTTTCCTTTGCTTACGGGTGTATGGGACTCCCCCTCACCCCCTTCTCTGGAGGTGCTTTCGGGCGCCTCCCTTTTGCCAGCGGCAGTCCCCTCTGTTCTTTCCAAGGGGACTGCCAAGAAAGCCAGCAGGCAGCCCTTAGCCAGCCGCTCCAAATCAAAGCGGCTCGGTAGGGCAAACCCCCTTAGGGGGGAGAGGGAAGCCAGGCTCCTTCGGTTGCTTCCCTCAAAAGACCTGCTGGCCAGAATACTGAACCTTTCGGGGTCAAGGCCCATGCCTCCCCAAAGAAGACTAGTGACGATACTGCCAACGGGACCTGCGATGTTTTGGGGGGGGGGCAGCTGGAGGCCACCCCTGAGATAGACATGGTCCTTAAGGAAACCCAGCCTCAGACGGTAGAGCCTTCCATGGGGGGGGGAATCCTGGCTCTGCGCCAAGCACCGAACTCGAATCTGCCCCGATGCAAGGTCCTCCTTAAACGGCTGGGGATTCTCAGGCAGTACAAGGAGGGGAGGGAGCTCCTCCGGATGATGCCCCTGCGACCACCAAGACCTTCTCCATTTTGGAGAAGGACCTGGCTGAAGCCGGTCCATCTGGCCTGGGGGCTTCTACCGGCGGGGGTGAGAAGCGGGTTCATTCCCCGCCCTCCTCTCCAAAAAAGAAAAAGACGAAGAAGACTCGGGGCTCCTCTCCATCCGCGGGGGCTACGGGGACGGATGGGTCTGCTGCCACTTTGGAAAGCGACCAAGCCAAGATCGGCACATCCGGCCCCTCTGCCGCCCCCATATGGGTACGGAGCTCCTGACCATAACAAAGACCAAAAGTGCACAGGATGGAGCCTCGATGACATCGGGGCCCCTCATTCAGAGGTTACCTGGCGTTTTCGAGCCCGCTGGCTTCAAACGCTTCCTCGTTATTCGATCCACTGATGGCAGCATGTTGTCCAAAGGCAACATGATTCATCAGAGGAGAGGATTAGCTAGTGCAATTGGTAGAGAGCCGAAGGTAACCCGTTTCTCGGAAGGAAGCCTTCTGGCGAATCCCGCTGAGGCGGCCAAGATAAGTGCTCTTCGGACACTTCATGGCACCCCCGTGAGTGAGACGCCGCACTCTACCATGAACTTTGTTAAAGGAGTAGTTTATGCGAGGAAACTCGTTGACTACTCCATTGAGGACATCACCCTAGAGCTGGCCGACCATGGGGCGGTCAAGGTCGAACGTGTGATGAGAAAACAGGGAGGGGCCTCGAGACCCACCCCTACACTCTTCGTCACGTTCGACTGTGACAAGCTCCCTGAGTCAGTGCGTGCCGGTTGGTACCGCTACCACGTGAAGGCATTCGTGCCACTGAAAACGACGGTGCTATTACGGTCACAGCTTCGGCCATACGAATCGCTCATGTAGACGGGCAAAGTCGGGGTCACCCGAAGTCTGTGTAAATTGCTCCAAGGTCGCACACGATAAGTCCAAATCGTTTGTGGCCAAGTGTGTCAATTGCGGAGAGCCGCACCCCGCTTCTTCGAAGCAATGTGGTGCATATCTCCTTGATAAAGAAATCCTGGCCGTTTAGGCCCAGGATCGACTCTCATTCCACGAGGCAAAGGACTTGGTCCTGGCGTGCCCGGCTCTGCCTGGGACGTCATATGCCTCAATAGTTAGAAAGACACCCTCTGCTCCTGGCCCATCCAGGCCAACGAGCACGGTTGTTTCCGCGCCCATTCGGAGCTCTTCTGCGGGCTCTACCCAACCCGGGCGCTCCCCTGGTAAAGCTGGTGGCAAAAAGGCTTCATACCCTGCCCCGGCTAAAACCAGGGCTCCCCCCTCTTCCCTCAGCGTGACCGTTTCCCATAAAACGAAACAGCCACGCGCCTCCACCGAGTCGTTAGACTCACAGGAGGCAACACCCCCGAAGATGGTCGCTAGGCCATCTTCCGGGGTTCCTAAAGCTGTTCCCCGAAAGGAGGACGGCAACAAAGGAGCTTCGGCCCCTTCCTCCACGCCCTGATGTGAAGCGGTGGTTCCTCGAAACGAGGGCTCCTTGCCTCCGAAGCCGCAACGCCCGCCTAAGGTTTCGAGGCAGGGGGGGGGGGGAAACTCGCATGGCAAGCCCAACCTCCCCCAATAAGTCCTCGAAGGTGACAGCGCCCGAGGTTCTGCCCCCGGGAAGCGTACGGCTATTCCCGTGAGGATCTTCAGTTCGAGGAGGGCCCCCGCGTCTCCTCCGAGCTAGGCCTGGAGGGCATATTCCTTCAATGGAATTGCCGTGGACTCCGGGCCAACTGGGAGGAGTTGCGGAGGCTCATCTCATCCCGTTCCCCGTTAGCTATCGTTTTGCACGAGACCATGCTAGGCGCGTGTCCCCTGCCCGTCCTTTCGGGGTATATGGGTCTTGCGACCCCACCACTACGGGATGGCCGGGCTGGGGGATGCGCGGTTTACACCCGGCATGATGTCTCCGTTCTTCCTTTCTCTTTAGATGCCTCCTTTCAGGCAGTGGCTGTTCAGCTGCACCTGGATAGGAGGTATACTATCATTTCTGCGTACATTCCACCGTCAGCTGACTTCGACGCGGGGGACTTCCGCCGCGTCGTGGCACGGTTGCCGATGCCCTATCTCTTGCTTGGTGATCTGAACGGCAGGCATCCTCTCTGGGGAGATTACACCATAAATCCCAGGGGACAAGTCCTTGCCGATCTGATCGAAGAACTTGAGATGGGTGTCCTAAACGTGGATGAGTTTACGCATCACTGTCCGAGAACCGCTTCATTTTCTTGCCTCGACCTATCTTTGTGCTCTTCGGATGCACAGCCTGATTTTGATTGGGAGGTGGTCGATGATCTCCATGGTAGTGATCACTTTCCCATAAAAATATCATTTTCAGGGCAACTGCCGCCTGAGAGACCACGTCGGTGGTGCTTGGCGCGGGCGCGGTGGCCTGCATTTCAGGAAATGACTGAATTCTCTATCTCGGTCGAGGAGTTTAGGTCGGTAGATGAGGCCGTTGAGTTTTTCTCCGGCAACTTCTTTGCCGCAGACCTGACTACTATTCCTAGAACGTCTGGCCGTTTTGCACGCCGATTACTCCCATGGTGGTCGGCTGAGTGTGAGACTGCCCTCAAACAGAAGCGTTATGCCTACATGCGCTATACGCGCCGCGCGAACGATTTCACTGTCGCTGAATTTCGTCGGGCTAGGGCTAGGTTCCGGTATATTTCGAAGCACGCTCGCCGCTTTTCTTGGCGGGCATACGTGTCTTCACTTAACGGGAAGACCCCTTCCGCTGAGGTGTGGAAGCGAGTCAAAAGGATTCGGGGCAAGTTCTCGCAGGACCCGCCTCCCGTTCTCCAGAAGAATGGGACTGCAATCTCGGACCCCGCCCGTGGCGGAATTTTTAGCGACCGCTTTTTCCCCATTCTCTAGCCGTGATGCTGCTCCACCAGCATTAAATGCACGTCGTCATGTCACGGAAGGCCGCCGGCTGGACTTTACCTCCAGAGGCGGAGAACCCTTCAACGACAAGTTTACTGTGAGTGAGTTGCGTTCCGCTCTCGCTTCGTGCGTGGACACCGCCCATGGTCCGGACGATGTCCCGTACGCCATGCTTAGACACCTGGGTGAGCAAGGCATGGCCTTTCTGTTAGATTTGTTCATCAGGATCTGGGTGGAAGGTCTTCTCCCAGACTCCTGGCGAATCGCTACTGTGCTCGCCTTTCGCAAGCCAGGGAGAGATAACTCTACTCCGACCGGTTTCCGCCCAATCTCTCTAACCTCTTGCGTGTCCAAGTTGATGGAGAAATTGGTAAATGTTAGATTAGCCTATTTCCTGGACAGCGGAGGCCATCTGTGTTCTGCACAGTGCGGCTTCCGTAAGTTCCACTCCACGTCGGATGCTCTGCTCCGACTGGAAAATGCCATCTGCGAGGCTTTCCTTCGTAGACAGCACTACGCCACGGTGTTTTTTGATCTGGAGAAGGCCTATGATACCGCATGGCGATACGGTATAATGGAGACTCTCCACACGATGGGGGCGAGGGGACGCCTCCCAATGTTTATATCTAAATTTTTGCGAGATCGACGATTCCGCGTACGGGTGGGGGGAGCCCTCTCCGGCCCAAAGGAGCAGGAAGAGGGTGTCCCGCAGGGAAGTGTCCTCAGTGTCACATTCTTTGCCCTAAGCATCAACGGCATCACCTCAGTGCTGCCGGAAGATGTTCACGCTACGCTCTACGTAGACGACCTTTCGATCTCTTTTGGCGCGGCCCAGATACCAACTCTGGAGCGTCGACTCCAACATGCATTGAACCGCGTCTCTCGCTTTGCCGAAGCGCACAGGTTTCGGTTTTCTTTGGCCAAGACTAATGTGTGGCACTTCTGCCGCCATCCAGGGCTTCACCCCGACCCAGATTTGTTTTTTAATGGGGTGCGCCTGGATGTGGTTGAGTCGCTCTGTTTCCTTGGTCTTGTGTTCGACCGACGCCTCACTTGGGAGGCTCATATTCGCAGCCTTAGAGTCTCTTGTACCCACACCATGGACATTCCCTGTTTTGTGACGTTCAGCGCTTGGGGTTCTGATAGGGCTACTGCCTTACTTTTTTATCGATCCTTTGTTCGCTCGAAGCTCGACTACGGATGTGAGTTTTATGCATCCGCAGCAGAGCGTTTATTGCGAAAGGTAAATTCGATCCACCAACCCGGCCTTCGCCTTGCGACCGGTTCCTTCCGCACTTTCCCCATTGAGAGCCTGTTGGTCGATGCTGGGGAGATGCCACTCGCTCTGCGCCGCGTGCAGTGCATCACTCGCCTGTACGCGCGAGCCCGGCGCCTTCCTCAGTCGCCACAGCTCTCACTGCATCCGCAGCTGATCTCGATGGTGCCTATGTCACCGAAAGACGCCAGTCATACCCTAAGCCCTTTGGGTTTAGGGCCAGGAAACTCCTTCGAGAGGTATATATAGCTCTCGGACCGGTGGCGCCCCTGGTTCTGCCCAGGACGCCACCTTGGAGGGTACCACATTTGGCTATTTGTCGCCACGCCTCTGCTCCCAAAGCTTGTACTGCGCCGGGAGTATTGCGTTCGACCTTTTTGGAGCACACATCGTGCCACGCTGGTTCCGTGCCAGTGTATACGGATGGCTCCAAGTCCCAAGAGGGGGTCGGCTTCCACCCCGTATCCCCACTGTTTGAAGTCAGCGGGGCTCTACCAGGCGTTGCGTCTGTCTTCACGGCCGAGCTGGTGGCAATACACCACTCGGTACGGGAGATTACTCTACGTGCCCGGTTCGGAGACCGGATTGTGAACTATAGCGACTCACAAAGCGCCCTGAGTGCTCTCGGGTCATTTGAATCTTCGCATTCCCTGGTTCTCGAAATCCGTGACGCCACTGTTTTGGCGAGCCGGGCAGATGTCGAGATTATCTTCTGCTGGGTTCCTGGACATGTAGGAATTGCGGGGAATGAGCGCGCCGATGAGGGCGCCAAAGAGTCCGCGAGGACTCTGCGACCGGATCAGCGTTTTGCTCTTCCTCACACTGACTACATGGCAGGAATACGGGCAGCTCTTCGGCCTGCTTGGCAAAGAAGATGGGAGACGGTCGAAGGGAACTTAAAGTTGCGTGCCATTGCGCCGCGACTGTTCCCATGGACCTATCCCCCAATGCCGCGGCGGGTCAGGTTGCTTTCTGTCGTCTCCGAATCGGGCACACTCGTGTGACGCATCGCTATTTGATGGAGCGCTCACCTGCGCCCTATTGCAACGACTGCGTCGTCCCCCAGACTGTTCGGCACATTCTTGTCGAATGTCCCAGTCTGGGTGATCTTCGCGCACGACACCTGTCCTGGTACCGGGATGGGCGGGGTCGCTACCGCCTGTCCCTTGTACTCGGGACGAGTGCGTGCACTTTGACTGGTGGACTTGTTGACTTTTGGGGGGAGGCCGGCCTTCTCCCTTTTATTTAACCAGGTTCAATTGTTGTTGTTTTTGTTTTTGTTATTGTTTTTGTTTTTCCTTGTTATCGTTATTGTTATTTCTTTTTATTGTTATTTCTTTTTATTGTTGTTTCCTGTTCAATTTTTTAAAGTAGCCTAGAACTAGGCTGTTTGTTTACTGCAACTTATGCATAAGTCGGCAGTCTTCAGATAGCTCCTTAAATAAAAAAAAAATAAAAAAATTGATTGGGCCCTTTAACGCCGATTTTCCACTCTTAGTGCTAGTATGTCGTCGATTTAATTAAAAAATAAAGGTCCTCTGCCCTTCCTTTCCTCCTAATGTTCCCATTTCATCGATCTTAGTTCGTTTACCAACCATATTTACTCTTTTCGCGAGTTTTCTTGTTTATATTTCATCTTGTAAGTTACCATTAATATCTACTGCTGTTAGGGCGTGTGACGCAGATATTTCCTCACTCGATTTGCCGTTTACTGCAAAGTTTCGACTTACAGTTTAACGTAGGCTCTGAACCCAAAGGTATCCTTGGGTTCGGACCCTACGCTAAACTGAAGGAGCCACCATCAAGCCAACCCGAATGGGCTCCCGTGTTCACCCCAATACCTAGAGAAGTGCCCCCATCCTCCCTCCCGGCACTGTCTCTACCAGTTTCAAACTAGATTGAGACCAACTTTACTTTCTTTGTAAAAGTTTCGATTTTATTTTTTATTTCAAAATTTAGCTTTTTCTAGCATCTCTTGACCAGCGGCAAATTTTGCAGACTAGTCTCCGTCCAGATTTAATCCACTCATCTCTTGCTGGAACCTGGTGAGATAAGAGTCGGTTCTCTTGTCTCTTGATCCAGGTATGGGATGGTGGTCTTTAAAAAGCTTGTACTCTGCTCAATTTCGTGGATTCCCCCTCCACCTGACCCTTCTCCTGCACCCGACTGCGAGGGTTGCATGGTCCCCCGGTCTACGGTAGTAGTAGTAGCAGCGGGACGAGTGGGGTCGCTACCGTTTGTTCCTTGTATTCGGGGTGGGTGCGTGAACACCTTAATGTGGCTTAGAGGACTGTCGGGACGAGATTGGACGGTATTGGTTGCATGGTCGGGGGTCGATAGGGGGCACGCCTCCCTCCCCTCTGATCCGGAGAATACTTAAATTGTTTTTGTCGGTTTCTATTGCATTTGTTTTTTGTAGTTTTGTCCATTTCTTAGTTTTTATAGCCAAAAAATAGACATTTGATTTCGGCAAAAACGCTTTTATTGGGAGGCGCCAGATGAAGGTCCCTTTAATAAAAAAAAAATACTCTGCCCTTCTTTGCCCCTTCTACAACCCCATCTTTATTCTGTATCCTTTTATGCCCAAGTCTGGTTTTCACCTCATGCCCCGGAACATTTGGCCACCGAACTCCAAAATATGATCCAAAATGGTTCCCAGACCCTTCGATTCACAAGGCATACTATGCACCCGCTCCAGCACGGGTTACTGGAGTAGGCGTTAGTGTTCTACCTCCCTTTGAAACCTTATTTTTGAGAGCATCTCCAAAGTTGCTCCTTATTTAGTCCCGGGGTGTCCGACCACTAAGCTTTATCAAGGGTGCCTCCAAAAAATCAAAGATTAGAAATGGTTTGAGAATGCTGTTCCGCTCACCTTCGCCGTCTCCAGTGCACCCTAGGATGTCTGTTGCAACATGAATAATCATAGCATATTTTGGGGACATTGTACCATCCTGGCTTCATAACCCGTAAGGAAGGCTAAGACTGGCGGCAGTTTCCACGGCTACATCCAGTGCCTCATCTCCGCCTTTATAAAACGTCCAACTATCATTGACTGGGACGCTGCTTCTTGATCTGTCAAATGGCAGATGTCCAGATCCTGGTTAACTTCGAGGCCTAGTAAGACAATAGGGCTCTTCTATGATTGCCTGCCTCCCTGGATGTCCATTTGGGAGTTGTGGCCTTTAGAGAACGGTCAGTGACGGTCTGTCAACTCTGTCCACTGGGCAGCAAAACTGCAGCTTCGTTTTACCTTGTTGTTGGAAACTACGAGGAAGACGAAAACACTAGAGTGGCTTTCTTCTCACCACCTGAACGGTAAAAGGACCTCTTTTTTATAATTTTGCGAGCCACTCACAATTGGCTCTTCAGATTCTCCTCACCATGAGGGAATTTCTCTCTTCTATTACATCAGGTAAGAGGGGTTTCCCCATTCACCTCTTCCCTGAGAATCGCCGGTTTTCTAGCTCTCTTGAAGGGAGGAATGGAAGGCCTGAAAATTACAACTTCCCTATCACAGAAAGTCGGGCTAAAAGAGTGGATCCTAAAAGATATCGAGGGGGTGGGGGTGCGTGTCACCGAGAGCTGCCTTGGTTAATCAAGTCCGCCGGCTTAAAAAGATTCTTTTATCCGTGCAGCGGACAAAACAAAAATGTCCTAAGGACCTTTTTCTGCAGTTATGGCTTACCCGGTTTTCGGGGAAGCATAAAAGATCTATGAAGAACAGCTGGATTATTTGGACACGCCCGCAAAAGTGTCCCATGCAGAGTTACACCTTGTATCTGTAGGAGTGTTTGAAACTAGAATGAAGCTATTTTGGCTTTAATCTCCTGGACATTCGCCTTACTTAAGTGGCCCCGAGTGGTGCCAACCGGTTAAACTGGCACTCTATGCGCCCAATCCAAGTAACAGATGGTTGTCTGTACCCAGTGTATAAAAAGGGGGTTCATGTGCAATAATGAAATTATTTAATTTCTATAAAAACATGTGGAGATGAGGTAGGGGGCATTACCCATCTTTTATTTTTACCCCCTATTTGCGGAGCCACCCCCAAGCAGCTCCATCTCAGGTCGGGAAGTACGCTTCCCCCCTATACTACATTGTAGCCTCCAAAATTCTGTTGGGAGGGAGTTACGCTCTTATGTCTAGGTAAAGGGACTTCCCCTTTATTTTCACCCTGCCCTTCCCCAAGCGGCTCCCTCTATTGGAGAGACGGCTCCCTTTTTCCTTTTTTCCACCCTTGTTGGGGGAGTGGGTTTACCCCTCCCCTCCCATCTGGCTCTGCTCAGGACGCCATCCTGGAGGGTACTACCTTTGACTAGGTGTGGCGTCGGTCGAAAACAAAGCCAAGGAGTAATTGCACCCCCTGAACTTTAGTGGGAAGACGACGTGCCCCTTCTCTCCCCACACACAGATTTGGGTTTGTTTTCTCCAGATTGGAGACATGTTATCTCCTTCGGCCTGGGGCCACGCTCCGGCACAGAGGGGTATGATAGTTTATGGTAGCTCCGGGTCCTCCCCATAAGTGCCATTGCGTTCAGACTCTTCCCGTGGACCAATCCCCCCATTGGTTCGAACATATCAAGTAGCTTTCTGTCGTCTCCGAATCGGATAAATTCGAGACACGCAGCGTCATTTGATGGCTCGTCGTTCTGCACCTTTGTGACGACTGCTCGTTTGTTTCCAACTGTCTGACACATTGTAATTGAATGTCCGTATCTGATGGGGGTCGGGTGAAGCTTCATCCGCGGTACTTGCTGCGGTACCGTGACGAGCCGGGTCGGTTCCGCTATTCCCTGTCTGTGATTCTATTGAATTTCTTCGAAATTGTTGAGTGGTTAGGTCCTAAGCGGCTTGGGATGCCTTTAGCCTAAAGATGGGCTTTGTAATTTCGGAGGATATGCCCTTGTTGAGAGGCGCCTTCACGGATCCCATTATTTTCAAATCCCCATCGAAATTTAGTGTAGAATACTGAAATTGGTCGTTTATTTTTTTATTTTAATAAAGTTAACCAATAAACGAGGGCATTTTCCTCTACAGAAGTTAGTGGGAACGACCACAAGAGCATTTAGCTCCAACCACAACAAAAGGTATCGTGTTGTGGTAGCTCGATGGCGGGAGAGGACAATAATTAGGGAGATTGAAGAGGGAAAATGCGGTGGTGGCGACAGTGGGAAAGTGTGTAGTGGCAGGCATGTAAATCGTTGATGGGCAAGCATGGTGCGTGCACCTGATATCTGGAGGATATTGTGCCCCAAAGGCCGCAGTTTGCCCCTTTCAGGACCCCCAACAACCAGCGATTGACCCCTTTCCAGAGCCTCCCTCTGCGGCTGTTGGGTCCCTTCCTGTGCCCCAAACAGCCCCACTTGGGCCCCTTCCCAGACCCCTTACAGCCACAGCTGGGGCCATCACCGGGCCCACAAGCTTACAGGATAGTCTCCGCCTATATATCTTTCTCACATTTCTACTTCCATCTTCACCACTTCACGGATCTCCCCTTATAAACTCCATACTAGTTAAAAGCATACATGTACATCTAAATGTATTTGAGTAAGCATGTGCATTTTCGTATAGCGGGTGTTGTAAGTTCTGTTCAAAACGAGATCCACCGTTTTAATTGTAGGAAAAGGAAAAGTTGGATTCCAAGCACTTTCGTTTTTTTAAAAAAGAAAGAGCTCCGCCAGGGAATCGCATTTTCCGTCTTCCTGCTGGTAATTAATCTTCATTCTTAGTTTCACCACCAAAACCACCCAAATGTGAGAATTCGAAGTGGCATCGCCAGCTTCACTTTGGGGCTGCCCTTAAGATCTCCTGCGGGAAGAACATACAACATCCGAATAATCCCCTCCCCTCCTCTTGAGACTTAGATCAGAGACCTCGAAGTTTGAGCCAAGAAACTAGTCTCCCACGTCTCCATCCCCCAACGCCCCCAGGGACCATTGTGGGCATTGGTCAGGATCCTAGCAGCTGGGAGACCTCCAGACCCCAATGTATGAAATGGAAACACTTTTAATTGTGGTTAGGCGGTAGGTCCATGAGTTACGTGTCCTTCC
This sequence comes from Ceratothoa steindachneri, assembly GCA_963969495.1. Lineage (NCBI taxonomy): Eukaryota > Metazoa > Arthropoda > Malacostraca > Isopoda > Cymothoidae > Ceratothoa > Ceratothoa steindachneri. Next base: position 77,967,978 of record OZ018324.1, on the reverse strand, counting down.
GGCCTCAATGTCTCTAAATCTGCTTTCATTTTAGAAATTCGGTGGGTGGTGGAGAGTTGGGCCACCGAGCGGGTCTAATCGCCCCCCAAATAGGGGTACACCCCCCTTTTAACTTCCCCTAACCTCAAAAGGGCGTCAAAGAGTCTGAGAGGACTGGATGACGGGACAAGCGTTTCGCTCTTCCTCACACCGATTACATGGCGGATATCTGGGCTGCTTGGCAAAGAAGATGGGAGACGGCCGAGGGGACCTTAAAGTTGCCTGCCATTGCGCTGTGACTGTTCCCATAGACCTACCCCCCCAATGCCGCGACGGCTTCAGGTTGCTTTCTGTCGTCTCCGAATTGGACACACTCACGGGACGCACCGCCATTTGATGGAGCGCTCGCCTGCGCCTTACTGTGAAGACTGCGTTGTCCCCCAGACTGTTCGGTGCATTCTTGTTGAAGGTCCTAGTCTGGGTGATCTTCTCGCACGTTACCTGTCCCGTTCCCTGGACGAGCGAGGTTGCTACCGCTTGTCCCTTATACTCGGGACTGGTTCGTGCACACTCTCGTGTACTTTGTGACATTTTAGAGGAGGCTGACCACCTCAACTTTGACTGTTGTAGGGCCTTGCATGTTCCTGCGCCGGGCGGAGGCGGGCCTAACTCCGACCCTGGAGTGCGCTTTCTTCTTGTTGCCTTTTTTTCTAAGTTTTTATTTTTATCGTTATTTGTTTTTTACATATGTTTATTTTTTTAATATAGCCAGGTAGTAAATAGGCTGTGCTGAGTACGGCTACTTGTGCCCTAGTTGGTAGTCGCTGGATGGGCTCCTAAATTTATTTTTTTAAAATCCCTAACCTCGCCACTTTCTTTGGCAAAAAATACCCTCGTTGGCTTTCGCTATTAAAGAGTACTAGAATTTTACATATTCTCCCGTTCCCTAACTGCACCACTTTCCCTGCGACCTGTGCGGAGATGCTCTCGCTGGTTTTAAATAGCTGTCCCCATCGTCACGAAAATTGGTACGGGATGGGGTAATTTATACTCTACCCCCACCCTCCAGCGAGAGGTGGGGGGTCAAGCGCTGCTTGGGTAACCATACTGCAGCCGACATCTGGGTTTTACCCTCCTTGCCACAACGTCTGTAGGTAGATCAGCGGCCATGCAGTACTATCCAAAAGAAGAGAATAAAATGCCCTCCTCCCCCCAAAAATATATCAACCCCCTAAAAATATATCAATCCCCGCAAAATATATCAACACTCCCCAAAAATCTAGCACCCCGCCCCTAATCTATCACGCCCCCCCAATCTATCACCGTACCCCACTAAAGAATTACCTCCCCCTTAAAAAAATAAATACTCCATTTAATTCCTGTGAAATGTACGCAAAATATTCTTTGAAATTTGCGTCTGTCCAAGTTCATTTGATTGAACAGTGGGAGGTATCCGAAGAAGGGCCGCGTCCAAAACTACAAAACGATAATAAATGTACCATTACCACAGAATGTTGTTAATAGCCCCCCCCCCTCCCTCCCAGGAGTAGACTATTTGGGAGATTAAGGGAGAAAGTTTTGATCCTGCAGCTCGTGCTGTAAGTCTAGTCAACGTCCTGAGGGAGCAGGTTAATAGGAGGAGGAGGCTGTTGCATGCTGGGAATTTTATAGCACCTCGAAGTGTAGCGGTTCTCGCAATAGTTAGAGAGTAGATTGAATACAAGTGGGGTGACAGTGTCATTTCCACTTGGAAATGACTTTGAAATGAATGCCCACTCTACAAATCTTTTGCCTAAATGTGATTAAAGTGTTCAATAGACCAAAAGTAGACCAATAGAATCTTAAATAATCGTTTTATTACCTTGAAATTTACTTCTACTATTCAAGGTTCATTTCATCGAAGAGGAGGTAAAAGGAATCTGGATGCAAGCGATGTGTATTAGAGTAAAGGGTGCGTCCAAAATTAGAGAACGATAACTTTAATTTTTAGTGCCCCTAAAAAATTGTGACACTTTCCTAAAAAGTAAAATTCAACGAGGGAATCGCCAGAGTTCGAACATGTTCAAGAAAGTAGCGAATTTAGTAATACCAAAATGGGTGGAGTGTTCTGGTAATACATTTTACTAATGCGAGGGAAGGGCAATAAGTTTTGCAATTCGGATATAAGGAAACGAAATATGAGGAAAAGTGTTTTATCATTTTTCAATATAACTACCCTCGACTTCAATGCACTTGCGCCACTTGTCCCTGAGGCTTCGAATTCCCGACAACCAGAAATCTCCCGACTGCTGTTCAATCCACTCCTGGACGGCGAGCTGGACATCTTCATCGTCCCCAAACCGGCGTCCACGCAGTGCAGCCTTGAGCTGGCAGAATAAAAAGTAGTCACTAGGGGCCAGATCTGAGCTCCTCGAATCCGCACTTGCGCAGGGCAGCTTGTGCAACTGGCCTTGTGGACTTTGAGACGTTGAAGTCGATCATGGGGCGTGAGGTTTCTAGGGACCCAACGGGCAGAGACATTGGTCATGGCCAAATTGTCGTGGATGATGTTTATAACACTTCCATGTGATATTCCAAGTTCTCGCTCGATTTCTTCGACCTTTACCCGTCGATTTTCGAGAATCATCCTCTCCATACGTACCACATTGTCCTCGTTGGTCACGTCTGACGGGCGTCATCTTCAAGGGACTCGCGACCATGGCGGAACTCCCTATTCCAGTGAACAATGGTTGCATAGGAAGGGGTGGTGTCGGTGTACACTGCAACCATGCGTTCATGGATCTCTTTTGCATTCTTGCCTTCCTTGGTCAAAAATTTGATCACTGCGCGGTGCTCAACCTTGTCCATTGTTGAAAAATTTGTGACTGACGATCTGCGATCAGCTACTGCTTCTTAAATAGACGAGGCAGGAGCGTGTGACTGCAGGTCCTGACTTGTCATAACTTGTCCTAACACCCCCACAAACAGCCATCTCCCTTCCTCTAGTTTGCCCTACCGATTCGCAAAACTTATTGACCACCCCTCGTAACGTAGTTTTCCCTCTAGGTTAACTGCTTAAAAAAGACAACCAACAAGGGAGATCCATAAAACATTAACAAAAGATTCGTGTTATGATTCTGGGAAAGGGGATGAGGGTGCATGTGAAGAATTTGTAAAGCTTGACCAAATAGCAGGGCAACTAAAGTCTTTTATATACAATGAAGCAAATCGTGTTGTTCTACCAGAGCACCTCGAATCTTGCATGGCTCTAAGATAAACTTGTTCGCCTTAAATTAGCGCTTCACGTGTACTGTCGCATACATGTTAGTGTACTAAAGCCACTGTCTACCTTAAATTAGCACTTTACGTGTACTGTCGCATACATGCTAGTGTACTAAGGATACTGTCGATCTCTATCGATTTTTACATATTAATATTCACTAAAAAATTACTTTCTAAAGTACCTTCTGCAGCGGTACACCTTCCTAGGCCCAGCACCCCTAGCAGTCTCAGCACCCCTAGCAGTCTCAAACTAGATTAAGACTGTCTGGACTTACCTTTTTACCCTTTTTGTAGAGTTTTCTTTTGACAAACTTCTCGCCTATTTTCTAGGCCGGCGGCTAAAATCGCGGACTAGTCGCCGACCAGCTTTCGTCTGTTTATCCAGAGTGGGAAAGGGAACTTATTCACCCTTTCCTTTTGTCTCACATTGTGGTCGTTGGATTTGACACTTTTCTCTATTTATTTAAATTACTATGGTACCACCGGTCTAAAAAGAGTAGTTTAGCGCGTTGTATGCAAATAACCATCTTTATAAACCTTTATTCGCATATGTAGGTATTCAAAATCTTGTTATACCTAAACTTTTATCAACTCATTCAGTGGTTAGACTCAGACAAATTTCTGTTTTTACCGACTAAAGAAATATTTTCTTTAGATCCAAAGTCCTATCACGCCCCACATAGAATCATGAATGCTTAATTTGTCTCGGCTTAAATGTCAAACGCACTTAACCTAACCTAACTTAACATCTTAAATGTCGGTTTCCGTTACATCGTAATTGGTTATTTTTTTGTGGTTTGAATTAGTTTGGGTTTTTTTTTGGGGGGGGGGAGTAAATATTCTATTTGTAGGTTATATTTGTAATGATAGGCATTTATGCCCTTAATAGCAGACGCCAGGGGAAACCTTTTTAAAAAAAAAAAAAAATAGTTGTACCGCGTCTCGGCATCACGATGCTGAGACGTGATTGTTTGATTCGAAAATTTGAACGGCTAATTTGGAAGATGCGTTTCGTGGGTTCCCTTTCATGCCCCCTTTCCTTATCTAATTTTTTTTAGTTAGATGACCAACGAGGGCAAGTCCACCAACTTAAAAGGTTAATGGTGAAGGTAAAGGTGGAAATGTGAGGAAGTTCCATAGTTCTGAACTGAGGGCACGCAACTCTCTAGAACCCTTCCTATTTCTCACAAGGGGGGTAAAAAGGGGGATTATTGTGGCTCTTAATTTGCCAGCTCTTGCAGAGATGGTCGGTTGTAGTATGAACATGGATTGCGTGCCCGCCAGGCCCCAACACCTGTAAAGGGGGATGCCTTGTAGCGTGGACATGCTTAGGAAAGTTGCACACCTGTCATGAGTGCCTCAAGTAGTCTCTTCTTTAGACTCCTCGATATGTTTCCTTCAAATTTTCACTTCCCCCAACTTTACCACGACCTCGGGATTCGGCTATTCCCTTTCCTACCTTTTTTCACGCCCGGTTAGACTAGAGAGAAGGGAGAAAGGGCGTTAAACCATTTTGTGAAAAAAAATCCCAACTCTATTAAATTCAAAGACTTATTCTTCTTCCGCAGTATCTAAGCAAGCAGACGGCAGCGCTAAGAGAGGTCAATGACTCTCGATTGCGCATCTACGAGCAGCTCGAAGTGTCGATCCACGACCTGGAGAAGAGCAATCAGCGGCTCACGGCTGAGACCGCCGCTGATAAGAGGAAAATCCGGAGGTGAGAAAATGCTAGACAGATCTCTTCGAGCGGGGAGAGGATGGGGGGGGGGGTATGGGTAGGTGAACCCCATAACGCTTGAGTAATTTTACCCGGGCCCCATTCGTTGCGTAAGGGGGGCTAGGTTAGAGAAAGTTATTCCTGGGGAACCTGGGCATGATTTTTTTTCCGTGCTCGTTTTTTTTTTTTGTTTATTTATTTCCTTTTTAAATTGCCCAAAGGTAGGTTTTGTATTTCTTCAGCAATGCCCCTGTTGGTCGCCACAAGATCCATCGGTGTTGTGCGCACCCTGTAATGATGGCGAATATCCAGGGTGTCCGAATCCCTAACTAAATTATATAGTTCGTATAACTACAACCTTTTGGCTAACTCACAATGCAACGTGGTTCAATAAATTCCAAACTACCCCACGGGAAGGAGGAAAAGTGAATTTCACCAATTCAAGTCCATTTTCTCTTTCCTGCGTGTCATTTTTACCTTATAACAAAGTTGTTTTTTTTTTGTTTTTTTTGCTCAGCTTGAGCGGAACTGTGGAGGGGCTAGAATCGAAATGCGAGGAGCTTCAGAGGGCCCTCGACGACGCCCGAGCTCGCCGGCAGAAGGAACCGGAGAGGGGGCGCCCTTCTGCCCGCAAATCCCTCCTCCCGGAGGACTCGTCCATGCGGCGATCCCAGTCTTGCGAGAACTCGTCTCAGGTGCGTGTCCACCCATGCTGAGGCTACCCATACTTCCCACCATCCCCTTGTTGGAGTGGTAAGAGGAAAAGTACTGCCAGTGATGCTACTATTGCTGCTATTATTATTATTATTATTATTATTGGTGTCCTCATTATTGCCTTAACTAATATTGCTATCATCGTTATTAGGGTTAATTTTATCTGATTAATTATTCATGGTACTATTATAAATTACTCCTACCATGACTCTTATTGTCGCTGTGACTGCGCTGCTTAACCACAAAGAGTAAAGGCCACACCACGTCATGGAGTGTGGATTAGTAACCCCCGCGGAGAGTTACATGAACCGAAGAGTGCTGTGCCAATGTAAGGGTAGAAGAGAGAACGCCGTTGTGATTGGCTGCGCAATCACCTATTCGGGTGGGACTGCTTGCGCGCATGCGTTATACTCGTTTCACGGCTAAATAATCAAAGATAGTTCATGCTGCGATCGCCAAAATTCCCTCCCCCCTCCCCTCTAAATTGAACTCTTTACCCAGGCTTTGGAAATACAACGCCTCAATCGACTAGGCTAACGAAATGTACCTCGGTGTTGCTCCTCTCCTTCGCCTCTCATTTTCAGCGCGCGCGCGCTCAACGCATTCTGTTGCCTCTTTACATCTCGGTGCCATCTCAATCGCGCGCCTTTAATTTTGCCGACATCTAAATTTTAATCATAAGTTGGGAAATTAATCTACGTGAAGAATGGCCAATACTAAATGTGTGGGGAATTGTGAAAGTTATCTTCTCTATAACTAAACAATAGATTCGCTCGTTCTCGATCGAGCACCGTTAAGTAATCTTCTAGGTTCTTTGACCTAGTCTTGTACATAAAAGATCCCTCATCATCCGCTAAAATAATTTACTCGTTTGAGTGATTAGGTTGCATACACCCAGGTGTAGTTACGTACACTTTGAGTTTGCACATTAGGGAAGAATCGGATGAATTTTTTGACCGGATGTAGTGATGTTTTAAAAAGGACCTTTCTCTTGGCAACCCTGATAAAAATAATTTGGGGTGGAATGGGGGGCAAAAAAAGAAACTTGACAGTAAGCTATTAAGAGCATCGAGATACGAGTGAAAGTGAATGGAAAGGGCATAAGTGAAGAGCCAAAAGAATTGTAGAATTAAGAGTCAGTAGAGATACTTTGATCGACTCTAGACGTGTTCAAAAAGAGGAAAGTCTTTCAAGTCAGGTGGGTGTCGTTTGCCCCCGCGTTGGGTCATCTGTCGCCTGCAGATTTAGCCATATTTAAAAAATGATTACACCTGCATTGGTACTATTAATTACGATATAGTACCATCCTTTGAACTAAAAAACGGTCATTAGTATTGTAAAACCATAGCCATGAAGGATATTTAATTTATTTATCCTGCCAATTTTTCACCATGAAGGAGACATGGGGACACCAGCCAATCTGTAGATTGTTTGTGGCCATTATAACAATGATTACTCATTACCACTGCATATACCAAGCTTGACTAATGCTCGTGATCCAGGTGATGCATTTAAAAGACCAGTCTAATAGTTCACTGAAGAATTACCCAGACTCTTGGGGAGACTCTGGTACAATTGGCAAGCTCTTGTATGAATTAATTACCTTCGTCGCAAAGTAATGAGAAAAGTCTTTCTAAAATAATGAAAAAAACTGGTTATAAAAGACTACTGAATATGCTGGGCCCTTGGGAAAATTACTAAGAACAAAATCCAATTACAAGCTATTAATGTCGGCATCACAGGCTCTATGACCGCAGATTCTACCGCTACATGCCTCGACGCCAGCAGTTTCTACCCACCCGTCCTCATGGCCCGCAGTTTTTAACTCACGCGGCCTCTAGGCCCACGGTTTCTACCGCTCCCTGCTTCGTTGCCCTCAGTTTCTACCCCTCCCGGCTTAACGGCCCGCAGTTTTTAACTCACGCGGCCTCTAGGTCCACGGTTTCTACCGATCCCTGCCTCTATGCATGCAGTTTATACCTCTCCCTTGCTCGATGCCCTTGGTTTATAACCAACGAGGCCTCGAAGCCAGCAGTTTATACCGCTTCCTGCCTCAATGACGGCAGTTTCTAGCTGTCATGGCCAGCAATTTCTAAATCGAAGGACTACGACGCCCATAGTTTCCACCGCTCCCACCCTCGCGGCCCGCAGTTTCAACCCCTCTCGGCCTCGGCCTGCAATTTCTAACCCTACCTACCAGCCTCAAGGCCCGCAGTTTCTAACTCACGCAGCCTCTAGGCCCGCAGTTTCTACCCCTCCCAATCTCGATGCCCGCAGTTTCTACCCCTCCCAACCTCGATGCCCGTAGTTTATACTGCTCCTTACCTCGAGGCTCGCAGTTTATACTGCTCCTGGTTTCTGACCCCTCCCAGGTTTCTGACCCCTCCCAGGTTTCTGACCCCTCCCAGGTTTCTGACCCCTCCCAGGTTTCTGACCCCTCCCAGGTTTCTGACCCCTCCCAGGTTTCTGACCCCTCCCAGGTTTCTGACCCCTCCCAGGTTTCTGACCCCTCCCAGGTTTCTGACCCCTCCCGGTTTCTGACCCCTCCCGGTTTCTGATCCCTCCCGGTTTCTGATCCCTCCCGGTTTCTGACCCCTCCCGGCTTCTGACCCCTCCCGGCTTCTGACCCCTCCCGGCTTCTGACCCCTCCCGGCTTCTGACCCCTCCCGGCTTCTGACCCCTCCCGGCTTCTGACCCCTCCCGGCTTCTGACCCCTCCCGGCTTTTGACCCCTCCCGGCTTTTGACCCCTCCCGGCTTTTGACCCCTCCCGGCTTTTGACCCCTCCCGGCTTTTGACCCCTCCCGGCTTTTGACCCCTCCCGGCTTTTGACCCCTCCCGGCCTCTGACTTCTCCCGGCTTCTGACTTCTCCCGGCTTCTGACTTCTCCCGGCTTCTGACTTCTCCCGGCTTCTGACTTCTCCCGGCTTCTGACTTCTCCCGGCTTCTGACTTCTCCCGGCTTCTGACTTCTCCCGGCTTCTGACTTCTCCCGGCTTCTGACTTCTCCCGGCTTCTGACTTCTCCCGGCTTCTGACTTCTCCCGGCTTCTGACTTCTCCCGGCTTCTGACTTCTCCCGGCTTCTGACTTCTCCCGGCTTCTGACTTCTCCCGGCTTCTGACTTCTCCCGGCTTCTGACTTCTCCCGGCTTCTGACTTCTCCCGGCTTCTGACTTCTCCCGGCTTCTGACTTCTCCCGGCTTCTGACTTCTCCCGGCTTCTGACTTCTCCCGGCTTCTGACTTCTCCCGGCTTCTGACTTCTCCCGGCTTCTGACTTCTCCCGGCTTCTGACTTCTCCCGGCTTCTGACTTCTCCCGGCTTCTGACTTCTCCCGGCTTCTGACTTCTCCCGGCTTCTGACTTCTCCCGGCTTCTGACTTCTCCCGGCTTCTGACTTCTCCCGGCTTCTGACTTCTCCCGGCTTCTGACTTCTCCCGGCTTCTGACTTCTCCCGGCTTCTGACTTCTCCCGGCTTCTGACTTCTCCCGGCTTCTGACTTCTCCCGGCTTCTGACTTCTCCCGGCTTCTGACTTCTCCCGGCTTCTGACTTCTCCCGGCTTCTGACTTCTCCCGGCTTCTGACTTCTCCCGGCTTCTGACTTCTCCCGGCTTCTGACTTCTCCCGGCTTCTGACTTCTCCCGGCTTCTGACTTCTCCCGGCTTCTGACTTCTCCCGGCTTCTGACTTCTCCCGGCTTCTGACTTCTCCCGGCTTCTGACTTCTCCCGGCTTCTGACTTCTCCCGGCTTCTGACTTCTCCCGGCTTCTGACTTCTCCCGGCTTCTGACTTCTCCCGGCTTCTGACTTCTCCCGGCTTCTGACTTCTCCCGGCTTCTGACTTCTCCCGGCTTCTGACTTCTCCCGGCTTCTGACTTCTCCCGGCTTCTGACTTCTCCCGGCTTCTGACTTCTCCCGGCTTCTGACTTCTCCCGGCTTCTGACTTCTCCCGGCTTCTGACTTCTCCCGGCTTCTGACCCCTCCCGGCTTCGACGCCCGAAGTTTCTACCGCCCCCTGCCTCGATGCCCGCAGTTTCTACCGCTCCCTGCCTTGAAGTTGCAGTTTCTACGGCTCAATTCCTCGAGACCCGCAGTTTCTACGGCTCAATTCCTCGAGACCCGCAGTTTCTACGGCTCAATTCCTCGAGACCCGCAGTTTCTACGGCTCAATTCCTCGAGACCCGCAGTTTCTACGGCTCAATCCCTCGAGACCCGCAGTTTCTACGGCTCAATTCCTCGAGGCCCGCAGTTTCTACGGCTCAATTCCTCGAGGCCCGCAGTTTCTACGGCTCAATTCCTCGAGGCCCGCAGTTTCTACGGCTCAATTCCTCGAGGCCCGCAGTTTCTACGGCTCAATTCCTCGAGGCCCGCAGTTTCTACGGCTCAATTCCTCGAGGCCCGCAGTTTCTACGGCTCAATGCCCCGAGGCCCGCAGTTTCTAACGTACGCGGCCTCTACGACAGCAATTTCTACCGCTCCCTGACTCGATGCCAGCAATTTCTACCGCTCCCTGACTCGATGCCAGCAATTTCTACCGCTCCCTGACTCGATGCCAGCAATTTCTACCGCTCCCTGACTCGATGCCAGCAATTTCTACCGCTCCCTGACTCGATGCCAGCAATTTCTACCGCTCCCTGACTCTATGCCCGGAGTTTCTAAACCACGAGGCCTAGAAACCTGTAGTTTCTAACAAGCGGCATCGACGCTCGCCGTTCCTAACTCACGCAGCCTCGACGCTCGCAGTTCCTAACTCACGCGCCCTCGACCCCGTAAGGGGCGTGGCAATTTACAATCCTGGACGCCGTGCTGACGGGATCCAGCGCTCCGTCCGGCCCCAGCTTAGCCTCTCTTCCTTCCTTCAGATAGCCTGTATTTCTTCCCTACCTCGTCGCTTTTCATACAACCTCTCCCACAACTTTCTCTGGTCAGCCTCTAATTTCACAGGGTAGATGCAGACCTTCTCAAGCCAACCGTCCGGGATTGGGGCTGAGGGGGAAGGGGACAACGTTCCCTAACCCCTGAGCTCTGGTTCGGGATGGGTTTTTTTTTAACAATCTGCTTTATCCCCACCCATAACTTCCCCACATCCCCTTTTCCTCTTCTCTTCACAATCTTTTTACGCAGTGTTCAAGGGAAATCCAGCCTCAGACGGTAGGGCCTTCCATTGGGGGGAATCCTGGCTCGGCGCCAAGCACCGAACCCGAATCCGCCCCTATGCAAGGTCCTCTACAAACGGCTATGGTTTCTGAGGCAGTACAAGGAGGGGAAAGATCTCCTTCGAACGGTGCCCCTGCGACCACCAGGACCTTCTTTATTTCGGAGAAGGACCTGGCTGAGGCCAGGCCATCTGGCCTAGGGGCTTCTGCCAGCGGAAATGAGAAGCGGGTTCATTCCCCGCCCTCCTCCCCTAAAAAGAAGAAAAAGACAAGAAAGACTATAAAGACTCGGGGCTCCTCTCCATCCGCGGGGGCTACGGGGACAAATGGGTCTGCTGCCACTTTGGCAAGCCACCAAGCCAAGATCTGCACTTCCGGCCATGGGTGCGGAGCCCCTGATTATGACAAAGACAAAGTGCACAGGGTGGAGCCTCGATGACATCGGGACCCCTAATTCAGAGGTTACCTGGCGTTTTCGAGCCCGCTGGCTTCAAACGCTTCCTAGTTATTCGCTCAATGTTGGCCAAGGGGAACATGATCCATCAGATGAGAGCATTAGCTAGTGTAATTCGTAGAGAGCCGAAGGTAACCCGTTTCTCGGACGGGAGCCTTCTGGCGAATGCGGCGAATCCCGCCGAGGCGGCCAAGATAAGTGCTCTTCGGACACTTCATGGCACCCCGGTGAGTGTGACGCCGCACTCTACCATGAACTCCCCGTAAGGGGCACGGAGATTTGCCATCCTGGTTGCCGTGCTGACGGGATCCAGCGCTCAATCCGGCCCCAGCTCAGCCTCTCTTCCTTCCTTCAGATAGCCTGTATTTCTTTCCTATCTGAGGCCGGTCCATCTGGCCTAGGGGCTTCTGTCGGCGGAAGAGAAAAGCGGGTTCATTCCCTGCCCTCCTCTCCTAAAAAGATGAAAAAGACAAGAAAGACTAAGAAGAATCGGGGCTCCTCTCCATCCGTGGGGGCTGTGGGGACGGATGGGTCTGCTGCCACTTTGGCAAGCGACCAAGCCAAGACCGGCACATCCGGCCCCTCTGACCCCCCGGGTACGGACCTCCTGACTATGACAAAGACGAAAAGTGCACAGGGCGGAGACTCAATTACATCAAGGCCCCTCATTCAGAGGTTACCTGGCGTTTTCGAGCATTTTAGCTTCAAACGCTTCCTCGTTATTCGCTCCACTGATGGTACCATGTTGTCCAAAGGCAACATGATCGATCAGAGGAGAGAATTAGCTAGTGCAATTGGTAGAGAGCCGAAGGTGACCCGTTTCTCGGACGGGAGCCTTCTGGCGAATGCGGCGAACCCCGCCGAGGTGGCCAAGATAAGTGCTCTTCGGACACTTCATGGCACCCCGGTAAGTGTGACGCCGCACTTTCCTGTGAACTTTGTGAAAGGAGTAGTTTTTGCGAAGGAACTCTTTGACTACTCCATTGAGGACATCACCCTAGAGCTGGCCGACCATGGTGCGGTCAAGGTCGAACGTGTGATGAGAAAACAGGGAGGGGCCTCGAGACCCACCCCTGCACTCTTCGTCACGTTCGACTGTGACAAGCTCCCTGAGTCGGTGCGTGCTGGTTGGTACCGCTACCGCGTGAAGGCATTCGTGCCACTGCCGCGGCGGTGCTATTACTGTCACAGTTTCGGCCATACGAATCGCTCATGTAGACGGGCAAAGTCGGGGTCACCCGAAGTTTGTGTAAATTGCTCTAAGGTCGCACACGATAAGTCCAAATCGTGTGTGGCCAAGTGTTAGAATTGCGGAGAGCCGCACCCTGCTTCTTCAAATGTGGTGCATATCTCCTTGAGAAAGAAATCCTGGCCGTTCAGGCCCAGGATCGACTCTCATTCCGCGAGGCAAAGGACTTGGTCCTGGCGCGCCCGGCTCTGCCTGGGACGTCATATGCCTCAATAGTTCGAAAGGCACCCTCTGCTCCTGGCCCATCCAGGCCAACGAGCATGGTTGTTTCCGCGCCCATTCGGAGCCATTCTGCGGGCTCTACCCAACCCGGGCGCTCCCCTGGTAAAGCTGGCGGCAAAAAGGGTTCATACCCTGCCCCGGCTAAATCCAGGGCTCCCACCTCTTTCCCCAGCGTGACCGTTTCCCGTAAGGCGAAACGGCCACGCGCCTCCACCGAGTCGTTAGACTCGCGGGAGGCAACACCCCTGAAGATAGTCGGTAGGCTATCTTCAGGAGTTCCTAAAGCTGTTCCCCGAAAGGAGGACAGCAACAAAGGAGCTTCGGCCCCGTCGCCCACGCCCCGAGGTGGAGCGAGTGGCTCGGGGACGGTGGTTCCTCGAAAAGAGGGCCCCCCGCCTCCGAAGCCGCAACGCCCGCCTAAGGTTTCGAGGCGGAGGGAGGAAAAGACTCGCATGGCGAGCCCAACCATATGCAAAAAGTCTTCGAAGGCGACAGCGCCTTCAGCGCTTTGTCCGGCCAAAAGCGCCCGGGATTCTGCTCCCTGGATGCGTACGGCCATTCCCGTAAGGGTCTTCCGAGCTAGGCCTGGAGGGCATATTTCTTCAATAGAATTGCCGTGGACTCCGGGCCAACTAAGAGGAGTTGCGGAGGCTCGTCTCATCCCGTTTTCCGTTAGCTTTTGTTTTGCAGGAGACCATGCTAGGCGCGTGCCCCCTGCCCGCCCTCCCTGGGTATAAGGGTCTTGCGACCCCACCACTGCGGGATGGCCGGGCTGAGGGATGCGCGGTTTACACCCAGGATGATGTTTCCGTTCTTCATTTCTCTTTAGATACCTCCTTTCAGGCAGGCGCTGTGCATCTTCACCTGGATAGGAGGTATACTCTGATTTCTGCGTACATTCCACCGTCAGCTGACTTTGACGCGGGGGACTTCCGCCGCGTCGTGGCACGGTTGCCGAGGCCCTATCTCTTGCTTGGAGATCTGAATGGCAGGCATCCTCTCTGGGGAGATTACTCCATAAATCCCAAGGGACAAGTCCTTGCCGATCTGATCGAAGAGCTTGAGATGAGTGTCCTAAACGTGGATGAGTTTACGCCTCACTGTCCGAGAACCGCTTCATTTTCTTGCCTTGACCTATCTTTGTGCTCTTTGGATGCACAGCCTGATTTTGATTGGGAGGTGGTCGATGAACTCCATGGTAGTGATTACTTTTCCATTCAAATATCATTTTCAGGGCAACTGCCGCCTGAGAGACCACCTCGGTGGTGCTTGGCGCGGTGACCTGCATTTCAGGAAATGACTGAATTCTCTATCTCAGTCGACGGGTTTAGGTCGGTAGATTAGGCCGTTGAGTTCTTCTCCGGCAACCTCATCGCCGTGGGCCTGACTACTATTCCCAGGACGTCTGGCCGTTTTGCACGCCGACCACTCCCATGGTGGTCGGCCGAGTGTTAGACGGCCCTCAAACAGAAGCCTTATGCCTACATGCGCTATAAGCGCTGCCCGAACGATTTCACTGTCGCTGAATTTCTTCAGGCTAGGGCTAGGTTGCGTTATATTTCGAAGCACGCCCGCCGCTCTTCTTGGCGGGCATACGTGTCTTTACTTAACGGGAAGACCCCTTTAGCAGAGGTGTGGAAGCGAGTCAAAAGGATTCGGGGCAAGTTCTCGCAGGACCCCCCTCCCGTTCTCGAGGAGAATGGGACCGCAATCTCGGACCCCGCCCGTGGCGGAATCCTTAGCGACCGCTTTTTCCGCATTCTCTAGCCGTGATGCTGCTCTGCCAGCATTAAATGCACGTCGTGATGTCACGGAAGGCCGCCGGCTGGACTTTAACTCCAGAGGCAGAGAACCCTTCAACGACAAGTTTACTGTGGTTGAGTTGCGTTCCGCTCTCGCTTCGTGCGCGGACACCGCCTATGGTCCGGACGATGTCCCGTACGCCATGCTTCAACCCCTGGGTGAGTGAGGCATGGCCTTTCTGTTAGATTTGTTCAAACGGATCTGGGTGGAAGAGCTTCTCCCAGACTCCTGGCAAATCGCTACTGTGCTCGCCTTTCGCAAGCCGGGGAAAGATCACTCTACTCCGACTGGTTTCCGCCCAATCTCTCTAACACTTTTGCGTGTGCAAGTTGATGGAGAAATTGGTAAATGTTAGATTAGCCTATTTCCTGGACAGCGGAGGTCATCTGTCTTCTGCACAGTGCGGCTCCTGTAAGTTCCACTCCACGTTATATGCTCTGCTCCGACTGGAAAATGCCGTCTGCGAGTCTTTACTTCGTAGACTGCACTACGCCACGGTGTTTTTTGATTTGGAGAAGGCCTATGATACCGCATGGCGATACGGTATAATGGAGACTCTCCACACGATGGGGGCGAGAAGACGCCTCCCAATGTTTATATCTAAATTTTGGCGAGATCGTCGATTCCGCGTACGGGTGGGGAGAGCCCTCTCTGGCCCAAAGGAGCAGGAAGAGGATGTCCCGCAGGGAAGTGTCCTCAGTGTCACACTCTTCGCCCTGAGCATCAACGGCATCACCTGGGTGCTGCCGGAAGATGTTCTCGCTACGCTCTACGTGGACGACCTTTCGATATCTTTTGGCGCGGCCCAGATGCCAACTCTGGAGCGTCGACTCCAACAGGCATTGAACCGCGTCTCTCGCTATGCCGAAGCGCACAGGTTTCGCTTTTCTTTGCCTAAGACTAAGGTAGTGCACTTCTGCCGCCATCCACGGCTTCACCCCGACCCAGATTTGTTTCTTAATGGGGTGCGCCTGGATGTGGTTGAGTCGCACCGTTTCCTTGGTCTTGTATTCGACCGAAGCCTCACCTGGGAGGCTCATATTCGCAGCCTTAGGGTCTCTTGTACCCGCGCCATGGACATTCTCCGTTCCGTGACGTTCAGCGCTTGGGGCGCTGATAGGGCTACTGCCTTACTTTTTTATCGATCCTTTGTTCGCTCGAAGCTCGACTACGGATGCGAGTTTTATGCATCCGCAGCCGAGCGTTTATTGCAGAAGGTCGATTCGATCCACCACCCCGGCCTTCGCTTTGCGACCGGTGCCTCCCGCACTTCCCCCATTGAGAGCCTGTTGTTCGATGCTGGGGAAATGCCACTCGCTCTGCGCCGCGTGCAGTGCATCGCTCACCTGTACACGCGAGCCCGGCGCCTCCCTCAGTCGCCAACAGCTCTCACTGCATCCGCCGCTTATTTCGATGGTGCCTATGCCGCCGAGAGACGCCAGTCATACCCTAAGCCCTTTGGGTTTAGGGCCAGGAAACTCCTTCGAGAGGTAGATATAGCTCTCGGGCCGGTGGTGTCCCTGGTTCTGCCCAGGACGCCACCCTGGAGGGTACCACATTTGGCTATTTGTCGCCAAGCCTCTGCTCCTAAAGCTTGTAGTGCCCTGGAAGTATTGCGTTTGACCTTTTTGGAGCACACATCGTGTCACGCTGGTACCATGCCAGTGTATACGGATGGCTTGAAGTCGCAAGAGGGGGTCGGCTTCCACGCCGTATCCCCTCTGTTTGAAGTCAGCGGGGCTCTACCAGGCGTTGCGTCTGTCTCAACGGCCGAGCTGGTGGCAATACACTCCTCGGTACGGGAGATTACGCGACGTGCCCGGTTCGGAGACCGGATTGTGATCTATAGCGACTCACAAAGGGCCCTGAGTGCTCTCGGGGCAATGGAATCTCCGCATCCCTTGGTTCGCGAAATCCGTGACGCCACTGTTTTGGCGAGCCGGGCAGATGTCCAGATTATCTTCTGCTGGGTTCCTGGACATGTAGGAATTGCGGGGAATGAGAGCGCCAAAGAGTCCGCGAGGACTCTGCGACCGGACCAGCGTTTCGCTCTTCCTCACACTGACTACATGGCAGGAATACGGGCAGCTCTTCGGACTGCTTGGCAAAGAAGATGGGAGACGGTCGAAGGGAACTTAAAGTTGCGTGCCATTGCGCCGCGACTGTTCCCATGGACCTATCCCCCAATGCCGCAGCGGCTTCAGGTTGCTTTCTGTCGTCTCCGAATCGGGCACACTCGTGTGACGCATCGCTATTTGATTGAGCGCTCACCTGCGCCCTATTGCAACGACTGCGTCGTCCCCCAGACTGTTCGGCACATTCTTGTCGAATGTCCCAGTCTGGGTGATCTTCGCGCACGACACCTGTCCCGGTACCGGGATGGGCGGGGTCGCTACCGCCTGTCCCTTGTACTCGGGACGAGTGCGTGCACTTTGACTGGTGGACTTATTTACTTTTCATTTAACCAGGTTCAATTGTTGTTGTTGTTTTTGCTATTTTTTTTGTTATTGCTTTGTTGTTGTTATTGTTATTTCTTTTTATTGTCTTTTCATGTTCAATTTTTTAAAGTAGCCTTTAACTAAGCTGTTTGTTTACGGCGACTTATGCCTAAGTCGGCAGTCGCCAGATAGCCCCTTAAATAAAAAAAATCTACCATGAACTTTGTCAAAGGAGTAGTTTATGCGAGGGAACTCTTTGACTACTCCATTGAGGACATCAACCTAGAGCTGGCCACCCATGGGGCGGTCAAGGTCGAACGTGTGATAAGAAAACAGGGAGTGGCCTTGAGACCCACCCCTACACTCTTCGTCACGTTTGACTGTGACAAGATCCCTGAGTCGGTGTGTGCCGATTGGTACCGCTACCGCGTGAAGGCATTCGTGCCACTGCCGCGGCGGGGCTATTACTGTCACCGCTTTGGCCATACGAATCGATCATGTAGACGTGCAACGTCGGTGTCACCCGAAGTTTGTGTAAATTGCTCCAAAGCCACACACGATAAGTCGAAATTGTGTGTGGTTAAGTGTGTCAATTGCGGAGAGCCTCACCCCGCTTCTTTGAAGCAATGTGGTGCATATCTCCTTGAGAAAGAAATCCTGGCCGTTCAGGCCCAGGATCGACTCTCATTCCGTGAGGCTAAGGACTTGGTCCTGGCGCGTTCGTCTCTTCCTGGGATGTCATATGCCTAAATAGTTAGAAAGGCACCCTCTGCCCCTGGCCCATCAGGCCAATGAGCACAGTTGTTTCTGCGCCCATTCGGAGCCCTTCTGTGGGCTGTACTCAACCTGGGCACTCCCCTGGTAAAGCTAGCGGCAAAAAGGGTTTACACTCAGCCCAGGCCAAAAACCAAGGCTCCCACCTCTTCCCCCAGCGTGACCGTTTCCCGTAAGGCGAAACGGCCACGCGCCTCCACCAAGTCGTTAGATTCACACGAGGCAACACCCTTGAAGGGTGTCGCTAGGGCATCTTCCGGGGTTCCTAAAGCTGTCCCCCGAAAGGAGGACAGCAACAAAGGAGCTTCAGCTCCTTCGCTCACGCCACAAGGTGGAGCAAGTGGCTCGGATACGGTGGTTCCTCGAAAAGAGGTCACTCCGCCTCCGAAGCCCCAACGCCCCAACGCCCGCCTAAGGTTACGAGGCGGAGAGAGGAAAAGACTTGCATGGCGAGCCCAACCTTCCCCAATAAGTCTTCGAAGGCGACAGCGCCTTCAGCGCTTTGTCCGGCCAACAGCGCCCGGGGTTCTGCCCCCGGGAAGCCTACGGCCATTCCCGTGAGGGTCTTCAGTTCGAGGAGGACCGCTGCGTCTCCTCCGAGCTAGTCCTGGAGGGTATATACTTTCAATGGAATTGCCGTGGACTCCGGTCCAACTGGGAGGAGCTTCGGAGGCTCGTCTCGTCTAGTTCCTCGTTAGCCATCGTTTTGCAGGAGACCATGCTAGGCGCGTGCCCCCTGCCCGCCCTTCCGGGGTATAAGGGTCTTGCGACCCCACCACTGCGGTTTTGCCGGGCTGGGGGATGCGCGGTTTACACCCGGAATGATGTCTCCGTTCTTCGTTTCTCTTTAGATACCTCCTTTCAGGCAGGCGCTGTGCATCTTCACCTGGATAGGAGGTATACTCTGATTTCTGCGTACATTCCACCGTCAGCTGACTTTGACGCGGGGGACTTCCGCCGCGTCGTGGCACGGTTGCCGAGGCCCTATCTCTTGCTTGGAGATCTGAATGGCAGGCATCCTCTCTGGGGAGATTACTCCATAAATCCCAAGGGACAAGTCCTTGCCGATCTGATAGAAGAGCTTGAGATGAGTGTCCTAAACGTGGATGAGTTTACGCATCACTGTCCGAGAACCGCTTCATTTTCTTGCCTCTACCTATCTTTGTGCTCTTTGGATGCACAGCCTGATTTTGATTGGGAGGTGGTCGATGAACTCCATGGTAGTGATCACTTTCCCATTTTAAATATCATTTTCAGGGCAACTGCCGCCTGAGAGCCTACCTTGGTGGTGCTTGGCGTGGGCACGGTGGCCTGAATTTCAGGAAATGAATGAATTTTCTATCTCAGTCGAGTTCTTCGGCAACTTCATCGCCGCGGGCCTGACGACTATTTCTAGGACGTCTGACCGTTTTTCACGCCAACCACTCCCATGGTGGTCGGCCGAGTGTGAGACAGCCCTCAAACAGAAGCGTTATGCCTACATGCGATATAAGCGCCGCCCGAACGATTTCACTGTCGCTGAATTTCTTCGGGCTAGGGCTAGGTTCCGGTATATTTCGAAGCACGCCCGCCGCTCTCCTTGGCGGGCATACGTGTCTTCACTTAACGGGAAGACCCCTTTAGCAGAGGTATGGAGGCGAGTCAAAAGGATGGGGGCAAGTTCTCACAGGACATCCCTCTCGTTCTCCAGGAGAATTGGACCGCAATCTCAGATCCCGCGTCCTTGGCGGAATCCTTCGCGACCGCTTTTTCCGGATTCTCTAGTCGGGATGCTGCTCCCCCAGCATTCAATGCTCGTCGTGATGTCGCGCAAGGTCGCCGGCTGGATTTACCTTCAGAGGCGGAGAACCTTTCAACGTCAGGTTTACTGTGAGTGAGTTGCGCTTCGTCTCGCTTCGTGCGCGTACACCGCCCATGGTCCGGATGATGTCCTGTACTCCATGCTTAGACACCTGGGTGTGCGAGGCATGGCCTTTCTCTTAGATCTTTTAAACAGGATCTGGGTGGAGGGTCTTCTCCCAGACTCCTGGCAAATCGCTACTGTGCTCTCCTTTCGCAAACCGGGGAGAGATCACTCTACTCCGACCGGTTTCTGCCCGATCTCTCTAACCTCTTGCGTGTGCAAGTTGATGGAGAAATTGGTAAATGTTAGATTAGCCTTTTTTTTTGGACAGCGGAGGCTATCTGTGTTCTGTACAATGCGGCTTCCGCAAGTTTCACTCCACGTAAGTTTCATTTAATGCGCTAATAATACTCATGTGATTCTCTCATCTCGGTTAGAAGCGCTTGGAATTGGCCCTTTTTTTTGACTACCACTTCCCTGGCGGCCAATTTTGTTTGGTTTGGCTTTATTTTTTGTTCTGTACCTTACTGTACTGTTTAGTTAGTGTGTACTGCACTACTGTTTAGTTAGTGTGTACGGTACTGTACTGTTTAGTATGTAGTGATTTTTTTTTAATGTAGTCTATTAATAGGCTAAAATTTATTATTTCCACTGCCTATGCTCCTGGTTCCCGTCGCCGGATGGTCCCCTGTAAAAAGATAAATCCCCTGAAAGCGCATATTAGCAGCCTTAGGGTCGCGTACCCCCACCATAGAGAATCGTTGTTCTTTGACGTTACGAACGTTGTGGTCCTTATTGGGCTAACTTATTGTTTTACCGCCCCCGCAAAGGGTTCTCCCCTGTAACGTTACACCTGGCTACTGTAGGAGCGGTACGCACTACCTGCCGCACTGCCCCGGAGGTTTTAAACTAGATTGAGACTAACTAGTCTATACTTCCAGACTTTTCCATTTTATCCTTTTTCCAGTCACTCTTCTTTTCAAGCCTCTTCGCACCTTGACCGTCGGCTAATTTTTCAAGTTAGTCGCCGACCAGCCTTCGTCAATTCACCGATTGTCAAGTCTAGGTGGTGTGGGGGGGGAGGGGGGCTGTTTCTTTTCTCCCTCTTCGCTTCGATTGGGGCATTGGATTTAGACAGGTCTGTATTCCTTGCTCCCTTTTTCTATTTACTCTCCATCTGCCGTGGCATGGGCAACGTTGCTGCAGCTGACATTTGGAGGATTACGCCATCTCTGCCTCGGCACCCGCAGTTTACCCTCTCGGACCCATTGCCTGCATGCAGGATTCCCTTTACACCCCTTTTAACTTCCCCCCTCCTCCCCATTTGAGTTTTTTTTTGTTACGAACTCTCTGCGAGAGATGCCCTCGTTGGTTTTTCGCTCTAAATTCGAGGGTGAAAAGTCGTGTTATTGCTCCCTTGTTCTCTTGAAACTGACAGTGTAATATTTACTCTCATTTTCTTTAATTTTCCTTCTCCCAACTTCACCCTTTTTCCTTAAAGCCTCCTTCCATAAATTTGAAATTCCTCCGTCGGTCTCCTTTTTTCCCCTCTTTCAAATAGGTGTGAAAACTATATTGAGCAGGAGATTAGTTACCATTCCGTAGCCCATTTGCCTTTGCTCTTTTCCACATCTGAATTTCACCTAACTTCACCACTTATACCACGGACCTATCTTCAAAATGAGATGCCCTCGTCCGGACCGAGATGTCATCGTTGGTTTTCATTAACTCCGTGTTTTGTTTTTGCCCTCAGCCCTACGATGACTCCACACTCGAAGGCTGCGACTTGAGGGCCAGAATCCTAAACTTGGAGGGCAAGCTGAAGGTGGCTCTCCAGGAGAAAGAGTCGGAGGTGAAGAAAAGGGAAGGGCTAGAAATTGAAATGGCCTGTGTTGCCCAGGTTCGTACCTTTTTACGATTACCAGGGTCTTTTCAAGACCCAGTCAGATTTTTCTTTTAAATCTTAACGTCGTCCTTCCCTATTAGCCGTGTCTCACCGGACGTTACGGTGTTCTATCGTAATAAGGGGATGCTTTTTAAATCCCTTCGTTCCAATGATATACTTGTAAATAATAATAACCACCATCATTATTATTTTTATTATTATGATACTGCAGTTATATGGCGCTCTTCGAAGATGTATGCTCACGCAGAGCGCTGTTTTAGCGCCGAGCGAATTCTTAAAGTGATATAGGCGCGTTGAAGGGTTTCCATAATACCCCGAGAGAAAGATGTGCCACTGTCGTATTTTTTAAGTTTTTTTTTTTTTAATCCTGTGACCAGGAGAACTCTGGTCTTCAGGAGCAGGTTCTGGTGTTCCGCGCCAAGGAAACCCATTTCAAGTCCTTTGATGATGAGGTCGCGTCCATGGACGAGACGGCGTCGAGCAAATTTTGTCGAAAGGTGAGAATACTTGGGCCATCTTCGGGTCGCTTCGTAAAGGGCAGTCGCCAGAGGAGCGCTTTAAAGGAAAATATATCGTGTAATGTTTTGTAGGAGTGGTCTATATGTATGCATGTGTGTGTAACCGAAGGAAGGGGATGGCACCACGCCACACGGAAGAGTTTCTACTGTCTCGTCCGACACCACAATCATTTAAAAAGATAAACTCCAAGAAAAAAAATGCGCCTTTCACACCAGGAGCAAAATTGCGAGAGGGGCGGGGGTTAGAATGGGGACGAGGGGCAGGATGTGCATTTTTGTTTTGATTAATTGGGAACGTGGTATCCATAAATGGGGCAATCTATCCCTACCGGGGACTCCTAAGGATGGCACTCTAACGACCGGAAATGAAAGAAATTGACCAAACTCTAAGACAGTCTTTAAAAGAGACTAAAACCAAATAATTAGTAGTGAAAGGGGTTGCTGAGGGGAGGAGGGGGGGATCGGGAGAAATCTTTGAGACCATCAGGAGGGGGGAGGGGTGGGAGGGGTAGGAGGAAGTCAGAATTGGTAAATTCCGACGCGAACAGAAAAAAAAGAAGCGATCAAGTACCGATGACATTATTGGGAAAATAAATTCAGTTTTGTGGTTCAATTTTGTCAAGTTCGTGATGGAATTTCATTTCTTCAGATGAGGATATTCGATCACGAAGCTTTCGCTCAGCTTACTAAAGGAGGGGTTGGTGAAGTGTCCTTGAGCCACCCTTTTTCCACGTTTGCTTAGATAGAGGTAGGAGATAACTAACGTGAGGATGTTGGCAACGGGAAAAGATAAATTTCTAGCCTTGTTTCGTCATTAATTCGCAAAAAAAGGGTGGGAGATCGTGGATCAGGGATCGGGCGTTTTATCGTGTTGATAGGCAGATATAATTATGGGAGGAAGGTTATGATATAAGAAAGTTCCAGGCACTTGGGTATAGGTTGGGTAAGTTTTACTGTTGTTGATGCGCCCCAACTAGGAATTTAAAAAACTGAGTATGTTAATAAACATACTGGTCGGACATATAGGTTTATGACCTGGAAGTGCCTTCTTTGATGGTTGATGTGCTCCTCCCTCTTCCCCACTGATTAAATGGCATGAATCGAGCCAGCCTTCCGGAAGATGGCGCGCGTGAACATATCCCATTGCAACCCTACTCTCCCCGGGCTCTAATTCCCCAATGCCTCCAAGGTATCGAGTCATCTTGTGTCGTCTCCGAATCTGATACACTCGCGGGACGCAGCCCCACTTGACGGATGGCTCCCTTAAACCTTATTGTGACGATTACTTGGTTTCCCTCGTACTGAGACCAGGTTCTTGCACAGCGTGTTTTTTTGGGGTGGTGGTGGTGGTGGTGGTGGGGGTGGGGTATCCCCATAGTATATAATGATTATTTTAAATTTTTGGCGACTTGATTGGTCCCCCGAGAAGGGCCAGGCCCCCCCCCCCCCCATCTCCTGGGTTACTTCGCCATGCGTAGTTTTTTTGTAGTTAAAGTTTATGGGCGTTTTATTCCGTATTGGGGGGAGGTTTTTTTACCCTTAGCGGTTTCCTGAGGGGATCGCCCCCCACCCCATTCAGCACTTTTACCTTCTACACCCTTTAAATCTCCTAACTTTACCACTTTTACCACGAGACCCCTCACCCCCAACTTTCTGAGGATACCATCGTTTGTTTTTGCTTTTGTAATTAATGGAATCTTTTTCATTTTCCCCTTCAATCTCACACGAGTTTCCTTTGTTGGTTCCACGATTTTCCCAATGTAATAAGTTTGCACAGTTAACACGACCTCATTGGATTACGCAGGTTACCATCTCTCTACTTTTCTTTTGCCTTAGTGGTTACCTTCTCACACCCTTCCCCCGTCCTTTCATCCTTTCATAGTGAATATTTTCTCATTTATTTATTTATTTTGTTTATTAGTGCATTCCCCCCAAAATGTAGGGCCATTGTGTAGTATGGCACCGTAATGTGCCCGTGTTTGATTAAAACGTCAGCTCAGCAGCAGACGACAGAGATGTGCATCATACAGACGAGGATATTTAAATACTTTAGCATTTTTTCTATTTTCTTTTTATTATTCTTTGTTTTAAATTGGCGAACTTTCGTTTCGTGTCCTCGACAAAGGAAAAAAGATAGCTTGGAATCCAGAGAAAGTCTGCGTCAGTTTAAAAGAATCGGTTTTTGAAGGCTCTGATTTTGCACGCTTAGTTTCTCGACTGTATGACACGAGACAAAAATACATACGCAAGCAAACGAGCGCGCACACGCACACGCACATACACATACAAATGCTTGCATATACAGTCTTCTCGCCTTCATAGGTGCTCGGACACGAAAACAAAATATTTTCGCATGCGTGCACACCCCCGCACAGTTCTCTTGCACACCCCCGCACAGTTCTCTTGCACACCCCCGCACAGTTCTCTTGCACACTCGCACAGTTCTCTCGTACACGCAGAGATCTAATAATTAACTTGTGTACACATCGCAAGCGTTCGTGCGCAGGCATAAACCTTCTCACACGAATACTATATAGAAAATCGGTCCGTCTCGCGCACTGATCATTCGTTTCATGCATTTATTTGAGGCAATTTTTGTTAAACTGAAAGTCGAGACCGCAATTTGGGTCGTGTTAGGTTAGATCTCGAGGGGGGGACGGGGGTATTTGGAAAATCATTTTTTGATAATAAGGACCTCCTCGTCCTGGATAACGGTGCAAGTTTCAGGAGAGTCCTCCCCCCCCCCCCCCGAGATACAGAGCACATTGTTCAAAGTCTAGGCACAAAGACTTTTTCTTGCCCTAACTTCCCGCCGCAGGGAGGAGGGGGGGGGGCGCTGTGTACCCCGGTACCCTGGTACCTGGAGAAGCAGCACCCATTCTTACCCAAATAGGGAAGATTCCACTCGCCGAGTCGACTTTAATTATTTGACGGTCTTTGGAAGGTGGTGTGCTTTGTCCTTGTCCCTATAGGGCACCTGCTTTTGTTTTCTAAGACTCTATTATAGGCTTGAGGACTTTACCATCGATCTTGGGTAATACCTGGGAAGGCGTTGTAACCTCTCGAAACGAGGCCCTTTAACGCCCACATGTTGCAAGAGACCAGGATATGAGGTCCTCGGGGTTGGGGTTAATTAAAGGGAAGATTAGTTTTGTCCACAATAACCCCTTCCCTGCGCCTAATGGAATGACCACCTCATGAAGTTCTGGGGTGTACTAGGCCACTGCTTATGGCGTGCGAGCTTTACTGGCTTGTTGGCTGCCACAATAGATCTTCAAATCTTAGCCATCCTGTCAAAGACCTAGTATGGAAATCTCCCTTGCCGCCCTGCCTCTTTGGTTGCTAAGTTGGGAGCTGTGGCCTTTGGGGAGTGACCTGCCGCATAGGTGGTAACATTGTCACCACTTCGGCTACCTAATCCAACTTGAAGTATTAAGTCTGGTCAATCCCAAATCTCTGCAAACCGCTTAAAGGCATTTCATGATAAATGGTGTAAATTGCGGCAAGTCACACCCTGCTTCCTCGAAGCGATATGGCATTTATCTCATGGAGGAGATACTGGCCATTAAGGCTGCGTACCAAACTGTTTTCGAAATGCAAGTGACATTGCCATGTCATTCCATGTGGACCTAGGACATCCTATGCCTCCCAAGTACAAAAAAGCAGCCTCTGCTCCTGGCTTTTTAGGCCTACGAGCAGTTTCTTCCGAACATTTTTGGAACTCTACTCAGAGTACTCCCTTGGTAGAGCTAGCAGCCTCACGGGCTTTGCAGGGATCCCCACTCCTCCTCCCACGTGACCACCTCACTTAAAGCGAAACGACAGCGCACCTACATAGACGTTACTCGTAGTAGGCAAACTCTCTAAAGATGGTCGTGAGTCTTTGGGAGTTTTATATGGCTTTCCACCAATACGAAGACAGCTGGAGGGGGTTACCCTAAGATGCGGAACCCTATAAATGAGACCACCTTGATCTTAAGCCAGCCAAAGGGTTCGAGGCAGAGAAGGAAAAATCTCATCGAAGTCAACAGAGCCTTCTACGGCCAACGGCTCCCGAAGTTCTGTATCCGGGGAGCGGTCGGCTATTACCGCGCATCCACGCGGAACTAGGCCCGAAAGGCGCATTCTTTTTATGGAATTACTGTGTACTTCAAGCTAACTGGGGGCGTCTGCGAAAGCTCGACTTGTACCGTTACCCATCTGTGTATAAGAAACTATGCTTGATGCGTGCCCCTTCTTTATCCTCCTGGGTATAAGGGTTCTGCGACCCCATCACGATCTCGACGGTGCCTATGTCACCGAGAGAAGCCACGCATGCCCTATGACCATTAGGTTTAGGGCTAGGAATCTGCTTCATGAGCTCGTTGTAGCCCTCTGGCCGGTGGCGCCTCTGGTTCTACCCAGGCCACAAACCTGAAAAGTACCACATTTAACTATTTTTCGCCATGCCTCTGCTCCCAAAGCTTCTACAGCACCGGGAGTATTGTGTTTGGTCTTTTTGGAGCACACTCCGTGTCACGCTGGATTTGTGCCAGTGTTTACGGCTGGCTCCATGTCCCAAGAGGGGGTCGGTTTCCACGCTGCATCTCCTCTGTTTGAATTAAGCGGCGCTCTGCCAGGCGTTGTCTGCCTTCACATCCGAGCTGGTTGCAATACACCGTTCAGTACGGGATATAACGCGTCGTGCTCGGTTCAGAGACTAGATTGTAATCTTTAGCCACTCACAAAGTTCCCTAAGTGCTCTCGGGCATTGGAATCTCGGTATCCGTGACACCACGATTGTGGCGCACCAGTTGGATGTAGAGATTATCTTCTGCTGGGTTCCTGGACATGTAGCAATTGAGGGGAATAAGCGCGCCGATCAGGGCACCAGTGTTTGCTAGCACTGGGCGACCATACTAGCGCTTGGCTCTTCATCACACCGACTATATGGCAGGAATCGGGGCAGCCCTCCGGCCTGCTTGGCAAAAAGATAAGAGATGGCCGAGTGGAACTTAAAGTTGCGTGCCATTTAGCCTTGATTATGCCCATGGATCTATCTCCCATCCCCATGCCGCAATGGCTTCAGGTCGCTTTCTGTCGTCTTTGAATTGAGCCCACTCTCTGTTCTGCTAAGGACTCCATCCAGGAAGGTGCCACGTCCGACCATTTGTTGCCACTCATATGCTTCCACACCGCCGGATTTATTGCCTTAGTTTCTGGAGCCCACTTAGTCACGTTGGAGCCGTACCAATGTACACGGATGGCCCCAAATTCGAAGAGGGGTTCAGCTTCCATGCCGTGTCCATTCTGTTTGAAGTTGTGGGGGACTTTACCGGGCCCTACGTCAATCTTCACGCTAAGCTGGTTGAAAACCACCGCTCTGTACACTAGATTACGCGTTGTGTCAGATTCAGTCGAAATTGTGATTTATACAGACTCACAGCGCTCAGAGCTTTTGAAGCAATGGAATCTCCGCATTCCCTGGTTCTAGGTATGCGCGATGCCAAGGCTGCCTCTAACCGGAGGGATGTCGAGATTTCCTAATCGATTCGTGTACATGTAGGTATTGCTGGAAATGAGCGCGCTGATGAAGCCACCCAAAAGTATGCATGGACTGGGCAACTGGACAAGAGTTTCTCTTCCCTACACTGAGTACATGGCAGGAATGAGGTCAGCGGGATGCACCGAAAATTGTTTGGCGTTGCTTGTATGGTCGGGCGGCGGATGGAGGCGTGCATCCATTTGACACCGGACCGTGAATTTCTGCCTCTTTTGGGGGGAGGGGGGGCTTCGCTGTAATTTTTGTGGATGTTGGTTTTGGTAGGAGTCTTTTGCTTTAATTTTCCTTTTAATATTGCTTAATTTTAGGCAAAGTTGATTGCAGCGACTCATGACCATGGAGACGGTCGATAGGATAGACTAGTTATTTTTTTTATTTTTCGGTGGCTTTTGGGGGGGAGTTATTAGTAGTTTGTTTCAATGTAGCCTAAGAATTAAGTTGAATGAATTTTCGGAGACCATCCTCTCTTCGGCAGTCTCCAACAGTAAGCTATTGAGAGAAAAAAATGTCCCTTTTCGGAACTAGTTCGTGCACACTGACTGGATGCTCGCTCCACATCAGAGGCCAGTGGGCCTTGTTCAGACCCAGAAACTTACCTTTTTAGGTTTTACCGTTTGTCCTTTTTTCCTGTAGTTTAAGAGTCGCCTACATTGTTTGTTTTCGTAGACTTATGCCATACGAAAGCATTAAATAAAACTACCTTTCAGTGTCTGGGAACAGTGGAGGAGACTGGTAGCAACCTCACCGTGCAAGACTTGGTCGACGACCTCGAGGAGGACCTTGAGCCGTCCTTCAACGATATTCAAGGGGAATGCGCCCTCGTCCGCCTCAAAAATGGGGGATA
This sequence comes from Ceratothoa steindachneri, assembly GCA_963969495.1. NCBI lineage: Eukaryota > Metazoa > Arthropoda > Malacostraca > Isopoda > Cymothoidae > Ceratothoa > Ceratothoa steindachneri. The sequence continues at coordinate 77,939,566 of OZ018324.1, read as the reverse complement.
CGCCTGGGGTAGTCAGGTGAGTACACGAGATGGGGGGGAGGGGGGCATTTTAGAGATCACTAGGCCGGCGGGGCAGGAGTCTTTCCACCCCCACCCCCAAAGGTTTCTTAACTATCAAAATTGTCGATTTTAAATGAGGGGGGGGGGATACCCTTTAAGAGAAGCTGGGTTCTTACAAAACTGCGGGTAGATCCGCCCCCCCCCCCCCGTCTTTTTCTTCCACAACTTTATTACCTCTAACCACTGCTTTTACCCCGATAACCTTGATACTCCCCTGTACACTCTTATATACTTCTATAACCCCATACCCCTTCTACCTCCTATAACCCCATACCCCTTCTACCTCCTATACCTCCTATAACCCCATACCCCTTCTACCTCCTATACCTCCTATAACCCCATACCCCTTCTACCTCCTATACCACCCTAAAACTCTGACTCATCTTAATACCATATTTCACTCTGAGTCTGTCAGTCGTTGGATGGGAGAAGTAAAAAACGGAAGAAAAGAATATAATAGTGTGTGCCGGGTAGGTGGAAGGGGTGTGATTACTCCCACAAATGCGAACAAGCTCTTAAACAACCATTAAACAGTACGAATCTGCACCCATTACAGGGTGACTGTGAATAGGTAAGAACGAAGAAAAAAAAAAGGTTGGGTTCGGAATTAAATCGGCATTGAAGATTTAGTCGTGCATTTTAGTTTCGTTCTAGGATAGTGATGGCTGTTTTTTAACCCTTTTTGTTTTCCTGCAGGAATCCCTGGCGTCAATGGGCCAGGTAGTGAACTATCCAGGATCAAGCAGCACCTCCCCGCGGACAGAGACCAGCGAGGCCCCGCATAACTCCCTTTTGTCAGAGCTGGACGCGCAGTACCGGATTCTAATCGAAAAGTACGAAGCGTTAGTTGAGGCCAGAGAACGTCCAGAGTGTCCACCCTCAAAGGATGACCATCACGATGCACACGTTCCTCGTACACTCGTAGACTCTGGTATCGACGAGGTGTCCGGACCCATGAGTCTGGTCATGACGGAAGTCCCTCCCGGTGCCGACCAGTCTTCCATGAATGGGACGTGTCAGAGATGTACGAGCTGCTCCTGCGATCTGAAGCCCGGCGTCCCGAAGAACGGCAATATGGAGGACCTCTCCGAAGTTGAGACATCCTCCTCGGGTTTCTCTGAGGGGGAGTGTCGCTTCTGCACAAAAATGACCCAGACAGACCCTGTCCGGTGTTGCTGTGGCAACGACGACCTGGTAATCACACCGACCGCCTTCGGGTCACAATTACTCGATTTCAACTCCTCGATCAACCCATGCGACAAGCGATTCGTCTGCCAGCCCGACTACAGGAACCTCTTCCACGAGATTTTCGAGATGCTGAAGAAGGAGAGGCAGGATATCCAGGTGGAGAAGGTGGTGCGGAGAACTCTGATGCAGTGCAAGGAATTCGAAGCGAGGGTTAACAGCACTTACAACCTGGGACCAACCGATGATGGCTCAACCATCGCTACCACAACTGCCAGCAGTTGTTCCAACGCGCCTTCGTCAGGTGCCAACGAGGAAAATAAAAGCCAGACTGTGGCTACCAAGCAGAACAGGAGAGAAAAGAAGGAAAGGAAGAGTGGGGGAAATACGGAGAGGAAAGCACGAGGAACGGAGTCGGAGCCAATAGTCAGAGATGATAATTTGAAAGACCTTACGAAGCCATCCCGTCCAGACTTTCTGGACCTCGAAACTTCCTCGAGGGGATCCAGCAGGAGTAGGAGGCGGAAAAGATCCAATCGCGATCGCCAGAACAGCGGTGAACCGCAACTTTCGGAAGGACAACCAGCTCAAATGAATAACCATCGTCATGACAGTTGCACCAAACCTGAACCAAACTTGCCACAACAAAAAACAGAGTCACGCCAATCCACTACTGTAGTTATACCCAAAGATTCTCCTATTCTCAGAAATTCCTCTTCCAACTTGAGTGGCAGCTACTCTAAGAACACTAGGCAACGAGAACCAAGGTCGACCTCAAATTCAAGGAAAGTTCGATGCGAACACAAACAAAAGAAAAATCAACATAAGCACAAGCCGTCATTGCAAAACAAACACTTTAGCAATGTTTGGGTTCAGCATGCACCACACCAAGTACCAAATTCGCCCACGAATAATGTATGGGCCAAGAACCATACAGGAGTAACCAATTCGGCCAACCTCCCCTCCGTGCAAGTCGCCAAATTAATCAAATTCGAAAAAAGTTACGCCGAAGTTTTGAAATCGAAGCCACACAAAGATCTGAGGTCATCCTAAATCAGTCTTAGAAATTTTGTTTTCATATTAAGTTGCCAAATACATTTAATTTCTAGAAATTTCCCCTTTTTTTTACACTTTGCTGTATATTTGAACATAGTTTACTCGCTCGGTTGTATATTTGTATATATATATATATTTAGTTTATTTTGTCGGAGAATTAGTGTGCCAATAGACTTCTTCCCTCTAAAGCTTAAGTAGCCATTCAAGTGTGCCATTGGCTCCTTGTACATTCTGATGCAGAAATGTTTCATTAGTTCACCAGTGAAAATGAAAAATGGAATTCCAAATGCTGTTATTTACTAAAGCTTCATTCTTGAAATTGTTGTAAATATAGGTGAACATTTGTAATCGCATCTTCTTTTACATTAGATGACCATCATTCATAGACTCGCATGCTTTTGTGAGCTTTTCTTCCTTGCTTCATGTGCACCGCTTTTAAAAAAGTAAGGTTTAGTGTTTGGTTTTTGTATTCAGGTGTTCATAGCGCAACATTCCCTTGCTAGAGGCTTCCATTGGACTTTCGAATTTACCCAAAGGCGAACAATAATTGCATAATCCGCAGTCTGTGACTGCGAATTTTAAATTGTTTTTATATTGGTTCGAAATTTAAGGCAAAGTACCTTGACCTTTTGCTTGTATATTCTCCATGCGTAATATATCGTCGCTCGTTCCCATGAAGCAGGAGTGTCAATCTTAAGTTTGCTTAGAATAAACCTTATCGAATTGATTCTCTTATCCTTGGCTCTATTTATTGGGGAACAATTTTATTCTATTATTTGGAGCAGGGCGTACGCCGCAGAACATAAAAGGGTAAAAGGCCCTAAAGCAAAACCAAAAAAAGGATTAAAAGAATAAAAAGTGGGCACAGGAGCAATAAACAAATGAAGCGCGTTTACTAATATTTCTAGTTAACATTTCTAGTTAACTAAAAAGGTGTATTTACAAACTATAAAAGAGAGAAAAAAACAGATTCTATTAAAAATCTGAAGAGGAAATTGGTGCTAAAAGAGGGGCCCTCGGCTAAGAGGAAGCGCAGTCTATCGTTATATGGGACACATAAAATAGATGGGAAGAATTCCATACGTAAGGCAGACAGGGGCTGGCAGTCGACCAAAAGATGGTGCACTGATTATGGGGGACGCACAGAGAGGGCATGGGAGGGGTGATGTGGAGGCCCATCGCTACTCGGTAAATGCCCATGTGCGAGGGGTATGGCCAATTCGAAGGCGAGAAAGGACGAACTCGGAGATCCCACGAGGTTGATAACGGCGAGTGCTTAATGGAATGCAATTTTTATCTATGCAGCCACCCCATTCTGACGGTCAGAGTGACCGAATGTAGTTCCGACTAAAGAGGATAAGTCAACGATAAGGTAGCCTGCAAAGGGTCTGGGTCGCCGCAATTCGATCTGCCTCTTCGGCCCGCTTGTTACCCCGGACTCGGACATGACTAGGAACCCAGCAAAGCTCTCTGCATCTGGAAGAGTTCTTGACCAACCAGGAATGTATTTTGGAGACGAGGTGATGTTAGAGCAAAAAGCGTATAATAGGCTTCTCGAATCAATAAAAAACCGTGAGGGCAGTAAAATGCGAAATGGACAAAAGATAATAAAACTGCATAAAGCTCGGCGGTAAAATAGAATGACTCGGACAATATAGATCCCGAAGAGACCACCGCAACCCCCAACACCATCATTCGTTTTAGACCCGTCTGTGAAGAGAGTACATGGTTTGTGAGATGCCGCATGTTAAATGAACATAATGGGTGCCACATGCGGTCAACTAGACTTTTGCATGTCAAAGAGAGTCTAGCAAATATTTAACAATGGAATGTCCATCAGGGGATGGGCGGGAATGAGAAGGGCAAAACTGAGTTGCGCGGTCCTAAACGGGGAAACTTGTTCAGCTACACTACGGCCCAAGGGCTGGTGCATGGATGGAGACATGTCATGGGTAATTACGGACCATGAGTAAAAGACTCGCTTGTAAGCTTCTGAGCAAGAGAACTGCTGAATATGAAAAATAGACCTGGAGGCGGTGGTAATGGAGCGGGAAAATGCAAGCCTCGGCATAAATGCTCGGTATAGGGGAGCAGTGGAATGCGCCGCTTGATAGCGAATGCCAGGTTGCGGATAGGGTCCAGCATACGGAGAGATCAAGAAGAGGCCGAGAAATACACCTCACTACCATACTCCAACTTGGACTGTAGGAGGTATATAGCCTCCACAACGTGAGCCTATCACTTCCACATGAGGTGTGGGAGAGCATCTTTAGCAGGTCCATCTTCCATACATTTCCGTCGCAGCTCACGGAGATGGGAACACCAAGTGCGTTTGGGATTTAGCCATCCCCCGGAACAGGATCTTTGACACAAATTCAATGGGGGGGGGGATTAACTTTCTGCCCCTTCCCCGCTTCTGGTGAAAGTGCATTGCTTTCGTCTTTGAGGTGAAGAAGCAGAAACATATATGAAGGTACCGGTGGTGAATGATATCAACCACCAGCTGGAGGCTGCGGGCTGCGAATGCCGGGCGTGAAGTGGAGCAATAAAGAGAGCTCGTCTACAAATAAGGTAGCAGACATCCCTTCGGGCAGAAAGTACACCACACTGTTTATCGCAATAGCAAATAAAGTAACACTTCATACACTGCCCTGGGGAACATCCTCCTCTTGGACATAGATATCAGAATAAGTGTTACCAACTGTATCACGAAAATTGCGAGTGGCCTAAAAAACTGGATAAAACATGGTAAAAAGTCCTCAACCCATATGCATACAACTGGCAGAGGACTCCATGGCGCCATGTGATGTCATAGGCCTTCTAAATATCAAAAAAGACAGCCATTGCATGGAAGTTGCGAGCAAAGGTCTCAGGGAGAGTTCCCTCTATGCGAACAAGAAGATCCGTCATACTCTGCTTCTTATGGAAGTCACACTGGCATGGGGTCATGAGATCATGGTATTCCAGAAACCACTGCAAACGAGCATTCACCAATTTCTAACAACTTGCTAAGGAAGCTGGTGAGGGCTATTGGCCTATAAGGGGATGGAGACCAGCCATCTCTACCTGGTTTCAAAAATGGTAATTGTGGAGAAATGGCTACATTAAGCCTCCTGGAGGAGTATAGGTACATTCAAGCCCCCCTCCCTTCATGAGGAGAAGCGTGGGAAAGGTAGCCGGCGAAAATGCTTACCATGTGGGATCTCCTCGCCGCTGTGGGCAGTTGGAGCTAACATATGTTTGAAGGCGACCACCTAAGGTCCTTAAACGACGCTCTAACGATCGCATGACCTACGAGACCCATAAACCCGTGGTTAGGAAAAAAAAAACGGTGCGAGTCAGAAGGCACGCCAAGTAGCGGTGCGGTTGCGAGCCTATAATTTGCGAGCTGACTTGGGCACCCCAGTGCCACCTCAGGAATTCTCGCTCTCCCCAGATGCTAACTCACCATTCGCTCCCCCCCCCCTTTTGCATCTGTGGCCTGGTCACTTCCCCCTTTAGATGGGGCGGCAATCCGCCTATAAATAAGCCCCGCAAAGAAAGAGAAGAGGATTATCTGAAGTCGATACGCCAGAGTAGGATTAGGTCGTGAAGATCGATCCATCGGCTAGACAAGAAGATTTTTAGAAGTCGATTCGCCAGAAGAAAGATTAGTTCGTAAAGATCGATCCTTCAGCCATACAAGACTATTTCCGTGAGAAACGATAGGATCAGATTGAGAAAATCGATCCCCCCCTTTTAGGGCCGTATTAACCTAATTAGTCAAGTTTTATATCGGTGCCATACCGAAGAAGCCTTTTCCGTCTGCAAAGAAGCCCGACTGAAGAAAAGCAAAGCCGCTCACACTCGAGTGATTCTCACATCTCAAGCACCGTAAGAGTGAGAGGAGAAGAACCCTGCCCCAACGAACTCCCGTTCTTTAATTACGATTGAAGAATCATCCCCCGGCACAGGCGACAAGCAATCCCTCCTCGAAAATTCAAGCAGCGACCACACCACTTCAAAGCGAGAGATAAGTCCTCCAGCGACATCCGGCAATCCCTGTTACCCACCCGTAAGTTAACAATAACATTTATATATCTATTGCGATAGTAGAAGTTTAGTACGTCCCACGTTTTAAAGGAGAGTAGAAACCATTATTCTTGAACCGAGGTAATATGTGTTTGTAGATGACAGTACATTAATTTAATGTTTTATGCTAAACAAATAGGGTCGTGAAAAAAAATACTAATTGACAATGGTTTGTTTATTGGAGGCCTACTTGTTTATGTTTAGTCATTGAAAATCTGTGAGGCCAAATATAGAAATGTTTTTACTGTTGGTTTGTAATATTTAATTTAAAATACATGTTTATTTTTGGTAGATTCCGGTGTTTCCTCTTATCCTTATGTGTTTAAAAATAGCTCTTCCTTAAGGACTAAACCACAAAAATAGCACTCTTAGAACAAAGCCTACTTCATCATAGAAGTAACTCACGCCCCTTAAAGCATACCGCTACTAAAAGGGTGTCAAAGCGTAGAGTGATCAAAGCCAAGGGTCATTCTACGACATATTATAAAAGTGGTGTCAGGTCTAGAGGTTTTATATTAGAAAGAACCCAGCAGTGTCTATTTAAGGAAGAGCTAACACATAAAAGGAACACCAGGAATAATAGGATATTTGACGAGTGGGAAATTGGTAAAGTTAGAGGTGGATACCATCTAAAGGTAATTGTTAGGCCAAGTGGTAAGCTTCGGTGGTGGAGTAGGTCAGGCTTGAGTAAAAACAAGGTAGATGACTGACATAAGCGCGATGGCATTGTTTGCCCCCTATCGGAAGCAAGGTCAAAGCCTCGGACTGGAAGGAACCGATCTGAGTTCGTTTATTCAGGAGAAAGAGAGAAACGAAAGAGAAGAAAGAAGAGAAAAGATGAAAATGGAAGCAGAAAAGACGAAAATGGAAGCTGATGAAAGAAGAGAAAAGACGAAAATGGAAGCTGATGAAAGAGAGAAGATAAGGGCCCACGAAAGAGCTCTTAGTAAAGACCAGTTAGAGGGGCAGTCAGTGTCATCTAAAACAGGAGTGTCACCAGCGGCCAGCATGAAACTTCCGGAGTACAAGGACGAAGAAGATTTATGCTCATATCTCTCCCATTTTGAGAAAATATTTGAAGTCAATAATTGGGACCTAGAAGAAGATGGGGTCGCCAGACTGTTACCGCTACTTAATCGTAGGATGAGAGAGATATTCGTATCTTTACCCTCAGAAGCGACTGTGGACTATTCCACTCTCAAAGCCGAACTTCTCTCAGCTACAAACCTTAACCCGGAAGAATATAGGATGAAGTACAGGCAGTCTCGTATAAGACCTGGACAAACGTACAAACATTTTGGCTTTGAGCTTCGTCGAAGCCTACAGTTTTGGATGGAGTCAGAAGGGGTAGAGAACGAAGTCGCTGCGGTCGTCGACTTCATGCTTAGAGATCAGTTACTAAGTACACTACCCCAGGAATTCCGTGCATTCGTTAAGGACCGAAAAGCTTCTACCTTCAACGAGTGCCTGGACGAGGCTGACCTCCACGCGGTAAATCATCGGTTATATCCTAGGGAGTACAAGAAAGAGAAGGCTCCCTCCCCAAAGAAAAATGGGCCGCCACCCAGGCATTTACAGAAGAAGCCCTTTAAGTTCGCAGCAGCAAAAGGAACTTATAAACCAAATTTTGAAGGAGAAAAAAATCAAAAAGAAGTTAGGATTCCACAAGGATCATACCCTAATACCGGCACGTATCCCAGGAAGCCCGTCACTTGTTATACCTGCGGGATAATAGGTCACCTGAGTTTCCAGTGCCCCCAGAACTCCCGACTGAGGGAGACCTCGAGACAACAGGTGCAAAACCTGACTGCCGCGATCCCAGCAGGACAAGCTGATGCGCCCTACGTCCCCGCGGCAACATCCGAAGGGCCCCAGCAACAGGTAAACTTTCTATTCAACAAAAGTTCGCCAGGCGGCCTACAATTTGAAGAAGGCACTGTTAATGGGTGCCGAGTATCCACTTTAGTCAGAGACACCGGATGTACGTGCATAGTGGTATCCGACAAGTTGCTGCCCCCAGTAAACCCTGCCCATAAGAAATTCGCAATCGTCCACGACTTTTTAGGACGCGACAATCGATTCCCCGTCGTGAGATGTCACATACAATGCAGATATTTCACCGGTTGGACGGACGTGGTAGTAGCCCCGATTAAGTTCTGCGCAGTACTAATCGGACAAAACCCCCTAATTCCCCAGCAAGAAGTGGCCCAACAAGTAGTCACCCGGGCACAAGAAGCCCAGAGGAAAGAGCAACCTGCTAAGTTGACCCCGAGGATTACCCTCGAATACAATGGGTTCAAATTGACTTCCTTCGCCAGTGCTCAGAAGGAATGCCCCACTCTTAAACCTCTATGGGAGAAAGCTATTAAAGGTGAAATTCTCCAAGTGAAAGGAAAGAAGCCTATCCAGTATATCGTAGAAGACTTACTTCTCTACCGTACTATCAGCGAGGAGGATAAGGAGAACAAGAAAGCACTGTGTGTACCTCAAGAATACACGCAAAGAATTTTGAATACCGCGCATGATGGAATATTAGCCGGACACTTTGGGCACAACAAAACGGCGCAGCAGATATTCCGACACTTTTATTGGCCCCAGGCCGCCAGGGAAATTGTGGCCTATTGCCGATCATGCGACGTGTGTCAGAAGGATCCCTCCAGAGGACGGGTACCTCCCGCTCCCTTACAAAAGGTGCCCGTTATAACCGAACCATTCTTTCGAGTGGCAATTGATTTGGTGGGACCAATTCACCCCCCTTCAAGTGGAGGACACTCCTACATCCTCACCCTAGTGGATTGTGCCACCCGGTTCCCAGATGCCGTGGCCCTACGGAAGATTGACTCTATTTCCTGCGCGGAAGCATTAATTTCAATTTTTGCACGAGTAGGCCTGCCTAAAGAAATTCTATCTGATAGAGGGCGCCAATTCACCTCAGAATTGATGGAGTATTTTAACAAACTTCTGTTAGTCAAGCCAATTTTTACGAGTCCATTTCATCCAGCCGCTAACGGAATCTGCGAGAAATTAAACGGGACTCTCAAAAATATATTGAAGAAGTTGTGTCAAAACACCCCTACACAGTGGCACAGATACCTGCCTGCAGCCCTTTTCGCCTGCCGAGAAATACCTCATCAGACGTTGGGATTCTCGCCCTTTGAGCTATTATACGGGAGAAATGTGCGAGGTCCTATGAGTATTCTTAAGGAATTATTTTCCAACGCGAAGCTCGAGCAAGAAATCAAATCGTCTTACGCCTACGTGATGGATATGCGCGAGCGCCTAGAATACTGCTCTGGCTTAGCTCGAGAGAACGCCGAGAAAAATTTAACCAAATACCGGGACTATTTCGATATGAAAGCAAAGGCTCGAAAATTAAAGGCAGGAGATGAAGTCTTATTATTACTCCCGACCGAAAATAATAAGTTATGGGCCCAGTGGAAGGGACCGTTTGAAGTAATCGAGGCACGGGGTCCAGTCGATTACTTGATAGATACCCCAACAGGGCGAAGAACCTATCATATAAACATGCTAGAAGAATATCACCGCCGCGCGTGCATAAAGAATATTACCCTTCTAGACGAAGAAGAACCGATGGATGCCGTTTACCCGGGTACGCCCCTGCAAGTCATACACACCGTGTGTGTGGAACAAGACGAGGAATACGAACTTCCCTCGCTCTCACCTACCCCGGAAGACCCTCGGGTGGATTTAAAGATAAATCACCACTTAGAAATTCAACAAAAAGCGGAAATGTTGAACTTGCTCATGGAATTCCCAGAAGTCATTTCTGAAAACCCCGGATGTGCCAAGGATTTTACCCATGAAATAAAACTAAAAACTAATTCAGTGGTTCGGAGCAAACCATATCCTTTACCAATCCACCTACGAGAAGCCTTCAATAAGGAAGTCCGGAATTTACTAAAATTGGGAATTTTAGAGCCATCGGAGTCCGATTATTGCTCCCCCATAGTAATGGTTAAGAAACCGGATCAATCGTTTCGGATGTGCGTGGAATTCCGAAAATTGAATTCAGTTACCGTTTTCGACGCCGAGCCCATCCCACTAATAGATCAAAATCTCCATTTATTTGAAGACGCTAAATTCATCACCGAATTGGATTTGTGTAAAGCGTACTATCAAATACCTCTCGCTAAGGAGTCCAAAAAACTGACGGCTTTTGCGACCGAGAGAGGTCTGTTACAGTTTACCAGGCTACCCTTCGGACTACTTACAGCCGGTAGCAATTATAATAGGATGATGAGGCGAATTATCGCTGGACTAAGCGACGTGTCGTTTTACTTCGACAACGTGTACGTAGCTACCCGTACATGGGAGTCACACTTACACGCCCTACGCTCATTGCTGGAGAAATTGAAGGAGCAAGGTCTAACCGCCGGGCCGACCAAGTGTTATTTTGCCTACGAATCCATTGACTACCTGGGATTCAAAATAGGACAAAAACACTTGACTACTCAGCAAGAAAAAGTGGACGCCATAGTCAAGATGCCCCGGCCGAAAACCAAGAAACAACTCCGATCGTTTATGGGAGCGGCCTCGTTCTATAGGCGTTTTGTACCACACTTCGCTTCCATTGCGGCCCCACTGAATGATTTGTTAAAAAAGACAGCGTCAGACCCTGTCACGTGGAGCCCCCATGCAATAACTCAGTTGGAGATTCTAAAAGGAAAACTCGTAACTGCGCCCATTCTTCGCTTACCAAATCCCAACAAGATCTTCGGTCTTCGCACGGACGCTAGTCGGGACGGGCTAGGCGGAGTATTGCTTCAATACGAAGATGACGAAACAGCCTATCCCATAGCTTATGTCAGTAGGAAACTGTTGAGTAGAGAAAAAGCCTACGCTACTATCGAAATCGAAGCTTTGGCCATAATATGGTCCATAGGTAAATTCAAATATTATCTAATAGGGCGCGAGTTCAAGTTGGAATGGGACCATAAACCGTTGTCATACTTAGGTAAAAATAAGTGTAAGAATGGAAGACTCCTGAGATGGAGTTTACTCTTGATGGAGTACCAGTACTCCATTCACTACATAAAAGGGTCCAACAATTGTATGGCCGACTCGTTAAGTCGGAACCCTGTCGACGATTAAGGAGCAGCCCAACTATTGTATTATAGCAAAGTTAAGTGTAAATCAGTAGAATTGTAAGTAAGTAGGGGCGAGTAACCCCCGAGTGGTAGGTAAGAAAATCCTAAGTTGGCACAGTAATATAGGAATTAAGGTAAGGTCAGGTAAAATGTTATCGAGGCATTCCCGAGTGAACTAGAATTTATTGTATAATATAATGTTCCGTAAGTTACCCATGTATATTATTGTAAGCGTCGGATTGGACCCCCCCCCCCTCCCGTTATTTTCTTAAGAATGGAGGTAGATGTGGAGAAATGGCTACATTAAGCCTCCTGGAGGAGTATAGGTACATTCAAGCCCCCCTCCCTTCATGAGGAGAAGCGTGGGAAAGGTAGCCGGCGAAAATGCTTACCATGTGTGATCTCCTCGCCGCTGTGGGCAGTTGGAGCTAACATATGTTTGAAGGCGACCACCTAAGGTCCTTAAACGACGCTCTAACGATCGCATGACCTACGAGACCCATAAACCCGTGGTTAGGAAAAAAAAACGGTGCGAGTCAGAAGGCACGCCAAGTAGCGGTGCGGTTGCGAGCCTATAATTTGCGAGCTGACTTGGGCACCCCAGTGCCACCTCAGGAATTCTCGCTCTCCCCAGATGCTAACTCACCATTCGCTCCCCCCCCTTTTGCATCTGTGGCCTGGTCACTTCCCCCTTTAGATGGGGCGGCAATCCGCCTATAAATAAGCCCCGCAAAGAAAGAGAAGAGGATTATCTGAAGTCGATACGCCAGAGTAGGATTAGGTCGTGAAGATCGATCCATCGGCTAGACAAGAAGATTTTTAGAAGTCGATTCGCCAGAAGAAAGATTAGTTCGTAAAGATCGATCCTTCAGCCATACAAGACTATTTCCGTGAGAAACGATAGGATCAGATTGAGAAAATCGATCCCCCCCTTTTAGGGCCGTATTAACCTAATTAGTCAAGTTTTATATCGGTGCCATACCGAAGAAGCCTTTTCCGTCTGCAAAGAAGCCCGACTGAAGAAAAGCAAAGCCGCTCACACTCGAGTGATTCTCACATCTCAAGCACCGTAAGAGTGAGAGGAGAAGAACCCTGCCCCAACGAACTCCCGTTCTTTAATTACGATTGAAGAATCATCCCCCGGCACAGGCGACAAGCAATCCCTCCTCGAAAATTCAAGCAGCGACCACACCACTTCAAAGCGAGAGATAAGTCCTCCAGCGACATCCGGCAATCCCTGTTACCCACCCGTAAGTTAACAATAACATTTATATATCTATTGCGATAGTAGAAGTTTAGTACGTCCCACGTTTTAAAGGAGAGTAGAAACCATTATTCTTGAACCGAGGTAATATGTGTTTGTAGATGACAGTACATTAATTTAATGTTTTATGCTAAACAAATAGGGTCGTGAAAAAAAATACTAATTGACAATGGTTTGTTTATTGGAGGCCTACTTGTTTATGTTTAGTCATTGAAAATCTGTGTGGCCAAATATAGAAATGTTTTTACTGTTGGTTTGTAATATTTAATTTAAAATACATGTTTATTTTTGGTAGATTCCGGTGTTTCCTCTTATCCTTATGTGTTTAAAAATAGCTCTTCCTTAAGGACTAAACCACAAAAATAGCACTCTTAGAACAAAGCCTACTTCATCATAGAAGTAACTCACGCCCCTTAAAGCATACCGCTACTAAAAGGGTGTCAAAGCGTAGAGTGATCAAAGCCAAGGGTCATTCTACGACATATTATAAAAGTGGTGTCAGGTCTAGAGGTTTTATATTAGAAAGAACCCAGCAGTGTCTATTTAAGGAAGAGCTAACACATAAAAGGAACACCAGGAATAATAGGATATTTGACGAGTGGGAAATTGGTAAAGTTAGAGGTGGATACCATCTAAAGGTAATTGTTAGGCCAAGTGGTAAGCTTCGGTGGTGGAGTAGGTCAGGCTTGAGTAAAAACAAGGTAGATGACTGACATAAGCGCGATGGCATTGTTTGCCCCCTATCGGAAGCAAGGTCAAAGCCTCGGACTGGAAGGAACCGATCTGAGTTCGTTTATTCAGGAGAAAGAGAGAAACGAAAGAGAAGAAAGAAGAGAAAAGATGAAAATGGAAGCAGAAAAGACGAAAATGGAAGCTGATGAAAGAAGAGAAAAGACGAAAATGGAAGCTGATGAAAGAGAGAAGATAAGGGCCCACGAAAGAGCTCTTAGTAAAGACCAGTTAGAGGGGCAGTCAGTGTCATCTAAAACAGGAGTGTCACCAGCGGCCAGCATGAAACTTCCGGAGTACAAGGACGAAGAAGATTTATGCTCATATCTCTCCCATTTTGAAAAAATATTTGAAGTCAATAATTGGGACCTAGAAGAAGATGGGGTCGCCAGACTGTTACCGCTACTCAATCGTAGGATGAGAGAGATATTCGTATCTTTACCCTCAGAAGCGACTGTGGACTATTCCACTCTCAAAGCCGAACTTCTCTCAGCTACAAACCTTAACCCGGAAGAATATAGGATGAAGTTCAGGCAGTCTCGTATAAGACCTGGACAAACGTACAAACATTTTGGCTTTGAGCTTCGTCGAAGCCTACAGTTTTGGATGGAGTCAGAAGGGGTAGAGAACGAAGTCGCTGCGGTCGTCGACTTCATGCTTAGAGATCAGTTACTAAGTACACTACCCCAGGAAATCCGTGCATTCGTTAAGGACCGAAAAGCTTCTACCTTCAACGAGTGCCTGGACGAGGCTGACCTCCACGCGGTAAATCATCGGTTATATCCTAGGGAGTACAAGAAAGAGAAGGCTCCCTCCCCAAAGAAAAATGGGCCGCCACCCAGGCATTTACAGAAGAAGCCCTTTAAGTTCGCAGCAGCAAAAGGAACTTATAAACCAAATTTTGGAGGAGAAAAAAATCAAAAAGAAGTTAGGATTCCACAAGGATCATACCCTAATACCGGCACGTATCCCAGGAAGCCCGTCACTTGTTATACCTGCGGGATAATAGGTCACCTGAGTTTCCAGTGCCCACAGAACTCCCGACTGAGGGAGACCTCGAGACAACAGGTGCAAAACCTGACTGCCGCGATCCCAGCAGGACAAGCTGATGCGCCCTACGTCCCCGCGGCAACATCCGAAGGGCCCCAGCAACAGGTAAACTTTCTATTCAACAAAAGTTCGCCAGGCGGCCTACAATTTGAAGAAGGCACTGTTAATGGGTGCCGAGTATCCACTTTAGTCAGAGACACCGGATGTACGTGCATAGTGGTATCCGACAAGTTGCTGCCCCCAGTAAACCCTGCCCATAAGAAATTCGCAATCGTCCACGACTTTTTAGGACGCGACAATCGATTCCCCGTCGTGAGATGTCACATACAATGCAGATATTTCACCGGTTGGACGGACGTGGTAGTAGCCCCGATTAAGTTCTGCGCAGTACTAATCGGACAAAACCCCCTAATTCCCCAGCAAGAAGTGGCCCAACAAGTAGTCACCCGGGCACAAGAAGCCCAGAGGAAAGAGCAACCTGCTAAGTTGACCCCGAGGATTACCCTCGAATACAATGGGTTCAAATTGACTTCCTTCGCCAGTGCTCAGAAGGAATGCCCCACTCTTAAACCTCTATGGGAGAAAGCTATTAAAGGTGAAATTCTCCAAGTGAAAGGAAAGAAGCCTATCCAGTATATCGTAGAAGACTCACTTCTCTACCGTACTATCAGCGAGGAGGATAAGGAGAACAAGAAAGCACTGTGTGTACCTCAAGAATACACGCAAAGAATTTTGAATACCGCGCATGATGGAATATTAGCCGGACACTTTGGGCACAACAAAACGACGCAGCAGATATTCCGACACTTTTATTGGCCCCAGGCCGCCAGGGAAATTGTGGCCTATTGCCGATCATGCGACGTGTGTCAGAAGGATCCCTCCAGAGGACGGGTACCTCCCGCTCCCTTACAAAAGGTGCCCGTTATAACCGAACCATTCTTTCGAGTGGCAATTGATTTGGTGGGACCAATTCACCCCCCTTCAAGTGGAGGACACTCCTACATCCTCACCCTAGTGGATTGTGCCACCCGGTTCCCAGATGCCGTGGCCCTACGGAAGATTGACTCTATTTCCTGCGCGGAAGCATTAATTTCAATTTTTGCACGAGTAGGCCTGCCTAAAGAAATTCTATCTGATAGAGGGCGCCAATTCACCTCAGAATTGATGGAGTATTTTAACAAACTTCTGTTAGTCAAGCCAATTTTTACGAGTCCATTTCATCCAGCCGCTAACGGAATCTGCGAGAAATTAAACGGGACTCTCAAAAATATATTGAAGAAGTTGTGTCAAAACACCCCTACACAGTGGCACAGATACCTGCCTGCAGCCCTTTTCGCCTGCCGAGAAATACCTCATCAGACGTTGGGATTCTCGCCCTTTGAGCTATTATACGGGAGAAATGTGCGAGGTCCTATGAGTATTCTTAAGGAATTATTTTCCAACGCGAAGCTCGAGCAAGAAATCAAATCGTCTTACGCCTACGTGATGGATATGCGCGAGCGCCTAGAATACTGCTCTGGCTTAGCTCGAGAGAACGCCGAGAAAAATTTAGCCAAATACCGGGACTATTTCGATATGAAAGCAAAGGCTCGAAAATTAAAGGCAGGAGATGAAGTCTTATTATTACTCCCGACCGAAAATAATAAGTTATGGGCCCAGTGGAAGGGACCGTTTGAAGTAATCGAGGCACGGGGTCCAGTCGATTACTTGATAGATACCCCAACAGGGCGAAGAACCTATCATATAAACATGCTAGAAGAATATCACCGCCGCGCGTGCATAAAGAATATTACCCTTCTAGACGAAGAAGAACCGATGGATGCCGTTTACCCGGGTACGCCCCTGCAAGTCATACACACCGTGTGTGTGGAACAAGACGAGGAATACGAACTTCCCTCGCTCTCACCTACCCCGGAAGACCCTCGGGTGGATTTAAAGATAAATCACCACTTAGAAATTCAACAAAAAGCGGAAATGTTGAACTTGCTCATGGAATTCCCAGAAGTCATTTCTGAAAACCCCGGATGTGCCAAGGATTTTACCCATGAAATAAAACTAAAAACTAATTCAGTGGTTCGGAGCAAACCATATCCTTTACCAATCCACCTACGAGAAGCCTTCAATAAGGAAGTCCGGGATTTACTAAAATTGGGAATTTTAGAGCCATCGGAGTCCGATTATTGCTCCCCCATAGTAATGGTTAAGAAACCGGATCAATCGTTTCGGATGTGCGTGGAATTCCGAAAATTGAATTCAGTTACCGTTTTCGACGCCGAGCCCATCCCACTAATAGATCAAAATCTCCATTTATTTGAAGACGCTAAATTCATCACCGAATTGGATTTGTGTAAAGCGTACTATCAAATACCTCTCGCTAAGGAGTCCAAAAAACTGACGGCTTTTGCGACCGAGAGAGGTCTGTTACAGTTTACCAGGCTACCCTTCGGACTACTTACAGCCGGTAGCAATTATAATAGGATGATGAGGCGAATTATCGCTGGACTAAGCGACGTGTCGTTTTACTTCGACAACGTGTACGTAGCTACCCGTACATGGGAGTCACACTTACACGCCCTACGCTCATTGCTGGAGAAATTGAAGGAGCAAGGTCTAACCGCCGGGCCGACCAAGTGTTATTTTGCCTACGAATCCATTGACTACCTGGGATTCAAAATAGGACAAAAACACTTGACTACTCAGCAAGAAAAAGTGGACGCCATAGTCAAGATGCCCCGGCCGAAAACCAAGAAACAACTCCGATCGTTTATGGGAGCGGCCTCGTTCTATAGGCGTTTTGTACCACACTTCGCTTCCATTGCGGCCCCACTGAATGATTTGTTAAAAAAGACAGCGTCAGACCCTGTCACGTGGAGCCCCCATGCAATAACTCAGTTGGAGATTCTAAAAGGAAAACTCGTAACTGCGCCCATTCTTCGCTTACCAAATCCCAACAAGATCTTCGGTCTTCGCACGGACGCTAGTCGGGACGGGCTAGGCGGAGTATTGCTTCAATACGAAGATGACAAACAGCCTATCCCATAGCTTATGTCAGTAGGAAACTGTTGAGTAGAGAAAAAGCCTACGCTACTATCGAAATCGAAGCTTTGGCCATAATATGGTCCATAGGTAAATTCAAATATTATCTAATAGGGCGCGAGTTCAAGTTGGAATGGGACCATAAACCGTTGTCATACTTAGGTAAAAATAAGTGTAAGAATGGAAGACTCCTGAGATGGAGTTTACTCTTGATGGAGTACCAGTACTCCATTCACTACATAAAAGGGTCCAACAATTGTATGGCCGACTCGTTAAGTCGGAACCCTGTCGACGATTAAGGAGCAGCCCAACTATTGTATTATAGCAAAGTTAAGTGTAAATCAGTAGAATTGTAAGTAAGTAGGGGCGAGTAACCCCCGAGTGGTAGGTAAGAAAATCCTAAGTTGGCACAGTAATATAGGAATTAAGGTAAGGTCAGGTAAAATGTTATCGAGGCATTCCCGAGTGAACTAGAATTTATTGTATAATATAATGTTCCGTAAGTTACCCATGTATATTATTGTAAGCGTCGGATTGGACCCCCCCCCCTCCCGTTATTTTCTTAAGAATGGAGGTAGATGTGGAGAAATGGCTACATTAAGCCTCCTGGAGGAGTATAGGTACATTCAAGCCCCCCTCCCTTCATGAGGAGAAGCGTGGGAAAGGTAGCCGGCGAAAATGCTTACCATGTGTGATCTCCTCGCCGCTGTGGGCAGTTGGAGCTAACATATGTTTGAAGGCGACCACCTAAGGTCCTTAAACGACGCTCTAACGATCGCATGACCTACGAGACCCATAAACCCGTGGTTAGGAAAAAAAAACGGTGCGAGTCAGAAGGCACGCCAAGTAGCGGTGCGGTTGCGAGCCTATAATTTGCGAGCTGACTTGGGCACCCCAGTGCCACCTCAGGAATTCTCGCTCTCCCCAGATGCTAACTCACCATTCGCTCCCCCCCCTTTTGCATCTGTGGCCTGGTCACTTCCCCCTTTAGATGGGGCGGCAATCCGCCTATAAATAAGCCCCGCAAAGAAAGAGAAGAGGATTATCTGAAGTCGATACGCCAGAGTAGGATTAGGTCGTGAAGATCGATCCATCGGCTAGACAAGAAGATTTTTAGAAGTCGATTCGCCAGAAGAAAGATTAGTTCGTAAAGATCGATCCTTCAGCCATACAAGACTATTTCCGTGAGAAACGATAGGATCAGATTGAGAAAATCGATCCCCCCCTTTTAGGGCCGTATTAACCTAATTAGTCAAGTTTTATATCGGTGCCATACCGAAGAAGCCTTTTCCGTCTGCAAAGAAGCCCGACTGAAGAAAAGCAAAGCCGCTCACACTCGAGTGATTCTCACATCTCAAGCACCGTAAGAGTGAGAGGAGAAGAACCCTGCCCCAACGAACTCCCGTTCTTTAATTACGATTGAAGAATCATCCCCCGGCACAGGCGACAAGCAATCCCTCCTCGAAAATTCAAGCAGCGACCACACCACTTCAAAGCGAGAGATAAGTCCTCCAGCGACATCCGGCAATCCCTGTTACCCACCCGTAAGTTAACAATAACATTTATATATCTATTGCGATAGTAGAAGTTTAGTACGTCCCACGTTTTAAAGGAGAGTAGAAACCATTATTCTTGAACCGAGGTAATATGTGTTTGTAGATGACAGTACATTAATTTAATGTTTTATGCTAAACAAATAGGGTCGTGAAAAAAAATACTAATTGACAATGGTTTGTTTATTGGAGGCCTACTTGTTTATGTTTAGTCATTGAAAATCTGTGTGGCCAAATATAGAAATGTTTTTACTGTTGGTTTGTAATATTTAATTTAAAATACATGTTTATTTTTGGTAGATTCCGGTGTTTCCTCTTATCCTTATGTGTTTAAAAATAGCTCTTCCTTAAGGACTAAACCACAAAAATAGCACTCTTAGAACAAAGCCTACTTCATCATAGAAGTAACTCACGCCCCTTAAAGCATACCGCTACTAAAAGGGTGTCAAAGCGTAGAGTGATCAAAGCCAAGGGTCATTCTACGACATATTATAAAAGTGGTGTCAGGTCTAGAGGTTTTATATTAGAAAGAACCCAGCAGTGTCTATTTAAGGAAGAGCTAACACATAAAAGGAACACCAGGAATAATAGGATATTTGACGAGTGGGAAATTGGTAAAGTTAGAGGTGGATGCCATCTAAAGGTAATTGTTAGGCCAAGTGGTAAGCTTCGGTGGTGGAGTAGGTCAGGCTTGAGTAAAAACAAGGTAGATGACTGACATAAGCGCGATGGCATTGTTTGCCCCCTATCGGAAGCAAGGTCAAAGCCTCGGACTGGAAGGAACCGATCTGAGTTCGTTTATTCAGGAGAAAGAGAGAAACGAAAGAGAAGAAAGAAGAGAAAAGATGAAAATGGAAGCAGAAAAGACGAAAATGGAAGCTGATGAAAGAAGAGAAAAGACGAAAATGGAAGCTGATGAAAGAGAGAAGATAAGGGCCCACGAAAGAGCTCTTAGTAAAGACCAGTTAGAGGGGCAGTCAGTGTCATCTAAAACAGGAGTGTCACCAGCGGCCAGCATGAAACTTCCGGAGTACAAGGACGAAGAAGATTTATGCTCATATCTCTCCCATTTTGAGAAAATATTTGAAGTCAATAATTGGGACCTAGAAGAAGATGGGGTCGCCAGACTGTTACCGCTACTCAATCGTAGGATGAGAGAGATATTCGTATCTTTACCCTCAGAAGCGACTGTGGACTATTCCACTCTCAAAGCCGAACTTCTCTCAGCTACAAACCTTAACCCGGAAGAATATAGGATGAAGTTCAGGCAGTCTCGTATAAGACCTGGACAAACGTACAAACATTTTGGCTTTGAGCTTCGTCGAAGCCTACAGTTTTGGATGGAGTCAGAAGGGGTAGAGAACGAAGTCGCTGCGGTCGTCGACTTCATGCTTAGAGATCAGTTACTAAGTACACTACCCCAGGAAATCCGTGCATTCGTTAAGGACCGAAAAGCTTCTACCTTCAACGAGTGCCTGGACGAGGCTGACCTCCACGCGGTAAATCATCGGTTATATCCTAGGGAGTACAAGAAAGAGAAGGCTCCCTCCCCAAAGAAAAATGGGCCGCCACCCAGGCATTTACAGAAGAAGCCCTTTAAGTTCGCAGCAGCAAAAGGAACTTATAAACCAAATTTTGGAGGAGAAAAAAATCAAAAAGAAGTTAGGATTCCACAAGGATCATACCCTAATACCGGCACGTATCCCAGGAAGCCCGTCACTTGTTATACCTGCGGGATAATAGGTCACCTGAGTTTCCAGTGCCCACAGAACTCCCGACTGAGGGAGACCTCGAGACAACAGGTGCAAAACCTGACTGCCGCGATCCCAGCAGGACAAGCTGATGCGCCCTACGTCCCCGCGGCAACATCCGAAGGGCCCCAGCAACAGGTAAACTTTCTATTCAACAAAAGTTCGCCAGGCGGCCTACAATTTGAAGAAGGCACTGTTAATGGGTGCCGAGTATCCACTTTAGTCAGAGACACCGGATGTACGTGCATAGTGGTATCCGACAAGTTGCTGCCCCCAGTAAACCCTGCCCATAAGAAATTCGCAATCGTCCACGACTTTTTAGGACGCGACAATCGATTCCCCGTCGTGAGATGTCACATACAATGCAGATATTTCACCGGTTGGACGGACGTGGTAGTAGCCCCGATTAAGTTCTGCGCAGTACTAATCGGACAAAACCCCCTAATTCCCCAGCAAGAAGTGGCCCAACAAGTAGTCACCCGGGCACAAGAAGCCCAGAGGAAAGAGCAACCTGCTAAGTTGACCCCGAGGATTACCCTCGAATACAATGGGTTCAAATTGACTTCCTTCGCCAGTGCTCAGAAGGAATGCCCCACTCTTAAACCTCTATGGGAGAAAGCTATTAAAGGTGAAATTCTCCAAGTGAAAGGAAAGAAGCCTATCCAGTATATCGTAGAAGACTCACTTCTCTACCGTACTATCAGCGAGGAGGATAAGGAGAACAAGAAAGCACTGTGTGTACCTCAAGAATACACGCAAAGAATTTTGAATACCGCGCATGATGGAATATTAGCCGGACACTTTGGGCACAACAAAACGACGCAGCAGATATTCCGACACTTTTATTGGCCCCAGGCCGCCAGGGAAATTGTGGCCTATTGCCGATCATGCGACGTGTGTCAGAAGGATCCCTCCAGAGGACGGGTACCTCCCGCTCCCTTACAAAAGGTGCCCGTTATAACCGAACCATTCTTTCGAGTGGCAATTGATTTGGTGGGACCAATTCACCCCCCTTCAAGTGGAGGACACTCCTACATCCTCACCCTAGTGGATTGTGCCACCCGGTTCCCAGATGCCGTGGCCCTACGGAAGATTGACTCTATTTCCTGCGCGGAAGCATTAATTTCAATTTTTGCACGAGTAGGCCTGCCTAAAGAAATTCTATCTGATAGAGGGCGCCAATTCACCTCAGAATTGATGGAGTATTTTAACAAACTTCTGTTAGTCAAGCCAATTTTTACGAGTCCATTTCATCCAGCCGCTAACGGAATCTGCGAGAAATTAAACGGGACTCTCAAAAATATATTGAAGAAGTTGTGTCAAAACACCCCTACACAGTGGCACAGATACCTGCCTGCAGCCCTTTTCGCCTGCCGAGAAATACCTCATCAGACGTTGGGATTCTCGCCCTTTGAGCTATTATACGGGAGAAATGTGCGAGGTCCTATGAGTATTCTTAAGGAATTATTTTCCAACGCGAAGCTCGAGCAAGAAATCAAATCGTCTTACGCCTACGTGATGGATATGCGCGAGCGCCTAGAATACTGCTCTGGCTTAGCTCGAGAGAACGCCGAGAAAAATTTAACCAAATACCGGGACTATTTCGATATGAAAGCAAAGGCTCGAAAATTAAAGGCAGGAGATGAAGTCTTATTATTACTCCCGACCGAAAATAATAAGTTATGGGCCCAGTGGAAGGGACCGTTTGAAGTAATCGAGGCACGGGGTCCAGTCGATTACTTGATAGATACCCCAACAGGGCGAAGAACCTATCATATAAACATGCTAGAAGAATATCACCGCCGCGCGTGCATAAAGAATATTACCCTTCTAGACGAAGAAGAACCGATGGATGCCGTTTACCCGGGTACGCCCCTGCAAGTCATACACACCGTGTGTGTGGAACAAGACGAGGAATACGAACTTCCCTCGCTCTCACCTACCCCGGAAGACCCTCGGGTGGATTTAAAGATAAATCACCACTTAGAAATTCAACAAAAAGCGGAAATGTTGAACTTGCTCATGGAATTCCCAGAAGTCATTTCTGAAAACCCCGGATGTGCCAAGGATTTTACCCATGAAATAAAACTAAAAACTAATTCAGTGGTTCGGAGCAAACCATATCCTTTACCAATCCACCTACGAGAAGCCTTCAATAAGGAAGTCCG
This sequence comes from Ceratothoa steindachneri, assembly GCA_963969495.1. Lineage (NCBI taxonomy): Eukaryota > Metazoa > Arthropoda > Malacostraca > Isopoda > Cymothoidae > Ceratothoa > Ceratothoa steindachneri. The sequence goes on along the minus strand of OZ018324.1, from coordinate 77,916,535 downwards.
GAATTTACTAAAATTGGGAATTTTAGAGCCATCGGAGTCCGATTATTGCTCCCCCATAGTAATGGTTAAGAAACCGGATCAATCGTTTCGGATGTGCGTGGAATTCCGAAAATTGAATTCAGTTACCGTTTTCGACGCCGAGCCCATCCCACTAATAGATCAAAATCTCCATTTATTTGAAGACGCTAAATTCATCACCGAATTGGATTTGTGTAAAGCGTACTATCAAATACCTCTCGCTAAGGAGTCCAAAAAACTGACGGCTTTTGCGACCGAGAGAGGTCTGTTACAGTTTACCAGGCTACCCTTCGGACTACTTACAGCCGGTAGCAATTATAATAGGATGATGAGGCGAATTATCGCTGGACTAAGCGACGTGTCGTTTTACTTCGACAACGTGTACGTAGCTACCCGTACATGGGAGTCACACTTACACGCCCTACGCTCATTGCTGGAGAAATTGAAGGAGCAAGGTCTAACCGCCGGGCCGACCAAGTGTTATTTTGCCTACGAATCCATTGACTACCTGGGATTCAAAATAGGACAAAAACACTTGACTACTCAGCAAGAAAAAGTGGACGCCATAGTCAAGATGCCCCGGCCGAAAACCAAGAAACAACTCCGATCGTTTATGGGAGCGGCCTCGTTCTATAGGCGTTTTGTACCACACTTCGCTTCCATTGCGGCCCCACTGAATGATTTGTTAAAAAAGACAGCGTCAGACCCTGTCACGTGGAGCCCCCATGCAATAACTCAGTTGGAGATTCTAAAAGGAAAACTCGTAACTGCGCCCATTCTTCGCTTACCAAATCCCAACAAGATCTTCGGTTTTCGCACGGACGCTAGTCGGGACGGGCTAGGCGGAGTATTGCTTCAATACGAAGATGACAAACAGCCTATCCCATAGCTTATGTCAGTAGGAAACTGTTGAGTAGAGAAAAAGCCTACGCTACTATCGAAATCGAAGCTTTGGCCATAATATGGTCCATAGGTAAATTCAAATATTATCTAATAGGGCGCGAGTTCAAGTTGGAATGGGACCATAAACCGTTGTCATACTTAGGTAAAAATAAGTGTAAGAATGGAAGACTCCTGAGATGGAGTTTACTCTTGATGGAGTACCAGTACTCCATTCACTACATAAAAGGGTCCAACAATTGTATGGCCGACTCGTTAAGTCGGAACCCTGTCGACGATTAAGGAGCAGCCCAACTATTGTATTATAGCAAAGTTAAGTGTAAATCAGTAGAATTGTAAGTAAGTAGGGGCGAGTAACCCCCGAGTGGTAGGTAAGAAAATCCTAAGTTGGCACAGTAATATAGGAATTAAGGTAAGGTCAGGTAAAATGTTATCGAGGCATTCCCGAGTGAACTAGAATTTATTGTATAATATAATGTTCCGTAAGTTACCCATGTATATTATTGTAAGCGTCGGATTGGACCCCCCCTCCTCCCGTTATTTTCTTAAGAATAGAGGTAGATGTGGAGAAATGGCTACATTAAGCCTCCTGGAGGAGTATAGGTACATTCAAGCCCCCCTCCCTTCATGAGGAGAAGCGTAGGAAAGGTAGCCGGCGAAAATGCTTACCATGTGTGATCTCCTCGCCGCTGTGGGCAGTTGGAGCTAACATATGTTTGAAGGCGACCACCTAAGGTCCTTAAACGACGCTCTAACGATCGCATGACCTACGAGACCCATAAACCCGTGGTTAGGAAAAAAAAACGGTGCGAGTCAGAAGGCACGCCAAGTAGCGGTGCGGTTGCGAGCCTATAATTTGCGAGCTGACTTGGGCACCCCAGTGAAACCTCAGGAATTCTCGCTCTCCCCAGATGCTAACTCACCATTCGCTCCCCCCCCTCTTTTGCATCTGTGGCCTGGTCACTTCCCCCTTTAGATAGGGCGGCAATCCGCCTATAAATAAGCCCCGCAAAGAAAGAGAAGAGGATTATCTGAAGTCGATACGCCAGAGTAGGATTAAGTCGTGAAGATCGATCCATCGGCTAGACAAGAAAATTTTTAGAAGTCGATTCGCCAGAAGAAAGATTAGTTCGTAAAGATCGATCCTTCAGCCATACAAGACTATTTCCGTGAGAAACGATAGGATCAGATTGAGAAAATCGATCCCGTCCCTTTTAAGGCCGTATTAACCTAATTAGTCAAGTTTTATATCGGTGCCATACCGAAGAAGCCTTTTCCGTCTGCAAAGAAGCCCGACTGAAGAAAAGCAAAGCCGCTCACACTCGAGTGATTCTCACATCTCAAGCACCGTAAGAGTGAGAAGAGAAGAACCCTGCCCCAACGAACTCCCGTTCTTTAATTACGATTGAAGAATCATCCCCCGGCACAGGCGACAAGCAATCCCTCCTCGAAAATTCAAGCAGCGACCACACCACTTCAAAGCGAGAGATAAGTCCTCCAGCGACATCCGGCAATCCCTGTTACCCACCCGTAAGTTAACAATAACATTTATATATCTATTGCGATAGTAGAAGTTTAGTACGTCCCACGTTTTAAAGGAGAGTAGAAACCATTATTCTTGAACCGAGGTAATATGTGTTTGTAGATGACAGTACATTAATTTAATGTTTTATGCTAAACAAATAGGGTCATGAAAAAAAATACTAATTGACAATGGTTTGTTTATTGGAGGCCTACTTGTTTATGTTTAGTCATTGAAAATCTGTGAGGCCAAATATAGAAATGTTTTTACTGTTGGTTTGTAATATTTAATTTAAAATACATGTTTATTTTTGGTAGATTCCGGTGTTTCCTCTTATCCTTATGTGTTTAAAAATAGCTCTTCCTTAAGGACTAAACCACAAAAATAGCACTCTTAGAACAAAGCCTACTTCATCATAGAAGTAACTCACGCCCCTTAAAGCATACCGCTACTAAAAGGGTGTCAAAGCGTAGAGTGATCAAAGCCAAGGGTCATTCTACGACAGTAATCTAACGCCGTTTTCCATGGAGTAGGGTTGAATCTCTTGATCCAAATCCAGTTAAAAATATCTAGTAGGAGTGATTCCGCACGGTAATAGAAATGCCAGAGAAAGTCGTATTGGATATTTTCTAGGCAGGGAGACGTGGGGGCGCAACGAGACAATGCTCAGCGTATCTTGGCGGTAGGGAACAGAGAGTTGTAGGACTCCTGTCCACAGGGTGAGAAACGAAGGGCTTCGCCATCCAGCCCTGGTTTAATACGTCTAAACTTCGCCGGGTAGCGCTCAACGCTGCTAACATTGGAAAAGAATGATGCCAATATATCGGCCTCACTGGCTGGATCGCAGATGATTGAGCCATTCTTCTTAATTGCAGGGCTGGAATGACCGGCACACTGACCCCTTATTTTGTTCATTCTCTTCCACAGTTGAACTAAGGAGGTAGTGAAAAATAAAGAAGACACATATGGCCTCCAAAAGTCAGTGCGCGCCTGACTTAAAGTTCGCTGGCGAATGGCTCTAGTTTAATTTCGGTGAATACGGTTCGGAAGAGGTGGGTTCCGTCGGAGCGCGCATGAGCCTTTTTATATGCATCCACCAGACAGGTACAATCAGCATTCGACGATGGGACTGATGTTCTACCACGGCGGGACCGAGTACGAGGTATTGCGGACTCTGCAGCGTGAAGCACTAAACATGGAAAGTAATGTATAACTGCATATATGTCTATATGTCTATAAAATATACAATTTGTTAACTGGTGAAGGAAGGAAGCGTCATGGAACTTTGACCAGTCAGCCCCTTGCAACATTCCATCTAGGGGTATATGAAGGGGATAGGCAAAGGATATTGTGTTTCAAAACAATGTCAAAGTGGCGCTGCCATGCAGTTAATCTAAAATAGAGACACCGTCATGGGCCACCCCGATAGGGCGTGATAGAGAATTAAAAGCAGTGAACTAATGAAACCTTGGGAAAGGGCTTTTCCCTAGCTTTGTTTCCTGCAAGCATATAACAGAAGATGATATTTTTAATATTTAAGAGGAGAATTCCTCCCATTTGAGAAGGATCCCCTCACAGTTCCATTGAAGAATTACTTTCATCACTCCGACCGCTGAGAGAGCACGGTCGAGATAATGCGGGGGTGGAGCCCTCATGAGTAGGTGCCGTGCGATAAGAACCCGGCACGGGCCTTATAGGAGTCTCTGAACGGAGAGGCAACCTTGATTTAGAGGGGTGTGGGCTACTATTGCGGGATCTAAGTTTGTTTCGAGAAACCAAAGTTAGTGGGGAGGAGCATCAGTCCTAATGGAGGGTGTGGAACCTATGTCTGCAGAGATATCGGAAGTAGTAGTTCCAGGGGGGTTCAAGGAGACAAAGCTAAAAGGAAGGGGAAATGGGATATGGCCTTAGGAGGGAGGTAATGGTATGGGTAAAGGAGACTTGGACGTATCGTTACCTTCTAGAAGTGGGAATATATCGCTATAGATGGATATACCACCTCCGCCTGAGGGAAGGCCGGAAGTTTCGGTTACATATGTCAAAGGGAGTGGAGTAGTGGAAAGGGAGAAAGGGATAGAGTGTACCTCAACTGAGGTAGATTGCCCGTCCATTTTGGAAGATAGCTTCCTAGAGTGAGGGGAAGAGACGGGAAAGGCCTTACGCTTGGGTCAGAAGTTCCCAGTCATGACGACATCAAATCGGGGCGCCTCGGTAAGTTCGTTATAGGCTTGGATGTCGTCCAGAGTCTGTGGAGTGGCATCTGGGGATTAGGCACGCTTTGCCGGCGAGGGGTCAATAAGAGGGGGAGAGGAAGAGGGTATACTAATGGACAAGATTTTAGGCTGGGTAAAAGAAGAGGGAAATACAGCGGAGGGTGGTGCTGCTGCATCCGGGGATGACTGAATATATATAGTAGTGTACGGGATATGTGGGTGATCGAGACGAGAATCCGCTACCATGCGTAGGACATCGGACAGCCTGACGTCGGGAGAGATGAATTTCTCCCGGACTAATCGACGGGATTTCCGCATATCCCGCATATCAGAGACAGCTAAGACCTCTTTTTCAGAGAGAAATATGTGACACTTCGAGGAAGAAGAACTATGGGGCTCTTCAAGTTAGTATAGTGGCGAGGATGGCCGCAGGAATGACCATGATAGGTTTGCTGCAATCCATGCATACACGGAGGTGGCGGCAGAAAGTGCTCACATGCCCAAACATATGTCAATTAAAGAATCGTCTCGGATTAGATATATAGAGTTTGACTGGAATTGGTAGGTAATCCCCCTTAATATGCGTTGGGAGATCCCGACGAGCAAACGTCAGGAAGATCGTTGAGGTGTTCCCCCCAATCCCACGAATGGTTCGCTGTGGTCTATGAATATCAATAATCCGCTGGCTAGACAGCTTTGACTGAAGCATCTTGAGGTCGTAGTCCATTAGTTCATTAGAGAGGATAACACCCTTCACTGTGTTGAATGTTGGGTGGGATGAGACAACAATCTCATAGCGAGAAAAGGCATTGAAGGCTTGTACTGAATCGTGTTGGGGGCGAGAAGAAACCTCTACTACTAGGACTCCATCATTACGGGACCACATGCAGCGCGGTTCCCCGCGATAGGGGAATCTCAGATTTCGTTCTAAGGACAATAAAGCGATGGTAATCTAACTTAAGGTCTACCTTTGAAGAAAACAGATTTGCTTCGAAAAAGCGAGAAAAACTGAAACGAGATCCAGGAACACAAGGAGCAGATTTCTAAGACTTCTGCGAAGTAGTTTTGGGGTTAATTTTCTCCATATACTACTATGTTGATTAAGGAGGAAGGGCAGTCTCGCGCAGAGCGGAACCCACCTAGGAGGCCACGTCACTCGAAGTGCACCTTCAAAGGGGGGAGGGGATGGACCCGTACACTCATCAACCAGCACCGTCATCTAAAAAACGAGGGGCTGCCTTCCAGATTTTCCCATCAAGGCCGCAAAGACCATCGCGCTAGGCAGCCGCAGTCCGGGCACCCACAACATCCAACTCAACGTGGTTCAGCCCCGGAACGACGCACCACGGTGAAGTAGGACAGTAGACAGAGACTGCAAAAAATCCAAACTTAAAACTAGAACACGCACTAGCACCCACACATTCATTCACACACTACAACCGACCAAACAGATACACTAAGGCGCAACAATCACACTTGAAAAAGTAAAAAGGGGAAGGAGATAGAGGGGAACAGGGGGAGACTATGAAAAATATAAAAATGAGACTATAAATAAAGGTCGAGGGGGAGGAGAGAGGTATAATAAAACTCCGCCTCGCAGTCCACTCTAATGAGAGGGCTAAGCCCCCTCTCCAAAAACAAGGCAGGAGCTCTTTTCGAGGCGAGCCTCTGGAAACACCGCGAGCATATGGGAAGTATGGGAGAGAATGAAAGGAGTCAATCGCCTGGCTTCAATATGACTTTCTGACATCATGTGGGTTTGTAATAACTCAGAATTGTTCTGTACGGTGTCAAGAAGTTTAGAAGTGGTTTATAAGCTTCGCATGAATGAGTCTATCTCTAGACTTTGGATGGCGCTCGCTAACAGTGGTTCGGTGACGCAGGAAATTGTTGGTAACTCGCCAACGCTACTTTCCTTGTTTATTTTTTTCATACCCCCTTTTTCTACAACCCGCTATCTACATTTCTATACAAGCTTTGATGTTCATCCCAGCCTTAACTAAAATTAATTTACTCTAAAGCTGGTAGTGATGTTGCCAGGTTAATCATGAAAATCTCCATGGTTAGGTTTTCTATGGTAAAACCTCGCAACTACTTAATATTGGAATTGGATCATTGCTTTCAAAATAGTCCATGAAAAAAATTGAGCACACAAGATACTAAACAGATAACACTATCATGAAAGAGACCTGCACACTGAAGAATCTGCAAATTGAAGCTCTACCGACACTAGTTAAAACTCCAGGTCTGATTTTTCTCCTTTCCAGTATTCTTCTTCCTCACTATTACTCTCTCGTTCCTAGCCATTAATGGAGTCTTTGCCTTTGATAAGACTGAGCAAACCCTCGTCGGACTCTACTTGAATCCTTTGAGATAGCCCTCTCCCACACTTTCTGATTTTGCCCTCTCTACAAGCCCTTCTCAGCTCTGTCATGAAAAAAAATGGAAACTTTGAAACCTCTTTGGACCCTCCTTGCAACTGCCCTCAACCCTCCTTTGGTTAATTCATACCGTTCTACGATCCCCCGAAGCCCTCTAAGACCCTCCTTAGAATATGTCGGATCACCCTTTAACACACCTTGATCTCCCTTAAATTTAGAGTAATCAATAGGCAAGTACTCTTAGATTTGGATAATATATACATATACTAATTCAAAACTCTGTTATTTTCTCTAGTGAGTGCGATCAAATCGTAAGCTAAAGGCAAAAATAAAATTCCAATTTCCACATCCTGGGTGTCTTTATTTGTTAATATGGGTTTCGTGTGTACATAACTTTACGCACTTCTAAGTGAGGCGATTAAGACGTTGACTACGATTACTTAAAAATAAATAAAATTAGTGCACCATATGCAGAGAAGGTCTCTCTTGATATTTAAAGATTCAAATGGAACATCCTAATTACCATTGAGAGCTACAATCTTGTTACTGTTAAAAGGTGCGATAAGTTCCAATTGGGAAGTGATAACACCTAAGTATCTTATTAGTGTTAAAATGTGCGATAAGATCCAATTGGGAGGTGATAACATCTAGGTATCTTAGTTTCTAAGGAACTATTTTTTAAACCTGACATTATTTTCTTCCATCTAATGATGGAATTAATTGTTTATCGCCTTTATTCATTCCAATTTAAATGAGTAAAGATTTAAGGAATACACAAGTTAGATAGCTGCCCAATCCTAGTCGATTGTAAATGGCAGCGGGGAAAAATGGGGGCAAATTAATTATAAAAAGACGAAGATCACTGATATAAAAATTTAAAAATTGGTTTAAATGATTCCTCTGTCAGAAGGAAACGAAAGCGGGACAAGCGAGAGATAGTTGACAGGGTCGGGAAATAGGATTCCCGAAGAATGTCAAAATGAGGGAATTTTACCACAAAAACGACAGCAAGGGCCGATTTGAGTGCTAGTCAAAACAAGATGGCTGTGGGTACCTCGTGTGGCCGTTGCAAATGCGGCAAAGGGCCACCTCTAAAGACTGTAGTCTTTGAAAGCTCGAGGGCCAAGAACGAAAAGACTTTTTGATATTATATAATTTAAATGATGAACACTCATCCAATTCGTCCTGACAAACTGAAAATATAATCTCTTATATAGGGAAAGAAATCTCGAAAAGGCAACACAGATTTATACATAGACCCAGAATAGGCCGAACGGGTGAGCTGATCAGCCCTCTCGTTGCCCAGGACCGACCCCTTCATGCCCGGGAACACACAAAATAGAATTCGATAACGTGATGCATTCTGGACGAGCCAGTTACAGATTTTCGTCACTAAGGGATGGGAAGCACTAAAAGAGCGAAGTGCTTGTAAAACTTTCCTAGAGTCAAAGAAAATAACAATCTTTAAAAGGTAAAATTTGGAACAGTCTAAAAGCTAAAAGAATGACTGAAGTTCAGCGGTAAAAATTGAAGCTGCCAGTATCAAAGACAAAGTTAAAAACTTTCCTGAGTAGGCGGTTGCAGCACCCACGCCTCTGTCAGACTTGGAACTATGAAGGCATATCAGACAGTGTTTTATATGTGAGGTCGCATGCTAGAGGAACAGGCTCTTAAGGAAGCAAGGATCCCCGAATGACTTGTCCAGGCTCCACATGCTGGTATAAAATGTGGGAGGTGGAGCTCACCAACTAGGGGTCGGCAACGACGGAAGGGCAAGGACCATTAGAGCACCTATGTTGGAGAGATGATGTCCAATCCGGAGGTTCAAGGGGCAGGATAAAGACAGCAAGCTATTGAATGCCACCGTTGACTCAGCAGCATAAAGGCATCGGTAAACTTCTGATACAGGCGTCTGCCGCACACGACAGAAATATCGCATGCAGATCTGGAGTCGATTATAGGGCAAGATGAGCACCCTATTTTTACATTAAAGGCTGTTCACGGGGAAGACGCAGAAGGCTCCATTGACAAGACGAACGCTAAGGTTGCGAATGGTGTTCAGCATTTTAAGGGCTGAAGATGAAACTGAGGAGTAAATTTGGCACCAATAGTCCAATTTGGATTGGGAGAGGGCAGTGTATAGTGACCACAATGTTCCACGATCACTGCCCCACAACGTGTGGAAGAGGACTTTAAAAATTTCTAGAGCCCGCAAACAGCCTGTTCGAAGACGGCGTAGGTGTGGTAACCAGAATAGCATGGGATCAAGAATTACGCCCAGAAACCGAAACTCAGAGAGATAGGTGGCGGAAAAAGAGTCCCTCTACCCCGGTGAGAATACATTGCCTTATTTTTGCTTGTGGAAAAGCGGAATCCCCTAAGTTGTGTACTTTTTGAAACCGCATTAATGCCAGCTCCATACGACGCGCCGCTGATGGAAGGCAAAGCGGGGAACAGTTTAGTGCTAATTCATCGACGAACACGGTCGCCGATACTCCCTTTGGAAGAGAGGAAATAATATTATTGATCGCAATTACAAAACATAAAACACTTAAAACGCTGCCTTAAGGAATCCCCTCATCTTGTGGTTGCAGGTTAGAGTAGGTGTCTCCAAGACGCATCATAAAGTTTCGAGATGCTAAGAAACTTTAAATAAAAGACGGTAAAAGCCTTCTCATACCCCAAACTTGTAGCTGCCCTAAGACGTCGTATTTCCATGGTGTATCGTAGGTTTTCTCCTTGTCAAAAAATATGGCCAAGACTCGGTGCTTTAACGATAAAGCTTTCCGGACCGATCCCTCGAAGCATAATAAGAAGTCAAGGGTATTATGACCCCTCCAAACACCGCTTTGAAATGGAGACAGTAAATGATTAGTTTATATGAACCATTTCAGGCGCACCAACACCATCTTCTCTAGCAACTTGCTTTGACAGCTGATAAGGGCTATAAGGTGGCAGTGATCTGCATACAACCTGTCCCTGCTCGGTTTTACAAAGAGAAGGACAATTTCAACGCGTCATACTGAGGCGTAAGAACACTTTGCCCATATAAGGTTGTACAAGTCAAGTAAGAAAATGTGAGTGTAGAATGTGGATGGAGGTGTAGAGTCATGCCAAAATGGATCCCATTAAAGACAGAAGTCGATTCGCAAAGGGACAATGCAGCATGCAGCTCGTAGATGGAGAATAAGAAATTATACTGATGATTAAAGTTCATCGTAAAATTGAGAGGATGAGAGTTTTCGTTTGATTTATAGGGTATAAAAGCCTTATTGTAAAGGCTGACACTATTGACGGCAGTGGTCACTGCCATGAAGGTCATCAAGGGCTGACCATCGAAAATCAGAGACAATCTGGGGAACAGAGATACAGGTCAACACCACTAAAAGAATCTGTCTAGACATGATAAGAGGTCAAATCAATTGTGTTTAAAACGCAGAGAAAGTCAGATAATAAAAGAGAATCTAAAACACTGAATTCAGCATTTGAGTAATTTCGTCCCAATATGGGTGACGGGCATTAAATTCTTTGAGTAATAAAAAAAGGGGAAGGGCAACTGATCTACAAGTTATAAAAGGTTACATTAAAAAGCCTTGTAAGAATAATCTTTACGGCAACAGCTTGGAAGGTAGTGTGAAGGGAATGGAAGATACATGGTGGGATGACGAAACCCTAATTGACATCTCCACCTTTAGACGAGCCCTCCACAGGAGCAATAGAGTTGAAGATACGAAAACCGGGTACCGCTGGAAAAGAGCAAGTACCCAGTTTGTTATCCTGAAGACAAATAACAGCGAGGTGGAGAGTCGTCAGAAGAACTTTGAGTTCTTTCCACATGGGAATAACGCTTTGGCAATTTCATTTTAAAGTGGAGGATATTATGTGGGACGGTTAGATATCAAAGTAGATATCTTTTCCCCCTCTGTGTCTGACGTTAAGTTTAAAATGCATCCCAAAGAGCTTGGGGAACAAAGAGCAAATTTCGAAGAGCCTGCTCTAGTAGGGAAAGAGATCCTGGAAGGAGTAGTGACAGGGGTATTTCCGAAGGTTTCGTGAAACCGACCGAGGCCCCTGCCTGTAACTGAGGCGCACATGTCAGCATAAACAAAAGGTTGAGAAGAGATTTTTGGGCGGAAGATCCGGGATCATGGGCCGTGGGCGCTTTCTTTATCTGAGGAGTTGATCCAACAACCACGGCTAGCGATGTTGAAATATCATCGGCTTCCATTGGATCATGAGTATGAGGGTGAATGGGTGGAGCAGGCCATCTGAGCAAATTACGAGGCACTGAGTGGATTTCTGCTACCGTTTGGACCGGTAAGGGGCCTATGTCATTTAAAGGGTGGGACAGGCTTGAAGAGGGAGAATATTCAACAACAGGAGAAGATTCCATTGAAGACAAGAGCCAGGCGAGTCAGCTCCAGAGGCTGCTAGTTTATTAATGGCCGATGACTCAGGTGAGGAATCCTTCTTTTTACCACGGGGGTTTGGGTACAGGGGCCGAATATAAGAACCATCACTGGTCGATATAGAAGATTCTTTCAGATACCGTCTGATGTTGTCAAGGGTCTCACCCTCAGCGGCGGTCCAGGCTAGAGCCGCCAAGGAGAGGAGAGCAACATTAGGTATCTTGGTGTGAGAGCGATGTTTCGACAGTATATTGGAAATACTTCTGACATTAACGGTAGATGAGCAATGAAATACTTCAGCTATGTTGGAACTTGAATGTGATGGTCGGATTCGTCCAGCAAAACGTCTGAGAAGAGACGGCCAAAAGGTTAGGTTTGTGCTTGGGCACGTTGGCGAGCTTCTCTCACGTCTAGACGCAGAGACTCGCGCAAAACGATGACCTCCTTTTCATATAAGAATAGTGGTCAGGTTTTGAACACAGCACTGTGGGCATCACAGCAGTTGGTACATCACGGTGTTTAGGCGCATTCAGTGTCATGTTAATCATGACCATAATTCACACAGGAACGGGAGTGCCGACATGCGCGACCAACATGTCCAAATTGTTGCAATTGAAGTAACGTCTGTGTAGTTCGACATAGGGGTTTACCGGGACACGAAGTTACCCAGCTTTAATAAACTGGAGCAGTTCCTGACGTTCGAACGTTAAAATCAATGTGGTCGTTGGGACTCTAGCAGTGCCAACAGTTTTAGTCACCCTGTATACATGTGTCACACGTTGGATACTAAGCTTACTCTGGACACGGGTGAGGTCGTAGTTTCTTAATTAGTTTCAACGGAAGACACCCTTGACAAAATTTAGACGTGGGTGAGGCGAAACGGTTACGGAGATTTCGTCAATCGAAGACAGATTTTGGACAAGGTTGTGTCTAGAGTGAGATGACGCCTCACCACGATATCACCACTACCTCTTGAACACATCAGGCGGTGTTCACCACAGCGGGACTCAAATGATTCATTGACGTTAAACACAGCCCCTTTTAAAAGTGTGGTTTCAGATGACGAACTCAAGACCGAAAGCGGGGATAATCTAAATCTGAGTTCACATCGTTGGCATACGGATCGAACGAGTGAAGAGAGGCTGAAAAGAGAACTGAAGAATTTTGGCACTAGAACCCTTACGAGAAGGGGAAGTTTTAGGTTTATGGCAAGCCATTGCAAACATAATTGACTTTGCATTCTCCCTCAGGACTCACCGCCACGGAGGCCTACAAGGGCCCAGCGTTACTGCAACTCTCGATTCGGTTGCGTCCGGTATGTCCTCTTGGAGAATGGATACGGATCCATCACACCATCTTTATAGGCCGAAGGGGCTGCCCGAGTTCTATGCACAGAGAAAAGGGGCCAATGATTGGTTTTTCCTTGGGCATCGGCAGACGAAGGTGGTGGAGATGCCCAACCTACTTCAACCTTCATATAGAAGAGGGGAAATAAAGGGCAGTAAAATAAAATAATACGGGAAGACGAGGGGGTGAATTAAAAGTCTGGCTCGCAGCACGATGGGAGCCCTAAGGGCCCCAGGGCTTACACTCCTCGCCACGAGAAGGCCAGAGCCTCTCTGTGACCAACCCCCGAAAAAAGAAAAGATCTCATAGAGGGAGGGGGGGTTATAAGAAATAAGAAGAAAAGAGCGGCAATGCTTACTCTGCCTCAAGGGTTTGAAGAGATTCGTCGGGAAGTTGAGGTTAGGGAAAATGATTTCCAGCGTGTGAATTGAAAGAAAAGTGGGAAAGGTAGGTTCACGCGTTGACTTTAAAGTCATTTGAGATGAAAGAATTATTAAGTGAAGGGCAAAACAAACGAAAACATCTCCACAAAATGTCCAAGAAAGTGAAAATATATGAAAGGTATTTAACTCGAATAGTATACTAGTAATACCTACTTTGTACGTTCGGGACCAAAGATATTAGCTCTCCTCACCTTGAAAAAGAATGTTCCTTTCATGCTTTGGAGCCTAGAGTGCACGCGGCCTTATAGAATTTGCTCCAGCATGATTGCCTCAATACCTATGATAGACCTTAACCACCATTGTGTGAAAATTCTAACCTGGTACAGATTACCAGTCTGCAAGCCATTGCAAGCGGACTGGCTTTTGGAATAGCTACATATTGAAAACGGCAGAGTAATGGTTGAGCGGAAGGAGCCCGAGCCTGCTTGAGTAGTCCATTCAGTCACCTTATTCCCAATTAATCTTACTGAGAGGGACGCTTTTTAGGCGACTGACTTTCGGATCGAGACCTTAAAGGTAAGAAATCTCGCCCATAAGTGGGTCAAGGGGCCGATCTGACGCTCAGGGGTGGGGGTTGTATAACAAAATTAAGGTGAAATCATTTAGATGACGTCGATTACCTGAGTTCGAGGAACACCAAGGGTTGAAGAAATACCAAGCGCCGTTTGCACCGAAACGGAAGCCTCCAACGCAGAGAGCCCTCAATAGATAGGAAGAGAACGACTGGGAGGGATTAATAAACGTGGCGTCTCTATGGTAACCCGAGGGGAGGAAGAAAGGTAACCAGAGATCCTAGAGACATGCTAGTCAATCAAGTAAAAGACAGAAAGTGAACTATGACAAAGAAGATAACTTGATAAGGGGGTAGATAACAAGGAGGGAAAAAAGAAGTAGGGGAAAATAATCTTTGTCGGGATATCAGAGAACATAGTTTGTTCTAGTAAATTACTAGAAAACACTAGAATGGGGAGCGTAAGATATGAAGTACACGGTCATAATATCAGATCATATCGGATCAGATGAGATGGGAAGAGATGAGGGAGCCTTGGCTCTTTGGCCACCCGTGTTACAGGTGGGAAGGGGCGTCGAGTACTAGGAGCCAAAGGGATGCTCAACCGCCGAATTGTCGGTAGGTGGAGAGTATAAGACTTGAAAATATAGCTGCTAAATTCGACGAACATTACTCGCCTAAATTATCTTCTAAATGACTTCTTGTTTTCCTGGTGATATGCTACAACGATAGCGCCGTCATTCCCAGGGTTTAGAGCCTTCGAATCAATAAAGCTATTGAAGAAATGTTATTCAGCTCATCAAATTACATAGGAATACCCGTTTTGGTGCAATTCTGATGAAATTAAGTTTATCGATACTGTGTTACTTTTTTTTAAGTTCTGACAAAAAAAATATAGATAGGCCGCCATCTTGGTAGCCAGTAGCCACATCATTAATTGGAATTGCATTATATTATATTATATATCATTTTGAAGGGATTTTTTTTCTGAGTTAAAATATGATATGTTCATTTCATATTGATCAATTTTAAAGAAAATATGATTGATTTAAATAGCATTTGAGGGCGAGGCTGTAGTCAAGAAACACGGTATAAAAATTAGAGGCGTAACTGCATCTGGCAATCCTCTTTGAATTCGAATCTAATGCTAAGTTTTCGAATTATTAATACTACAAGTTTATTTAAAAATAACGGAGGTGTTGATGGATTTAACCGTCGACAATTAAAGGGGGTATGGGGCCAAAGCCCCTCATTTCGAAATTACCTTAAAAATTATCATTTTTGGCGGGAAATAGCTTAAACTAGGTAGCACTAACGTCGTCTCAATTTACCATTTTCCTAACTATCCAAACTTATGGACGGCAATTTCCAGGAGAAAAATAATAAAGGCAAGAAAACAAAGGAAAATGTAGATGAAGAACACTCCCTGCATGTGGGTCAAGGTCAATTTGATAATGTTCAACGGTGTATCTTCAGGGGCATCGCCAGTCGAGTAGGATTTTGTCCTTTCATTTTTCTGTCAAATACAAAATTAGCTATGGTTATTTACATCTTTCTGTATACTAAATTAATAACAGTAACTTATTGAAAGAATAAAATATATTATAAAACTGGTGTCCATGAGCAAATACAGCGTTAGAAATTTAAAACAGCATATTCAACTTTAGGCCTTCTCCCACAAGGTGGTCAGTAACTCCATTCATAATAAATACCCTCCCAACCATTATCCTCTATTAAGCGCAACACTACATATTCTCTGTCATCCATTAAGTGCAACACTCCATATCCACGGTCATGTAATAAACCCAACACTACATATCCCCTGTCATGTAATAAACCCAACACTAGATATCCCCTGTCATGTAATAAACCCAACACTACCTATCCCTTTTCCGAGCCATTGGCTTTTCGTAGTGATGGTGTTATATGTGCTGTAGCATCTCTTCAATCCAAGATTCACAGCTGGAAAGAAGATCCCAAGCACTCTCTATCGCCCCCCCCCCACCTCCATTTACACATCTTACACAAAAATCATTCAGTTTCCCTTCTGTTGGTAGACTCCTTTCTCTTAAACAATCCCACATAAGCAATCGATCTCTTACGCGGTCTTCCAAATCTTAGCAAACCAGCAAACTCAGTCTCACATTTCACTCTCTTCCTAAAAGTTCAATAAGGACTAATAGCGAATTATAAATAATCAGCCTTTACCCTGATTCGAACCAGCTACTGACGCTTATGAAACGCGGGTGGTACAACTAAGGGTGCTGGTTCGAATCTCGTTGAAGGATGATTTTTCACTACTTGTCTATTCTCTTGCATTTTTCTACAAGGTGGAAACACGAAGTGGAGACTGATATTTATTTAGGTATTTTCCTAATGCAATATTGCATAATGCTTTGACTAAAACGAATATAAAAAATAAATGTTATATGGTGATGGAACTAACATTCAATATGGCCGACTTTAGCGTCGATGACAAGACTAAGTTTGGATATGATCTAGTACAAGCCTCCTTCTTACGCAATGATCACATTTCAAAAGCCATGGTTTTAAATCTGGTGAACTGGAAAGCCAAAGTTCCTTAGTCCAAAACCTCTTAAAATATGTCTGGCACCAGCCGTGAAATTCTTGGTAGGTTGATCTCTCTTTATGAAGGGTTACACTGCCATTTACTATGTTGGCATCCACCCATGTTATTACTTTCCCTTTGAACCATGTTCAAATACACATGTTGATTGATCTTTACCCCCTTCTTCAATGAAGTTGAGAGGAGTTATTTTGACCATTTTATGCTACACCCACCCACAACACCATCACCTAAGCTGTTTTCCGTCTCATGAAAGATGTCCACTGTTAAAGAGGAATCTAATTTTTATTCTGTGATCAAACACGATAATTCTGTGTTTTGGGTGGCATGGTCAGAGAACAACTTCTCCTCCGTCCACATAACTGAAGTCTGCAATTCCTCAAAGATCCATTTGAGGAGAACTTTGATTTTTCTACACACTTCTTTTTGTTGGGGCTGAAAATCATCTTTCAGCTATTTAGGCATGGTCACATGGTTCACTTTGGACTACAAAGAAAAATTGCCTGGCAATCCAACTTAGAGCTCGCCTAATATCGTTCAACGTGTTTTTGATAAGGTTTATGGTCCCCACTGATTGGGGCGGAGTGGTCATCACTCTTGAAAGAAAACTGTTTCTCTCTTTTAGACGTTTGATAGCATTAAAACCGAGATCTTTTCAGAGTGAGGTTCAACATTTTGAAAATATCCCAGTTGTCTTCCTGCTTCTATACAGATACTCGATTGCTTCACATTTCCTAGTCATATTTGTAAAAGTGTGTTTTTTATGAATTCATAACTTTGATTCAAATAACCTTGCGAGGACTTGGAAATTATATCATTAGAAAGAGAATCTAAAATAACATAAGGGTTTCAAATTTCGTTAGAATCGGCCGAATATTTACAATGTTATTACCAAAATAAAAAAGTGAAACGGGGACCGACCGACCGACATAGTGAGATATAGAGTCACACGCGACTAAAAAAAAAGACTAAGAAGCTTAAGGGTCGTTCTCCCTCCGCAGGAGCTCCGGGGGCGGACAGGTCCGTTGCTGTTTCGGCAAGTGACCAGGCCAAGATCGGCACGTCTGTGCCCGGTGCTCACCCGGGTGGGAAGTCCCAGACAAAGACCAAAGTCACAAGGGCGCAGAGCGGAGCCTCGATTATGTCGGGGTCCCTCTTTCAGAGAACATCTGGCGTTTTAGAGCTTACTGACTTCAAACGCTCCCTGGTTATTCGCTCCACTGATGGTAGCATGTTGGCCAAGGCCAACATGATCCACAGAGGAGAGCAGTAGCTAGTCTGATTGGTAGAGGGGCGAAGTGACCTGTTTCTCGGACGGGAGCTTTCTGGTGAATGCGTCAAATCCCTCCGAAGCGGCCATGATTACTGCCCTTTGTCTTGGACATCATCCCTCCAAGGATGTCAAAATTAAAAAATCGAGTAGAGTCCATGGTCAATACAACGAAGGGGCTCATGTCACTGGTAGCTTCCATGATGGTTATGTAGTGGACTGGGGTATACACTTGAAGGCCACGTAGTCTCAGCTCCAAGCAGCCAAAGTCTCTGCTACAGGGCATGTACGAGTGACCAGACTCCATGTACTGGTGTTCGATCCTAGTCAGACGTCAAGAGTGGACTAGCCTAAGGTAGTACGCAGCAAGGTTCATGTTCTTATTTTGACTTGAGCAGTTGTCTGAGAAGATTATTAGCTTTTCAACCCCCTCGTTAATGAAGTTAGAGAGGTATTAATGTAGGGAACTATAAATCTCTGATGACCCCCTCCTGGCTTAATCTTCATGCTACAGAAAGAAACAGTCCTGCTTGGTCTTGAGGTTGTGGATGCCAAGATTGTATGTCCATAAATTTCTCTTGTAATACTGCGCACCCGAAGTAAGCCTAGGTGTAGGCAGAATCTGTTGCAGCTCTATGATAATGCTGGCAATCTTAGGGTTGTTGTCAGCTACATACGCCTTCAGGAGTCTTTGGGCGACCTAAGCATGGGCATCATGTAGAGTCTTGTCTACTTTAAATACCTGTAGCTCACCAATGTTATTAGCCTTCTTCAGTATCTTGACCTTGAACTCAGACTCGTTGCAGAAGTTGCAGGTGTAAGCTTGGGGAGGAGCAGTGCCAATATTAAACTCATTATTAAAAATATCCCGAAACAAGTGTTCATGTATTAACTAACTCCCTAACTGCTTCTCCTTGAGGTCGTCCTTGAATGCGTTGTAGAGCAAATAAGAGTACTGCTTGTAGGGGAATCGTCCCTTTCCCGTTCTCTCCCAGATGAGACCCGGGATGTTGACCGCAAAAACATACAGGCCAGGCACCGTGGGTCAAATTCGTAACCACAGCCCCTCGCCACCCGTCTCTATGAAAAGCCGGACGGTTTAAAGGGCAAGATCTCCTCTATGAGGTATATTCAACTTCACTTCAAGTAAGAAATTAAAGACGTGTTTCTCTCAAGCTTGAAGGCCAGCTGGAGCAGAGGTAAGACTTGATGAGAAAAACCGTTGGAGTAAGAACCCTCCTGCGGCCCGTCCACAAGCACCCGTTCCCCCCTTCTACCCCTACCCCAGTGGAGTGACGAGGATTAAATAACCAAGCACTTGGAAAAAACGTGGTAGAATACGTGAGTCGCCAGGCTACGAAGTCCCCGGCAATAGAGGCCGGGCTATCAAGACTGGAACTAAGAAGAAGCTCATCCTCGAGCTAATTCCTGGTTATCAAACCGAACTTCAAGTTAACTTGTTCAAGTTCAACTTACTCTCGTCAGAGAGACTCCTCCTATCCTGGTGGATCCTAAAGCCCAGGGATAGTCCTCGCCCAGGAGGAATTACGTAACGAAGAAGAAAAAGCTCCCCCTCGAGCCCGTCACCCGGTGGTCACACCAAACTCTAACTTAACTTGGTTTAGGAACCAAGTTCAACTGATTCTCGTCAGAGAACCCCCCTCCCCTTATCCTGGTGTAGCACAAAGCACCTTGATAGTCCTTGACCTTAAGGACTTCCGAAAGGAACAAGAAATAGCTCCTCCTCGAGCCAGTTACCCGGTGGTCACACCGAACTCTAAGTTAACTTGGTTCAAGAACCAAGTTCAACTCAGTCTCGCCAGAGAGACCCCGCCTATCCTGGTGCCTCCTAAAGCACCGTGATAGTTCTCGCACTTAAAGAACAGGAACCCTCCCCCCCGCCCCTTGAATACCGTGTGGACCACCATCTGCTACACTCGCCAAAGTACCTGGGACTGCTAAGTCATCCAGACAACCTCCAACAATCTGGTAAAAGCACACGTCAAAGGACCCACCAGATTCCGGTGGTGTCTGGGCTCATTGAGTTCAAAGTCAAACTCAAACCCACGGCCAGAGCAACCAAGGTATTTAAACTCCAGTAGAGACAATTAGCCTATTTCTTTTATATTGAAGTGAGCATCGAGTTAGCCAATATTAGAGGGTCAAGTTAATTGAAGTCATTATTGTGTATTTTAAATTCGTAATATTTCTGTGGTTCATATTTTTTTGTGTAGTAAATTGTTAAATTTCAAATATATGTTTATTTTGGGATAATTCCTGTGCGTTTATCTATATCCTTACGTGTTGAAGCGGATTTTAATTAAAAACAACAAAATTAGCACTCTTAGACAAAAGCATACTTCTAAAAAGAAGTATATCGCGACAAAAAGGTATACTTCGACAAATGTATTACTCGATAAAAAAGTATTCTTCTACACTGCTAGTTGGGAGGAACTTTATGTTGGGAGTCTTGGCACGACTATAATGTGACGAGCAAACAGGTAAGGCTTTAAGGTTCATAATCTCTCACCCGCACCTTGAGTTTTTCTGCCACCTTATTCCAGCTGGATTTAGTGTTCCGTTTGTCTGCTGGAGAAGTTCCTGTCGTCGTTGCCTTTGTCTTCAACATTACACTCCAGATACGTTTATCATTGATGTCATGGATGTTGAGAAAGTCAGTCTTACAAACTACAACAGAGCTCCCGTTGACAGCACATAATAGTGGCAGGTACACTTTCGTTTGGGCTCAACATTCTCTTTCGCAGGTCGTTTCACAGGTGTTTCAGTGAGCCTAGATGCAATGTAACTTGACTGTGCATCGTAGTTTGAAATTTCCCAGTAGGCCTTGAAAATAACTTGAATGTTTTCCACTCCAACTTTGGCAAAACATTGGTCTGAACAAGTACAGGGACTCACAACCTTCCTCTTCTCCACCATCTTCTTAGTGACCTGGCCTGTGTAGGCTTCTCCTTGATCCCGATTGTACTTATTTACGTTCCTTAACCACTTCTTGGGGAACGGTTGCCACTTGTGAAACTTGGGAAAGACTGTTCTTTATGCTCAGAGGAGCTGGAGTCGTAATCAGATGATAAATCCATGGTAAAATAGGTAAACAGCAAAGAGCACTCGCGACCGTGTTGACACTTCGTGAAGGAGGTGAAGAAGCGTGACTGAAGCAGGAAGAATGGTTCGGCGTGCGTGAATGGACGAGAAGTGACTTGCTGATTGAGTAGAGATGAAAGAGTTGCGAGCTCTTTTTGCGCGCTAGTGGCAAAGCGATCATCGATAAAATGACGGATTACCACCTATTGCTATACCTTATGCAGCGAGGCTATAAAGTTCAATATTGCCTGTCATTTGGTACCACGAGACAGAGAAATCGTACAGCCAACGTTTTCCGCGGGAAACTAAAAATATGGAGATTGCAGGTTGAGCCTTTCTTGTCGGCAACTCATCATATTCCTTCAATGGAATTGCCGCGTACTCCGGGCCAACTGGGAGGAATTACGGAGGCTCGTCTCCTCCCGTTTTCCCTGAACTATCTTTGTGAAGGAGGACATGCTGGGTGCGTGCCCCCTATCCACCCTCCCTAGGTATAGGGGTTTTGCGACTCCACAACCAGGGAATGGGGACCAGGCAGAAAGATGCGCCATTTACACCCAGCATAATGTCTCTGTTCTTCTTTTTGCTTTCAATAACTCCTTTCAGGTAGTAGCTGTGCAGCTGCACCTGGATCGGAAGTATACTGTTATTTCTGCGTACATTCCACCGTCAGCTAACTTCTAAGCGGGGGACTTTCGCTGCGTCGTGCCACGGTTGCCGAGGCCCTTTCTGCCTTGCTCGGGGATCTGAATAGTAGACGCCTTCTCCGGGGAGACTACTCGATCAATCTCAGGGGTCATCTCCTTGCCGACCTGATCGACGAGTTGGAGGGGGGTGTCCTAAATTTGGAGGAGTTTACGCATGACTGCCCGAGAACCGCTTCATTATCTCTGTGCTCTCCGGATGCATAGCATAATTTTGGGTGAGAGTGGGGGTGGGATAGTCGATGACCTCCATGATTGTGATCACTTCCCTATCCAAATATCATTTTCTCAGCCATTGCCGCCTGAGAGCCCGCCCCGGTGGGGCTTAGCGTGGGCGCGGTGATCCTCATTTCAGGAAATGACATTTATCTGTCTCAGTCAAGAAGTTTAGATCGGTTAATGAGGCCGTTGAGTTCTTCTCCGGCAATCTCATTGCCGTGAGTCTAACTACTATTCCTAGATCGTCTTGCTGTTTTGCATGTGGGCTTCTTTCGTGCTGGTAAGCCGAGTGTGAGACAGCCCGCAAACAGAAGGGTTATGCCTATATGCACCTCCTGAAGGATTTCACTGTGGGTTTCGTCGAGCTAGTACTAGGTTCTAGTATGTTTCGAAGCACGCCCGCCGCTCTTCCTGGCGGTCATAGGTGTCTTAACTTAACAAGAATACCCCTCTAACGGAGGTGTGGAAGTGAGTCAAAGGTATATGGAACATGTTATCACAGGAACCCTCCTCCTGTAATATAGAATGGGGCCGCAAACTGGGATCACGCTTCCTCCGTTGCGGAGTCATTCTAGACCGCTTTCTCCGCATCTTCTAGCTGGGATGCCAACTGGACTTTACTCCCCCTTATGTAGAGAACCATTCAACGGCATGTTTACATTGATTGAGTTGCCTTCCGCTCTCGCTTCGTGCACGGATACGCCATGATTCTGTTTGATTTTTTCAACAGAATCTGGGTAGAGGGTATCCTCCCACTCTTGGCGAATCGCTACTATGCTCGTTTTTCGCAATCAGGGGAGAGATCACTCTGCCCCATCCGGCTTCTGCCTAATATCTTTAACATACTGCGTGTGCAAGTTGATGCAAAAATTAGTAAAGGTTAGATTGGCTATTTTGGGGGGGACAGCGGAGGCCACCTGTCTTCTGTACAATGCGGCTTCCATAAGTTCCACTCCACGTCGGATGCTCTGCTCCGACTAGAAAATGGCGTCTGTGAGACCTTCCTCCGTAGACAGCACTACACTACGGTATTTTTCAATCTGGTGAAGGTCTATATTACCGCATGGCGACCCGGTATCAGGTATACTTTCCACACAATGGGGGCAAGGGGACGCCTCCCAATCCCAAGTTTTAAATCTGAATTTTTTCGAGATCATTGATTCCACATTTGAGGGGAGGGGGAGTCCTATACGGGCCAATTGAGCAGGAAAAGGGTTTCCCACAGGGAAGTGTCCTTAGCGCGTCACACTCTTTGCCTTTAACATCAAAAGCATTGCATTGGCACTGCTGGAAGATGTCCTCGATACACTCTACATATACGACCTTTCGATCTCTTTTGGCGCAGCCCAAATATCAACTCTGGAGCGTTGAGTTCAACAGGTATTGAACTGCATCTCTCGCTATGCCGAAGTGCATAGGCTTCGGTTTTACTTTGCGAAGACAAAGTTGGTGCACATCTGTCGCCACCCATGGCTCCACCCTGACCCTGATTTGTTTGTAAATGGAGTTCGCCAAGAAGTGGTAGACTTGCACCATTTCCTTGCTCTTGTATTTGACCGACGCTTCACCTGGGAGGCTCATATTCGCAGCCTTAGGGGTTCTTGTACCCGCGCCAGGGATATTATTCGTTCCGTGACGTTTAGTACCTGTGGCGCTGATAGGGCTACTGCCTTACGTTTTTATCGATTCTTTATTCGTTCAAAACTCAACTACAGATGCGAGTTTTATGCATCGGTAGCCAAGCGTAAATTGCAGAAGGTGGACTCGATGCACTACACCAGCCTTCGCCTGGCGACCGGTGCCTTCCGCACTTTCCCCATTGAAAGCCTATTAGTCGATGCTGGGGATATACCACTCACTCTGCCTCGTGTAGAATGCATCACTCGCCTGTAAGCGCGAGCCCGACGCCTCCCTCAGTCGCCAACTTCTCTTACTGCATCCGCAGCTGATCTCGACGGTGCATATGCCGCCAAGAGACGCTAGTCATAGGGCTGGGAAACTCCTTCGAGAGCTCAATATAGCTCTCGGGCCGGTGGCGCCCTTGGTGATGCCCAGGACGCCAACCTGGAGGGTACCACCTTTGACTATTTGTCGCCACGCCTCTGCTCCCAAAGCTTGTACTGCGCCGGGAGTATTGCGTTCGGCCTTTTTGGAACACACTCCGTGTCACGCTGGAACCGTGCAAGTGTATACGGATACTAATGATATAATAATAATAGGTATTTTATAATGCGCCCTTCGTGGTTGTTAGCCCTCCCAGAGCACAGGTTGTTTTGCGAGTGTAGAGAAAGTTTACAGGAGAGAGAAGGCAATTATGAAGAGTTGAGTCTTTTGGAGACGTTACAAGTAGCAAGGGAGGGAGAAGATCGAACTTCGGCAGGAAGAGCATTCTAGAGTCTAGGAGCAAAAACTGAGAAAGAACGGTCACCCATCGAGCAGAGGACAGAACAAGGAGTGTTCAGGAGGGGATCAAGAAGAAAACGGAGTTTTCGAGGAGTTTGACGACGAGAGGGCACGAGAGATAAGGTGGAGCCTCGAGGTTTAGGGCCTTGTCGGTGATGAGAAGAATTTTATAGTGGGTACGGAAGCGAATAGGTAACCAGTGTAGCCCCTGTAACAGAAGCATCGAAAGAAAGAACCGGGGGAGCCGGATAACATAGTTTTGAACTAGTTTTAGGGGGCGAAGTGACGAAGAAGGGAGATTCACTAGAAGAGAATTGCAGTAGTCTAAAGGTGAGGTCACGAAGGCATGGCTCCGAGTTCCAAGAGGGAGTCGGTTCCCACGCCGTATCCCCTCTGTTTGAAGTCAGCGGGGATCTGTCAGGTGCTGCGTCAGTCTTCACGGCCAAGCTGCTTGCAATACACCGCTCAGTACGGGAGATAACGTGACTTGCCCGGTTCGGTGACCGGGCAATTTATTAGATAAAAATTTGAGAGCAATAAAATTTTGAATTCCTGACCTAAAAGTTGATCTGTGGCACAGGCGAGCAATAAGCTCCTTATGCATCTTATATAAAATTTTTAACAATGCAGATCATCCACTGCATCACGATCTGCCCAATTTATATGCCCCTCAACGAGTTACCAGAGGTGTACTAAATGCCAATAGTAGGGCCTTTACG
Source organism: Ceratothoa steindachneri (assembly GCA_963969495.1). Classification (NCBI taxonomy): domain Eukaryota; kingdom Metazoa; phylum Arthropoda; class Malacostraca; order Isopoda; family Cymothoidae; genus Ceratothoa; species Ceratothoa steindachneri. Next base: position 77,891,787 of record OZ018324.1, on the reverse strand, counting down.
CCTATGAGATTCAACACAACACAGTTTTCAAGAAGTTTCATTCCTAACACAACTAAACTGTGGAATGAACTTCCTAGTGTTGTTGTTGAGTCCTTGGAACTTCAGAAACTTAAAGTGGGTGCTAATACATTTTTAATTAACAGAAACTTATAACTTTAATATTTTATTCATTATCCACACATATATAATATTATAATATTTTTAACATTATAGCATTTAATTTTTTTTTTTTTTTTTTTTTTTGATTTTCTATTTATTTATTATGTTTTTCTTAATCTTTGTTTCGTTTTTTCCATACCAGGTTTCTTTCCCCGCTGGGGCCCTTGGGCTTATAGCTATTTGCTCTTCCAGTTGGGGTTGTGGCTTGGAACTTTAATAATAATAATAATAATATAGCGACTCACATAACGTCATGAGTGCTCTCAGAGCATTGGAATCTCTGGTTCGCAATATCCTTGACGCCACGGTTTGGCGAGTCATGCGGGTGTCGAGACTATTTTCTGCTTGGTTCTTGGTCATGTAGGAATTGCGGGGCATGAGCGCGCCGATGAGGGAGTCAAAGAGTCCGCGAGGACTGGGCGACCAGACCAGTGTTTCGCTCTTCCTCACATCGACTACATGGCAGGAATACGCACAGCCGTCCGGGCTGCTTGACAAAGAAGATGGGAGACGGCTGATCGGAACTTGAAGCTGCGTGCCATTACGCCACGACAGTTCCCATGACCCCTCCGCCCCAATGCCATGATGGCTTCAGATTGCTTTCTGTCGTCTCCGAATTGGACATACTCGCAGGTTGCACGAAATATAGCTTAAGTGTGAAGTCAAGCCGTGCGGCGATAAAAAAAGTAAAGTAGTAACACCCTAACATGCAACTAATGTTCACATAGTAGAGTAGAAAGCACTCATAGAGAGATCCACCAAATATCAGAAAATTCCTTTGCCTGAATCCGGATCCACATTTGGATCCGCCCCGATGAGGAAAATAGCTCCCCACGCATGATTATGCCCAAAATCCAATCGCAACACCGTTATCATTTCCTCCCCTGCCTTCACAGCACAAAATCCCCACTCTCTCCTGTGTTTCTCTACCCTGCCGATGGAGTACTAGTTTCCTCTTATGAGGTCACTCGTATCCACAACCCCTAGCGCGGAATGGGTTTGCCTCTCCCTAGGGGAGTACAATGAGTTCATTCATCGTTGGTTGGTGTCCAAAACACACAACAGGATCCGGACCACAAATGAGCACCGGGACCTAGTGCTGTCGGGTTCGTCAGTGATCGTCATTTGAATCTTTATGTACAATTCATTATCCGGTCAAGGGATCTCGTTCACGATGCGTAGAATAAATGGCACTACCTACCTTCCTATTTACTTCTGACCCCTTTTTTCTGTGAACAAAAAGTAACCTTGCGGTATCTATTTAAAATACTTTCTTACCTTCAAAGTGATATGATTGGGAATGACTTACCTTCCTCTTTCGCGAGCACCACTTAATACATACATCACAATGCTACTATGTTTAACACTTTTTATACCCTCCAATGAGTCGTACTGTTAAGTAGTTCGGCTTTCTCGCTAGGTAAGAAGTGTCTCTTACCAGTCCGAAAATATCTTTTGAAAGCCTTTTGTTGTCTTTCTGAAGTGTGACCTTTATATTTCCGTGATTTTAAAAGGCAATAAACCTAACTTTAAAGCTAATTCTTTCCGGAGCTGGTTCTAAATATCTTGGATATCTTGAATCGATAAGTCCTTTAACAGCTGCCTTTTTAAAAAAAAACCTGAACCGATTTTTCGTGCTCTATGGCGCCAGATTTCAATATCGTTAATTGGTCGCCTTAGTGCTTAGATTTCTAGACGATATTATTGACTTTTTCATCCTTTTGTTTCATATAATACCCACATTCACCATTACACGCGTGTTGTGTGTTGGTACAGTTGTTACCACCTTTTCGAATCTTCTGTTATCTATCCCATCGGAAGCCTACGTGGGATTTCGAATCCCAATTACATTCCCTAAGCTTATAGGAAATGACGACTGCAACTTTTGCGTGTACAAGTTCCAGTTGTACATTTCATCCTGTCGCAATAACAAGCTCTACCCACGTTTGTATGGTTATGGCGGAAAGGAAAGCTTTCTTCAAAAGTCCCATTGTAGTAAACATGCCAAGATTTCCGTTGTGTGTACTTTATATCCATGATTTGTGTGATGTATCGACAAGCATTTCGAAGTTCTATATTTTTAAGCTTAGGTAATCATAAAGTTAGTTTTGAATTTATGTGAAGATTAGTTTTTGAGTTATTTTTCCTGGAAGAAACAAACTAGATTATCAAAACCATTCCTTACCCGAGCTCTGACTATAGAGTCTTTAAACCACTTCCTCACCATACCGCTAGCCACGGTTCTTCTGATGTTGACGTCAATTTTCCTCTTTAGAGGCGAGTTCCTTTGTAAGACCATGGCAACGTTGTACCAAGCGAAGCATTCCTGTAATCATTATTGGGTATATATTTGTTTATTTTTTAATGGGGTATATCAGCAAGCTGGTCTATTTTGATTTTAGTTCTCTAGAATAATTCTAGGGAAATTGTGCACACAAATAATTAGTTGTGCACAAATTTTCATTATGGCTACTTTGATGCGATTTTGAATGTTATTTGTGGAAACTTAATGAAAATTAAGTTAAATAAGACACATGATTTAATGTAAATAAATGTATGTTGGTTTATTTCATCGGATACCTAAAATACTGAAGTGGCTACATGGAAAGCCAAACTCGTAATAGTAACATTGACACCATTATCATCATGATCAAAGAACGAGTATTGACATACATCAATGAAAGAAAGAAGTGAATTTGGAATAAGAGCAAAAGACAGGTGTAATAGGCTCTAGTCGGCGAGATACTGGCCAGATCCTAGGTATTATTTATAAATACCTCCATAAGTCTGCTTCGGTGCCTCAATGTTGTCTGCCTCATGTATTCAAGGTACAACTCATCTTGCATAAAGGCTCCTTCGGCATTCACAACGCGAGAGAGAATTTCCATTTCTCCAAGAACCATAAAATTGTCAGCCAATTTCTGGAAATGGGAAATTTTGAGATTTTGGTCAAAGACTTGTAATGAGACGACTGCGAAGCGGATACTAAGGAAGGAACTCAGTATTATAGTGTCAGGGATAGCCGAGTGAATGAAGCTTCCCGCACACTGATCTCAGCGAAGCAGCAGTGTTTTGTATCTCGTAATACACTCTATTGCTTCTTTCTTTTCCGCTAGGTCATTTTGCTCCCTACATGCTTCTCCTTTAGACTTCTTCCACTTCGAGATTTAGAGAGGTTGATTAAAATAAAGACCTTTTTGTCGTAGTTTTTATCATAAGTTAATTTTCCTATTGGCAAAAGGCCGACAAGCATTTTGGGACACACTTCGAGCAAAACCTAACCGATTTCTTCAATGGCGCTGAATGAGACTGGCTTGTGACCTGTTGACCGATGTACAGGGTGTTCAAATGTCTTGTTACCTACTAAAGAATGACAATGAGATGATACAATGTAACCGAAGGAGTTCAATGTAACGGAAGTAATACAATTTAAGGGAAAACATACAATGTAACGCAAAAAATGCAATACAACGGGAGTGCAATGTAAGGTATTTAATATAATGTAACTGAAATATGTATTGTAAGGAGAGGAAATATGATGTAACGGAAAGTTGATTCAACACAAGGAAATGAAATGTAACTGAAAGAATAGAATGTATCAGAAGGTATACAATGTAACGAGAGAGATACAATACAACGGAAAGAATGTAATGTAACGGAAATAATACAATGTAATGGAATGAATACCATACAACGGATGAAATACAATGCAACTGATAGAATGCAATGTAAATGAATGACTATTACACAACAGAATGAATACAATTTAACTGATATAATACAATATACCGGAATGAATACAATGTAGTTGAATAAATTCAATGTAACTGAAGTACTACAATGTAACAGAATAAATGCAATTTGATGAAAGGAAGATTTATTTCTATGTATAAAAAATGTCTTTATACATATATTGATTATATAAGTAATATCAATTATTACAATAACCTAACCTAACTTAACTTAAACTAACCTAGACTATTCTAGATTAGGCTAGGTGAAGTTAGGTTTAGTTAGGTTAGGTTCGATATAAACTTGAGATGCCTTATCTTTACAAGATGCTAAGTTTGCTATAGTAATCTATTTTATCCTAATTTTTATGTTTTTGCTATTTTTTTTCCTTCATCTGCCTGCTCTACACCTCATTTCTCAGATCTAGTTCCCAATAAGAGAGAAAGAGGGCATTAAGAAATTTTTGGGTGGCGTTGCAATAAAAGTTGTGCTGGAGCTCCCTTTTTTTTAACAACATCCGTCTAGCGACTGCCTTCAAGGGCAATAGTCACCGCAATTAAAATTTTAGCCTGGTACTAGGTTACTTTAAAATTCCCCCAAACAAGCATTACAAAGAAAAAAAATAAATACAACAAAAAAAACCGCAAAATGGTAAAAAAAGAACAAAGGAAATAATAAGAAGGGATCATGTGACCTACACCAGAGTCAAATAAAATGGAGAAAAGTCAAATAGTCCACAAGTCTGTGTGCACGAATCCTTCCCGAATACGCGAGACAAGTGGTAGCGACCCTGCTTATGGACCATTAAACAAGAATGTACCGAACAGTCCAGGCGATTATCCAATCGTTGCAGTAAGGTACAGGGAAGCGCTAAATTAAATCGCGATGCGTCCTGCGAGTGTGCCCAATTCGAAGTCGACAGAAAGAATCTGAAGCCGTCGCGGCATTAGTGGATAGGTCTATGGGAGTAGTCCAGGCGCAATGGCACACGACTTTAAGCTCCCCTCTCCCATCTTCTTTGAAATGGCAGCCCGGAGGGCGGCCTAATACCTGCCAAGTAGTCGATGTCAGAAAGAGCGAAGCGCCGGTCTGGTTGCCGAGCCCTCGCGGATTCTTTGGCGCAGTCATCGACGCGATCATTTTCAGCAATTCTCACATGTCCAGGAACCCAGCAGAAGATAATTTTTACCTCCGCGCGGCTCGCGGCAACCATGGCGTCACAGATAACTCAAACTAGAGGATGTGGAGATTCCAATGTCACGAGAGCACTCAGGGTACTTTGTGAGTTGCTAAAGATCAAATCTGGTCTCCGAACTGGGCACGACTGGTTATCTCCCGTACCGAGTGGTGTATTGCAACGCTCGGCCATGAAGACGGACGCAGCACCTAGTAGAGCCACGCTCACTTCAGATAGAGGGGATACAGCGTGGAAGCCAACCCTCTCCTGGGACTTAAAGCAATCCATGTACACTTTATGACACGAACTGTGCTCCAAAAAGGTCAAACGCATTACCCTCAGCGCTGTGGGGGCTTTGGGAGTAGATACGTAGAGAAAAATAGTTAAAGATAGTAACCTCCAGGTTGGCTTCCTGGGCCGAGAACTACACCGGCCCGAGAGCTACACTGAGCTCGCGAAGGAGTTAGTAGCCTTAAACCCAAAGGGCTTTAGGCGTCTTTTGGCGGTATAGGCACCGTCGAAGTCGCTCGCAGATGCATTTTAAAGCCGTTGGCGCTTGAACGAGACGTCGGGCCCGCGCGTACAAGCGCATGATACAGTCTGCACGACGCAAAGCGAGTGGCATCCCCCATGCATCGACAAGTAGGGTCTAATTGGTGGAGGGGGCGGAGGGCATCAGTCGTCCTGTGGATCGAGTCAACCTTCCACATTACACGCTCAGCTGCGGATGTGTAAAACTCGCATCCGTGTCAAGTTCTGAGCGAACAAAGAGTCGTTAGAAAAGTAAGGCAGTAGCCCTATCAGCACCCATGTTCTGAACGTCACGGAATAAAAAATGTACATGATGCAGGTACAAGAGGTCCTAAGGTTGCGTGTATGAACCTCTCACGTGAGACGTGGGTCGAAAATAAGACCAAAGAAATGGTGCGAATCTACCACTTCCATGCGAACTCTGTTTACGAATAAGTCACGGTCAGGGTCGATCGTTGGATGGAGGTAGAAATGCATCACCTTAGTCTTGGCCAAAGTAAAACGAAACGCGTGCGCTACAGCATAACGAGAGATGCGATTAAATGCTTGTTAAAATTAACACTCGAGAGTTTGCATAGGGGCATCCACAAAATAAATAGAAAGGTCGTCTATGTACAGCGTAGCGAGAATATCTTCCGGTAGCACCGAAGTGATGGCGTGGATGCTTTAGGCAAAGAGTATGATATTGTGGACGCTCTTGCCTGCTAGATGCCCTCTTCCTGCCCCGTCGGACCGGGAAGAGCTCCAATCAACCGAACGCGGAATCGACGATCTCGCAAAAATTCAGTTATAAGGATTGGAAAGTCTCCATGATACCGTATCACCATGTGGCATCACACACCTTCTCCATATCTGAAAATACCGTGGTGTATGGCTGTCTGCGAAGGAAGGCCTCGCACCTAGCATTTTTCAGTCGGAGCAGCTATCCGACGGCGAGTCGAACTTACGGAAACCACACTGTACATTAGACAGGTAGCCTCTTAAATCGAGAAAAAAGGCTAATCTCACATTTACCAATTTATACATCAACTTGCACATGTCTGAGGTTAGAGAAATTGATGGAAACAGTATGATGTAGAGTGATGTCTCCCCGGGTTACGAAAAGCGAGCACAGTAGCATTTCGCCAGGAGTCTGAGAAAATACCCTCTACCCAGATCATGTTGAACAAATCTAACAGAAAGGCTATACCTCACTCACTCAGGTATCTCGGCATGGCGTACGGGACATTGTCCCGACCAGGGGCGTTGTCCGCGCAGTAAGCGAGACCAGAAAATGCGGATAAAGCGGTCGCGAAGGACTACACCACGGATGCGAGGTCCGAGGTTGTAGTCACACCCTCCTGGAGAACGGGAAAGGATCCCTGCGAGAACTTGCACCGAATTCTTTTGACTCGCTTCTACTTTTCTGCAAGATAGGTCTTCCTGTTAAGTGAAAACACGTATGTATGCCCGCCAGGAAGAGCGTGCTTCGAAACATACCGAGACCTAACTCGAACTCGACGAAATTAACTGAGAGTCAAATTGTTCGGGTGGCGTTTATAGCGCATATCGGACTAATGCCTCTGTCTGATTGCCGTATCACACTCGGCTAAGCAACAAATATGCGGTCGGCGTACAAAACGGTCAGACATTCTATGAATATTAGTTAGGCCCACGACAATGAGATTGCCGCAGAAGAACTCAACGGCCTTATCCATCCACCTAACCTCATCGACTGGGACAGGAAAATAATTCATTTCCTGAAAGACAGACCACCACTCCAGCTCCGAGAACCACTGAGTTTGTTTTTCAAGCAGCAGCTCCCCATAAAATGATATTTAAATGGAAACATGATCGTCACCATCGAGGTCATCGACCACTTCTCATCCAAAATCAGGCTATACATCCGGAGAGCACAGATCAAGGCAGGAAAATGAGCCGATTCTGTGACAGTGATGCGTAAACTCGGCACAATTAGGATACCTATATATATCCAGTTCGATGATCAGGTCGGCAAGGACTTGACCCATGGGATTGGTCGTGCATTCCCCCAACAGGGTTGACTACCATTCATATGTACGAGTGAAATAAAGGGCCTCGGCAATAGGGACACCACGCGGTGGAACTCCCCCGCGTGGGAGGTGGGTGAGGTTGGAATATACGCATAAATTACATTATTCATACTGTAGAGAAATGGCTACATAAAGCCTCCCGGAGGGCCAGGTGGACATATACCTTAAAGCCCCCACCCCCTTTGTGGAGAACGCCGGAGACGCGAGCCCCATGAGGAGACTCGTTAGAACGGTAGCCGGCGAATAACCGTAACTGCCTACCCTGTTTGATCTCCCTGCCGCTTAGGTAGTTGGAGCGACCATCTGTGTCAAGGCAACCACCTAAGGCCCTTAAACGACGCTCTAACGGTCCACTTACCTACCAGATCCATAAACCCATGTTTATGTCATCAAAAAGCGGTGCTAGTCAAAAGGCACGCCAAGGAGTGTGGCTGTTGAGGGTCTCAGTAATTAACAAGCCAACTTGGGCACTTCAGTGCCAACCTCTGCACTTCTCGCTCTCACCAGATGCGAACTCACCATTCGCGCTTCCCTCTGTGGCCTCGCCCCTTCCTTCTTAGATGGGGCGGTGGTCCGCCTATAAATAAGCTCCAGAAAGAAAGGGAAGGATTAGAATTCGATAAGAAAGACGAAGGATCAGTTTGTGAAGACCGATTCTTCAGCCAGACAAGACGATTTCCGTGAGAAACGATAAAGGATCAGATTGAGAAGATCGCCTCCCCCCCTTCGGACCGAATTAACATAAATCGTCAAGTTTTGTATCGGTGCCATACCAAAGAATCCTTTACAGAATTAGAAGAAGTCTGACTGGAGAAAAGTAAACCCGCTCACACTCGAGTGACTCTCAAAACTCAAGCTCCGTAAGGGTGAGAGGAGAAGAACCCAGCCCCTACGAGGTTCCGTTCTTTAATTACGGTAAAAATCCCCCCGAATACACCCAAATCTAGTTGGGCCCTCTAGGTTGAAGAATAAGACACCAAGAGGCTTCAAGATTATTTAGAAGAGGACTCTTGGAGCGGAGAGCACCATAACTCTCTCCGTCTTCTTAACTTAACCAGAGGCAAGGTTGCAATAAGAAGTTAACAGCGCCCTACCTCGCTCTCTCCATCATATCTCGGCGAAATTCTATCATCGGCACTCCAAATCCCCGAAGTGCGAGATAAGCCTTCCAACGACCTCCGGCAATCCCTGATTCCGTCTGTCATGTGAGTTAGCAAGAACATTTATATTCATATTGCGATAGTATGAGGTTAGTACGTTTCACGATTTAATAGAAGTAAAAACAATTGTGCGTAAACCCTTTTCATATTTTTGTGTAGTAGAGAATACTTTAATTTAATGTTTAATGCTAAGCTAAAAGGGTCACGATAAAAATACTAATCGGCAATTGGTGTGTTTACCGGGAGCCTATTAGTTTACTTTTGTCATTGAAGATATTGTAATAGGCCTAGTTGCCAACCGGGATAGTCTAGGTTAGCGTAGGATGATGATATAAATGTGATTAGGTTTGTTTTTTATAGTTAAGTGTTAAATTTAAAATGTATGTTTATTTGGGGATAATTCCTAGTGTTTTCTTATATCCTTACGGTTTGAAGCGGCTCTTCCTTAAAACAACAAAATTTGCACTTTTAGATAAAGGCCTACATCATCAAAGAAGTACATCACGACCACAAGGTATCCTACGACACATACTATCCAGGTTTAGTTGAACTGGTACTGCCTAAAAGGAGGTATTTATAGCAAAAAGAAGAATGGAAAAATCATGCCAGGTGTAAATCGCGCGTCCTCCTGCCCGGCGCCCATTCGTGGTGGTAGAGTATAAAACCCCGCATAGCACAGTATAGTGGGCAGGAGGCACGTGCAGATAACTAAGGACAGATGGGAGAATACGAGCCGCCGCACCTCTTTCAAGTTAGTCTGGATTTCGTGGCCTAGATTGGAGGAGATGCGGGGGCCTTCTTCGAAGAGAAGAGCCTCGGTAAACCCGACTTTGCACGGCTACATGAGCGAGTCGTATGGCTGAAGCGGTGGCATCTCCTCCAGGTAACAGGCTACACAGGGCACCCCCCTGCAGGGTCTCGCAAGTCCAGGAAATAACGCGTTGGACTTCTAACACCTAGTTATCGGGTTTAATCCCAGCGAGCGTGGATAAAAAATTCATCGGTGCGTTGAGTCTTAAGCGTAGGTGCAGGCAGCTCCCCACACCCATGAAGCGGAACGGGCGGTCCTCTCCCACCTTGGCCATGGAGGGTTTCCTGCTTAGTGGTTGGTAGGGTAACACTTTCTTCACACACACACACACACTCACAAGGAGGACCGGTCACTGATGCCTTCATACTTACCCGTCAGTGTCATTCTTATCTTTATGCTAATTTCATTATTTGGTCGGGAGATTTCCACTATTGAAAAGGGATAGGAATCGATTTCCATTTTGATCTTTATGTGAAATTTATTACCCCTTCCGGGATCTTATCCACCATTAAAAGGACTTTTCATTGACTGCCGTTCTGATCTTTATGTGAATTTCATTATTTATTTCAAAGCTCTAGTCCACGATTGAAAAGTGAGTGTCATCGATTGTGATACTGAGGTAGTGATATACCTATACCCAGTCATGGGCGAAAGAGGTTGGTAAGCCCGTTCACAATCTCTATACAAGAAAATTGGTTCATTACCAAGACCCGTGGAGGAGGGAAAAGAGGGCGTTAAACCAACAGGGGAGGTCTGTCCCCTTACCTTGATGGCAGGGTCGCTGGAGGAGGTGAGGGCCTTCTTGAAGAAGGGGCTGAGGCCATATATCGGGATCCCGGCTTCGTTGAGTTCGGGGATGGTCTGGTAGGTGGGTGGTTGCCTGGTGATGGTGAGGAAAGCGGTGAGGTTGGAAGAGTAGGCGGTGGTGAGGATGATGCCGTACAGCCACAACACACTCGCAAACACCTGTTAGAGAGGAGGGGTTTCATCATCCATCTGGAAAGGGTTTTTTTACCACCGGTCCCACTCTTTGAAGTTTTTTTACCACCGATCCGCACTCTTGGAAGTTTTTTTACCACCAATCCGCACTCTTGGATTTTTTCCACCATCAGTCAGCAATATTGGAAGTTTTTACCACGGGTCTGCACTCTTAGGAAAAAAATACCACGGGTCGTCACTCTTGGAAGTTTTTTCTTTACCACTGGTCTAAACACTTGGAAGTTTTTTTTTACCAGCAGTCTACACTCTTGGAAGCTTTTGTACCATCGGTCCGCACTCTTGGAATTTTTCTTTTACCACCGGTCTACATTCTTGGGAAAAAATTACCTCCGGTCCACACTCGGATTTTGTGAGCATCTGGGTTACATATACTTTGAGTCCCCCAGTGATATTTTTCCCCCAAAGTTAAATAAATCCTAAATTTATTTCTACATGGCTAACTCCAATTAATATTCCAGCATTTTATTTTCGCAATTTTTTTAGGAAAAATATCTTTAGAATATCATTAAATTGCAATTTTTATAACATCCTGTTTAATTGTTATGAAATCTAGTCTTGTGGTTCTAGTACCGTTGTAGATATGTGCACACATTTCACCTTGGACTATGAACACTAGCGCCATATCTCAAAACAATAAAAAGTACTTTTATAGATAATGCTTTGCAGATAACCAATTAACCAGTTTTTTTATATTATAAAGTCTTTATGATGTCACTAAACACCATACGATATGTAGGATAAACAGTAGTGTTTTTATCTGCCTTATTATGATTACTACAAATGTATAAAATAAAGTATATTAATTAAGTCCCTTTTAATGAGATAATATAGATATTTTGATTCTGCATTCACAAATTAAATAACGTTTCATTAAATCTCTAGAGGCCCTGAAAATGCAGCCCCTAAAGCCGCCTTGAGCCCGCCATGCCCAAGGTAGAGGAGACCTGAACAACCCCAAAAGAGATCAGAGAGTCGTCAACCAAGAAAGTGGCCAGCACCAATGTGGTACAATTAATTCTCGCGGTAGAGTGGCACAAGTACACTACCCTGTTGGACACCATACTCTTGCTCTACTGGCTGGGGGGTGTCCATGATGCGGTATCAACATAGAGTACCGTACAGTAGGCTATCTCTAAATAAAATGTAGCGTGGCGATATACTGCCGTAAAGGAAAGCCTCTCAGATAATATTCTCCAGCCCGAGCAGAACATCTGAGTCGAACACAGCCACTGTACTGGAAATAAACTAACCTAAATTTACCAATTTCTCTAGCAATTTGTCCCCACAGAATGTTATATAATTTTAATGGTAATCAATCGGCGTGGAATGATCTCTCCTAAGGTTTTCGAAAATCAAGCACAGTAGCAATTCGGTAAAAATCTGGCATCATGACCAGATGATCCATAATATCAGAGAGGAAAGCTAAGCAAAAAATAACAAAAACAAACCAGCTATGATCTACTATTAAGAGTATGGCAACCCTACGCCCCCACAGCCCATTTATAACAAAAGATCTTAGCTCGCATAGGAAAAATAGGTCAATGAAGGGATCCCTGCCTCTAGAGGAAAGGGAAAGAAGCGACGAGTGAGAAAAGGGAAAGAAACGATGCAGGAAAAAATGGAAAGAAGCGAGGAAGGAGAAAAGGGAAAGGATCGATGAAGAAGAAATACATGTCCAAGGTACTTACTCGAACGCTCATCTTTTTGTAGCGGAATACAGATGTTTCTCTGATGTGCGCTTGCAGAGAAATCAGGACCCCGTTCACAAATCTGGTAAAAACAACGTCAGATTAGGGGATCTTGTTGTATGGATGCCCAAAAGTCAATAATTCGGCTACCAACATAACAAAGCTTTATAATACATTGCAAGTTGATGTCTGCTGTGTGTGTGTGTGAGAGAGAGAGAGAAAGAGAGAGAGGAAGAAAGAGAGAGTAACAAGGAGTAACGAAGAGTAACAAGAAAAGGAAGTACCCTAGGAGACCTTACGGTTCATTCAAAGAGGGTACCTTTGGACTAGCAATCGAGCAGGCACATGGCTGCTCAAATGTTTTGCGTCCCTAAACGGCCACTTTTCAAGACTTTGTCTAGTCAGGACTTGAACTGGTCAACAGATTCACTGTTGACAACTTCCACTGGAAGTGCGTTCCACTTACCGCAGATACTGTAAGTGAAAAAATTTCCACACAGATTGCGATTGTAACGCTTCAGTTCAAGTTTGAAGCCGCGATTGCGCATTCTGTTCTCACTCAGTGTGAAAATATCCCCGTAGTCAACATTGTCGAACCCTCGAAATATTTTAAGAACTTCGATGAGCTGACCACGCAGTCTACGGGTTTGCAGCAAGAACAGATTTAATTCCCTTAGTCTATCCTCATAACTTTTATGTCGGATAGAGGGAATCAGCTTGGTTGCCCTGGCTTGTACGCGTTCCAACCTTGCAATATCCTTTCGAAACGAAGAACTCCAAAATTGTACGGCATACTCCAGGTGCGGCCAAACGAGGGAGTTGTACAGACACAGTACTATCTCCTTGTTACAGGATCCACACTGGCGCTTTATGTAGCCTAACATCCTTTGGGCTTTCTTCTCTGCCTAGATGCACTGTTTCGAGAACTTGAGGTCACTAGTGATTGTTACACCCAAGTCCTTCTCAGTGTCACAAGATTCAAGAGCAGTGCCCTTGAGGATATACTGAGATTGAGGGTTTCTGTGGCCGATATGCATCACTTTGCATTTGTTTACGTTAAAAGGCATTTGCCCCGTGTCCGACCACTCTCCAATCTTCCCAAGATCTTCCTGCAGGCGGGCAGTATTTCCATCCTTTGCAACGTTCATACCAAGCTTGGTATCGTCAGCAAATTTGGAAATCTTGGCAACTATGTCACCGTCCATGTCGTTGACGTAGATGATGAATAGTAATGGTCCCAGGACAGAACCTTGAGGCACCCCGCTAGTAACGGGCACCCACACAGAAGCCTGTCCATTCACCAACACCCGCAGGCGTCTGCCACTTAGCCAGTTCTCGATCCAGCCGGCTACTTTTCCGTCTATGCCCAGCGCTCGCACTTTTTGGAGAAGGCGGCGTTGTGGTACCTTATCAAAGGCTTTCCGAAAGTTTAAGTACACCACATCCACCGCCTTGTCCCAATCGTGCTCACTGAATACGAAGTGGAAGAATTCCACAAGGTTCGTCAGGCATGACCGTTGCCTTCGGAAGCCCTGCTGGGAACTCCTCAGTAGCAGGTTTGACTCTAAATACGTCGTCATTTTGTCCACCATCATGCTTTCCATGAGTTTACCGACTATCGAAGTCAGACTGATAGGTCGGTAGTTTGAGGGTTGGCTTTGGTCTCCTTTCTTCAAGATAGGAGTCACATGTTGAAGATTGCGCTCAGGTGTCGTGACACTTGATCGCGCACTTCTTTCAACACTTTAGGTAGAAAGCCATCCGGGCCAGGTGACTTATTCGTCTTTAGGTCACTGATCTTCTTTTTTATTTCCCCTTCAGTGAACTCCATATCCTCCAGATTTTCCCCCGAGTAGGAATCCATTGGCTGGGGGATGGGACCACACTCTTCAGTAAACACTGAAGAGAAGTAGTCGTTGAGGAGGTTAGCATTTTCTGCATTTAAATGCTTTAATGCCCCTTCCTCATTTCTTAAAGGGCTAATCATTCGACGGATTGGTTTACGGCTGTTCACATATCCAAAAAACTCCTTGGGATTCTCTTTACAGAGTCTCGCCACTCGGAGTTCCTCAGACCGCTTAGCCGCTCTTATGCTGGACTTCACTCTCCTGGCTAGCCTCCGGTATTCGTCAAAGTCGCCCGAGATCTTCGATTGCCGGTACACAGTTCTCTTCTCCATAAGCAGTTGGCCGATTTCTCGATTAAACCACTTTGGTTGAACAGAAGACCGACCGGGACATTTCAGAGGGATGAAACGTGATTGAAGACTCATGAATGTGGTTTTGAAACTGTTCCACGTGTCTTCAACAACATCGCACACTTCTAGCCTCGCGTCAGTCAGTTCAGCACGAAGACCTGCAAAGTCTGCTCTTTTCAAATCAAGTTTTCTCGATTTACTAGTTACAGGCCCTGCCTTCGGGACTTTGACTACAAATCTAATTAGTCGGTGGTCACTGCCACGGAGCTCTTCGCAAACAGAGAGGTCCTCAACGATGTCATCCTCAGAGGTGAAAACCAAGTCGAGGATATTGTCTCCTCTCATTGGCTCTCTCACCCATTGAGTCAGGAACTCGTTGTTCGTGAACTCCAGGAGTAGTGCGTTCTCGCCACAGGGTTCTCTGGTTTCCCAGTCAACTTGTGTGTTGAAATCACCCATGACGATACACACTCTGTCTTCGACAAGTTCTCCTAGTAGCTGGTACAGATCTTTGTCCTTTTCAACGTGTTGGGCAGGAGGTCTATAAAGAACCAGGATCCTGTATTTGGCAGGACCTATCTCTAGGTCAACGGCAGCGGATTGGGACGGTTGTTATGACCGTCGTGCGCAATACACGAGAATTTGTTACACCGTAGTGAGCTGACGTGGTTTTTGGCACCTCGAGTTACCGCTTTGTTATCTAGCATGAACTACTACAGTAATACTACAGTATGAACTGACATGTTTGTTCATTTAATCGCTTCATTCACTACATATTTTACGATTAGTATTGTTGCGCATGCCAGGTACCTATATGACAGTACTATCAGTAGGTAGAAACGATTATTTCCTTTTTTTCTACAAAGAGGACTTGCCTTTGTTGTGGATCCTAACCAGGAGAGTTGCGCACCAATAATCCTTAAAGTCTCAATTCACCTTATGGGCTGCTTACCTTTTCTAATGTTTGTAAAAGAAACTTACTGTATGTAGCATTGATGCACGCCTACCTCACTTTTGGGGGAAACGTACTGATAATGATGACCTTCCATACATTCACTCATTTTCACATCACTGTTTTCCCATTTTCACTACAAAGCAGCAGGCGAGCAGTGAGGGGAGCGGGGGCTATTTGTGAAGATGGCCGTACCCGAAGAGTGGGCGGAGGCAGGGTAAAGGAATTCTAATAGATGGTTGGAAATTCGTGCTAGGGACATCATCGATGGAGGAACACTCATAAAAGAGATCTGATAGATTGAAGAAAAGAGAATGAGAGAGCATGAGAGAATGGAGCCACTTTCCTTTGAAGAAGCCAGTGGTCTTCATTAGAAGGGAAAATGGGCACCAGAAGGAAAACTTGTGATGAAAGCATCCGGCAGAAGCGAAGGAATGTCTTCAAAGACAGGAAATATCGAATGTTTTTTAGGCAAGGGACAGTGCATTTCGCACGGAGGCTGGCTACTCTATTAGATCGCCAAGCTCTTGTAGTCAGTTGAAGCGAGGTTGTACACTGCACAGCCAAAGTTCAGTTTGGACTGAACAAGTACTGTAGAGGCCATGCAAATTCCGCCGGTCAGACCCTCGTTTAAGGTAAGAAAAAGAGTGTTAAGAGTGGGCCGTGTCTTAGCATCAAAGTGAGAAAAGTGTCTACTATGAGAGCTTATCTTTGAAGATTAGGCATTGAAACATCACAGATGGCTTCATCGGTATGGAGGCCCCGGGTATAAAGTGAAATAAGACGCAAGGAAACTGGTGGAGGGGGCTCTTAGAAGAAGCTCACACCACGTCCGCAGCGAGGGCAAGTTGGACCTGTATAACGACAGTGGGAAGAGATCTAGCATTGGCGTAGATGCCAGTTCATCAGCGTAGATTAGAGATCGAATGGGGGAGTGATAGATGACCACTTTCATCAAAAAGGAGATTAAGACGCTTCAAAACGAACCATCAGGAACATTTACTTCCTATGATGAAAAGCTGGATTTAGAAGAACCAACATGAATCTGTAAGGAACTTTCACACAAGAGTTTAAAATGAAAATGGGTGAGAATCCACGAAGTCCAGATGAGTGCAAACTAGAGAGGGTGGGGGAGAAGCGAGTAGTGTTGTAGGCTTTGCGGATGTCAAAAGATTCAGTCAACGTGACACATAGACGTAACAATGCTCCCTGGACGTCATGACTAAAGCGGAAGAGGGGATCTAGAACACTACAAAATTAGTGGAATCCAGCCGGGCAACGAGAGAATAACTAATTGAATTGTGCGTGGAAAGATAGTAGCAAACTTGCCATCCTCTCCAAGATCTTGTATGAACAGCAGATCATTGCTATGGGACAGTAACATGAGCGGTTCGACGATTCGGTGTGCGGTTTGAAGACAAGTACTACAACTGACTTACGCTAGGCCGAAGAGAAGCTACCTTTCAGCCAGATCAGATTATAGCGATCCAGGGGTAAGTGTAATGCCGCTACATGGGATACAGCTCAGGAGAAGTCTATCAACGCTTCATCAGAAACTATGGAGAGATTGAGACAGAAAAGAATGTTGTTGGAATGGTGACGATAGAAAGGCTAGTTAGTATTCTTAACTGGAAAGACCAGCTCTTCCATAACGGATAGACGATTGGATCCAATGAAAGTCGAGAACCAGTCGCTCTGGCGTGGCCCTGCTGGAAAAATCTGTTAAAGTAGAAAAGGTGTGGAGAGTTGGTTAAATATAGAGTCAGAAGAAGAAAGGTTATGATGAGGGATGTAGACCGAACATACAGTGTACTGTCGTTCGAGGTAAAGGAGGACAGCCACTGTGCATGAAGTTGAGATTTGACCCGAATGTAGGATAAGAAAGGAAAGTAACCGAAAACCATAGGGACCTGACTGCCAGCCAGGCTCATTTCCTGGATACAGAGATAACTAGGTTGATATGGAGTTGTTAAAGATCTAATGCTCTCCCTGTCGAACAGTCTGCTACGACATTTCTAATGGATAACTCCGAGAGAGACAAAAGGGAAAATTGGATACGAGGGCAGATATCGGCTTCCCGGCAGAATAAGATGAACAAGAAGCTTTAGCTAGTCTAGGATCACTAGGAAGGGAAGGGTCTGGTGGGTAAATATGGAGATAGACGTTGTATCCAGAATAGGCTGTGGCTATTCATCGGATGAGTTTTTTCCGGATACTTGTTGTGGTTTGGGAAGGTCGGCAGAGTTTTTTTAGAAAGGCAGCGGGACAGAGGTTGGGAAGGACGATAGGTAAGGACTAAGGGCAGGGTATGAAGTTACGGAGGGTCCACCTACCTAGAGGTAAGCAGGCTAAGTCCCCTGTGGTATGGAATTCCCTGCCTCGAGATATTACAGACTCATACAGGACTGGCATCACTAGCCGGGAAACCAGTCATTACACCTCAGTGCGACCCGATAAGCCACATCCCTAGCGAGAACCTAAAGTAACCACAAGCACTCTCAATGAGGATAAGGGCATGATAAACTTCTTTTGGGCGCAAGCAAGTGTCTTAATCCACCTAATCGTCGAAAAAGTTGGAGCAACTTCGAAACCAGCACAAGGAAGACCGTGGACGAGGAGGGGGCTGGATTTTAAAAAATAATCCAATTATGGGCTGGCCCAAAATCAACAATTAAGTCACAAAATATCAAATCTAATTCAGATATAGGTTTATGACCCCAACTAAGGGTATCAGGTGTAAAATGAAGCACCTGGACTTGTAGAGGATTGTGTTCACTCCCCGTCATGAACTGCCTCGGTTTTTCCTTTATTAACTCGGTCGATAGACTTTCCACACGGTTTTTACATCTCCCATCCCCACTTTTACGAAACTCATCTTAATTTATAGTACTAATAATTATGGTTTATGCCAGCAGTTACGTAAACTCTTTTCCTCGGCGAACGAAGGAGGCCAGCAGAAAGCCACAGACGATGACCGACATCCCGAGGGCACCCCACATTTCGGCCTTAAACGGCAGAAACACTGATTGCCACCGCGGAAGACTCGGTAGGACGCCGCACAAGAAGCAGACCCTCTGGAACAAGACGGATTACGGTCACATATATTGAAGGATTTCAAGGATTACGGTTTTCATAAATTGATCGATTTCAAGGATTACGGTCTTCATAAATTGACCGATTTCAAGGATTACGGTCTTCATAAATTGACCAATTTCAGGAATTATGGTCTTCATAAACTGACTGATTTCAAGGATTACATACTTCCTAAATTGAACGGTTTTGGGGATTATAGTCTTCCTAAATTGACCGATTTTAGGGATTACGGTCTTTATAAATTGACCGATTTTAGGAAATATGGTCTTTAGAAATTAGACGATTTTAGGAATTACGGTTTTCATAAAATGACCGATTTCAGGAATGATGGTCTTTATAAATTGATCGATTTCAGGAATTAGGACTATCATCGTTGGTTTTTACGGACTACCATAAGCAAAGTTGAGTATATGATAATTGAAGAGTTGAACGGAGAGAATTTGAATCATCTTCACTTAAAGAGTTTGTTGAGGATAATTCTTTACATTTGACCCAATTGCTCAGTCATAAGATAGGGCGACTTCCACAGGGGGGTCAGTTAACTTACATTACTTACTTGCCAGCTCCCTATCTCTGTTATGCGGGTTGGCCAGCCCCTAAAAGGAACACGACACCACGCTCCCTTGGTAGGTTCACGGGTCTCTAGGGAAGGAGATATTGTGTGAACTGCGTGCTTACGTGAAGTTTGGGCAGTCATTAATTAGGTGTTTAAAGTTGTTTGGGCTTTGGTTGCATCTGGGGCATGTTGGTGTTGGGGCAAGGTTCGAGTATATTTTCCTAGGGAAAGCCGCCCAGAAATACGTGTAAATAAAACGTCGGACCCTATTCTGGTCCTTCCTGGGTTGAGGATCACGGTCTTCATAAACTGACTGCCTTCAGAAACTTGGCCCCTTCCGGCTTTGTATATACTTATTCAATACTTTCCTGATGAGAGGAACGATCTTTCTCTACATGCTTTAACTAGACCAATGGTTCCCAACCGATTTTGGCTTATGGCCCCCTTAGGAACCTTATTTTTTCCTGTGGCCCATAATCATTACTTTCAATAGGTAATATGAAGTTTAACTCTACTTTAAAGGATAAAAGATATTAAAACAGCTATTTGTATTCAGGTACAATTATATTTGTCACACATATAGGACTATAAACATAGCAAAAACTAAACAGTGGTTAACAAAAATGTAGTACTCTTTTAAAATAAATAACTAGTCTTACAAAAAATAAAATCCTTTAGCAAAATGAAATAAATACATCATCAACTCTTTATTCATTCACTGCGATCCTTGTGCTTCATGCAGTTTCACAAGTTTTTTAATATCAGGGTCTATAGTTGTTAGAGACAGACTAAGATCACCTCTTCTTACTATTTCTAAACGGCTGCGAGCTTTTGATAGGAGGTGAAACACTTTATTAAAACCCGACTCAACCAGATAAGAAGTAGGAAAAGCAATAAAATATAATTTTACTTCGTCCCAAAGCAAAAGGTATTTCATTGCAATTTCATGACTTGTCCATAAGTTCCTGGCACCATGCTTAAATCTAGCCAGAGAATTTTGATCACTCTGTAACTCAATGAATCTTTCTTGAAATCTGATATCAACATCAGCTGCATTAATTCCAAATGGGTCTACCACTCAACCTGGAATGTCCAGTTGTAGAAGATTTCTGAACCTAACTTCCATATCACTATGCAATTTCTCCAAATGATTAATGTATACTAAAATATCATCTTCTTTCAGCTCACTCTCACTAGTGCGGAGGGTTGGAAACTGTATCAACTCTTTTCTCCCCATATTTGTCTTGAACAGCTTAATTTTCCTCATAAATGCACAAATAGACTCTTTGCAAGTTAAAATATTTGCACTTTTACCTTGTAGCTGTTTGTTCAAGATATTTAGCTTTTCAAATATATCTGTAAGGTGTCAGACTATGTCACATTTGGCAGCAATGATTCTTACTCCGAGCTGCTTACCATCCAGAAATACAACAACACTATCCCAAAGTGCATTGAAGCGATTCAGACAATTGCCCTTAGAAAGCCACCGCACCTATGTATGCAAAAGTAGGCGCTCAAACCCTTCTTCATTGGTAGCACAGAGTTGTAAAATTACTACAACTTTGCAGTATTAGGGTAAACAAATAAAAGCTACTTACATACTATAACGCCGAACCACTTGATAAACAGACTGTAAGGATTTAAAGTTCCACCTGAAGTATTTTCATCAAGCCAACAACGGTGCCAGGCGCATAACGATCAAGCGCACAATGGAGTGCGCCGCAGAATAAGCTTATACGATGCAAAATATTTGTTTATAGATTAATGTAAATCCTATTAAGCTAATAAAATATTTTAAAAAAGGGAAAACATATTTATTAATAATTTTTAAAATGTAATTCAACTGCATAAATTAAAATTAGGTACTGCCCTAACTATCATTCAGGTTTCAATAGGTTGAGTCCTGTGGCCCCCTTCATGGATCGGTGGCCCCTCTAAAGCTTAAAATTTTCCTGTGGTCCCCTTCAGATGTGCCATGGTCCCCGGTTGGGAAACCCTGATCTAGACGATAATTGGGATAGGGTTGGGTTCAAACGAAACGTTTAATTGGCTCTCCCCAAAAGTTGAAGAAAATTGTTTATGTGGGAGTAGGGGGCTACCATCGCTAACTATTTTTACATTTGGTCAGTCGAAAACGTCTAAAACTTGATATACAGGTAGAGAATGTCGTCTTCCGCCATCAATAACAGCAGGCTAAGAAGGTATACATCCAGCTCCATTGAATCCTTTTGGTGATGATTGGATCCTATACATCTTAACTCAAGAAGCAGCAATAGGGTCTTTGAATGCCTATGCCATATCAAAGTGAGTGCATATTCTCTTGGCACAATTTCTTACCGAGTTTTGCTATTGCACCTTGTCATCTTTTTACCATTTGCACATTCTAAATTGTTTCTATTAACGCCATTCTTTCTCCATGTCTGTCTTTCCGATCATTCTTTCTCCACTGGGTGAAAATGGTTTCTCAAACAAAAATTAAATCCTAATTCTTCCTTCTTTTTACTCCTCTCTTGTATTGTCAAATGAGTATTTATTTAGACAGTGAACTTTAAAATTTCTCTTGGATTATAAATGGCATTTAACACTTACTGGAGTGTCAAAGGGGGCAGTGAATGCAACAGCTTCACTCCTTAACGCTGAAATGAAGATGTTGGCCACACCAATATCGCCTTCATTCCGAAAGATCTTCCCGAGGAGCCCTGTCCAGTTTCCCTCAGATACCTTGCTGCCCCACAGTTCACCTGTTAGAAGGGATAGTTCAAGGGGCATGAATATTAAATTGAAATTAACTAGATACTTTTTATTGCATCCCTATCTGTAAAACGCCTGGCAATTTAACTTAATTAAATTATTTAAGCAGTATTAATTCTTTGCTTAAAATAAATTACGTGGATGGTACTTTTCTTACAATCCACCCAAACAATTGACTTTATTACATTTAAAGTAAATGAATTACTTCGGGGATAATGTTCTCTTGTACCTCGACTTGCCGAGGTACGCTGCCATTTGGATTGCTAATTGAATTACGTATTTTCTATTCAAGCTGAAGTACCTGAACGATACTGTTTGTTCTCTTTCTTACAGATCTATATTGTGACACGATCATCTAAATGATTCGCGTGAACGATAATGTTTTTGCACACCCCGACTAGACTAACTACATTATAATATTATAACTAAATAAATTTCATAAAAGCTACTGTTCTTCTGCAGTCTGCACAATCACAACCCTTGACCATTTGATTCAAGTTAAATGATTTCCCTGTCATGGACAGAGTTCTCCACCGTCCTCTTATGTTACGCATTGTTTCCTATATGTTCTCCAAGCTGTGCTTGACTTCTATCATACATCGTTCCTTGACGGGATTTCATTCATAAAATCAGTAAAACAAATTAATATTAAGAATAAGCGCTTTGTTTTGGTGTAGACAGTTTCTTCCCGAAACTACCTACTAACTAAACCCTCGATATTTTATAAAATGTATTAAGCCTTTCAAAATAAATAACCACCCATTATCTAAAACACAAACTGTTAATCATTTTTTTAGGAAAGTGGGTTTTACCACCTAGTGACTCATATGCATCGTACTCAAGGAAGCTTTTCATTTCCAAAGGGTAGGGAAAGGGGTAGTGGAAGCGGGAAAGTGACAGGAGAACAAATGCGGAATTATATCTGTCGTGGTATGACCATGTGCACTAGGTTATACGCGCACTGGCCTACTGACCCACCGAAATTAAGGCTCCACTAGGGGATGGTTCTATGAGTGCTTTAAATACACAGTTGCTAGGCCAAGGAATATTCCAAACACGGCTACAATAATATAATTTAATAGGACTAAAGTTTACATATACATATAGGGCAAGTTAAATGGCAATGCAATTAAATATTGAGGGTTCAAGGCTAAGATAATTAACACTATCAATTAAGTTTGAACCGAGGGATAATTAAGTAAGTAATGATTTTAGAATTATGCAAGTTCTAGAGCAAAGGGGATGCTTGAGGTTCGACGGTAAATGTGGGAGGAGCGTGACGAAGCGGGGGTTAAATCCCTTTTACCTTGATGTGCAGCGTGTAGGGTCAAGTAGGTAAGTTCGACCTTGAACTTCTGGGCGTCTCACGAGACGCTCAATCCAACTTCGGGAAACTGAAGTCGGCGACCTCTTATCCTTAAGAGGCAAACGGAGGGTGCTTCGGGGATTGCTTTTCCGATCCTTAAAATCTGAAGACGTGGTGAGAAGCGTTGAAGCGCGCCTAACTATTTCCACGAACAACACTGAGTGACGATTAGCTCTTCCTTGGCTCTTCGGCAATCACTCAATTCTTCTCTGGACGAGAATGTAGTCGATTTCCTCTCGACTAACCAAGATGTTATGGCTAACGTACTGGACGGCGGCTTCAGACCCAATCTGCATGTGAACTTCGAAGTCTCGAATATATACTCCGAAATTATCTAGACGGAGAGAGAGATTCATCGCCAACAGACTTCCTTAATTGCCTTGGATCGCTATAAGGGCCCATAGCGCGAAGTCGCGATTCCCCCTTAATGGTCTTTCAAATGTTCTAATTTTCGCAGTATATAGGGCAGACGAATTTAGAGCAGTTAACGGCGAACTGGGGAAGTCAGGGGGGGGGGAGGGAGACCTTCTCTCTTTCATTCTTCCACACTCCTCCCTTTTGAGAAACATATTATTTTTTCACAAGTCGGGTGCGAAAAAAAATGTCTCGAACTAATTTTTCTTCAAGGGGAGATGCTATAAAAATTGAATTAGTGTAATGAGATACAAACAAAATTCGAACATGAGCGGGGTTAGCAAATAATAACAATTACTTCAGACTATACGCACAAGTACAATAAAAAAAAAATTAAGCCATAAGACACATTGAGTATCTAAATAAAAGAAAAAAATGAACCATTACTAAAGACACACTACAACCGAGAATAATTATACAACACTTCAAACAATCAACCTATATATAAAACAAATCAGTAAACATAAAGGGTCTTTCAATAAGGGCGCTCGATTTTTAAATGTAAATAAAACAAGTTGTGTGTGATATATGCACTCACTTTATTTTAAATTTGAAAGTACATTTTATGGCATTAAGTGTGGAATATGACGTAGCTTGGTAGAACGTATTCGGGAGGCCCAATTTTCGATGACTTTGTCACATAAATCTGGCTAAATTTGCTGGATGGCGTTCGTTATGTTGACTTTGAGGACATCAACTGTTTGCGGATTATTCGCATAGACCTGTAATTTAAGGTAGCCCCAAAGAAAAGTAGTCTAATGGCGCTAAATCACATGATCTCAGGGGCCAGTTGACGTCGCCGCCGCGCGAGATGACCCTGCCCTAAAATTGCTGGTGCAAAATGTTTATCGTGGCGTGCGCAGTGTGGCACGTAGCGCCATCCTGTTGGAACAACATGTCGTCAGTATCCATATCAGGCATATAATCCAGTTGAGGCCACAAGAAGTTGCTTATCATCAATCTGTAGATCTCGCCGTTGACGGTTATGGCAATCCCATCTTCATTCTCCAAAAAATACGAACCGATGATTCCGTTAGACGAAACTCCGCACCAAACAGTGACTTTGTTGGGATGCAATTGGTGCTGGTGTATCTCATGTGGATTGTTTTCGTCCCAAATCCGACAATTTTACTTGTTCACAAATCCATTCATCCAAAAATGGGCCTCGTCGATGAAGATGATTTTGGGGGGGAAATTGGGGCAACTTCCAACTGCTCTAGAACCCAATCAGCGAACACACATCGTTGTCTATGGTAGTTTACCTTAAGTTCCTGGGTAAGTTGGATTTTGTACGGGTGCAGAGCCAAGTCCCCACGCATAATTCGCCAAACTGAAGTCGCAGAAAGCCAAGTTCTTGTGAACGACGAGAAATTGACTGCCTCGTATTTTCCCGTACACTATCAATTACGGCAGCGATGTTTTCAGCAGACCTTGCGTTTCGGCCACGTATGACTGTTGGCTGATTGTTGATCGACCTTTTTTTCTTTGAATTTGGCCACCAAGCGTCGAACAGTGGACTCGGCAGGACGATTGAGGCGAGGATAGAAATCACGTAATGCGCGGAACGTTTGTCGAACGGAGCACTGATTTTGATAATAAAATTTGATCAATTGCACACGCTGTTTAACGCTATAACTTTCCTTCGTGAATTGCTAAGTACTACTAAACAGTTCATAGTGAGATTGCCAGATGTCGCTTTAAAAACATAGCCACTATCGCCTGACAAAGCTAGAGCGTCCTTGTTGAAAGACCCTTTATTTACAAAGAGATACGCTAATGGTATCTTTAATTTATGGGAATAGGGTCTTCTAGAGGATTTCTACTTAAACTATCCGCTAAACAATTTTGAGTACCCTTGATATACACAAGACGGAATTGATATTCCATAAGCAACAGAATCTAACGCATTAGTCGTCCATTTTGATTCTTGAAATTACGAAGGTACGACAATAGCTTATGGTCACTTTCACTTACGAATTCGGTTCCTATAAGGTACATTCTAAAATGTCGAATCGACCATACTATAGCTAACGCCTCGAGTTCAATGGTGGCGTAAGCCTTCTCGTAGACAGACAGCTTCCTGCTCGCATACGCAATGGAAAATCCACTTTCATCGTTTCCATACTGCATGAGGGCACCACCTATATAATCACGAGAGACTTCAGTACGAATCCCAAACTTTTTGTTCGGATTTGGGAGTCTCAAAATAGGAGCAGAGATCAGTTTCTCCTTCAGTTGGTTACAGCTAGACACCGCGAGGCGAGTCCAACTGACAGGATCGGGTCCCATTTTCTTTAACATATCATCAAAGAGTGACGCTATAGTGGCGAAATTGGGAACGAAGCGCCTGTAGAATGAAGCAGAACCCAGAAACGACCGCAGCTGCTTCTTCGTCCGGGAGAGGGGCATTTCAGCTATGGCTTTAGCTTTGTCTTCTTGGGGGACAATCTGGTTCTTTCTGATCTTAAAGCCAAGATATTTAATCGTATCATATGCGAAATGACACTTCGACTGACCTATCGTGAATCCGTATGCGAGCAAATGGATTAACAACACGCGAAGGGACTGTACGTGCTGGTCACATTTACGGGTGGCAACGTACACGTTGTCAAAATAAAAGGTTACACTGACTAGGCCGTCTACAATTCGACGCATCATTAGATTTTAGTTACCACACGCAGTTACCAAACCAAAGGGAAGACGGGTGAATTGCATTAAGCCTTTCTCTGTAGCAAAAGCAGTAAAGCGCTTAGAAAATTCGGAGAGCGGAATCTGATGGTAAGCCTTATAAAGATCAATTTCGAAAATGAATTTTGCATCTTTGAAAAGATGGAGGTTCTGATCAATCAAAGATATGGGCTCTGCGTCGAACTGAGTGACTGAATTTAATTTGCTAAAATCGATGCACATCCTAAATGATTGATCGGCCTTTCTCACCATCACAATCGGGGCACAAAAGTCAGATGAGGAAGGCTCGATGATCCTTAACATGAACAAATTTTCTACTTCGGCGTTAAACGCGGGGCGTCAATGAACGGGAATAGGATAAGGCTTAGTTCTTACTGGTTCTTGCGTTTTTAAAACAATCTCAGTGACGACTACAAATTTGTCCAATGCTATATCTGATCACTTTCCTATCAACTTCAACTTCTTTATCCCATTCCATATACCTCCCCAGCTGTCTCATAATCCTAAGCCTTTCCTTCGACTAGCCTCTATTGGTATTTCCTCCCTATCTAATGATGTGGCCTCCAAACTTCCTCCCATTGATGCTTCTGCCTCTCCTGACCAGATTCTCTCTTCTTTGGAGCAACTCCCTCTCACTTGTCTTGATGGCCACTCTCTCCTTGTCACCCCTTCGAACTCCCGTTGTCACCGTGCCCCTTGGTACTCTATGGAACTCCTCCGTGCTAGGTAGCCCATGCGTGCCCATGAAAGAGTCCTTAGAAAGGCTCGCACCCGTGGGCAAGACACGACCCCTCTCTCGCTGGCGTTCTGACTTGAGACAGCTTCCTACGTGGCGAAATTAAAATCTGCTCGTGAAGCCTACTCACATGATCTGCTTACTGGTAATAGGAATGATCCCCCTACCGTCTTCCGCCTGCTCTCCCGTCTTACTTTCCCAGGTCTCCCCACTCATTAGCCCTGCTACTCTCTCGAATTTCTTCGCAGATAAAGTCACTAACCTCCGTGCCTCCCTCCCTCAGCCTTCTGTCTCGGCTCCTGCCATTCTCCCTGACTTCTCGCCTCAGCCGCTTATCGTTTTCCCCGCTGTGACCACGTTGGAGCTTACAGCCCTGCTCTCGCGTTCTAAGAAATCGGGCTCCCCAAAGGACATTTTCCGCCTAAACTGTTATGTAAAATTCTGCCTGCTATCTTCCCAACGCTTCTTCACCCGTTCAACACTTCACTTGCAACTGGACTTGTTCCCTCTTCCTCCAAACGTGCCCACATCCGTCCGATTCTTAAAAAGCCTCAACTGAACTCCACTGACCCTTCCAATTATCGTCCGATTTCGCAACTTCTTTTCCTCTCTAAGGTTCTGGAGAGGGTGGTTGCTTCACGCATCAACAGTCACATGGTGGCCTGTAACATTGATGAAACCTATCAATCTGGTTTCAAGTCAGGTCACTACACAGAAACCGCCCTTCTCAATTTCTCAATGTGTCCGATTGCTTACGAAGAGCCGCGGACAGGGGTTGTACCTCCATCCTCGTTCTACTCGACCTCTCCTCTGCCTTCGATACTATTGACCATACCGTTCTACTTGATCGTCTCCACTCTTTCCTCGGCATATCAGGCACCGTGCTTGACTGGTTCCGCTCTTATCTCGTCTCGTACCCAATCCGTTGTGATTGACGAAGTTTCATCCGACTCTACCCCCATTCGCTTTGGAGTGCCACAAGGCTCTGTCCTTGGTCCTCTACTATTTCGTATCTACCTTCTCCCTCTTATTTCCCTCCGTAATCTCGGTCTATCCTTCCACCTATATGCTGATGACACTCAAATTTTCGTTTCCGCATCCCTATCGTATCTTGCCTACTCTATCACTGACCTCCTGGCTGCCTACTCCTCCATTTTTAATTTGCTCTCTACCAACTTACTCAGGCTTAATCACTCCAAAAATGAGGTCTTCCTCGTCGGTACCCCTGCTCTTGTCAAAAAATCTAAATCTCTCTTTCGCTCGCTTACTCTGGGCGGTAATACAATCATTTTCTCTGGCTGCGTTAGGAATCTGGGTGTTGTTTTTGATGAGCATCTCTCCTTTAAGCCTCAAATCCGCAATGTCAGCAAATGCTCGGTATGTTTCCTTTGTAACTTCTCTCGCATTTGCTCTCATTTTGATCACCAAAGTCTTGAGACTGCTGTTCATGCCTTCATCCCCTCACGCCTTGACTACTGTAACTCTCTGCTTGTGAATCTGCCATCCTCCTCTCTCCGCCCCCATCAACTTGTACAGAACTATGCCGCCCGGCTTCTCCTCCGTCGCCCTCTCTTCTCTCCCTCGAAACCCTTGCTGCATGAACTGCAATGGCTCCCTGTCAGATCCCGTACTCACTTCAAGATACTTCTCTTCACATTTAAGGCCCTAAACAACAAGGCCCCGTCTTACTTCTCTTCTGCCCTCTCGCCACGCCATGTCCCTCGGGCCCTTCGGTCATCACATGCACCTCTTTTAAATATTCCTCGTTCATCCCTCTGCTCAATGGGGGACTGCTCCTTCTCAATCTGCGCCCCTGAGTTGTGGAATGCTCTTCCTGCTGAAATCAGGTCTTCTTCCTCCCTCTCTCACCACATTTAAGCGTCTCTTGAAAACGCATCTTTTCAGAATTGCCTTCTCCCCCTCTTGAATTTCCATTGAATTTCCATTCTCATCTTAGCCCAACGTGCGCTCTGGAAAGGCCTCAGGCCTTGAAGAGCGCATTACAAAAGACTTATTATTATTATTATTATTATTCGGAGACTATGTCCAAGAATTCACTTAGAAGGCTCGCCAATTGAGCCTTCTCGATGGGTCGGAATGGGGGTTAAAATCAAGCTAGGGGGACTGAGTCCGATTGGGAGAAGGTAGAGACGGCAATAGTATTCGTCCTCTGCTTCCAAACAGACCGTTTCAACGAGGCAAAGCGGTTCGACCAGGTAAGTTGCCTCCAAGACGAGTTCTTCGTCTAAAGCAACCACATTATTAACGCACCCGCGTCGGTGGTACCTTTTTAACAGGTTGACGTGGTGCACTTTATTACCTGAGGAAGTCTGAATTAAATAGGCGACCGGGCTCGGGGTTCTACTACTGAAAATGGTACTTTCCACTGAGATAGAAGCTTATTAGACTCAGAAGGCAACAAAAGTAATACTTCATCGCCTGCTTCGAATTTCCGTGCTTTGGATTCGATGTCAAAATACGTTCTGTATTTTTCCAAATTCACCTCAGAATTCTTGAAGGCGAGGTTTGCACAATTTTCTAGGCGAGTACACAAATCCAACACATAAGCGTAGGAGGACTTAATCTCCTCATCAAGCTTGGAGTTTGACCATAATTCTTTTAGGATGCTCATCGGCCCGCGGACGTTTCGTCCGTACATTAACTCGAACGGGGAAAATCCGAGCATTCGGTGCGGGATTTCTCGACACGCAAATAAAGCCACGGGGAGGTAGCGGTGCCATTCTCGCGGTTGGGCGTGGCACAATTTCTTGAGAACTGATTTGAGAGTCCTGTTTAATTTCTGGCACATCCCATTTGAGGCAGGGTGATAAGGGGTTGGGAAAAGGGGATTGACCAGCAGGATCTTTCCTACATACTCCATGAATTCTGAAGTGAATTAACGGCCTCTGTCCGATGGGATCTCTTTCGGGATTCCTACTCGGGGAAAAAACTAGAAATCAACGCTTCTGCACACGGAATACTATCAATGTTCTACAAGGGGACCACATCCTGAAAACGATGGGCACAATCTACAAGGGTCAAAATATAGGAATGTCCTTCACTAGACGGGGAACGGAGAGGGACTATCAAATCGATCGCGACCCTAAAGAGGAGTTCAGACACTATTGAGGTCTTCTGAAGGGAAGCAGGGGCAACACGATCCTTGGCGGTGACCTTTTGACAAATGTCACAGGACTTGCAAAGGTCGGATATTTCTTTGGCAGCGCCTGGCTAAAAGAAATATTTCAGGACGCGCTGGGCCGTCTTATTATGACTGAAACGTCCAACCATTAATCCGTCGTAAGCCCTCTGCAGAATTTGACGTACATAAATCCTGGGTACGCATAGGGTAGTGACCGGGGCGTTATTTTGTCCTACAAAAGATCGATGTAGCAACAAATCTTTTTCTATGTAGTAAATTCTTCTATTTCCTCGAACGGTTTCGGGCTCCTTTTTTCTGGCCTTCTGCCACAGAGGCTGCAAAGAAGGGCAATTCTTTTGAGCTTCAGCAAACTGATCACTGCTGGATAACTCGACGTCCGGGGTGGACAAGAACGTTGAAGGTACTGGGGTAACGGTATCTTTCGCAGCTTGGGCCCTGATGATCACTGGTTGTGCGATGGGTTTTGGGAGAGCTGCGCGCTCTGTTCGATAAGAACAGAGCAATCCTTTATCGGGGCGGCGACTACATCGGCTCATCCTGTGAAATACTAACACTGTATGTAGCACTTTACCGCAGGGAAATTAGTGACACGACCTAGAAAGTCGTGTGCGATTGCAAATCTCTTATGCTGGGGACTTACTGGGGGCAACAGCTTGCCTGAGACTACTATGCATGTGTAATCCGTGTCTCTTACAAGGGTTGACAGTCGAAACCCATTTATCGTGCCATTCTCAAACTTGAGCCCACCATGGGAGCTCTTATTGAACATGAAATTTACCTGTTGTTCCGAGTGAGAAGGAGCAGGTAGCGACTGCGATGACGAAGCAGAAGAGTTAGGGGAAAGAGAAGCGGTCATCTGGTGGACCTGTTGATTAGGGGTGGTCCTTACCTGCGAGTTCTGGGCGCAGTTATAACTAAGGTGACCAGAAGTGCGACACATAAATCATACGATGGGTTTACGCGGGTAGTGAGACGGCGCAGATAGGAATGTTGGAGGCTTTACGTCGATTTATTCACGCTGAGAAAGAGGCTTGGGCTTATGGGGCGCCTGAATCTAGACGAATCTACCATTATTCTCAGCATGGAACTTATTAAGGCCAAACTTATGTTTGAGAGACAGGGGTGACTTTTCTTGATCTCCTTGGGATATAGGTCGTGGCTGGAAGCGTGAAGTTCTGCTTCCTTCACGGCTTCCTCTACACACTCTTTAAACTAAGAGTCTCTTTATCTGTTGCGAAGGCCTTCAATTATCGGGGAAGGGTAGCCATGAGTTGATCCCTTAAAATAAAGTCGACTAATGACTCATAGTCGTTAGTCACTTGTGAGGAGGCCAGTCAAAAACTGTAAATTGCGGCGAAGGGTGAACCCAAATTACTTAAACGTTTGTCCCGGCTGTATCCTAACCGAGCGGAATCTAACTCGATAGAACTCCAGATTTATATTAATAACAGAGAGCTCTGCTTTTAGTGTTGGATAATACAGAGTTGCTTCCAAAGGCAGAGAAATGATGATTTCACGCAAACGAGTGTTTAAGAGGGGGAGTAGACAGGCAACTATCTGATTCTAAATCCTAATTGTTGACTTCGATTTTTTTTCAAAGTGGGTCAGATAAGAACAAAAATCTTCTCCGTCTTTATACTTGGAGAGTTTTAACGAGGGTGTTTGTGGCTGATGGTTACGTGATCCCACAGAAGCTATTTCGACATAATCATGGCTTAATTCTCTCTTTCTCGTTCTTCTGCTTCTTTCTGTGCTTGTTCTTTCCTTTCTTATGCTTCTATATGTGCTTTCCTTTCTGCCCGAGAAAGCTTACCAGAAAAAGTGAGGCTTTTCCTAACAAATCTAACTTACTTGTAATTAACAATTAACCCCCCAAAAAATTGTGCACACCAGAAAAGGAAAATAACTAACGAAGGAACCTGAATCAGGACTGAGTCTTCTGGTAATTTTACCTCCTCAACAATCACTCAATTCTTCTCTGGACGAGAATGTAGTCGATTTTCTCTCAAAGAACGAAGACGTTACGGCTAACGTACTGAACGGTGGCTTCAGACCCAATATGTATGTAAACTTCGAAGTCTCGAATATATACTCCGAAATTATCTAGACGGGGAGAAAGATTCATCGCCAACAGACTTCCTTAATTGCCTTTGGTCGCGATAAGGGCCCATAGCGTGAAGTCGCGATTCCCCCTTAATGGTCTTTCCTTTATTCTAATTTTCACAGTATATAGAGCAAACGAATTTAGAGCGGTTAACGGCGAGCTGGGGAAGTCAGAGGGAGGGGGAGTCCTTCTCTCTAATTCTTCCACAATATCCATAGGAGAATTTTAGTAGCAGAAAGGAAAGGGAAGAGATTATTTAGAGAGTACAAGGGAGTATCGGCCAGGATTTCCAGGGGTGATCAAAAAGTAATGCAAGTCGGACTCGTGGCAGAGAAACCATGAGTGATGGGATGGAGGGGAGCGCGGAGATCAGACGGGAATTATTGCAGGTTTTCCCGAGTCTACTGGATGCCCCCGGACATCCGTGACCGATCAACAACAGTCCGTACCCTGGCCATCATTGACGAAGATCCAACTCTTACTCTTCGATTCTTATCTTTGGAGCTTAGTGTCAGTTATGGTGGTGCACATGACATCTTTCATGAAAGCTTAGGACTGAGGATATCCCAGTTGCTAAAAGAAGAGCAGAAGAGCCAAAGGTGCGGATTTGTTGTCTCTGTCTGCTGAATTCTAATCAAATGGTCCGTAACGGTTCTCAGATGTTGCTACTGGAGATGAGTGTTAGATTTATTTCTTCACCACCAGAGACAAACATTCCAACATGGTGTCGTTGAGTGATGAAGAGCCTCGACCTCAGATTTTGAAGGAAGAATTCCGCAGCAGGAAAGGCCTTTTCACCATCTTCATCAATTCTCAAGGACCAATGTGTGTGGATGTGGCGACTCAACAGTGTACTTTTTCAGCCAAATACTACACTTACCAAGTCCTTTCTCAAGTCCTGCACCCTCAGACCAATTCCGCACCAACCCTCCGCCGATCGTGCTCTTTGCTGAGCCATGACAATGTTGCACCCTACAAAGCGCGTCTGAC
This sequence comes from Ceratothoa steindachneri, assembly GCA_963969495.1. Taxonomy (NCBI): domain Eukaryota; kingdom Metazoa; phylum Arthropoda; class Malacostraca; order Isopoda; family Cymothoidae; genus Ceratothoa; species Ceratothoa steindachneri. The sequence goes on along the minus strand of OZ018324.1, from coordinate 77,858,469 downwards.
TGTGTAATTCCTGGAGCACAGGGGATCACACTTCTTGCCCACCAACCCTACTCACCTGACCTTGCTCCCTTTTATTGTTGATTGTTTCCAAAGATCAAAGGTGCTATTTTAAGGAAGCAATTTCTTTGTATCAAAGACTTAGCACTAACAGTCAATTCAGTGGTATGAGATATACCAGCTTCTGGGTACCATGACTGCTTCATAAAGTGTCGAAAGAGGATAGAATGTTGCATAGAAGTAGGAGGAGAATACTTTGAAGGAATGTAAACTACTGTTTAGATTTACCTCTGTTCTACCAAAAAAATACGGTCTCACTGTCATTACTTTCCGATCACCCCTAGACTTGGCCAAGGGGATTGTAAGCCTGACCACATCTGGACCGTCCACTCGCTGAAAACATTTAGGGGGAGTCCTAAGGAAAATATACTTAAATTCCGCTTTTTTCTGGTAAAGTTGCGAGGAGCAATAATGTGGCATGGTGAAGAGGCTTGACACAGTGAGGGTAAGCAGATAGAAAAGGAAAGATATAGTGATGGGGTGGGGGATGGTGTGGGGTTGAGCATACAGGGTGCCCAACCAGCACGTGAGACACTAAGTCTGGTAAGGTATGTGACACCGGTGGGAAGACGATCGCATGACTTTAGATATATGTTAGCTAGCCTAGTGTGACCCAGGCGGAGGTGAGCCAGCACCACCTCTTTATGGCGAAAGTGGTGGTTAGATGACGCCCACTAACCGATATGGGGTTTGATGCGGTAAAGATTAGTGAGAGGTTGAGTCTGACAAGTAGCTAGCCAATGAACATTAAAGGTCCTCTTCACATGTGGAAAGAGATCAGTAAATGGGGCAACTTGGTATGCTGGGCCGAAGATCGACGTAGAGTTTGATCAACTGACTTATTGCCAGGCAACCAATGGAAAGTAACAAGCGTATCGTGTGCATCGAAAGTTTCCACAAGAGCATTCGGATATCACGGATTGGAATGGGAGAATTATAAAAATGCAGAAATGGGAATCAGTCAAAAACAGGAAATCAGTAGAAAGGAATAGGCGGATCTTGTGGAATGCAGCAGAAGAGGTATGGAGTTAACGAACGCCATCGGTGAAGATGACTGAGTCCTGAGAATAATTGGATGCATGGCTGAGGAACTCTGATGCAAGAAGCCTAGCCACTTCAAGGACTTACCTCTTTGCAAGAGATTGTTAAAGATTCTTGCTGGGGGCATCATCTAGGGCAGAACACTAGAGAAAGATATCTGGTAGATTAGAAGCAGATGGAATGGAGGACCAGAAGATAGTGCTAATCACTGTCTTTTTAGTTGCCAATGGTCTTACGAGGGGCGGTTAATAAGTTTTGCGAATCGGTAGTGCAAAACAGAGGAAGGGGGATGGTTGTTTGTGAGGGTGTTAGGACAAGTTATGACAAGTCAGGACCTGCAGCCGCACGCTCCTGCCTCGTCTATTTAAGAAGCAGTAGCTGATCGCTAATCGCAGATTGTCAGTCACAAATGTTTCGACAATAGAGAAGGTTGAGCACCACGCAGTGATCAAATTTTTGACCAAGGGAGGCAAGAATGCAAAATAGATCCATGAACGCATGGTTGCAGTGTACACCGACACCGCCCCTTCTTATGCAACCATTGCTCGCTGGAATAGGGAGTTCCGCTATGGTCGTGAGTTCCTTGAAGATGACCCCCGTCTAGGACGCCCACCAGACGTGACCAACGAGGACAATGTGGCCCGTGTGGAGAGGATGATCCTCGAAAATCGACGGGTGAAGGTCGAAGAAATCAAGCGAGAACTTGGGTTATCACATGGAAGTGTTATCAACATCATCCACGACAACTTGGCCATGACCAAGGTTTCCGCCTGTTGGGTCCCTAGAAACCTCACGCCCCATGATCGACTTCAACGTCGTCAAAGTCCACAAGGCTAGAGTTGCACAAGCTGCCCTGCGCGAGTGCGGATTCGAGGAGCTCAACCATCCCCACTACAGTCCGGATGTGGCCCCTAGCGACTACTTCTTATTCCACCAGCTCAAGGCTGCACTGCGTGGACGCCGGTTTGGGGACGATGAAGATGTCCAGCTCGCCGTCCAGGAGTGGATTGAACAGCAGTCGGGAGATTTCTGGTTGTCGGGAATTCGAAGCCTCAGGGACAAGTGGCGCAAGTGCATTGAAGTTGAGGGTAGTTATATTGAAAAATGATAAAACACTTTTCCTCATATCTCGTTTCCTTATATCTGAATTGCAAAACTTATTGACCGACCCTCGTAAGTTGAGATGGAAATGGACATAAGCGGGAAAACTGATGATGTGGGCATACGGTTGAAGTGGAGGATATTCCTTGCTTATAGCAAGGGGCACCTGCCCGATAGGAAAGAGATATTGCATTCTGCGCGAAGGATGGCTACTGACGAGGAGCGAAAAGACCCTGTATTCCTTCTAAAACCAATGCTCAAAATTGAATCAAGGCGGGAGAGAGTCGAGGGTTAGGTGTAGTTCTATACCGCACAACCACATCGAGTTTGGATTAGACGGAGGTATTGTAGAGTCTAAGTAACGTGCGGTGGGTATCGCCAAATATAGAATGGGACAGATGATTTAGAAGCTTAAGAGTAGACTGGATGTCTGCAATAGAATATGAGACGGGAGTCTTTCATAAGTGTTTCTCATCAAATACGAGGTCCTGAAGCCTAATGGATTGCTTTGCCAGCATTGGCTTTCCAGGTATGAATAAGTTTGGAACTTCTGTGTGTCGGTTTTGACGATAAGAAAGAGGATATGGGGAGACATTTAGGATAGAAGGAAAATCTTCAGGTTATTTTGTAAGAATAATTGGTCACACTGAAGGAACAGCACTGCATTGGACCATTTCAATGAAGTCACAGCAGTTGTGTGAGTCAGTTGGTATTTTGGCTTTAGAGTGCAAATAGGCTGTTTTATGTTATTTATAGTGTTTTTGTTTGTTTAAGATAGTTTATTAGTTATTTTAATATTTTGATTTGAGTGTAATTAATTACACCAAAATGGGTAAACAGAGTGATTTGAGTCCTCAAAAAATTGAAAAATAAACGTTTTACTGAAAGAAACTAAATTAAAACAGAAAGAAATAGTCAAAAAATAGGTGTTTCAACTCAAACAGTGATATTATGAAAAGAAAATGATAACGGTCAAGATTTAAATTCAAAAAGGGTTGGAAAATGTGGTCGAAAACGTAAAACGACTCCAAAAACAGAAAATTAATATAACCTACTCTTAGGAACAGAATAGCATCCTGCAAGAAGATTTCTATTGATCTGGCAGCAGCGAGTGTTAGCCTTGCCCAAAGAACAGTGAATGTCAGGCTTTTGGAAGCTGGATTGAAATCATATCGCCTGAGAAAGAAGCCTAGACTCACGGAAACAATGACGAAGGCACGCTATTCCTTGGCAAAGAATCACCTTGAGTGGACTCCAGAACAATTGGGAAAGGTAAGAATGCCACATCTAGCTAACCAGTTGCCTGTAATTCATAAAAAACATTAATACCTACTAACTTTAACAGTGCCGCATTTTTATAATGGCTCCAATCTTTTCAAACAATAAAGTATATTTGATGATTCATTACTTCAATGGTTTTTCCAATACTTCTATTTCTGTTCAACTACTTATGTTGTATTTTCTACTATTGCAGATAGTTTCATCTGACGAATCAACCATTACAGTGCTAGATGACCGTATGCAGAGTGTAAGAAGGCGGCCAAGAGAAGAATTTATGGCTGAATGTCTGAGAAAAACAATAAAATTTCCAACGAAAATGATGGTGTGAAGAGCATTTTCGAGGCATGGAACAAGTCGTTTTCACATTTTTGAGAAAACTATGAACCAAGAAAAGTATATAGAGGTTCTTAAAGGTTGTTTACTGCGTCAAATAAGGGAATGGTATGGCGACAGCCTCTGGATACTCCAACAAGACTCGGTCCCATGTCATAGAGAAAAATCAATCAACAAAATGGAGTTCAGCTGCTTCCATGACCGGGAAATTCCCCGGACATGAGTCCGATTGAGAGTTTATGGTGTGTGTTGAAAAATGAAATATATACAGAGCCAATTACGAGCAAACAAGAACTCATATGCCGTCTCATTGAAGTTTGGTTCAGATCTAAGCGAATCCAAAATTCTATGCTTACTAATAAATGTAGAAGACTTAACACTGTGTCATTGTGTCAAAATAAATCTATTTGCAATCGATAAAATTAGATTTATTAGCATTTTGGCAGAAAATTTTAAATTTAGGAGGAAAATCCATAATAATTCCGCCAGTACTGTAGTTTAATATTCAGAACGGCTCATTCACGAAACAGTGTTATAGGTGCCAGTCAAAACTTTGTTTATCTTTGCTTGAGTTTAAAGGTTTGCCTCCTATTATGTTTACTCAATATTGTATTATATTTATTAATTAGTAACTTATAGTAAAATTCAGTAAACTTTATTCGATTGGATACAACTAAAATAATAATGAAATAATATTTCATCCCTGAGGATCGCCAGTCCAAAATCAATTGTGTTCAGGTTCACGAGAAAAAAAAGTCTGGGAAACACTGCTCTAAGACCAGTCCCTGTCGACTACAACCAGCTCCCCCCCATCCCTTCCCATAGTGTGGTTATCAAATAATGAGACTGGGCTTATTAGTAGCTGGTAGCCAGCATATGATAACCACGCAGTAGGCATATATATATATATATATATATATATATATATATATATCTCTCTCTCTCTCTCTCTCTCTCTCTCTCTCTCTCTCTCTCTCTCTCTCTCTCTCTCTCTCTCTCTCTCTCTCTCTCTCTCTCTCTCTCTCTCTCTCTCTCTCTCTACGGACCCTACCAAAGAGGGATCCAATCTACATTCTCCTAATGTCTTAGGGTGTATTTCCCTTGAACCACCAAATGTTCTCAAGCTCGCCTTCGCTAGATACGTAGTGGCAAAACACAATTATACCCTTCTTGCAGCACCCAACAAGGGACGGCCACTTGGTGCACACGGATTTGAGAGGGATTGTCATGCTGAACCTTGTGTGGATTTCATTAGTGGGCTTCCGTCAAAGAAAAGGGCTGGGTAGCGAAATAATAATAATTATTATTATTAATATGGTACACCTGATAGCAACAGATAATTACACTCATCCGAAGCGTTATGAAAAATCGCATCCAGGTCTTAAGACAGAAATGACGTCATTCCGAGGAGCAGGTGGACAATTCATTTACCTCTGTCCTTTCGTCAGTTGTCGCAGTTAACGTATTAAAATGGAAATTTCAAAGTTACACTCGTTATTTAATAACCAAACCCACGTTTCTATACTGCTCGAATGTGTTCGTCGCTTTACTAAATCCTGCGGTATTAAAGCTCGTGAAAAAACAAACAAAAATCAAGTTACACAAGACGCTTTTTCATTTTACCGTCAGGTGGTTCTTCGAGGTGTAGCTTGAAGTTCATCGCTTGCGCCACAGCTTTTACAACCTCTACCTCGACGCCATAGGTCTCCAGAATCGTGCCGGCCTTGCTCCTAACGAAGAAGATACTCGGGACCCATTGGAACGTGATGAACTGAAGAGGAGCCCAAACAGAGAAAGATGATCTATCTGTCTGTCTATCTATGCATTCATGTATTTTCTTAAGTAATAAAAAAAGAAAGAGGCGTCTCTTGGAAAAAGTTTCATACATAACCAATTTTCTTTAAGCTCGCCCTTCTTGTGGCTACCAAGGAAGGTACAAATGCCGAAAGAAAAACAACAAGTATAACAAAATCATTGTTTACTACTTTAAAATACAAAAACGATAAAAGAGAGTACAAAGAAATGACTATTTTTAAGCTAATATAAAAGAAAAAAACAGCAAGTATAACGACATCATTGTTTACAGCAACGAAGATCAAATTCAAAGGAGGGGTCGCTACTCCCCCGGCCCCAAGTATGTTATCAATAATGTAAAAAAAAACCTATCAAATAGTATAGAGGAGACCAGTCCCCTTCCCTCAAATCTATAAAATCAGTCAGGTATGCAGGAATCCGACCTCGGTACGATAGAAACCCGGTAGTGACTTCGCTCTTCATGATACTGGAACAGGTATCAAAATGTAGGCTACATACAGTCTTGGGGACGAAGCAGACTTCGCTGAAAGGTTCATGGGACAACTCCTTCAGATGATGCTACATCCAGCGAGTGTATCCGATTCAGGTACGACAGGAAATGACCTGATGATGCCGAAGCATTGGGGGATAGAACCACAAGTGAAATAGGGGAGAAATGACATGTAACTTTATATTCTCGCGCGCCATTATCCATCTTCTTTGCAATGCAGCCCGAAGGGATGACCTGATCCCTGCTATGTAATCCGAGGAGGAAAGGGAAACGACGGTCCGGTTGTTCAGTTAGTTCAGCCGGCATGGTCATCTCTTCACTGCGTTTCATGCAAACCCTCCATTTCCAGGAACAGAGTAAAAGACAATATGGAAGTCTTTAATGCTCACAGAAGCTAAGGTGTCACAAATGCGTCGAAGCAGGATGTGTAGAGATCTCAATGTCTTAAGGGCACCTAGCGCACTGTGTGATTCGATATGGATTACAAATAGGTCTCTAAATCTTGCACGGCGAGCGGAATATTACATCAGCTCAGCCGTAGAGAGAAACAGCGACCGGGAAAGACCCGCCGGCTTCAAACAAAGGGAATATACCATGAAAGCGCCCAACCATTTCGTAATTGGAGTTCTTTGTGTACAACGCATGGCTCCAGTGTGACAAGCTGTATGTTGATAAGAAATACGAACACAATACTCCCAGTGCTATCGTGTTGAAAGGCTCATCTTCTTTCTATGCTAAGCTTGCGAGCATCACTCTTCAGATAATCTTCAAGAATCTTTCTGTAGTATTCTTTTTATCGTTCTGTCGATTCAATGAGGTGTACAAACGCTTGTTGCACAGAAACTAACCCATAACATCATAGATTCACTTAAATGTTTTACTGTGTAAACAATGTTTCGGAAGAACAACCTCGCCACTTTTATGCGAAACATACCTGGCTTGATTAGTGCAGAACAACCACAGTCATAGCCAAAAATATTGAAACTTGCTTGCTTGGTTTTGGGAAGTCCATCGAGATCGATGATGACGGATGCCCTCAAGAGTGCATCAACCTGCACTAGTTTTAAACGGGTAAGAATGTGTGCAGTCTTTGGACCCGTATTTTGACCCAGGGGAGAAGGACCCTGGTGACAGGAGAGGCTCGAGACGACCAGACTTCATCCTCGGCTGCAGGGAGCTGCCGAGACACCGGTCTGTTGATGCTCGCCTATAAGCACTCTATATCCTGGTTTGTGATCGAGGTATCGTTCCTCTAGCCTTTACCTAAAAGGGCAGAACCCAAAAGGTAGTGGGGGTGGAGTTCAGTGATTGGTAGGCGCCAGGGCGTGTCCACATACCGGTGGGCCTGCACTTTAGTGATAAATGTCTGCTTTGCCTGCCTGATATATTTTTATTTACGTGATAGGAATAATTATCTCACCTCAAAATTATGATACAAAAACAAAATTCAAAGTTTGATTAGTTCTATTAATCCTCCCTAATACTATATTTTAAGAACCGGCTTTTTTGGAGGGTTTGAATAATAATAGATGGTTTTTTTCTTAGTTTGGTTATCCAGGTTCTTTCTAAGAGCTGCTTTAGAGTTTGAAACAAACACAATGGTAAAGTTCAGAAAAAATAAATATGATTATCCAATGTTTTGGAATTCTTTTAAATATAAAGAATTTCAAATGGTGAAATTCAGAAAATTTATTAAAATTTAGACATGGCAGCTTTTTTATTTTATGTTTTCGTATATTACAAAGTTTTATCGAAGTTATTTCTAAAATAAATTTTCAAGTTTAATCTTTATCAGGTGAAAATAGCTACTGACCTCTAAAAATTAATAAAGTAAAATGAAATAAGATGGAGGCCGCGGTGCTGACTAGAATGGTGGGGAGAGGTAGAGCAAGAGGACGACAGAGAGAGAGAGATTTATGGACGGTGTGACGAGAGTAGCAAGGGGACATCTTAAGCCTGCAGAGCTGTTGCAGCTAACAAGAGTTAGGTGGCGCTCCATGGTTGCCGAAGTCCAGGTGGATGTGGTACGTCAGTAAGGTAAGGTAAATGGAGAAAAAAAAATACCCTGCGGATTGTTTTTCCGTATTTAAAAACAATTCCCCTAAAGGTTTTTTCTGGTAAATAGTAATATTAATGCGATGAATATTAAATTATTTTGGATTCCGCAGCTGTTAAATTCATGGAATAAATTTTCATGATTTGTTGCTAGACATTATGTGCTGAAGCATTCGAGAGAGCGAGTTTGCCGACACATTTTGTACAGAGGCACTTTAAGGGACCGAAATTTGCGACACACTTTGTGCCGCTTCGCCCTACTAGAATTAATTCACGTTCACATGCCTTTACTACAGCTCCTCCTAGGTTGGAGATCTTGTCGGGGAAATAAGTGAATTGCGAAGACGTATTTCTCCTCATCACCAAAGAGACGCCGCTCTCCCAGTACAATTTGTTCCTGTACACCAGCCACTTTTCCGAAGAATTCGACTGCAATTATCATTATTATTATTAGTAGGAGCAGGAGAAGTAAAAGCTGTAACAGTAATAGTAATCCTGGTATTATTATTATTATTATTAGTAATAGCAGCAGCAGTAGTAGTAGTAGTTGTTGTTGGGTGTAGTAGGAGTATTAGCAGTATTTGTATTAGTAGCAGCAACAGTAGTAGTAGTAGCAGTAAGGGTAGCAGTGATAGTAGTAGTAGAATTATTATTATTATTAATGCATCCATGTCGTCAAAAATGACGTCAATTTTTATGGCCTTTTCAAAACAACAGAAAAACTGTAATAAAATAAAGAAGTTTAGGGTTGGCAAAAGTAATGCCCTTCTGCAATTGTATAGTTTTAGTTTATACTAACTTTCAATATATATATTTTTAAATTTGAATTATATAAGTTTGTATCTTAGTTTTAAAATATATCATTTTCTTTTTAATTTAGAGGTTAATAAATATGGCACAAAAAGTGAAAGCAATTAAACTTTTTTACCGAATTAATTTCAATGGAGATAAAGACGCTCGCTCGTTATCAGAAGAATTTACCATCTGGCCAGTGAAGAATTACAATGGGAGGCGGGGAAGAGTTCATTTATAAAATTTGAAAGAATCGGAAGAATTGTGTGTGGGGAGGTAAAGGGGGAAGGGGGTTCTACCAAATCAGGAAAGACAGCTTCAGCAACAATTTCAGAAAAGTTTGAAGGAATTAGAGATTCCTTATTCCACTCTCCTCAATAAGCTTACAGACGTCTTTCCACCGAGTTAGGTATCAATGATGGAAATCTTTCCTCAGAATTGGGTATCAATGATAGAGGTCTTTCTACAGATATGTGGATCGGTGACAGACGGCTTTCTACAGACAGAGTTGGGTATCAGTGATAGACGTCTTTCCAGAGATTTGGGTATCAGTGACAGACATCTTTCAACTGAGTTGGGTACAGTGATAGACGTCTTACTACAGAGTTGGGTATCAGTGATAGATGTCTTTCCGGAGATTTGGGTATCAGTGACAGACGTCTTTCTACAGGGTTGGGTATCAGTGATAGGCGTCTTTCTACACTGTTGAGTATCAGCGATAGACGTCTTTCTACAGAGTTAGGTATCAGTGATCGATGTCTTTCCAGAGGTTTGTGTATCAGTGACAGAAATCTTTCTACAGAGTTGGGTATCAGTGATAGACGTTCTTCCGGAGTTTGAGTATCAGTGATAGACTTCTTTTCACAGAGTTCGTTATCAGTGATAGGCATCTTTCCAAATATTTGGGTATGAGTGACAGACATCTTTCTACTGAGTTGGGTATCAGTGATAGACGTTTTCTGGAGATTTGAGTATCAGAGACATACATCTTTCTACTAAGCTGGGTATCAGTGATAGATTTCTTTGCACAGAGTTGGGTATCAGTGATAGACGTATTTCCGAATATTTGGATATGAGTGACAGACATTCTTTCTACTGAGTTGGTTATCAGTGATAGACGTCTTTTTGGAGCTTTGGGTTTCAGTGACAGGCGTCTTTCTACAGAGTTGGGTATCAGTGAAAGACATCTTCCTAATAAGTTTGGTATCAAGGATAGACGTCTTTCCGGAAATTTGGGTATCAGTGACAGATATCATTCTAATGAGTTGGGTATCAGTGATAGACATATTTCTACAGTAGGGCTTAGTGTCGCAACCAATTTTAAGGCACATTTCAGGTTTTGTAGAGCAGACCATCAGAAATTTTGAAATGAAAACGAAAAAAAATCCCCCCATCCTACTTTGGGGGCCAAATTTTACTTAAAAATGATTTTTTCCGGAGAGTGAGGGTGGTTGTATTCTGTTATTATAGTTCTCCTCTCTGAAGCTAGAAATAGGTAATTTTCGTACAGCAAGAAATTTTGTACTCTAACTCTTTATGTATCTAAGGTTTGGGTAATTTTTGATTGGATAATTCCTTGTTTGTAAACTACTCGGAGGAGACTATAAATTAATCGATGTATGATGAATTTACGAGATATTTACACAGTACTTCCTGTGGAGGGATATGGCTGCACCTTTTTGAATGTATGTTATAGATTCACTCATCACATGTCTTATTTCTGTTTTATACTAACAAGTATTTTTATTATTCATTTTCAGGGCTAAGATGAGTAAAAGAACCTGAACATCAACAATTCACAGTGTCTTTGGCTCCCCACTTCCAGAACTTTCTTATTATAAGCTGCCAACAAAACAAAAGGTTGGAAGCTATATTCAATATGTAAAAAACAATAAATACAAGAGGAACAAGCATGTTATTCCTGAAGTATCCGAGGCCCTTACTGAAATTTGGAAAAAAGTCAATATTCCGTTCAGCCGATCAAGAATGTTAAAACCAAATTGCTCCGATTGGTAGAAGAAGCATCTGGGGTATCAAAACAAGGAATATATGCCAGTGTTGCTGGTACCTTGGATTTAAAGTATGAAAATAACATGAAAGTGCCACGTCGAGATCATGAAGTTTTTATTGACCAAAGAACAGGGCGTCACATGAAAATTGGAGGAGTGGATGTAAAAACAAGTCAAATGATTAAAAAAGGAAAATCAGAGAAGATCGAATTAGGGAAAGAAGAGAAGAAGAAGAGTTACAAAAAGAGAAGAGGGAAGAGAAAACTACAATTTCAGACGAAGCCTTGGATGAAGAAACCTCATCTTCTGACATTTCTGATGATGAATGGAAGAGTCTTTGCGAGAACAGAAAACAACATCATACCACTATCAACAATTGCCATGGAATCAGATCGGTATTCCTTGTCAAATAGAGCTGCTGCTGCTCTGCTGCTATTAGTAGTGCTGCCCTATTCGACTATGGTATTATAAATTCAGAAAACCGCTTCCATGTAATTGACCATCACAAAGTCTGGAGGGCACAATAGAAGTTAAAGAGGAATTTCAACGAATCTGAATGTTTGGGAGATAAGAAAATTACTGCTTTATTTTTCATGGGAGAGACACAACACTAATTTAAAATAAGAAACGGAACAAATGGTATGGAGCAAAAGAAATTCAAGATCACCGTGTGCTTGTAAGAGAACCTGGTACTTTCTATTCAGATCATCTACATAACTATTGAACGAGGAACAGGTGCAGGTATTGCAGACGGACTGATGAAATGGCTGGTTGAAAATGATATTAAAGATGAGATAAAGGCAGTGTGAGCTGACAGCGTGGCAACTAATACTGGCTATAAGAATGGAGCCATAAGAGGGCTGGAATGTCGAGTACATCGTCCTTTACGGTGGATCATCTGCAGCTTGCATCTAAATGAGCTGCAGGAAATATATTGGTGCAACAGAAAGTGGAACTCAATGGATAGGGCCACTTGGTAAAGCCTTAACCACCTGTGAAACTCTACCAGTATCACCAAATGGCTTTCAATGTATTTCTAAAGGAGCCCCTCTTCCATATGTAGATGTGAATGAGCTTAGTTGGGACCAAGCTTACCTGTACAGAATTATCAGTGCCAGTAGAACTGGTTTAATTGACAATTATCTCCTACATATGAAACCAGGGCCAATATCTCATGCAAGATGGCTCACCACTGCAAGAAGAAGAGGGCGACTTCATGTGGCAACAGAAAAACCTAATAATGACTTGTATGTCCTCACAGAGTTTGTCGTGTGTCATTAAGGGCCCATCTGGTTTTACATCAAATTCTCTCCGAAATGGACGGAGGCATCTAAACATCTTCTGGAACAGATCAATATTCTGCAAATACTCCAACCTGCCAGTGAAGCCATACGAGTACATAGCATGGCAAACAATCCAAAGGAATTCCTATTGGGCCCATCCTGAGAATGCCCTTGTGACAATGCTGGCAGACGCTGATCAGAAGAACAGGAAATAGCTATTGACAGAATAAAAAAGATCCGAGAAGTTACCGTGCATGAGAAAGAGATACGTGATTTCAGGCAATCAAAAGTAGATAAGACTGCTAAGAACCTAATAGAAATCTACTTCTCCCTGAAGAGGAGTGCAGGTTTGTTCCACCACTTACAATGCATCTATCTAATGCGGACCTGCAAAATATTGTCGATCAGCCACTCTGGATTGACATTCAGTGCTATTTTCAAGGTGTGTGTGATTGGTCACATGGTGACGGAAGCTCCTGGCAAGGCTTATGGAAAAGAAGCAAGAGTTGGTTATATTCGGACGGTACTAAAATCCCGTGACTTCATGCCCTCGTTTGAGACAAAGCATGATTTTAATATATCACTTGAAATCCTTATTTGTTTGTGATCATCCTTATAACAATAAACCAACAAATCTGATGGTGTATATCTTTCTGGCTCAACAATTAAAAAAAAGAAGAAATTTGGAGCTCAAAAAAGGGGGTGTTCCAAATATATTTCAAGAAAACTTTTTCCACCTTTGAAATATGTGTACTCAAGGAAACAAAACCTGAAATATGTATGTTGATTTGCTAAAATTTGTTTATCGATGCTATGGCCTATTCTACAGAGTGAGGTATCAGTGATATACGTCTTTCTACAGAGTTGGGTATCAATGATAAACGTCTTGTTGGAGATTTGGATATCTATGATAGGGGTCTTTCTACATAGATAGGTATCAGTGATAGAAATGTTCACAGACTCTTAAATTACAGAAGCTTAAGATAAAGCCTTATTTCCCTCGTTTATAATAGAGCTCACATGATGATGCAGAATACTGTTTAAGGTTTTGTGAATTTATCCTAAATAAATTCACTTAAGATGAGACCTCTCTTGGTATGATGCAGTGATCAGATAAAGCAACCTTCAAATTAAACGGGAATATCAATCACCATAACTGTGCACTGGAGTGATGTTGACCCAATTGTATCTTAGGGCAGATAATATTTGATGGTACTCTTAATCAGGATAATTATTTACAAATGCTACCAACTGAATTCTAGGTTAGAAATCAGAAAGATATACCCCTTTCAAACAGGATGGTGCGCCATCCCACTATGGGTTCCGCGTTCGAGAATGGATAAATCTTAATTATGAAAAGAGGTGGATAGGACGACGTGGAGCAATTGAATGGCCATCATGATAGACATATTTAGCGCCACGTAACATTTTATTTAGATTTGTACTGAAAGATCTTGTTTACAACTCACACTTCCTGAATTAAAACAAACTTTTTAGGATAGATTCTCTGCAAATAACTTAAATTATGTCAAAAGGCTTGTACAAATGTTGTTATCGAGGTTTCTTATGTTATGGTGAAAAAAATACTAATATCTTTTCATAAAAAATTATAATTTATTTATTTTAATACGTCAATAGATACATTTGTTTTTAAGATGGTGTATGTTATTTATTTGGTTCAATAGAAGTAAATACATCTATAAAAAAGCCGTTACTTTTGTCGCACCCTGTATATAAAAATAAAAGAGCGGGAAATTGAGTCCTATTTATTGATTTCAATAAGGCAACAGATAAATATACAGATAGACAGACAACTCTCTTATAAGAGGAAGGAAATGAAACCTCTTTCGATGGGTTCTGTAGCGGAAGAAAGTGGGGATGTAGAATGTCTGTGCGGAGAGGGCGATCGAATATATATATATATATATATATATATATATATATATATATATATATATATATATATATATTGAGGATTGAGGATTTCGGTGGCCGATATGCATCACTTTGCATTTGTTTACATTGAAAGGTATTTGCTAAGTATCAAACCACTCCCTAATCTTTCGAAGATCATCTTGCAGGTGGCCGTATTTCCATCATTTGCAACGATCATTCCAAGCTTGGTATTGTCGGCAAATTTAGAAATCTTGGCAACCATGTCACTGTCCATGTCGTTGACGTAGATGATGAATAGTAGTGGTCCCAGGACAGAACCTTGAGGCACTCCGCTAGTAACGGGCACCCACTTATGAGCCTGTCCATTCACCACCACCCGTTGCCGTCTGCCATTTAGTCAGTTCTCTATCCAGCCTGCTACTTTTCCGTCTATGCCCAGCGCTCGCACTTCCGGAGAAGGCGGTGGTGTGGTACCTTATCAAATGCTTTCTGAAAGTCTAAGTACACCACATCCACTACCTTGTCCCGATCGTGCTCACTGAACACGAAGTGGAAGAATTCCACAAGGTTCGTTAGGCATGACCGTTGCCTTCGGAAGACGTGCTGGGAACTCCTCAGTAGCAGCTTTGACTCTAAATGCGACGTCATTTTGTCCACTATGATACTTTCCATGAGCTTACTGACTATCGAAGTCAGACTGATAGGTCGGTAGTTCGACGGTTGGCTACAGTCTCCTTTCACGCCAATCTCTGTGAATGCATTCGGTCCGGATTGACATGTTAAGGATTGCGCTCAGGTGTCGTGACACTTGATCGCGCACTTCTCTCAACACTTTAGGTAGAAACCCATCCGAGCCAGGTGACTTATTCGTTATTAGGTCAGTGATCTTCTTTTTTATTTCTCCTTCAGTGAACACTAAAGAGAAGTAGTCGTTGAGGAGGTTAGCATTTTCTGCATATGAGTGCTTTAATGTCCCCTCCCCATTCCTCAAAGGGCCAATCGTTCTACGGATTGGTTTACGGCTGTTCACATATCCAAAAAACTCCTTGGGATTCTCTTTACAGAGTCTCGCCACTCCGAGTTCCTCAGACCGTTTAGCCGCCCTTATGACGGACTTCACTCTCCTGGCTAGCCTCCAGTATTCGTCAAAGTCACTCGAGATCTTTGATTGCCGGTACACATTTCTCTTCTCCCTAAGCAGTTGGCCGATTTCTCGATTAAACCACTTTGGTTGAACAGAAGACCGACGGGAGCATTTTAGAGGGATGAAACGCGATTGAAGACTCATGAATGTGGTTTTGAAACTGTTCCACGAGTCTTCAACAGCCTCGCACACTTCTAGCCTCGCGTCATTCAGTCCAGCGCGTAGACTTGCAAAGTCTGTTCTTCTCAAATCAAGTTTCCATGATTTACTAGTTGCAGACTCTGCCTTGGGGACTTTGACTATAAATCTAATTAGTCGGTGGTCACTGCCACGGAGCTCTTCGCCAACAGAGAGTTCCTCAACGATGTCATCCTCAGAGGTGAAAACCAAGTCGAGGATATTGTCTCCTCTCTTTGGCTCTCTCACCCATTGAGTCAGGAACTCGTTGTTCGCGAACTTTAGGAGTAGTGCGTTCTCGCCACAGGGTTCTCGGGTTTCCCAGTCAACTTGTGTGTTGAAATCGCCCATGACGATGCACACCCTGTCTTCGACAAGTTCTCCTAGTAGCTGGTACAGACATCTTTCCTTTACAACGAGTTGGACAGGAGGTCTATAAAGCACCAGGGTCCTGTATTTGGCAGGACCTATCTCTAGGTCAACACCTAATAGTTCATGGTCGGATACGATGTTGCAATCCATCGAGTTGAGAGTATCTTCGACATACAACATCACACCGACACCCTCTCTGTCTGACCTATCTTTCAGGAAGAGCTGGTAACCGGGAATCATGAATTCACCTTCAAAATCTCGGCGCTTGCGGTTTTTATCCACGACTCCGTTATGGCTACCATCTCAGGTACCGCTGTTGCTACGAGGCCACGGAGCTCAAGAAACTTATTCCTGATTGACCTCGCATTGAACAGAAGAATTTTGAGGGAGTCTCTCAGTGTAGGACTCCCTTTGCTCTTCCGTTTCCCGGCTTCTTTTGTGTGGCAGTACCCCCTCTTTTCCACATCTAAGAACATCGTTCCAGGAGTGACACGGGCATACTGTCTTACGTCCGCCTTCACTCTGGGTCAAACGATCCTCTGCGTATTCTCTACGACATCCTGGATTAAGTTACAGAGTACAGCCTTTTCCTTGAATGAAAGGTGCACTCCGTCCCTTTGATAGAGGTCGTTTCGGCCGTAAAAGGTGCGGTAAGGGTCCAGAAAGAAGACACCCTCTGCCGTACAGAGGTCGGACAGGCGTTGGGTCAAGGTCACGTTCCTTGAGTGAACTTTCCACCCTATCTTCTTTTGTTATATACTCTTCTGTTTTTATCTTTTCTTCTGCTTCTACTTTATCTTCTGTTTCAACTTTCTCTTCTTCCTGTTTCTTTTCCTTCTTTTTCTTCGATGGTTTATCCGTAGCATGCGGACATAGTTCTGAGGGTAATACTGCAGATTCAGTGTTTACTACAGGGCTTGAGGTTAGCTCTGCTATCCTGACTTCTAGCCTGCGAACCAGTGCGACGTGTTCCAATTCTAGGCTGTTTATTTTCTCTTCTGACTTCCTAACCTTTCCTCGTAAGCCCTGCATGTTTCTTTTAGCTCCTTAATTAGGCCGTTTAGAATACAGTCGGTGCAGGAACTGGCCGGGTGGCATTTTGAATAACACTCCTCCGGAAAGTCCACGCACCACTTATCTATCTGGCATATTGCGCAAGTGTATTTGAGTGCTCTTGCTCCTTTCTTTCCGGTCATTTTGAACACTTTATGACAGTAGAAGCTTTGCGACCAATCAGTAAATAAAAAAGGGGGGTGGCGATTTCACCCTGCGTGAGTCGCTCCCGCCTATCCTTTAGAAACTTTTCGGATCTTTCGAGAGGCACGCTCCATGTGCTGCTGTTCTTCCGACCGAGTCGTCAAACCTCGGCGTGCCGTGGCTCCTAACCAAGCAGCACTGACGGTCCCCGAAGGGGCCATCGATTTCTCACCAGGTGAACAACGGAGCACGCCCCGTATTAAACTCCTACTAGTTCCCTTCACGACGGCCAAGATCCCAGAGCAGCGTTCAATGGATATCCCGCCCCACCAAGAGACTCGACCCAAGGCTTTTTATTGGCCTGGCAACCAACCTGGGAACAAAGGGCCGTCACCTGGGACCGATGCTACCAGAGGCACCCGTCAACGGGCACTGGGAACGGTCAATAATTACGCGCCAGGGAAGGGGTTAACGGGGCACTACCCTCATCCCATTCATCGTGCCCCAACGCCTAGGACACCTCTAGTCCTAATCTCTCCCAATCAGTGAGCTTTGATTGGCGTTGTATATAGAGGTTCCAAAGCCTCTCTTCTGACGCATGAGGTAACTGCCAGGTCCTTATTTGTAAATAGAAGGAAAAGGGGAAAAGAGTGACACGATAGAAGTAGGCTTTTTTTGTTTTTTTTCTTTTTGTATAAGTGGGAGAGATAGGATAAAAGTAAAAAAAGGAGAAGGATAGAGTATAAAAAGTAAGGAATAACGCACTTAGTCTGGAACCTCGTTTCCGACCAAATCGACAAGGGCGGCCCTACCAGGGGTACCCAGAAGAGGTACCCCTGCCGACATAGCTCGAAAAGTCAAAGGTACACACAAGCTCTTTTCCCGCGACAAGAGGGCGTCACCTTTCCTCTACCTGAGAGAGAGAGAGAGAGTTACAAGGAGTTACAAGGAAAATAAGTACCTCAAAGGCCTTGCGGCCCATATCAAGGAGGCAATTTTTGCGGTTTCGATTCTTAGCATGTACTGATTACTTGCTATGAGATCATCAACTTTTCAAATATAATTTGTCAAGTCTACTCTTGAACTGTTCAACACTGCTACTCTCAACAACCCCCGCTGGTAGTTTATTCCATGTGTCGCAAATATCATATGTGAATGACTTACCCACCGAAATGGTATTGAATCTGGGCAGCTCCACCTTCCACCCGTGATTTCGAGTCATATTCCGGTTGAGGGTAAAGAATTTGGTGGAGTCGACATTTTCAAATCCTTTCAAGATTTTAAGAGTCTCTATTAGACGACCGCGCAGTCTTCGATTCTCTAACGAATAGAGATCGAGTTCTTGCAGTCTTTCTTGGTATGACTTGTTCCTTAGTGATGGGATCAGTTTCGTGGCCCTGGCTTGGACCTTTTCCAGACGATCGATGTCTTTTCGATAATGAGGAGACCAGAACTGAACAGCGAACTCTAGGTGAGGCCTCACCAGCGAGTTGTACAAGGTCAAAACAACCTCTTTTGTTCGAAAGCTGAATTGCCCTTTTGATGTAACCCGACAAGCGATGAGCCTTTTTTTTCACCTGTAAGCACTGCTTCGAGAATTTGAGATCGCTGCTAATCAGCACACCTAAGTCCTTCTCGACATCAGTAGACTCAAGACGCATACCTTGTAGCTCGTAGCCTGACCGGGGGTTCGCATACCCGATGTGCATCACCTTACACTTGTCTAAGTTGAAAGGCATCTGCCACTTGTCAGCCCACTCGCCGATCATCCGTAGGTCATCCCTCAACATCTCGATGTTTTCGGGATTCGCTACATTAGCTCCAAGTTTTGTGTCGTCGGCAAATTTCGCTAGACGACTCGCCAGTCTTTCATCTATATCGTTGATGTAGATGATGAATAATAGAGTGCCTAGCACGGAGCCCTGAGGGACTCCGCTAGTTACTGATGACCACTGAGAGGTGTGGCCTTCGATGGTAACCCTCTGTCGCCTGTCCGACAACCAACTTTCTAACCATTTTGCGACCTTTCCTCTTATCTCCAGGGCATGTACTTTCACCATCAGTCGGCGGTGGGGGACTTTATCGAAAGCCTTTTGGAAATCCAAATAAAGTATGTCCACCGCTCGACTTCTGTCAAACTCACTCATTATACCGTGGAAGAATTCAAGCAAGTTCGTGAGGTACGAGCGCTTTCTTCGGAAGCCATGCTGTGTGTCTCTCAACAGGTCGTGAGACTCTAAATGATTCATTATCCTATCCCCTATGATGCCTTCCAGTACTTTGCCCACGATTGAAGTTAGACTTATTGGTCTGTAGTTTCCTTCTTGTGCCACGGTCCCCCTTTTTGTGGATTGGGGTGACATTGGCCATACGCCAGTCTGCAGGTACTTCGCCACTGTCGAGCGATGAGTTGAAGATCTCAGAAAGATGAGGGCTCACTTGATCTTTCACCTCACGCATTACTCTTGGCAGAAAGCCGTCAGGACCTGGGGATTTGTACGCATTTAACTGACCTAGCCTCCTAGCAACCTCTTCGGAAGTTTTAGGTATTGCTTCTAGTGATTCTAACTCGCGATCTATCACTATCGGCGGTCTAGGTATCTCTCCGCCCCTTTCCCTCATGAAAACCAAGGAGAAGTAGTCGTTGAGTATGCCAGCTATTTCCTCATCTGAATCCTGGAGAACGCCGTCGGCGTCCCTCAGGGTTCCGATGCGTTGGCGTACTGGTTTTTGGCTGTTCACGTACGCGAAGAACTCCTTGGGGCTCTCTTTGGAGAGAGAGGCTACAAGAATTTCTTCGTTACGCTTAGCCGTGCGCACTAGTGCCTTAACCGTTCTACCATGGGTCACATAGGCTTCATGGTTCATCGCACTACTATTCCTCTTCCATGCTCTGTGCGCTGACTTTCTAGCTTTAATAGCACTAGCGATTTCTTGAGAAAACCACCTAGGCTGAATGCTCGCTAGTCTGACAGCCTTCGTGGGAACGCACTCGGCCTGACGATCCATAAAACAATTTTTTAAGTCGTTCCATTTGGAATTCGTCCCGCCTTCGTTAGTTGGTTGCATCTGGCCAAGTGTCTCCCGAAGCCCATTGAAGTCTGCACGTCTGAGATCCAATTTACGTGCTCGTTCATTAGTACCTTGCATACATGGAGCACGTACACCAAACCTTACCATGTTATGGTCACTACCACCTAAGCACTCATCCACTGACAGGTCAGAGACGAGGTCATCTTCAGTGGTAAATACTAGATCTAGAACGTTGCCCCCTCGGGTAGGCTCGCCGACCCACTGAGTCAGAAAGTTGCTGTCAGCAAAGTCTACAAGCCGAGATGCCTCTCCGTCGCGCGTTCGGTCACTCCAGTCGACTCGGCAATTGAAGCCCCCTACCAGCAGCGAGGAGAGAGAGAGAGAGAGAGAGAGAGAGAGAGAGAGAGAGAGAGAGAGAGAGAGAGAGAGAGAGATGTAGTGATTGACTGTGTGTGTGAGACGTATGTTAGGATGCGCGGCGCCGATATGCAACTAGCTCTCTATGGATGCAAATATTTTGTTTCCACTCTCACTGCCTCATCCGAACGTCACCGACGACGCCATCCCCAACTTTTCTCTTGACGCCATCTCCACTGTCATTTATGACGTCATCCAAATGTCACTTATGATGTAAATTCCAACGTCACTCCTGACGTAATCCTCAACGTCACTTATGACGTGTCCCAACGTCACTTTAATGCGGAGGAGGGGGGAGGGGGAACCGACGGGAGCATTTCTGGCAGAAATTATTATTATTATTTTAAGGGAATCGAAATTGGTAAAATGATAAGTGAAAGCGTGAAAAAAAAGACTATCCCCCCCCCACCGATTATACTAATGCTGAGATTATTTGGTGCACCTGGGATCTGAAAGGCACGCAACACTGTTGAAGTTGCTTTCACTCTACAACACCGCATCCTTCCTCATATGAATCACAAAATCATTTAATAAAATTCCCAAATGGTCTACATATAACTCCATAACACATTTTAACTTCCCCAACTTCACCGCAGTTTACCTTAGCTTTATTAATTATTATATTGCTTTAAAGAGAATATTTTTGAAATAATTTATTATTTTTTTATATTTTGTATTTATGACATTCCACAAATTATATGATCACAAATTTTGCTCATCATTCACCAATATAATAAATCTGTAACTTGTAAAAAGAACCTATGCACACCCTGTACTGATAAATTTTATAGGATATCAACCCGCAGGAAAGAAAAATATAACTTACTGGAATTATCCCCAAAATGTGTTCGGTCTTTTTGCCTTTCCGGGTTTGGGTGATTTTGTCGAAGTCGGATTTGGTTTGAGACACCACGACGTACCTATTCGCCATTTTGGATAACGGGGGGATGGGGGAAGTGGGGAGGGGGGAAAGGGGAGAGTATAAATATGTGTGAGAATATTTATCCTCGAGTTTAAGGCGAAAACTAACGAGGGCATCTCCCACAGAAAGTTTGTAAGAATGGGGTAAGTGGAAATGCGTGTAAATACATAATAAAACATTCTGCAAACATTGAGGCGTCAAACTCCGGTTGTTGGGGTCAGGAGGGCAAATAAGCTTCACAGATGTTACCTAAAATCCATTTTATACAGATGATTATTCTCGCTAGGAATCGGAACTTTCCTTTGTTTGGAACCAAAACTTACTTAAACTAACCTTACCTAACCTAACCTAAGTATAACCCATATTAACTAAACTAACCTACGTCAAACCTAACTTAAGCTAACTAAACCTAATACTACCTAAAGTAAGCTAAGCCTATACTAAATTAACTTACGCTTAACCTAACCTAAATATACCTAAACTAACCCAAACCTAAGATAAATTAACTTAACCTAACCTAAAAAAATTTCCTTTACAACACTTATCTGGCGATTGCTTTCAAGGGCATACATCGCCGTAATTGAAAATTTAGCTTAGTACTAAGCGACTTTAAAATTCCCGAAAACTAAACCAAACAAAGGACCCCCCTCCCCCCCATCGCAAAAGGTAAGAAACAGAATAAAGAGAAAAAGAAGAAAGCACGATGCGCGCTGGATTATCCGACAAACCCCAAAGAAAAAAGTTAGATAGTCAACAAGCCTGTGTGCACGAACCCGTTCCGAGTAAAAGGGACAAACGGCAGCACCCAACTCGTCTCGGTACCGGTCCGCATTCGTCCCGATATTACGAATTCCTGCGGTAAGGCAAACAATTGGGAGCCCCAATTGAAACGGATTCACAGTATTTAGAGACCAAGATGTTTGCTTTTACAGTATTTGCCACTTTGTTCCACTATTTCTGCACTTTTTTTAATAACTTGAATTAGGTCTACCCTTTATTCACCCCACAGCTTAAAAATGTCTAGGTTGGATTAGACTGAATGCTAACTCTTCAATCATTGTAACGATAGGGTCTTTCTGCCCAACCCAGAATGCTGGATGGCTATAATCTGGAAAGTACCCCAGCCTCTTATTATCTTTCGGGAAATTAATTCAACCTTGTTTAGCAAAAGATAAAACAAAAAAACAAAACAAACGAACCATTGATTGTTTTGTTTTGTAAATTAAACACCCCTTTTAAAATAGTTTAGTTATATTATATTTTTTCCCTCGCGCAGTATAATCGTATTGATGGCACATTACATGTACCATTATCATTTTTAATGTTATTATTTTTATCATTTAAGATGTTTCCTATGGCTGCGGTTCAGAGCTTGCTGGAGTCTACACACCAAAGTTAGCATCTGAGTAGCACCAAAAGAGATCGAAAGGTCATCCACGTAGCGCGAAACAAAAAAAAATCTTCCAGCAACACCAGGGTGATATCGTTGATGTTCAGCGCAAAGAATGTGACACTGAGGACACTTCCTTGCGGGACGCTTTCATCCTGCCATAATGGGAGGGAAAAGGCTTCCCCACTCCGTAAGTCTCGCAGAAACTCTCACACGAAGATTGGAGGCGTCTCCTCTGAAGACCATCGCGACGAATTACTGCCCACGAAATAAAAAGCCTCTCTGATAGCAGTTTCTATCCGGATCAGAGCATCCGAAGTTGAGTGGAACTTGCGAAAGCTGTACTGCAGTAGTCAGATTGGCTTCCGCTGTACAGGAAATCATCTAATCTAAGATTAACAAATTTCTCAATTAACTTGGACACGCAGGAAGTTAGAGAAATTGGCCGAAAGCTAGGCTGGGTAGTGAACTGCCCCTCCCCTCCCCCCCACCCTTCTCCACCGGCTTGTGAAAACCAAGAACTGGAGCCATTCGCCAGGAGTCTAAGACGATACCATCCGCCCAGATCGTGTTGGAGAGAGTTAACAAAAAGGTCATGCCTCACTCACTCAGATGTCAAAGCATGGCGTATAGGAAATCGTGCGGACCATGTGCGGTTTCCACGCACGAAAATAGAGCGGAGCGCAACTCATCGTAAACAGGTCGCTAAATGGTTCCCCGCCTCTAGAAGTAAAGTTCAGTCAGAAACTTTCAGCGTGCCCATGAAGTGCTCTAAAATACTAGAAGAGCAGCATTCTGGCTAGAAAATGCGGAGAAAGCGGTCGCTTATTGGCATATCGCTTCTTCCTGAGGTCCGTCTCACACTCGGAAGCCCACCAAAGAAGCGGACGGTGTGCAAAATGACCAAACATCCTAAGAATGGTAGTTAGGCCCATAGCGATGATGGTGCAGGGGGGAGAACTCAATGTCCTCATCAACCGACCTAAACTCATCAACAAAAATAGATAAATACAGGTATTTTCTGAAATGCGGGCCACCGAGCCCGCTCTAAGCAGCCCCGAGGTAGTTTCTCTAGCGGCAACGGCCCATAAAAATATATTTCGATCAAAAAGTGATCATTCCATCAAGGACATTCAAACGTCGTGGATTGAACAACTGTGATAGGCATAAAGGGGTTTAGCTTCCATTGTCCTCCTGAGGGAATCTATCAAAACTGGCAACTCTCTACGACAGCGCCCAAGTCGCCTGCTGTTTCTTCTCTTGAAGAGGGCATCCTGAGAAAGTTTAGAGGCGGCTACGTTCGGACTATAGAGGGAGCTGCATGGAAATGGCGCCCAGAAGAAAGATGGTTAAGTGGAAGACTCTTCAACAAGACGAGATCTTGACAGGCAACCACTAGGGGTAAGTAGGGCGAGGTTACCTCTACGCAAGACAAAGGGCCGCTTCAGAGCAGCATCCTCAGAGATAGTGAAGGGAAAATCACTTTCACTATGAGATATATGTGTGGTAGAAGCTGTTATTTATAGTTTGACTGTTACATCATCGGGCGTTCTGACCGCTTTTATTTACCTCGAGATGAAAACGCTCAACACCAGCCATAGTTGCCAAATGGACACATTGAACAGGCTTGACACTACTCAGGGCCACTTCTCCCGGCAAGTGGCCACCTTGAACTAGCTTGTCACAACTCTGCACCACCTTTCACGCTAAGTGGCCAGTTTGAACAGGCTTGGCACCACTCTACGCGCCAGTTTATGCCAAGTGGCCAATTTGAACCTGAGTGGCACTACTCTGTGCCACTATTCCCGCCAAGTAGCTACCTTGAACAGGTTTGGGACCACTCAGCTTAGCACCACTCTACACCATATTTTCAGCCAAGTAGCCACCGGAACTTCGTCGTAAAATGTTAGAGAAAAGACAGATTGAGGGCAGTGGAAGAGGGGGGGGGGGAATGCAAGATGTTAAAATCCACTATCCCCCAAATGTAGCCTAGAGGCAAGGGAGTCAACCGCTCCCACCCCGACCAGGGATTAATGGATGAAAGCTAGTCCGCGACTAGTCTGAAAAATTAGGCACCGGGTAAGGGTGAAAAAGGGTTGTACTGAGAATGACCAAAAAATGGGTTTTATGGAAATTTCTAAAAGGAATAAAGCCCAGGTAGCCTTTATCTCGCATGAAACTGTAAGCATCAGTGAAGCAGAGAATGAATGAATCTCATACTGGTACTAGGTCTAATACTCTATAAAGTGCACCCCTTGAGGGGCTAATAGTGTAGGACTAGAGATTACAAATACCTTCTTCTGTCGCCTGTCGTAAAAAGCGTCTAAGGCATTATATTTTTTTAAAAAAATGATGCTTTAGAATCAATGAGGGCATCTGCCCCGGAAAGTATCTTAGAAGGGGATTGTTAAAGAAAGGGCAAATTTAGGAAAGTGCAACTTACCTCCCTTTGTACGTTCTTGTTGGATTTTAGAGCCTTACTTATTGTTGTATTGCTAGGTTGGAGTCATGAAACCTTACTTGCCACTATGTATAATGTCAAGCTAATGTCATTGAGCCTTACCTCCGGATACTGTGCAGTGAGTCTTTGGGCCTTATCTCCAGCTGTACGGGCAGTCTTGATTAATGAAGCCTTACACTCACTGTAGGGTCAGACCTATTCCATAGACCCTTACTTGTCGCTTTACTATCAGGTGGAGTCCCACCTTCCTCTTTAGGGACAGGCAGGAATCCCTAAGCCTTGCCTCCCACGGTAAGGTCAAGCTGATTTCATAGAGCCTTGCCTTCTGCTGTATGGTCAGGATGGAGTCATGGAGCGTTACCTCCCACGGTCAGATCAGGTTGATTTCATAGAACCTACTTGCTGCTGTATGACCAGGAGGGAGTCATAAGCCTTACCTCACACAGTAAGTACGATCAGCCTGATTACATAGAACCCTGCCTGCTGCTGAATGATCAGGGGAGAGTCATGGATCCTTACCTCTCACTCTAGGAACAGGCTGGATTAATAGAGGCCCACCTTCCTCTGAAGAGACAGACGGATTCTTGGAGCTTTACCTCCCAGTATAGTTCCACTGCTCCTCAGCATCCTCGCAGAAATCGATGAGCGGCTGCAGACACCCCAGCAGGAAGAAGTAGCTCATGCAGAAACCGCCTGACCAAACCACGTTGTTCATGTCTAAAGACGAATTGAAGACGATGATCTGAGGGGGTTTGAGATGTTGACAAGAATTACTCACAAAGGGGTACGATTAAACTATTCGTGCCCAATAAGGTGCATACTTGAATATGAATGTTTTTACATTTAAAGACAAGATCTGGCAACAGAATGGGAGTAAATTGTAGGAAATTATCAGTGTACCTGTAGTCACCAATTGCAAAGTGGAGTAGAGCCAACAAGGAACCTCACAAATTGAGCACCCCATTGGCCCTATTATATCTTAAAATGGGCACACAAACCAAACACTAAAATAGTATGCCATTTATTAATAATTAATTAATGCAAGCAAACTGTATACGAGGGGGAGTCAAAAAGTTCTCAGATAAATGGCATAAAATTTTTATTTGTAATAATACTGTAATCATTTTTCTACATAAGCTCCATTAACATCTATACACTTTCTTAATCTATGAATCCAACGGTAAAGACCATCTTTGTAGAATTCACGGGGTTGTCTCTGGCACCAAGTAATGACCTGCTTTTTTGCTTCATCTAATGATTGAAACCGGGTTCCTTTTAGGTGTCCCTTTAAATTTGGAAACAGAAAAAAGTCAGAGGGTGCTAAATCAGGGCTATAAGGGGGATGAGCAAGAGTTTCCCATCGAAATTCCCGTAGCTGAGATCTCACAGCTTTGGACGAATGTGCAGGGGCATTGTCATGGTGGAACAAGATTTGCTTGTGGAGCTTTCCTCGTCGTTTTTTGGCTATTGAAGTTTTCAGCTTCCTTAAAACTCCTTCGTAATAGCTGGATGTAACAGTTTTTTGTCCTTCTAAGAAGTCTATTAAAATAATTCCCTCCGAATCCCAAAAAACTGTAGCCATTATCTTCTTAACGGACCTCTCTGTCTTGAACTTGATAGGCCCTGCTGCCCCCCTTGGGTGCCACTCTTTTGATTGATTTTTACTTTCAGGATCAAACTGATACACCCAAGTTTCATCTCCCGTTACGAGGCGCTCAAAAAAACTATCCTAGTTTGCTTCAATCTTGGTCAAAATAGCCAAAGAAAGGTTGGCCCTATGATTCAGCTGGTCTTCTCGCAACGCTTTTGGGACCCAACGTGCTGAAAGCTTGCTCAGGCCAAGATTTTCAGTTAGAATTCCAAATGCTGAGCCATGAGAGATTTCACATGCATTGGCAACTTCATCAATAGTAATACGGCGATCTTTATCCACTAGATTCCTCATAAGCTCGACATTTTCTGGGTTAATGGAGGTGGAGGGTCTCCCTTCACGTGGATCATCTTCAACTTCTTCTCTGCCCCCCTTGAAGCGCTTAATCCAGTCGTAAACTACCGCTCTACATGGCGAAGAGTCACCATAAACCTGTTGTAGAGCGTCAATAATCTTAACAGGCTTCCAATCAAGTTTAGTCAGGAATTTAATGTTCGCTCTTATCTCAAAATTTGCCATTTTATGGGTTCAAAAAAGTAACCTTTTTGAAGCACATCTAATACAAAGAGTCTCGACAAATTGAATGACGAATTTTGTAGGAATTGTTCAGAAAACATGAAAGTCGTGTTTGACCCTGTATTTACTTGTACAAAATCGAACATTTCAATAATCTGGCATTTTTCTGAGAACTTTTTGACTCACCTACGTACTTGTAAATAATGCTAAAACGCTAGTCAATAATTAATGTGTCAATGCAATTCAAAATGTATACTTGTAAATAATGCAAAACCGCTATGCAATGAAAACAACTGTTCATACAAGTAATGAATCTGATATAGAGGAAGTGTGACCCGCCAGTTTTGACATGGATCCGCGAAAGACGAAATTTTTTGTTGCTACGAAAATCAGCCTGGTAGATATCAGTCAGGTTTTGAAATTCGAACACTCTCTTGGTGTACACACGCCCACACTAAATACACGAATATACCCTCTGGTCGAATAGGCTACGCCCAGCTCTCGGAATGGAGAAACGGAGCTACCCTTCTAATCTTTCGTTAGGATAAAAGGGCTTGTAAAAGACATACTAGGGCAGTCAGACAGAGAGAGAATACAAGGACATTGAGGCTTTTAACATTTATAGCCAGATACAAGAACGTGAGATTACTACAAACCAATAACTCAGCGATTTCCCTTGCTTGAAAACAAAAGGCGGTCATAAGACCAAGAATAAACCCCCCAAACCGTCATTTTTCTCACGTCCTTACATCCGCCAAGTAATAAGTAGGTTACCGTTAGCCCAGCCTATAAGTGGATAACCTGCCGTCATCTTGAACTTTCAATTGGAGTCGGATAGAATTCTACGGCATAACCAACTGCAGCCGATAAACCCAAGCAAATCACACACATCCTCCATATACCATATGTAGCCCAATTCGTAGTTGCGTGAGTAACAAAGAGAATCTCTTTTAGGCTGAGTAAGGAGGATGGGGGGAGTCGCGTGTCATGTCTGTAGCTACTGCCTCAAGCATTTGGGATGTGTATTTTTCACAAATAATCACTTACTTCATTTTCTTAAATATATATTATTCAGAGAAAGGTTTTTTCTTTTAGACTAATTAGTAGCTTCCTAAAACGGAACTGTCATCGGGGTTTTTTAGGAAGTGGCTGATAAGAGCTACAGTGTGCACGATCCTCTCCAATGAGCTAGTTCCAAACTCACAAACTACTTTCATTTTCCTCTTGATCAGATACGAATTAGATAAACCTAAAAACTATCGTAACCTACCCTCATCCTAACTTCGAAAATTGGAAAGTAACGTAATAAAAAGAGAAAACTAGGAGAAAACCGGCTTTATTTTTCTTAAGAAGAAAATTCTAACTTTGGTTATGAGCCACCCAAAGGGAAACCCCGCTTCCAATATGAGTGATGTTAAGCCGCATCAGGCGTCGTTAGTCGTCAGATGGAGTATCGATTCGGGTAAACAACACGGAGGTTAGCATACGCTGTAGAAACCCGTGGTTCGAAGCCCACATTAATCAGTAGGTCTTGAGAAATCACTGTTAAAACCATTAGCAAATTATTTGTATTTCGAATTTAAATTAGTTTGCAACTAATATGATGAAGTGATACAGTTATACTATTTTTCATTAAAACGAAATATTCAAATAAAAAAAAAGTGTAGTTACATCACACTTCAGAAAAAAATATCTGAGGTGGAAAATATAGAGGTCTCACTTATAGCTGACATTTTTTAATTAGTACTGATTTAAATAAAAATCTAGGCATTAATTACATATTGATATACAAAGTTTTTGCTTCTAATCAAACATTTCAGTAACACCTTTAAAGCACACGAGTTTTATCTAAATCGGTTAAAAATGGTGGTTATAATTATAAAGTGAAAATAAAAGAGACACAATGTACATTGTGATTAAAAATCAATTCCAAACAGTTTAATTTTTTTTTTTACTGACGTGCCATTTAGCTCTTTAATGCCATTCAGCATATGATCATTGAAGCAATGCCTAGAGTTCAACCTGGCACCCGAACCCCGATGCGTTCTAACCGCGAAATATCAACCCGACCCACATCTGGCCCCATGCAACGACTAACCCTTCCCGATTTGGCTTAACATCACTCATGGTGCCCCCGTAAAGGGGTTGTTAAGTATAGCATGGAAACCATGTAGCTGATGACATGTGGAGGACAGCACGCCATCCCGGCGCAATGCACGTGGAAAGATCTGCAAATCCATCTTTAACTCTTTCCAAATCTATCCCTACAAATTTGCTGCGGGAGATGTCCTCGTTGGCTTTAGCATTAAATTTTGAGAATAAAAAAAAATCACTTATTGTGCGAAGTGGTTTCCTCGACTAAATCGTACTTGATATTTTGGGGATGTGGGAAGAAGGAATAAAACGAAGAGATATGAAAGTTACATTTATGCACTAATATCGAGAAACGTTACTCCCTTTATGCAGGAAAAGAGCACCCCCTTCCCCCTAAATCGCCAAATAAAGTTTTAAAAGCGGGAGCCTATCTGTGACGTCATCAGTAAACAGTTAGTATTCGAGAAATACACATGAATTTGTCCAAATATTTCCCCTAAGTTTTTAATGCAGCTTTGTGATATATGATATGCAAGGGTGTGCATATACTTATTAGTACCTATGCTCCTTGCGCAAATTGTAAATAGAGATTAGTTAATATTGATTTGCTAACCCATTCAAAAAGCGGTATAAGTTATAGACCAAAGGAAATTAGGGAAATTAGTTTTTAGATTTTCCCTCATTTTTCTCTTGTCTTAATGACGTCAAGAATAGCCCACGTAATATTTTGTGTTTTGCTTATTTTATTTGTTTATTTTGATGACGTCATACGAGTAGCCTGCATGTTTCCTGTTACATTTTGGTGGTTGTGAATTCCATTGTTAATATATGGAATCTTTGTGAATTGGATTTTGACTAATTGATTCATTAGGACAGGTAATAAAAGCGGTAGAATTTTTTACCTGTTATGTAATGTGGCAGGCAGAATTAAATTGTACAGGATGCTCATCTCAATACTCTTTACACTATGGCTCGAATGTTATTATTTCAGCGAATTAACTCGATAAACAAAAATGCTCGTCTGATTTTCATGTGAAATTGCGTTTCATTAATAACAATTGCAAAACTGTATCGAGGAATCCGATATGTAAGTACACTTATTATAACCTAGGTTAGGTTAATTAAGTTATTTGATCATAAAAAAGTTAATTTTTAGACGAAAATATTTTTAAGCTAAATTGAGGCTGCTATTAGAGAATGTACTTTTTTTGCGTAAATGAGTATTTCTTGAGCTAATGCTATGCGAAGAAATGCTCAATAGCAATTTCATTTTAGCCGAAAGGACAAATTTTCGTCTCAAAACTCAACTCTGCTAACAAACTACTCCTCGAGATTTATAAATGGCTCTTCCTTCTTTAATTATTAGACGTGGTTGCGCAGGCGCAGAAGAACTGCTTGCACTCTTGCTCCCTAGCCCTCTAAGTGGTCTACTCGTGTTATGACTCTTATACACATTTCCTTTGATATAACTGCACCTTTTCATCACAAATTTTTTTTCAAGAACTTTCCGATCGAACAACCCTCGCTGGTTTCGATTTATCATTTAAAATAAATAATAAAAAAAATGCCTCTACCTGTTTAGGGTTGGGTAACGCCAGGAGTATGGAGATAGTCGTCTGGTAACTAAATTGAGGATCGATTATTAAACTTAACGAGCAGTTTTGCAAATCCGTTGCAATTATCTTCATTAGAATTTCGTTTAACTTATTTTCATGCTGGTAAAACTGGTAGACAACAACAGTGTCATCTCGTGAGAGAAGCCCAAAACAGCTCGAAAAAATACTCAATAAAATTACGGGAATAATGCTGGAAAGCCTATTTATTTTCATTTTTGTTCCTGTTTCTGAATTTTCCTTTACTTATTGTCGAAGAGCAATTTTATGGAATATTTTATGTGTTAGTTCTTTATTAAATCAACACTTGAATTTTCGTTCAAATATATATTTAAATATATAATGGCTACGTTAAGCTAATGTGTAATTTCAAAGATGAATTTAAAGTTTTTTGGGGGGGTTAAATGTCAAAAGAAGTTCATGGTCTTGTAAAGATGAGGCATCCCAATAAACAAAAAGATGACACATCTTTACAAGGCAAAAATACAAACTTTCTGGGAAGCCTATATATTATAAAAATATATTATTAAAATATATATAATTAAAAGAACTGAATTTTGGCATTTGACTTTTAACATTTGAAACGAAGCTTTAAAGATTAAAAAAAAATACTATAAATACAATGCATTTTTATTTGGTAAGACTCTAAAGTTACTTAAAGGTAATTCAAGAGTTTACTTTAAGTTTCCCTTCAGTGAGCAACCTCAAATGTACCGTTCTTATTTTGAAAATTAAATTAAGCCTTTACTCATTGATGATCCATTACCAGGGACGGCTCAAGGTACCAGCAACTCGGGCAGTTGCCCAGGGCGCGCCATGTGCTTAGGGGCGCCATCAAGTATCTTACAAAAAAGAAAAAGTGAAAATAATAAATCCAGGTCGAGAAAAACAGTATTACTGTTCATTGTTTGCTAAAAAGAAATAACCCGGGTAATAGACTTATTTATATTATTCTATATTTTTAGTTTTTTCCTGGTGAAAATCTTTAGAATTATATTTAAAAGGGCGTCGAACATCTGCTTGCCCAGGGCGCCAGCAACCATAGGGCCGGCCCTGTCCATTACGAATGATTAATTATAAGAAGCAAAAGTGTCTATTATGGAATGAACTGAAGTACAAATTTTGTGATGTTATGATGCAATGAACTAAATAAGTGTCTAAAATAGATAAATATGTCTGGAAATGCCAAAATTAACTGTGTAAAAAGTATAAACATGACGAATCAATTCGCAGTGATTTTTTCTCTTATAAATCAAAGATTTCCTTACAAAAGTGGATAGAATTTATATTATATTGGTGCCAAGAAATGCCTGTCACACAAGTAGTGAATATAGTGAATATTTCTAGAGTGAGAATAATAAATATGTACAGTTTCTTCCGCGAAATTTACACGAAACATTTTGAAAACAACCCCATTAAACATGGCAGACCCTGAAAAATAGTGCAAATTAGATGAAATTTGTTTTTCTCACAAGCCGAAATACCATAAGGGTAGCGTACCCCAAACCCCTTGCAGAGCATCTAGCCTTGTTGATACAGCGACTCTTCCATCTCTGGGGTATTTGGAGATTGCAGAGTCACGACGCAATGAAGATTCATTATTGCCTATAATTGCTAGTAATTTACAGTGACCAATGGAAAGCTTATTGCCAAATTCAAAGGGATTATGAATATATACGTCATACGGTCAATCACTCTTTATATTTTGTTGACCCTGCTCGTACTGTTCACTCTCAAGCTATAGAAAGCTATTGGAACAAACACAAATTTAGAATAAAAAGGAAATTTCTACATTATAATTTACAAGAGTTTATTTGGGGGGAAAGAATGAGCCAATGCATTCCTTAATTTGTATTACCTAATTGCTAGCCATACTCCTTTTAATGACAATTTTTCTAATTTCAATAAATCGTTTCTTTAAAATTGATTTTTTTAATAAACCAATTGAGTGAATGTTTTAACTCTATTTTAGGGATCCCTCATCTTTACAAAGTCAATTTAAGGAAGCCTCATCTTTACAAAGTCAATTTAAGGAAGCCTCATCTTTACAAAGTCAATTTAAGGAAGCCTCATCCTCGCAAGGTCATTTTAGCGATGCCTCATCTTAACAAGATCCGAATTTCAGTATTGTTTCCGAAATAATTAATTGCGACTTTATTGTGATTTAACTTTCCGTTACTTGAGTTAAATATTTTAATGCTTCGAAAACAAATAGAGAAAATCCTAAAGAAACCATGTCATTTGTAACAGCATTGAGAATATCAGTTAGCATTATCCTAAAAAATATAAAAAAACTGAACAATATCGTCATTAAATGATTTTATAATTAATTAATTTAAGTTATATCTTCGTCTACAATTATGTACATATTTACAAATATTTGAATTATTCGAATTAATATAAGAAAATTATATTTTTGTGGGATTTAAAGTATTTTGTAGTCGTTGTTTATAACACTTGAAATGAGGCTTTAAAGATTTTTAAAAAAACCCTCTAAATACAGTGCATTCTTATTTAGTAGGACTCTAATTTACTCAAAGTTAATTCAAGCAATTTACTTTAAGTTTCCCTTCAGTGAGCAACCACAAATGTACCGTTCTTATTTTGAAAATTAAATTAAATTAAGTCAACTGCCTAAATTCAGTTCTATTAATTATATATATATATATATATATATATATATATATATATATATATATATATATATATATATATATATATATATATATATATTAATAATACATTTTTATAATATATAGGCTTCCCAAAAAGTTTGTAATTTTGCCTTGTAACTATTCTATTATTTGTGACGTTAATTAGCATTGGACAGTTGAAGAGAGTAAACAATTGAATAATCTGCCAAGGCGAAAGCTCTCTACATGTTTTTAAATGTTAATCATTGTACTAAATACTGAATGAAATTTTCATTCACTATCAAATTTATTTATTAAAACTAAAACATAAAACTAATGAAGTTGATAGGAAAAGTTATAATAATAATAATATAAAAGATAGAAAAGCCACTAGGGCCTCTTAAAGGACTATGAAGTTAAAGAAAGAAATGGCAAGAAAGGTACGTTACTCCAAAGAGAGAAACAGCGCGTTAATGACCAGGAAGGTCGAGAACAAAACTAGGTCTCATTCCCGAGCACCTCAAAGCTATTCTCTTCCTCTGACAAGAAAACAAGACTATGAATGTCTCTGAATTAGAGAGAAAGATGAGGAATTATTGGGAAATCGATATAGAACAAGTTATTATTCTTCATTGAAAATGTCCTTGGCGATTAAATGTGTTCCGCGGATGATTCATGGCCATTTTTTTTAGCCATAAACAAGAAATGTAAATCATTATTTTCATTATTATAAAGCCTGAATGAGAGAAACGTGGTTTATTGCCATTACTCGAGTTTTTATAAGGATTAAATGGCGACATCGACTTCTGTAATGTACCAGTAAAAAATGTGTCTGGTTTTGAACATCCAATATATCACGTAGAGAGGCTAGAATGATAAAAAAATAAAATGATTCGAAAGAATAAAGTTTGTCCATTACACTATAATTTAGGAAGGCAATTTTCCTCACAGTTTGAATTTTTAGTTTGAGGTGTTACAAATTTCTGAATATGGATCCAGTCATGGCCAAAAGTTTCGACATTAGTTTATCGATAAGAATATAATTTAACTGTATTTTTTTAAAACAAAAATAATTATAAATGAAGTATATAAAAAATAAAAGTTTCGGAATTTTTTAAAACAAAAAGAATTCCAAATGATGAAAATTATAAAAAATAAATAAGATTATCGAATGTTTTGGAATTTTTTTTATAAAAAAGAATTCTAAATGGTGAAATTCAGAAAAAATAAATATGATTATCTAATGTTTTTGAATTTTTTAAAACAAAAAGAATTAGAAATTGTGACTTTCAGAAAAAAAAATGTATTAAAATTAAGGCATGGTTTTTGGGAGGGATTTTTTTCGTATATTCGAATGCTTGATCGAAGTTCTTTCTAAAATAGATTTTTCCATTATAATCTCTAGCGCGTTCCAGCACTCCGTCCGGCCCCAGCTTAGCCTCTCTTCCTTCCTTCAGATAGCCCGATTTCTCCCCTACCTCGTCGCTTTTCATACAACCTCTCCCACAACTTTCTCTGGTCAGCCTCTAATTTCACAGGGTAGAATGCTGACCTTCTTCTCAAGCCAACCACCCCGGATCGGGGCTGAGGGGGGAGGGGACATTGTTCCCTAACCCCTCAGCTCCGGTTCGGGATGGGTTTTTTTTTAACAACCTGCTTCATCCCCACCCATACCTTCCTCACATCCCTTTTCCTCTCCTCTTCACAACCTATATTTTTTACGCCGTGTTCAAGGTGGAGCCGCCATGCCGAAGGACTGCCAGGCCACCAGGCGGGAGGGGTGGTCCCGAATGGCGGCGCCTGGCTCTACCGGGCTTGTAAGCACCTCTCGCAGTGCGGGCAACTGCGAGAGGTGATGAGCTATTGCGTCCCGTAATAAAAAGAGGGTCACCATGCCCATGAATGAAAAAAAACACCAAAAAACCCAACCCCCAACTTCCCCAAGAAAATCGACGGAGCCGCCCTCGGGCAGCTCCACCGAGAAAATGGAGGTCCCCCCCCTTGTGCTTGCGCAAGGGACCCTCCATAACTCTTTAACCGGAGAGGAGGCTTACTCCTCTCCTACGCCTACGGGTGTAGGGGACTCCCCCTCACCCCCTTCTCTGGAGGTGCTTTCAGGCACCTCCCTATCTCCAGCGGCAGTCCCTCCTTTGCTTTCTAAGGGGACTGCCAAGAAAGCCAGCAGGCAGCCCATTGCCGACCGCCCCTCGTGCAAGCGGCTCGGTAGGGCAAACCCCCTTAGGGGGGAGAGGGAAGCCAGGCCCCTTCGGTCGCTTCCCTCAAAAGACCTGCTGGCAAAAATATTAAACCTTGCCGGGGTCAAGGCCTGTGCCTCCCCACTAAAGACTTATGACGCTGCCAAGGGGACCTGCGATGTCCTGGGAGGGGATGGCCAACTGGAGGCCCCTCCTGTGATAGACATGGTCCTTGAGGAAAACCAGCCTCAGACGGTAGGGCCTTCCATGGGGGGGAATTCGGGCTCGGCGCCAAGCACCGAACCCGAATCCGCCCCTATGCAAGGTCCTCCTCAAATGGCTGAGGGCTCCGAGGCAGTAAAAGGAGGGGAGGGATCTCCTCCGACAGGTGCCCCTACGACAACCAGGACCTTCCTTATTTCGGAGAGGGACCTGGCTGAGGCTGGTCCATCTGGCCTGGGGACTTCTGCCGGCGGAGGTGAAAAGCGGGTTCATTCCCCGCCCTCCTCTCCGAAAAAGAAAAAGAAAAAGACTAAAAAGACAAAAAAGACTCGGGGCTCCTCTCCATCCGCGGGGGCTGCGGGGACGGATGGGTCTGCTGCCACTCTGGCAAGCGACCAAGCCAAGATCGGCACATCCGCCCCCTCTGCCCCCCCGGTTGCGGAGCCCCTGACAAAGAAGACTAATACCAAGAGTGCACAGGGCGGAGCCTCGATGACATCGGGGCCCCTGATTCAGAGGTTACCTGGCGTTTTCGAGCCCACTGGCTTCAAACGCTTCCTCGTTATTCGCTCCACTGATGGCACCATGTTGTCCAAGGGCAACATGATCCATCAGAGGAGAGGATTAGCTAGTGCAATTGGTAGAGAGCCGAAGGTAACCCGTTTCTCGGACGGGAGCCTTCTGGCGAATGCGGCGAATCCCGCCGAGGCGGCCAAGATAAGTGCTCTTTGGACACTTCATGGCACCCCGGTGAGTGTGACGCCGCACTCTACCATGAACTTTGTGAAAGGAGTAGTTTATGCGAGGGAACTCGTTGACTACTCCATTGAGGACATCACCTTAGAGCTGGCCGACCATGGGGCGGTCAAGGTCGAGCGTGTGATGAGAAAACAGGGAGGGGCCTCGAGACCCACCCCTACACTCTTCGTCACGTTCGACTGTGACAAGCTCCCTGAGTCGGTGCGTGCCGGTTGGTACCGCTACCGCGTGAAGGCATTCGTTCCACTGCCGCGGCGGTGCTATTACTGTCACCGCTTCGGCCATACGAATCGATCATGTAGACGTGCAAAATCGGGGTCACCCGAAGTCTGTGTAAATTGCTCCAAGGTCGCACACGATAAGTCCAAATCGTGTGTGGCCAAGTGTGTCAATTGCGGAGAGCCGCACCCTGCTTCTTCGAAGCAATGTGGTGCATATCTCCTTGAGAAAGAAATCCTGGCCGTTCAGGCCCAGGATCGACTCTCATTCCGCGAGGCTAAAGACTTGGTCCTGGCGCGCCCGGCTCTGCCTGGGACGTCATATGCCTCAATAGTTAGAAAGGCACCCTCTGCTCCTGGCCCATCCAGGCCAACGAGCACGGTTGTTTCCGCGCCCATTCGGAGCCCTTCTGCGGGCTCTACCCAACCCGGGCGCTCCCCTGGTAAAGCTGGCGGCAAAAAGGGTTCATACCCTGCCCCGGCTAAAACCAGGGCTCCCCCCTCTTCCCCCAGCGTGACTGTTTCCCGTAAGGCGAAACGGCCACGTGCCTCCACCGAGTCGTTAGACTCACAGGAGGCAACACCCCTGAAGATGGTCGCTAGGCCATCTTCCGGGGTTCCTAAAGCTGTCCACCGAAAGGAGGACAGCAACAAAGGAGCTTCGGCTCCTTCGCCCACGCCCCGAGGTGGAGCGAGTGGCTTGGAGACGGTGGTTCCTCGAAAAGAGGGCCCCCCGCCTCCGAAGCCGCAACGCCCGCCTAAGGTTTCGAGGCGGAGGGAGGAAAAGACTCGCATGGCGAGCCCAACCTCCCCCAATAAGTCCTCGAAGGCGACAGCGCCTTCAGCGCTTTGTCCGACCAACAGCGCCCGGGGTTCTGCCCCCGGGAAGCGTACGGCCATTCCCGTGAGGGTCTTCAATTCGAGGAGGGCCCCCGCGTCTCCTCCGAGTTAGGCCTGGAGGGCATATTCCTGTAATGGAATTGCCGTGGACTCCGGGCCAACTGGGAGGAGCTGCGGAGGCTCGTCTCGTCCCGTTCCCCGTTAGCTATTTTTTTGCAGGAGACCATGCTAGGTGCGTGCCCCCTCCCTGCCCTCCCGGGGTATAAGGGTCTTGCGACCCCACCACCGCGGGATGGCCGGGCTGGGGGATGCGCAGTTTACACCCGGCATGATGTCTCCGTTCTTCCTTTCTCTTTAGATACCTCCTTTCAGGCAGTGGCTGTGCAGCTGCACCTGGATAGGAGGTATACTATCATTTCTGCGTACATTCCACCGTCAGCTGACTTCGACGCGGGGGACTTCCGCCGCGTCGTTGCACGGTTGCCGAGGCCCTATCTCTTGCTTGAAGATCTGAACGGCAGGCATCCTCTCTGGGGAGATTACTCCATAAATCCCAGGGGACAAGTCCTTGCCGATCTGATCGAAGAGCTTGAGATGGGTGTCCTAAACGTGGATGAGTTTACGCATCACTGTCCGAGAACCGCTTCATTTTCTTGCCTTGACCTATCTTTGTGCTCTTCGGATGCACAGCCTGATTTTGATTGGGGGGTGGTCGATGACCTCCATGGTAGTGATCACTTTCCCATTCAAATATCATTTTCAGGGCAACTGCCGCCTGAGAGACCACCTCGATGGTGCTTGGCGCGGGCGCGGTGGCCTGCATTTCAGGAAATGACTGAATTCTCTATCTCAGTCGAGGAGTTTAGGTCGGTAGATGAGGCCGTTGAGTTCTTCTCCGGCAACCTCATCGCCGTGGGCCTGACTACTATTCCTAGGACGTCTGGCCGTTTTGCACGCCGACCACTCCCATGGTGGTCGGCCGAGTGTGAGACGGCCCTCAAACAGAAGCGTTATGCCTACATGCGCTATAAGCGCCGCCCGAACGATTTCACTGTCGCTGAATTTCGTCGGGCTAGGGCTAGGTTCCGGTATATTTCGAAGCACGCCCGCCGCTCTTCTTGGCGGGCATACGTGTCTTCACTTAACGGGAAGACCCCTTTAGCTGAGGTGTGGAAGCGAGTCAAAAGGATTCGGGGCAAGTTCTCGCAGGACCCCCCTCCCGTTCTCCAGGAGAATGGGACCGCAATCTCGGACCCCGCGTCCGTGGCGGAATCCTTAGCGACCGCTTTTTCCGCATTCTCTGGCCGTGATGCTGCTCCGCCAGCATTCAATGCACGTCGTGATGTCGCGGAAGGCCGCCGGCTGGACTTTACCTCCAGAGGCGGAGAACCCTTCAACGACAAGTTTACTGTGAGTGAGTTGCGTTCCGCTCTCGCTTCGTGCGCGGACACCGCCCATGGTCCGGACGATGTCCCGTACGCCATGCTTCGACACCTGGGTGAGCGAGGCATGGCCTTTCTGTTAGATTTGTTCAACAGGATCTGGGTGGAAGGTCTTCTCCCAGACTCCTGGCGAATCGCTACTGTGCTCGCCTTTCGCAAACCGGGGAGAGATCACTCTACTCCGACCGGTTTCCGCCCAATCTCTCTAACCTCTTGCGTGTGCAAGTTGATGGAGAAATTGGTAAATGTTAGATTAGCCTTTTTCCTGGACAGCGGAGGCCATCTGTCTTCCGCACAGTGCGGCTTCCGCAAGTTCCACTCCACGTCGGATGCTCTGCTCCGACTGGAAAATGCAGTCTGCGAGGCTTTCCTTCGTAGACAGCACTACGCCACGGTCTTTTTCGATTTGGAGAAGGCCTATGATACCGCATGGCGATACAGTATCATGGAGACTCTCCACACGATGGGGGCGAGGGGACGCCTCCCAATGTCTATATCTGAATTTTTGCGAGATCGTCGATTCCGCGTACGGGTGGGGGGAGCACTCTCCGGCCCAAAGGAGCAGGAAGAGGGTGTCCCGCAGGGAAGTGTCCTCAGTGTCACACTCTTTGTCCTGAGCATCAACGGCATCACCTCTGTGCTGCCGGAAGATGTTCTCGCTACGCTCTACGTGGACGACCTTTCGATCTCTTTTGGCGCGGCCAAGATGCCAACTCTGGAGCGTCGACTCCAACAGGCATTGAACCGCGTCTCTCGCTATGCCGAAGCGCACAGGTTTCGGTTTTCTTTGGCCAAGACTAAGGTGGTGCACTTCTGCCGCCATCCACGGCTTCACCCCGACCCAGATTTGTTTCTTAATGGGGTGCGCCTGGATGTGGTTGAGTCGCACCGTTTCCTTGGTCTTGTATTCGACCGACGCCTCACCTGGGAGGCTCATATTCGCAGCCTTAGGGTCTCTTGTACCCGCGCCATGGACATTCTCCGTTCCGTGACGTTCAGCGCTTGGGGCGCTGATAGGGCTACTGCCCTACTTTTTTATCGATCCTTTGTTCGTTCCAAGCTCGACTACGGATGCGAGTTTTATGCATCCGCAGCCGAGCGTTTATTGCGGAAGGTGGATTCGATCCACCACACCGGCCTTCGCCTTGCGACCGGTGCCTTCCGCACTTCCCCCATTGAGAGCCTGTTGGTCGATGCTGGGGATATGCCACTCGCTCTGCGCCGCGTGCAGTGCATCACTCGCCTGTACGCGCGAGCCCGGCGCCTCCCTCAGTCGCCAACAGCTCTCACTGCATCCGCAGCTGATCTCGATGGTGCCTATGCCGCCGAGAGACGCCAGTCATACCCTAAGCCCTTTGGGTTTAGGGCCAGGAAACTCCTTCGAGAGGTAGATATAGCTCTCGGGCCGGTGGCGCCCCTGGTTCTGCCCAGGACGCCACCCTGGAGGGTACCACATTTGGCTATTTGTCGCCACGCCTCTGCTCCCAAAGCTTGTACTGCGCCGGGAGTATTGCGTTCGACCTTTTTGGAGCACACATCGTGTCACGCTGGTACCGTGCCAGTGTATACGGATGGCTCCAAGTCCCAAGAGGGGGTCGGCTTCCACGCCGTATCCCCTCTGTTTGAAGTCAGCGGGGCTCTACCAGGCGCTGCGTCTGTCTTCACGGCCGAGCTGGTGGCAATACACCACTCGGTACGGGAGATTACGCGACGTGCCCGGTTCGGAGACCGGATTGTGATCTATAGCGACTCACAAAGCGCCCTGAGTGCTCTCGGGGCATTGGAATCTCCGCATCCCCTGGTTCGCGATATCCGTGACGCCACGGTTTTGGCGAGCCGGGCAGATGTCGAGATTGTCTTCTGCTGGGTTCCTGGACATGTAGGAATTGCGGGGAATGAGCGCGCCGATGAGGGCGCCAAAGAGTCCGCGAGGACTCTGCGACCGGACCAGCGTTTCGCTCTTCCTCACACCGACTACATGGCAGGAATACGGGCAGCTCTTCGGACTGCTTGGCAAAGAAGATGGGAGACGGTCGAAGGGAACCTAAAGTTGCGTGCCATTGCGCCGCGACTGTTCCCATGGACCTATCCCCCAATGCCGCGGCGGCTTCAGGTTGCTTTCTGTCGTCTCCGAATCGGACACACTCGTGTGACGCATCGCTATCTGATGGAGCGCTCGCCTGCGTCGTCCCCCAGACTGTTCGGCACATTCTTGTCGAATGTCCCAGTCTGGGTGATCTTCGGGCACGATACCTGTCCCAGTACCGGCATGGGCGGGGTCGCTACCGCCTGTCCCTTGTGCTCGGGACAGATTCGTGCACATTGACTTGTGAACTTATTGACTTCTTGGGAGAGGCCGGCCTTCTCCCTATTATTTAAGCAAGGTTTGTTTGTTGTTGTTTTTTTTGTTGTTTTTTTTGCATTTGTTTTTTTTTGTTTTTTGTTTGTTTTTTCCTTTAGTTGCACGCTCCTGCGCCGGGGGGACCTCTCCCCGACGCACCAGCTTGCTTCCCTTCCCCCTTTTGGGGTGGGTTTTTTTTTGTTTTTTTTTGTTTGTTTTTTTTTTTCTCTTTAATTTATTTTAAAGTAGCCTAGAACTAGGCCAGTTTTAATACGGCGACTAATGCCCAAGTAGGCAGTCGCCAGATGAGCTCATAAAAAAAAAAAAAAAAAAAAATCTCTAGCGCGTTCCCTGACATTATAATTTAAGTACCGTCTGTTGTTGGCTTTTCAATTTTTCTAACATAATGAAACTTTTTGAAATTAAAAATAATTATGTGATATTCTATAGTTTTTTTAAAGAAAAAAGATTAGAAAAGGGAAAGGTTGAGAAAGATTTTCATAAATTGTCGAAATTAAGGCAAATATTTTAAGAAATTTAAAAACAAAAGAAAAGATTTCATCCTGTCGTTCAACTGTTATTTTTAACAAAAAAAAGGCAGTTTATGTTGAATATTTTCTTTAATAAATTGAATCGTTTACAAAAATATTATTTGATAAGTTTTAACCATCATTTAAATGGAATAAACTATCGTTCTAAAGAAATACTCAAACGGGAACAACTCTTTGACATTCGCAAAAGATTTGACGTAGAATTCATTAAAAGAAAGAAAAATCTCATTACATAAAACAAAAGAATCTGTCGCTGGCTCGAAGCATGTTGCATATTTTGTGAATAAACATAACAAATTGAACAAAATAATAAAACCAGAATTACAGATAAGAATATAAATGACAATATACTGGAAAAAAATGAATTGAATGACAATATTACTTTAACAAATGAAGTCGTGATTCAAAGTACTGAAATTATACAAAACGATATTGTTATTGAATTTGAAGAAATTAATTGAAAACAGATATTATTTTATGTAATAAAATGGTGATTAAAACAGATGAAACTATACCAAATAATATTATTAATGAGATTGTAGACGATAAAAAACAAAAGGTTTTTTTAAAATTAATAAACCAGGAAAAAGAAAAACCCGAAATAATATTGGAAACTCTTTCATCGAAGGAAGTTCGTGATATAATGAAAGAGGTAGTAATTAAACAAAAATCAAGAAAAAAAAGGAATTAATTGCTCAAAAACATTTTCAAACGAAAGAAAAAAGGAAATGAAAGAGAAAGAAAGAGCCGAAAAACTATTAAAATGAAAAGAAAAGAAAAAAGAGAAAGAATTAAATCCTGAAGCTTATAACAATAAAACATTTTCCCTTGCCTTTAGGCCTAGAAAATAAGCATGGATATGCGAAATAAAAACATAGACCAAAAGAAAATTATTAAGAGATACGTACTAGAATTTTTGGAATTTCTTTTAGACCAAATGCCGTTGCTAGAGCCGGATGGGCCGTAGACCGCAGACCGCAGACCGAAGATTTGCCTGCGAAGCGCAAGTTGATCCTGTAAGGAAGATTAGCGAAGCTGCTTCTTGTAGTTTTCTAATGGAGCCTTAACTACACTTATCTAGGTCAGGTGCAAGTTTAAAATAAGCTTAGCCTATGACCAGTTTTGCAGTTGAAATTATTATTCAGAATGCACCAGAATGCACCAGTATGTTTCAACTAACTCTTAACCAATAAAGCCTTTATTGTTGAACAAATGAATCAACATAGAACCTTTATCAAGAGCATACATTCTTTTCAAGTTTTATATGCACGAATATTGAAAGTAACAACAATCCGAAGAACTCTTAGGAAATGGCAACAACCATTACCTACATGGAACGGAAAACAACATGAATAAAAGCAATCTGAACTTAAGTAAGAGAGACAAAACTACTGAATTGAATCGAACTAGTGAGGGCAGTGATCATAAGCCAAACCCACGGAGAAAGGTAGCTGCTGAGACATTTGAAAGAGAAACTAAGAAATAGTCTAAAACCTGAAGTCAAGCTTAAGCTTTACTTCAATGCTTCCAGCAACTTTCAATAGACGATTATCGCCGAAGATTCTAATTTTGTCAAAGAATTGAACATATGTGCCGCCTAAAATTAACTCAAATTAGAAAACATTATATTCAACGACGAATGCCACATTAATTTTCACGGTATGATTCTGAAACAGCAAATGAACTCAATTACTCCTGAGAGATGTGTTAGTGTGCTCAGCTGCTATGTTTGCAAAGCAAAACCTAATTAATAGTTTCTTCAAGATAGGTCAACCTCACATTCCGCCTCTGTATCCATGACGTCGCTGAAGGATCGCCAGATTTGGCGCCTCTTCACTTTCTGGGAGTTTTGTCCGTCTTCTAAAATTCACCAACTCTATCGTCGAGCTGAAGAATGCTGTTCGAAAAACCATCGCTTCTATCAAACGCTGATATTTTGAAAAATGTAATTGAAAATCTCGTCCTTCGTTGTTGAGTGCAAATAAGAACATTTCAAAAATATAATTTTGTTAAATAAAATTTCAGGATTTCTTCTCGAATAAATTTAATTTTGCCCTTCTAGTTTTAAGGACTAATGATAATTTGTCGTTCACACCAAACACATTTTTAATAG
This sequence comes from Ceratothoa steindachneri, assembly GCA_963969495.1. Classification (NCBI taxonomy): domain Eukaryota; kingdom Metazoa; phylum Arthropoda; class Malacostraca; order Isopoda; family Cymothoidae; genus Ceratothoa; species Ceratothoa steindachneri. The sequence goes on along the minus strand of OZ018324.1, from coordinate 77,814,015 downwards.
TCCCCTTGTAGATGCCTTGACTTGTATATGATGAAAAATAAATATTTTTGTAAATGATATTGGAGTTTTATTATAATTTTCGAAGAACTTTTAAAATATCTTAATGGATTAGGTGTAACAAATTCTTGCTACACCCAAAGGAAGGGCATGTCCTCCCGGCTCTAATATGTACCTTGCAATGTGGTCTCAAGTGTAGCATAGGTCACCATGTCGTGACTGACATTTTGACAATTGTGTGGCCTCCCAGCACCAATACCCGCAGATGATCTACGAATTTACATATATCTTCCACATATTTTCAAATCCTCTAGAATCTCTACAGATCTCTCCTTACAAACTTAATAGTTCATCTTTGGCTCTCGGTTTAAGTTTTATTTTTTATAAAGTTCATCTCTAATTTACAAGAGAGCTTGATGTGAGAACTTTAGGTATATGTTTCCTCGTATGCTCATGAGACTTTTAATTGAGAAATTCTGAACACGTTTTTTTTTATTCGGTCTTAAGGGTTTGTTGTTATTATCGACTTCCACCAATGCAAAGGGAGCTAGGCTTTACTGGTCAATAAGGGATTTTTTGAAAAGTTAAATGCCTACCCAGAGATGCTTTGAGACGACTTTTATTATTTCAAAATAAGGTGTTAAAGTTGGATAAGAAGAATGAATTTGAAAAGAGTCTTCACACTACAACCTTAAAGTGATTTGACAGTACGTGTAGTGGAAACAAAGTTTCCTGCGACGCAAATTATTTGATAATAATAGGATTTCACCGCTGCAAAATAATGAAGCTAAGCATTTAGTTTATTCCTGTAAAGAGCCTAAAATACTTACCGTGAATTCACAAACACATTGCAAATTATTATACTTAAGAAGAGAGAAGTTAATTGGAAAAAGGTGAGATGAGATTACTAAAGAAAACGGACGGCACAGTTCTTTTCCCCTCTGCTTGAAAGATGGTGACCAATGAACACGTGTTTGTGCTTATAATGGTGTATCTTTGCTCTTTCCTTTGAAAATGTAGAACTAACAAATATGATCCTATCAGAGTGGGTGGCAAGATCTAAGTTCTACTCGACCTCTCCTCTGCCTTCGATACTATTGACCATACCGTCCTACTTGATCATCTCCACTCTTTCCTCGGCATATCAGCCCCCGTGCTTGACTGGTTCCGCTCTTACCTCTCGTCTCGTAGCCAATCCGTTGTGATTGACGACGTTTCATCCGACTCTACCCCCATTCGCTTTGGAGTGCCACAAGGCTCTGTCCTTGGTCCTCTACTATTTCGTATCTACCTTCTCCCTTTTAGTTCCCTTCTCCGTAATCTCGGTCTATCCTTCCACCTATATGCTGATGACACTCAAATTTTCGTTTTCGCATCCCCCACGTCTCTTGCCTACTCTATCACTGACCTCCTGGCTGCCTACTCCTCCATTTCTGACTGGCTCTCTACCAACTTCCTCGGGCTTAATCACTCCAAAACTGAGGTCCTCCTCGTCGGCACCCCTGCTCTTGTCAAAAAATCTAAATCTCTCTTTCCCTCGCTTACTCTGGGCGGTAATACTATCATTTTCTCTGACTGCGTTAGGAATCTGGGTTTTGTTTTTGATGAGCATCTCTCCTTTAAGCCTCATATCCGCAATGTCAGCAAATCCTCTCTATGTTTCCTTTGTAACTTCTCTCACATTCGCTCTCACTTTGATCGCCAAAGTCTTGAGATTGCTGTTCATGCCTTCATCACCTCACGACTTGACTACTGTAACTCTCTGCTTGTGAATCTGCCATCCTTCTCTCTCCGTCCCCTTCAACTTGTACAGAACTATGCCGCCCGGCTTCTCCTCCGTCGCCCTCGCTTCTCTCCCTCAAAACCCTTGCTGCATGAACTGCACTGGTTCCCTGTCAGATCTCGTACTCACTTCAAGATACTTCTCTTCACATTTAAGGCCCTAAACAACAAGACCCCGTCATACCTCTCTTCTGCCCTCTCGCCACGCCATGTCCCTCGGGCCCTTCGGTCATCACATGCACCTCTTTTGAATATTCCTCGTTCATCCCTCTGCTCAATGGGGGACTGCTCCTTCTCAATCTGCGCCACTAAGTTGTGGAATGCTCTTCCTGCTGAAGTCAGGTCTTCTTCCTCCCTCTCTTACCACATTTAAGCGTCTCCTGAAAACGCATCTTTTCAGTATTGCCTTCTCCCTCCTCTTGAATTTCCATTGGATTTCCATTCTCATCTCAGCCCAACGTGCGCTCTGGGAAGGCCTCAGGCCTTGAAGAGCGCATTAGAAAAGACTTATTATTATTATTATTATTATTATTATTATTATTATTAAGTAACACTCTTTCTAATCTCCACACTTCTAAAATGTGCATCAACCTTCCCCACAACCCCAAGTAGGGGGCAAGAGTCGTAACACGCCCATAGAATGCCACATCCGCTCAACCCCTCCAAGGGTCTAAGAAAATCGGGAAGGGGGGGTAAATATGGGACCTGATGACTACTTTAGTATCAACTTTTAACCATAAAAGTCCCAAACATACCCTACAAATCCAAGAGGGAAAAGATTCACCTAGACACGTGATAAATAGATAGACAAGGAGCGGTAAACAGACGAAAGAAAGACAAATCGACTAAAGCGGGGAGGGAGGAATCTACCGGTAAAAATATTTTTCCAACAACTTCCTCCTCAGGATTGAGTTCAAATCATGAAAAGGTTTGAAGTTTAAAAGAACTTAAATCGAACTTTTGGGTATTTTTAACATTTTAATTGAAGATTAAGGCTTAAAGCTACTATACTAAATTCCGCAGCCTCTCTTCAGCCTGAAAGGCTGTTGTTCTTCTTGGGCGCTCAAGGAAATGCGAAATCATGCCAGATGTGGAGGATCTTTTGAAAACGGAGACTCCATCAGAAATTATCGGATCCCGTTCGTTGTTTGAATCCGTAGTAAAAGGGTGCGTATCTTTGGATCCAGAGTGGGCAATAGATAACTCGAGAGGATATATGTGTTTATTAGGATACTGAAAAATTTGTTCATCCCCTCTTAGTAGTCTAACTATTCAGAACTTTTCATCGTCCCCAGAAACAAGCTCCAGGACTCGCCCCATCAGCCAAAACGGCCGCGTTTTTGTTGAGTTTTGAATAAGAAGTAATGATTTTTATCTATCAATATAGGATTAATGAAATTATTGTCATAAAAATTTGATTTATATATTCTCCTTGTCTTCCGATAAGACTTCCAAATGAGAACAAATACTCCAATACAGCACTAGAGGGGATGACCGTGTTGAACCTAATGGGCAAGTCTACCAACACTCGATCTCTCAAGAAAATATCTGTTAGCAAGTAATTGGAGTTTGTATCCAGCCAGGTCTTGACCAAGTTCTGTGACTTGGAATTCATTGACCTCTAGTACATGCTGCTCTCTTGTTGCTGGGCAACGGTAGTAAAGAAGTCATACTCCTCATCTTCGTTGTTCGGCTTTCACTATTGCTGCTCAATTCGCCCATGTGCTGCCTCAAGGCCTCTTCGACTTTACTTTCCATGCTTTTCCTCACCTTGGTGTCATACTTCTTTAACCACAGTAGGCAAAACTTGGGGTGAAGGAGGTGTCTAAACTCTTTTTCGATGTAGTAGACGAAGTCTTTTGACTTCGAGTCCTTGAACCTATAAACGTGCCATCTAGGAGTGGAATCATTATCAAAATGTCTTTCACAGAATTATGTCTAGCTTGCCCACGATGATGCGTAGGAATACCCTCTATGTTTGGGTCTGCTTCTCACCTAAGGAAACCTGAACACTAATAATTTAGTCCAAGAACTCTGCCATAAACAAAAAAGTTAACAAAACGTGCCTCATCAGCACCTTTTCCCAACATTTCAAGGTTAATTTGTGGATGATAACTATATTTTTAAGCATGACGGCGCACCTTATCACAGAGCAAAGGCATTAACAAAGTTCTTGTCTGACAATAACTTCAAACCTTTGGGACCTTGCCGGGGAATTCGCCAAATTTGAACCCAATAGAGAATTTGTGGGCTATAATCAAACTGACAGTTGATAAACAGAATCCATCCAATTGTGAGCAATTTCGGGTGCTCAGTGAACAAAAAATGGAGCGATATCAGTCAACATATCATCACAAACTTGGTCTCCAGCATGCTGACAAGAATTGAAGCGGTCCTGAAGAACAACGGACATCATTGTAAATATTGACTGCGTGCATCAATTAAGTATTTTTTTTAATAAAAATGATTTATGGTCTAAATTTTGGTATATTTCATCTTTAAAGTATGATACAAACATACCGAAACAAAATGCAACGTTTGATTACCTCTATTAATTTTCTTATATGAAAAAATAGAGTAGTCTCAAAACTTTGTCTGGTAAATTTGTTGCAATTTTAGATGCTAGTTTGGGCCCTAATGATATTTGGAAGAAACCTTTGGATATAAAAGTTCCCTCAGACATAATTTGGTATTTTTTTTAAATAATATAGATTTTATTATACGTCTGTTATATAATATATCCTATTTGTACACAAGCTAGCATTCTCAAGATATATTTCGTGGTTATGCATACTTAGGTGGGTGAAAATACTCGAAGCTATATTCTCGCGTCTTATACCCCTCCCGACATTCGTAGACGCCTTACTAAAATTCACAGTATCACCTATACAGGGTGTTTCAAAAATAGATGGCATAACTTCGGGATTATTTTCCCTATGTCTAAATAATAAAAATAGTTCCCATGAACACATGTCCGGAAATGTTTGGTTTGCGAGTTATAGGCTATTAAAACACATGCTAATCAGAATTCCTTTTTCTCCCACAGATGGCGTCTTTCAGCACAGGATTCCGTTAAACTCGATCAAGTAGTTGTCTGGATAGTGATGCATCGTGTAGTGGACATGTACTCAAATCAAGAGAGAGCGGATATGCACTTCGTGTATGGTTAAATTAGGCTAGGTTAGCCTATAGCCTAACTTAACCATACATTATGTGCATATCTGCTCTCTCTTGATTTGAGTACATGTCCACTCACGATGCATCACTATCCAGAAAACTACTTGACTGAAATAGTTCATGGGAACTATTTTTATTATTTAGACGTAAGGAACACAATCCCGAAGTTATGCCATCTATTTTTGAAACACCCTGTATATACAATTTAGAATAATTTTTACATTGAATTAAGTACAATCCTGATCATTCATTATATGGTTTCCTCTTTGAAAAACATTTTTTTAGGTGGAGTTATATTTATAAACCATATTTATATTATTCCTTACAGCAAAATTCTTTAGTTTTAAAAGCTACTAGGCAAAGGATAAGCGCCATTGTTCAGTAACTTTAGGATTTACGGCAGAGATGTTTTGAAATCGTACTTGAGGACATAGAGCTGGAGAGAGTTGGGGAGGCTCAGAGATTAGCAGACAAGCCATTCGGATAAGTCATGTTGCTCTTCCACCGAATTTTATTTTTAAGAGTCCGTCTGGCGACTGCCTACTAAGGCAAAAGTCGCCGTCATCACGCTACAGCCTAATACTAGGCTAGATCAAAAGCCAAGTAAAACATGTAAATAACCAATAACAAAGAAGATAACCAAAGGCTAAGAAACAAACTAAAATAACAACAACAACAAATAAAAAAAACAAGATGAGCAAAAAAATAACAAGAAGGAAGCGCGCTGAGGCGTTGAGGGTAGACCCCCCCCCCCTCCCCGGCGCAGGAACATGTGAGCTACAACAATAAGGACTAAGGAAGTGGAAGAGGCCAGCCTCCTCCAAAAAGTCATATAGTCCACGAATCTGTGGACAAGAACCCGTCCCGATTACAAGGGACAAATGGTAAATCCCTCATCGAAGGCGAGGTCGAAGGCACTTTGTTACAGCAAAGGAGGACCCGAAGGTACAGAGTTGCATTTTTCTTTAGAGATTTTGAAGCTTTTTGGGACTGCATTTGTGTCTAATCTGATTTGGCGAGAAGTGAGAGAAACAAGAAACAGAAAAAAAACGAATACAAAAAAAAAACAACCCTCATGAATTAAAAAAAAATATGAAAGGATTACTGGAACACAAATCATCGCTTAATACTAAGACAAGATGATACATTCTAAGATTCTAGAAACAAATTCTGTCAAATAGCAAAAATACGCCCGATTCTAACCCCTTTGCATTGTTGGATTGTTAATTTGAGAAGATTATGGCCAACTCTCTGAGCATTCATCAGCTCAAACTGTAATTCATTTGACGTATAAAATAGAGACATTTTTCAATGTTGACAAGGAAATGATAAAAAATCAATGTCTACATCCTTTATTTGCCCCTGAACCAAGGTTCAGGGACAAATAAAGGATTATAATCCTTTGTTATATTTTTCGTCACAGCAAGAATTATAGATTTGACCTCGCCTTACCAAATAATCGTTATTCCGCCGAATTTAAGATTATACGACTTCAGGGTCAACAGAAACATAGAATTGTCATCTGACCACATATTAGAAGTATATGGAAATGCTCATCCAAATGGTGAAGGAATCAATTCGTTGAAGGAATGGGAGGGTGAATTATTGAGTTCTTTAATGCGGATAGGAGCACATTGACCCTATAGCCTAATTTGACCCCTTTATTTAGCTTTGTAATAACAGTGCACATCAATTTAAGGCAAAATTGAATTATAAAAGTTGATCAAAAGGTCACTGTGCACTTTTATTTAATTTTTTTTTTTCAGATTTTACTCCTTAGTCCTTATGGTGGTTTTTAGGTATAAAAGAAAAAAGGATCCAAGCCTGTATTTATGCTAACGCCGGTCACTTTCAACATTGTCTATAAACTTTATACGAATATAATAAAATATAAGGAAAATATAATATATAAAATATAGTATAAATATAAGTGCACAGTGATTTTTTTATCACTCTTTAGTACGTATAATATTGAAGATAAATCGCTTTAATATATTGTGGTTTTGCCATATTTGTGTGGTTCCAATGTCCCTTTTTTGGCCTTTAAAAAACTCCTCTTTCTTGCCTCATGTGCTCATTTGCGTCAAATTTACTTTTCTCTTGTACTATATGGTTATATAGTCTGCAAAACAAGGTTCATGCATCTTTTTGCCTTCAAAAGCTTTTTAAAAGACAGAAATTAAATATGGCGAAAGCCCCGTCGTAGTTGTTACTACTTAAACTTGTATTTGCTCTGTTTTTGATGTGGTATGGCTTGGGAGCCTTTAAATTTTGAGATGGTTAGAGATTTGGCCTAAAAATCCCTTGGAGAGGTCTTTAACCGGGAGATATACTGGGTTTGATTGGGTGACGCTTTGTAGGTGGGGTTGAAGTGATATATATATATATATATATATATATATATATATATATATATATATATATATATATATATATATATATATATATATATATATATATATATATATATATATATATGAAAAAACACACACGAAGGAAAAGTGAAAAACGATTCCGAGTTCTTTCGTCTTTATTTCCAAAGACCTTATCAAGGAATAACACAAGGCAGGGCATACGTTGGCTTAAATAATAGCAAGAAGAGGGGGGGGAATTAGACCACCTTTCTCTTAACCCTAATTTAGGGGTACAATATCCTGAAACATATTTATTTGAAATTTTATATATGAAGTGATGATCGGGTCTAGCGTGAACAAACCGGGGCTAATGTTGAAGTTTGGGAACGTGTTAATCGATATACACTGGAAAATATTTCTGGAAATATAATTGCTGCATCTAATGACCGATTTGAAACTATTCCAGTTTATTGTATTGTTATGGTTATACATATGTACGAATATGTAAGAAAAGAGCAGATTGCTCGTTGTTATTACGTACATTGGTTTGATGTTGTTTTACACGAGCTTCTAATTCTTTCCCGGTTTGCCCATACTAGCATTTTTGACAATTGTTGCAACCTATGGAATAAACAATGCCTGGTCGCGGGGCCGAATTTTTGACCAGGATTCGATAAATTGTAGTCTCATAATTGAATCTAACATTTATGTTCAAAGGCCTCAGTAGACGAGGCATTTTATTTAAAATTTGGTTATAGGGTAAAACTAATACGTGTTTGGTCTGAAATTTGGGGTTATTAACGTTAATTTAATAGAAGGATATCTTGGCGGACTTATAACAATTGTCAAGAAAGTACAAAGGGCAGCACAATTTTATCCCTACCTTATATATTCTATCCACTTCTTTGTCTAGAGATTTTGGTGAGACTATTCTAAGGGCACGTGAAAACATAGAGGAGAAAACACTTAGTTTGATGCTGTTGTGGTGATTGAATAAAAATGTACCTGAGGATCTATGGATGTGGGTTTTCTATATATTTCATATTTGAAACAATGGTTTGTTCGATGAATTAAAATATCTAGGAAAAGGAGTGTGCGATCTTTTTCAACTTCTAATGTAAATTTAATCGAGGGCACTAAGTCGTTAATTTTAGATAGTAAGGTATTAATATTTAAATTATTGGACCAAAAGCATAGAATATCATCAACATATCGCATCCACGCTACGGGGTTTCATTAATTTGGGGTAATATTCTAGATTAAAAAAATTCCATATATAGGTTGGTGAGCAATGGGGACAAGCAGTTCCCCATTGCCATTCCATATGTTTAGCGATAAAATTTTCCATTAAGGGTAAATTTGCAGTTGTTGATACAAAGAGCAATGAGTTTAATGAGGACGGAAACGGGTATCGGGAGTGCAATAGTGACAAGGTGTTCTTCGAGAAAATTCAAGAGATCGGGTACGGGAACCTTAGTAAAGAGTTCCCTGTTTACTAAGGTTCCCGTACGTCAAAACTAACCGGACTAAAGTTATCAAAGTGAGGGAGCTCATTAAGTTTACTAATGAGGGGCATATTACTGATAATATGCGAATTGGAGATGGCCTCAACCAACAACCAAAGGACTTAAAAGGGAGGCTAACCATTTTGATAGAGTATAGGAAACATACCCAATAGGGCTAACTATGTGCCGCATCGGGTTATCAGGTTTATGGGTTTTAATAACACTATAGAGGTATGGAGGGGAAGCATTTGAAGATTTAAATTTGTTAATGAGGTCAGGGGATTCTGTAAGTAGATAGCAAACAGTTGAGGGAAATTCTCTGTTTCAGTAGGCTTCTTTCTTCTGTTTTGTCGAATGGAAAACCATTTATTATCTTATAACTTCGCCCAAGCAGGAAGCGGGGTATGACCTTTTCTTCGTGACAGAGACGTAGAAATTTAAGTTGATTCTTTAATGAATGGGCATGAAGCAATGTAGTTTTTTACCCTCTATAATAGGGTTTCAGGGTAGAGTGAGCCGCGAAGAAGTTGTTAAGGGTTAAAGGGTAGTCGAAAGGGGGCGTGGGATTATGAGCTTTTTCTGTTAGGTAAGGGTAATAATAAGACTTCCTTGATCCGCTAGAAAGGTTTCCTGGAGTTCCTCAACCCTCTTCAGGAGTGTTACATATATGACTAGGTAACCATCAATTTCTATAAAAAGAGAAATTTCAAGAAGCCTTTTTGGATAAGTTTACATTTAACTTAACAGAAAACGGGGAATGTGAATTTTCCCGCTGATCTCCGCCCATTCTTTTTTTTTTTTTCTCTCTCTCTCTTTTTAGAGGAATGGGTATACGTATACAGTGACGGCTCAAGGTACTAGCAACTCGGGAAGTCGCCCGGGGCGCGCCATATGCTTAGGGGTGCCATCAAGGATCTTCCCCCCAAAGAAAAACAATATTATTGTTCATTATTTGTTAAAAATCAACCCAGATAATAAACTCATTTCTATTATTCTAAATTTTTAGGTTTTTTCCTTGTGATTTTTTTTTTAGAATTATACTTAAAAAGGGCGCCGAACATCTGCTTGCTCAGGGCACCAGCAACCATAGGGCAGGTGCTGGTCGTATATGGAACGCTCCTGAAAAGGGTTGAGGAACTCCAGGAGACTTTTCTTTCTCTCTCTCTCTCTCTCTCTCTCTCTCTCTCTCTCTCTCTCAAAATAATTGGAACAGTAGAAATTTAACACCAATATTTCAATGAGCCATTATATTACGAATATCAACAATCCAAATTTCATTGCGTGTTTTGTTTTTATTTTAGATACATTTATTAACTTTATTGATTATTTGCATTTCATTTTCATATCGTGGTATAGATACTAAGATGTGTGACCTCACTGAGTTCGAAAGAGGGCAAATTGCTGGAGCTCGAATTGCAGGAGCTTCCGTCACCAGAACAGCTAAACTCCTTGTTTTTTCGAGAGCTACCATATCAAGGACCATGTCAGAATTCAAGAAGCAGAGCAAAGCCTCTAGCAGGGCTTCGAAGCTCGCTGAAAGAGACTGACCAGTGTTGAAACGCATTGTGATGAAAAATCCCAGGACAACTGCCCCTAAAGTGACTGCAGAGTTGAATCAACATCTCACTAGCTCAGTTTCGACCAAAACTGTTCGCCGTGAGCTCAATAAAACTGGATATCATGGAAGATCCGCCATCAAGAAACTACTGTTTTCTCATCAAAATATTCAGAAACGGCTGAACTGGTGTAGAGATCACAAGGGCTGGTCGACAGATCAATGGAAGCAAGTAATATTCTCCGACGAGCCCAGTATTTCTTCCTAGAATGAAGCACGGCGGAGGGTCAGTGATTGTTTGGGCAGCCATATCTTGGCATTCTCTTGGGCTAATCGATACCCTACATGGTAAGATTAACAGCAACGAAAATATAAATATTTTGGAAGATCAAGTCCATCACATGGTCCAGACACTATTCCATAATGGTGAGTGCTTTTTCAAAGATGACAATGCCCCAATACACATCATTCATGTGGTTAAGAATTGGTCAAGAGCATATCATTCGTAGCAGACATTCTCTCGACATCGTTCACCCACGCTTGACTCGAGCTCAGAAGTTACAGCCAGTTGTTATCGATAATCGTAAAAATAAAAAAAAATAATTAAAACTCAATGTTTTCTTGAAACAATAGATTTCCATAGAGATTTGGATTTAAATTCCAATCTATGAAAGGTTTCTGTTCTACAATATTCTTATAGGAACGAAATATTATCCAGCAACTTGGTCTAATATGAACGAGCCTGGTAGGTGTAAAAGACAAGCTGGCATCTCTTGTCAAGAGTACAATATAGTACAGATCGGTCTCTGGCTAATGTTTGCTGTGCACGTGGCTGTGGTTATTTGATTGCTGTTATTATGTCTCTCTGTGTGTAAAGATCAGTTGTGTTTTGCAGGGTTGCTTTATTTTTACCCTTAACTTAAAAATGGAGAAAGATATAGTGTTAGATAAAAAAAATAAGCCATTTGGGGCTAGAAATATTGCGGAAAAACATGAAATGCCATCAAACCGAGACGACTGAAGTTCATGTATAAATGAAGTGAGTAATTTTTATATTAAAACTATATTTCTGTCTTATTGTTAAATTATCAGTGCACATATAAGTCTGCTGTATGCATTACTTCTCTTACCTTCTTTTATATATGTCTTATGCGAATATATATATATATATATATATATATATATATATATATATATATATATATATATATATATATATATATATGCAAGAAAGAAACCCCTGTGTTAGGATCAATTTATTTGCGAAACCATGTTTTGACAAAGACCCCCGTTATCTACAATCGCTGGTGAACTAATGAATACAGAAAGATGCTTAACTTAGGGGCTCATAAATTTACAAGTCGGAATGTAATTATGGGGGTGGGGCGCTATGGGGGGAGCAGCGGTATTTTTGAGTAGAGGAAGTATAAATCCCCCGCTTAGTAACGGATTAGTGTTGAATTGCCCATCGAAGTATTTAAGTTTGGAATTTCCTTTATAAGAACTTATTCTAGTAGACACCTATGTATATAATTATAAGAATTATAAATTATTTTTGCATTATCAATGTGAATTGAATGGTTTTTATTTGACATGTGGAGAAACAAACTAAAAGAAAGACTACCACGGCGCATTTTCCTTCATTCTATTGGAGAATCTGCTGCTTTCACCAATGTATACTTGATTGCAAGTTTTGCATGGAATATAATACAACCCATGTTCTTTATCGGTAGATCTATTTTTAGAAGACTATTTCGGATCTTTTTTTCTTATTGAAAGGCAACATTGATGTTGTTTGCACGTGCCAACTTTTTAAAATTAATTAATTGGGGCGATTATGGGAATGTAATATAATAATTATTACATACATTTTCCTTAGATTAGCTGGTGAGTAAAGGTTGGCTCTGGCTTTATAAGGACATTTTTATCTTACCTAAAGGGATTGTGGCAGTTCAATAAATGTTTGGATGATCGTGTGAATTTCATCCTGCAGGAAACTAGGATCACATATGAACAGGGAAGAAACTACAGACCTTTTAACTGATTCATCTGTTTACCGGAAACCAACCAACTCTAATGCATACATTCACTATTTCGCATGCCACGACGAATCATTATTCATTAGTATAATCATTAATTTAATCAATATTCATTAGTTCACCAGCAATTGAAGATGACGGGGGTCTCCGTCAAAACCTAGTTTCGCAAATAATTCTGTCGAAGTTTAGTGAGTGGGTAATCCCAGTCCCAGTTCCTAGGCATATATTATAATCCCGCACCAAGGTGAAGCGGAGGTGAAGTGTAGCCAATACACCTACCGTAGCCACTTCGGGTGAATAAAAATAACCCTGGTGCGTCCCTTTTGATCAAAATTAAAATAATGATCCCCTGAGTATGTCCTCACTCAGTAAAAGCCAGTCATAGGTGGATTTGTGTAATATTGAGATTTAAGCCGAGTGGATTGCTTATTAATTGCCAAAGGATCGTCCAAAATAGTTAAACACACAGATACAAAAATAATATTTAATATACAAGAATTAGAAATATGAAACAGCGTACATAGGTATAAATAGGATTAATCTTTACACTGAATAAGTTACTCTATATAATGTCGTGGAGATTACACTTGAATTCTACGTACTCGGGTGCTTGCGTCTTAATAGCACCCAGCAGAATGAATCGAATAATATTATGGAATTAAGCACTGAATTAATCACTTGAAATAATCGAGGTTATGAGCTCGGGATGGAATTTCTAGTTAACGGTTAAACTAGTGAAGTTAGGGGAGGGGATAATTCACTTTTACGTTACCTTTGAGTTCGTAAGTATTTTGAGAATGACGGTGAAGATTTTCTTCTGGTGACGATGATCGCACTTAGTCCGGCCGTCTGAGGTTACCGAATGAAAAGGTAATCCTAGACCGGTGAGATAATGATCCTATGCTGGATCACGAAGGTGAGCCAAACTGTGGCTCAAATCGGACTTCTTCCTCGAAGTGCCTGTCCGATTATCTGGCTCCTGGAGTGGGTAGCAAAAACTGATTTCCTAGCTATTTCTAGGGTAATCCGCAGAGGGAGGTCCTGTGTAACCTCTTAATCTGAAAGGGAGGGTCTGCGAGAAGTTTTGCATCTACAAGTACCACGACGGCAACACACACATTCCCCGAAGTTTCTTTCTTACAACGGGCGAACTGTTTCCTTTGTGAGACTAGCTCTCCACACACAACGTAGGTCCAAGATCTTCTGCCTGACTCCAGGGAGAATTTTCTCTTTTATTTCCCTCACAAGCAAAAATCGAGAGAGAGCACCAGATTCTCGAAAAATTATTATCACTGCGCGAAATACCTTTTCATCTGCTGCCAGACAGAGTAAATCCTTCACACCTTCGAGCTATCCTTGCTCCAAGTCGCGGGTTACGACGGCGCGAAAACTCGGCTCTTCGTCGGCTCAGGTATCTTTAGCGGCAGACATTTTCCTGAGCGGCCGGCCGCAAATTTGGTCGTCTCTTTGGTGCGAAATGGGGCGGAGGGAATTCGATGCGAAAGGCGAATTTGGAATACGGGAGTGACACGCAGCTTGTGCCGGGGTATTTCTGCGTACACTAATGTACGTGGTATTTAGACTTCTACACATTCCTAACACTGTGGTTTCTTTTTTCTTTCCTGCATTTAAACGTACGTTACTGTACTTCTTTGGATATATATATATATATATATATATATATATATATATATATATATATATATATATATATATATATATATATATATATAATGGAGGATATCGGATATCACATTGACGTGATGCATATGAGTGGAAGATAATGGTAAACCACAATATTTGAATCAAGATTTTATTCATAACTATCGGACTAGTTTTGGCAACATGCCATTTTCAACCAATAATGAAGAAGCTAGGCAAGAAGCACAGTATATATAAGGTAAGACACATCCTAAACAAAATGAAATAGCAGGAAACAATCTGGCAAAAATATATACTCGAGTAAATCTGGCGTGAATAACAAACTAAACAAAATAAAATGGAACCGGAAACAATCTGGAGAGTTGCTAATCCCCAAAACGCATTGTGTCCGGGGGCTTATAGATACGATTGGCGACTCTATTCATTATATATTTGTTAAATTTGTATTGCCCTTCAGATAAATTGAAATTATCAACTTTGTTGATGATGATGGATTCCGCAATTTTCCTCTCGAAATAATTGTTTGATTTATAAATGATTTTTGCATGGTTAAAATCAATTCTATGGTCGTGCGTTTGCATGTGGGTAAAGAAACTTAATGAATTCGTACACCTTCTAATATCAGCTAAATTTTCTTTAATAAGAGGATGAAAGAACATTCAGCTGATATCAGAAGGTGCGTTTTGAGGATTAGCAACTCTCCAGATTGTTTCTGATTCCATTTTATTTTGTTTAGGATGTGTCTTACCTTATATATACTGTACTCCTTGCCTAGCGTCCTCATTGTTAGTTGAAAATGGCATGTTGCCCTGAAACTAGTCCGATAGCTATAAATATAATCTTGATTCAAATATTGTGGTTTACCATTATCTTCCATATATATATATATATATATATATATATATATATATATATATATATATATATATTTAAAGGCCCAAGGAAATAAAAATTGGTAACACAACCCGGAAAACACTTAGGAGAATATCACACGAACCAATAAAAGCTTAAGAAGGAAAATGGGAGATGTAGAGAACGGAAAGATAGGACAAACTATTTTAACCGTTATATGAAAATAAATAAAGAAGATGGATTTGAACCTGTTTCATTAAGCGCTCATCGTTTATATGACCAAGACGCTGATCCCCAGAGTTATATATATATATATATATATATATATATATATATATATATATATATATATATATATATGTACAGTAAACCCTCGATATAACGAACTATATGGGGTGAGGGGTCGTTCGTTAAAGCCGAAAGTTCGTTAAACCCGATGGGGGTTAAAAGCTATGGAAATGACGGACCAAGTTTGTTATGGATATGTAATACGTATGTAATTACTAATAAAATTAATTGGATTACACAACATAGTATTGATACGAACCTTGCACTGTAGGAGACATGTGACACACCAACACTCACTCAGGCTGGTCGTAATGCTTGCCTGTTAAACCCGATGGAGTTCGACCAGGAAATTTGGTTTGTTATATCCGAAATTTGTTATATTGAGGTTCGTTATATCGAGGGTTTACTATATATATATATATATATATATATATATATATATATATATATATATATATATATATATATCAATGTATGTTGGGTGCAGCTTCTCGTCTATAGTGTTTTGTTAAAGACCAGGTGTGTAGTTTGATTTTATCAATTTTATTTTGGAACGTTCCAATTGGCGAATGCAGTTTTTTTTTGTATCTGGTTGGAGAGTAAAGATCAGTTGAGGAAGATCCATTTTATTTTTTACAACTAATTTGAGTTTTGGCCGTGAGCTTTGGCCTTTCTTAAGGCATCTTCAGACGGAAGTCTTCGTAATTGTTGGGGCTGCGTTGATTTTCGTTCTTTGGTGCTTTTAAAGGTCAAAGTTGGAGTACCTTGTTCTTTTAGCAGAAAAGGTAAAATACTCGCTCGGAACTGGTGCGTTGAGTGTTAAGTTTGGGGCCCATCTCTTTGATGAGAAGAGACTCCAGGATCTTTAGACGGCGAAGGTCAGGGTTTCTTCTGAGTATGGTAGTGTTTTCGACCAGAGTTGCTCTTGTAATTTGTGCGTTATGCTTTTCTTTGTAGTGTGTTTTTATTGCTCCTTGTAAATGCATGGTTAGGCGCCGGCTGATGGTAGTAGTGGTCATACCTATCTATATATTGATTATTTGGATGAGGTTTGCAGTCCTCATGGAGGCAGTGGAATTTGTATACCACATTTGTAGCCTTTAAGATCGATTCCTTTTCTCGGGGGTTGTTTTTCATTAATAAGTTGCTTACTTTTGTGTTTTTATAATAAATTCGTAACGATAACTTGTTATTTTCTTCGATAGTGTTACTTTTTATGATATCTTGTAGTATTCTTTCGTCTGTTTTGTAACCATCCGTTATTCGGTTCTTGTGGTATTAGTTCTTATGGTATTAGTTTTCCTTTTTCTCTTCCCTCATTTAGCTCCAACTTGGAGTTGAGAATTTTCTTTTGTAATTTATCGAATTATCTGTTTGAGTATCCATTATTGATCAGGATCTGTTTTGATCTTCGAAATTTCCATTCTTAAAATATAGAGTTATATATAGATAAGACGTTCGATCTGTTTCTGTAGCCACAACGTTGTTCGCTCATTACTAACAGGCAAACACGCATGAGCGTAAACTGCCGGGCGCGCGCGGTGAAACGTTTACTCATGTTAAGTATATTATATGATAAAAATAGTGCGCATCTCTCCTGAATCTGCCTTCAATCTAAAAATAATAATAATCAGCAAGTAAAGATATTTTTTTCTGACACAATATAAGAATTTCAAACAATGTGCATCTGTATAAATTTGTGACAGGACATTTTAGCCAGGGCAACGTCCTGGATGATGATGATGATGATGATGATGATAATAATAATAATAATATATGCTCTACAAAGTAAAATTAAGAATATTGTGTACCGAGAAGTTTTCTAGCGCTACTGAACAACATTAAATTTAGTTTATAGAATGAGAATATTGCTTTGTGAAGAAAAAAACGAAAAAGATCAAATCTGTCTTACTTTATTTCCGAAAGCACTTTTTTACCTGGCAAACACCGGGTACTTCTGCTAGTATATATATATATATATATATATATATATATATATATATATATATATATATATATATATATATATATATATATATATATATATATGATGATGAAAATTAATGTAATATCGCAAGAAAAGATGAGGAATTAAACCACATTCTCCGAAGACGATTTAATTCAGAACAGTTTCAGTGTATCTCACACCCCTTTTTCAACTGACACTGGGTAGAAAATATAAGAGAAATGCATATAAGAATAACACAAGATCCCCTCTTTTTTTCCCCCAATCCCCTACTTGTGGCTAATCGGGGGGGGGGAGGTTTAGGCCTAAACATATTGAAGGGCTGACATTTAACTATTTTGTTTATATGCTTTCTTATTACAGGATTAAAAGAAAATTGACCCTCAGGTAGATTTAAATTAGGAACTGACGATATCAAGCTCGATTCTACGATTCTTCTCTTAACATAGTTAGCCAATTTAAATACCATTTTACTTCCATTGAAATCGATCGAATGATTCAAGTCTCTAACATGGCAAAATATTCCACTGCTTTCGCTGTCCACTCTAATATCTCTTTTGTGTTCGTACAATCTCTTGTCTAGATTTCTTCCCGTTTTCCCTATATAAACTTTATGGCAATCGTTGCATGGTATTGCATATACTCCTATGTTAGGGTGTTCTTTGGGTTTCCTGGCCATCATCAATTGGTTTAAGGAATTATTATATTTAAAGGCTAGATTAATACCTGCTTTTCCAAATATGTCCTTTAAACTATTTAATTTATTATTAAATGGCAATGTTATACATTTGTTGAAGTCGTTAGTACGGGAAGGCTTATTACCATAGAATGTTTTCCTAGCTGCAAAATGGGCAGACGATATGAACCAATCGGGGTAATACAAATTAGAAAAAATGGTCCTGATAATGACAATTTCTTCATCTAAATAGGAAGGATGACATATTTTGTATGCTCTAAGGAAAAGGTTAGAAATTACTGATTTTTTAACAGTATTATCGTGAAACGAAAATTAATGTATATAGGCATTCGAGTGGGTTGGTTTCCTATACACGTCAAGTTTTAATTCATGGTGATCTTTATTAATGAGGACATCTAAAAAGGGTAATCTATTATCATATTCCCATTCATATTTAAATTTGATGGAGACATGCAAATTATTCAAATTATTAAAAAAGTTATCAAAATCATGGCCATTAGGCCATACAGAAAATACATCGTCAATGTACCTTAACCATATAACTGCTTGCAAGAAAAAATCGTTCCGACAACCCTACTTACAACATCTTTAAGAAAGTCCAGTGATGTTCCGTTTAACATTATACACAGCTGTATATTAAAAGAACGTGTAGAAAACGCCAAGCGAGAATTGAACAATTTCCTATTCAAAGTGAGACGGTCAAGAAGAAATCTGTTTGATAAGTGCGGTGAACTTTTAGGGCATCATGCAGTTTCTGTGATTGAATTAAGTGTTCAGAATAAAATCCTTCATCATAGCAATTATTTGAAGTGGAAACTTAACCGAATTTTTATGAACAGTCTTTGGATTAAAGGTTCAAACCCCATTAAAAATATTCTGAATTTATCATCCCATGTACTGACTGTGATGAAAAATTTGCCTTAGGATACGGTTTAAGCTTTTCAATTAAGTCATGCGACGAGTTCTCCCTAGACCATTTAGTATCCATAGCCAAATCCTCACATGAGCAAATAAGTGATGAATTTCTTAGTGGCTGTATGCTTAGTGCTCTAAATTCTGAAAAATCTGACCAAATTGGTTTTCCCA
This sequence comes from Ceratothoa steindachneri, assembly GCA_963969495.1. Taxonomy (NCBI): domain Eukaryota; kingdom Metazoa; phylum Arthropoda; class Malacostraca; order Isopoda; family Cymothoidae; genus Ceratothoa; species Ceratothoa steindachneri. The sequence goes on along the minus strand of OZ018324.1, from coordinate 77,795,055 downwards.
AAAGATTTCAGATTGCGTTAAATAAACTTAAATTTAATAATAACATTGTTATAACCAAATCTGATAAAACGAATCAGTTAGTCATTTTGGACAAACATAGTTATAATGATAAACTAAATGAACTTCTTAATGATGTGAACACATATGAAAAGCTACAAAGTGATCCGCTCAATAACAAAACAAGCAGTTTCAACCACAAATTGAAGAGAATATTGAAAAGCGCAGATTTAATTAAACAATTCAGGAGTACGAACCCTTCACTTTCCTATATGTATGGGCTTCCAAAGACCCACAAAGAGGGATGTCCTTTACGCCCAATCATTTTCAATATTAATTCTCCCACTTATAAGCTCTCCAAATGGCTCGCCAAGCATTTATCTCCAGCAGTAGGAAGAATCTCATCTGCACACATTATGAACACTCAAGATTTCGTTGACCGCCTCAACCACTTGCAATTACCGGATGGAAAACTTGTGAGCTTTGATGTAAACTCTTCGTTTACCAAAGTTCCGGTTGACCAAACCATGGGCCTTCTGCGGGAAATCATGCCTAGACTTAATTTGGATCTTCCCATTTCTACGAGTAAATTTATCGATTTAGTTGAATTATGTCTCTCTGACAATGTGTTTCGAGTAAATAACGAGTTTTATAGACAAATATTTGGCCTTAGCATGGGAAATAGTTTATCTCCGATATTGGCATGTCTCTTCATGGAATATTTTGAGACTGAACTCCTTCCCACAATTTCTCCCCCTAACTTTATATGGTTAAGGTACATTGACGATGTATTTTCTGTATGGCCTAATGGCCATGATTTTGATAACTTTTTTAATAATTTGAATAATTTGCATGTCTCCATCAAATTTAAATATGAATGGGAATATGATAATAGAATACCCTTTTTAGATGTCCTCATTAATAAAGATCACCATGAATTAAAACTTGACGTGTATAGGAAACCAACCCACTCGAATGCCTATATACATTATTTTTCGTTTCACGATAATACTGTTAAAAAATCAGTAATTTCTAACCTTTTCCTTAGAGCATACAAAATATGTCATCCTTCCTATTTAGATGAAGAAATTGTCATTATCAGGACCATTTTTTCTAATTTGTATTACCCCGATTGGTTCATATCGTCTGCCCATTTTGCAGCTAGGAAAACATTCTATGGTAATAAGCCTTCCCGCACTAACGACTTCAACAAATGTATAACATTGCCATTTAATGATAAATTAAATAGTTTAAAGGACATATTTGGAAAAGCGGGTATTAATCTAGCCTTTAAATATAATAATTCCTTAAACCAATTAATGATGGCCAGGAAACCCAAAGAACATCCTAACATAGGAGTATATGCAATACCATGCAACGATTGCCATAAAGTTTATATAGGGAAAACGGGGAGAAATCTAGACAAGAGATTGTACGAACACAAAAGAGATATTAGAGTGGGCAGCAAAAGCAGTGGGATATTTTGCCATGTTAGAGACAAGAATCATACAATCGATTTCAATGGAAGTAAAATGGTATTTAAATTGGCTAACTATGTTAAGAGAAGAATCGTAGAATCGAGCTTGATATTGTCAGTTCCTAATTTAAATCTATCTGAGGGTCAATTTTCTTTTAATCCTGTAATAAGAAAGTATATAAACAAAATAGTTAAATGTCAGCCCTTCAATATGTTTAGGCCTAACCCCTCCCCCCTCCCAGATTAGCCACAAGTAGGGGATTGGGGGAAAAAAGAGGGGATCTTGTGTTATGCTTATATGCATTTCTCTTATATTTTCTACCCAGTGTCAGTTGTAAAAGGGTGTGATATACACCGAAACTGTTCTGAATTAAATTGTCTTCGGAGAATGTGGTTTAATTTCTCATATATATATATATATATATATATATATATATATATATATATATATATATATATATATATATATATATATATATATATATATATATATATACCAACCCACTCGAATGCCTATATACATTATTTTTCGTTTCACGATAATACTGTTAAAAAATCGGTAATTTCTAACCTTTTCCTTAGAGCATACAAAATATGTCATCCTTCCTATTTAGATGAAGAAATTGTCATTATCAGGACCATTTTTTCTAATTTGTATTACCCCGATTGGTTCATATCGTCTGCCCATTTTGCAGCTAGGAAAACATTCTATGGTAATAAGCCTTCCCGCACTAACAACTTCAACAAATGTATAACATTGCCATTTAATAATAAATTAAATAGTTTATAGGACATATTTGGAAAAGCAGGTATTAATCTAGCCTTTAAATATAATAATTCCTTAAACCAATTGATGATGGCCAGGAAACCCAAAGAACACCCTAACATAGGAGTATATGCAATACCATGCAACGATTGCCATAAAGTTTATATAGGAAAAAGGGGAGAAATCTAGACAAGAGATTGTACGAACACAAAAGAGATATTAGAGTGGACAGCGAAAGCAGTGGAATATTTTGCCATGTTAGAGACAAGAATCATACGATCGATTTCAATGGAAGTAAAATGGTATTTAAATTGGCTAACTATGTTAAGAGAAGAATCGTAGAATCGAGCTTGATATCGTCAGTTCCTAATTTAAATCTACCTGAGGGTCAATTTTCTTTTAATCCTGTAATAAGAAAGCATATAAACAAAATAGTTAAATGTCAGCCCTTCAATATGTTTAGGCCTAAACCTCCCCCCCCCCGATTAGCCACAAGTAGGGGATTGGGGGAAAAAAAGAGGGGATCTTGTGTTATGCTTATATGCATTTCTCTTATATTTTCTACCCAGTGTCAGTTGAAAAAGGGTGTGATATACACCGAAACTGTTCTGAATTAAATTGTCTTCGGAGAATGTGGTTTAATTTCTCATATATATATATATATATATATATATATATATATATATATATATATATATATATATATATATATATTAGGTTGAGGAATAAGTTTTTGTGGGTTTTTTTAATGTTGAGTTGATTTAAGTTTTGTTGACGTGATTTGTGCACATATTAAGAAACAATAATAAATAATATGAGCAAAATTTGCAAAGGTTAGGCTACGTCTCTTAACAGCGTAGACTATTAGGCTTTTGCTTAGGCTACGTCTTGAAGTTGATTAATAAGTCATTGCGGTTTATTTAAAAGTTGTGTTAATTTAACTTTTGTTCTGTACCCTCAAACTGGAATGTCAAGTTGAAAGAAAGGCGCATTTTCGACACATGTTGTTATTCATTTTCAATCAAGACGGGAACAATGCAAACGCACCCAAGGCTCGTCGCCATATTTTTGCTGTGTACGGAGAAAATGTTTTATCAGAAAGGACACCTCAATGGTTGTTTTCACGTTTCAAAAATGGTCATTTCAATCTTAATGACGAAGAACATTCTGGTCGCCCCAGAAAATCCTCGTCAATCGACTAGAGATTTGGCTGTAAAATTGGCGTGTGATCAGAAAACTGTAATGAATCACCTTCATTCGATGGGGAAAGTTTAAAAACTCGGCGCATGGGTTCCACACGCTTTAAGCGAAAGCAACAAACTTCAACGCTCCACGATTGCCGCAGGCTTGCTTGCTCTTCACAACACTACTCGTGGATATAAGGACATATTTCTTTACCGCATCATCACTGGCGACGAAAAGTATTGTGTTTATATTAACATAAACCATCGAAAATAATGGCCTAGCCCCAATATAAACCACTTCCGCGATTAAAGCAAGGACTTCATCCACGAAAGACGATGCTGTGTGTATGGTGGGATTGTGAAGGCATCATTCTTTATGAGCTCCTTGCGAACAACGAGATTGTCTATGCAGAACTCTACGTTCAACAAATGTATCGACTCACCGAAGCCATTCGTGAAAAGCGACCTCATCGACATTATGGATTTCTTCTGCAACACGACAATGCTCGTCCTCACATTGCCAATATGAAAAAAGACGCCTCCAAACGGTTTATTGGGAAATCCTGCCGTATCCTCCATATTCGCCAGACTTGGCTCCATCGAATTTTCATCTGTTCCGATCGCTCTCCAACAATTTGCGTGGCGTATCGTTCAATACTGATGTGGAATTAAGAACCTGGTTAGACGAATTCTTCGAGTCAAAATCTAGAGATTTTTATTGCAAAGGCATCGAAAAACTAGTTGAACGTTGGGAAGAAGTCGTAAATAACAACGGAGAATACATTATTGATTAAATTGCATATTGTTATCAATTAAAAATTTAGTTTTTCTACAATTGTTAATGGTGATTGTGATAGAACGAGTTCAGAGCTGCATTCATTTCAACTTCTATCACATTTTATTTAAAACCATGAGGCTATCCACGTGCATCTTCGATTCGAGGCTTGGAGTCTTATCAACAGCTACCGGACGCCAATGTTTAAACAAGGAGGTTATCGTCCCCCCCGTTCGCCCCCATACGCCGACCTCGCCAGATCGAGTTAGGCTTATGGACAGATAAGGCATTTTTCTCCGGCCCAGCTGTGCGTTCTCTCGAAGCTTCCACCCCATTCTCCCCCACGCCAAGGAGATGTCCTGGCTATTTATATGGAAACTTTACCACTAAGATCAGATTGGAGATCCAGATTTTCGTCGCGAAACATCACCACGACCCTCTCTCCCTTTGTGCGCCAAGGGACCTCGACCTCGAGATTCACCATCACTTGTCCAGAAGGAGGACAATATTCCTTGAGTGCCAAAGGTTCGAGCCTTTAGTGACGCCAAGTCCCCAAGGCATCCCCCCCCCCTGTTGTTCAAGGAGAACAGCATTAGAACAGCCATTGTTCGTTTTGAGCCCTTCGCCAAGAAACGGTTCTCATCCCCCCCCCCCCTGTTGTTCAAGGAGAACAGCATTAGTACAGCCATTGTTCGTTTTGAGCCCTTTGCCAAGAAAAGGTTCTCATCCCCCCCCTGTTGTTCAAGGAGAACAGCATTAGAACAGCCATTGTTCGTTTTGAGCCCTTCGCCAAGAAACGGTTCTCATCCCCCCCTGTTGTTCAAGGAGAACAACATTAGAACAGCCATTGTTCGTTTTGAGCCCTTCGCCAAGAAACGCTTCTCACCCCCCCCCCTGTTGTTCAAAGGAGAACAACATTAGAACAGCCATTGTTCTTGAGCCCGTAGACAAGAGACGGTTCTCATCCCCCCCCCCTTTGTTCAGAAGAGAACAACCTAGAACAGCCATTGTTCGTCAAGCCGTTCGTCGAGTAACGGTTCTCCTTTCCAAGACGCCACGTCAGGATCCTTTTATCCCCCCCTTCGGCTGGAACTCGCCAGCGGACCGAATATTCCTTCAAGTACCTTCCACTGCACCCTAATGAAGTTACGTAAGCCAAGCGTCACCTTTTGAGTATTGATCCCTTATTTGTCAATTCTATCCTGTGCTTTAAATGGTTTATCGAACCATCCCATCTCTTTAACTCCATATTTGTTTTACCTTTTTTTGATCCCTTAAATCCTTGGATTAGCCCGAGTCTCCACGACCCTTTCCATTCTGTTTGTCAATATTTTCCGTTTTTGTGTATTGTTTATAGTTATTATTAATAAAACTCTATTTTATTAATGATAGCAATATTATTATCCTTGAGCTCAGTTCCACTTCTTAAGCATTTTGAAGATACATAATATCGGCCGCCAGACAGTAAAAACGCACTCTAGAGATAATTAAGGAAGTTCCCTCAACGAATAGTGTTATATATAGTATCGTCGGGAGTCATTCTACGACATATATATATATATATATATATATACTATTTAATTTGGTATCAGGCGTGTAAGGTTTAACGCTATATCTTTGCAAACACTGGTCTCAGTCGAGTAAAGCATAGTGTTATTCGTTATAATAATAGAATATAGTAGTTCCCTTTTGTTTTAACGATTGCTATCCCCTTTTTTTTTAAACTTAAGAAGCTGGAGTAGCTCAAGGAACGGTTATAATAATTTGTTTGTGTTTTTTTGTGATTTTAGTCAGTGGTTATTTAGAGTAAGAAACCAAGTACGAATAGGTCAGTGCCCATATTTAGGTAGGCTAATTCTATAGAGGCATAATTCTTGTTGCGAGGAATTTTAGTTGGTTGACTAGTGCGCCCCCAAGTGCAAAGATGACTCAGTTTGAAATCTTTAAAGCGAAGGAGAGTCCTGTGGACTTTCCGGAAAAGAACTAATTGAGTACATTCAAGAGGAGCAAAGAAGAGAAATAGAAATCCAACGAGAAGAAAGAGGGGAACGGATAAGACAAGCTGAGCTTCAGATTGAATTAGCTCGGATTAAAGCAGAAGTTCAAAGAAAAAAGGTAGAAAAAGAAAGAGAAAGAGAGGAACGGGAAAGAGTAATCCAACGAGAAGAAAGAAGGACGGATTCGCGCCCCTTCCCAGGAAAGCTGACAAAGTTTCCGAGCCCCGTAAAACCCCAAAACTTCTTTCCCCAAAACCAACAACGGGACTCCAAACCTCCCGTTAAGACTTCTCCTCCATCTCTCTTCCCGAAGCGACCAACCATATGCTTCACCTGTGGTGTAGAAAACCACATGAGCTGGAATTGCCCCCAAAATTCTAGGCTTAAAAGCGGACCAGCCCACCAAGTTCACCAGATTAATGCGACCCCGGCTCCTTCGGTGGTGCAGACCCAAGCAGAAACTTCTCCCCCTCCGTCAGGCCACCAGGTAAATTTTGTTTTTGGTAAAAGTTCATCGGGAACTTTGAAATATGAGGAGGGCAGCGTGGACAGCTGTCGAGTATTGACTCTCGTCAGGGACACAGGATGTACGTGCTTCATCGTGTCCGACGAACTCCTCCCAGTGGCCTCTAACCACGAAAAATTTGCGGTGGTACATGACCAACTTGGGCGGGCGAACAGATTCCCCGTCGCTAGATGTTACCTGCAGTGTCAATATTATAATGGCTGGGCTGAAGTCATTGTAGCACCCATACAATTCTGTTCCGTACTTATAGGACAGAGCCCCCAAGTAAGTTTCGACCCTGTGTTTCAGGCCGCCCTTCCTCAAGGCCGAGATAAGAAAGAAGCCCAGGAGCCCGTCCCCATCAGAACCCCGATACCGTCCGATTTCTCGGAAACCTTTAACCAGGACTTTAGGACGGCACAAAAGGAGTGTAAATCACTAACACCCTTAGGTGATAAGGCCCCAGACAAGGACACGGAGACTGTCCATGGACCCCAAGAAAAAAAGAACCCCCAACGCGCCCATGGAGATACCTTCGTAGAACTGGACGAAGCATCGGCGATTGAAGAGGATTGCCCCGCGGAGTCCCTTAAGGTAATCCAGACAGTGTGCATCCAACCTGATGCCGATTACCCTCCTCCTTCCCTACCAGGCAAGTCTTTGGAACCCTCTGACCTGGATAGTGACGCGCAGCTGACACCACGTCCGAAGAGCCAGCTACAAGAACTAATTAAATGGAATCACCATTTACCCACCCTATTAGCTCTTTTCGAACAACTGCGCGAAAATGGCCTCACCATTGGCCCCCGCAAATGCCATTTTGCCCACGAACCCATTAAATATTTGGGTTTCAAAATAGGACGAAGCAAGTTAGGTCCCCACGAGAACAAGATTAAGGCAATCGCCCACATGCCCCTCCCGATTACAAAGAAGCCATTAAGATCGTTCCTAGGATCAGCTTCTCCCTATCAGCGATTTGTTCCGAATTTCGCTGCAATTTTGGCCCCCTTATGCCCCCTTCAGGAAAAGAATTTCTCCGATCGTTTACGTTGGAATGATGTCACTGTTTCCCATTTTAATCAGCTCAAAAGTAAGTTCATTTCTGCCCCCATTTTAAAGTTGCCCAACCCGGAAAAATCCTTTAGGGTTAAGACCGACGTGATCAACGAGGGCATTGGAGGTGTACTCCTTCAATACGTGGATGACAGAACGAGTCATCCAGTTGCATATGCTAGTCGTCAATTATTACCACGCGGAAAGAGATATGCCACTAGAGAAAAGGAAGCTCTATCAATTATCTGGGTCATAGACAAATTCAAGCTGTACTTGATATGTAAAGAATTTCGAATAGGAACCGACCACCGTCCGTTAGCCTATATTAGGAATTTGAGACACTCAAACGGCCGCATCATGCGCTGGAGTTTACTCTTGCAAGAGTATCAATTTAAAATAAATTATATCAAAGGTTCCGATAACCAGGTCGCTGACGCACTCAGTAGGAATGCGTTACCGAATAGCGTAGAACAATTGTATTCATAGGATTAGTATCTCCATGTAGGTATATACCGTCTTGTACGACTTAATTTAAGATTCTTTTGTAATATAAGTAATTAATGTATATGTCTGAATTTTGTAACGCTCAATGTCTAATTTTTTTGATGTATATATATTTGTTCTTATTAATTTACGTATAAATTATTTTGTCCCGTATGTACTAAGTTTATATCATTTCATTGTTCCATGCCTTTTTTTTTTATTAAGTTGTATTAAAGGTTATTTTCCCCTGTAATCTAAAGATCAAAATAATCATGTATTGAGGTAATAATAGTTAGGTGCAGGAAGATACGGTTGGTACAAGAAAACGAGTTCCCTACAACGGAGCTCTATCGTTGTCCCTTCTCTCTTTTTTTTTCGAAGTGACAACTTCCCCTGGAATGGAGGGGTGTGATAGAACGAGTTCAGAGCTGCATTCATTTCAACTTCTATCACATTTTATTTAAAACCATGAGGCTACCCACGTGCATCTTCGATTCGAGGCTTGGAGTCTTATCAACAGCTACCGGACGCCAATGTTTAAACAAGGAGGTTATCGTCCCCCCCGTTCGCCCCCATACGCCGACCTCGCCAGATCGAGTTAGGCTTATGGACAGATAAGGCATTTTTCTCCGGCCCAGCTGTGCGTTCCCTCGAAGCTTCCACCCCATTCTCCCCCACGCCAAGGAGATGTCCTGGCTATTTATATGGAAACTTTACCACTAAGATCAGATTGGAGATCCAGATTTTCGTCGCGAAACATCACCACGACCCTCTCTCCCTTTGTGCGCCAAGGGACCTCGACCTCGAGATTCACCATCACTTGTCGAGAAGGAGGACAATATTCCTTGAGTGCCAAAGGTTCGAGCCTTTAGTGACGCCAAGTCCCCAAGGCATCCCCCCCCCCTGTTGTTCAAGGAGAACAGCATTAGAACAGCCATTGTTCGTTTTGAGCCCTTCGCCAAGAAACGGTTCTCATCCCCCCCCCTGTTGTTCAAGGAGAACAGCATTAGAACAGCCATTGTTCGTTTTGAGCCCTTTGCCAAGAAAAGGTTCTCATCCCCCCCCCTGTTGTTCAAGGAGAACAACATTAGAACAGCCATTGTTCGTTTTGAGCCCTTCGCCAAGAAACGCTTCTCACCCCCCCCCCCTGTTGTTCAAAGGAGAACAACATTAGAACAGCCATTGTTCTTGAGCCCGTAGACAAGAGACGGTTCTCATCCCCCCCCCCCTTTGTTCAGAAGAGAACAACCTAGAACAGCCATTGTTCGTCAAGCCGTTCGTCGAGTAACGGTTCTCCTTTCCAAGACGCCACGTCAGGATCCTTTTATCCCCCCCCTTCGGCTGGAACTCGCCAGCGGACCGAATATTCCTTCAAGTACCTTCCACTGCACCCTAATGAAGTTACGTAAGCCAAGCGTCACCTTTTGAGTATTGATCCCTTATTTGTCAATTCTATCCTGTGCTTTAAATGGTTTATCGAACCATCCCATCTCTTTAACTCCATATTTGTTTTACCTTTTTTTGATCCCTTAAATCCTTGGATTAGCCCGAGTCTCCACGACCCTTTCCATTCTGTTTGTCAATATTTTCCGTTTTTGTGTATTGTTTATAGTTATTATTAATAAAACTCTATTTTATTAATGATAGCAATATTATTATCCTTGAGCTCAGTTCCACTTCTTAAGCATTTTGAAGATACATAATATCGGCCGCCAGACAGTAAAAACGCACTCTAGAGATAATTAAGGAAGTTCCCTCAACGAATAGTGTTATATATAGTATCGTCGGGAGTCATTCTACGACAGTGATGAATAAATTTGATAAAACCTCAAGAACTTATTCCTCAACCCATTATATATGAGAAATCACAAGACGTTTTCGTCTTTTATGTGACGAAACCAGGATAAAACATGATTTATAGCGCTCAATTGCAAGGTGGAGTAGAGTCAACAAGGAACCTCTCAAATGAGCACCCCGTTTGTCTATTGAAATCTTGAAATTGGGCCCACAAATCGAACACTGAAATAATATTCCATTTTGTAACAATGAACTAATTTAGAACAAAGCAAATACTTGTAAATAATGTTAAATCGCAATAATATGTATCAATGCAAAAATAGAATATGTTGTAATGAGGCAAGCGAAATCGTTGAGGTTCCACTCGAATGTAAAAGCATTCACACATTAGGAAACAGATATAAGCCAAAAGTCTGGACATAGATAACGGGGGCAATGGAAAACAGCTGGATACGCATAAAACGGAGTCTGATCTGACTAGCCAAAGTTAACATGAACCTGTAAAACGACGAAATCAGTCTTGCTATGGATGCCGGCTTGATAAGCCCTGTCAGGTGGCCAAAATGCAAATACTCTTTTGGTGCACACGTGCCTACACTGAATATACACACACCTTTTGACTCCACCAAGTAGAGAACACACGCACATATTTCTGACCTTATAAGCTCTGCCCCGCGTCCAGATTAAGAGAAGAGAAGACACGTCTCCTTACTTGGAGTTGGTATAAATAAACGGGCTGAAACATTTTTATCATTATTCATTCTTCATTATTCTCATTCTGATTTGTATATTAGTAGCGTCACGATTCCGTTTCTCGTCCTCAATCCATCCGTCCATAGTCCCAACAATCTGAAGCAGAAGGAGACTTACAAGAAACACGGAACATTAACACTGATAGTCTAACCTTAGGCGTGACCGCACAAACGAACCACTGAAAACTCAACTATTTCGCTTGCCGGAACTGACGTAGCCCTAAGCCGAGATTAAAGCCTACAAAGCCGCCATTTTTCTTTTAAGTCCTTCCTTCTGCCAAGCAATAACCAGGTTACCATTCGAACCCAGCCTACAGGCGGATTACCCGAAAGAACCCTTTGGAGTCAGACCATACTCGACTGTAAGGCTGCCTTAACCACCTTAGCCAAAACCCCATAAACTGGTAACCCATCGTCACCCCCAAACTGGTGACCACCTATAAACTACAAACCTATAAATTAAGAAAAAGTAGGGAATAGGATAAAATAATATAAACTCTTTTACCCGTTAATGAAAGGGAGGTAAGGATTAGGTTCAAATCCGTGTCATCGAGCGCTCTTCGCTTTTCAGCCCACTGCTCTAAGTAAGATGCCGTACATATAAAGAAAAAGAAAATATAAGCATGGTTAGATTTTAAAAGTGGTAGTTTCTTTGGGATAGACTCGATCTTTTTTTTTACAGATTGTCGAAATACCTTGATGATAACGGCCTAAGGAACCGCTGCCAATTTGGCTTCAGGAAAAAGAGAAGCACGGAGATGGCCCAAGGAGCCATCCTAGAGAAGATTGCGAAAGCAAAGAGAGAGAAAATGAGCTTAAGCATCGTCTGACGGGAAGTGTCAAAGGCCTTCGACGAAGTTTGGCAGAGGGGTCTGCAATTCAAGATACTCAGGCTGGTAATGAACAACGAGATCGAAAGGATATTATGCGATTATGTAATGGAGAGGCGTGCCTATTTCGAAATGGAGACGAATCCAGGCTGCCTGAACATTAAATTCGCCGACGACATCAGCCAGCTGATAGTTTTTCCTTACAGAAACGGACTCATGCAAGCTGGAGTGACTGGAGGAGAGATAAAAAGTATCAATGGATACGAAGAAAATGGAAAATTAAAACCAATAGGGATAAATTTAAGATGGTAACGTGTACAAGAGGAGCCTATCAGATGTATATGTCAAAGGACAGCGCAACAGATACGACAGAGATTGTAAGGTGCTTGAGCTAACCATTACAACGTCAGGTTACAAAGAGTACGTTACCGAGGGGGTAAATCGAAGGAAAAGCGGACTGGCATTACTATACAAATTAAAAAAAACTTAAGCATGATGAACAAGAGGAAGATTTACTAAGCCTTAATACAATCCTCGATTATTTATCCGACCATAACGATGTAAACGATCTCGAGGATCAACTTACTAAGACTCCAAAGAGTACAAAACAAAGCTATGTACATAATACCAACACTAGAAGAGAACTAAAAAGACTACGAGACCTTCATACAGTAGAGAGGCGAAGATAAAACTACTTAACAGAATAGTTGCAAACAGAACCAGGAAAGTCATAGAAAAGACAGAACGAAATAGGAATTGGTTTAGCCAACCAAATTGCCCAAAGAGAATGATGGAGAACACAGGAAGAAGAAATCTACCCCTAGCAAAGTAGAGGACTACTCGGCAACAATTAAGATTAATTAGATGACTGAAGCATCACCAATGAATAGTTTATAGACAACTGCAACCCAAATAGGAATGGAAGAAAATAGCTAAAGCGATAGAATCATACACCAGTTTAGTAATAACAACTATTAATAACGATTTCAACGCTTTATATAAACAAACACTACACTAAAAAAATGCAAATAGAAGGATATACAAAAACAGAAAAGCGAAGCAAACTTTTAACTTTATCACACTAACTATAACTACCTACAATATACAAAGATTAGTGTGATCTCTAGGTAAACTAGTTTCTCTTTGCAAATCTCTTACTTCCCTCAGTTTTAAGCAACTATTCTTCGTTAAGTATCACATTCACACACGTGACTAACAGTAGATACTTAGACAGAGGTCACGATAAAGAGCAATGATCTAGAATGGATGCAAGCTACTCATTGTAGTTCGGATTCCACGTTAAGCTGTAGGTCCCACAACAAAGTTAACTTTTTTGTCTCTTACTATATTTCCTCGCTGTTATATCCTTAAGCTTCCTTCTTCCGCTTCCTCTCACTCATACCCACCGTACCCAAAGTGCTGGAGCATACTTAGGCTCTGAACAGTGTGGCTGTGTAGGACTACAAAAGAGTACCAGGCCAAGCCCCCGCCCCCGTGCCTCCTCTTTGGCCACTATTTTTGAGGACCAAGGGAATTTGCGGGGTCGGGCAACGTTTTTTTTTGTCTCCCACATCTTTTCATTTTATTTCACACATCATCCAGAGGGTAAAGTACCACGGCTAAAGATAACCTAAAGAAGTTACATAAAACATTTAGCAGAAAGAAAAGCCAAAGAAACACCTGTGCTGAAACTCCTTTACTCATTAAGAGGATTAAGCACAGAGAATAAAAGAAATATATATCATGCTCTAGAAAGGGGGGTCCTAATCTACCTTCCCATCTCTATTAACACCCTATCATGTGCAAAGAAAAGAGCGCCCCCAAAAATTCAAAACAAAGCCCACGATTTAATTACGAACACCAAAACCACAGAAATGAGGAGTCAGATAGCTCTACACAGAGAGGCTAAGATTGAATCGCTTAACATCGTCGTAAAAAACAGAGAGGAAAAAATGAGAAAAATTTACAAACTTCTTCCAAATTTTGCAGAAAACACCATCACCAGTGTAAACACTCCTTTCAACTAAAGATTACCTAGTGGAATAACCCAACAGGGAATAGTGGAAGTACCATTGTACACATAACTATGAAAAACACCGAATCACGAATCCAGCTCTTTTGGAACTCACCCGAACGACACAAACAAGATAATATAAATATCAAGACTACAAAGATAATGGGACCCTAAAAAGTGACTAATCAAATTGACAGCCAAATTGAATAGATAAGAGTAAAAACAATAAAAATCAGTGGAGTGACAACAAAATTGCTCAAGTGTAAAACTTGAAAACATTAGAAGAACACACAAAACAGAGTAGAGAAACAACACGTCCGCATAATGACATGAATGCTACATTACTAACTAGAATGGAGGAATAGATAAAAGAAAACAGAGATTGGTCGGCTCATGGAACAACTTTACAGAAGTTGCAATTGCTTACCAGTATAGCAACATGGAAAGGTCATGGTTCGAATTACACGTTAATCAGTAGGTTCAAACATATTGAACTATTCCATTCTATCCTTCTCACCTAAGATCAACTTCTGTTCTAAAAAACTTTCCTTTTCACTCCTTTCCAGCACCTTCTCCTATCCACCTTCCACGGCCCCCACCCCTCTTTCTCCCTCTGGCCCAACCGGACGTAGTGGGATCGAGGGGGACAGGGCGCCGAGAAGCCTGGAATGGTCCACGGAGGGTCGTTCCCCTCCTGCCCCAACAGGAGCAGGAGGGAGGGGCCTACGATCGATACAACTAGTATCTTCTACACAAAAAAACAAGGACAAGAGAGTTCAAGAAAAGCCAAAATTTCATCGGAATTGAGAAAGAAAATTTCAAGAAAGAACAAAGATTTGCGTCCAGTGGACCGATTGGAGATTCTTGTTTCCAGTGGGCGGGTAGAGACCCTAAAAAGCGATCTATCCTGAATTTTTGCCTTTTTTTACATAATCTTCTACACTTTTTCATACCCTATAAGCAACATAACTCACTACAGGGCTCAGAACCACTCTAAAGTAGTGTGCAGTAAGCCCCGCAAGGAAGTCCCGTTAAGGGGTGCAAAGAAGGGGGGTCCTTTGGACCATGAGCCCAAAATTTAGTGGAGGCTCCTAATACCAGTAGGTGCATTTAGGTAGGGTGGTCGAAGAGTGCTTCTATAAGATATAGGTATTTAGGGATTTATAAGTGGTGCGAATGAAATAAAAGAGCCGTCCTGACAATTTCTTTTCAGATTGCACGGAAGGGCGAACTACAAATATTGAGTGAAGAAGGAGCCTCCTCAAAAACCCTGATCGTCTGGGGCGCTCAGTAAGGATAAAAAATAGTGGGAACGCTTTATGCCCAGGAGAAAGAGGGCAGACACGAATGCCTCCATCCTTAAGGACACTCGAGAAGATGAACAAACGCGAAAAAGGAAAGCTGATTGAAACATTATACGGATCTCTCAAAGTTGCTCTAATTAAAATGTTAGACGTATCAAACAGAGTTGGACAGTCCGCACCTCCGTACCTCCGCAACTTACGGAACTGCTACTTGGTTGTGGACTGTTAGTTGCGCAACCCTTTGCTCAAAAAGTTACAGATCTAGGGTTGCGGACCTCTCAAAATTCAGCTCCGGTACCGCTATTTTTTTTTTTTTAAAAGACTAAGACAACTGTATCTGCAAGCAAAGCAGCTATTACAAATTGAAGTGGCTAACTTTAGTAAGCTATACCATAAATTGTTTTGATTAGTTGTACATTTATGCAAAGAAACATGTAT
The DNA here is from genome assembly GCA_963969495.1 of Ceratothoa steindachneri. Lineage (NCBI taxonomy): Eukaryota > Metazoa > Arthropoda > Malacostraca > Isopoda > Cymothoidae > Ceratothoa > Ceratothoa steindachneri. Next base: position 77,779,683 of record OZ018324.1, on the reverse strand, counting down.
ATGTTCTTACGTAACGGTGAATAGTTCTTGAACTCAAAGTCAACTAGAACGTCATGATTGCGTGACTTACGGCTTCGATGACGTGACCCAATAGGTGCTTGACAGTCTGACAGACAACTGTGTAATGATGAACTACTGTCAGTTGAACGGACCTTATGCTGGCCCGTTTCGTGTTGTCAAACGCTATGACAAAGTGTATAAATTAGAATTCCCTAATGGACATCAATATACGGTATCAATAGACAGGGTAAAAACGGTAAAATTGCTAAAAATATTTAATAACGGAGGAGAGAGAGTTTTTCACAACCAACAAATAGTTAATCGATTGTAAATAGACCTGTAATTTTAGATGCACCGGAACAGAATGAAGGAGAATTAACAGAGAGTAATTAAAATAATTTCAGTAACGTAGAATCCGTTCCAGATACCCAAGAGAATGGTAGAAAAGCGAGCGTTTATACTCGTTCCGGTCGACGAGTAACATTTGCCCAAAGATCCTTCGCACCGTTATTTCTAAATATGTATTCGTGTAAAGCAAAATTGTTCATATAATCATTCTTAACCTTAAATTTTATTTGATCCATCTCTTGGTCCCTGGTTAGTTAAAGTCGTGTGTTGCATACACACGGAAAAAATTGTATTAAGATGATTGGTTCTCAAGAAGGATATTCAGCTCATACTCGTACATGCGAACACTCAATTTAATGTTTGTTCGTAGTGATGAATTGCAGCTGTTGCGTCCGAACGTTCCTAAGAACATCAGAGTAGAATTAAATATATTTGTATATATATGTATAAAATTATAAGATATTTGTACGAAAAATGTATTTATTTATAATGTTTAAAAAAAAAATCCGGTTCTGAGGGCGAAGTCTTGTGGTGTGAGGACTACATTATAAAATCGTATAGGACTCAAAAGTACCTCATCGATGAGCATTTTGTAGTTGCATAAAATTTTATAATCGGTTCACACGTTGAACCTTAAAGAAACATTGAACTGGAGGGAATCTGAAGAGTGCTCCTAAATGAGCGATGGTCCCTGAAGTTCGTTATACTTTCTTTCGTAAAGGGTCCTCAAAAGGACGGCTCACAACGGAAATTTGTCCATAGAACGGTCGGTCCTTAAAAGACAGGAGTTGGATCTTAATCTGGTGGGATCTGGGAAAGCGGGCAATCATGCAATAAGCAAGTAATTTAAAATACAAAATCTAAGCAATTTCGCTCAAAGACCAGGGGCGGATCCAAGGGGGTGGGGGTGGGTCAGTGCCCCGCCCTATGACCAGGGCGAAATTCCACACAGTGTGCCTGGCTTGCTTTGCTTTTCGAGTCGGCACCTCGCGTCTTGATTCACGGCGGACACACGGCGCGTGAGCTTGACTCGCTGACCAGTCGGATCGCGCATCCTGGCTCACACGCCTGGCTATTCCGCTATTTGTCAGCTGGCTTGAGCTGGGCATGTGCTCGCTGGCATCTTTCACTTTCGGAACTAATTCCAGCATCCTCTCTCTCTCTCCTCGCAACTACACCAGCATCATTTCCGCGTCATCCTCTCTCTAAAACACGACAGTGCAAAGTAAGTTATTTATTTATTATGTATTGTTACGGACATGGGGTGATGTGAGCGGCTGGGCTTTTCCATGTGAGGCATTAGTTCCGTCTCATTCGCAGGGCGCGTATCATGAAGCGAGCCGGCGATATGGAGATCACCTTGTTCTTCAAGACCAAAGTGGCCGAGATGAGTGGTGATTGCAAGCGTGATGTCAATGCGCTGGGGCAACAGCCAAACACTTCGACATCAACAGCCTGTAGATCCGACAGCGAAGCCGAATCTCCCCATGAGAAGCAAGAGGGCAAGGAACTCACTTCTCTTTTTTCGCATGGTACACTAAGACTCCCTACAGCTCCACTAGACGCTGCTAACTTTATTGGTAACAAGGCGGCCACAGACTCCGAGAAAGTGGTCTTAATCAACCAGACTGCCACGTCTGTCGAATCGCTACCCTTTATTAAATAAGGTGGTCATAAGAGGCGATTCCAACCAAGCTAGTTGAGCATCACATAACTCTAGCTGAAGTACTCGTTGCCTAACGAGAGTGGATACTGCGTTGCATGTGTGCTGTTCAGCGTAAATACGGGCGGAGTTGGAGACCGTAGGCTGGGCACCTTGGTGGTAAAGCTGATGTGCAGGTACAAAAAGCCACCGAACTGCAAAACAGTCACAATAAGCACGGATAACACGAGACAGAAATGACGAAAAAAGAGGGGTTTGTCGACACTTTTCGAAATCGGACGAGGGCTGTCGACACCATGCTACAGGCGAAGAAGGAGCGAATTGAGCCTAACCAGGGCCTGTTGGTTCGATGACTGAGAGCATCCTATTCTGCGGACTAAATGTGCTGCCTCTCCGTGGACATCAAGATGACAGTCCATTGGACCTCTCTATTCCGAGAAAAACGGGAGGAGTCTTCAGAGCGCTTCTGCGTTATCGAGCCCAGGGGGATATGCCGACGTCAACCGCCTCCTCACCAGCTTGGCCAGCCGAGCCAACTCCACCCTCATTAGCAAAACCATTCAGGAGGAGCTGATCGATATCACAGTTGGATGACACTGCAAACTTCTGTCCAAAAAATAGGCCCCTTATTCCAAAAGCGGAATTCATGCTATTTTGACATTATGAGCAGGTGTCACCATAATCATATTTCGCTTTACATGTCGATGGTTCTGCAAGATGTCTTAGCCGGAGTGTTAGGGGTATTTGCAGTGCTAATGGACGAGTAAACGAACGTCTCAGGGAAGGAGCAATTTACCATTATCATTCGCCACGTCGAAGAGGACATCAAGGAGGACTTTTTCACTTTTGTCCATGCTGAGAATCTCACCGGTGAAAGCCTGACTTAACTGTTCATTCGCGCCGTATATGGCCTTGGTTTGGACATGTCAAACTGCTGGGGTATCGGCTTCGACTGCGAGTGCCATGATGGGTACGTTCAGAGGTTGTAGGTTGTGCCGCCATCACCATGAAGCAATACACACTCGACAAACCGATCCACTGCTTTAATCACCGACTGAACCTGGTGCTAACCAAGGCCTGCTATGTGAAAAAAGGGAAACTCGCTCTTCAGATGCTCAACGAAGTCCATGACCTCATTTCCTCCAGCATCATGGGACGCTCCGGTTCTCCAAAATCGGCAAGCTTTCCTCAGGTAAGCAGAAGTCGGTGCTCTTGTCTCCCACCAGATGGGTTGAGCGGCACCAGTTAAAATATTTCAAGTGTTTCTCATTTTACTTAATAAAGGTTAAGTAAAATGAGAAACACTTGAAATATTTTTAACTGATGTTTCAATTATAAAACATTAGGAGATATTTGAGTTTTATTTTGACGGTATTTCTTTGTTGAATTTAAATTTATTGCAATTTCGGTCGTGCATTGCAAGTTCAGGAAGCGATGATGCTAGCTCAGCTAAAATTCGCCTGAACTCTCTTCGTTTATTTAAGGAATCTGGGCAGTAGTCTTTAAGTGATTGCTTGAGTAACTAAATAATCTCTTTTCATTCATCGCAAGTAAACTTTAAAAATAAACTGAAACACTGGAATTTAGAAATATTGAGTTAATATATATATATATATATATATATATATATATATATATATATATATATATATATATATATATATATATAATTTATATTAAAGTCTATAGATCATTCTTTCAATCCTATTACCTCAATAAATTTAATATAAATAGACAAAAATTAACAAAATATAAAAGATACCTTGTAGAAGGGCGCTCAGAAATAGGACAAATTGGGACATTTGGAAATAATCAAATATTATATGTTTGCAAGATGAGATCACTGATTAAAGTAGAAACAATTTTACTATAATAATGCAATTGATTTATTTTGTTTTAGTAATAGGTATATAATGGTGATTAAATCAAAACAATGTACTGTAAATTAATCTCTAAAAACTTATATTTTAGAAGCACTCTAAAATTAAATTCAATCCTAGAAGAGGAAAATATTAAATCGAACTTATTAAATTTTTAAATTGCTAACGATCCACGAATCCAGCAATTGGACTTGGAAGAAAAATTGGTTATTTTTTTCGCCTAACAAGAAGTCGCAGCCGGCAAAGGCGGTAAATTCAAGGGAAAAAACAAGAAAACGCCAACCAGCTTTGCCATTTCCCACGGGGAAGAAAATAATAAGTTTATTTGAAGCGACGCACAGACGACACATGTCTGGCTAAGTGCCCTTGCAGTGTTCCCCCCATGGAGCAGGGGGGCCGAAGTGAACTGAATGACATTCATCAATCTCGCCCCAACTATGTCAGTCCACTTTGATAGACATAATTGGGGACGTAAAGGAAAGCAGGTTTGAGGACTAGCCCACTGTAGAACTCTACGGAAGAGAACGCCCGGTTACGAGGCGATGCTGAAAGCTTTTGGGAAGAGTTCGCTCTAATCTCTGAGGGTAGTTTCCGGCCAAGACCACAGGGGGACACATAACCGTCCCTGTGTAAGTTGGAAGCAGCATCGATAACCAAACCCCAGACGGGGTGGAACCCCCGGGTGGGGGTAGTTGATTCCATCACCACTCATCATTAATTCCGCCACATATCATCCGTCTGAGGGGCCTCCCCGGGTCTATCCACCATTAATCCACTCCATCCCGCAGTTCATGTTCGCTGAATTCCTCTTGCAAAGGGGAAGGGGGGTGGCCCACAATAAACAACTCCATATAAAAGCTCACCAAATTCACCAAGAAGTAAGGATCAACGTAGAGGACTCTAAGGACTACAAGAAGAAACTAAATAACAAGAGGAAAAACAATGCAGAGGGGCTTCCCCCGAGGGGATAATGGAGCCTAATGGGACAACCAAAATCCCGCTACGCATCATCAGTGGTAGCGTTAGGCCAACATGGGAGAAGGTGTTTGAAGTGGTCTTCGGGAAACTGAAGATCGCTATGCTTCGCTTGCTCGAGGTCCCCACAGGATATGTGGCGGTCTGCGAGAAGGAGAAAGACGTGGAGGGAATTACGAAGGAGGAGGCAGTAGAAACACTGCGCGAGATAGGCCTTCAACCTTCAATCCCACCACAAATCCAAACGCACAGGAGCATTGTATGCAGGAAGCTGGACCCTTGGATTGGTCAACATACCAAAGAACAAATTAAAGAAGAGATAACGAAGAACCAATCATGGGCTAAAGTTTCGGAAGTCATAAAGTTTTGGATCAGGAAAGAAAATGTAGAATACTCGCATGTGTTCAAAGTAGTCTTCACAGACACAACGATAGCTTAAAAGGCAAAAGAGAACGGTCTTTTGCTTTTTAACGCAAAAATCAGCAGGGAGCAGATAGAAAGGGAAGAATTTACTTCCATTCAATTCTGCTTCCGCTGTTACAAGATGGAGAGCCACGCGACAAAAGACTGTCCCGAACCACAGGAGATCTGCTCAAGGTGCAGCGAGGCGGGGCACCACTGGCAGAACTGCAGTAGCCCGAGGGAAAAGTGCGCAACTGCAGACTAGGACATCGCTCTATGGCTATGGCCTGCTCTCTTAAAAAAGACCTAATAAAGAAGAAGGTTCAACAAAAGAAAGAGGAGCAAACCAGGAGGCAGAACACCACGTATGCGCAATCAGCGAAGGCAGTCCTCACAGAAACCGAAGCTAAGAAGACCTACATGAGACTCGAAAATGAGAACTCCACAAAAATACTGACATGCATATTATATGCGCATGTCAGAAATCTAACCAACCCAGGAACTTTTGCAAAGGAGCTGAACCAAATGCTGGCCAATAACGGTATGAGCGAGATGTGGTTCCCCGAGAACCCACCATCTGGAGACGTAATCCAGTTGCAAATGGTTCCCAAAGAAATGGTTAGCAGAAACCAGGAGACAGAGAAGTGGAACAATAAGGATATTGGACGGCCAGATCCCAGGACCGAAGCCAAAAAAGAGAGAGAGGCTGCCACCAAGACAGTCCAACCAAAACCACAGTGTGCGGAGAATACGATAGAGTCGGAGACATCCGACACCACGGACTCCTCGGACTCAGAGGGCTCCGTATGCGAAGCAAAGCCCAAAAAGGTAAAGAAGGTGAAGAATAAGATTGATGCCGACAGGATCAACCTATATTTATACGCCTCGGAACAATTCCCCTTCCTGAAGGACTGGGACTTGAAAAAAATCTGTGTGGGGATTAAGAAGAAATTTTACAAATGGGACTTCGATGCCCAATGCGACGAAGAAACGGTGGAAGAAGATTTACATAATCAAAGTATCGCTATGCACCGTGAAACCTTCGTTTAACTGTCCCCAACAGAATTAAAAAAAAGAAGAAACGGGAAAAGGAAATCAACCACCTGTAAACACTAGCACATCTACACAAGCCAGAACAGAGAATGGAAAACCAAAACAACAGGTTAAAGATCTTAACGCTCAATAGTAATGGATGGGAGGGAAAAGCCACGGCGTACGGCAATATATTCCGTGTGCTAGATCCCGACATCATACTGATTATGGAGCATGGTATCGATACGACCAATAAGCAGTTAAAGATACTAGGCTACAGAGTGATATCAAAAAAACATTCTCAGGAGAGGTACGACGGTGCTGCCATTGCCGTCAGAAGGAACCTATCTTTCAAACGCCTTCTGGATATGGACGAATCCTTCGTGGCGGTAGAGCTGCATACTTTTTTAGGCAAGCTCATAGTAGTGGCGGCATACCAACCACCTCAACGCAAATACCTCCCTCTAACAAACTTCTACACCCTGTTTGGCCACTGCAGAATGGTATTTCTTGGGTGAGACCTCAATGCCAGATGCCAAACGGCTGGCTACGGAAACACAAACGAAAGAGGACATAACTTGGAAATGATTATGAGAAGGAAAAACATTCAGCGTATAGGACCGGATTTTCCGACCTATTTCACCGTAAGGTCCGCAACGAAACCTGACATAATCATGACAAGTGATGGCTTCCCTTTCAATTACCGTAGTGAGGTAGGCCCGACAGTACTCAGCGACCACATATCGATCTTGACGACCATTTCTCTCGCGCCAATTCAGCTCCCAATTCCTCTTCGGAAAAGCTACGCTTTGGCCAACTGGGAACGCTACAAGGAATTCCTTGCCAGATATGAACCAGTGGGCCTGAACGGGGCGAGTCTGGAGAGGATCGATGAAGAGCTGGAAGCGATAACTGCCCGCATCATCGAAGCAGATCGCGAGAGTGTGCCGATGAAAAGGTACAAAACTCTCCCTCAACCCAGATGGATCGAGGAAATGAGAGAGATCGCTAGAGTGCACAGGGAGGTGTATGAGGAAACCAGGAGAGATGGTACAAATCGGGAAAGAACAACGCTGCTAAGACGCCTGAGTGAAGAACTTAAGCAGGCTATCAACCAGCAACAGGCTGAAGTCTGGGACAGCCTGATTGAAAAGGTTGACAGCGAGGTTCGACCCGATGTGTTATGGCGACTTGTGAACAAGTTGAAAGGTCTTACAAGTAGAGAAAAGACCCGCATTAAGGAGGGCGATGACTACTTGGAAGACCCGGCGGTTTTGGAAGGAAGATTCCGCATGTTCTGGAAAAATATCTTCAGGATAACACCAGAAGAAAATGCGGAATTCGACCAGGAATTCGAAGGTCAACTGATTGAAGATCTGAATCAGAATGTGCATCGCACGCTCCCATATGCCTATTTTGACGAAGGGAGAAATTTGGCAGACCATGGCCGACCAACTACACCTGAAGAGGTCATGGCAGTCATAAAAACCTTCAAACAGAAGGCACCAGGCTGGACGGGCATCACTAGAAATAACTGGGTGCATGCCCCCCGACAGATCATTCAGGGAATCACGAACATCTACAATGCTTTCCTGAATACGGGCTACTTCCCAGACGGTTTAAAGATTGCTAAAATCATCTTTATACCCAAAGGGAGGAAGCCTGATCAACTGGTGGACTACAGGCCAATATCCCTCCTGGAGATTATAGGCAAATTTTACGACAAGCTTCTAGCTAACAGGTTGCAAGATCAACTGACCGAGCTAGAAGCCCACAGCCCTCAGCCCTCAGCAACACGGGTTCCGCAAGAGAAGGGGGACGGACACAGCCCTTGCCCTTCTCACCAAAAAGCTTGCCCGCTGTAAAGCTGGGAAAAAATATGTAGACGTGGTGATGCGAGATGTGCAAAAGGCCTTCGATAAGGTTTTGCTAAGAGGCTTACAACACAAGATCTTAGGCCTCCAGCTGAACCCTACCCTGGAAATTGTCCTCTGCGATTACATCATGCGCAGAAAAGCCCGAATTTCGATCAAGAACTACAGAGGACCCGAGTTTGAGCTTGAGGCGAGTGTTCCACAAGGTGGCTGTCTGAGTCCGCTGCTGTACCTTCTGTACACACTGAACTTACCTGATCCGGTAGGGGAGGAAGTGATGTACCTGCAGTTTGCAGATGACACCACGCAAATCGTCCCCAGCTATTACAAGCATGCCGAATATCAAGCAAGGCAGACAGCCATCGAAATCGACAACATCAATCGATATGAACGAAAGTGGAAAATCAAGACCAACCGCCAAAAGTTCCAAATCCTACCAATTAACCGCCGAAGACGTGTGGATGTCACAGTAAATGGCGATGTTTACCCATATGGTAACAAAGGAAAAGTCCTAGGTCTACAATTTACCTCCAAAGGGTACAAAGTTCACATTAGTGACAGAATCTCTCTAGCCAAAATACACATTGGCAAACTGTATAGGTTTAAAAACCTCAGCTCCAAGAACCTAAAAAAGCTGTACACTGCTCTGGTACGCTCAACATTAGTGTACCCGGCAGTGGCCATGCAGGCTGCGAGTTCCACCTCTCTCAGGCAAATGCAGAGAATGCAGAACAAAGCAGCCCTGCTTATAGCTGGAGCGAAAAGGACAGACTATATTCAGCAGACAGTCCTGCACGCAAGAGCAGGACTAACCCCTCTGAATATAGAACTCCAAAGGCTAGGGAGAAAGACCTGGGACAAAATAGAAGAGGATATACTCCCGAATACAAACCACAACCTCGACATACCGAGAGCAGTCAGGGGTCGTTTCACCAGGAAATCCCTCTTCCCGAGGGGAAGGAACTGCTCCCGAGAACAACAAGTCGGTATATATACTTAACCACACGATGAAAGAACAAGAAAGTCCAAAGAGTGAAGAGACTACATGGAAGAGTGAAAGAGGCGTAGTGCCCATTATAAAACCAACCTAGACAACCGAAAATTAAAACCTAAACCCCGGCAAAACATATAGTAACTATAAGATAGAAATATAAAAGAAGAAATATATAGCAAGTAGGAAACTTAAAAGGCTTGAAAGCCACGATGGAGGAAATATCAAATATATTTATTTATTTACTTAATGTTAGTTAAAAAAAATATATATATATATATATAATAAAATAATATATATATATATAAATTGATAAATAGAAATAATAATAAAAAACAAAGTGAAGAAAAATAAGAGACAAAAACAAGAAAAACCTGTGATGAGCCCTCTACACCAGGGCAAAACTAATACTCTTTTTTATCTTTATATACCTACTACACATTTTCCTACTTCTTACATCAACATCTACAATTAAAAGATTAAATAAATATGTAAAATCTTGTAAAAAATTAACTTAAATAAAATGAGATGTGTTAGTATGTTCAATTAATTGTTAATGCATTAACTATAAATTTTGTTTATTCGAGAGTTCTAAGGAAAATCATTCTTTCGTCCTGATTTGAATACAAATGATATGTTGTGAAGGGAGCACTGTTTACAAATTGTAAATACTTCTCCTTGGAATTATAATCCAAATTAAACAATCTAGTTTTATTTTTTAAATTATTGTCATTCTCTCAATCACATCCTTATTTTTATCACTATACTAAAAATAAATAAACTTTTCTCTCCGTTATTTGAAGAATTTTAAAAAGAACTTTAAAAATAGATGAAAGAGTGGAATATAGTAATTTTGAGTTAATAAATAATTACAATCTTATCTTTTTAATATATTTATTATAAATCCGGTTTAATTGATGAAAACAAAGGGCATTTATAGTTTAGATCACCTAAATAAGAGAAATAGTGACAGTTGGCAACTATAAGAGATAGACTTAAAAAAACAACAAATCTAATAGTTTTGTTTTGTTTATGTAATATGTAGATATTAGTGATTAGAATAAAAATAATTTTACTCTAAAATAATGTTAATATATGTAAGTAAAAAGAATAAATTTAATTTTATGGGAACTAATTAAATGTATAAAAATGAATTCGAGGAAAAAGTCAAAATACCGTATGTCCGTGGGTCGTATACGTAAAAACAAGAGCTGGACTGCGTTTAAGGATGAATTCTTTTATCAAGAAACTACCATCTGAGGACGAGTCCAAGCTATCGCCGAATAAAAAGTATTGAATCAAGCTCCAAGATTCCTTTTACCTTTGGAGAAGTTCAGATCACCAATTTACCCAGCCTACTAAGCAAGAAAAGAGCTTTCTATTTTGGAGTCGTAGCCTTTTGAATACCTGGTGTCGTAGAATGCCCCCCTTTTTGTTCTAAGAGTGCTAATAAATTTATATCTTAAAGAATAGAGCCGTTGGAAACACGTAAGGATATAGAGAAACGCACAATAATTCCCAAAATAAACTTATATTTTAACTTTAACAAATGAATACTCAAAATTTAAACATAAAACACATCAATTTTCCGAATATTATCATAAACAAGAATTAATTCAATTAGTTAAACCCTCAAAAATTGGTTAATTTCGCTACACACCTCAATAATATAAGATTTAGGCTTACGGACTCTACTGGAGTTCAAATCCCTCAGGAATGTTATTGTCTCACGACGCGTGCCGCCTGGCCAGATGTAGGTGGGAAGGATCACGATGTCCTTTTGGCGAGGGTAGCAGCTGAGGGGTTCACATGGTATTCCGGAAGGGGGGGGTGTTCAAGGACGAGAACAATTACGGTGCTTTATGTGGCACCAAGGTAGTCGTGGTCTCTCTGGTGAGAGTGAGTCGAACTTGGTTCTTAAACCAAATTAACTTTGAGTGCGGTGTGACCACCGAGTAACGAACTCGAGGGGGAGCTTTTCTCCTTCGTTACTTAATTCCTCATGGGCGAGGACTGAACTCGGGGATGGTCTTCTTCAAGGGCGAGGATAACGGAGAGAGGTTTCTTTGGCGAGAATAACGGAGAGGGGTTTCTCTGGCGAGAATAAGTTGAACTTGAAGGTCGGTTTGGTAACCAGGAACTAGCTCGAGGATGAGCTTTTTCTTAGTTCCAGTCTTCCTCAAGGGCGAGTATAACGGAGGGGGATTTCTCTGACGACAATAAGTTGAACATGGTTCCTCAACCAAGTTAACTTATGAGTTCGGTGTGGCCACCGAGTAACGGGCTCGAGGGGGAGCCTTTACCTTCTACTTTTCTTAATTCCTCAAGGACGAAGAATACCCCTGGTGTTTAAGATGCACCAGGATATAAGGAGTCTCTCTGGCGAGAGTAAGGTAAACTTAACAAAGTTAACTTAGCGTTAGGTTTGATAACCAGGGACTAGCTCGAGGATGAGCTGCTTCTTAGCCCTTTAAGTTAGGTAGTCCTGCCTGTCTTGCAGGGTACTTCTTGGTCTGGCGAGCCAAGTAATCTACCTCTTCATTCTCGGTAGCCCGATCTTAATTCGGGGACTTCGTCACCTAAAGACTGACGTATACTACCTCGATTTTCCTCAGTGTTCGTTATTTATAAGTTGTCACCCCACTGGGGGAGTGCTAAGAGGGGGGGGAGGCTTGATGGCAGGCCCAGGAGGGTTCTTATGCCCAACGGTTTTTCTCACCAAGTTGTACATCGGCTCCTCGTTAGCCTTCGAGCTTGGGAGAAACACGTCTCCAATTTCTTATTTGACGTGAAATTGAATCTCACTCTCCTGGGGGAGATCTTGCATTTTAACCTTTAGGTCTTTCATAGCGCTGAGTGGTGCGGCGCTGCGGTTACGCGCTTGACCCGCCGGTGCCTGGGGCCGGATGTCCTTGCGGTAACCGCCTCTTGACTCCACCACGAGAGAACAGGGGGAGGGGATGATTCCCCTACACACCTCCCATCGAAGAAATTATTGGGGGGGGGGGAACCCGTGAACTCAAAACAACTAACTCAACCTAGTCGAGATTAGCAAAGTTGTATTTCTTTGAGCCCTCTCTTACATTAAGTTTCCTTGCACATGAGCACCCTCGCGCGCGTTTACACAGGCAATGTGTCGAACTAGACCTACTCGCAATACAATTTTACCTTCAAATAACACAACGCTAATTTTTCGATTACCCGCATAAGACAAAAACAACAAAACAAGCTACTTCCTTACATTTCTAAGCTTTTGAGAACTTAAATCCTACCGATAACTATTAACACGAAAAACAAATGAAAAGAAGGTTTCACGCTCATTTGGTACTTAAATAACCCTCAATGGTATTTCGTCTCCGCCTATAGAGCAGCGGTACTTTATCGGCTCCTTTGATGTAGCTAATACTAAAATGGTGCTCGAATGCCAATACTTTACCGCGCCTGAGTCGGCCGTTCGGGTTGTTGAGTCTACCCAAGTATGTTACTAAATGGTAGCGGTATTTCAACCTACTCGAATTACCCTTCTAATGGTACTTGACTACCTTTAAACTGAACATTATGGCTAGAGCGGCCTGTTGCAGCGGGGCATATTTGATGGGAGCGTGTGTCCCATAGCTCTCCTTTAACCAGGTACACGGGAAGATCGTGTCTGGGTTCGATCTTTGGGGATCGAAAAAACTTCTCCCTGCGAGGTCGTTAATGGGCGTGGCGCCCACTACGACTTGGCGTATTAGTGGTAACTCCGTGGACATTCCGTTCGGGGGGGAGACTACTAGGGGTAAGGGATACTCATCCGCGTCTACCATTTGACTAACTTTATCTGGGTGTAACGCAATAACACCTCTTTCTTCCTTTCTTGTCAACTCATTTGACTCGATTTTCTTCGCAGGTAGTTCCTCAGGTACACCTGCTCGTACCTCTACCCTACCTTCTACTTCTTCCCTGATAACCCCATTTGGCTGGGTTCTCCTCGTAGGTTCTCCCTTAGGTACTCCTGCTGGTGCCTCATCCCTACTTTCTCCTTCTTCCATCGAAACCCCATTTGGCTGGGTTTCCCTCGATGGTCCTTTCTTAGGTTCAGGCCGAGCTCCAACTTCCTCGGCCTCTATCAGATTCTCGATAGGTGCTCTTTCTAGTGCGAGCAATCTTTCCTTTTCTTCTCTCTCTTCTCTTTCAGCTTGAGCAGGTTCTTTTTCCCTCTTCATTCTCGTTTCCTCAGCCTCTTTTTCTGCTTTCGCTATTTAATTTTCCCGTCGGGTTCTTCTTTCTTCATCTTCCAGGTTTATCTTTATTTTTCTTTCATCATCTTCTCGTTTTATCTTTATTCTCCTTTCCTCATCTTCCCTTTCTATCCTTATTCCGAATTCTTTTGCTTCTCTTTTCAACAGTATTATTCTTTCGCTTGTTTTACCTCCTCTCAGCATTCTTCTTTCCTCTGTTTCTATTTTCCCCTGTAATCTGTCTTTCTCTAATTTTATGTCTCTCCGTATTTTTATTGCTTCGCATTCTCTTTTCCCTTCTCTTTTTATATTTTCCCTTTTTCTATCAAACTCTATTATTTCTTCTTCTTCTCTTTGTATTCTCAATTCTTCAAGGATGTAGGCATCCATATCCTCGCCTTCAAATCCCAGAATTTGGGCATGTAGGTTGAATCTCTCGACCGGATCCATTTTGTGTTGGTCCGTCGAATTTTCCTTACTGTATTCTAAGATACGTATGCCTCCACTCACCAAGTAGCGCTCCGCATAACTTACCCTTAATCCCACTACTATGCTGATTGAAATACCACTCCCGACAACAAATTTACCACTTAGCCTACCAATTACCTTCAGATTGTTACATCCCCTAACTCTACCAATTTTCCTCTTGACAATTATTCTCTTATTCCTGATATTCCTTCACGTGTTGATTCTTCTTTAATTAGACACTGCTGGGTTCTTTCTAATATAAAACCTACAAACCTGACACCACTTTTATAATATGTCGTAGAATGCCCCCCTCCTTTTTGTTCTAAGAGTGCTAAGAGTGCTAATAAATTTATATCTTAAAGAATAGAGCCGTTGGAAACACGTAAGGATATAGAGAAACGTACAATAATTCCCAAAATAAACTTATATTTTAACTTTAACAAATGAATACTCAAAATTTAAACATAAAACACATCAATTTTCCGAATATTATCATAAACAAGAATTAATTCAATTAGTTAGACCCTCAAAAATTGGTTAATTTCGCTACACACCTCAATAATATCAGATTTAGGCTTACGGACTCTACTGGAGTTTAAATCCCTCAGGAATGTTATTGTCTCACGACGCGTGCAATCTGGCCAGATGTAGGTGGGCAGGATCATAATGTCCTTTTGGCGAGGGTAGCAGTTGGGGGGTTCACACGGTATTCCGGGGGGGGGGGGGTAACAAGGACGAGAACAATTAAAGTGCTTTATGTGGCACCAAGGTAGTCGTGGTCTCTCTGGTGAGAGTGAATCAAACTTGGTTCTTAAACCAAGTTAACTTTGAGTGTGGTGTGACCACCGAGTAACGAGCTTGAGGGGGAGCTTTTCTCCTTCGTTACTTGATTCCTCATGGGCAAGGACTGAACTCGGAGAGGGTCTTCTTCAAGGGCGAGGATAACAGAGAGGGGTTTCTCTGGCGAGAATAAGTTGAACTTGAAGGTCGGTTTGGTAACCAGGAACTAGCTCGAGGATGAGCTTCTTCTTAGTTCCAGTCTTCCTCAAGGGCGAGTATAACGGAGGGGGATTTCTCTGACGACAATAAGTTGAACATGGTTCCTCAACCAAGTTAACTTATGAGTTCGGTGTGGCCACCGAGTAACGGGCTCGAGGGGGAGCCTTTACCTTCTACTTTTCTTAATTCCTCAAGGACGAGGAATACCTCTGGTGTTTAAGATGCAACAGGATATAAGGAGTCTCTCTGGCGAGAGTAAGTTAAACTTAACAAAGTTAACTTAGCGTTTGGTTTGATAACCAGGGACTAGCTCGAGGATGAGCTGCTTCTTAGCCCCTTAAGGTAGGAAGCCCTGCCTCTCTTGCCAGGTACTTCTTGGTCTGGCGAGCCAAGTAATCTACCTCTCCATTCTCGGTAGCCCGATCTTAATTCGGGGACTTCGTCACCTAAAGACTGACGTATACTACCTCGATTTTCCTCAGTGTTCGTTATTTATAAGTTGTCACCCCACTGGGGGAGTGCTAAGAGGGGGGGAGGCTTGATGGCAGGCCCAGGAGGGTTCTTATGCCCAACGGTTTTTCTCACCAAGTTTTACATCGGCTCTTCGTTAGCCTTCGAGCTTGGGAGAAACACGTCTCCAATTTCTTATTTGACGTGAAATTGAATCTCACTCTCCTGGGGGAGATCTTGCATTTTAACCTTTAGGTCTTTCATAGCGCTGAGTGGTGCGGCACTGCGGTTACGCGCTTGACCCGCCGGTGCCTGGGGCTGGATGTCCTTGCGGTAACCACCTCTTGAATCCACCACGAGAGAACAGTGGGGGGGGGGAGTGACGATTCCCCTACACCTGGCATTCACTGAGGAAGCAACTAGGCTGCCGCCCAGCCGAATCAAGAAAGACAATTGGCTGCCCCAAGAGTTATACTAAAATTCGGTGACAAATCAACCCTTGGTAATCACACCACTCTCTAAGAGGCTTACCTCAGTTACCTTCTGACTACCACCTTTAAGGTCTTTCTTGACGGCCACGAATTTTTAAATGCTCATCTTCATGAAGGGCAACGTCAAGATGCTAAATATGAGGAACAAAAACTCATCTAAAAGTACTGAATGAGTCCTTGAAGGAACTTCTTACGCACAGGTAATGACCATAGGAAAACCAGGAACATTTCCAAACATCCTCAATACCATGCTGGTTAAAAATGTAATGAAGAATATGTGGTTATCTAACAGCCCACCCTCCTCAGAAAATTTTAAACCTCAGTGTAGCTAAGCCTAAAGGAGGGGAGAAAAGAAGAAAAGGAAAAGGAAAAAAAAACAGTCTCCGTAAAGGAAAAATCGACTACAGGAGAAGTAATGAAAATGGCCGTAGAAAGAAGCATTACGAGGATTGAGTTAGAAGATTCCACCTTAAAATGTATATCAGCAATGAATAGCCCCTACCGATGGAGAAAGTTCAAACATGACGTAGTCAAAGCCCTACGTGAATGCACATGCAAATGGGCCTAAAAGGGGAAGATAGGAGAAGATGATGATCTTAACGAGTTACTCCTTAATGACAGAATCAGAATCTTCTCTGGCCACTACATCGCCTTACACCGAAACATATTCAGAGATTTCGTATGTGGAAAGTATAAGGCTGGTGAAGCCGAACTAACCAAGAGGTACAACAACGAAGGAAAACTGAAATGATCCATAGTGGCCAATGGCTCACCATTCACCCTCTAAATTATCAAACAGAGGAGTAATGATAAGCAATTAATTTAAGAGAAGCGTAACAGCGTCCAAAACAAGATCCAGCTCCCATGGAGCTAAAATAAGAGAAGGAGGAAAAAAACAAACACGACAAGAACTAACGGCTATTACAATTACTCCAATTAAATCAATCTTATCAGACAAGACTCCCAAACAAAAACAAAAAAGAAGGAAAAACCAATGAAGACTTTAAAAAGTGATAAAACAGAATAATTTACAGTGAACAAAGTGACACACTAAAGTGAATATTACAGAGGGGAACCTCAAAGTAAAAAGCAACATGAGGAAACATTTGATATAAACAAACACGAACACAAACAAAGAAATTAATTCAAGCTAAAACTCGACCACATTAAAGCATAACGTCATAAATACTACAGAACACACATCAATGCAACAGTGAATAAATTAAAAAACATAGATTAGACGGACCTCCTGTAGGGTTTATTAAAGATATTAATTAAATAAGATGAATAACAGAAAGAGACAGACAGACATTAGTTGACCTTCCACTACCGACGGAGAAGTTTTGCTGAATACCTTAATGGATGAAATACGAATGACAGCTATAAAAAATATTAACCGTGGTTCAGTATCTCGTTAATTAGTAGATTCAAATAATGTAATATTTTATTCTTTGTCTTATATCCCCCTGTTGGCAAGAAGAAAGTCAACTTAGATCAACTTCTCTCTTACTGATTTCTCTTTTCACCCATGTTTCTTCTTCTATCCCTCTACGGCCTCCGCCGTTCCTTCTCCCTCTGGCCCACCAAACACGGTGGGAGCTACATAGTAGGAGGTGAGCGTTGAGGATCCGGGAGGAGTCGGCCGGGGATCTTTACCCTTCCCGCCTCGTTAGAGCGGAGCACCAGCGGATGAAAATTTATCCATTTTCCACAAAAAATCTTCGTCAACTGAATAGAATAAAACTACCAAACAAATGAACAACCGATTATAAAGGGTCTTTCAATAAGGTTACTTGATTTTTAAATGTAAAGAAAACAAGATGTGTGTGATATATGCACTCAATTTATTTTAAATTTGAAAGTACATTTTATGGCATTATGTCCGCCGCAGCTTTGCTTGGTAGAACGTATCCGGGAGGTCCAATTTTCGATGACTTTGTCGCATAAATCTGGCTGAATTTGCTGAATGGTATTCGTAATGTTGACTTTGAGGAGATCAACTGTTTGCGGATTATTCGCATAGACCTGCAATTTAAGGTATCCCCAAAGAAAGTAGTCTAATGCCGTTAAATCGCATGATCTCGGTGGCCAGTTGACGTCGCCGCCGCCCGATGTGACCCTGCCCTGAAATCGCTGGTGCAAAATATTTATCGTGGCGTGCGCAGTGTGGCACGTAGCGCCGTCCTGTTGAAACAACATGTCGTCAGTATCCATATCAGGCACATAATCCAGTTGAGGCCACAAGAAGTTGCTTATCATCAATTGTAGGTCTCGCCGTTGACGGTTATGGCAATCCCATCTTTGTTCTCAAAAAAATACGGACCGATGATTCCGTTAGACAAAAATCCGCACCAAACAGTGACTTTGTTGGGATGCAATTGGTGCTGGTGTATCTCATGTGGATTGTTTTCGTCCCAAATCCAACAATTTTGCTTGTTCACAAATCCATTCATCCAAAAATGGTCCTCGTCGCTGAAGATGATTTTGGGGGAAAATTTGGGAAAACTTCCAACTGCTCTAGAGCCCAATCAGCGAACACACGTCGCTGTCTATGGTCGTTTACCTTAATTTCCTGGGTAAGTTGGATTTTGTACGAGTGCAGACCCAAGGCCCTACGCATATTTCGTCAAACTGAAGTCGCAGAAAGGCCAAGTTCTTGTGAACGACGAGAAATTGACTGCCTCGGATTTTCCCGTACACTCTCATTTACGGCAATGATGTTTTCAGCAGACCTTACGTTTCGGTGACGTACGGATGTTAGCTGATTGTTGATCGACCCCTTTGCCTCGAATTTGGCCACCGAACGTCGAACAGTTGACTTGGCAGGACGATTGTGGCGAGGATATAAATCACGTAATGCGCGGAACGTTTGTCAAACGGAACACTGATTTTGATAATAACATTTGATGATTTGAACACGCTGTTCAGCGCTATAACCTTCCATTGTGGCTTGCCAAGTACTACTGAATAGTTCACAGTAAGGTTACCAGATGTCGCTTTAACAACATGGCCACTATCGTCTGACAAAGCTCGAGCGTCCTTGTTGAAAGACCCTTTATTATTGAAACAATAACAAAAGGAGACCTAAGGTGAAAAGAAAAATCAAACAATCCAAATTGAAGTGAAATGTATAACAAGTGAACTAAGGTGTAAATAAGTATAATACCCCCAAAAATAGTGTAGTGAAAAGTAAAAAAAAACAAAATTAAATGAAATACCCTAAGTGGATTAAGTGCAAGAGGAAAACAAAAGTCAAAGCGAAACAAGTCTACAGAAAATGAAAATAAAATAAGAAAAGAAATAAATAACAAACAGATAAAACATACATAACAACACAGCAACATACTATATAAACAAGCTTAGAGCTTAAAAACACATAACGGTATGAATATCACACTAAACAAAGTAATGAAAGAGAAACAGCAAAAAGTAACAGAGGTTAGGTGGCTCACTCCCTACGTGTATGAAGTTGCAAAAGTGTAATAAAAGATTTAAAAGATATGGAAGGATCAGAGTGATAGAGGGATGTGTAGTTCGGAATCCACGATAAAATCATTATCATTCGGAAGGTAAAATACTATGACTAAAGATAGCCTCAAAAAGATACATAAAACATGTAGCCGAAAGGATAGAAAGAGTAGATCATATGCTGAGCCCTATATTCATTAAGAGGCTTAAGCGCAAAGAACAAAGGAAAGATCTATCATTATCTAGGAACGCAGATACTAATTTACCCTCTCATCCCTATTAAAAAACCCTATCTAAACCAAGGAAAAGAGAGCTCCAGAAGGTTCGACATGAGGACACAGAGAGTCCTTCATAGAGAGGCTAAGATTAAACCACTTAACATTGCTGTAAAAAAAAAAACAGAGCAGAAAAATCTGGAGGAAAATTGAAACACCTTCCTCCAATCTTTGCGGAAAAAAGCAACATCTCAGTCAACACTCCTGTCGTGGTATGAAATTACATTATATGAATACCATATTATATCTATGGGGAAGGGACCAATAACTCAAAGGCGAACCAACAAGGGACGGAACGCCACGAGTTTCGACGCGCGGAACAGCGAGAAAGAGTGCAACGAGGTCAGGAAAAATTTGCGCAATGGCAAAGCTCAAGGTTATTTAAAGAGGCATGTACAAAAATATAATTTTATTTACATAAAATAAGAGAATAAATAGGCAAAATTAAATTGGTAAATAAGGGGGGAATTGCAGAGTTATGCATCAGATACTGAAGTTAAAAATTAATGTATTACAGAAGGAGATTATTCAAATAGGAAGGATTAACTCAAATGGGTTGCTGAAGGGGGAGAAGGGTTGGCTTACGGAGTATTCCGGGTAAGACGTCAGGGTAAGGCTTCACGGATGTCTTCTGCAGGCAATAAACGTGGGGGCGAGGGCGCTCGGAGCTTCTGAGTGGGAAGTTGACGTGATGACGGTTCTCCAAAAAGTGGAGGTGGTGGTAACGTCCGGTCCAGGGGAGAGTATTTCAGCAACCCGAAAACGAGGGGAGAACGAGAAGGGCTTCTTCGACAGGATTTGATTAGTGGAGTCGGAAAAATCGCTCGGTGGCGATCGTCAAATGGAATTACAACACTGGCTGGGTTAATTTCAAGACACAAAAGTTCAGCCGTCACTTTGCTTTGTCGTTAGCACCTGACTTGGAACTAGCGGAAACTTCTTGGGTCCGGGCGAGACTCCTCAACTCTGTGTCTCCCACATGGAAGACGAGCCCTATATATTTTTTCGAGGCTCCCCCCGCGGGGGGGGGGGGGGTAAACAGCGCTACTCTCGAATGGCCTCGAATCTTCACGCCGAGGCGATTCTAACCCGCGTAAACGTGGTCCGTGGGGGACGCGGTTCGAGGCTACCGCTTGTGGATGGGGAGGGGGGCTTACCAATTTAAGCCTAAACAAATTCTAGAATCTTCCCCAGCGCATGGACTTCACTTGCGTGCTGGAAAAGAAATTCCACGTGGAATTCCCCCACAACTCCTTTCAACCGACCCTATGGAGCTCAGTCGAAAGAGACAAATCATAACCTAACAAGACAATAGGATCACCTAGCAGGACTACAAAGATATGTGATCTAAAAGAGTGATTAACCAAATTGACACCTAAAGTAACTAGATTACCCAAGTATAAAACTACAGTGAAGTTTCAACTAAAGGAAAACCAATCATCTAAAATTTGCTTAACTAAAGTGATTGAGACAAAAGTGTTCAATTATTGGAAAGTGAGAGAATTAAGTGAAGATAAAGAAAAAGAGAAGAAAGAAAAAGAAGTGCCCAAAGTGTTCAATTATTGGAAAGTGAGAGAATTAAGTAAAGATAAAGAAAAAGAGAAGAAAGAAAAAGAAGTGCCCAAAAGTAAAACTTAAAAAAAAAACAGAACTACATACTTAACAGAGTAGCAAACCAATAAGTACAAATAACGGCATGATTGCTATATTCCAAACTAGAATAAAAAAAAAATAAAAGAAAAGAGCTATTAGTTGGTTCACCCGACAACTTTACAGAATTTTCAATTATTTACCTGTAGAACAACAGGTTGTGGTTTGGATACCACGTTAATCAGTAGGTCCAAACAATAGGGAGATATTCATTCTATCCTTCTCTCCCCAACTACGAGAGGCGGTGAATAAGTTTTGCAAATCGGTAGGGCAAAACAGCGGAAGGGGGGTGGCTGTTTGTGGGGGTGTTAGGACAAGTTATGACAAGTCAGGACCTGCAGCCGCACGCTCCTGTCTCGTCTATTTAGGAAGCAGTAGCTGATCGCAGATCGTCACTCACAAACTTTTCAACAATGGAGAATGTTGAGCACCACGCAGTGATCAAATATTTGACAAAGGAAGGCAAGAATGCAAAAGAGATCCATGAACGCATGGTTGCAGTGTACACCGACACCGCCCCTTCCTATACTACCATTGCTCACTGGAGTAGAGAGTTCCGCCATGGTCGTGAGTCCCTTGAAGATGACCCCTGTCCAGGACGCCCACCAGACGTGACCAACGAGAACAATGTGGCCCTTGTGGAGAGGATGATCCTCGAAAATCGACGGGTGAAGGTCGAAGAAATCGCGCGAGAACTTGGAATATCACATGGAAGTGTTATCAACATCATCTAAGACAATTTAGCCATGACCAAGGTCTCTGCCCATTGGGCCCCTAGAAACCTCACGCCCCATGATCGACTTCAACTTCGTCAAAGTCCACAAGGCCGGAGTTGCACAAGCTGCCCTGCGCGAGGGCAGATTCAAGGAGCTCAACCATCCCCCCTACAGTCCAGATGTGGCCCGTAGCGACTACTTCTTATTCCGCCAGCTCAAGGCTGCGCTGCGTGGACGCCGGTTTGGGGGCGATGAACATGTCCAGCTCGCCGTCCAAGAGTGGATTGAACAGCAGTCGGGAGATTTCTGGTTGTCGGGAATTTGAAGCCTCAGCGATAAGTGGCGCAAGTGCATTGAAGTCGAGGGTCGTTATATTGAAAAATAATAGAACGCTTTTCCTCATATCTCGTTTCCTTATATCCGAATTGCAAAACTTATTGACCGCCCCTCGTATCAGTATTCAGTCACCTGAGATCAATTTCTTCTCGCTCTCCTACTAAACATTCCTTTTCACCCTTTTTAATCTTCTTCTTCTATCCTCCTTCCTCGGCTCTCGCCGTTCCTTCTTCCCCTGTCCCCACCGAACTTGGTGAGTATGAGGAGAGAAGGCGCGAGGAGCATGGAAAGGTTGACCTGGGGTTCACTCCCCTCTTACCCACCAGGGGCTGGGGGTAAGAACCTGCGGTCACTACACCTATTATCTTCCACTAAAAAGACGGTAAAGAATGGTATTCGTACGCTTACACACTTGTTAGCTACAGTATCATAATTCACTCATCTACGATAAATAAAAGACGTAGAGACACATCGATAACTAAGCAATACCTGGAGCGTTAATGTGGAATTTATCTACTGTTAAAAGAGAGAAATTAATTAATTTTTTAAAAGTGAATTTAAAACAACAGATGGGGGCTTAAAATCACCCATTGCTCCCACCCATGAACCAAAAAGAAAACTTGCTTGAGTAAACTGCCATGCATAAGTTTCGTTCTAAATATGCCCATTATTTGACACGGACATAGTTAGAGGCCCCGGGAAAAATTGGTTGGAGGAATAGCCCACGGTGGATTCTAGGGCCAGAAACTATTCTGGAATAGGAATTATTTGCAACCTTCAGGTGGGGGAGTAATCCCCAGATCTGATTACCCGTGAGAAGGTGGCATCATGGTAGTAGCACTTGATTCATCCACTAACTTTCATAATATCCACCACACTAAGTGGATTCACCCATCCATCATCACCTTTCATTCCGGAGGTACTCGAGTGAGAGAACATTTGGAGAATGGGCGGGAGCTCACAAAAACTACAAAGTTAACAAAATAAAAAAATATATCCCTCTATAAACATAATAACACTAAAATGCACATAACAACGCAATTTCTTTCAGTACAAGAATAAGGAAACAAGAACAAGGAGAATGACAAAGAGCCACTGACGACTTTGGAACATGGAAACCCTCACTAAGAGGCTCACCCTGGGGAACATGCTAGGACAGAAGCCACGCCAGAAAAAAATGACTGCAAAGTGCTATTTACAGAAATAACAATATCACTCGGCAAGTTAATCGAGGTACAGAATAGATTCATCGCCATATGGGCCGAAAAGAATGACGTAGACAAGCTCTTATCTGAAGAGGGAGCTATCCTAGTTTTAAAAATGGGACTAGAGGCTCCTCCCCACCTACACACACACACACACACAAGTGGCAGCTAACCGAAGTGTTAATTGTTGCAAGATAGAAAGCTTGGTCTGGCAACACACATCCGAGGAAATAAAAGCAAGACTAGAGAGAAAACACAATTGACCTCGGTTAAGAAAGTGATTAAATTCCGTGACCACACCCATGTATTCAATGTTACATTTAACTCGACAGAAATTGCACGGAAAGCAGCAAGAGAAGGCATTCTTGTCTTCAGCATGCGAATTCCCGGTGAGAACATCAAGCAGGATAAATTCCATAGCATACAAATGTGATTTATATGCTACAAAATGGAAGACCACACCTCAACAAATCGCCCACTAAAGATAAACTCTGGTGCAGTGAATGTGCAACGGAAGGGCACAGATACCAATTTTGCAAGAGTATAACTAAAAAGCGCCTCAATTGTAAAATAGATCACCCAACTATGACACTTAGTTGCTGAAAAAGAAGTGTAGTAATAAAGAAATAAGAGAAAAGTCAGAAACACAAAAGAGGTCAGTTACCCAAGGACTGCACGAAAAAGTGAGGAGATGCAACCAACAAGCGCATCTCTCGCACTCATTACGAGTGGCCTTAATGCACTGATTCTCGCCTGCAGTATCCACACGAATGTAACAAACGCTGTCCGACCTGACTGCTACAATATGGTCCTCAACGGACTGCTTAAAGAAAATGGACTCTCATCAGTCAAAATCCAGGAAACCCTGATTACTTCCAAGCCTTTAGGAAAGCACTGACCGGTATCCAAGATAAAATATCAATGCCTGAAAGCACCCGCCAACGAACTGGCCTCCTCTCATGATGCCCCCCCCCCCCCTTCCTTCTCGAAGGAAAGAGAACTCTGAGCATAAAAGGAATGTCCATCAGGCCAATAAAAGACACCAAAGAAACGCTTTCAAGTAACACTCATCATACAAAGAAGCGCACCCAGGATATTGCACTCAAACACAAACGACCGAACTACAAAAAGAACTCTTTACAGAATCGTATTCATAGAAAGCGATGCAGATGACATCGTGATTTCTGAACACGAAGTTAATACGCATAATGAATAAATAAAAAAATGGAATTATGACCAGTTAATTACAAACTACTCGCAAAAGCGGCACGACGGTGCTGCTTTTGGAAGAGTACTATCTTAAGATAGAGGTCAACTCGACTTAAGAAAAATTGAGATAGCCACCGGATACCAACCGCCAAGGGGTGATTTTTTGCCAATTCGGTCTCTCACTGGCCTATTTGGCAGGAGTCCACCCAACACTTCTGATGGAGGACCTCAATGGCATATGTCAAGTATCCGGGTATAGAACATTCAAAGGCATCGGAAGGGGCCTATACACCCTTCTAGATAGAAACATTGTCCATTGAATAGGCTAGAACTGTCCACCTTCGTCAGAGGAAGAGGTGCCACAAAACCAGACATTTGTCTGGCCAATCGTCAATTACCATTTATCTACTACATGGAACTAGGTGCCACAAAACCAGACATTTGTCTGGCCAATCGTCAATTACCATTTATCTACTACATTGAACTAGTCGAGCTACCATGTAGTGACCATATAAGGTTGTTATTAACAATGAATAAGAAACCTATACAAGTCCCAGCTACTCACAAATTGCTATCCTCCATTACTGGATAGGGCAATTCTCAAAGAAATTGTCGAGGCACTCGACGACCTAAACAACCAACTAATAGAAGCAAATAGAGCTTGTATCCTTAAATCGACGTATTAAACCTTCTCAATCTATATATGGTATGATACATGAAGGACTGTACCGTGAACTGAAATTACTATATGAGACAAACATCATAGGAGCATCAAATTGACTTAATACAAAGAAGAAAAGAGATAAAAAAAGAAATGAAGTAGTTAATCCTGGAACAACATTGGACAAGATGGGAAGAGGCGATCGAAGAACTCGATCACGATGCATGTCCCAAAGAATTTTGAAAAAAAATAGGGAAACTCAAGGAAAAATCTCACAGAACGAAGAGGATGGAGATCGAAGCAGAAGATGGAAGTATAAAATCAGAGGAAGAAGAAAGAGAAGACATTCCGTGATTATTGGGAAAATATAATCGGTATAAATGACGAAGAAAATCTGAACTATAACATATAGTTCGAGCATGTGTAGCAGCTGACATCTTTGCAAGCTACTACAAAGTTCGTAAAGAGGCAGTTGGCAATTTCCAGTTTGAGAAAATTATGCATCTCACCCCAAAATCCATTTTTGCACGACCTTTGATACCAATACGGTTACCTCAGAATCAAAGTACGGCTCCTCCCAACCACCAACCAATCAAAACCTTTGTACAACCCAATTCGAAATTAACCAATCAGAATAGAATTTCCCGTTTCCCGAGTCCCGAGTGCATTTTAATGAACACTTTTATTTCATCAGCGCTCCATCAAGGTCAGTAAAAATTAGCTCCCTAATTAATTATCAGTGTATACAAAGCTCTAAAAATATTCGAAGTGTAGTTCCTTCCTTTGAATTCCAGTTCCCCTGATTTTATAACTTCCAAAACGTCGTGACTGTACTATACTATATTTTATATAATTCCTCCATATATATATATATATATATATATATATATATATATATATAGCTTAGGTTGTGGGCTTAGCTTGGTTCGTGACTATATTTTATTTAAACCATATTTTATATCTTATTCACTCTATAATATCCACCTTATATAGCTTATTCCTCTTAACATTATAATCATCGGCCATCTCTCTATATTCAATATATATATATATATATATATATATATATATATATATATATATATCTTATCCCATTAAATACACATTATATTCATTGGCCATAATATCCAATTAAATAACCGTATTATCAAATTCAATAATTAGCCATATTCCATTATTTGTTAGTTCAATAAATCCTGTTAAAATTATGCGTCAGTGCTCTTGAAGCCTTCCCCGCTGAATTAGTCATCCTCTCTCACGTTTTCTCTGTCAACGCATTTTTATCTTTAAATTCATATAGCAAGGTTTAATGGCTGCTATCTAGGCAAGTTTGTCATTAAACCAATCACCACATAAGCTATTCATGAAATTATAGATCAATTAAACACTCAAATATGTATACAGGACGCACTCGCACCACTAGGTGGACATAAAGCGTAACGGAGACGTCGATATAACAACAGAGGAACTGCTATGCGCGATCCGCTCATTTTAGGGTCTGAGTAAAGTATTCTTTCTCTTGTAGTTTTGTAGGCTGGGTCAAGTGATCCACCACTTCCTTATGGGATGAAGGAATATATATATATATATATATATATATATATATATATATATATATATATATATATATATATATATATATATATATATATATATATATATATATATATATATAGAAGGAGAGAGAGAGAGAGAGAGAGAGAGAGAGAGAGAGAGAGAGAGAGAGAGAGATTGGATTCTTCATTCCTGGGTATATAGCTGGAATAAGGAAACAGGAAACATAACTTTTCTTCTTGAATAACTATTCTGACTGTGATGGAACCCCACGTGGAATCTCTTGAGCAGACGAAACTTCCATGCGCTGCAGAAGGCCCCGTTAGGCCAAAATTGGTAAGCCTACCCCCTCCCCCCCTCTTCCACAAGCGGTAGCCTCGAAACGTGTCCACCACGATTCACTTTTACACGGGCAAAATAGCCTCTGCAAGAAGATTCGAGGCAATTCGAGAGTAGAGCTGTTTCCCGCTTACCCCCCCCCCCTAACCCCGGGGAGAGCCTCGGATATAAATAGCGCTCGACTCCCATGAAGAGACACAGAGTTGAGAAGTCTCGCCCAGACCACATAAGATTCTCCATAGTTCCAAGGCAGGTGCTAACAACAAAGCAAAGTGACAGCTGAACTATTTTGTGTATTTGGAATTAGCCCCAGCCAGTGAGGTAATTCCACTTAACGATCGCCACCGAGTGATTTTTCCGGCTTCTCTCGTCAACTCCTGTTGAAGCCCTTCTTCGTTCGCCCCTTATTTCGGGTGGCCGAAATACTGTCCCCTAGACCGGAAGTTACGCCCCCCCTCGCCCTGTTTTTGGAGAACGGTCATCCCTTCAAGTTCCCGCTCAGAAGTTTCGAGCGGCCTGACCCCAAGTGCAGAAGACATCCGTAAGCCAACCCCCCCCCCCTCCCCCTTCAGTAACCCAATTGCGTTAATTCCCCCCCCCCTCCGTTTGAATAGTCTCCTCCTGTAATACCTTAAGTTCTAACTTCATAGTCTGATTTATAACTACACTCCCCCCCCCCCTTCGTTATTGATGTGATTTTGTCGGTTAATTTTCTGAGGTAATTTTATCCATCAATTATCTCATTATTTTTATGTAAATAAAATTATATTTTTGTAGATGCCTCTTTAAATATATATATATATATATATATATATATATATATATATATATATATATATATATATATATATATATTAATATACCTATTATGTAATCTGGTGTCAAGTGTGTTTGTGGTTTTTACGAACCCGTGTCATTTTAATTTCGACATTAGAAGTTCCCTTGTTATTCACGTACATCCCTTTTATTTGATTTTTTTTGTATTGGACTGGCAGAAGACAAGTTAAAGTTAATTAAAGAGCAGTGGAACGTAATCTATTTAGATTTTGTGTTGGACCCCAGGTAATTATTTTTTTTATGGTGTTCAAATTTTGGAGACTCTCCTTGGTTATTAATCCAAAAGAATTAAGGTCTTCGATGTCCTAATTCCGGTAGGACCATTTTAACTTTTTTTTCTGTGATCAAAGCCTTCACGAATATTGAAGTGTTCGTTTCGCGTGGGTAGTGTCCTAGCTCGTTTGCGTATCAGTGTTCCCTCAGTTAACTGCGTAAAAATGTTATCCTTCGAAAAATTCAAGAGTCAGGGTGAAATGTTTGGTCTTGCGGGTAAAGACCTGCTAAATTACGTACAGGAAGAAGAGAGGAACGAATGGGTAGAGCGAAGGAAAGAGGAACTAAGAAAAATGGAGATGGAGAAGAACAAAATGGAGGAGAACAAACTGAAGATGGAGGAGAGCAAACTAGAGATGGAGATGGAGGAGAACAAATTGAAGATGGAGATGGAAGAACGTGAACAGATTAGGCAGCATGAGCTGGAAATGAGCTGAAATCAAATGGATTCTCAGTCGATCGGTTCCTGGGCTGAAATTTCTCAAACTCCTTCAGTCAACCTTCCCGCTTTTAATGATGAAGAGGACTTTGAGGCATTTTTTGCCCATTTTGAGAGAATCTTTCAGATCAATAGATGGGATCTCGAAAATGATGGCGTCGCTCGCTTACTTCCGCTCCTAAATGCCAAGTTAAGGGATATCTTCGTATCCCTTCCCCCGGAAGCAACTTTGGACTATTCCACGTTAAAGTCCGAATTGCTAGCCGCTGTTCATATGAATAGCGAATTCTACCGCTCCCGATTCCGCCAGGAAAGGATCCGCCCCGGCCAAACATTTCGACAACATGGGTACATCCTCCAAAGACACCTTCAGTGTTGCCTGGATGCGTACAAAATTTCCCAGGTCTACGAGTCCCTTCTGGACTTCTTCATTAGGTATCAGCTTTTAGCTGCCGTGGCTCCCAAAATTCGCGCCTTTATTAAGGATAAACTTTGCGCCACTTTCAAGGAGTGCTTGGAAGAGGCCGATGTCTACGCGGGTAGTCACGATTTATACCCTAAGGATGTTAAAAAGGCTCCCCAATCACCTCCCCAAACAAAATTTTATGGGCCTAAGACCCCCCCTAAATTGGTTCCAAGATTTACCAAAGTTCCTAGTCCCTCGAAGCCAAGAAACTTCCATCCATCGGAACACCGAGACGTTAAGACCCTAGTTTCTTCTCCCCCAGTTGTGCCGTACCAAAAGTACCCGATTGTCTGCTACACCTGCGGAGTTCCCGGCCATTACCGCACGAACTGTCCTCAAAACTCCCGATTCGCAAACTCTCAGTCCCACCAAGTGCACCAAATCTGGGCCACCCCTGATCCTCCTACGTCGCCTCAGGAGATTCCCGATCCTCCCTCGCCCGCCAAAGACCCGGTCCATCAGGTAAACTTTCTCTTTAATGAGAACAACCCTGGTGGATTGAAGTTCAAGAACGGAACTGTGAACGGTCGCTGAGTATCCACCCTCGTCCGTGACACCGATTGCACCTGTATTATAGTGTCTGAGGACCTACTCCCCCCTATTGGGCCCGACCACAAGAAATTTGAGGTGGTCCACGACTACCTTGGCCGGGCCAGTCGTTTCCCAGTAATTCGTGGTCACATCAAGTGTGACTATATGTCCGGTTGGGCCGAAGTGGTAACGGCCCCAATCCAGTTCTGCTCCGTGTTATTCGGTCAGAACCCCGGAATTCACGACCATCCCGTGGCCTAGCCCGTGATTACCCGTACACAGGCAGACCTGGAATCCCGTGCACCTGTTCGCCTGAAAACCCCAATCGACCCGGAGTTCCAAGCCCTCCGGAGCGATAAGTTTTCCCACGCCCAGAGGTAACAAACGAGTCTCGTATCCTGTGAAGGAGGACTTATTGAGAGGTTTGAGACCTAATTGGACCTTAAGTCACGAGAACGGAAATTCAAGCCTGGCGCGAAGGTGCTGGTGCTACTTCCCACGGAAAGCAACAAAATCCTTAGCGAGTGAAAGGGACCCTACCCCGTCCTCGAGGCTAGAGGACCCGTGGATTACCTCATCCATACTCCGGCGGGAGCGGAGGTTTTCCACGTGAATTGTATATATATATATATATATATATATATATATATATATATATCATCAATGTTCCTAATTATGATTTTTTTTTTTGGGGGGGGGGGGTCCACTAAATTGTTTAGTATTTAGTCCCATATTTATGCCTCTATTTAATTATATATATTTTTTTGGTTCCACTGAAATGTCGCCAATGTTCTCCTGTGATTTTTCTGTTGTTTAAAATTGTATTAGTTAAATTCTCTAGAATCGACCTGTTTAAGGCTTATGTCCGTAAATTCCCCGCTGAGCTCAGATTTACGTTTTTTGTGTGTGTACACCTGTCGTAGCAAGGTCAAAATTTCCCTAGACCTGTGATAATTCTAGTTTGACGGGTTAGGATGATCCTTTCCTACGCAACTGCTCTGTAAAGCATCATCTTTCGGTTCGGGGATGTGTGAGGGAACCCCACGTGGAATCTCTTGAGCAGACGAAACTTCCATGCGCTGCAGAAGGCCCGGTTAGGCCAAAATTGGTAACCTACCCCCCCATCCCCCTTCCACAAGCGGTAGCCTCGAAACGTGTCCACCACCATTCACTTTTACACGGGGAAAATAGCCTCTGCAAGAAGATTCGAGGCAATTCGAGAGTAGAGCTGTTTCCCGCTTACCGACCCCCGCCCCTCCCCCCCCACCCCGGGGAGAGCCTCGGACATAAATAGCGCTCGACTCCCATGAAGAAACACAGAGTTGAGAAGTCTCGCCCGGACCACATAAGATTCCCCATAGTTCCAAGGCAGGTGCTAACAACAAAGCAAAGTGACAGCTGAACTATTTTGTGTATTTGGAATTAGCCCCAGCCAGTGAGGTAATTCCACTTAACGATCGCCACCGAGTGATTTTTCCGGCTTCTCTCGTCAACTCCTGTCGAAGCCCTCCTTCGTTCGCCCCTTATTTCGGGTGGCCGAAATACTCTCCTCTCCTCTGGACCGGAAGTTACCCCCCCCCCCCCCCCTGTTTTTGGAGAACCGTCATTCCTTCAAGTTTCCGCTCAGAAGTTCCGAGCGGCTTCACCCCACGTGCAGAAGACATCCGTAAGCCACCCCTTCTCCCCCCTTCAGTAACTCAATTGAGTTAATCCCCCCCCCCCATTTGAATAGTCTCTTCCTGTTATACCTTAAGTTCTAACTTCATATTCTGATTTATAACTACACTCCCCCCCCCCCCTTCGTTACTGATGTGATTTTGTCGGTTAATTCTCTGAGGTAATTTTATCCATCAATTATCTCATAATTTTTATGTAAATAAAATTATATTTTTGTAGATGCCTCTTTAAATAATTTTGAGCTTTGCCATTGCCCATTTGTTACCTGACCTCGTTGCACTCTCCTCTCGCATTTCAGCCCGTCTAAACTAGCGGTGAGCCTTGTTACCTGATTTGTAGAGCCGTAAGCCCAGGACCTTTTCCTCGTTTGAGTACGGATAGAGTTCGTAGTCGACGAGGACGTCGTCTAATTTCCGGCGGTTCATTGGAATTATAGTGAACTTCTAGCGGTTGTTTTTATCTTCCACTTTTTTCGTAGCGATTGATGTTGTCAATCTCGGCAGCTGTCGCCCTTGCTTGGCTTCCAGCGTTCCTGAATGGACTCAGGACGATTTGAGTGATGTCATCTGCGTATTTCAGATACATCGAATCGTACCTCACTGGAGCAGGTAGGCCACTTGTGTACACGAGGTACAAAAAGGACTCAGACAGCTGCCTCGTGGAACTCCCGCCTTACTATTATAGCCTTCGCGTTGACAAATTGACTATTCAGCTTTCAGACATAAACACTGTAATAATTGTCCAATCAGCGCCATGATGGATTTAAATTGTTACTAACGCTCCAACCGTTTGCACATAAACACGGCTGAAATCAATTGTTAGACTTGGAAGAAATCTACAAGAAAATTAAGCTCACCGAAAAGTTCACAGCCGGCAAAGGAGGAAAAGGCGAAGGAAATCGCTTCAAGAAAGCGCCATCGATTTTTACCTTTTCCTGACGGGGACTTCAAGAACAAGATCTATTTTGTACGGAGCTACGTATAGCCGACTCATGATATAGTACTGCATACTGGTGAGTTTAACTTCCTATTTACGAAAGAGAAATACTACAAAGCGAGAAGTTTATATTCCTATTTACGATAGAGAAATACTACAAAGCAGGAAGTTTATCTTCCTATTTACGAAAGAGAAATACTAAAAGCGGGAAGTTTATCTTCCTATTTACGAAAGAGAAATACTAAAAGCGGGAATTTGATCTTCCTATTTGCGAAATAGAAATACTAAAAAGCGGGAAATTTTTCTTACTATTTATAAGGTTCAATCTGTTAACCGTTTAAAATTTTCAAACGAATGTTTACTAGGTTCGACAACATTCAAACAGAATACCCAAATACAATCGGGGCCTACTAAATTAAACTACGAAAAGGTGCCAGCAAATTTTATAGAAGGAATTATAATAATATTCCACGCATGTCTGAATACAGGCTACCTTCTAAATGTTTTCAAGATGGCTAAAATGTGATCTTTTCAGGTAAGCCGGGAAAGCCACCATCAGGAAAGGAGAGCTACCGCCCAATTAGGCTACTAGAAATTGGCAGTGAACTCATCGAAAAGTTGACTCCATCAAAGTATTGACTCCATGTTTTGATAGAATGATATCAGCGTCAATTTCACGAAAAATGTTTTTGTAGATAGACATTTTCTGATTTCACCAATTAGTGATAATATGGATGATTTCGAGGCTACTAGGTGGCTTTATAGGACTATTCATGATGAGAGAGGTTAGTTTCTTCGCTTATTCTTTTTGTTTTATTTTTTTTTCTTTCCTGGGGATTTCTTACTCTTAGGTGAGGGTGAGTCTGTGCTCTCTTTTTCTTCTAGGAATCTCCACTCCTCGTTGATTTTGTAGATTTATTCCATGGCAATAGTGAATGTTCTTATTTTTGTGCGTGCAACGAATAAACCCTTGCTGTAGACCGAGGCATCATCAGAAGTGGTTTCCTCGTCGTCAGTTGAGGACTCAGAGGAGTCATTTCCTTCTTCATATTTGGATTTGTGTCCTGGGTTTATATCGTTGTTTTCGGCTCCGTCTGCTGCCACGCTCTGGCCTTGATTGTCACGGGCGTAGCAGTTACCTTATTGTTCGTGTTTTTTTCGTCCTAGATATTTTGTGAAAGTTGTTGGATTGTGGCAGTGTTTATTTCCCTATTAAACACTCCCGCATAGTTGGGAATTTGGGCTCAAACCCAGTGATTTTAAACATATCGTTGAGAGGATCAGCATATGATCCATGTTTCGTCATGTTGACTACGTGAGCATTCGGGATTCATGTCATGATTTTAACAAGCGAGATAGCCTGGGATGCAAGGGTAGTGTCTGGGGTATGTGCAGTTCCCTGTGGGACCTATTGTTTTGTTGTTTGATGTAAGAGGTATTTTTATTATTTTCTTCCTGGGCTCTTTGGGTCCTTTCTTTATCGGACGTGATATTTTTCTGTAGTGCTAGTGCGAGGGTACGGTGGTTTCTCTTGCAGTTTAGGCACTTATTGATGGTCGAGGTGCGGGCGTAACATGTGTGTTCTCAAACTGAGATGCACTCTAGGCACATTGGAGTATCTTTGTTCGGGCAGTTAGTGAAAATATAATCACCCATTTGATAGCAATGAAAGCATATTTGTACTTGAGTGAATTTCTCTCGTTCCAGCTTGGTCGTGGGGATCTTCATGTTGTAAAGAAGTCCCTTTAGGAGAGCCTTACTGGCGATGTCATTCGTCTCGCATGATTTTAAAGATATGCGTGTGCTCGCGGAATTTCAGCACCTCTTTAACCTTGAGTCATGGCTGTTTTTTCTCCAGTTCAGCCTTAATCTTCTCTTTGGAGTGAGCGCCTATCCAATTCTTGATGCGTCTGCAGAGGATTGTTTCTTTTGGCAGTTATTTGGGAGAGTGCCTTTGCCTCTAATCCGATTTTAGTGAGTACCTCGGTCCCGAGTGATGACAGTATTTTGTCTACATCTGAGCTGCCAGGGCAGATGTCGTTGTAACCGGAGAGACCATCAATGCATTTGGTGAGGGCTATCCTGGGGGAGGGGATACCTTCCCTTATCCTCTTGTCCTTGGTTTATTTAGTCTTCTCCTCTCTTCACGTATTTGTTTTGCATGGAGAGAATGATCACGTTGCCGGTGATAAATTTAATTTATGTCCATCTATGGGTTTTGCCTGGGCCCCATGGTGTGGGGCCTAAAACTTCCCACCCCCAAGGGGTGTAGTTTCATCCTTAGCTGGTTATCTTATGACACCGAATTCTTTTTACTCCATTTACTACCACCATCTGGTTTCTATCCTTCGGCCATTCAGCTATCCAATCCCCCCCCCCCCCAGTCCCAGATATCCTAAACCATTTTAATTTGTAAACTAGTATTGTATGTGGAACCTTGTCAATAGCTCTTTTTTTAAACTCACATAGAGGTACTCTGTCTAGCCTGTTAGACTTAGTATCACGAAGAGTTTCACGTCCTCTCGGCCTGAGTACAAATTATGGTCCTTCCATTTTGTATGGGTTCGAGGTTTCCTCCTTACCCCCCTTTGTATAGTTGCCTCAGGGGCCTGCGAAGAAAACAGAAAGACAGAGGATGTGCCGCGTTGGTTTCCGCCCCTCTCGTTTCGTTATGATTAGGCGATCTACCACAACCGTCTTAGAGTGGTAAGAGGCAGAATCGTCCCCTAAGCCTTGTCGACGCAGTTTGTAGACCCGAGGTTTGTTATGTTGATGGAAGCCGGCATACCCGCCCTCCTTATCTTCCCATTGCGGGTCAACATGCCAGTCACAGTAACGGGCCATATGCCCTACGAGTTTCCTGTCGGGATACCTGACACATTGAGGAGGATAGCAAGTTGGAGACCCCTTCTGACGTGGGGATGGTCTCGGAGGTTATATCGCTCCAGATAGCATGGTCTTCCAGGAAGACGAATCTTCGCTCGATGCCCAAAATCGAACCTGACTCCGCCCCTCTGCAAGGTCTTCCTCAGGCAGCACGGCTCCCGAAGACTACCAAAGAGAGGAGAGACACTTAACCCGGCCTGGTGCCGATTTGACGGCCCAGATATTCTTCATCTTAGACGAATATTTGGCAGAGGCTGTTCCGTCAGGCCTTGGAATACATTTCTGTGCGGCGGAGGTAGAAGAGGGTTTACCCCAACCACCTCTCCAGAAAAGAAAAGGTAAGATAAGAAGAAATAAAATAGGACAATGGGTTCCTCTCTCTGCGCTGGGGTTCCAGAGAAGGACGGGTCTACTGCCGTTTCGGCAAGCGACCAAGCCATAACCGGCACGTCCGGCCCCGGGGCGCCCTTGAGCGGAGAAGTCCAGACCAAGATCAAAGTAGCAAATGCGCTGTGGCCTCGATTACGTCCGGGCTCCTTATTGAGAGATTACCTAGTGTTTCTTTAGCTATTTTCTTTGAGTTATTCGCTCCACTGATGGCAGCAAGTTGGCGAAAGGCCACATGCTCCATCAAAGGAGAGCCTTAGCTAGATTGAGTGCTGGAGAGCCTAAGGTGACCCGTTTATAAGAACGAAACCTTCTGGCGAATACGGCGGACCATTCCTAGGCGGCTATTATTAGAGTTCTTTGGACAGATCGCACTCTACCATGAATTTTGTGAAATGGGTGGTTTATGCGAGCTGGCAGACCAAAATCAGTTAAGGTCGAATGTTTGATGAGAAAACAGAGACTGGCCTCGAGACTCACCAATACACTCTTCGTCATGTTCGATCATAACAGGCTTCCTTAGTCGGTGCGTGTCGGTTAGTATCGCTACCTTGTGAAGGCATTCGTGCCACTGCCGCAGATGTGCTATTACTGCCACCGCTTCAGCCATATGAATCGCTCATGTACATAGAGATGAAAAGGCTGGTTTGCCATATATTTAAGTTGCTTCAATGCCGTACACGATGAGTGCCTATTGCGTATGACCAGGTTTATCAATTGCGGAGAGCCGCAACCTGTTTCCACCAGCGCCGCCAAGAGGATAAATAGTACTCGATACAAGAAAAAATTTGGGTCCACAACCCAGGTTTCAAATAACAAAAGGCACCTATTTACTTTATTTTACTGGGCGGACAATATTTATTTCTTTTTGAAGGTGTTCATGCTCTATATTATTAACCAATCTCTTTACTTAAAAAAAATCATATAAAATGCAGAACAAAAAATATCGTTAGCAGCATTTTTTTTAATAGTAGCGCGACTTTTGGGCCATCTTGAACAATGCACAATAAAATATTTTAAAAAATAATCCTATATGAATAATGCTTTTCGAGCTTTCTTGGCAGCAAAATTTTTGATGACATTATCAAATTGAATTTTTCGTGCAAGTTTACATTCAATGCTAAGTCTTGCTAAATCCACAAGCCGTTCATGTGCCATAGTACTACCATAGATAGTTTTTGACAATTTTCAGTTTACTGAAAGATCGCTCAGCTGAAGCGACAGTTGCAGGGATGGACAGAAAATATGAAGCGCAATGCAAATATTCTGGAATATGTTCTCAAGCTCTAATTCCGTAATTTTGTTTAGACAATCTAAGGGTTTCAATGAAATGTTTCCGAAGTTGCCTTGGTGCACCATTTTGAGGTACTCCAGTTCATGAATGAGCTCATTGTTGATGTCATTCATGTATTACTCGACGAAATCAGAGGCTCTTTGTTGCCAGCTTTCTAATTCTTCCGGTTCAGAAGTTAGCATGTAGTTCCATAGAAACGAAAAGGTTTCCGACAAGTTTCTTGAAGCGTCAAACCGAAGAGTCAAGCCATCAATGACGTTGTCGAAGATTTTGTAAAGCACATATTTCCTGAATATTGCTTCTTCTATAAAATCATTATCTTTATTCATTTCTGTGAACTCAGCATCCGGGCTTTGTTTGTCATGGACTCGCATTCTCTTTCTCTCTTCCTTCACATTCAGATTCACCTCAATCCCCATGCTTATTGAAACATGTTTTGCTTCATTCCAGATTTTCTTCCAGTTCACTCGAAGATCTTTCAAACTTGCTATCAATTCGTTGACATTTGTGACTTCAACATCAACTTTAGCATGTCTTACTTGCATAATATTGTTGCAGATATCAATTTGTGCCAAAATCTTGAACCAGAATGCTGACATAATCACACAAGTAAATAATGAGACATGGTTACTAGCGTCATGTATTTCAGCTTTGTTTTATGTGTCAGATTCAATGTTAACAGTTCTTAAAGTGCAGCTCGAATGCTGGCACGTTGCTGCAAACGGTTTTACACAATCTATTCTTGAATACCATCTTGTATCGTACTTGTGAAGAGACTGATTTCCTGTCTTGTTTAGAAGAATATCACAACGTCGTGGACTGGAGTTAAAGAAAGTCTATTTTGTCTGAATTGTTCTGAAAAAGGTGATAGCTTCAGGGCAACATTCAGCAGAGTCTGTTCCGCATAAATTTAAAGTATGGCACCGACGGGGTGAAAAGATTGCCAAAGCATTTTCAAACAGAAGACGTGCCTGTATCCCCTATATTTTCACGCCATATTGGACCCATTGTCCTAGCTTTGCCCCGTGCAATGTGAGAAAGGGATGTTGTTCTTTTTCAACGTTTCCAGTACCAATCAACAAACTTCAAAATTCGCTCCTCGATAACATATAAAATCGTCTTTCACAAGATATCGTAGTATAAAAGCAGTTTGCTCAACATGAGAGGAGTCTGGTGTTGCATCTACCATAGTTGAACAGAATTTCGAGCAGCTTCCTTCAAAGAGAATTTGTTTTGCAACAAGTTCTGAACAAAGAGAAGCGAATTCGTTTTGAGTCTCTGCTGAGAGATAGTATCCCTGTAGTCTCCCTCCTTTCTGCTGCAATTCCTTCACTTTTAGTACATGTTCTATCAGAACAGGATTCTACCGAGACAACAGTTCTACCAAGCCCCAAAAGTTTCTAATTCTTTGCGAAGATCCTCTAAATGCCATGCCTCTCTCCCCTAGAAAAGAACAATGTCTATGATCAGCCTCAAAAGATTGTGCAATCTTGTTGCCTCAGATTCAATGAAAGTTTCAAAAAGATTTTCATTCAGTTGTCTGATTTCAATCGTCTTTCAAAATCACGCCAGGCCAAATAACACTCTCTATGGGCATTGTATCTTTCGTGTTCAGGAATTCTGTTTGCTAGTTTTCTCCCCTTTCCGCTTGCAGCGTAACCCTGTGATGTTACTATACGCGAATGCCATTTTGAAGTTTCGGTTTCTTTTATGAAAGAGACCGTACAAGAAACAATAGAGGGCCTGTTGTGATGGACTCCATACTAGCCAATCTCGTCTTGAAATATCACCATTTTTATTCGTATTGAGAGTATACTCTCAAGGAATGCTTGTTTATTACTCTCATGTGGAAATGAAGTTGGGAAATTGAGATGGCCCTTTCTGACACATTCTTCAACTCTCTCTGCGGTTAGTTTCTCATGAACACCAGTATCAACACCTACATCTGGCATACAACCTGTCATTGTACTTGCAGCAGGAAGCGCAACATTATTTGTCCCTTTTCTGAATACCGTACCAGTAGGTGCCATTTCTGTTCTTTGATCATCTTCAGTTATCTGACTTACCGCAGCAATTTCATCACTTTTTCGAGATCTGTATTGATGCCAACAAGCTTTCTTATACCTACTTGAAAGAGAGTTTGCAGTCCTCTTTTTTTCATTTCTTCATGTAGCTTATTTTTTTCGCTTCTGACCCCCAGACTTCTGACTTGACATGGTTCGCACGCAAAATCTGATAAAAATATATGCACTTTACTAAAGCAACTGACTGATATATATTATTTGTAAAATGAATGTTTGTTATCCACGGACCACGGATTAATGGAATTGTCCGCTGTAGTAGCTGATTAAGGGAAACTAAGGCTCCTGGCTATATTTTGGCTTGAGGCCCCTCTCACCTTGGAATAATATTCAGGATAAAGAATTACAATCTATTATTTAATTCTCTATTAATGTGCTATATGCACAAAATTTATTGTCTGACTCGATTACATTATAGTGTAAAGAAGGATGAATAGTACATTAACTTGAGTCTTTAATTGTGGAATTAAAATTTACAATGTAGATTTAATAAAAATAATAATGATATAGTAATAAATAAAATGATTTCAATCATAAGTACATAATACTAGGTATCAATTTTATCTTTAAACTTAAAACATTTTGAAGTTAGTAATCATTAAGATTAGCAGCGGATGATTTTCGCGCGCGATTTAGGGGGCTATTTTTCTAGCTACTTTTTTGCCTCACTCACTTCATTGTATGAGGCGGTAATTTAAGACGACGATGGGGTCGCCTTCTTTAGGCTATTTCCGCCAAAAATTAACATTTTTAGGTACTTTCGAAATGGGGGCGTTTCGCTACCATACCCCCGCTTAATCGTTGGAGGTTGCCCCCTACCCCCGCAACTTAAAAAAAATAACTTGTAATATTCCTAATTCGAAAGCCGAACATCA
Organism: Ceratothoa steindachneri; assembly: GCA_963969495.1. NCBI lineage: Eukaryota > Metazoa > Arthropoda > Malacostraca > Isopoda > Cymothoidae > Ceratothoa > Ceratothoa steindachneri. The sequence continues at coordinate 77,739,795 of OZ018324.1, read as the reverse complement.
GATTTGAATGCAAAAGGCGATTGTTAAATGTCGTTAGACCTCTAGTTTTTTTATCGCGTTCCTGGACTCCAGACATATAAGCCTTACCTTTATTAGTGATTTTATTTAATAAAAAGTTGAACGAAAACTACATCAAAAGAATAAATAGTGTCAGACATAGATTATTTAGGAGAGATCCATAATCAACTTAAGAAATAAAACATAGAAAATACGAAAAATCTCTAATTTTTACCCATCTTTAAAAACACGAAGTAAAGCTGCGAAAAATAAATGCTTATGATTGGTCATGCTGACGGTGTTTAATACAGCTCGCTGATTGGCCAGTGGGATAGTTGAAAAACAAAAACAAAAAAATAGCAAAAAAATAGCTGAAAAAATCGCGCGCAAAATCATCCGCCGCAAAACTTAACAATTAACTTGAAGTTATCAATTAGATAAATTTTAGGATTAATTGGTGGTAATTATTTATTAATGAAATAACTATTATAGACTTGAGGTATAATTTTATTTTATAGATCAATAAGAATTTAACTGAATATAAAAAAAATTACTTTACTAAAATACCATAAAAGGCATTCGCCATTGACCTATAATAATTATGTGGTATTCAATATATAGTTATTAACTCCAATTATTCAATTATAGTGGAATAATTAAATAAATTTATAATACAATTTAATTGTAGAATTTAAACATATACCTAAAGATAGCAAATTTCATTGTAAGCCAAGTTTAAACATAAATGATAATAATAATAATAATAATAATAATAATAATAATAATAATAATAATAATAATAATAATAATAATAATAATGATAATACTAAGAACAATTATGTTATTGGCATAAATAATAATAATATTAAAATTATCAATAATAATAATAATTTTAATATCAATAATAATCATAAATTATAGTCATTCTAAACAGTTCTTAAAATTATTAAGCGACCTGCGATTTACACCTCTGCAGGCAAACCGCTCCACAAGTTCACTACTCTCTGTCTGAAAAAGATTTTTTATATAGTTTAACCTACACCTTTGATTTTTTTAAAATTTCAAACTATATCCCCTATGGCAGTGATCCTTGTGTATTTTTAAAAACCTACTTATATCTACTCTGTCTATTCCATTGAAAATCTGATAAATAAGTCAGTAAACCTGCTTTGACAATCTATTTCATTAATTTGCATACTACTGATGTTAAGCTGATAGGCCTATAGTTACTAACATCCTCTCTCACTCCATTTTTAAATATAGGTTGTATATGAGCATTCTTCCAATTATCTGGTACCTTCTCGAATTCAAGTAAACGAGTGAAAATTTTATTCAAACAAAGGATACACTCCATATTTTTTTAATTTAGGGACTAGGGTAAATTTCATCCGGTCCTGCTCCTTTATGTTTATCTAAACTTATAAAAGCATTTCAGCAATCTGTTCCTCAGAAAATGAGACATTATTAACAACTTGTTACAACTAACAACATGACAATTAAAACTTAATAACAACCAGTATACAATCAACCTTATTTTGCTCCGTAATTTCGGGTATTCTTGCTCCAACTCTCAGATTATATAGCAATGATATATATATATATATATATATATATATATATATATATATATATATATATATATATATATATATATATATATATATATATATATTTTACATCATTTATAGATTACAGTTTATTTTATTTTAATGCCAAAAAAAACATCATTATAAAATATTTTGATTTGTAGCAAACTAATGGGAACGCAAAAGAAAAATCAATAAAATTATGTCATTTCGACAAAACACTCACCGCAATCCCAATTTCCGCAGTGTCAATCACTTTCATTCTACGGACTTTTCTTCTTTTACATATTGCCAAATTATTATTAGCAACATCGCGAGATCAAGGGCGAGTTTTAATTGCACCCTCGTCCCGAGGTTAACTAGAGAATACTATTTCCACTAGAAGTTACTCCCTACAATAAATATAAGAAAAAGGTTTATTACTATATTTGATCTGTACTCTGTATACATACGGAAACAAGGGCCCCTCTCGGCACTTGAGCCTCGGTAAGATGTATTGGCTGTGCCCCCCTCTCAGCTGCCCTGGTTTCCCGGAGGCAATGTGTCGCCTATTTTCTTGAGAAAGAAATCCTGGTATAGTGGCGGATCCAGGAAGAAATGATTTTTTTTTGGGGGGGGAGGGGCTAACTTGAATTCCTCCCTAGAGTCTGAGAAGAGAACATTATTGATGCTTATCTAACACAACATTGATAATAAATAACAGTATATCACACGGAAGTAAGCATTAAAATTATGAATTGTAGTTTTTGGACGTCAGTAAGGTATAATACTGACTTTTATAATTAATTTTGAGATTTACCTGTATATTAGACATACGAGTATATCATATAAGGTACACTCGATCGCAACGGTTTAAAAACTGTATATATATATATATATATATATATATATATATATATATATATATATATATATATATATATATATATATATATATATATTATATTATTTCATAACTCTATGAATAGCAGAATACAAGTATGGCTTAAAAAAGAAATATAAACATAAACCGGCCTAAAAATTTGGGGGGGGGATTCAGCCCCCCCCCCTTCCGGATCCGCGCTTGCCTGGCCGTTCAGGCTGCAGATCATCTCTCCTTTCCCAAGGGCAAAACTTGGGACTTGGTCCTGGTGCGCCCAACGCTATCTTGGACATCGTGCGCCTTAATAATAAATAAATGCTCCCCATGTTCCTGGCTCTTCCAGACATACATATAAGCATGGTTGCTTTTGCGCTCATTCCCAGCGCCTGTGTGGCCGTTCCCGTAAGACGAAAGAGCCTCACGCCTCCACCGAGTCGTTAGACTTACAGGAGGCAAACTCCTCGAAAATGGTCATGCGGTTGTCTTCGGAGATACCTAAAGCTGTCCTCCGAAAGGAAGATAGCATCAAAGGTTCTTTAGCTTCTACACTACCACCAAGGCTGGACTTAGCGACTCGGGGACGGGATAGCCTCCAAAAAGAGCCTCGTCTCTGAAGCTTGCTCTTTCAACTTCCCCCGATCAATCCTGAATGGCGAGTGTCCCTTCAGTGCCCGTAGTTCTTTTCAACCATGTATAAAAAGAAAAAAACATTAAAATATAATAAACTCAAAACGCGTCACAATTAACCTATTGTCTTGAGAGCGACCCGATGACTGACTAATGCAGTAAAGTCCGTTCCTTATACACTCAAGCTCCGATGGTTGTGACGTATATTCGGTGAGGTCACGGCTATCATAAATACATGGTGACGTCACGATGCGTCCAAAAGTTAGGAGCGGTCTTAAAGGTTCGTCGGCGAGGTTCTTCTCCGAAGGAACCCACTGGAGCTCGGGGTGGTGTTAGATGAAAATGAAATGACAAGTGGCGAGGGTTGCCTGTGAAAGGGAAAGGAGAATCCATTTTAGGGCCGAACCTCTGAATAAGAAGATTGCCACCGCCTAGTAATCGATGACGAGGTCGGCTTCCGGAAGGTGGAGCATTTAATGTAGTGCTGCAAGGAACTCGGCCCTTAACGCAGAGAAGGGGACGTCAAATGGAAGACTCAAGGTGGAACCGTTGATCCAGAATCCCAAATACTAGGGGGTTGCATCCGTAAAGGCCAGAAGACTGGTGATGGCGCGGATCACCATCCATGGTATCCACTTGCTGGATATAAGATCTTCTAGTCACCAAAGTAAACATACGCCAACTGGGCCCAAAATCGTGGGAGGGAGGATGGGCTGCAGACGAAGTTAAAGAGGCTTAGCAAGCTTGCAAGCAAGACCAGAGGGGGGGATGTACAGTCGGGAGGTAAGGGACCCGGGGGAGAGCATTGTGCACGCGGGATCGCATGCCCTTTTTCAAGTGAGTGAACATCGACTCTAAGTTGATATCGATCCCGAGGTACACCACTCAGCGGGAGGATGTTAGGACCGATTTTCGGAGGTTGATGGTAGGAGAAGAGGACAACACCCGATCCACCACGCGTCGAAGAGCGCGGGGAGAGCCAAAAAATAATACATCATCTTAATATGTATACGAGGTTACCCCATATTCCACGACAAGGTCACTAAATATTGGACCCATGCATTGTTGCATTACGACGAAGTCCGCCCGAAAACGATAGTTCCTGTTGTTGCAACGAATTCCAAACCATGGGCGCGCGCGATGACTCATGCTACAGTCGGTACGGCACTCACCCTCATCCCTTTGCACCGCGAAGAGCCTCTGGGCGCAGTGGAGATTACCGGATTCCACGAGGAAGCCACTTGATAAAATAGATGAGATAATGGGACTCACCTCAGGGCTGGAAGTCGCAAAGTGTCGGCAATATACCAGGAATACCTTGATGCCCTTTCCTTTTGCGGTCTTCGCGATGCTAGAGAAGACGGGGAGAGTATCTGCCAAAATATAACCCGGAGTGGCACTCCATACATAAAGGGAGCTGTCGGTTCCTGTTAAGAATGTCAAATATTGATCCCTGTTCCTGTGCCTTATCCTTCTCCTCGCGTGGGTTGTCCTCCACGCACGCACTCTGGTTATGTCGGTTGCCATTCCAGTCTTCGTTATACGTATTCTTTTCTTCGTCCTGCCTGCCATCGCCCCTCCGGGATTCAACCTGAAGGCCCCGAGGTACATCCTGAATAGGCGCCCACTTGGGAGGAACTAGTACTTCAAAGATTACGGCCGATGTCAGTGGGCTATGGAGATCGATGAGTCAAAGGCAAGGTGGAGATCGAGGTGCGCTACAATTAAGGCTGCTTGATACAAGTTGTTGTTTGCAACGTCCAGAGCCGGGATGTGGTGGACGGCTAGCGGGATCCTAGGTTAATGAGGCTCGATGAAGTCGAACTCGACGCTGTCGTTGATCGTAAAGGACTTATACTGGAAGAGGGGAAAGGGGAACAGGGATGGAATAAGTCTCACCAGGAATTTAAGTGAAGGAGAGGTAAGGTTAAGAGGGAGAAGAGAAGAACTCGAAATAGCCCCTACCTCGTCCTCCCATGTATCACTCCCCGTGCTGATTTCGGTGATTATTCTCGGAAGCCTGACAATGTGGGTGGCACGTTTAAACGAGGAACTGACTCACCTGGGCCACAAAGCGTAGAGAAATTCCCGTGGGGATCTTCCCCACCACGGGGTGATGACCTTGCAGGAGGATGCACGATTTACACCCGACATGAGGTTTCCATTCGTCTATTCACTATAAATACTTCCTTTCAGGCAGTAGCAGTGCAGATGGTCCTGGATAGGAGGTATACTGTTATTTTGGGGTACATTCTACCGTCAGTCAACGTCGACGCGAGCGACTACCACCGAGTCGTGGCACAATTGAGGAGGCTTTATCTCCTGCTTAGGTATTTGAATAGTAGACATCTCCTGTGGGGAGACTACTCGATCAAGGCCTAGGTTTCAGGTCTTGGCCAACCTGATCGACGAGCTGGAGATAAGTATCCTAAATATAGATTAGTTTGCGCATCACTGCCCGGGAACCGATTCATTTTCTTGCCTCGATCTGTCTTTGTGTTCTGCTGATGCATATCATGATTTGGGTAGGGGTTGGTGGTGCTTGGAATGAGAGCGGTGTTCCCCATTTCAGGAAATGGCTCGTTTCTATGTCCCAGTCGAGAAGTTTAGGTTAGTGGGTGAGGCAGTCGAGTTTCTCTCTCGCAACCTCATCGACACACACCTAACTATTAATCTTAGAATGTCTTGTTATTTTTATGCAGTCCGCTTCCTTGGTGGTCGCCCAAGTATGAGATGTCTCTCAGAAAATAAACATTGTTCCTACATGCGCTATAAGCGCCCCCCGAACGCTTTCACCGTCGGTGAATTTCGACGAGCAGGGCTAGGTTCCGGTATATTTCAAAGCACGCCCTTCGCTCTTCCTGGCGGGCATGCTTGTATTCACTTAACGCAGGTGTTCATAAAGTAGTGCCTCAATACCCCTGAGGGTATCGAAACCGGTTCTTGGGGGGCAACTCCCATTGGGAGTGAGTGAGTGAGTGGGAAGAAAGAAAAGGTTAGCAGTTTGGTGTTGGGAAGGAGAGATGTGTTTAGTCGTACGAATTGTTTCTATATCAAGCTTTTAGTCATGGTTCATGGTTAGTTAATACCTATTGTTTTTTGGTTTGGCCAAGTTAAATCATTTATATGGTTTTCTGTACTATTATTAGTTACAGTAGGATTATATTTTTCATTTAACTCTATTGAAGATTTATATATTTTATTTTAAATTAAACCAGTTGTTTCATTTATATTTATTTATATTTTTAATTTGTTTTTTTTTTATATTTATATTGTGTGTCATTTATTTTATCTTTCGCTTTTTATGTTTCGTGAAGTAGCGAAGCGTAGTTCTTGCTACATATTCCCGCTTGCCAGGACATCCTGGAGCCAATTTTCCCCCTCACTTGCTCATAGTGACGAGTGCTTTGTTGCCATGTGAACGAGTGTGTTATGAGAGAGAGATTGTAGGTCAGTGTGTGTAATTTTAATTATTAAAACTTTTGAATTATTGTATTTGCATGATCAGGCATTTTATTTGCTGAATTTTCATTGTTGCAGGTGTGTTAGTATTCTATACAAGCCTTGAACATGTCCACCAAGAGAAGGAAGTGGCCTGAGACATATGTGGCATTTGGCCTCACCTATGAGAGGATGAGGTTCTATTATTTGTTTGTGCAAAGGTAACTAATTTGTGGGTGCGTGCTCGGCAATTATAAGGAGGTGGTGTAATGAAGAGTCCTCCTTGCGGTTGCACTGCTGAAAGTCACCAGTCTAGAGCAGTGTGCAGGAGAAGGTTCCGATAGAGTAAACTCGAAGGGTAACGAGAATCTTAAGTAGTGTGCCTAATTTATGTCCCTGTTGAATTGGTTCTGACTCCTTATATTTTCTCACGAGGGATTATGCGTTAGGCTGGGCTTACCGCAGGTATCTCCGTGATCGGGGTAAGAAAAGGCCTTCGAAAGTACGCGGCAAAAGAAAATAACTTTATTCTCTAATTGGCCTACTAAAATGGGCCTTTCTACTCAAGAACATCTAACTCTGCTTGCATATGCTTACAAAAACTGATCCTAAACTCTCGTGATCCCCCCCTCACACCTCCCTGAATTTTATATACCTCTACTATCACTGATCACTCACCGCTGGGGATCCTCCATTGTAGTAAAACATTAAACGCCTTGCAGGTTTATCCCTCTTACTTGGTAACCTCAACGTTCGTCACTCCTTAGATGATGGCACATGCTCTATCTTCATTGCCCCTGGCATCATCTACAATCCCGCAGATCGTTCGATGGGGCCTTAATAATCTGTCACACACGCAAAGAGGATCAGTGTAAAGGCTATCGCGGAATCCGGTTCACACGGCCCCCAAACAATACACACATAAAATTTATAGAAGACCAGGGATCTAAAGGCCTACTAGAAATTGACCAGAATTTATTAGGACGGTGCTAAATTACGAGGTATCCGCAAAGGGTTAAATAAATACACACATAAAAAATATTTACAGTATTATTTACAACAAAATTAAAATGAAATAAATTAACTGTTAACAACTTATACAGGGGTTATCAAACAATAAGAAAAGTCACAAATGCTTATCACCATCGAACGGCCACAAGTCGTTTTAACCAAAAGGATATTCGCGCATACAAAATTGGGTTCTATGAATAAGTTGTTTAAAGCCGAAACGACACGCACCGTTGAAGATGAAATAGGTTTCGCTATTCTAGTGACAAGTGTTCCTGGAATAACCTCCCTGTCTTACGTCCCTTACCCGAAGGCCAAAACTTACATGAATAACACTTATAACACTTAATTAATTTAAAGGGGACATAAGAAGAAAGAGATACTCACAAATACCTAATACCAGAGCAGTGAAGCAATAACCCACGTCGGGAACCCAGGCGAAAGAGGCTCGGTGATGATGAGGGAATTCGACCCAAGTTCACAGGGGTAAATGCGATGACGGACTTTGGAGAGGAGAAACCCACAAACGGCGATATCGTGGCGAAAGACGTCGAGACAACGGGGAACGCTGATTCGAAAGGCCCAACGATCCGAGGGAAGGAATTCGAGATGATAGAATTCCCCAAAGAGGATATGGCGAGGTGACTGGGGGAGAGCTTTCACGAGCCCAAAAGAGAACACTTGCAAAGGTAACTGGAAGAGCACAATTCGATGCAGCTGACAGAGGGGCAGCAATAACGCTGGCAGGAATCAATGGCAGAAAATCCTCGCTGCACGAAGGAATCCAGTATGGGTCTCCAAAATGAACGTCAAAGTAAGTGGCGGACAACGATTTAGCGGAGCAATTAGGCAGAATTCTCGCAACAGAATAAATTAAAAGGCCTCACGGCGCGATTTATATCCTTCAGTCCGAAGGGGGAAAAGGGAAGTGGGGCACAAAGGAGGGGGAATGAGTCACTTCCCATAGGCAAATTAGACTGGTAAGTTACAGAAGTTCAGGCCCAAAACGGTAGCCTCGAAGCGGGTCGACCTGCGAAAAAAACCGTAAGCTATGATGAGAAAGGGAAAACATGGGAATCCGAGGGCCTACCCTTTACAATCAGGAAAGGGCATCAATCTGTTTCTGGTCCCATTGGCTAGCCCTAATATAGCTCTCCTAAGCCTTCTTAATGACGATTATCATAGCGACCACATTCACATAACTATAACTCTAGTGGTGTTCCTAGATACTGTAGCATCGTCCAACCTTTTTTTCTTTTATTCACACAATTAACCCACCTTTTATGCAGTCTTCCACCCCTTCTCATACCCTGACACTCATTTTCGTATGTTCTCTTTATAAGTCTACTCCCATCCATTCTTCTTACATGTTACAACCTCATTCACACCATAAAGAACTCTTATCCAGTCGTTATTCACTCTACCCATCTTTCGACACAAAGTATTTCTCTCAAGTTGTCTATATGTAATGCTCCCACTCAAAATATTCCATTCTACCCTCATAACATAATCATACTCATCTACAGCAATGTTGGCACAACATATTCTCAGGCAGCTTATTGGCACATTCCACACTTACCATGCACGAACACTCTAATGCTCTCAGACTTCCCTACCATTCAAAACCATGTGGTGGCAATCTGCTTCATAAGTACCACTATCATTTACAATGCTTCCTAGATATTTAAAACTTCGCAGGTGTTTAAAAGTAACGGAATCGGATATAACACCCAATTCCATTCTCACCCTACCAGAAGCTTCAATCAACATTTCCAAATCCCTTTCTCTCATAGACACAAACAAGTCCATCGGATTCTACCATAAAGATAGAACCCATATCCCACGCCCATTTTCGTCATTCCCATACGTATTTCTTAGAACTCCACCCAGAAATATATTGAACAGACATTGCGACATCATACGACCTTGTCTCAACCCAACTATCTTTTACCCTAACACCCCCTTAACTTGAATGGGGTTTTTAAGACTCAGGATAGCGTAGTTAATAAACCGCTCACCAACGGTAGTCCAGGGACCCTATCTTTAAGCGAGAGTAATTTCAATTCTTTGTATCTTCATAGGATGTTTCGCAGCTCCAGAATGAGCTTTGTCGCCCTTCGTTGTACTCTCTTCCATGCATCGTTATCCTTTTGCAGATAAGACCAGAACTAAGTTGCATATTTCAACTGTGGACGCATAATGGGACTAAATATTCTCTAATCTTATATTCGAATTTTCTCGCAATAAATCCAGTGTTCTATTTGAATCTTTAGCTATTTGGTCGCAGGGATTCGAGGACTTAAAGGCGCTCGTAATTAATATGCCGAGCCACATTTTCCAATCCATGACCGCCTAACATATACTTGGTTTCCCCTTCAAGATCTTATTTGCATAACTTTGTACTTATTAAGATTAAAACTCACCTGTCATGTAATAGACCAATCAAATCTCTCATATAGGTCGTGCTGTATTTCCTTTTGATCTGAGTCGTTTCGTTATATGACCTAGTTTACTATCGTCCGCGAATTTGCCAATCTAGCTTAATAGTCTTGAATCTAAGTCATTTACGAAGATAGCAAATAATACATCATTCAAGACTGACGCACAAGGCACATCATTAAGGACTTTGGCCCAATCAGACGATTTTCTAGTTATTACCACTCTCTGCCTTTGATTTATAAGCCAGTTTTCAATCCAAGAAAATCCACGCCTTTTAAAATCAATAAAACACTTAATACACACACCTTACACGCTTTAAATCCCACTTGTTCGGCCCATATTAATTTTATTCTTGGTATATGTCCAATCAGAATTTTCAATACAATTTACTTACAACCAGGCCCTTGTTTCTGTATGTACAGAGCACAGATCAAATGTTATAGTGAAAAACCTTTTTCCTATATTTATTGTAGGAATAATTTCTAGTGGAAATAAAACTCGCCCTTGATCTCGTGATGTCGATTCAAAATAAAAAACTTTTAGTGATTTTTTTTTAGGAAGGCGGGGAGGGCGTTCCCATTCGTTTTCTACAAACCAAAATATTTTATAATGAATTTTTTTCTTTTAGGCATTAAACTAAACTGTCATCTATATACATTAAGTATTAGATATATCATTGCTATTTAATCTGAGAAGTAGAGCAAGAATACCCGAAATTACGGAACAAAATAAGGGTGAGTGTATACTAGTTGTTATTAAGTTGTTAATTGGCATATTGTTAGTTGTAACAAGTTATTAATACCGTCTCATTTTCTAAGGAACAGATTGCTGAAATGCTTCTAAGTTTAGATAAGCATAAAGAAGCAATGAGTCAGATAACTGAAGATGATCAAATAACAGAAATGGCACCTGCTGGTACGGTATTCAGAAAAGGGACAAATAATGTTGCGCTTCCTGCTGCAACTACAATGACAGACTGTATGCCAGATGTAGGTGTTGATACTCGTGTTCATGGGAAACTAACCGCAGAGAGTGTTGAAGAATGTGTCAGAAAGGGCCATCTCAATTTCCCAACTTCATTTCCACGTGACAGTAATAAACAAGCATTTCTTGAGAGTATACTCTCAATACGAATAAAAATGGTGATATTTCAAGACGAGATTGGCTAGTATGGAGTCCATCACAACAGGCCCTCTATTGTTTTCCCTGTCGTCTCTTTCAGAAAGAAACCGAAACTTCAAAATGGCATTCGTGTCTAGCAACATCACAGGGCTACGTTGCAAGCGGTAAATGGAGAGAACTAGCTAACAGAATTTCTGAACACGAAAGATTCAATGCTCATAGGAAGTTTTATTTGGTCTGGCGTGATTTTGAGAGACGATTGAATTCAGGCAGCTGCATTGAAAATCTTTGTGAAACTTCCATTGAATCTGAGGCAGCAAGATGGCACAATCTTTTGAGTCGGATCATAGATATTGTTCTTTTTTTGGGGGGGGGGGGAGGGCATAGCATTTAGAGGATCTTCGCAAAGAATTGGAGATGAAATAAATGGAAACTTTTTGAGTTTAGTAGAACTGTTATCTAGGTGGTATCCTGTTCTGAAAGAACATGTGTTAAAGGTGAAGGAATTGCAGCAGAAAGAAGGAGACTACATGTGCACTCTCTCTCTCTCAGCAAAGACTCGAAGCGAATTCCTTTCTTTTTACTCAGAACTTGTTGCACAACAAATTCTCTTCGAAGGAAGCTGCTCGAAATAATTTACAATTATGGTGTATGCAACACCAGACTCTTCTCATGTTGAGCAAACATCCTTTATACTACGATATCTTGTGAAAGACGATTTTGCATATGTTATCGAGGAGCTTTTTTGAAGTTTGTTGATTGCAGTAACAAAACTGGAAACGATATTGCGAAAATGGTACTGGTATAGCGTACGAGAAGTGCAGGCGAGCGGCTTAAAAGCTTTGTTTGAATGAGTCTTTTTTGAGACTCAGGATGGCCGAGTGGATTCGCCGCTGGCTAACAGTGGTCCAGCGACGCGGGAAGCTGTTCGCAACTCGCATACGCTATTATTTTTTTGCCCCTTTTCCTACTCTCCTCTATCTACAATGGTGCCCAGACCCGGGGAGGTTTTTATTATAGGAAAGCCCATAGGCATTGCTATACTGGAAACGTTAAAAAAGAACAAAATCTTTTTCTCAGATTGCAGGGGGCAAAGCTAAGACAATGGATCCAATATGGCGCGAAAATACAAGGGATACAGGCACGTCTAATGTTTGAAAATGCTTTGGCATTCTTTTCACCTTGTGGATGCCATACTACAAATTTATGTGAAACAAACTGCTGAATGTTGCCTTGGAGCCATCGCCCTTTTCGGAACAATTCAGACAGCATACACTCTCTTCAGCTCTAGTCCACGACGTTGATAGATTCTTCTGAACAAGAAAAGAAATCAGTCGCTTCACAATAAGTCCGATACAAGATGGTCTTCGAGAATAGATTGTGTTAAACCATTTGCAGCAAACCTTACCATCTTCGGGCTGCTCTTGAAGAACTGTTAACATTGAATCTGACACCTAAAACAAGGACTGAAATACATGGCGCTATTAAGTATGTTTCATCGTTTACTTGTGTGATATGTCAGCAATTTGATTCAAGATTTTGCACTAATTGCCATCTGCAACAAGATTATGCAATTAAGACATGCTACAGTTGATGTTGAAGTCACAAATGTCAACGAGTTGATAGCAAGTTTGAAAGATCTTCGAGGGAACTGGAAGAAAATCTGGAATGAAGTAAAACATGTTTCATCAAGCATGGATAATGAGGTGAATCTGAATGTAAAGAGACTTATGGCCGTATGCTTAGACAAATGTGTAGAGCACAAAATGCATTCCACTCCAAAACAGTATGCTTAAACGCAAAATGGATTGCACATTTGTGACGCCTTACACAATTTCGCCGCGTAGCTGTTCACATTATTGGAACAAATATGGAGAAATGTGGAGAGCAAAGTGAATCGCTCCAGCCCTATTCACTTTGCGTTACACATTTTATAATTGCGTGCACGTTGCATTACAGCATCTGATTCCAATGATATATGACTCAGTTAGTGTGTGGATGGTTCAAACTAAAAAAATAATGCTGTTATGGGTAAAAAGTGATAGCCCAAATATCCGTTAAACATCGTGAATATACTCATCTAAATACAAGCCAACAACAACAACTTCCAGCACGGTGAGTAGATGACAAACATCTCACATTCTTTTCTTATTAGGTTAATAGGTACATAACTGTTTACTTATATAGTTTTACCGATTCATTCGTTTATTTTTTGTTAAAAGCTTAATTATGCTAGGATATGTTTTGTTAAGTTTTGGGACAATAACAAAATATGCAGTTAAAATCATATTTGGCAGCTCCTAGCAGCTAATGTCTGTGGGTTGCATCTTGTAAATGAGTGCATATATATATATATATATATATATATATATATATATATATATATATATATATATATGCGTGTGTGTGTGTGTGTGTGTGTGTATTTAAAGGCCCAAGGAAAATGGAAAATTGGTAACGTAACCCGGAAAAACACTAAGGAGAATATTATATGTAACAATTAAAGCTTAAGAAGGAAAATAGGAGAAGTAGAGAACGGAAAGATAGGGCAAACACTATTTTAACTGTTATATGAAAATAAATAAAGAAGTTGGATTCGAACCTGTGTCATCAAGCGCTCACCGCTTAAATTACCACGCGCTCATCGACAGAGCGTTTTTCCGGGTTGTGTTACCAATTTTCCATTTTCCTTGGGCCTTTCAATACATATATATATATATATATATATATATATATATATATATATATATATATATATATATATAATTGAAAATCACTCTATGTAGTAATGTAGTATGGAGCAATAAACTGCAAATAAGTTTTTTATAGTATATATATATATATATATATGCTAGAAAAACATATTTGCAGTTTGTTGCTCCATACTACATATGATTTTTATTACAGCAATATGTTAATATGTTCCCTGAACTTCGCTCGATCTGAGAGCTTCGTGACCTGGAGTTCTTGATGAGGAGGCCTCCACGAAGAATAATTGTGGATCGTATGAACTTGTTTGAACTGCCTGATCAAGAGTTTATCATTAGGTTCAGACTGAATAAGGACTCTGTCAATGGAGCGATTATGTTCTTCAGCATTTAAGTAAACGAGGTGAGTAACTCATTGGGTACATTTTTCGTATACATTTATAATAGCCCTACACTATGCACTATGGCCATCATGTTTAATAAGGTATAATTATATATATGCATCATGCTAATTTGCTATGCGGATTTACTGCAGGTGAATATGGTACTTAAAATTCACATGGTAAACATCGTGGTCATATTAGTACGGAGCTATTCTAAATAGTAATCATATTTTATTAAGTTCAGAGAACTAAATTTAATGAAAACTTACATATTTCTATTGTAAAGTTGATTAATTGTGTGTGACTCACGACTTATATTCTCATCTGTATAATCTCACTACATATTAAATCAGGTCTATAATGAAGTTACAAAAATTATATACTTTCAGTATTCCGTTCAGTGAGTTAATATACTTCCCTTTCCCTCTGTGTTATGCCCTGTATGTTCATGGGATAGTAATACAGAGAGTTCTTGTTTCCTTTCCACAGGGAAATCTATTATTTTAGTTTTCTATTTTTATCTTTGATTTTTTTCAGGTGTCCCAGTTCCTGTTCACCTGCAGGTGCTGATTACATTGGGGTACCTAGCGACAGGCAACCACTAGCTCACCATAGCAGATTGCTATGATGTTTCGCAACCTTTGCTATGCCGCTGCATCCATCGTGTTTCGCGAGCAATTGCCAGGATGAGCCCCGTCATAAAGATGCCAAATAATGATGAAGCCCCGAGGGTGATGGAATACTTCATGGCAATAGCTGGAATGCCTGGTGTGATATGCTGCATTGACTGTACTCATATAGCTATAAAGAGACAACCTGGAGATCAGTCTGAACATTTTAGGAAAGGAAGGGAGGATTTTCTCTAAACGTGCAGGCAGTATGTGGACCAAGACTGCAGTTTTTTTTAATGTTGTTGATAGGTGTCTAGGAAGCACACATGATGCAAATATCTTCAACAACAGTCGTTTGTGTTTTGAAATGGAAGACGGCGTTCACAGAGGTCGTCTTCTTGGTGATTCCAGATATCCTTGCACAGCGTTTCTGTTCACGCTACTTACAAATGCCCAGTCACATCAAGAAATACGGTACGACCGATCCCACATAACCACCCGGAATTGCATTGAGAGAGCCTTTGGAGTCCTCAAAAGAAGGTTTGGGGCTTTAGGCAAGCAAATGCAGACAGACCTTGAGAATACCAAAGTCCTCATTATCACTGCAGCTATTCTTCATAAGATATCAATACGATGGAGAGTTCCAATTCCAGATGAGGTGGTTCAACTGCAGTCATACGAGAAACAGGATGACATAGATCCTATCCCCGTTCAGCAGCCTGGTGGAAGGATACAGGGTAATATTGAA
Source organism: Ceratothoa steindachneri (assembly GCA_963969495.1). Taxonomy (NCBI): domain Eukaryota; kingdom Metazoa; phylum Arthropoda; class Malacostraca; order Isopoda; family Cymothoidae; genus Ceratothoa; species Ceratothoa steindachneri. Next base: position 77,724,263 of record OZ018324.1, on the reverse strand, counting down.
AGGAGGCAAGTAATAGAAAATCACTTCTAGTCTTGCTGGTTAGAAGACCAAGGAATGAAGTAATGACCCCACCATGCAACATGCAACCATACTGTTTTCTCATGATTTAAACCTATTTATAAAAGGCATGTTAATAATAAGAAATAAAATCCTTAACTTGAATTTATTGATTTTATCTACAAGTTCTTGATTTTACAACTTATGTAGATAATTTCTCCAAATATTTTTTTTTATTAGGTACTCTTTTTCTTTTATTTTTAACTTGAGCTCCTTGATCTGCAGATCAGCACCTTTTAATTTGGCATCCTTGTCTTTCAACATTAGATCTGCTTCTTTTATCTTCAACTCAATTGCCTTTATTTTCATGTCCATTTCATGTTCTTTATGCCTATAATCTAAAAAATCTTCTAGGTATGCTTCCTGGGCGTTAATGTTGTCTTTGTCCTTGCATGTTTCCTCTTTCTTGTGTATGGTGTAGTGGCTGATGATGCAGGGTGGGCTGGCTGAGTGGTGGATGGAGGACTAGCAGAAGGGACAAGTGGTGCAGAGTGGGCTGGCTGAGTGGTGGATGGAGAAGAAGGAGGGACAAGTGGTGCAGGGTGGGCTGACTCAGGGGCACATGGAGGAGTCGCAGGAGAGACAACTCGCTGAGCAATGCCAGGCTCTATATTGCCCGGCTCCACTATGATAACAGCTTCATCAGCCAGTTGTTTGAGGTCGATGCTACAGTTACCCGCACCTGCAAATATTAAAATCTAAATGAGTGGGTTGGCTTAATGAAGGTTAGCTATTGGCATGATTTCTAATTCATTTTGTAGTTATTTGAAGATGTATATAGAGGAGTGATAAGATTGAGTCAGTTAAACAAAATTTTTGTTCATGTTTTATATGAGTCTGGGCTATGTACCATATTAACTCATATGAAAAGTATCATATTAGTAATTTTTCCTTTATGCAAAAATAAAATAGTTATACTTACTAGGTATCGAATCGGAATCCCAATTGTTGCCAGAAGATTCCAATTCTTTGCTAATGGTGGACAAGATTCAGATTGTTGATGAGTGGCAACCCCTTCCCCAGGCTTAGGAAGTCCTCCTCCAGTCCTCATCTAAAGCTTTCGTTTTGAAATGTGAATATCTCACAAAGTAATAATTTCCGACGGATTTAAATAACATATTCGTTCATAACAGCCAAATATACGTAGGCAAAACGATGTTTAGTAGCTCAGTGTGTGATTGGAGTGATTATATAATAATACCAAAAAGAGGTAGCTTAGACAATACACAATCTAGGGTTTAGGAAGCTGATATACTTCTCTCACACTCTGTGGTGTGCCTAGTCTGTTTATAGGATAGTATACAAAGGAGGGAAATCCCATATAATTCACCTTCCTTTCATGTGTTGCCACATCCTCTTCAGTTGGACAATATTCTTATGTGGTCCAAGTGCAACAAGATTGTATTGCTTTTCAATGGACCGCCAAGCCTCTGCCTTTTTTATTTTTCCTTTCATGGAAAACTCAGTCTTTTTATCCTCCACGATGTCTTTTCTGGCTTCATATAATTCAACCAACAACTTCTGCTCTCTTCTTAAGGCGTAACATGAACTTGGCACCTTTTTCTCCATTTCTATGACTTCTGAGAACGCTGAGGGATCACGTGGAACTGAACAAAAATGTAAACAAATCACGAACAGTACTACCAACTTTGCCACATGTCACAATTGTGAAAGTGTCACGCGACACAATTTTCAGCTTTAATCATACGGAAAATTTGTTTCAGCCATATGTGGTGTGCACTGGTAACACAATTGTGAAGTGACACATTTTGCATTTAAGCATACGGCCGTTAGCATGGAATGTAAACTTGCACGAAAAATACAATTTAATGATGTGATCAAAAATCTTGTTGTCATGAAAGCTCGAAAAACATTATCCAGTATATGATTATATTTTAATATATTTTATTGTCCATTGTACAGGATGGCCCAGAAGTCGCGCTACTATTAAAAGAAATGCTACTAATGATATTTTTTCCGCATTTTATATGATTTTTTTTAAGGAAAGAAATTGGTTATTAATATACAGTATGAACTCCTGCAAAAAGAAATAAATATTGTCCAAACTGTAAAATAAAGTTTATATGTGACTTTTGTTTTTTGAAACTTGGAGAGGGGGACCACATTTTGTTTTGTACCGAGTACTATTTATCATCTTGGCGGTCCTACCCACAACGCTTTACACTTATACCCTTTAATAATTGGATTCACCTTTCGATCCTTATACGACACTATTACCGTACTCTTCCAATGTCAAATGCTCTACAACAAAGCCACCAGCTTTATTCCAAAACACAATCACCACAATTTGTTAGGATCTCGGCGACTATATCATCTACCCCAGCTACCTATCTCATACCTGGATGCAGCACCGAATTGCCCCCACTTTCATCATCTTCCATCCCCACGGTTTGTGTAGTTTATGGAGGAGCAAATTCTTAGTTCAGATAATCAACGAAACAACGCGTGGCGAAGCGAATTTGAGATCTTATCCTAAACAATCACAATAAATTAATGACTAAAGTCAAAGGTGAGGAGCAGTGGAGCAACAGCGATGACAATGTAAGGACCGGCCCCTGGTGCCATCGGCCTCAACAACGATTGGCATACTGACCTTTATGTCTATTTCATTATACGGTCGGGATCCATCATGGCTTAGGCATGATGGGGAATAACTACCACAACAACTACATCTACTACAATTACTACAACAACTACAACTAATAGAATTACTAAAGATACTACTACAATTACTACTACTGCTGCAACTAAAACAACAACTACAAAAACTTTCACAAAACAACTACAACAACTACCACAACAGCAATTACCTCAACAACAACTACAACTACTAGGACGATGAGACGACTACTACTACTACTACTACTATTAGGACGACTACTACTACTAAGACGACAACTACTACGATGACTACTAATACCACTACTACTACTACTACTACTACTACTACTAGGACGACCACTACTACTGTGTAGCGGTCTATATCCCTACAAATGTAAATATTTATTCCTTAATATATATATATATATATATATATATATATATATATATATATATATATATATATATATATATATATATATATATATATGATATATATATATATATATATATATATATATATATATATATATATATATATATATATATATATATATATATATATATATATATAATTTCAAGAAGGGTTGGTAACCCTGACTTAAATCGGGAGATTGCTACACCCGCTCTCCCAAGCGTCTTAAAATTAAGCCATGAGGTTCATTCGCTTGGCTGTCCTGCATCGGTGAAAGAGGTCTGTAAATATTTGAATTGTAATTGTTTAGCTAAATTTCCCCCAAGAATCCTGAATTAATGCTTGATTATTTTGTCTCATTTACAGACCCATTCAACTCCGTTATAATCTATTTCTCAAACTATTTACTAATATTTACCAATATTTACCAATCACTTATCATCCAATTACTTATAATCTATTTATCAAACTATTTACCAATATTTACCGATCACTTATCATCCAATTACTTATAATCTATTTATCAAACTATTTAAAAATATTTACTAATCACTCATCATCTAATCTATTTAACAATTACTATTTACAAATTATTTATAATACAATCTATTTAACAATTATCCAATTACCAATTATAATCCAATCTATAAATCAATTACTATTTGCCACTCAATTTACTAATTATTATAATTCCCATTTTACAATTAATTTATCAAACCATTTAACACTTTACCTAATCTAATTATCAATCATCAATTGTTATACTCAATTTACCAATTACTATTTATAATTTATCAATCTATTTACCAAACTATTTACAAATTACTATTTCACAATTATACAATCTATTTATCAATTACTATAATCCAAATTTACTTATAATACAATCTATTTACCCATTTAACAATTATCCAATTATCAATCATCATTTGTTATAATCTATTTACCAATTACCAATTATCAATAATCATTTGTTATACTCTAATTACCAAACCAAATTTACCAGTTGTAAATCCATTCCCTTTAACTCATGCAAATTTAATTCACACGTAAAAATTCAATCCAATCAGATACTGTTACTGTATAAATTCACTTTTAAATAATTTAACTGTTTATTCAATAATATATATTTTTCTTAACTCTTTGTTTTTAATTTACGTATTCCCCCAACGTCGCCCAGATTTAGGCCTAAGGAATTCGTCTGCAAAATTTAGACTTGTCGTTAGCATTTAACTTGAATAACGAGATATAGGTTTTTATGTTTATTGTGATTTAGAGCTATCTAGGGTATTGCGGCAATATTCATTTAAAACCTATAACAGTGACTACTAATAGTACTACTACGACCACTACTACAACGACGATGACTACTACTATTACTAGGACGACCACTACTACTACGACGACAACGACCACTACTACGATGTCGACGACTACTACTACGACGGGTACGACTACAATTACTACTACGACGACGGCGACAACTACTACTACTACGACGACTAATACTACTACGACGACTAGTAATACTACAAAGACGACTACTACTACTACTACTACTACTAGTACTATTATTACTACTACAACGACGACGACCTACAGTCAGGGACTCCCTCAAAGTTCTTCTGTTTAATGCGAGGTCAAACAGAAACAAGTTTCTAGAACTTCGTGGCCTCGTAGCAACAGAAGAACCGGAGATGGTGGCCATAACGGAGTCGTGGATAAAAACCTCAAAAGCCGAGATTTTGAAGGTGAATTCACGATTCCTGGTTACCAGCTCTTCCTGAAAGATAGGCCAGACAGAGAGGGTGGCGGTGTGATGTTGCATGTCAAGGATACTCTCAACTTGACGGATTGCAACATCGTATCCGACCATGAACTACTAGGTGTTGACCTAGAGATAGGTCCTGCCAAATACAGGACGGTGGTGCTTTATAGACCTCCTGACCAACTCGTTGAAAAGGACAGAGATCTGTACCAGCTACTAGGAGAAATTGTTGAAGACAGAGTGTGTATCGTCATGGGTGATTTCAACACACAAGTTGACTGGGAAACCAGAGAACCCTGTGGCGAGAACGCACTACTCCTGGAGTTCGTAAACAACGAGTTCCTCACTCAATGGGTGAGAGAGCCAGCGAGAGGAGACAATGTCCTCGACTTGGTTTTCACCTCTGAGAAGGACATCGTTGAGGACCTCTCTGTTGGCGAAGAGCTCGGTGGCAGTGACCACCGACTAATTAGATTTGTAGTCAAAGTCCCGAAGGCAGGGCCTGCAACTAGAAAACCAAAGAAACTCGATTTGAAAAGAGCAGACTTTGCAGGTCTTCGTACTGGACTGACTGACGCGAGGCTAGAAGTGTGCGATGTTGTCGAAGACTCGTGGAACAGTTTCAAAACCACATTCATGAGTCTTCAATCACGTTTCATCCCTCTGAAATGTCCCCGTCGGTCTTCTGTTCAACCAAAGTGGTTTAATCGAGAACTCGGCCAACTGCTTAGGGAGAAGAGAACTGTGTACCGGCAATCAAAGATCTCGGGTGACTTTGACGAATACCGGAGGCTAGCCAGGAGAGTGAAGTCCAGCATAAGGGCGGCTAAGCGGTCTGAGGAACTCCGAGTGGCGAGACTCTGTAAAGAGAATCGTAATGAGTTTTTTGGATATGTGAACAGCCGTAAACCAATCCGTCGAACGATTGGCCCTTTGATAAATGAGGATGGGGCATTAAAGCATTCAGATGCAGAAAAAGCTAACCTCCTCAACGACTACTTCTCTTCAGTGTTTACTAAAGAGTGTGGTCCCATCCCCCAGCCAATGGATTCCTACTCGGGGGAAAATCTGGAGGATATGGACTTCACCGAAGGGGAAATAAAAAAGAAGATCAGTGACCTAATGACAAATAAGTCACCTGGCCCGGATGGGTTTCTACCTAAAGTGTTAAACGAAGTGCGCGATCAAGTGTCACGACACCTGAGCGCAATCTTCAACATGTCAATCCGGACCGAATGCGTTCCTAGAGACTGGTGTGAGGCGGAGGTGACTCCTATCTTGAAGAAAGGAGACCGTAGCCAACCGTCGAACTACCGACCTATCAGTCTGACTTCGATAGTCAATAAACTCATGAAAAGCATGATGGTGGACAAAATGACGTCGTATTTAACGTCAAACCTGCTACTGAGGAGTTCCCAGCACGGCTTCTGAAGGCAACGGTCATGCCTGACGAACCTTGTGGAATTCTTCCACTTCGTCTTCAGTGAGCACGATCGGGACAAGGCGGTGGATGTGGTGTACTTAGACTTTCAGAAAGCCTTTGATAAGGTACCACACCGCCGCCTTCTTCGGAAAGTGCGAGTGCTGGGCATAGACGGAAAAGTAGCCGGCTGGATTGAGAACTGGCTAAGTGGCAGACGGCAACGGGTGGTGGTGAATGGACAGGCTTCTGATTGGGTGCCCGTTACTAGCGGGGTGCCTCAAGGTTCTGTCCTGGGACCACTACTATTCATCATCTACGTCAACGACATGGACGGTGACATGGTTGCGAAGATTTCCAAATTTGCCGACGATACCAAGCTTGGTATGAACGTTGCAAAGGATGGAAATACTGCCAGCCTGCAGGAAGATCTTGGGAAGATTGGGGAGTGGTCGGACACGTGGCAAATGCCTTTTAACATGAACAAATGCAAAGTGATGCATATCGACCACAGAATCACTGAGAAGGACTTGGGTGTAACAATCACTAGTGACCTCAAGTTCTCGAAACAGTGCATTGAGGCGGAGAAAAAGGCCCAAAGGGTGCTAGGCTATATTAAGCGCCAGTTTGGATGTCGGAACAAGGAGATTGTACTGTGCTTGTACAACTCACTTGTCCGACCGCACCTGGAGTATGCCGTACAATTTTCGAGTCCTTCATTGCGAAAGGACATCGCGAGATTGGAACGCGTACAAGCCAGGGCAACCAAGCTGATTCCCTCTATCCCACATAAAAGTTATGAGGATAGACTAAGGGAATTAGATCTGTTCTCGCTGGAAACTCGTAGACTGCGTGGTCAGCTCATCGAAGTTTTCAAAATACTTCGAGGGTTCGACAATGTTGACTACCGGGATATTTTCACACTGAGTGAGAACAGAACGCGCAATCATGGCTTCAAACTTGAACTGAAGCGTTACCACCGCAATCTGTGTGGAATTTTTTTCGCTTACACTATTTTCGGTAAGTGGAACGCACTTCCAATGGAAGTAAATCTGTTGACCAGTTCAAGTCAAGACTAGACAAGGTCTTGAAAAGTGGCCGTTTAGGGACGCAAAACAATTGAGCAGCCATGTGCCCACTCGATTGCTAGTCCAAAGGTACCCTCCTTGAATGGACCGTAAGGTCTCCTAGGGTACCTTCTTTTCGTGTTGTTACTCCGTGTTGTTACTACTCAGTGGTGGCACGTGTATAGGCACTGCAGAACTGCAGCACCCCCTATTTCCACTCGATATTATCGATAACATTCAATATAATGAGTCCTTTTTTCTGTAATTCCTCCTCTATACTTATACATTATATAACACAGGTGAACACGTATTTTATTGAATGACACATGATTGTAAATAATTTTTGTGTGCTGAAAACGCCAACGGTTTATCAGGTCCTGATTCTTGTAAACAGCCGATGTGCCATTTTCCAGTTTGTTCAAAATTAGGACTAAAAATGAAGTCATGTGTTAACATTTATTTCCAATTTTCATGAATACGTGCAGATCAAACTATTGTAAAATTACATTATGGAATTAGAAATAATTTAAAATAAAACAAAACAAAGAGATATAAAGCTTTAACTCTGGTAAAAATGTTCTTTTATATGACTTTCTAGATTATTTGGTTGTTGACGGCAGGTCTCTTTTCAAACACTAGCAATAATCAGTCATCATGTGGCAATCCCAGCGTCCTTCATAACATTCCTGCATAATTTTAATATATTGGTGGAATCTCTCTTCTTCTTCGTCACTTGCAGCACCTAAATTACTTGGAAGTTGGTCAAGATGACTATTCAAAAAATGCATTGTTATGCTCATATTGCAACCTAGCTCTTTGTAGTCTCTTAAACGTTTTCTTACGACTTATTCGTAATTATCTGCCTTATAATTTGCTAAAAAGCTTTTTATCAAGTCCACGTGGTGAGGACCAAGCATTTCATTCGCGTTCATTCATGACATCAGGAAAATTGCTGTCATTAATTAATGTTCTTATTTGTGGACCGCGAAAAATTCTAACTTTGATTTTTTCATAACTTAAACTTGGGAATTTTGAAATTATGTATTAGAAACACTTGCCGTTTGTATTTAAAGCTTTTACATATTGTTTCATGAGACCTAGTTTGATATGCAGAGGAGGAAATATGATTTTATTTCTGCTCACTAAAGGTGGATTAATTACATTTTCTTTCTCCGACAGTAAGTTATGCTCGTGCTGGTCATATTTGTTTGGAATAATGTTCTTCCTTAGCTCTGCCGTCCCATGAGCAAAGGAAGCAGTGATATTTAGTATACCCTGCTTGTTGCCCTGACAGAAAATTGACCATTTTTAAGTCAATACATATGATCCACTCGTGCTCCCTATATTTGATAAGTTTTTAAACAGTTTCTATATGCTCATACTTTTCTTCTAATATCGTTGAGTGCCCAATTGGTATCGAGCTGTATAGATTGCCATTATGCAGCAACACACACTTAAGACTTCCTTTGGAACTGTCTAACAACAAACGCCAATCGCTTGCATTGTAAGACTGAACTCACATCTCCTTTAACAGCCAGAAGTAGCAATCCGGCTCATGGTTAGTAGGCTCTCGCCACACCTGAAATGGATAAAAAAATGTGAAGCGTTAACAAAAGTTGTTTATGTACCTAAGTTACAATTGCACTTAGGTAATTTACAGTACACAAATAACTAAGTTACGTAGTTTTATGAAATCATAAACTTACCATCGGAACTCCAAAAGGAATTTTCGACTCCGAACCCTACGTCCAATGTCGCAGTCTTTCAATGCATACAGTGCAAGCTCTATGTGGAACCCATGATTTATCTTAATCCCCCAGTTTTATGTCAAAATATGCTAGGTAAGCTCTTTTCACAAAGTCCGTTATATTCCCTTGTTAATGTGGAAGTGTAAAATTCCACATATGTAGCAAAATGAATCAGCAGAATTTTTGCATATGAACTTTCTAGTGCTTGAGGACATATTACTTTATTGTTTTGTCAATTTTTAAAGGTATTTCAATTCCTTACTTTCAAAATATGAAATATAAAAACATAAATAGGTACTAATAGATAATTAAAATTATAATTTGCAACTTAAAAAAGACTTAGCAAGTATAACGTATGAGAATTGCAGGAGAGCGGCTTAAAAGTTTCGTTTGAAAGAGTCTTTTTTTGACACTCAGGATGGCCGAGTGGATTCGGCGTTGGCTAACAGTGGTCCAGCGACGCGGGAAGCTGTTCGCAACTCGCATACGCTATTATTTTTTATTTGCCCCTTTTCCTACTCCCATCTATCTACAATGGTGCCCAGACCCCAGAGGGGGAGTGTTAGCCCTTGGATAACATTTCAAAACGGGTTCTCTTCATTTCTTCAAAATACGCTCCGCTTCTAGGAGGGGGGTTGTATAGCGTACGAGAAGTGCAGGCGAGCGGCTTAAAAGCTTCGTTTGAATGAGTCTTTTTTGGAGACTCAGGATGGCCGAGTGGATTCGCTGCTGAATAACAGTGGTCCAGTGACGCGGGGAGCAGTTCGCAACTCGCCTACGCTATTATTTTTTTTTCCCCGTTTCCTAATCCCTTCTATCTACAGCAAGTATTCATAAAATATCCTTTTTATGGATATGATGAAAGAGTGTGTTGAACAAAATCAGGACCTGATAGAACAAAACGGAGTAAATATTCTTGCTCAGCGGATCCAAATTACGTATAATTAACTGTCAAATCTTAGGCAATAAACAAAAAGTTTAAATTTGTTTCCCAGTGTAATCCTTAAGCTTAATGTCAGTAGCCATCCCCTAGTTTATGAAAAAAAAATACAAAAATCCTTGTATAGAACTGTGAGCTTCACAGCTGCAGCGAGACGGTGTTTAGCTGTCGTGCGCATGCTCACATGTCCGAGATAGGAAGCTGCACGCTAAGGAGAGAGAGAGTAGTGTAGCTCACGCAGTGCCGACGCTAGGGTGCTGGTGGAAGGTAGTGTTTCCTTTTTACTCAAAGTGTGTTGTGTTTTAAAACGTGTTTATATTCTGGAATATGATAAAGTGTAGAATTTAATTCATATTCTTTTCTGTTCTTTTATAAATCAATTGTTTAATTAGCTGCTGAAATTTATCTTGGGAAATAATCTCGATGATGTTCTTAGTGAAATTACTGATAAAAGTGATAAAAATCCTCTTGGCAATTCCCATGACTACATCAGAGGAAGAGCGCTGCTTTTCAACACTGAAAAGAATAAAAACTTTTCTAAGGAGCACTATGAATTCTGAAAGACTAAATGCACTTGCAGTGCATCCAGATATCAAGGAGAAAATAATTAATCTTTTTGTGCACATTAAAATAAGAAGAATGGATTTCGTTTTTAAATGAATGTGTAGATAGCTTTGAGTAGGAAAGGGTGCAAAGAAAAATAAAGAAAGAAAAGTAGTGAAACGAGTTTCAAACCCTCTTCCCGCGTCGCTGGACAGCCGCTAGCGAGAGTCTTAAACCACTCGGCCATCTTGAGTCCAAAAAGACTTATTCAAACAAAGCATTTAAGACGCTCACCTGAACTCTTCGCACGTTACACAGGTCTCCTCTTAGAAGCGGAGCGTATTTTGAGGATTGAGGAGAACGGCGTCAAGAAAATGTTATTTCGAGGACTAATATTCTTCCTCCCCGGCCTCCTGGGTCTGGGGCACCATTGTAGATAGCTTTGTGTAGGAAAAGGGCGCAAAGAAAAATAAAGAAAGAAAGGTCGCGAAACGAGTTTCGAACGCGCTTCCTTAGTCGCTGGACAGCCGTTAACGAGAGTCTTGAACCACTCGGCCATCCTGAGTCCAAAAAGACTCATTCAAACAAAGCATTTAAGACGCTCGCCTGAACTTCTCGCACGCTACAAATGGTTCAAGCTTGAACTGTAACAATTTAGGCTATTAGTAAGTAAAATATGTTTGATTTTTTTCTGTTTAAGATTTTTAAAAACAATGCTAAAAAATTCTGATGCAGCACCCCCACTAATTTTAGCTACGAGCCGCTAGTACCAGTGGTGGATCCAGAAAAAGCTAATGGAGGAGGAGGGGGGGGGGCAGGATTTGTATGAGTGGAAATTTGTTAAAGCTACTTATTATGGTACATATTTTAATACATGTATGATCTTACAAATAATCAGTATTGAATACATACAGATAAATTATAGGCATAAATGATGAATATGTACATGTGTAGACTATAATGGTGTAGGCTACTTGCAAGTTATTTCGCCCTCTTAAGTAACAAGGCACATAATAGAAATAGTATTTTTATCTTCTAGGAAGGGGCTCTCTCAAAATTGTAGGCCCATGCTCAATGTCCCCCTTTATTTGCCTAAGCGAAGAGGAGAAGGCGGTTTTTCTCCTCAAACTTGTCAATCACTTGATCATTCGAAACTTGAATTTCATTGTAGACGGCGAGTAGTGCGAGGCTGTTGAGGCAATCCTGGCCAATGGTGCTCCTCGTTTACGATTTAGCCGTTAAAAGAGCGTTGGCCTCTGCATTTGAAACCGGCACAGTCTTTAATATAGTCAGCAGCTTCGCAATGTTCGGGAACATACGGGTCTCGGCGTAGTCCTTCGCATTCTTGACAGTCCCGAAGACCGGAGCAGAATTTGTCCACCGCTTTGCCTCTGCCTGCACGAGCACCAGTGACTCAACATCGCTCTCGTATAGCTTAGCGGCATTAAGGACTGCATCCAAGTGTGCTTTTGAGCCCCTCTGGAGCTCCTTCAACCGGAGAGCAACTAGAACGGTATCGTCCTCAAATCTTCTCTTCAGCTCGGCGATCACTTGGTCAACGGACGGAAGATAGACCGAACGTTGATAGTACTCCTCAGCAGTCCTGGCCTGGATATTCGTGCGCTGTGTCTGTCGTGCACAGACTTGAGGAACAGGGACGTCATCGTGAGGTGAGTCCACTTCAATCAGGAGATCCTTGGCTTTTGAAAATGCAGTGTCCTATGTTGATGTTAGAACCCAACCCTTTTCAAAATTCCTCAGCCCGAAGGAGAGAGGCCTATGAACGGATTAGTCCGCTGTGAGCGAGGGTAAAATTATAAATTAAGAATAAGAGTGCAGTTTAAGCTGGCTAATGCTTAGCTATCCTATAAGGTTTTGGGGTAATAGAAATGGAGTACAAAAATATGCTTTACTACTATGCAGGTAATATATTTACAAAATTAAAAGGGTTTTAATTAAGGTTTATAAACATAAGACATGTACACGAGTCTCGGTTTCAAAGAGCTACCTGGGCGGGGTCGATCACCGTACAAACAAACGGAAAATGACAGATGGGACGATTAAATGACCTTGAGCGCACTCGAAGCCCAGATGATGGAGGCTTAAAAGGGGAGGGGGTGCTTGCACAGGGGAGTTGAACGTTATGGTTACCTCGAAGATTTGACGTGATGCAGTAATCCTGCTTTGTTAGAGACGACACAAAGTAAACAATAATAGCCTTTTGACAAAGGACTATTACGCGAGATGAACTCAGATCTTGCCTTCGGGTTTAGAATACCGAATAGAGAATTGGACGTGTCGCGTTCGGGTAACGGGTACAAACGAGTACGGAGTTAAGTCTCGTGAGCTCTAGAAGAATACACGGAGCTTGACGGCTTCTACAAGGGTTCTCGCGGAACTAACGGGGAATGGAGGATGGAAGATACTCGCGGATATTCGGGACACATGCGGTTACTTACTGCTGTCCAAGTCCGGCGTCGGACAATTTATACGGGTGAGACGGAGGGCTTTTCCCCGCGACAGAAGAGGGAGGGTTCTAGTGGACAAATGCTTCGCCGGGCAGGTGGACTTTGCTCGATTCACGCCGTCGCTGGATAATCCCCGGCGGGACCCTCCGTGTTCTTAAGCACATCGCAAGCTCCCGCTAAGTCGGGCCTCCAGTCCATCGCAGCCTCTCTCTCCTTGAAAGAGGCGACCGCGCGCGTCTTTTCTCTCTCTCTCTCTCTCTCTCTCTCTCTCTCTCTCTCTCTCTCTCTCTCTCTCTCTCTCTCTCTTTCTCTCTATCTCTCTTTCTCTCTGACATACAGTGTGGAAGTGCTCCTCGGCATTCTTTCTAAACTTAGCGAAAACAGCCTCGATCCTACGAATCAGTGGCTACGCAGATGACAAGTCACCGTCCTTCTTCTGCAGGGGCCTACTCGGCTCGAGTGTGTGAGCCAAAACTGACTCCGCCACAACCAACCCAATGAGAAAGCGAGGGTCTCTAATTGATGCGAGTAAGATGCTAGTATTGGCATCCAGTTTCATTTCCTGTTCCATGAAGACTGCGATTTGAGGCAGAAACTCGATGAACACGAGGATTGCATCATGCCGCTCAACCCATCTGGTTTGACACGAGGGCACCATCTTCTCCCGCTTAGCTGAGGAAAGTTTCACGATTTGGGAGACCTGGAGCGTCCGCATGTTGAGGGAGGAAATGAAGTTATAGAGTTCGTTGAGCATCTGAAGGGCAAGTTTCACTTCTTTCACATCGCAGGCCTTGGTCAGCCTAGGATCAGTCGGTGATTAAAGTAGTAGATCGGTTTGGCGAAGGGGTATTCGTTTATGATAATGGCGGCACAACCTCGAAACTTCCCCATCATGACACTCGATCTGTCGGAACCGAGGCCTCGGCAGTTTGACACGTCCAAACCAAGGCCATGTACAGTGCGAAAAGCAGTTGGGCCAGGCCTTCCCCGGTAAGGTTCTCAGCATGGACGAAAGTGAAAAAGTCCTCTTCGATGTTATCTTCGACGTGTCGAAGGATAATAGTGGCTTGCTCCTTCCCTGATACGTCATTAGTCTCGTCCATTAGCACTGCGAATACCCCTGATACTCCGGCTAGGACCTCTTCCAGCACCAATCGACCTGTAAAGCAAAATATGATTATGGTGACACCTGCTCATAATGTCAAAAGCATGAATTCTCCTTTTGGAAAAAGATACTTATTTTTGGACAGATGTTGCTGTGTTACCCACCTGTGATATCGATCAGCTCGTCCTGAATGGTTTTGTTAATGATAGTGGAGTTGGCTCAGCTCTCCAAGCTGGTAAAGAGGCGGTTGACGTCGGCATCTCCTCCCTGGGCTCAATAACGCAGAAGCGCTCTGAAGACTTTTTCTCCCGTTTTGCTCGGAATAGAGAGTTATAATGGACAGTCATCTCGATGTCCATGGAGGCAGCATATTTCGTCTGCAGAAGAGGATGCTCTCAATGATAGGAACCAGGAGGCGCCAGTTGGTCTCGATTTTCTCCTTCTTCTTCGCCTGTAGCATGGTGTCGGGTTTCGCAAAGTGTCGACAAACCCCTCTATTTTCGTTATAGCTTTAACACCAAGGTGCCCAGCCTATGGTTTCCAATTCAGCCCGTAGTTCTTCCGAACATCATACATGCAACGCAGTATCCACCCTCGTTCAGCAACGAGTACTTCAGACAGACATATGCGATGCACCAGCTTGGTTAGAATCGCCTCTTATGACCACCTTCTTCAATGAAGGGTTGCAATTCGACAGACGGGGCAGTCTGGTTGATTAAGGCCTCTTTCTCGGAGTATATGGCTACCTTGTTACCAATGAAGTTGGCAACGTCACTGGAACTCTGGGGAGTGTCAGTGTGCCACCTGAAAAAAAGAGAAGTGAGTTCCTTTCACTCCTGCTTCTTATGGTCAGATTCGGCTTCGCTGTAGGATCTACAGGCTGTCTATATCGAAATGCTTGCTCGTCTTGGCCACTTTGGTCTTTAAGAACATGGTGATCTTCATATCTCCGGCTCGCTTCATAGTACACACCCTGTCAAAGAGAGGGAACGAATGCATCACATGGAAAAGCCCAGCCGCTCACACCACCCCATGTCCCTAACAATTTATAATAAAAAAATCACTCACGGTGTACTGCTGTGTTTCAGAGAGAGGATGACGCAGATATGATGCTGGTGTATTTGCGAGGAGAGAGAGAGAAGGCTGCAATTAGTTCCGAAAGTGAAATATGCTATCGAGCACATGCCTAATTCAGGCCAGCTGACAAAGAGCGGAAGGGTCAGTAGTGTAAGTCAGGATGCGCGATCCGACTGGTCAGCGAATCAAACGCATGCACCGTGTCTCCGCCATGACTCAAAACACGAAGTGCCGAGTCGAAAAGTGATGCAAGCCACGTACACTGCGTGGAATTGCCCCCTAGTCACGTGGGGAAGGGGCCCTTAAATCCGCGACTGGCTACTACTACTACTATTACAACAACTACTACTACAGCTACAACTACTAGTACTACTAACACTACTACAACAATAACAACAACAACATGGTTGGTTATGAAATAAAAGTCTGTGAGGTAAATTGTGAAAGCACAATGCTCGTTCCTGATTTTAGACACGTTAATGCTACAAACTTCAAAAGGAAGTTAACAACCTACAGATGGAATGATGATTATTATTATTAAATTTATTATTATTATCATTATTTGCCGTCTCCTTGCATCTCTTTTATTCACTAACTCTTTTAACATTCTTAACTCTGGTCATCCTACGCCCTACCACATTCAAACTGATTCTTTCAGTTGCATGTATTTATCTTTTAGCTCTGCCGACCGTATCTCTGATTTCAATCCGACTGTTTTAGATGACTTGTATGTCAGCGGCCACTTCCCCATTGCCTTGAAACACACGACATTTTGCTTGTTCCCTTCAATGGAATGTTGCAAAGACAATCTGACCAAAGTTCCATGAAGCTCCCTTCACTAGTAAACAAATTTAGGAATTTGTAGATAATGATGCAGCTATACATGTCTTTTCCTGCTTAGTGATTAATGCTGCAGAGTCCGCATTTCCTCGTACTCGGTCCCGCCGGGACAGAACATCAGTCCCATGGTGAAAACCTATAAAAAGACTTATGTGGATTCCGCCGGAGCCCAACTCCTCCAAACCGTATTGAACTAGAGCCATTTGTTAGCGAACTTTACTCCAGGCGCGCAGTGACTCCTGCAAGGCATATTTCTCTTTCTTGTCCTACACTCCCGTTTTAGCTCAGGTCTGGAGGAGGAGTAACAAAGTTAGGGGTCGGTGTGCAGGCCAGTCCACCCATGGCATTGAGATGAATGGTTCTATCGTTTGCAATCCCTCCAGCGTCGCCGATATATTGACCTCCTTTTTGCCTATGTTTGCAGCGTTGAGCACTATCCGGCGGAATGTAGATGTATCAAATCCGGACTGGAGGGCGAAGCCATGTGTTTCTCGGTCGGTGGGCAGGAGACCTACAACTGCCTGTTGACTATCGCTATTTTCGGTTCACCCCCACGTTTCCATGGCTAGAAATATCCGTTACGACTTTTTCAGGTATGCCCACCCCCATAGGTAATCAATTCCTACTAGATAATTTTAACTGGATTTGGATCCTACTGCGTGGAGAACGTTGGTAGTCCAACCATTTCGGAAACCAGATAGAGACGGCTTGTCGCCTTCTCATCATTGTGTCCTCATCTCTGTGACCTGCAACGATGCCTCCAGAAGATCGACCTACTAAAGATGCTCTCCCATACATCTTGGGGGAGCGATAGGCTCACGTTGTGGAAGCTATACCCCTCCCTGTTTAGTCCAAGTTGGCCTATGGTAGTGAGGTATATTCCTCAGAATCTCTTTGTATGCTGGATCTTATCTGCAACTTGGTCTTCCGTATATCCATTGGCGCATTCCGTTCCTTCCCTATATCAAACAGTTATGCTGAGGGTGGTATTTTTCCGATCGATCACCACCGCCTCCAGATCTGTATATGATATATTTTCCGTGTTCAGCAGTCCCCATGCTCGGAGGTCTAAAAGTGCATTTTCTTCTCAGGGGCTGTCGTCGGCTATGACAAGTCTCTATACATTCACTGGCCCTTGGAACTAGTTTCACGCGAGTCAGTCCTACCCCTCTCGTTCCTGTTCGTCCCCCGGTTGACATTTCCCTTGTCAAATATTTGTATGGCTATCTTTAACATGCAAAAGTCCTTGGTTGCCTTGCGTTTCATGCGCTATGTTCATTGATCATGTCATTTCTTCCCAGGTGGGTCAAAAACAGAGAATGGTGTGGGGGCTAATATGACCGCATCGGAGTCTAGCCTCGACTCTCCGAGTCGTTAACGCAGAGCTTCATGCAGTTTTATTAGTCTTACGCCTTTTAACCGCCTTTGGGGTTTTTATTGATTCGAGGAGCCTATTGTGGCTCTTCAACTTCTGACCATCCCCTTATTTCCATAATATGTACATTCGTGGTGGGTCAAGAACTCTTCCAGATATAAAGTAGTTTGGCAGAGTTCTTAGTAATGTCAGGGTCTAGGGTAACGAGCGGGCCGATAAAGCTCGAATTGCAGCCACTGACTTGCTAGTTTGCCTTATCGTGACATTTATCCTCTTATTAGGGAGTATATTCGGTCACTCTGGCAGTCAGAATGGGATTGCTGCATTCAGTTAAGCTGTCAGTTTTCCCGTGGGCTAGTACTTATTAACATAGCTGGGCGCGACTTTAATTTTTTTTCAGGTGTGACTGCGAGTATTTTGGGGGTCACGAGTGCGACTTAGCTAAATTACAAAGTAAACTTTAGCGCGATAATAAGAAACATGCTTTTATAAGGCAGAAAAAACACATTTATTATTTTTTTTAGTTAAAACACAGCCTAAACTAATATCTACAGGTCCTCTCAGCTCATCTCCTCCTCCAGGAGGTCCATGTTCCCTTTGAGGAACACAAGCACTCACAGGGTGGCGTGGGAAAAGAAAATGATGAAATGAGATTCAGATCGGCGAAGCACATCACTCTCAACCTTTACCGGTTTAAGTTACTAAACAATCGAGATTTTCTATACTCATAGGGTGGCCTAATGGATTTAAAGAAATATAAAACCATGTGAGTTTAATAGGTTCAATATGATCTTTAAATTTAGAACCAAGGCCTAGTCTACGTACGACGGTCCAATTTTATTTATATTGTTTAATTTTTGGCATGTTAAAAGTAGAATGCTGTTAGATTTTAATTACTTACACTTCACAGTCATTTTTTCGTCTTAGCCAAAAGAAAAGTATAAGCACATATTAAAATACTAGAAAATGAAATTAATTAGCACGATGAACGCCACAAAACATAATACGTTTTGGAACGTTTTTAACTGACAAGACAGGTTTAAAATTTGGTTCACGCCTGAAAAGTGTATGTCATTTTAATAATTTATAATAAAAATCAGAGTGACAAACTTTTGTGGGTACGTTTAGATAATTTCATGTAACGTCAGTCTCATAATTATAATGTGAAGAATTTGATTTATCGTAAAAGGAAAGTTAGTGCGGCAAAGTCGCAACGCCCAGATCTGGTTATTAACCTCGTCGGCGCTACTTTGTCGTCTGCGGGTCGGCCACACACGCATGAACATTTAATCAGTAGCTATCGGGCACACAACGCCCTTTCTTCGTCTCCTATATCAGTGTCATCTTTTAGTTGGCTGTCAGCCTTATATCTGGAATGCTTCCCATCTATTTTACGCATTCCATTTAAAGATCGACGGTTTTCGCTTTTAGATAGGTTATGCCGAGGCGTTATTTGTTTATTGAGCAGGTGCGATCTTCTTAATCTTGTTTCTCACATAAGCTTACCGTTTGTCTCTTTACATTTTAGTGGCGTAGACTCTGCTCCAAACATTAATAATAATAAATAATAATAAGTCATTTAGAAAGCAATAAGCTAATAGATGGGCTACATGGGTTTCGAAAAAATAGATGGTGTCTAAAAACCACCTCGATTTCCTCCATGACGCAATTAAACTGTACGATGAAACACGCGCCGTTGATATCATATGCCTGGATTTTCAAAAAGCATTCGATAGGGTCCCACCCAAAAGGTTGTTAAAAACATTTTATGCGGATAACATACGTGGTAGTGTTAAATTGGATAGCTGACTAGTTGTCAGATAGGACGCAACGTAAGTTCAAAAATGGCGAAGAGTCTCTGTGGTTGGATGGAACAAGTTGGGTAGCACGAGAGTCCGTTCTGAGTAGTTTTAGTTTATGTTAAGGACTTGGATATTGGTTTGGTTAGTAAAATAAGCAAGTTGGCTCATGCTTTTATGATGTGCCCTGAATGAGGAAGACCGAATTAATATTCTAGCTTAGTAGGGACCATATGAGAAATGAAGTTCAATGTCGATAAGTGCAAGGGTATGCATATTTGATCGAGAAATATTAATACTAATTATGCAATACCAGGAGCAGTATTAGGTAGTGTGAAAAAAAGGACCTTGTAGTCATTTTTACCGACTTCAAGTCAACAAAGCTTGTAGAAAAGCAACTTTGAATAGAAATTTAAAGAAATAATTTTGTCTTTGTATTAGTGGGTTGTCCATCCACATCTGGAGAATGCGATTCAGTCACGATCCCAATTTCTTCTGAGAGATAATGTTTCATGAAATAAAACTGGGCATATCCGTAGGGTTCAGGCTGTTGGAAGTGATTACAAGTTTAGTTTAGTTTAGTTTAAGGGAAAACAAGGTGGCAGACGCCCAATCCTAATGGATTCTTAATGGCAGCACTGTTAAAACGGGGTCGCTAGAAAAAAGTCAGGAGAGGCGTGGGAGACACTCAAAAAAATGGGAAAAAACAAAGGATTAGAAGAAAACAGTACAACACACAGAGACGCACACTTAAATTAAGGGAATACAGCACGCATTCTAAAAACAAGGGTGGCTGGGCCAATAAACAAATGACATGCTTCAGCGACAGGAAAGGGCACAGGATAAAAGATAAAACAATAAAGCTAAACACAAAATGGAAACAATTTATAAAGGGATAAAACGCCACTTCGTGATAGTATAGTATATGGTTATTCATGTGATTTATTTTATGTTAATAAATCAGGCTAAATAGCGTTTCGAAAACCATAACCCTAAATTTGTTTGACCGAAGTTGTCGGATGATAGTTTTTAGGCCTAAGGCGACAGCGAAATAAATTTTGAAATAATGAACTGCGTTTTAAGAAAAACAATTAAACAAATATAAATATATTTATAGAATCAACGAATGTACAATGAGATAAGTAGATTAGGTATACAATGTAAGATACTGTAAACTATGATTTACAGTAACAAGATGCGAAGAGAATTGAAGTATGTGAATAAATATGAAATAATATGGTGTAATAATAATATAGTGACTATGATGGACTGTAAATTAGGGGATGAAATATGAGAAGTAATATAATTAGGACCTACTCTCGTATGGTCGTTTGCAAAGAATTGTGAGAGAAAGTGGAATTAACTAAGTATGATTTGTTTGGAGGTAAATGACTAATTGTAGAAAGAATGATTACCGACCTTTATACGAAGAGTGGCTTGAGTCGAATAGGAAAGAATAGTGTGCTATTTGGTCGAGCTGAAAGCGTGTGTTTGTTTGTTTGAGTGTAAAATTTTAAGAGATGTTGTTTGGAACAGTATTAGGTTAAATAAATTGACAAGTAAAATAAATGAATTAATTAATTATTAAGTTGTACGTAAAATGATTTAATTTACAAAAGTTAAGTAAATTAATTGAAAGATTAAATTGACAAAGTTAAAGTAAAATAATTGCATATGAATTTTACATAATAATTGATGTATATATATATATATATATATATATATTTAAGTTTCCCAGGAGGTTTTTATTATAGGAATGCTCAAAGGCATTGCAATAATAGAAATGTAAGGAGGTAGGACGACCGAAGGAAGTCCTCTGTTAAAATAAAGCGAGGTCGAGCAGGGAAGGGGACGACAGAAAGGGTAGGGAAGCAAGAATTTCGAAGATATGGAAGGCGGGGAAAAACTACTAAAATGTGAGCCACAGAGAGCTAGCCACCGCAAAAGGGACAACCAGGGACAACTCGGCCTCCACCTGAAACTAAATAGCCATTAGTGAGTCGCGTGTGCCCAATTCGCAACCTCAAAAGACCGGAGTCGCTGAGAGTTAAAGGACCAGAAACGGACAGAGCGTTTAATGAGGTCAGTTTAGAAGAGGGGAACGAATCCCACTCGCTCTGCCACAAACAAAAGATATACGCCCTGATTACGGGGTAGGAATCCTTAAATGGCAGACGGGTTTGCATCCGGCACTTCGAGGGCGGCCGAGTGGGCCCACCGATCGGCCGCCTCGTTGCCCGGTACCCCAACAGAACGCCACCCTGTAACGGGAGGCATTTCTGACCAGCCAGGAGCCAATCCATAAACGCAAAGAGTGGGTGGACGTAAAGGGACGAACCGCCTCCAAAGCAGGCCGGGAATCGCTAAAAACAATAAAATCTGAAGAATAATGGATAAAATCAAATTAAAAGCCAAAAGAATGGCCGTCAACTGTACGGTAAAAACGGATGCTACAGGAGGGAGGTGGGACCGGAGAGAATCCGTATAGGACTGTGGCCGCCCCAGCACTGAGGTCCGACTTCGAGCCGTCAGTATAGAAAAGGACTCTGGTGAGCATGAGAACACGCACGTTCAAGAAACAGGCACTTTAATAGACGAGGGTCAGTAGACCCTTTCTCGAAATGCCAAAATCAGTACATACCTCAGGAGGGCGAACGTTTCACCACGGAGAGGGGCGGGAATGGGTGGGGCAACAACCCGGGAACACCCAGGGAGGCGAGATGGTCCCCAACCCGGGGCCCAAGAGGCCGGGGTAGAGATGACCGCGGATCAAAAGATACCAAAGATGCGGGGAAAAAGACACTCATGGACTGGGAATGCAGGGTGTTACTGAACACGAAACAAAGATTGTAGTCACACCTGCAGCCGGTGATATCGCAAGGGAAGCACGCCACCCTAAAAAAAAAGTCTAGAGATAGGAGAGGTGCGAAAGGCTCCACTACTAAGATGGGCCCCAAGTGAACGAAGAGAGTCAAGTACCTTCAAGGCTGAAGAAGACGCTGAAGAGTACACCTGACAACGTAGTCCAGTGCCGAATAAAGCAATCACAAGGTGCGCCTATCACCACCCTAAGTGGTGTGGGATAAAACCCTAAGCAAATCCATAGGCTTCGAACAGGACGCCCTCAAGCGACGCAAATAGGGCACTATTGTGAGCTTGCCATCAAGCATTAAACCCAAGAACTTAAAAGACGGGAAAATACTCAATCGCCGTGCCACCCAAGAGGGGAGGGGGGCCAAGAACACCACGACCCCGATAAAAATGCATGGCCTTCGTTTTGGTGACCGAAAAACGGAAACCCTTGGAGGCATCACGACCCCACACGGCATCAATTGCCAGCTATAATCGACGTGCAGCAGAATGCAAGCGGGAAGATGAACAAACAACGCCAAGTCATCCACGAAGAGGGAAGAAAAAAAAACACCTCCGAAAGAGTAGACACCAGACTATTAATGGCAACGGCAAAGCATGTCACACTTAAAACACACCCTTGGGGAACACCTTCCTCTTAAATCCACAAGCCTGAGAAAGCATCCCCAATACGGACTTTAAAATTATGGGGCGATAAAAATTCTTGAATAAAAACCGATAAATAGCTCCTCATACCCCAATCATACAACTGACGTAAAAAAAACATATCTATAGGTGGTATCGAAGGCCTTCTAAATGTTGAAGAACAGCGCCAACACCTGATGCTTGGTGAAAAAAGCCCGTAAAATGAAGTCTTCCAAACAAATGAGATGGTCAAGAGTACTACGGCCGCTGCGAAAACCACACTGAAGTAGAGAGGGAGTTGGGCTCAAGAAACCAAGTGAGGCGAACTTAAACCATCTTTTCGAATAACTTACTGAAGCAAATTGTAAGAACAATCGTGCGATAGTGACTGGGGTCCAAACCGTCCCTTCCTGGTTTGAGAAAGGGTAGAACAACTCCCCACACGCCAGGAGGACGGATAGATTCCTTTGACCCAAAGAAGGTTGTAGAGGTCAACCAAAAATAATTCTTGAGTGGGAATGAAGACGACCGAGAAAGTCGTAGTGGATGCAATTAAAAGATCGTATTGACTGTAAAACACTCCTTGAGTCGAAAAAAATGACAAAATCATTAAAAGGTAAAATTTGGATGAGTCTAAAGGATTGCTGAAAGTTCAGCGGTAAAAATGGATGCTGCCTGTGGCAGAGATAAAGTTAGGACTTAGATCCATCCGTGTATAATGGGCAGCATTGTTTGTGTGAGGTCGAGTGCTCTAAGAACAGGCTCTTAATGATGCGAGAGTCCATGGAAGACTTCTCCAGGTTACACATATTGGTACATACTGTGGGGAGAGGAGCACGCCAACTAGGGAACAGTAAGGATGGAAGGGCAAAGACCCTTGGAGCCCCCAGGTTAGAGAGATGATCTCCTATGTGAAGGTTCAAGGGGCGGGGTAAAGATGGCAACTTATCATATGCCGCCGTTGATTCGGCAGCATACAGGCATCTGTAGACCTCTGATACAGGAGCTTGCTGTACTCGGCAGAGGTATTACATGCAGATTTGAGAAGTACAGAAGGCTCCACTGGAAAGGCGAACTCCGAGGTTTCGAATGGGGTTCAGCATTTTAAGGGCTGAAGGGTAGGCCGATGAATAAATTTGTCAGCCATAATCCAATTTGGATTGGACGAGGGGTGTGTATTATGGTCATAAAGTTTGTCGGTTGCTGCCCCACGAAGTGTGTGAAAGGACTTTCAAAATGTCTAGAGCCCGCAGACAGCCCGTTCGAAGTCGGCGTAGGTGTGGTAACCAGGATAACTTTGAATAAAGAGTTACGTCAAGAAACCGAAACTCGGAGACAAACTCTATATATTCGCCTGGTAAGGATAGATGGCGGAACAAGAATTCCTCTGCCCCAGTGGAAATACATTGCTTTGTTTTTTTCGTGGAAAAGCGGAATCCCTTAAATTGTGTTTTTTTGGATACAGCATCGACCCCCAGTTCTAGCATACGCGCTGCTGATGGAAGGCGAGGTGAGGAACAGTATAGTGCTAAATCATCGACAAACAGAGTTGCCGATACACCCTCTGGGAGAGACGAAATACATAATATCATTGATGGCAATTAGAAAACATAAGACACTTAAAACACTGCCCTGAGGAACTCCCTCCTCTTGGGGGTTGCAGGTCAGAGTATGCGTCTCCAACACGTACCTTGAAGGATCTAGATGCTAAAAACTTTGAATAGGTGAAGGTAAAAGGCCTCTCATCCCCTAGACGTATAGCTGCTTATAGCAATGCTTCTGGGTATTCCTATAATAAAAACCTCCTGGGAAACTTAAATATGTATATACATCCATTATTATGTAAAATTCATTATTTGTCAATTTAATCATTTAATTATTCAACTTTAATAGTTTATGTAATCATTTTACATAACTTTGTCAATTAAAACTTTCAAATTAATTTACTTCAACTTTTGTAAATCAAATCATTTATGTTAAACTTAATAATTAATTAATTCATTTATTTTCTTGTCAATTCAATTAACGTCTACTGTTTCAAACAACATCTCTTAAATTTCACACACAAACAAACAAATACACGTTCGCAGCTCAACCAAATAAGCACGCGAACCTGTCCACTTGACTCGCCGCTCTCGTTGCCTAAAGTTCTGTAACCATTCCTTCTATAATTATTCATTTACCTCCAAATAAATCATACAGAGTTAATTCCACTCTCACATTCTTGGCAAACGACCATACGAGAGTAAGTCCTAATTATATTTGCTTCTCATTGCAGCCCCCAATTCACAGTCCATTATAGATACTCTAAATTACGACACTATATTACTTACAACTAAATATTATTTACTATATCAAAGATACTCTATATTCACTCTATATTGTTTCACCATATTATTCACCATATTTACTTAACCTACTTATCTCTGTACATTCGTTGAATTTTATAAATATATTTATATTTGTGTAATTCTCTTTCTTAACGCCCAAGTCGATATTCCATAATTTATTTCGCTGTCGCCTCTAGGCCTAAAGCTAACGGCAGACATCTTCGCCCAAACAAAATTTATGGGTATGGTTTTCGAAACGCTATCTAGGCTGATTTATTAACCGAATATAAATCACATTGAGAACCCTACACTATAAAATTGGTGCCCAAAGTTTAGTAATCTCCCGTCAATCAATAAATAAGTTAAAACGTTAAAATCATTCCGACTCCACGCGTAAATTTCGTTCCCAATCCTCGCTGGAACATTTTTTACTCACGTGTTCAATTTTTTCATATCACGTGTAATCTTTAGCATCATCCTTCTAATTATCATAATTCATCTCAATTTTAATTTAATATTATCCCCTATATTCAACGAGTGGACAATTTCCTTTATTTCTCAATTATTTTTAACTTCCTCATATTCCTTTGCTCGTGACCAATTTACGCACACACACACACACACGTGCACGCAGTCACAGCTAATTATCACGTAAACACATTCCTTCAACTAGCACAAATATACATTAAACAGTGTCTATAATGGACCAGACACATCAAGTAAGGACATCAGTTAGCGATCAACCTCATCATGACCAACCGTCTGTGCATAGACAACCACATGTGTACCTCTCTCTTCCCGTGTATGATCCTGCAAATCCAATTAAGAACATAGGAAAAGAAGGAGACTGCAAAAGACCATTCATGGCCTACACTTGGCAGCTCCTGTTCCAGTCAACACACAAAAGATTTCTTACCAGAGAAAAGTCATCAACATTGTCACCCTTTACAGGAGTTCGTCAGATCTAATCTACAATATACATAAAATGCATCCAGAGGATTATGTCCATTCATGCAACCGCAAAATATAATCTCCCCACTCCTTAGAAAAATATATACATATGTACATAAAAAAGTCAGTCCCATCTAGCAGCTTCATCCATATATTTATCTAATCTATTCTTAAAACTACCCAGAGAGGAGGCTTCTATCACATGTCTAGTGAGCCTATTCCATTCATCTACCACACGATTTGTAAACCAATTCCTCCCAATCTCCTTCCTAAACCTATACTTATCAAGCTTAAACCCATTGCTACGTGTCCTGTCATGTTCACTAAGTATAAGAACCATACCCAGATCCCCTTTATTATATCCTTTTACCCATTTGAAGACTTCAATCAATTTTCCTCTGACTCTTCTTTCCAATGTATGTATATTTAGTTTTCTGAGCCTTTCACCATAAGGTAAGTTCCTTAGCCCACCAATCATCTTTGTCATCCTTCTCTGCACAGACTCAAGCAAATCAATATCCTTCCTATAATACGGGGACCAAAATTGTACTGCATAGTCTAGATGAGGCCTAACTAGCGCCAGATACAGTTTTAGAATGACTTCAGCACTCTTATTGCTTACACTCCTCCTAATGAATCCCAATATCCTATTAGCTTTATTCTTAGCATTTAGGCATTGCTTTCTAGGACGAAGGTCTGAACTTACCAAAATACACAAGTCCCTCTCACAATCGGTCCTCCCTAAATTTCTCCCATTTAATTTATAACTATTCAGTGGATTATTTCTACCTATACTAAGTACACTACATTTGTCTATGTTAAACTTCATTTGCCATTTCTCAGCCCAATTGGACAGAATGGTCAATTCCTCCTGCATTACAACAGCATCAGAATCAGCCCTAATGGCCCTACCTAGCTTAGTATCATCAGCAAATTTACTCAGGTCACTACTTATACCTATGTCAAGATCATTAATATAAATTAAGAATAGCAAGGGACCCAAAACAGATCCTTGCGGAACTCCACTGCTAACACACCCCCATTCAGATTTAACTCCATCTATACTAACTCTTTGCTGTCTGTCACCAAGCCAAGACTGAATCCACCTAAATATACTGCCATCGATCCCGTGTGCTTTAACTTTGCTCAAAAGCCGTAAGTGTGGCACTCGATCAAAAGCCTTACTAAAGTCCAAATACAAAATATCATAGTTTTCATCATTATCTGCTGCTTCATACACCTTACTATAAAAAGACAGCAAATTAGTCAGACAGGATTTTTTACCCTTACTAAAGCCATGCTGGGATTCTTTTATCAACTTATGCTTATCCAAGTGATCTCTAATATTCCTTGCTATAATAGATTCCATCATTTTCCCTACTATTGATGTCAAACTTACTGGTCTGTAATTAGACATATTTGTTTTATCCCCTTTCTTAAATATCGGTATCACATTGGCTTTCTTCCATGCCACTGGCACAATGCCACTCTCCAATGATTTTCTAAAGATGCATGCTAGGGGCTCACTTAACACATCCTTACATTCTTTCAAAATTCTAGGAAAGACCTCATCAGGACCAGGTGCTTTACTACTTTTGATTTTATCAATTTCCTTTGTCACTATCTCCTTTGTGATCAAGATATCCTTTAATTTCTCTTCATCATTACCCTGAAAGATCATTGACACCTCGGGTATATTTAGAGTATCCTCCTGTGTAAATACTGAGAGAAAAAAAGTCATTTAGCATTCCAGCCATTGAGTCCCTATCACTCACTAATTCTCCATTGGAATCTATAAGTGGACCTATTTTATCTCTAACCTTAGTTTTGTATAATTGATAAAAACTTTGAGGATCTTACTTTGCCCTATTTGCCACTTTAATTTCATAATTTCTCCTTGCTACTCTAATTAACTTTTTAACATCTCTTGCTAGTTCATTATATCTCTGCCTTAAGTGATCCTCTCCATTTTTTTATTTTCCTATAAATGCCCTTTTTAATGCCAATATAATGCTTAATTTTATCTGTCATCCATTTTGGGTCATTATTTTTAGTCCTAATCTCCCTATATGGAATGTTAATCATCTGACCTGTAATTAATTGCTCAATTATTCTTTCATACTCCTCTTCAATTGTAATCTCTTCCTCCTGGTGATTATTGTCTCCACTAACTGATATCATTGAATCTATTCCTGAATTGATTTCATTGCCTGGTTTCTGTACAACTGCCTCCAGGTAATTCCTTAGCCCATTATAATTTGCTCTTCTAAAGTCAGGAATTTTAACATTGTTCATGCTACTATCAATACCATTCCATTTCATCTTGAATCTAATTTCACAATGGTCACTATTACCCAAATTTCTTCCAATCTCAGTATCCTTAATAACTTCTTCCCTATTTGTTAGAACTAAATCCAGTATATTATTACCTCTAGTGGGTTCGTTAATAATCTGCCTCAGAAAATTATCTTGGACAACATTCAAAAATTCCTCAGCCTCCTGATCACCTACAAGAGCTTCCCAGTCTATATTTTTGTAATTAAAATCGCCCATTATAAGCACATGCTTACTTCTACATGCCCGTTCAATCTCCTGCCACAGAAGATTTGAAGCTTCCTTACTAAGATTTGGTGGTCTGTATAATAATCCTATGACAAGCTTGTTTTTACCTTCCTTTATATTTAGCCATAATGACTCTGTGTTATCATCTAATTTAATTGTACTGTTTACACAACACTGGAGATTATCTTTAATATAAATATTAACCCCTCCTCCTCTCTTCCCATTCCTATCTGTATGGAACATGTTAAAGCCCTCAATCTCAACCTCAGGTTTAAAGTGATTTCCTGCTAAATCAAGCCATGACTCTGCTATCGCAATTATATCAATTCTCTTCAATCGCTAACGCTCTTAAGAGATCTATCTTATTCCTTATACTCCGACCATTTGTGTAGTATATTTTAAAGTTTTTTTTTATTATTCCCATCTTCATTGCATCGTGCTTTTCTATTCCTAGTTATCTGCTCATTCACTTGTGCATTAGTCCCCCTATAACGCATCAGTATGCCCTCTCCCCTAGCTATTCCTCTATCTCTGCATTCCTTCCATTTCCTACACCTGCCCTCTATTCCTGTTATTCCCTTACCTCTAACAGCTTCTAGTTTCCCACCCGTAAGGACCTAATCACACTATCCAGCTCCCCCCCATAGAACCTCAACACCTGCCAGACTAAGATGGAGCCCATCCATCGCATACAACCTCCTATTCCCGTTAAACCATCCCCAGACATCTACAAACACCAATCCTAACTCCTCACACAGTCCTTTCACAAATTCATTCAAACCAATTGCACGCGACAACCATTCTAACCCACATCCAATCTCGGAAGCACACCAGAAACAACACCTTTTACCCTAATTTTACTCATCCTTTCAACTAACCTTTTATACTGCTCACGTAACTCACACGTACCCACCTTCTTTACATCATTCACTCCCACATGCGTAATCACAACTGCATCCCTCTCATACCCAGAAACCAGCCTATCATACCTCTCACAAACATCACTTGCACCAGCACCCGGCAGACAAACTCTCATTCCCTTCCACTTGCTATCACTCAACTTCCTATCTAAATACCTAATCTGAGTCACCCATCACTAGCACCTCAGTCATTCTCCTATTCTGTCTTGGCCTAACATTACCCTCCCTCCTGCTCTCAGGCACACTAACACCCATCCTGCTTTCATCCACAATCACACCAGGCAAATCACTTTCACACTCTTCCTCTCTCAGGACATTGAATCTGTTAGTCAATCTAGCAGGTTCTATGTCCCTCTCATTCACACACCTAACCTGTCCTAACTTATCTATCCTATCCATTTTCACCCACCATTCATCATCACTCACAACTTCCACACTGTTCCCAGTCCTAGCCCTATCTTCCACCCTCTTAGCACTAATCTCACCCTTCAATCGCACACTTGCATCTCTTCTCACCTCAAAGACCAAATCATTCAACCTCTTACATTCCCCACTCAACCTCCTAACCTCCCCTTCCAGAAAACACACACGGCATTCAGTTACATTCACTCTCCTTTCAACTCCACATGCATCACACAGCACATACACACTACTTTCAAACGGCATGCTCTCACCATCTATACAAACAGCCCTACTCTCAGAAATTTACTAAGGAAAAAGTTAACACTCACCCCCCAAAATTCTTGCTCAGGATTGCTGCCAGTTATCTTCCCCAAAACTATTAATCACTAATGTATTTATTACACAGTGATTGATGTATTAAATAAATACAAGAAAATATACACACCCAAATCAGTATTATATCCCAATCTTACAATGAGAATCAGGAGCTTCCTGTAAGACAACCTTCCAGAACAAAGCCAGACAGCCATCTGGACAAAGCCAGACAGCCACAAAGCATCACTGAGGAGTAGAAAGTATCGTCCATCATTCAGCGGTTACCCATAAGTACCTTTATTCAATTCAGGGAAGTGTTAATTAACACGGAACAGGCTGATGTTTTAGACCGCCTGAATGAGGCTTTTCTCAATACATATGCTAAGTCCCAAATTGATGACCTGAGAGAGCTCCTGAATACTCAAGAAATGGGAGATAAGAGTCCTATGTCCTTTTTGTCTCATTTGAATGACCTTATCAGGGTAAAAGGTGCTCACATCGAACTTTTTAACCCTCTCCTCACCGAAATTTTCCTGAGAGGAGTCCCCAAGAATATTAGGCCATTAATCCTAAGCTCGAACATTTATGAGGTTGCTGCAGCCGCAGATAAATTGTATAGAAGTCCTTATGTGAATTGGGGCAACGGCCAAACTCACGGCCCAATTAACAATGCTTCAATTTCGCAGGTCCGAGGCACGTCGAGCTCTTCATATGTACGGGCCGAGCATTCAAGGGTTCCATCTTCCCTATCGAGAGACCTTGGGGCTTCCATACGGAGGATGGAAGCCGACATCCAGCGGTTAAAGCTGCAGCGTGAACCACAGATTGAGCACGGACACGGGTTTGGCGATCGAAGGCGCAGGTCCCGCTCTGATTCACGAAAGAGAAACCAACGAGAGCATCCCGATGCAAGATGTGAGAGACGGCAAAATTTGTACCCCCATTCTTCTAACTTTTCTCACCATCTTCCACACTATCAGGGCCTATGTTGGTATCATCAAAGGTACGGGCACAACGCTGTACACAGCCTTGTAGCCACAGTTAGGCTTCTTCACATACTGCGCCAAGTAGTCTCCTCCCGAAGCATAACTTTTCCCTTTCCTCTCGTCCAACTCGGTGGTGCTGGTATCATAACAAATATGGTGCACAAGCCGTAAAATGTTTACAGCCTTGCACATATTTACAACTAGTAACTCCACCTCCACCTAATCTCAACTCTCCACTCCTCGCACATCAATCTGCATCCCCAAACTTCTCTAATCTTCACTTTTCATCACCAAACTCTCCAAATCCTCAATCAAATCTTGATTCCCCAAATCCTCCAGTTTTCTCACTTCACCCAACTTAACCATTTTCTCCGATTCCTCAAACTTCAAATTATGCCATTCCTCTCTCTCCCCAGTCTCTCAATCACATCCTTTAAACTAACACCTGAAGGGATCAACAAACATTAACAAACGATAAACACCTCACATCCTTAAAACTAACACCTCAAGGGATCAACAAACATTAACAATTGACAAACGGGTCAACGTCTACCACCTACACCTCACTTCACTTATTCAGGTAGGTACTCACTTTTCTATTTTGACCCACACTCCATCCTCACTTCATATCGCCATCATTTCATTCAGCACTCATACAGTGCTAAGTTGTTAATTCTTTCGCACTCATATAGTGCTCTGACAACACGTCATTAATTCTTTCACACTCGTATAGTGCTCTGGCAACACGCCATTACATTCAGTACTCGTATAGTGCTCTGGCAACACGCCATTACATTCAGTACTCGTATAGTGCTCTGGCAACACCCCATAAACTCATTCAGCACTCGCATAGCGCTCTGGCAACACGCCATAAATTAATTCTCGCCCTTATATAGTGCTCTGACAACGCGTCTTCAGTTCTATCGCACTCACATAGTGCTCTGGCAACACGCCATTAATTCTCTCGCGCTCACATAGTGCTCTGACAAAAAGTTATCAATTCTCCCGCACTCGCATAGTGCTCTGGCAACACGCCATAAATCCTCTCGCACTCACATAGTGCTCTGACCTCCTAATATCATTTTCCTAGCTGGAGGAACACCCTTCGCCAAGTTTTTTTTTCTCGTCTTCAGGAGTACGGTATCGTACTAAACACCTCGTTCTCCTCCTACTATACCCTTTTATGGTACAGTAATCCCCCAAAATAACCTAAACCCCCTCTTTTTAACTACTGCCTCAGCAAATCCGTGTCCTCTTAGCCGCAGCCAAACCAATGGCACTGTCACACGCTACGTTCGCGTCGTCAGGAGGCCTCGTTGGTATCGGATTTATAATCTCAAAATAGTAAAAGGGATGGGGGGGGGGTGACCTTCTTAGGGGGGAGTGTTATAGCAATGCTTCTGGGCATTCCTATAATAAAAACCTCCTGGGAAACTTAAATATGTATATACATCCATAATTATGTAAAATTCATTATGCATTACCTTAACTTGTCAATTTAATCATTTAATTATATTTAATTGTTAATTTAATCATTTTACTTAACTTTAATTTAATCTTCCAAATTAATTTACTTCAACTTTTGTCAATCAAATAATTTATGTTAAACTTAATAATTAATTAATTCATTTATTTTCTTGTCAATTCAATTAACGTATACTGTTCCAAACAACATCTCTTAAATCTCACACCCAAACAAACAAACACACGTTCGCAGCTCGACCAAATAAGCATGTGAACCTGTTCACTTGACTCGCCGCTCTCGTCGTCTAAAGGTCTGTAACCATTCCTTCTACAATTATTCATTTACCTCCAAATAAATCATACAGAGTTAATTCCACTCTCACATTCTTGGCAAACGACCATACGAGAGTAAGTCCTAATTATATTTGCTTCTCATTGCAGCCCCCAATTCACAGTCCATTATAGATACTTTAAAATACTCTAAATTACGACACTATATTACTTAAACTCAATATTATTTACTATATCAAAGGGGCCGGGTGGATGAACCTTCACTGGTCGATGTTGAGGATTCTTTCAAATGGCGTCTAATGTCTAACAAGTGTCTCACCCTGAGCGTCTCTCCCAGCTAGAGCTGCTGGAGAGGGGGGAGCTACATTGGTTATCTCGGTGTGAGCGCTATGCTTCGACTGCATATCATGAAAGTTTCTGCCGCTGCGAGTAGATGTAGGATGGAGTGCTTCAGGCTGGTCGGTTTCGTCCAGAATCACGTAAAACGTCAGAGTAGTAAGGTTTGTGCTCGAGCTCGAGCACGCTGGCGGGCCTCTCTTATATCTAGACATAGGGAGTCTCGCAAAGCGAGCACCTCCTTTTCATATAAAAATAGAGCAGAGTTTTGACGCAGCACTGTGGGTACCTGCGCAGGTGGCACAATTTGTTTTGGTGTATTCGGGGCCATGCTAGTCAGAGCTACAATTCACGCAAGAGCAGGGGTGCCGAGAGGCACGGCCAACATATCCAAATTGATTGCAATTGAAGCAGCGTCTGGGTAGTTCGATCTAAGGACTTACCGGGACACGAAGGTACCCAGCTTTAATATAGTGCGGCAGTTCTTGTCGTTCGAATGTTAAAATCAGTGTGGCGATTGGGACTTTAGTGGAGCCTAATGTTTAGGTCAACCTGTGTACGTGTATGACACGTTGGGTATTAAGCTTGCTCTGAAGGCGGGTTAGGTCGTAGTCCCTTAGTTCGTTTGAACGGACGACACCTTTGATAAAATTCAGACGCGAATAGCGGGACTCAAAAGATTCATTGACGTCAAACACATCGACTTTTGCAAGTGGGGTGTCGGATAATGAACTCATGACAAGAAAGCAGAGATAATCTAAATTAGGTTCTACTTCGTTGGAATATGGGTCTAAAGAGCGAGGGAAGGCTGAAAGGGGAACTAAAGGAACGTTTGGCACAAGAACCCTTACAATAAGGGTTTTTTGGTTTATGGCTAGTCATTGAAAAAAAAAAAATCGCATTCTCCCTCGTGACTGCCTACAAGGGCCAGGCACTACTGCAACTCACCAATCAATTACGTCCGGGATGTCTTCTTGGAGAATGAATACAGATCCACCACACCATCTTTATAAACCTAAGAGGCTGCTCGAGTTCTCTTACGCACGAAGAAAAGGGGCCAACGATGGGTTTCTCCTTGGGCATTCGGTAGACAAAGGCGGTGGAGATGCTAGGCCTCTACCACCTTCGTGAAAGAACAATTCGGAATCAATCCATAAGACGAACAGAGGTCGGGTACCTATAAGTGCCACTAGATAGGTGAAGGAAGAGGGAGAAATAAAAGGCATGGAAGAACGTAATGGCGGAGAAAACAAAGAGGGGCATGTTAAAAGTCTTGTTGGTAGCACCATGGGACCCCTAAGGGGCCCAGGGCTGACTCCACCTCGCTACGATAAAGCCAGAGCCTCTCTGGGAACCCATGAAAAAAAAGATCCCAGAGAGGGAGGAGGTCACCGGGAGAGGTGAAGCCACAGTGAGGCAAAGCATCCCGCAGCTCATAGACGGAAAAGAAGGCATTATAAGAGTAGTTGGTGCACGTGGTAAACTCTAAAAGGCGAGACTCTGTGGCGACATTATGATCGAGAAACCGTCGAGGATAGCTACCAGCGCTACTTATCAAAGCAAAATGGTCAGCCAGAGCTTCTCTGACCAACTGGCCATCGGACACAAGCAAGCCACCGATGTCTAGAGTGGTGATGGCATGACCAGCGTAGCGACCACGAATATTATTGACTCGCTTCCAAACCCAAGTCAGCAGCGTGGACGAAGAAATGGAAGATACGTAGCGGCGCCAAGACTCACGACGGGCACGAGCCTGGTTCCGATCGACCCTATTCGAGACGGTCGGATTCCGCCTATAACTGGAATGGGCAGAAATAGCCGACGGGCAATCCTTCGACCACCAGGGAACGGTGGAGCACCCCGCAACAGGGCACCACCGCGGAACAAAGCGCTCAGCAGCCTCTAAAATATGAGACCGCTGAATCTACGGTATCGAAGGAAACCCGGAACCCAACCCAACCCAATTTGCTCGACGCAGATCCCAACGAGGGAGGAAAAGGCGACCGACAGCACGATTGGGAAGTGATCACTCCAGGAAAGGTAGTCTCGAAACGAGCACCGGAGATCGATGAAACATAAGGACAGATAATAGAGGGACTCAACCACTCCGCCCCGGGGATTACGAACAGTATCACCCCAAGATGGGTGGCGAGCATTAAAATAACCAATAAAAACGAGGTAGGTAACTGACTTGGAGCTCTAAAAGGTCAGACCGATTCAAACTAAAATCCGAGGGGATGTATACAGAACAAACAGTGAAAAGCTTAAAAGTAAAAACCCTCGCAGCAACAGCCTGCAAGGTTGTACGGACGGAAAGTGACGCAGAGAATAGGGAAGAAATTAAAAGCGAAGCCCCACCATGGGACACGCCCCCTCGCCGGGTGTGGGGGGGGATTAAACACAGAGGCAGCGCGCTTAGGCAAAGGAACGGGAGGAACAGCAGGGGCAAACACCTGAAAGAAATGCCGGATATCCTCCAGCGTCTCAGCTGGGTCGGTCTCACGGTCCGGGACAGAGAGAGAAACACGAGAGACAAATGACAAAGGAGAGGGCGCAACGGAGGAACCAAAGGCAGAGGAGAAGGAGCAACAGAGGGACCGCGAGAAGACAAAGGAGTGGGACGACCGAGAGGACGGCGAGCCTCACGGAAGTCCCGAAGAGCCAGGACCTCCTTTTCAAAAAGGAATACGAGACAAGAATGAGAAGCCGCTCTATGGGAACCTCCACAATTGGCACAACATTCATGATATGCTAACGCACAGGCCACACTGACGAGCCTGCCTACAATTGCTGATCATATGGCCAAACTGGGGTCAATTAAAGTCTAGGGAACTAGACATAAAGGGACACAAAGATAATCAACACAAACTGGGGCAGGTCCTGACGCTGCAAAGTAACGATGGGCGTACTCCGTACTCATAGGAACTTTAGCGGGACCAACAGACTTAGAAACCCTATAAACGTCCGTAACGATCTGGGACTAAAGTTTATCTTTTGTCTTGAATCATTATATTTCAATAATTCGTTGGAGCGAATCACTCCCTTAACAAAATTAAGGCGAGGGTGGGGCACAATCGCAACCGGACCTCCGAAATGGAGGAAAAATCCCGCACGGCGCCACACTGCTCTCGCGAACATACCTCAACCACTAAATCGCCTTACCACGGGCCCACATACGGCGGTGCGCACCACAACGGTACTCAAACTCCTCATTCAAATCAAACGTGTCCAATTTACCGGTTGGGAAAGCAAAGACCCCCAAGAGCGCCACGGCGGCGCAGACACCCCCCCTACCAACACAGACAGGACCAGCTATGGGGTCGCGCCCCCTGACGGACAGCTAAGATACAGCGAGATCGACAAACAAACGTAGATGGAAGGACGATGCAGGGTGAAAGAGAATTGGTACAGAAGACAAAGTAGGGGCTAGTAGAAGGATGCCAAGCTGAGGGCGGACGGGGTGCTGAGTCCCGTCCGCACGGCGGCCAGAACAAATCGCCGTGCCCCTTACAGGGATAGTGATTACAATGTACATAACCTTCCCGATTATAGGCTGGCCTCATGTGGACCCCCGAGGGTCTTGTTGGCCAGTTCCTTCTACTGTAAGTCATCAAGGTATCCCCGCAATACCCTTGTTCCTCCCCTCCACCTTTTTTTTTTACTTCCTTCCAGAATAGCTGTGTTCACATAGGGTCCTTTATTCATCATTTGCTGATTTCTTAATTCGTTTACTCACGTTTCACTTTTAATTATCTATGCATTCAAACGTATCTCATGTATTATCTGCAGTATTAAGCACTTGCAAGTACGCCTTCTTTACAGCCATATCGAATTTATGAATGTAATTCAAGAACAAATGTTAACTGATGGATTAACATCAGAAATTAGACTTTTGCACATTTAAGTAGAAAAATAGAAAACGGTACCCAAGTAGTTTTGTAAAGGTTCATTATTTAGTAGTATAATTTGAGTTATTAATTTTAGTCTACTCTTTATGGAAATGCTAAACTCAACATACTCCTTTTCTAAATTATGGTAAATTATATTTTGTAAAACTTCAAAATAAAAATTATTTAATTTGGCTTCTCACTACACGCTTTACATCGTCTTTCCAGTTCTGACACACCCCATACTTCGAATTTCACAGTAAACTCTCGCTCCAACACAGGGAGGTATTAAACGAGGCGAATGGATGTTAAGAACCAATAGCATCATTGGACATGACGATTGCAATAAAACACTAACAAGTAATAATTTAATATGTAACAGCTTTGATAATAAAAACATTAAGAAAATAAAAATTCCCACTCTTTGGTGTTATATGATCCTTGAATTCGATTATGTCGATTTGATGTCTTCACATAAACTGCTTGTACTTAAAGCTTTTCGGTACTTTATTAATAACGAATCTACCGTCGAAGCTGATGGAAGCGAACGTCCAGAAGTCCGCGGCAGACCACTCCACGGCATAAACGGATTCTTCATGATCCTCGTAGGTATGAAGGACACAATCTTCGTTAATGCTAAAGAGGCAAAAGTAAGATCAACCATCACATAAGGTAAGAGCGTGGAATAACAATGGTCAGCGACCGACACAACATAACGATAGGTTTAATGGCGATTAGTCCAAGTTAAAAACTTTATTACATATTAGTGTAGTGGGGCGCGAGCGGGACTTGGCCGTAAAAGTATAGTGCTAAAAAGAAAGATTGGGTGGGAAAAAGACAGGGAATTAAAAATCCCACCCTCAATACTGATGGTACTGGGGCCGGACGAGGGTGCCGCTATTCCAGATGCCAGGTGTACTCTTCACGGGGCACCCCCTTGCCGTGGTCAATGATTAGGGCGGCCATGACCTCTATCTCGAAGATACAAATCGCATTGCTTAGAGGAATCAGGGTAAGTTTCGCCACCATTCACGCAATTTGGTGCACAAGAGACAGCTTCTGGGTGTACAGTCTTAGGAATTGATTGACGCTTCTTTGTTCTCCGACAATTCTTGTTCCTGTGACTGCCGAGGGAGTAGTAACACCGCGGTAGCATCACGAATGCCTTCACACGGTAGTGATACCATCCACACGCACCGACTCAGTGAGTCTGTCAACGTCAAAAGTGACGAAGTGTGTCTGGGTGGACCTCGAGACCCCTTCCTCCAACTTCATCTCACAACTATGATTGACGCCTGGTCTGTCAGCTCATCAGTGATGTCTGTTAAGGAGTAGTTAAGCAATTCCCTGGCATACAGTACCCCTCTGACAAACCTCATGGTAGAATGCGAGGTCACCGCCACGTCTGTCATCGAGCGTCCTGAGAGTGCGGAATCGGCCGCATTAACCAATGGGCTCCCTCCGAAAAGCGGGAGAACTTCGGTACTCTACCAAAATCCCTAGCTAAAGCATGACGGCGATAAAGAATGTGGTATCGGACAACCCCACTCAATTAGTGGAACGGATGACTCGAAACCATTTTAAGCCGGCAGGCGCAAAGACGCCAGGGAGCCTCGATGAAAGGACGCCAACGTCCTCAAGGGTCCACCCATTCTGTGGTTCGTCTTAGGTGTGTTGAGATTGGGACTGATCCATCTTCCTACCCTGGACGGACTTTTCTGGGCGTGTTGAAATGAAGAGGGACCCGCTTAGACCACCAGGCCTCCAGGAAGGGTAAACCTTTGTTTTATTTCTTTTCTTAATTTGGGTTAGGATATCTGCAGTCGGTCCGGCCCTAGGAGCTATATCTCGCATCCAGTTGCTCCCGCCAATCATATATGGGATTTTTGGACCTTTCAGTCTGAGTTAAAGAATGGTGAGCACCACCTATTCGCAACGCACACAAACCAGAAGTTGCCCAGTGGACGGTCATTCCCCTAAGGGGGCAGCTCACAACTCCAAAGCTGGAGTGGGATCCCTTACTAAGAAGTAGAGGTCGTTGACAAGACTGCCAGACTTTTAGTTAGCTTGACAGCCAAGTAAAGCCCGCGCGCAATAGACAGTACAGCATTATGCACCCGAGAACTGTTGCAAAGGGGGAAAGGGCAGCACATTACAGGCAGGTAAGGGGTTATTGGGAGGTGTACAACACACCCCATTAACTAAGTCCCGACGTCCAGGACCCCTCAAGCCTGCAGGCGTTAAAAGGAAAGTCCTTGAACTAGATAGAAATCAGGATGGATGAGATGATACTAAGAGATTTAAGAGGCACAAAGGAGGATCCGAGAGAGGGCAATACTTTCTCCTTGCAGTGAGTGAAGTGCTATAGTTACCACTACGGCCTATGCCTTACTTTGGGTATTGGGGGAGGGAGGACATTAAAGTACCCAAATAGCTACAGCATAATCGTCCATGCTGCACCTAGCATCTTGTGATGGAAACGATAGAAACTGATAAAAAGAGACTATTCGGGGCACTGAACAGGGAGACGTGCTGATCCCATACAGATGTAAGTCTACACGGAGCTCCCCCTTGGCGGGGTACCTTACACACGGGTGACATTGACAAGGCTCCGATGCTGTCACAATCTAAAACTAAAGACACTGCACCGCCTGACCGACACACATCTGCGCTCGGTGACATCAGGAACCAGATACCTACACACATTCAGAACACCCCCGGCACTGAAACACCTCACACCAAATGTAACATGGAAATGCTGGATCTCTGGAAGAACCCCCACCATAATCGACCTCAAAGAAAAATCCCATCCCAAGTCCCAAACGGCTCACTCTGGCAAAGTTCCGATGCAGTCAACATTCCAAACTACTAACACAAATAGAGCACCGAACTGACCGCCAAGAACCAGACAGCCCATCACATATTAATAGCATGCCCCACTCTAACCCTACACATTACTCTCCTTACCCATCCTCGTTCGCCTTGCTTTCCTCTGCTTCAGCAATGGATCCGAGGGGTTGAGAAGCAATGGAGGAAAGATTACTGAGGACAACCCTCTGGTCGCTGGAGCAGGTGAGGACAAGCTGGTCATAGGAGGGGTTAAAACGGACGCTCCACACCCTTGAAATGCCAAAAAAACGGTAGATTTAGAAGCTAGGCGGCCGTGCTAAATTCTACCACCTCTTAATAACAAGTATAAGGACATAACCTAACACTCATGGATGACAAAAGCCACGAGGGACATCCGGGTTAGACCACTCCAACATCCCTCCATACGCTACATCAAAAGGATAGTGTTCATAACATCGCCTTGAAGCTATCACCATTCAAGGCTTGTCCAAAGCTCTATCATGCAACTTTATATACAATAATATCAATATTAATATATGTATAATTCATACCTCAGAGCACCTCTCCCCCACAACATTCCCTCCCCATCTACCTCTCCTACCTAGGCTTAAAAACATTAGATTTTTACTCTGTTACCTCATGTGGTAAATCACTCCAGAAATCTACCACTCTTAGTGAAAATGTATTTTCTAACGTCCAACCTATACTCCCGTTTTCTAGATTCAAGTGGTGATCCTTAATCCTATTACTACCCTCCAACTCGAAGAACTTTCCAAAATCCAACTTATCCATCCCAGAACAAAGTTTAAAAAGCACAATCATATCCCCTCTCACACACCTTTCAAATGAGGACATGGTTAATACCCTCAGTCTATCTACATATTCAAGGTTCCTCAGGAAAGGTATCATCTTTGTTGCTCTCATTTGCATTGAATCAAGCAGGTTGATATCATGTCTAAAACGTGTGGACCATACCTGCAATACAATACTCCAGATGTGGCCTAACATATGTTATAGAGTTTAAGGAAAAAACTCCTTACCTTTGTAACTAACATTTCTCTTAATGAAACCAAACTATTTGCTTTATTTTGGATCAATCCTAAACAACGACCCCCACCCTTAATACCCTCGGTCTATCTGCATAATATACAAGGGGACTCAAAGGAGGTATGGGCTTTGTTGCCCTCCTTTGCACTGACTCTAGCAAGTCCATCCTGAGCTTGAAAACATGTAGATTTCTACTCTCTGTTACCCCCTGTGGTAAATCACTCTAGAAATCTACCCCTCTTAGTGACTTTTTACATCCAACCTACAGTAGTTTCATCACGCCTAGACCCACCAGACAGTGACATGCTATGATGGAAAAAAAGCGGGATATGTTTAGGGTTGGGGGGCTTTTGTGGCGTTGATGTGCACATACCCACACTTTATGGGAAAAACTAGAAGATGTTGAAGTGTAAAGAATTGGGAGGGGAGGGAAATTAGTATATATTTTGTACAACTTTTACCATTTCCTCACAGTCAAAGTGGGGTTGGTGCACATCAATGCCACTTCAATTTCAAAGCCACCCATAATTTAGCCCAAGCTTGATTTTTTGTTCAATCTTAAAATCCCCTATGGCAACAACCAACAAGGGAATTGCAGCCACAAAGGGGGGGCGGTGTATATCTGATCTGGTGACTGCCTCCTAGGGCATAAGTCGCCGTACTCATCTAGCCTAAATCTATGCTATATTTAAAGCCAAATAAAAAAAAAATACAAACAGAGAAAAAACAAAGAAATTGAAAAAATATAGAGCGAGCTCCGTCGACGGAGGAAGGCTCGCGCTCCCCCGGCGAAGAAGAACGCGATCCATAGTCAAATAGTAAATAACGGGGAGAAGGCTAGCCTCCTCCAAAAAGTCAAATTCCACCGGCCAGTGTGCAGGAATCCGTCCAGAGTACATGAGACAGGTAGCGACCCCAGCCATCTCGGTACCGGGACAGGTAACGTGC
Source organism: Ceratothoa steindachneri (assembly GCA_963969495.1). Classification (NCBI taxonomy): domain Eukaryota; kingdom Metazoa; phylum Arthropoda; class Malacostraca; order Isopoda; family Cymothoidae; genus Ceratothoa; species Ceratothoa steindachneri. The sequence continues at coordinate 77,682,235 of OZ018324.1, read as the reverse complement.
GCGAAGATCACCCAGACTGGGACATTCGACAAGAATGTGCCGAACAGTCTGGGGGACGACGCAGTCGTTATAATAGAGCGTAGGCGAGCGCTCCATTAAAGGGCGATGCGTCACACGAGTGTGTCCGATTCGGAGAAGACAGAAAGCGACCTGAAGCCGTCGCGACATTGGGGGATAGGTCCATGGGAACAGTCGCAGCGCAAGAGAACGCAACTTTAAGTTCCCTTCGACCGTCTCCCAACTTCTTTACCAGGGAGCACGAAGAGCTGCACGTATTCCTGCCATGTAGTCGGTGTGCGGAGGAGCGAAACGCTGGTCCGGTCCCAGAGTCCTCACAATTCCTACATATCCAGGAACCCAGCAGAAGATAATCTCGACATCCGCACGGCTTGCGAACACCGTGGCATCAAGTATATCGCGAACCAGGGGAGGCGGAAATTCCAATGCCCCGAGAGCACTGAGGGTGCTTTGTGAGTGGCTATAGATCACAATCCGGTCTCCGAACCGGGCACGTCGCGTAATCTCCCGTACCGAGTGGTGTATTGCCACCAGCTCAGCCGTGAACACAGACGCAGCGCCTGGCAGAGCCTCGCTGACTTCAAACACACGGGATACGGCGTGGAAGCCAACCCCCTCTTCGGACTTGGAGCCATCAATATACACTGGTACGGTTCCAGCGTGACACGAGGTGTGCTCCAAAAAGGTCTAACGCAATACTAACGGCGCTGTACAAGCTTTGGGAGCAGTGGAGTGGCGACAAATAGACAAATGTGGTACCCTCCAAGTTGGCATCCTGGGCAGAACCAGGGGCGCCACCGGCTCGAGAGCTATACCTAGGTCTCGAAGGAGTTTCCTGGCCCTAAACCCAAAGGGCTTAGGGCATGACTGTCGTCTCTCGGCGGCATAGGCACCGTCGAGATCAGCTGCGGATGCAGGGAGAGCTGTTGGCGACTGAGGGAGGCGCCGGGCTCGCGCGTACAGGCGAGTGATGCACTGTACGCGGCATAGAGCGAGTGGCATCTCCCCAGCATTGACTAATAGGCTCTCAATGGGGGAAGTACGGAAGGCACCAGTCGCAAGGCGAAGGCCGGTGTGGTGGATCTGGTCCACCTTCCGCAATTAACGCTCGGCTGCGGATGCATAAAATTCGCATCCGTAGTCCAGCTTCGAACGAACAAAGGATCGATAAAAAACTAAGGCAGTAGCCCTATCAGCGCCCCAAGCGATGAACGTCACGGAGCGGAGAATATCCATGGCGCGGGTACAAGAGACCCTAAGGCTGCGAATATGAGCCTCCCAGGTGAGGCGTCGGTCAAATACAAGACCAAGGAAACGGTGATATTCAACCACTTCCAGGCGCACCCGATTAAGAAACAAATCTAGGTCGGGGTCGAGCCGTGGATGGCGGCAGAAGTGCGCCACCTTAGTCTTGACCAAGGAAAACCGAAACCTGTGCGCTCCGGCATAGCGAGAGACGCGGTTCAATGCCTGTTGGAGTCGACGCTCCAGAGTTGGCATCTAGGCCGCGCCAAAAGAGATCGAAAGGTCGTCCACGTAGAGCGTAGCGAGAACATCTTCTGGCAGCACCGAGGTGATGCCGTTGATGCCCAGGGCAAAGAGTGTGACACTGAGGACACTTCTCTGCAGGACACCCTCTTCTTGCTCCATTGGGCCGGAGAGGGCTCTCCCCACCCGTACGCGGAATCGACTATCTCGCAAAAATTGAGATATAAACATAGGGAGGCATCCCCTCGCCCCCATCGTGTGGAGAGTCTCCATGATAACGTATCGCCATGCTGTATCATAGCCCTTCTCCAGATCGAAAAACACCGTGGCGTAGTGCTGTCTACGAAGGAAGGCCTCGCAGACGGCATTTTCCAGTCGGAGCACAACATCCGAGGTAGAATGGAACTTGCGGAAGCACAACTGTGCACAGGACAGATGGCCTCCGTTGTCCAGGAAAAAGGCTAATCTAACATTTACCAATTTCTCTATCAACTTGCACACGCAAGAGATTAGAAAGATTAGGCGGAAACCGGCAGGAATAGAGTGATCTCTCCCCGGTTTGGGAAAGGCGAGCACAGAAGCGATGCGCCAGGAATCCGGTAAGAGACCCTCCACCCAGACCCTGTTAAACAAATCTAACAGAAAGGCCATGCCTCGCTCACGCAGGTGTCGAAGCATGGCGTACGGGACATCGTCTGGACCATGGGCGGTGTCCGCGCACGACGCAAGAGCGGAACGCAACTCACTCAGAGTAAACCTGGCGTTGAAAGGTTCTCCGCCTCTTGTGGTAAAGTCCAGTCGGCGGCCTTCCGCATCATCACGACGTGCATTGAATACTAGCGGAGCAGCATTCCGACTAGAGAATGCGGAGAAAGCGGTCGCGAAGGATTCCGCCACGGACGCGGGGTCCCGAGATTGCGGTCCCATTCTCCTGGAGAACGGGAGGGAAGTCATGCGAGAACTTGCATGAAGGCCTCAGGCCTTAAGGAGCGCAGTACAAAAGACTTATTATTTATTATTAACTTGCCCCGAATCCTTTTGACTCGCTTCCAGACATTTGCTAGAGGGGTCTTCCCGTTAAGTGAAGACACGTATGCCCGCCAACAAGAGCGGCGGGCGTGCTTCGAAAAATACTGCAACATAGCCCTAGCCCGACGAAATTCACAGACAGTGAAATCGTTCGGGCGGCGCTTATAGCGCATGTAGGCATAACGCTTCTTTTTGAGGGCCGTCTCACACTCGGCCGAACACCACGGGAGTGGTCGGCGTGCAAAACGGCCAGACGTCCTAAGAATAGTAGTCAGGCCCGCGGCGATGAGGTTACCGGAGAAGAACTCAACGGCCTCATCTACCGACCTAAACTCCTCGACTGAGATAGAGAATTCAGTCATTTCCTGAAATGCAGTCCACCGCTCCAGCGCCAACCCCCACTGAGGTGGGCTCTCAGGCGGCAGTTGCCCTGAAAATGATATTTGAATGGGAAAGTGATCACTACCATGGAGGTCATCGACCACCCCCCCAATCAAACTCAGGGTGTGCATCCGAAGAGCACAAAGATAGATCAAGGCAAGAAAATGAAGCGGTTCTCGGGCAGTGATGCGTAAACTCATCCACATTTAGGACACCTATCTCAAGCTCTTCGATCAGATAGGCAAGGACTTGTCCCCTGGGATTTATTGAGTAATCCACCCAGAGAGGATGTCTGCCGTTCAGATCTCCAAGCAAGAGAAAGGGCCTCGGCAACCGTACCATGACGCGGCGGAAGCCCCCGGCGTCGAAGTCAGCTAACGGTGGAATGTATTCAGAAATTATAGTATACCTCCTATCCAGGTGAAGCTGCCCAGCCACTACCTGAAAGGAGGTATCTAAAGTGAAAAGAAGAACCGAGAAATCATGCCCAGTGTAAACCGCGCATCCCCCATCTCGTGGTGGTGGAGTCGCAAAACCCTTATACCCCGGGAGGGCGGGCAGGGGGCACGTGCCTAGCATGGTAGCCTGTAGAAAAATAGCTGACGGGAAACGGGACGAGACGAGCCTCCACAGATCATCCTAGAGTGCACGGCAATTCCATTGAAGGAATATGCCCTCCAGGCCTAGCTCGTAGGAGACGCGGGGGCCCTCTTCGAACAGAAGACCCTCACGGAAATGGCCGTACGCTTCCCGGAGGCAGAATCCCGGGCGCTGTTGGCCGGGCAAAGCGCTGAAGCCGCTGTCACCTTCGAGGACTTATTGGGGGAGGTTCGGCTCACCATGCAAGTCTTTTCCTCCCTCCACCTCGAAACCTTAGGTGGGCGTTGCGGCTTCGGAGGCGGGGCGCCCTCTTTTCGAGGAACCACCGTCTCCGAGCCACTCAGCCCACCACTAGGCGTGGGCGAAGGAGCCGAAGCTCCTTTCTTGCTGGCCGCCTTTCGGGGGACAGCTTTAGGAACCCCGGAAGATGGCCTGGAAAACAACTTCTGGGGTGTTGCCTCCTGTGAGTCTAACGACTCGGTGGAGGTGCGTGGTCGTTTCGCCTTACGGGAAATGGTCACGCTGGGGGAAGAGGTGGGGGTTTTAGCCGGGACTAGGTGTGAACCCTTTGTGCCGCCAGCTTTACCAGGAGAACGCCCGGGTTGAGTAGAGCCCGCAGAAGGGCTCCGAATGGGCGCGGAAACAACCGTGCTCGTTGGCCTGGATGGAGCAGCAGCAGAGGGTGTCTTTCTAACTATTGAGGCATAAGACGTCCCAAGCAGAGCCGTTCGCGCCAGGACCAAGTCCTTAGCCTGGCGGAATGAGAGTCGATCCTGGGCCTGAACAGCTAGGATTTCTTTCTCAAGAAAAGATGCACCACATTGCTTCGAAGAAGCGGGGTGCGGCTCTCCGCAATTGACCACACACGATTTGGACTTATTGTGTGCGGCCTTGGAGCAATTTACACAGACTTCGGGTGACCCCGACTGTGCACGTTTACATGAGCGATTCGTATGGCCGAAGCGGTGACAGTAATAGCACCGCCGCGGCAGTGGCACAAATGCCTTCACGCACCGACTCAGGGAGTTTGTCACAGTCCAACGTGACGAAGAGTGTAGGGGTAGGTCTCGAGGCCCCTCCCTGTTTTCTCATCACACGTTCTACCTTGACCGCCCCATGGTCGGCCAGCTCTAAGGTGATGTCCTCTATGGAGTAGTCAACGAGTTCCCTCGTATACTACCCCTTTCACAAAGTTCATGTTAGAGTGCGGGGTCACACTCACCGGGGTGTCCGAAGAGCACTTATCTTGGGCGCCCCGGAGGTACCCGCCGCATTCGCCAGAAGGCTCCCGTCCGAGAAACGGGTCATCTTCGTTCGGCTCTCTGCCAATCACACTAGCTAAAGCTCTCCTCTGATGGGTCATGTTGCCCTTAGCCAACATGGTGCCATTAGTGGAGCGAATAACGAGGAAGCGTTTGAAGCCAGCGGGCTCGAAAACGCGGGTAATCTCTGAATGAAGGCCCCAATGTAATCGAGGCTCAGCTCTGCGCACTAGCACTTTTGGTCATAGTTGGGGGCTCTGCACCCGGGGGAGCAGAGGGGCCGGATGTGCCGATCTTGGCTTGGTCGCTTACCGAAGTGGCAGCAGACCCATCCGTCCCCGCAGCCCCCACGGATGGAGAGGAGCACACGTCTTTTTTTGTTGTTTTTTTTCTTTTTAGCAGAGGATGGCGGGGAATGAGCCCTCTTCTCCCCTCCGCCGGCAGGAGCCCCCAGGCCGAATGGACCGGACTCAGCAAGGTCCTTCTCCGAGATGGATAAGGTCTTGGCAGTCCTATGGGCACCAGTCAGAGGAGGAGATTCCTCCCCTCCTTGTACTGCCTTGGAAACCCTAGCCGTTTGAGGAGGACTTTGCATAGGGGCGGATTCGGGTTCGTGACTTGGCGCCGAGCCCGCATTCGCTCCCATGGAAGGCCCTACAGTCTGAGGCTGGGTTGCCTCAAGGACCATGTCTATCTCTGGTGGAGCCTCCAGTTGGCCATCTCCCCCCCATGGCACCACAGGTTCTATTGGCAGCAGTGTCATGAGTCTTGTCTTGGGAGGCACAGGCCTTGACCCCCGCTAGATTTAATTTTCTAGAGAGCAGGTCTTAGGAGGGAAGCGACCGATGGAGCCTGGCTTCCCTCTCCTCGCTAAGGGGGTTTGCCCTACCGAGCCGATTCAATGGGGAGCGGTCGGCTATAGACTGCCTGCTGGCCTTCTTGGCAGCCCCTTTGGAAAGTAAAGGGGACACTGCCGCTGGAAAGAGGGGTGAGGGGGAGTCCCCTACACCCGTAGGCGAAGGAGAAGAGTAAGCATGCTCTCCGGTTAGAGAGATTTGGAGGGTCCCCTGCGAGAGCACAGGGGGCGGGGGGAACCCTCATTATTTCTGTGTAGCTGCCCGAAGGCGGCTCCGTTGATTGTGAGGGGAAAAGGGAAAGGCATCATCAGGCATGGGGACCCTAATATTTTTACGGGATGCAGACGCTCATCACCCCTCGCAGTAGCCCGCTCTGCAAGGGGTGCGTACGGGGCTGGCAGAGCCAGGTGCTGCCATTCAAGGCCACCCTTCCCGCCTGGTGAGCTGGCAGCCTTTCGGCATGGCGACTTCACCTTAGGCACGGCGTAAAATTGATATTGTGTGAAGAGAGAAGGAAAAGGAATGTGAGGAAGGTATGGGTGGGGATGAAGCAGGTTGTTAAAAACCCATCATCCCAAACCGGAGCTCAGGGGTGAGGCAACATTGTCCCCTCTTCCCTCAGCCCCGATCCGTGATAGTTGGCTGTGAAGAAGGTCGGCATCTACCCTGTGAAAATAGAGGCAGACCAGAGAAAATTGTGGGAGAGGTTGTAGGGGAAGTGAGGAAGTAGGGGAGAAATACAGGCTGTCTGTAAGGAGAAGAGGCTAAGCTGGGGCCGGACGGGGTGCTGAGTCCAGTCAGCACGGCGGCCAAGAAAGCAAATCGCCGCGCCCCTTACGGGGTCCCACCACAACGCTAAAGGAGCAAGCGAGTCTCAGCCCCAAAGTCACAATCTATTCATATGAGTATTACATAGAGGGGAATCCAACCCCAGCATCTGCACCCATCTCCCAATGTGTAGGGTCATATTTAACCATCTTTTATGACGCGCAGCAGACACCATGGTGATCGGTGATTCTCTGTACGAGTTCAATGTTTGATGCATCCAATCATATATGAACCAACGTGGGCATTATTCAATTGAGCAACAATGGATCGTTCTTTTTTATTTAAAACTAAACGAATACCAACGAGAACATTTCCGCCACAACAAAATCAGTTTAAAAGGCTGGTGAAGTTAGGGGAAGCGAAAAAAGTGGTTAACATTGCTCGAGTAGGCTTAAGATGAGACTGGTCGGGGTGTTCAGGCAGTTTAAGAAGCCTACCGAGCACCCTATCTTTTACCAAACATCCAATCCCTTACCAGTGCGAATGGTCGCTCCTTGTAAGCACAGGCTTTGAGCTATTCCGGACATCCCAGAATTTGGTCGCTCCATCATCTCCACAAGTGGCCAAGTAGTACTGCTTATTGGGATTAAAGTCCAGGTCCCTTGAAGAGAAAGAAAACTAAGATGACTTTTTCTTCTTTTTTTTAATTTTGTCCATCTGGCGACTTTCATTAAGGGCACAGGTCGCCAGAAAAATGACTAGCTTAAAAAGTGACAACAAAAAACATAAAAAAAGAAAGAAAAAGAAACCCACAACCAACTTAAAAAACGACAAATAAGGTAAAAACAAAACGGAGACTCTAGCATCGGGCGAAGGCCCGTCTCCTCCCAGCGCAGGATCATGCGACCAACAGCAAACGGCATCAAATAAAAAGTATAATAGTCCAGAAGTCTATGTGCACGAACTCGTCCTGAGTACAAGGGACAAGTGGTAGAGAAAATCACCCAGACTGGGATATTCAAAATGTGCAAAACAGTAAGGAACAACGCAATCGTTACAGTAAGGTGCAGGGAAGCGCTCTATCAAATGACGGTGCGTCCGGCGTGTATCCGATTCGGAGGCGACATAAAGCTATCTTACTGCGCCGAGGCATTGGGGGATAGGTTCACAACCAAGATGACAACCCGATTACCCCTTGTGTAAGGAAACTCCTCCAAACTCCTCCGAGGTACACTGAGATAAGTATCAAATGGTACAAATCTATGCCAGACAAAATCTAGGCCCGTTTCTGGACTCAAGAACACATCTAAAACTATTGGTCCAAGAGGCATCGACGCCCTTACACAAATCTTCAACCACTTTCTCATAACTCTATTCTAAATGTCTGGAAATGGACCCACATTATAACCATCCTCAAGCCTGAATCATACCACCCAGTCCTCCGATTCTGCATCCCCTACAAAATCATGGAACATCTAATATTAAACTCATTTTCAATTTAAGGTAAGGATCTATTCTGGCGATTGCCATCAATGGCAAAGTCGCTGAAATGACAAATTAGGTGAGTTAATAATTATTAAGCTATATTAAAAGGAATAACAAAAAAGGATAAAAGAAAACAGGCCTAAGACAACACTAAACAAAATCCACGAAGCATAAAGAAAAAAGCAGGAAACCATTATCAGAACTAAATAAGTCACACTCTAGTGTGCACGAACTCGTCCCTGTACAAGCGGTCGCGACAACGCTCGTCCCGCGGCACGTAGACAGGTAGTGTGCGCGAAGATCACCCAGACTGGGACATTCAACAAGAATGTGCCCAATAGACTGGGAGACCAAGCAGTCGTCACAATAAGGTTGAGGGTAGGCATTCCATCAAATGACGATGCGTCTTGAGAGTGTGTCCAATTCGGCGCCGACAGAAAGCGACCTGAAGCCATCGCGGAATTGGGGGCTAGGTCCATGGAAACAGCCGCGGCGAAATGGCACGAAACTTTAGATTCCGGTCTGCCGTCTCGCATCTTCTTGGTCAAGCAGCCCAAAGGGATGACTAGATTCCTGCCATTTAGTCACAATCCGGACTCCAAACCTGCACAATGTGTAATCTCGCCTACCGAGCGATATAATGCAACCACCTCTTCCGTGAAGACAGACGTAGGGCCCGGAAGAGCCCCGCCGGCTTCAAACAAGGGAAAGGAGGCGTGAAAATCGACCCCTTGTTAGGATTTGGAACTATCCGTGTACACTGGCACGGATCCAGCGTAAAACGGCGTTGCTCCAAGTTAGTAGTAAACAAAATAAAACTACACATCCCATTAGAGACCTAACAACACGGTTTCTGTCCAGTGAACAACAATCACTATATTTACCGAGATTGGTTAACTCATACACAAACGCTTTAACCAACCCACGCCTCAACTTAGGACAGTTATGACCAACACTCGAAGTAAAGCCTTCGACAGGGCAGCGAGACACATAATCAACGAACTCCAACTAGGACTCAAAAACACGAACCGAAACACCTTTGTAGGGAATGTGTGTAATCCAATGAGTACACACATTCCCTACAAAGGTGTTTCCAATGAAGGGGAAAAAAGCGAAGATAAAAAAACTAAATCACAAAATCATCATAATAAGCAACCATTTTCTCACGGTGGGATCGGCATACATCAACGCCACTACAACTCTGCCTCCATAAACCCCCAGGTCACCCATCATTTTGTGCACGACCAAGAACCCTTCATAGCGAAGGGGCGCTGCATTGGGTCCGGTCCGGGGTAAAATACCCCCACACCACTTCTATGGCTACGCCTCTTCCTCTTGTCCCTATTTTTCATCCTTTGAAAGTAGGTAAATGGGTAATTCCCCCCATTCATATGGGTAGGGAGATGGTCGAAGACAGCCTAATAACCTATATCCCTTCTGGTTGAGATACGAAACAATAGGAATTGGTGGTAAAAACCATAACCTTATAGGGAACCACCAACCCCCTATAAAAGTGGTTCCCTCCCACCCCCACCCTTTTTAGTGTCCTGTCCCTTACCGAACGAGGGGCGAGTGTGCATTTTCAATCGTCCACGCCTGCTTCATCGTCCTCAGGTCGAAGGATAAGATGTTGTTGCCAAAGGTGGAGGCCACCTGCGTTGCCTGTTGGTGAGGACACCACCGAACCGCTCCCAGGTGTAGAGAACCCCGCCCTTCTACAGTTGTCTGTCCGATCATCTGCCGAGAGTTGTAATTTAATAGAGTTTTGGCCTATTAAGTAAATAAAGATCGACTCTTCTGTTAATGGATGACCTAAGAATGGGGGAATGGAATGATAGAAAGTAAGCCTGATTATGGGATGCGTTTGAATGTGTCAGGGGTAGCATTGAAGCCATGCTGCGGATGACATTTGGATGAGCGTGCCTTCCTGGCTCCACCACTCGAAGATGTGTGCCCTCCCGTCATTAATGCTTTTAAGAGGATCAACGGCTATATATCTTCCACCTATTTTCACGGATCTCTTCTTACAAACTTTGTGAGAGAAGCCTTTGTTGGCTTATGTTTTAGATGAGAAAAAAAAGACTGCAGAGGACCATTTATCCAATATAAAAAAACCTGAGCTAGCCATGCCACTAAATGCAAGACTCCAAGCGTGCACCACAGTAGAATACTTCAAAGAGTCTCGCCACCTTGTAACAAGCTTCAAGCCATACTGTAGATGTCAGTCCACCAGACAACACAAAAGAGACTATTATTACCTCGCACATGGGTCGGCTTGGTGGACACAAACATCTGCAAATGGTATCACTAGGAACCAGAGACAACATATATACAAATCACTTGCACACCCTAAACAAAACTTATGGATACGAGGTAGGGGAAATAGAATTATGGATATGAGGTAGGGGAAATAGAATTATGGATACGAGGTAGGGGGAAGAGAATTATGGACATGAGGTAGGGGGAAGAGAATTATGGACATGAGGCATAGGGAAGAGAATTATGGAAATGAGGCATAGGGGAGAGAATTATGGATATGGGGTAGGGGGCAGAGAATTATGGATACAAGCGGGGGGGGAGATAATGGATATGAGGGGGAGGATTATGGATATAACCAATGGGGAATGGAAGAGAATTATAGCTAATAAGCGCCCAAGGTTGCGCAGATTGAAAGGAAATAAAATGAAATGGCAACAAATGAAGAAACATTCTCCCCAGAATGAACTCTGATCTAGAACTGTGTGCTGTGAATGCCAAAAACCTTTCCAACTCACGGTTGTAATTATAAACCTCCTGAGTCCATAAACAGATCCAACACCATCATTCTTAACCACAAGGGATAATAATAAATAAATCTGGAGCAGAAAGAATATTCTATACCACCCACAGGGCATAATGTCAAAGGCGGTTAAACCTGGAAGGTGTTTTGCAGCGAACACAATGAAGGTAATGGGCAGGAGGGTGCAGAAGAATGAAAAGTTTGTGTGAGCTGGGGTGAATCAAGGAGAATTAGGTGTAGACCAAAGTGGTAGGGTTATAGAGAGCGTGGCAATGCGTTTGGGGGCATCAACGCTACAAAGTTTTGGAAAAAGAGGTGAAGTTATGGGAAGCAAAATAAGTGTGTGTGTGAAGGTGTCTACATCATAAAGCTGATTACCTTGGGAGTTCAGGAGTACAAGCAACAACAGTTCACCCTTATGTAGGACAATATTTAGGTTACCACTCTGTTAGCTCTTGTCTATCAATATTTAGTTACCACTCTCTATATCAGTCCTTATCCATCAATATTGAGAGTTACCATTCATTGTATCAGTCCTTGTTCATCAATATTGAGTGTTACCACGAATTGTATCAGTTCTTCTCCATCTATAAATTCTTTTACTAATAAATGGATTGGAGTGAGTGAGTACTCACACCAAAATAATCTCACTCGGTAGTGGCGCACCTTGGCTTCTCTCCCGCCTTCCCGGATATCCCAAAAGACGACTCTGTTATCAATGAGTACAATCATCTGTGCATCATTTTCAGGAGCCCAGGACAGAGAGTACACTTTGTACTCCTCAGTCCTCTCCAAGTCAACGAGGTCACACATCTTCGTCAGAGGTGCTACTCTGTAGATGAGAATAATGTCACGATAAGTGTTTGATACATTGGGCCATATATATGGTCCACATAGTTCAAATTTATACTTATAGCATTATGAATTTTTTTTTTAATTTTAAAAGCCCATCTGCCGAATGCCTATTTGGGCATAAGTCGCCGTACTCACCACTACCTAGTACTAGGATACTTTAAAATAGCAACAGGAAATAAAAACAACAATAAAATATAAAAAGGAAGAAGGTAAGAGGCAGGAAGCAAGCTCCAGCGGCGGAGGGGGGGGGCGCCTCCCCCCGGCGCAGGAACGTGCAACCTACAAAAACAACAGAAAAAAGTTAAATAAAGCGGAGAAGGCCGGCCACCCCCCAAAAGTCCACCAGTCAATATGCACGAACTCGTCCCGAGTACAAGGAACAGGCAGAGAGGCGAGCGTGCTTCGAAATATATCGGAACCTAGCCCTAGCCCGACGAAATTCACCGATAGTGAAATTCTGTTTGAGGGCCGTCTCACACTCGGCCGACGGAAACGGGAGTGGTCGGCGTACAAAACGGCCAGTAGTCAGACCGCGGCGATGGGGTTGCCGGAGACGAACTCAACGGCCTCATCTACCGACCTAAACTCCTCGACTGAGATAGAGAATTCAGTCATTTCCTGAAATATAGGCCACCGCTCTGGGCTCTCAGGCGAGAGCCGCTTTGAAAATGATATGTGAATGTGAAAGTGATCACTACCATGGAGGCCATCGACCACCCGGCAATCAAAATCAGGCTGTGCATCCGGAGAAACAAGAGATAGATCAAGTCAAGAAAATGAAGCGGTTCTCAGGCAGTCATGCGTAAACTCATCCACATTTAGGACAACTATCTCAAGCTCTTCGATCAGATCGGCAAGGACTTGTCCCCAGGGATTTATTGAGTAATCTCTCCAGAGAGGATGTCTGCCTTTCAGATCTCCAAGCAAGAGAAAGGGCCTCGGCAACCGTGCCACGACGCGGCAGAAGTCCCCCGCGTCGAAGTCAGCCGACAGTGGAATGTACGCAGAAATAACAGTATACCTTCTATCCAGGTTAAGCTGCAAAGCCATTGCCTGAAAGGAGGTATCTAAAGTGAAAAGAAGAATGGAGACATCATGCCAGGTGTAAACCGCGCATCCCCCAGCCCGGCCCCCATCTCGTGGTGGTGAGGTCGCAAAACCCTAATACCCCGGCAAGAAAGAAAAGAGGGGACTGCGGCTGGGAACAGGGGTGTGCCCAAAAACACCTCCAGAGAAGGGGTTGAGGGGGAGTCACCTACACCCGTAGGCGAAGGAGAGGAGTAAGCCTCCTCTCCGGTTACATAAATTTGGAGGGTCCTCTGCGCAAGCACAGGGGGGTGAGGACCTCCATTTTTTCTGTGGAGCTGCCCGAGGGCGGTTCCGACGATGGATGCGGGTAAATTAAGGCGATTTTTTTGTTAGACTCATCATTGGGCATGGTGACCCTCTTTTTCTTATGGGATGCAATAGCTCAAAACCCCTTGCAGTAGCCCGCGCTGCAAGGGGTGCGTACGGGCCTGGCAGAGCCAGGTGCCGCCATTTAAGGACACCACTCCCGCCCTTCAGCATGACGGCTCCACCTTGGGCACGGCGTAAAATTGATAGTGTGTGAAGTGAAAAGGAAAAGGGATGTGAGGAAGGTATGGGTGGGGATGAAGCGGGTTGTGAAAAAAACCACCATCCCGAACCGGATCTCAGGGGTTAGGGAACATTGTCCCCTCCCACCTCAGCCCCGATCTGGGGCAGTTGGCTGAGAAGGAGGTCAGCATCTACCCTGTGAAATTAGAGGCTCACCAGAGAAAGTTGTGGGAGAGGTTGTATGAAAAGCGACGAAGTACGGGAGAAATGCAGGCTGTCTGAAGGAAGGAGAAGAGGTAAAGCTGGGGTCAGACAGGCTGCCGAGGGCACCGTTGGAATTGGCTGTGGATGAAGTGAGAGCTTTTGGCAATTGAGAGGGTGCCAGGCTTGCACGTACAACTGCATAATGCACTGTGTACAGTACAGGGCAAGTGGCACCTTCCCAGCATCCACAAGCTCAAATCAATTGTGGATGATTCAAACTTAACCCATTTTCTCAGATTATAGCACCATACAAAATGAAAATTTATCAATAATCTTTATTCAACATATTTTGACATGTAATTTCAGCACTAGCAATATATATATATATATATATATATATAGTGGGTGAAATAAATATCCGATACATGGTCAAAAGTTTATTTACCATAGTTACACAACAGCAAAATAATCGAAAATTGAACATCTTATGTATTTTGTACGTTGAATACAAATTGGTATCATATTGCAAAAATATCAAATGAACGTTTCAAAAAGTATCCGATACATCTATGAAAACCAGTTAGTTTTTGGTGGTATGACCTTTCATTGCTAGGTATCTTGGCCCATTCTTCTTAAATCTCTTAGATTTATTGGGTCCTTTTTCTGAATCTTTAGTTTTAATTGTCACCACAGGTTTTTGATAGGATTTAGGTCTAGCTACTGCCTTGGCCATCCCATAACCTTTGTTTTCTTCTGCTGAAACCATGCTACAGTGCCCTTGGCTGTATGTTTTGGATTGTTGTCTTGCTGGAATGTCCATCCTCTTGGCAACTTCAAGTTGATGGCAGACTGTAAGAGATTATTATCATTCAGAATCCTGCGATACATCTGAGCATTCATTCTCCCTTCAATAATATGGAGTCTTCTAGGACTTGCAGAGGAGAAGCAGCCCCATACCATTATGCTGCCTCTTCCAAACTTCACTGTTGGGATAGTATTTTTAGGATCATGCGTTGAGTTTTTCTGCCTCCAAATGTGACTAACACTATTCCACCAAATAACTCAATCTTCGTCTTGCCAGACCATAGTACAGCATCCCCAAAACTTGCAGGCTTCTCTAAATGTTCATTGGCAAAATTCAGACGATTTCTGACATGAATTGGTTTCAACAAAGGTGTCTTTCTTAGTGTACAAGAATGGAATCCCTTGTTCCTAAGAACTGCATACATTTGTCCCAGCTGCTTCCAATCTTTCTGAAGTTCAGATCAAGTCACTCGAGGATTCTTCTTTACTTTACAGACTATATGTTTAGCCACATGGTTTGAAATTTTAGATGGATGCCCTGAATGTGGTAGACTTGCAGTGGACTGCTATGACATGAACTGGCGAACGTGTCACCAATGGTTGAGATTGGTATTTTTAGCATAGATGAAATTTTTCTATAGCCCAAACCACTTTTATGTAACTGAACAATTAGTTCTCTGGTCCTTTTTCGCAATTCTTTAGTCTTAGCCATATTAGAATTAGTGTTGAACGATGACCTCCTCATGAAGCTCTCAGACACTGACTGAGGGCCGCTATTTCACGTGGATGAAGTAGATTATTTTTCTAGAAAGTTCTACAGCATTCCTGTCACGTAAACCACTCTGGAATGTTCGAGGACTATTTATTATCACTTTAAAACTATTTTTTTTTTGTGTGTCGGATACTTTTTGAGGCAATAATCTAACACTTTTGTCGATAAAATATCAATGCTTTACTATTTGTATATTCTAATACTAAATTTGTATTCTATGTACAAAATACATAAGATGTTCAATTTTCGATTACTTTGCTGTTGTGTAACTATGGTAAATAAACTTTTGACCATGTATCAGATATTTATTGCACCTACTGTATATATATATATATATATATATATATATATATATATATATATATATATATATATATATATATATATATAAGGCTTGTGCAATTTTTAGTGCTCTTATTTACAGGGTATAAACTCTTCAAATACCACTTATTTCTAAGCCTTTATGAACCCTGAAACATACACTAATCAATCCTCATCAAATTACCCATAAGAAAAGCATTGACAGCACTAACAAGTGTATACAACATAACAAACAATATTTTTTTTAGCTATTTCTAACCTCTGATGAGAAATAAGTCTGGTAAGAGAAAGTAAACTTGACCACCAATTCACAGACCTAATTTTCATTAACAGAGATATTGTTGTTTATAGCTGCTGGGGAGCAGATGGAGTCTCTACTCCCTTTGACTGCTTGAGAGATTAAGGGAGCAAGCCTTTGAGCCTACAGCCTGCCCTGTAGGCCATGCTGGGGTTGAGCCTTCTGTGAGGCTATCCTAAGTGGTGGGAGGCTGTTACATGCTGTGGGAATTTTATAGCATGCAACTGTAGAACAATGTTGGTGTAAACAACCTGCCTTTACATCTGCAATTTAAAAAAAAAAATTAAACAAAGAATAAATGGTTATAAAAAGGCATCCACCCTACCCAGAGTTGGTCATTCCTGATGAAGTCATATCTAAAGGCAGTTGCCACACAGAAGCTCCACACTCAGTATGGTAGTCTTGAGCTTTTGAGGGGGAAAAAGTACCATGATATGCAAAATATATCATAAAATTGACTTAGGTCAATTAGCATTTACTGAAAAATGTTTGACAAAATACTAAGAGAAATGGAATTGATCTTTTAACAAATATGAAAGCCTGTTACTATTAAGACTAAGATTTAGCAAAGAGAACAAAAATATAGAAAAATGATTAAAAGTATGGTAATTATAAAATAAAATTTTTTAATAACAATAATTGCAAGATGCTTACCTAAATGGAAGGTACAATGAGCTTACACATTGTGATAGCAAAGAAATGGTCATAAAATGATAGATCTATGTGAAATAAATATTTGTGAAAAGAAAACTGAACCACTTTAATTCTGCACTCATGTGATCTGCTCATTGCTGAACTACAGAAATTGCATTATGGTAGTATCAACCTTAAAACACGAGATAATGTGACATCATATCTTCCAAACAATGTTTTTATTGTTTTGTGTACTCACACAAACTATTTACAGAAATTCCTTCATATAATTTTTCCAGTAAATTAATTTCAAACATAAATGATTTGTGCTAACACTTTTCAGCAGCAGATTCTCAGATGAATTATGAAAAATTTTGAAATATGGAACCACATCCTCTTGGATTTTGATGGAAATTGGTGTATGGGTAGATATTTAGCTGAAACTATTTTTTTAATATCTTAATTAGAAGCAAGGTTATGGACAACCCAATTTGTTGTTTTCTTTTTGCAGCTCCACAAATCAAAGATCCATATTTCAGCCCCTAATTTACCTAAAAGGTTAAACAATAAAGCCATTCAAAAGAGAATTTTTATCTCTTTAAAATTGATTAAATCAATATTTTACATAGAAACAATATTAAAAAGCTACAGCCATCTAAATTTTAAAGGGTGAGTATATGGAAGTGAAAAAATTTATTTTTCTTAAAATGCATAATTTCTTTAAATATTTTACTTGGTCTGCTCAATATATAAAGTTAAATATATTCCACTTTTTAAAAAATAGAATATAGGCAATTTTTTTAGCATAGACAGCAACAACATGAGCCTCCTAGGTGAGGCGTCGGCCAAATACAAGACTAATGAAACAGTGCGATACAACCACTTTTAGGCTACCCCATTGAGAAACCAGTCTGGGTCAGGGTGGATGGCAGCAGAAGTGCACCACCTAGGTCTTGGCCAAGGAAAACTGAAACCTGTGTGCTTCGGCATAGCGAGAGATGCAGTTCAATGCCTGTTGGAGTTGACACCTGGGCTGCGCCAAAAGAGATCGAAAGGTCATCCATATAGAGTGTAGCGAGAACATCTTCTGGCAGGACCGAGGTGATGCTGTTGATGCTCAGGGCAAAGAGTGTGACACTGAGGACACTTTGGTGCTCTATTGGGCTGTAGAGGACTCCCTCCACCCATACGTGGAATCAATGATCTCGCAAAAATTCAGATATAAACATTGGGAGGCGTCCCCTCGCCCCCATCATGTGGAGAGTCTCCATGATACTGTAGCGCCATGCAGTATCATAGGCCTTCTCCAAAACAAAAAACACCGTGGCGTTGTGCTGTCCACAAAGGAAGGCCTCGCAGACAGCATTTTCCAGGCGGAGCAGAGCCTCCAAAGTGGAGTGGAACTTGCAGAAGCCGCACTGTGAGGAAGACAGATGGCCTTCGTTGTCCAGAAAAAAAGGCTAATCTAACATTTACCAATTTCTCCATCAACTTGCAAACACAAGAGGTTAGAGAGATTGGGCAGAAACCGGCTGGAGTAGAGTGATCTCTCCCTGGTTTGCGAAAGGCGAGCACAGTAGCGATTCACCAGGAATCTGGGAAGAGACCCTCCACCTAGATCCTGTTGAAAAAATCTAACAGAAATGGCATGCCTCGCTCACCCAGGTGTCGAAGCATGGCGTACAGGACATCATCCAGACCATGGGTGGTGTCCGCGCACAAAGCAAGAGCAGAATGCAACTCACTAAGAGTAAACCTGTTGTTGAAGGGTTCTCTGCCTCTGGAGGTAAAGTCCAGCTGGCGGCCTTACGCGACATCACGATGTGCATTGAATGCTGGCGGAGCAGCATTCTGGCTAGAGAATGCGGAGAAAGTGGTCGCGAAGGATTCGGCCATGAACGCAGGGTCCGAGATTGCAGTCCCATTTTCCTGGAGAACTTGCCCCGAATCCTTTTGACTCGCTTCCACACCTCTGCAAGAGGGGTCTTCCTGTTAGGTGGACACGTATGCCCACCAAGAAGAGCAGCGTGCGTGCTTTGAAATATGTAGGCATAACGCTTCTACTTGAGAGCTGTCTCACACTCGGCTGACCACCCCGGGAGTGGTCGGCATGCAAAATGGCCAGACCTTCTAGGAATCAGATCCTAGTTTAGAATCTCATTTCTAAACTGCTGCTACAGCTTTTAAGGGAATTTCAAAAACGATTTAAAATGAATTATTAGATTCTACATTAGTTCTTTGCAAAATAAATATCAAGGATGAGATTAAAAAAATTGATTGTGTGATGAAATTGATGTGTGATGAAACTACAGATATTTATAATAAATCACAAATGGCAATAGTGTTCAGATATGAACTAAAAGAAAAACTTGTGAATGGTTTGGGGGTTTCTTTAATCCTTCAAATCTCACTGGAGAAGCTTTATCTGAAATGTTGTTAAATGAACTGAATAGTTTATTATCTAATAAGGAGAAACTTATTGCTCAAACTTATGATGGAGTTGCTGCTCTTAGTGGAATGGAGAAAAGCATGCAAGCAAGCAAGCAAGCAAGAATAAAAGAAGTTTATAAAAATGCTTATTACGTACATTGTTACACACATCAACTAAACTTAATAAGTGAGAAAGCAGCATCCCAAATTTGCAAAGCGAGAGTTTTTTTCAATAGCTGTCTCCAATCCTTGACAAATTAACACTTGAAATCGAACTATCTGTTCTTTATGGTTGAGACGATATTGTACCAGTTTGTACAGGGAGATCTGTAAAGACAGTGACACACCCACCTAGGGAACATGAAAATGTGTGGTAGATATATAGCTCCAAATCCTCCTGCAGGCATTGTGGCCAGGAGGGCATGCAATTGTCCAGATGTCAGCCTCTGCAAGGCTTCCCATGCTACACACCTGCCATCCCCTTGGGTAAAAGGTGGAAAGAATCCATGTTAAAAATCATCACCCTCTGCACCTGAGCCCCCCCCCCCCCCCGCCCACAAATGTCTGAAAGTTGGTTGGTGACTAGCCTACAAAACTAACCAGCAGCCAAAAAAATAGATGAGAAGGAGGATTCCTTAGAACAGAGAAGTGTGTTTGTGCTGCGAAAACAGGAAGATAGCGGGGTTGCGATTGGCTCTGTGTGTGATGACCTGAGTAAGATCTAGCCCTGCGGAAATAGCAGAGCAGATTCACCAATCAGCGGCCAGATTTCTGCATATGTTGACATTTGTGTTCACTCTTGAATCCAGGGCTTCAAGTGCAAGAAGACCAATGCTGTATCCACTAGGCTAGTGAGAGTTTCAAAGAGAAATTGGTGATAAGTTCAAGGTTTTAATCTTTTCAATAATACTAATAAAAATTTGACTTACTGTTATAAAAGACAGAGGCAATAAGATTGGGTGTCTGTGGTGCACTAGCCAGGGCCCATATTTCTCCAGCAGAATGCTCAAAATGGTGTTTTGACACAACTTCAGTGTCATCATCAAATTCAATCAACTGGACCTTAAATTTAAACATTTTTACATTATATATGTCTAATATTTTAAACCATCATAATCAATTAAAAAATGAGACATTGAGAAAATATAATATACTGCCAAATGCAGGAATGGCTTATGGTTGTGAGGTATCAGGTGTTTTTTTTTTAATTTTAGGAGCCCATCTGGGATTGCTTACTTGGGCATAAGTCACCATACTTGGCCCAACCTATTGCTAGGCTATATTAAAAA
This sequence comes from Ceratothoa steindachneri, assembly GCA_963969495.1. NCBI lineage: Eukaryota > Metazoa > Arthropoda > Malacostraca > Isopoda > Cymothoidae > Ceratothoa > Ceratothoa steindachneri. The sequence continues at coordinate 77,662,384 of OZ018324.1, read as the reverse complement.
ACAAATAAGAGCATTAAAAAATGACAAAGGCTAAAAAAAAAAAAGAGTAAGAAGGAAGCGTGCTCCAGTGTTGGGGGTAGGCGTATCAGATATGGTTGGTTTAAAAATGCAATTATACAACCTCCATATAAATAAAACTAAATCCAAATGATATAATTCACAACAATGACATTTACTCATCTTAGAATTAGGATGGTTCCTGATTTTGCTATAAGTTTGGTAATTGCAATCTTCTTTACTCATTAAAACTCCCCTATATTACAAACCAGTCACCCTGACAATGCTCGAATACATTCAGTATCCAAAACTCAACACCAGGAACCTAGGAACTTGACACATTACAATGTATATTCACAACAAACCTAACACCTGTAGAACTTAGACAAACTCTCCAGGTATATGGCCTGTTTGATCTCTGGGAGAATCTGAGCTAGTCAGGAGTTTGTCAAGGCAGCTGACTTAGTGGCCGGATTCTAAGCCAGGGACAGCTCTATATATAAAGTTTATTATTGAATACCTCATTAACAAATACACCTCTCCGGTTATACTAGAAACATTGGTAGTTGCTGGTCTAGAGGAGATGGCTACAATTATCCTATAATCATTATAAAGTAAATGTATCAAAAGTGGGCAATTGATCAATTAAGAAAAACTAAGCAGTGTAATTAAATCCTTATCTCAAGGAAGAAACGGCAATAAAGAGATCCCATTTGAGCAATACGACTTCTAGTAAAATGGGGTAGTAAGTGTTTTGTTTTATTCTAGTTTGTATTTGAGCAGGGAGGGCCAGTGTCCTGACTGTAGACTTTGGTATTGATGTGCTATGAATGTGAAGGTGTGCTTTTTATATGGTTGGGTTTGGTGCAGTTGGGAAGAGGTTGATGTCGAGGAATAGGGTGAGGGGTGGTTGGAATTTTCCCTGATTCTTATAAATATATCCTATTATCCTGAATGCGGAGTCGTCGTATTACTCCTTATACTTAATTCGGCCCTTTGCCCTGAATGGGTTTATTGACTCAGAGTGCTTAGAGGTTGGCTACAGAGGAATTGGAATGAACTTTGCCAGCAAGCGACCCAAAGGAAGTTAGATACACAACAATATGAAAATAAAGTTTTAATGAACACTAAACAAGAAAATATATATATATACAAATAAGGTGCTTTGAGAGATAAATCAATAAGTGAATCTCGGATATCTCACTTGGCTTGTAAATAACTATTTACTATGTAAATCCCTATACACTTGTAATGTTGTTAAGCTTCACGGTGAAGTTGGGGAATGTGAAAGGGAAGGATTACCTTGGAACCTAATGTTCGGGTGGCGCTGGTGAGTGAAGGTGGTGAGATAAGGGGTGGAGACGATGAGGTACGATTCTCCAGGGACCAACCTGATCCCACAATTCCATCACGATTCTCCTGGAAGAAGGCGGTGACGGGAGCTTCTTGTTAAAGAGGGCCCCATGCTCGTGAACTCTGAGGAATCTTGGGTGCCTCAGTGAGGGGGGTGGGGAATGAAGTGACCTATCAACACGTAGGGTCACAGAGAAAAGCCGGGATGTAGATTTCTCGCTTAGGGAACCAGAGTGAGGCTGTTTGTAGCTTCGGCTCTGACATGTGAGTACGAGCTTGGGTCCGCACTGACTTGCAGACCAACGGGTTAAGGAGCCTCCCTAACTGGGACCAATCTCCCCTCTGAAGACTTGATGCTTTGATGATTTGCCACTGCACCGAGTTAGATGGCAATTCCTGCCCCACCAGACACTGTGCAAGCTCTACTACTGAGGGTTAAAAGAATTCATCTTTTATACTCAAAACTCGGGAGAGGTTCACATGGCTCTGGAAGTAGATTTGATATCAAGCATCCTTCTTCGGGTGAGAGCCACTTGATTATCTCCTCCATTTCATCCTTTGCAAACTTCCGGGAACCACCAGAAGCCAAGATGGGCTCTCATCTATTGATAACCAGTCAAGTAAGGAATGCAGTGGTTAGTTAAAATGGTCGGCAGGAGCATCAGATATTGGGCCGGAAGGGAAAGGTTTGATAACTGGCCTGCCTGGAAGGGAGGTGGGGAAACATGAGTGCATTATGCAATTCTCCTACATTTGACTAATAAATGTGCTCAGAAGATGGAATTTAGGAGGGTCTAGGGGTCAGGATATGAATGGAGGAGTAACATTGCTGGAATAAGTACTCAAAATAAAAAAACAATTGCATTTATTGTTTCTATTATTAAGTGGTAAATAGTTAGTGGCAAGCGGCACGTAAATCTGATGCAACCCATGTGCAACTCGCTTGCTAGATTCTACACATGTAATTTCTCTAGCTATAAGCCTTTATTTTCTGTGACAAATTCGTCCCAGTCGAGCATAAAGGGTGACATCTGGCATCACCAAAGGGGCTAAAGTCACATAAGAATGGTAATATAAACTGGCTGAGTGTAAACTATCTCTCACTTGAATAAAGTTATTTACATCACATTAAATGTAATTTGTCAAAGTGTCTGAATTGTAGAGAAATGTTGGGTTTCAGTTTGATTCATGCCTGTGCAAAGTGAATAATGTTACTCATGATTTTTATGGAGAGACTGTCATTTTGTTGTTTTGGAGCCATTATGTAATGTTTCTCTTGACAATGATTATAATTTATAATTTTACAAGTGGAGTGTTGGGTTGGGTATGTTGTGCATGAATAGGTTGAAGAGTAAGGGTGAGAGGAGTTGGTGAGCCATTTCTTTGGTTTTAGTGGATTTGTGTTTAGAATTTTTTCTAGAGGATATGTCAGGGGACTGTCAGATGCTTTATCTATGCCTATTTGCTTCTATTATTATTCTTTGTGGTTGTGAGTTTTGTTTGAACCCTTCTACTAAGTGTTGAGTTAGGTTTGAGGATAGAGGCCTTGGAGTGATTTTTACAGAAGCCATACAAGAAAGATTAAGTGAGATTATTGTTGATTCATTTTGTATAAGTTTCTCTGTTTTAGATAGTGTTGAGAAGAAGGAAATGGGTGTGTATGATGAAGATTCATTATGGGGTTTATTGCATTTTAGGAAAGGTACAATATTGACTTTTTCCAGATGGAAAGGAGAGTCTTGTGTAACGAGTAGTAGTTGAAGATGTTTGTTAGGATTTGGATAGATGTGGGGCATAGGTGTTTTAGGTGATGGTTGGAGATTTAGTATGGACCTATGGTGGTTCATTTTTTTCAAGTATTTAATGGGGGTTAGTGTATCTGATGGTAGGAGGTAGTCTGAATTTGTATCTGGATGGATTTTATGTTATTATTTTTGTTCTGTTTGTGTAGATGGTTGGTTTGTAGCTGATCATGGAGCAGTGTTTCATAAGGATATTGCAGTGTTGTTTGAGTGAGGAAATTTAGTTGTGTTGTAAGGGTTGTGTTTTTTATTATTTTCCAGGGTTATGTGGTATTGGTTTGAAGGTTTATATTTTCTATGTAGTGTTTCCAGTTGTTTGATTTCTGTGTATATTTGGTTTGAAATTTGGGTGTTCAGATAAAGGAGTCTTTGTATAGTTTTGGTGATCTGATCTGTTTTAGCTCATTTTCCCGTTAAATGAGGTTTTCTGTTTCATGTGTTATATAGGGGTTGTACAATGTTCCTTTTCTCCAATGTTATGTTTTCTTTGCCTGCTTTAATTATTTAATTAGGGTTCTCTACTGGCAGCTGCCAGTAAGAGTTTAGCTGTCAAAATTATAATAATAATAATACTATAATAATAAGTATTTATAATGCGCCCTTCAGGGCTGTTAACCCTCACAGAGCACAGGTTGTGTAGCGAGTGTAGAGAAAGTTTACAGGGAAGAGAAGGCAATTCTGAAGTCTTCAGGAGACGTTTAAAAGTACCAAGGGAGGGAGAGGATCGGACTTCGGCAGGAAGCGCATTCCAGAGTCTAAGAGCACAAACTGAGAAGGAATAGTCACCCATCGAGCACATGACAGAACGAGGAGTGTTCAGGATGGGAGCGAGGTTAGACTGGAGTACCTGAGGAGTTTGACGAAGGGAGAGGGCAGATGAGAGATAAGGTAGGGCCTTATAGGTGATGAGAAGAATTTTATAGTGGGTACGGAAGCGAATAGGTAACCAGTGTAGCTCCTGTAACAGAGGCATCAAAGGAGAGAACCTGGGGCGGCAAAGGAGGATCCGGACAGCATAGTTTTGAACTAGTTGTAGGGGGCGAAGTGATGAAGAAGGGAGATTCACTAGAAGAGAATTGCAGTAGTCTAAGCATGAAAAGTTGTGGAGGAAACCAAGGGAAAACTTACAGATACAATGGATGTGCGGTTTAAACGAGAGTTGCTCATCGAAAATAACACCAAGATTACTGACGGTAACAGAGAAGGTGACATTGGTTTCCCCAAGGTTAAGAGACGGAAGAGAGCTTTAGATTTCTCTACTATCAAAGGGGTACCAACAAGGAGAACTTTAGTTTTATCATGGTTAAGTTTGAGAAAGTTGGCAGACAGCCATTTGTTTATGGAGGTGTAAGCTGAAAGGAGCTTAGTAATTGATTGAACAAAGGATACAAGGAATGAGGAAAGGTATATCTGAGTGTCATCAGCATAGAGGTGGAAGGACAGGCCAAAATCACAAAGAAGGGAGCCAAGAGGAAGTAAGTAGATGCGAAAGAGGAGGGGGGCCAAGGACTGAGCTCTGAGGCACACCAAAATGAATGGGCGCAGGCTCAGAGGAGAGGTTATTGAGCGTGACCAACTGAGTGCGGGAGGAGAGGTATGAGTGGAACCAAGCAAGTGCAGTGCCTGAGAGACCAAGGAAAGTTTGAAGACGATCAAGGAGGACAATGTGGTCAATGGTGTCAAAAGAAGAGGAGAGGTCTAGGAGGAATAGAATGGATGTACAACTCCTATCGGCAGCTCTATGTAAACCATCTGAAACATTAAGAAGAGCGGTTTTAGCAGAGTGCTTCACTTTGAACCCCGATTGGTACATTTCATTGATATTGCAGTTAAAAATATGGTCATTAAGGCGAGAGAAAACCACTCTCTCAAGGATCTAAGAGAGGAATGGAAGCTGTGAGATAGGGCAATAGCTAGATGGTTCAGAGGGGTTAAGGTGTGTTTTTTTAAGGATAGGACAAATTGAGGCATGTTTGAAGGAAGAGGGAACCACCCCTGTGGCAAGAGAAGAGTTAAAGAGATGAAGAATCAATGGGAGGACAGCTCAGAGAATTTGATGGAGGAGTTAGGGTGGAAAGACGTCCTTAGGGGATACAGGTTTGTTAGAGCGTGAGATCAGGGTAGTTACTTCCTCAGAGGACATTAAGTGGCAATGGATTATGGTTGGGGAGAGCAGCATGGGATTGTTCAAATGACTGGAATAGTTTGGAGTGAAGGTTAATAATTTTATCAGAGAAAAATTTAGAAAGAGTAGAGGGGTTGATGGGAGGAGAGGTGGGGGAAATGGGGCTAAGTGAGGAAAGATGAGAGAGGAGACGAAAGATAGTCCAAGAGTAATTCTTGCTCTCAGACCAAAGTTTGCATGAGTGAGTCTCACATGCTGATTTTAATTTTGAAGAATAAGTTGAAGTAGCAAGGCGATAGGCAAGTGAAAGCGAGGTTGTGTCCTGCCCACGCGAGTTTGCTTTACAAAGGGCACGTTCATGGGCATGTAAGGACCTCCTTGACCAAAGGAGTGATAAGTGGGGCGTGCATGTCAAGGCAGGCAAGTAATGATTGGTGCAGTGAGTTTAAGGGTTGGTCAGGTGAAGCAGTAGCATCAATTGATGGTAGTCGACGGAAAGGAGTAGGATTTTGGGACGAGCAAGTAGGGAGGTGGAAGGGAATATAGAATTTAAAATTGACCAAGAAGTGGTCAGAAATCGTATTAGAAAGGTCAGTTACTGTTAGATTAGATATATGGAAGTTTGAGATGACTAAGTCAAGGATATTACCATGTATGTGTTGGGGATGACACATGTTGTGTAAGAGAGAAGAGGTCGATGATGTCAATTAATGTGTGAAGTCTCATTGTGGCTAGGAAGAATGAAGTCACCAAGAATAAGGAGAGAACCAGTAGAGGATAGGTCGGAGAGTAGGTTACTGAACTCAAGAAATAAGGCCAGAGATGAGCTGGGAGGGCGGTAAAGGACCACAATAGTCAGAGCAGGCACAGCATGTGAGACAGCAACGAGAGCTTCAAATGAGGAAAGAGTGGGGGAGGGGAGAAGATTCAGGGAGAAGGATGATTTGGAAATCAGTGCAACTCCCCTTCCACGGTGGTTCCGAGGAACATGCAGCAAAGAATGAACCGGAGGGGTTGCAAGGGCAGTGCATGAACCAGAATCAGACTCCAGCCAGGTTTCTGTAAGGCCAAGAAAGGAAACTCTAGTGCAAATGAGGTCATGGACATATTGGTCAGGCTCCTAATGTTCAGAAGAGACACCAACAGCACCTGCTGATGAGCACAGGAGGAAGGGGGAGATTTGGAGGGGTTGGGTACAGGATAATTGGTAGGGCGAAAGAGTCCATGAAACCAGCAGAAGAAAATCATGACATCCTACAGCTTGCACCAGCAGTGGTGTCACAGATATTGCAAAACAAGGGTTTAGAGATTCCATTGCTCTATGGGCACTCAGTGAGAACTATAAATCACAATTTAGTCTCCAAACTGGGCCCAGCACATAATCTACCAAACAGAGCAGTGTATTGCCTCCAGCCTGGCTCTTGTGAAGACAGGCACAGTGAGATGAGGAGCCCTGTGGGAATTGGAGCCATAAGTGTGCAGTGGCACAGCTCCAGCATGACAAGAACTATGTTCCAAAAAATATCAATGAAATACTCCTGGTGTTGCAGAAGCTTTAGAAGCAGAGGCATGGCAAAAAAAAACATTCAGAGGTGGCACCCTCAATGGTAGCATCCCTGGCATAACCAGAGGTGCAAGAGCTACATCAAACTCTCAAAGGAGTTGAGAGTATAGGCACTCTCAAAAACAAGCACATAATGCATCTTTCCATCATTAACAAAGAGGCTCTCTACAGGGGATATGCCGAAGGGACCTCACAATGCAGAGACAACTGTGGTGAATTGAGTCCACCTTCTGCAATTTATGGTTAACTGTGGGTGCATTGAACTTTCATCTGTAGTCTGGCTTAGGACAAACAAAGGAGCAGTAAAAGTAGTCCTATAACCAATGCGACTCTTAACACCTTCAGGCAAGTACCATTTGGGAACAGTTCTGGGTTAAAGTGAAGCAATGGATGGGGCAGAAGCAGAACCACCTTAGTCTTGGACAAAGAAACTGGAACCTGTACATTTCAACATAGTAAGAGATATGGTTCAGAGCCTGTTGGAGTCAAGCTTCAAATTTGGCATCTGGGCAGCACAAAAACAGATTGAAAGTTTGTTTACATCTTCCAGCAGCACTTAGGTGATACCATTGATGCTCAAGGCAAAGAGAGTGGCACTAAGGAAACTACAGCAGGATGCATGTATCCTGCCCTATTAGAGTGGAGAGAGATCCTCCCCCCCTACCTCTAAATAGAATTGATGATCCTGCAGGAACTTAGACAACAAATTAGGGAGGCATCCCTTTGCTCCCATAGTAAGGTCTCCATGATACTATATTGCCATACAGTATCATAGGCCTTCTCAAGATCAAAGAATATGCTTTAATCAGGACCAAGTCCCTGGAATTGGTCATGTAATCGCACCAGAGGGTGTGCCTATCATTCAAATCCCTGAGGAGAAGAAAGGGCCTTGGAAACTGTGCCACAATGGATGCAACTCCACCACATTAAGGTCAGTTCATAGTGGAATATACATAGAAATGACAGAGTAGGTACTCCTATCTAGGTGTAGCTGCACCGCCACTGGCTCTAAGGAACTATTTAAAACAAGAGAGAATGGAGGGTAGTGGGGCATGTGGGGTTAAATTGTGCATTAGGCCCCCATCCTGTGGTAGAGGGTTGAAAAGCCATTATACCTGGGCAGCAAAGGCAAGATCAAGATCAGCCCCGGATGCGATGAGAGCTGTTGGCGACCGAGTGAGGATCCTGGCCCACATTTTTTTTTTTTTTTTTTTTTATAGAGCCCATCTGGCAACTACCCACTTGGGCATAAGTCGCCGAAAAACACGACAGCCTAGAATTAGGCTACTTTAAAGTTAAAATATGAAAACTTAACAATCAATATAAATTGGAAAAACTTAACAATCGAAGCAATCTCCGGCAGCGGGGGGAGGTCCCCCTCACCCCGGTGCAGGAGAGTGCAACCTAAAACAAAACAATAACAAAAAAAAGGAACCTTAAATAAAGGGGAGAAGGCCGGCCTCCCCCAAAAAGTCAATAAGTCCACCAGTCATGGTGCACGCACTCGTCCCGAGTACAAGGGACAGGCGGTAGCGACCCCGCCCATCCCGGTACCGAGACAGGTATCGTGCGCGAAGATCACCCAGACTGGGACATTCGACAAGAATATGCCGAACAGTCTGGGGGACGACGCAGTCGTTGCAATAGGGCACATGCGAGCGCTCCACCAAGTAATGATGCGTCACACGAGTGTGTCCGATTCGAAGACGACAGAAAGCAACCTGAAGCCGCCGCGGCATTGGGGGATAGGTCCATGGGAACAGTCGCGGCGCAATGGCACGCAACTTTAAGTTCCCCTCGACCGTCTCCCATCTTCTTTGCCAAGCAGTCCGAAGAGCTGCCCGTATTCCTGCCATGTAGTCAGTGTGAGGAAGAGCGAAACGCTGGTCCGGTCGCAGAGTCCTCGCGGACTCTTTGGCGCCCTCATCGGCGCGCTCATTCCCCGCAATTCCTACATGTCCAGGAACCCAGCAGAAGATAATCTGGACATCTGCCCGGCTCGCCAAAACCGTGGCGTCACGGATTTCGCGAACCAGGGGATGCGGAGATTCCAATGCCCCGAGAGCACTCAGGGCGCTTTGTGAGTCGCTATAAATCACAATCCGGTCTCCGAACCGGGCACGTCGCGTAATCTCCCGTACCGAGTGGTGTATTGCCACCAGCTCGGCCGTGAAGACAGACGCAGCGCCTGGTAGAGCCCCGCTGACTTCAAACAGAGGGGATACGGCGTGGAAGCCGACCCCCTCTTGGGACTTGGAGCCATCCGTATACACTGGCACGGTACCAGCGTGACACGATGTGTGCTCCAAAAAGGTCGAACGCAATACTCCCGGCGCAGTACAAGCTTTGGGAGCAGAGGCGTGGCGACAAATAGCCAAATGTGGTACCCTCCAGGGTGGCGTCCTGGGCAGAACCAGGGGCGCCACCGGCCCGAGAGCTATATCTACCTCTCGAAGGAGTTTCCTGGCCCTAAACCCAAAGGGCTTAGGGTATGACTGGCGTCTCTCGGCGGCATAGGCACCATCGAGATCAGCTGCGGATGCAGTGAGAGCTGTTGGCGACTGAGGGAGGCGCCGGGCTCGCGCGTACAGGCGAGTGATGCACTGCACGCGGCGCAGAGCGAGTGGCATCTCCCCAGCATCGACCAACAGGCTCTCAATGGGGGAAGTGCGGAAGGCACCGGTCGCAAGGCGAAGGCCGGTGTGGTGGATCGAATCCACCTTCCGCAATAAACGCTCGGCTGCGGATGCATAAAACTCGCATCCGTAGTCGAGCTTCGAGCGAACAAAGGATCGATAAAAAAGTAAGGCGGTAGCCCTATCAGCGCCCCAAGCGCTGAACGTCACGGAACGGAGAATATCCATGGCGCGGGTACAAGAGACCCTAAGGCTGCGAATGTGAGCCTCCCAGGTGAGGCGTCGGTCGAATACAAGACCAAGGAAACGGTGCGACTCAACCACATCCAGGCGCACCCCATTAAGAAACAAATCTGGGTCGGGGTGAAGCCGTGGATGGCGGCAGAAGTGCACCACCTTAGTCTTGGCCAAAGAAAACCGAAACCTGTGCATTCGGCATAGCGAGAGACGCGGTTCAATGCCTGTTGGAGTCGGCGCTCCAGAGTTGGCATCTGGGCCGCGCCAAAAGAGATCGAAAGGTCGTCCACGTAGAGCGTAGCGAGAACATCTTCCGGCAGCACCGAGGTGATGCCGTTGATGCTCAGGGCAAAGAGTGTGACACTGAGGACACTTCCCTGCGGGACACCCTCTTCCTGCTCCTTTGGGCCGGAGAGGGCTCCCCCCACCCGTACGCGGAATCGACGATCTCGCAAAAATTCAGATATAAACATTGGGAGGCGTCCCCTCGCCCCCATCGTGTGGAGAGTCTCCATGATACCGTATCGCCATGCGGTATCATAGGCCTTCTCCAGATCAAAAAACACCGTGGAGTAGTGCTGTCTACGAAGGAAAGCCTCGCAGACGGCATTTTCCAGTCGGAGCAGAGCATCCGACGTGGAGTGGAACTTACGGAAGCCGCACTGTGCAGAAGACAGATGGCCTCCGCTGTCCAGGAAATAGGCTAATCTAACATTTACCAATTTCTCCATCAACTTGCACACGCAAGAGGTTAGAGAGATTGGGCGGAAACCGGTCGGAGTAGAGTGATCTCTCCCCGGCTTGCGAAAGGCGAGCACAGTAGCGATTCGCCAGGAGTCTGGGAGAAGACCTTCCACCCAGATCCTGTTGAACAAATCTAACAGAAAGGCCATGCCTCGCTCACCCAGGTGTCGAAGCATGGCGTACGGGACATCGTCCGGACCATGGGCGGTGTCCGCGCACGAAGCGAGAGCGGAGCGCAACTCACTCACAGTAAACTTGTCGTTGAAGGGTTCTCCGCCTCTGGAGGTAAAGTCCAGCCGGCGGCCTTCCGCGACATCACGACGTGCATTGAATGCTGGCGGAGCAGCATCACGGCTAGAGAATGCGGAAAAAGCGGTCGCTAAGGATTCCGCCACGGACGCGGGGTCCGAGATTGCGGTCCCATTCTCCTGGAGAACGGGAGGGGGGTCCTGCGAGAACTTGCCCCGAATCCTTTTGACTCGCTTCCACACCTCAGCTAAAGGGGTCTTCCCGTTAAGTGAAGACACGTATGCCCGCCAAGAAGAGCGGCGGGCGTGCTTCGAAATATACCGGAACCTAGCCCTAGCACGACGAAATTCAGCGACAGTGAAATCGTTCGGGCGGCGCTTATAGCGCATGTAGGCATAACGCTTCTGTTTGAGGGCCGTCTCACACTCGGCCGACCACCATGGGGTGGTCGGCGTGCAAAACGGCCAGACGTCCTAGGAATATTAGTCAGGCCCACGGCGATGAGGTTGCCGGAGAAGAACTCAACGGCATCATCTACCGACCTAAACTCCTCGACTGAGATAGAGAATTCAGTCATTTCCTGAAATGCAGGCCACCGCGCCCGCGCCAAGCACCACCGAGGTGGTCTCTCAGGCGGCAGTTGCCCTGAAAATGATATTTGAATGGGAAAGTGATCACTACCATGGAGGTCATCGACCACCCCCCAATCAAAATCAGGCTGTGCATCCGAAGAGCACAAAGATAGGTCAAGGCAAGAAAATGAAGCGGTTCTCGGACAGTGATGCGTAAACTCATCCACGTTTAGGACACCCATCTCAAGCTCTTCGATCAGATCGGCAAGGACTTGTCCCCTGGGATTTATGGAGTAATCTCCCCAGAGAGGATGCCTGCCGTTCAGATCACCAAGCAAGAGATAGGGCCTCGGCAACCGTGCAACGACGCGGCGGAAGTCCCCCGCGTCGAAGTCAGCTGACGGTGGAATGTACGCAGAAATGATAGTATACCTCCTATCCAGGTGCAGCTGCACAGCCACTGCCTGAAAGGAGGTATCTAAAGAGAAAGGAAGAACGGAGACATCATGCCGGGTGTAAACTGCGCATCCCCCAGCCCGGCCATCCCGAGGTGGTGGGGTCGCAAGACCCTTATACCCCGGGAGGGCAGGGAGGGGGCACGCACCTAGCATGGTCTCCTGCAAAAAAATAGCTAACGGGGAACGGGACGAGACGAGCCTCCGCAGCTCCTCCCAGTTGGCCCGGAGTCCACGGCAATTCCATTGAAGGAATATGCCCTCCAGGCCTAGCTCGGAGGAGACGCGGGGGCCCTCCTCGAATTGAAGACCCTCACGGGAATGGCCGTACGCTTCCCGGGGGCAGAACCCCGGGCGCTGTTGGCCGGACAAAGCGCTAAAGGCGCTGTCGCCTTCGAGGACTTATTGGGGGAGGTTAGGCTCGCCATGCGAGTCTTTTCCTCCCTCCACCTCGAAACCTTAGGCGGGCGTTGCGGCTTCGGAGGCGGGGGGCCCTCTTTTCGAGGAACCACCGTCTCCGAGCCACTCGCTCCACCTCGGGACGTGGGCGAAGGAGCCGAAGCTCCTTTGTTGCTGTCCTCCTTTCGGGGGACAGCTTTAGGAACCCCGGAAGATGGCCTAGCGACCATCTTCAGGGGTGTTGCCTCCTGTGAGTCTAACGACTCGGTGGAGGCGCGTGGCCGTTTCGCCTTACGGGAAACGGTCACGCTGGGGGAAGAGGGGGGAGCCCTGGTTTTAGCCGGGGCAGGGTATGAGCCCTTTTTGCCGCCAGCTTTACCAGGGGAGCGCCCGGGTTGGGTAGAGCCCGCAGAAGGGCTCCGAATGGGCGCGGAAACAACCGTGCTCGTTGGCCTGGATGGGCCGGGAGCAGAGGGTGCCTTCCTAACTATTGAGGCATATGACGTCCCAGGCAGAGCCGGGCGCGCCAGGACCAAGTCCTTTGCCTCGCGGAATGAGAGTCGATCCTGGGCCTGAACGGCCAGGATTTCTTTCTCAAGGAGATATGCACCACATTGCTTCGAAGAAGCAGGGTGCGGCTCTCCGCAATTGACACACTTGGCCACACACGATTTGGACTTATCGTGTGCGACCTTGGAGCAATTTACACAGACTTCGGGTGACCCCCACTTTGCACGTCTACATGAGCGATTCGTATGGCCGAAGCGGTGACAGTAATAGCACCGCCGCGGCAGTGGCACGAATGCCTTCACGCGGTAGCGGTACCAACCGGCACGCACCGACTCAGGGAGCTTGTCACAGTCGAACGTGATGAAGAGTGTAGGGGTGGGTCTCGAGGCCCCTCCCTGTTTTCTCATCACACGTTCGACCTTGACCGCCCCATGGTCGGCCAGCTCTAAGGTGATGTCTTCAATGGAGTAGTCAACGAGTTCCCTCGCATAAACTACTCCTTTCACAAAGTTCATGGTAGAGTGCGGCGTCACACTCACCGGGGTGCCATGAAGTGTCCGAAGAGCACTAATCCTGGCCGCCTCGGCGGGATTCGCCGCATTCGCCAGAAGGCTCCCGTCCGAGAAGCGGGTTACCTTCGGCTGTCTACCAATTGCACTAGCTAATCCTCTCCGCTGATGGATCATGTTGCCCTTGGACAACATGGTGCCATCAGTGGAGCGAATAACGAGGAAGCGTTTGAAGCCAGCGGGCTCGAAAACGCCAGGTAACCTCTGAATCAGGGGCCCCGATGTCATCGAGGCTCCGCCCTGTGCACTCTTGGTAGTAGTCTTCTTTGTCAGGGGCTCCGCAACCGGGGGGGCAGAGGGGGCGGATGTGCCGATCTTGGCTTGGTCGCTTGCCAGAGTGGCAGCAGACCCATCCGTCCCCGCAGCCCCCGCGGATGGAGAGGAGCCCCGAGTCTTTTTCGTCTTTTTAGTCTTTTTCTTTTTCGGAGAGGAGGGCGGGGAATGAACCCGCTTTTCACCTCCGCCGGCAGAAGTCCCCAGGCCAGATGGACCAGCCTCAGCCAGGTCCTTCTCCGAAATGGAGAAGGTCCTGGTTGTCGTAGGGGCACCTGTCGGAGGAGATCCCTCCCATCCTTCTACTGCCTCGGAGCCCTCAGCCATTTGAGGAGGACCTTGCATAGGGGCGGATTCGGGTTCGGTGCTTGGCGCTGAGCCCGAATTCCCCCCCATGGAAGGCCCTACCGTCTGGGGCTGGGTCTCCTCAAGGACCATGTCTATCACAGGAGGGGCCTCCAATTGGCCATCCCCTCCCAGGACATCGCAGGTCCCCTTGGCAGTGTCGCCAGTCTTGTATGGGGAGGCACAGGCCTTGACCCCGGCAAGGTTTAAAATTCTTGCCAGCAGGTCTTTTGAGGGAAGCGACCGAAGGGGCCTGGCTTCCCTCTCCCCCCTAAGGGGGTTTGCCCTACCGAGCCGCTTTGATGGGAAGCGGCTGGCTAAGGGCTGCCTGCTGGCTTTCTTGGCAGTCCCCTTGAAAAGAAAAGATGGGACTGCCGCTGGGAAAAGGGAGGTGCCCGAAAGCACCTCCAGAGAAGGGGGTGAGGGGGAGTCCCCTGCACCCGTAGGCGAAGGAGAGGAGTAAGCCTCCTCTCCGGTTAGAGAAATATGGAGGGTCCCCTGTGCAAGCACAGGGGGGGGGGACCTCCATTTTTTCGGTGGAGCTGCCCAAGGGCGGCTCCGTCGATGAGCAAGGGGGAGTTAAAGGGGTTTGGGTTTTTTTTTTTTGTTGTTCATCTATGGGCATGGTGACCCTATTTTTGCCACGGGACGCAATAGCTCATCACCCCTCGCAGTAGCCCGCACTGCGAGAGGTGCTTACAAGCCCGGCAGAGCCAGGCGCCGCCATTCGGGACCACCCCTCCCGCCTGGTGGCCTGGCAGTCCATCGGCATGGCGGCTCCACCTTGGACACGGCGTAAAAAATATAGGTTGTGAAGAGGAGAGGAAAAGGGATGTGAGGAAGGTATGGGTGGGGATGAAGCAGGTTGTTAAAAAAACCCCATCCCGAACCGCAGCTCAGGGGTTAGGGGACAATGTCCCCTCCCCCCTCAGCCCCGATCCGGGGTAGTTGGCTTGAGAAGAAGGTCAGCATTCTACCCTTTGAAATTAGAGGCTGACCAGAGAAAGTTGTGGGAGAGGTTGTATGAAAAGCGACAAGGTAGGGGAGAAATCGGGCTATCTGAAGGAAGGAAGAGAGGCTAAGCTGGGGCCGGATGGAGCGCTGGATCCCGTCAGCACGGCGGCCAGGATGGCAAATCGCCGCGCCCCTTACGGGGTCCTGGCCCACATGTACCAGTGCATAATGCAATCTGAATGGCACAGAGTAAGGGGCATTTCCCGAGCATTGACAAGCAGACTCTTAATAAAGTATATGCGAAAGGCATCAGTGGTGGATCGTATCCATAACTAAGCAAAGGGCAAACAAAGGAACAATAAAAAAAAGTGCTGAATGTAATGGAATGATAGCACTGTGGTATGTTTTAGGTTTCATTTTTGTTTGCTTCAATACACCTGTGCTCAGCTTTTGTTTCAGGTTTTGGTGGGATGAGAACTGGAGAGAAGCAGCATCAAACCCAGTCTCTCAATGAAAAGTAACTTTTTCTCTCCCAAGGATAAAATTATTGAGTGCACAGAGAAATGATCAATAGCAACATTTTATAACATTTATAAAGCAGAGCTAGAAAGAAAGCCCAGGTGCCCAGTAATTGTCCATGTGTATGAGTGAGGAGGGGATACCAGGTTCTGCAAAAGTTCTGTTACACACAGATTTTTTATCTTTTGAGAGGTTTGCATGAGTGATAGAAAAAGTTCTGTCAAACAAACTTTAAAGTTCTACTTTTCCAGCGTGTGTCATTAAAAGGTCTTTTCATTGTGTGCAAGTGTGTTGAGATAAAAGTGAAAAGAATCAAGATCTCTGCTCTACTGTGCGCAGGCCACAACAAGTCTGATATTGCCAAGAGGCTCAATGTCAGCTGAATGACCATCCACAGAGTCGCAGAGAGACTCAAGAATGGGGAAGAGCTCAAAGATTTACCTCATTCAGCCAGACCTCAAGTTGTCAACCATTTGGTTGTGGGAAAGGCCTGCAAAAGTGCTCTGAAGGTCAAAATGAGTATGCTCACAAGGAACATCTGGATGGCCACAGTGACCAAGGCATCAAGGAGGAGGGTGGCAAGAGCTTGAGGTGCTTGGAAAGGCATCTGCTCACCGACCATATGCAAGAACAACATCGGGAGCAGTGTCGTCACCTTCTCAATGACTTGAAGAGGCATGGCAATTAAATTTTCATTTTCTTTGATGAAAAAACATTCATGGTCAATCCAGTTATCAACAAGCAGAACGGCCATGTAGTAAGGCTTCAGCTAGGATGTCTCCGAGGTTCGCTACATGTTCATGAACAAGCACCCGGCCTCCATGATGATGATCAGCATCATTCATGGCTTGGAATGGTGAGAAAATGCTGCCATGTGTTCGCAGTTGGCTACACACTCACCGTGGCCAACTACAGGGGGCATATTGGCCACAAAAGTCCTGTCCTGGATGAGAAAGATCACAAAGAAGGCAGACTACAATTTTCAACAGGAGGGTGCACCAGCTTATACGGCCAAGACCATGCAAGAGTTGTTGGGGTTAAATATGAACTTCTGGTTGCTCCAGTTGCCAAACCTCAATCCCCTCAACTACCATGTGTGGGTACATATTGAGGGAAAGACATGCAAAGTCTGCTACAGCAACATCAATAAAATGAATTCCTCCAACAACAACATGGGGGCTGGCATGAGGAAGGAGTTCATCTGCAAGATGTGCACAGCCTTCAGGTCTCACCTGGAGTGTGTGCTCACAACTGAGGGTGGTCATATTGATTAATATTACAATTTAAACATTTATAAGTTAAAACAAAAACGTGTCTAACAGTATCAAAACTATCATTGTGTCCTTTGTTGAGAATGTTATAATGAGTGTAACAGAACTTTTGCAATACCCATTAAGTAACAGCAATAAGGAAGAGAATGTGTGGAACTCCATTTCTGCGGCATGGTGAGATTGGGGTCATTGTGACCCCCCCCCCCCCACACACACACACCCACTCTAGTCCTGATCAAGAGAGATTATGTCAATGTAGCAAATAATTGCTGACTCAAATCTCAAGTTATTAGGCATACTGTGCTTGATAATACAATTAAATTAGATACCCAACACTTTAAATTTTCCATAATATTGGATATCAGTCTCCTATCTGTTTTTTGGTTTTGATATTGAAATGATCTGTACATCTATTTATACTCTTGTAAAAAACATTCATGATTTGACAAGATATCTGTTTGTATATATATATATATATATATATAATGCATATAATTTTATTCTGTGTTATATTTGGTGGTTAGGAAAGTTAAAATAAAGCAAATGAAATTAGCTACATCTTAAGTCTCCTTCCAGTCTTCAAGGTGAGTCTCCACGAGTGAGTGAGAAGACACTGGTGATGGGTGGTTACTGGGACTCTCAGCTAAAGCATAAGTAAAAGAGATCCTAAGACTGCAAATGTGGGCTTCCCAGGTGATGGATGTTAAAAACAAGAACAAGAAAATGGCACGAATCCACCACTTCCAGGCGAACCCTGTTTATGAATAAGTCCAGATCAGGGTGTAGCCGTGGATGGTGACAGAAGAGCACTACCTTAGTCTTTGCTATGGAAAACTGAAACTTGTGGAAGCCAGTGTAGAAGTCAGGTAGCCTCCACTGTCCAGGAAAAAGGCTAGTCTAACATTTACTAATTTCTCCATTAACTTGCACATGCAGGAGGTTAAAAGAAATTGGGTGGAAACTGACTTGGTAGTGCTATCTCCCTGTTTTATGAAAAGTCAACACAATAGCCATTCGCCAGATTCTGAACAAATTTATAAAAAATGCCATGACCTAGGTGTCTAGTCTAAGCATGGCATATCAGACAGCATACAGACAAGAGGCTGTGTCCATGGATGAAGTGAGAGCGGAACACAACTCATTCAGTGTAAACATGCCATTGAAGGGTTACCTGCCTAAAGAGGTGAAGTCCTGTCAGCTGCCTTCAGAAACATCATGATTTGCAATAAATGATGGCACTGCAGTAACCTGGCTCAAGAATGTGGGGAGAGGGGTCATGAATAACATTGCCACAGATACAGGGTCTGTGATTGGAACCTTTTTTTTTTAATTAATAGTTTTTATGCAGTCCTTATTTAGGCTTAGTGTGCTGTGATTGAAACCTCAGTTGTATTGAGAAGGGGGGGGGGGGGTCTGCGAGAAATTGACCAGAATCCTTTTTGACTCGCTTTGGCACATCAGCAAGGAGGCTTCTCAGTAAGTGAAGGCACATATGCCTGCCAAAAAGAGCGGCATGCATGCTTCAAAACCTCCACCAAGAACATAGCCCTGCCTCAATGGCATTCACCAATGGTGAAATCATTCAGGGGCATTTATAGCCAGTAATAGGATTCAGCTGTTTCACACCAGTTCATAAGAACCTGTTCTTGGAATTTCATTAATCCTGAGAACCAGTGTTAGCTTAAATGAGGGGTTCTCGGATCATTTTTAAGTTGGGAAAATAACTAAAATTAATCATTTCACTTGCTAGACTATAGCATGCAACAACCCAAAGATCAACCTTTGCACCTATATCGGGCCAGCCAGAATGATTTGCTGCTAGAGACTGATAGTGAGAGAACCTGTTGTTAGCAAGACCTGAGGTGAGAGAACCTGTTCATAAAATATTTTAATCTCACCATTGCTTATAGCACATGTAGACATTCTACTTTTTTACAGAGGTGTGTCTCACACTTAGCTAACCACCAAGGAAACGGACAGTGCCCAAAATGGCTGGATTTACTAAGAGAAGTAGTTGGCTCACAGCGATGAGGATGCCAATAAAGAACTCAATGACCTAATCAAACCACCTAAACTCCTAAATTAGGACAGAGAAATCCATTATCTCATGGAATGCAGACCACCATGCCTGCTCCAAACACCGCAAAGGTGATTTCTCAGGCAGCAGCAAGCAGCGGCCCATAAAATGATATTTGAATGTGAAAGTGGTACTATCATGAAGATCATCGACCCACTCTCACACAGATCAGGCTATGCATCCAGAGCACTGGGAGAGATAAAGACAAAAAAAAGTGAATTTGTTCTTGGGCAGTGATGCATAAACTCATCCACATTTAGACATCTCCACTTCTGCCTGGCTTAGTGGGCCCTTGAGAAAACAAAGGGAAAGCCACAGCCATCGTAGACAGTCACCCAGGAGCAACTCTAGAGGGGATAAAGGGGAAAATGCATTACCTAGACATGGGAGAGAACGAAGCTTCTTCTCCAGGGGTGAGGTTGGAAAGGGCCCCAGCAAAAGCATGGGGTCACCTCTTCTTTAAGTGTGGAGCTGCCTAAGGGGAGCTCATAAGATAAGAGAGGCGAAACCCATTTACCAGTTGAAAGGGGATGGGAAGGGAGCCCCTCCACTGGTTGGAGAGGTACTTTGAGTCACTGTGCGCTCCCATGCAGCTAGGTGGGAGAAGGCTGCACTTGGAGGAAATTCTCCTTTCACTTCTGAGTGCCATTTGATTTCCTCCAGTTATAGCCATAATAGTTTAAAAAAAAACAAAACAAAACAAACTAGAACCTCCTTGTCCTTTAACCTGTAAGGAATGGAGTTGGCATAGCTACCTCATCTGTGCAGTGATAGCAGTGAAGATGAAGAGAGAAGCAACCCAGCACACTTTGCTCCTAATACCTTTCCCAGCCATTAGGCTTTCAGCCCTCACTCGGTATATCCTGCTACTAAGCCGGGTTCTGGTAAGAAGCTGGAAGTGCACCAAACTACCAGAACCTCTGGATACTAAGAGAAAAAGTTTGAAGGTGAGTAGGGTATGTAATAAGGAATAGAGATAGGTCCACTAATGAGGACAGGTGATCATCTATTATAATCATACCCTGGCACTGGGAATGCGAGGGTAGGCCTGTCCTCCAGGTTTCATGTAGAGCAAGGGCATTAGCCCTTGTTACATATCCACCTCCTTGCAGGTCATAAGTCAGTAAGGACAGATCTGAAAGGAAAGTAAATATAGAGTAAAAAAATAGTAAATGATACAAAACTGCAGGTACTGTAAACAGTGCAGTAGGGATGGTGCAAAACTAGAGGACAGGCTGGAAGGCCATGCCAGAGGATCAGTAAATGTGGTCATTGGGGAATGAAGCTGTGCCAGAGAGTTCATAACAGCAGACACTGAGGTTGAGAGGATGTGTTGCCCTTCCAGGTGCCAGGTATAAGTCTACACAAGAAACCCCCTTGCAGAGCGGCTATAATTTTGGTATGAATGAAGCATTTAACTGCTACATTTAACCCTTAAAGTACCACGGTAAGAAAATGGAGGACCCCATCAGTGCCGAAGAAAAACTACCATTAGGAATTCAATGGAATTTTCCATAAGCCTAAAACCACATGAGGACCAATTGGTCCGAGCAGCAGTTGTATGCTCGGGACTTTTGGTTTGTTGTAGTTTGTGTATGTTTATATGTGTGATGGGGTTGGTTAAGTTTGAGTTTAATGAGGGCTGGGTTGTGGTCAGAAGAGTATTGGTGTGCAAAAGGAGATGTCTGGTGAGATTAGTGGTGGTTGTGTTGGTAAGTAAGCCGATTATGCTAATATATTGATAGAAGTAAACAACCTCTTACCTGATTGATGTTTTTTAAAGATTGAGTTCCAACAAAGAAGTTGATCTTATCAGTTTCAGCTGCTTGAGCAACTAAAGTACGAGACTGAAAAAATATATATATTAGAGCAATTGTTATAAAAATGAATAGCATTTAATTTCTAAGTTTGTGTTATGATCTAGCTGTGTAGAAATTACACTTTCCACATCAGTGATGTTATTAAACCATATTAAGTATGCTCAGTCACAAGAGACCCAAATCAGGCAAAGCTTGTAAAAACTGACACATCTTGTAGCAATCTGTGATTGAAATTAAGTGGTCAAAATCAATGTGCTGACTGCGATCAGCAATTGATAGTGGTAATCAGTGATAAAACCACCAAAGCAATATTTCCTAATTTATCTGAACTAATGAGAATTCATCCTTTTCTACTCCTAAGATATTTATTTACTATTTAAGGTCGACAATAACAGTTTTCATAGATAGCACAATTTTGTACTACGTCATTTAAAAAAATAGATCCATTATTATTCAATGGCCTAAGTTACTTCTAGCAAAATGCCATATATATTTTGTTTTGTGTAATTTTTACTTTTTGAACAAATTTGTTGTGCTCGAGAAGTATGCTATAGTGAATTGTGAATGAAAGAATGATAGTTCTACATGGGAGCCATTTTCCCTATTTTTCTGTCTTTTTTTACCCCTTTGGCTGTCTTTATAATTTAATTTTCTATCTTTGTTCTGTGTGAAACAGAATGACAGACAGTTTAGATAGAAGGGTAAAAAGGTAGGTTTTTTTTTTAATTTCATGTTTGATTTTCATCTACAGGGTGGCCAAAAAGTTAACAGTCCAAACCAGGATCAGTGAAGAAAGTGCAACTCTTAGGGGGCCAACTACAGATCCAGTTTAGTAACTTTTCAGTTACCCTGTATATAAAAAGCTTGAGATACAAATAACAGAAAAATGATCTTTAGAAACAAACACCTAAAAGAAGAATGAACTTGATTGAGATATAATAAACTTAAATTGAAGACCCAGAGAAAACTCCCAATCGAAAGCTTGATTTAGGTGCACTGCTTAACCAGCCAAAAACTAAAATTAGAGTGCTTTTTTTGGTCCTCCCCATGGATTAGGAGACTAAAAACAATTAGACAGGCAACATCCAAATGTCTTAAATTTTACTCAGGGACTCCATTTGATCGGACTTTGACAAGCCTCACCTTGCTATCTAATCCAAATCTACTGCAACACATTCTCTCTTTCTGAGAGAGAGGGGATATCCTCTCCCCATCTATTTTTTGAAAAGGTTGTGGTGGGGTAATATGGGCTTCTACACACATTCACGGGATTGCAGAACCAAAGACAGAATACTACTGGATCGCCAGAGTGAGGGTGGTCAAACACAGCCTAAACCAAATTAATTTTATTTATAACCTACCATACAAAAAAAATGGATATTTTTAGAATTTTAAGTAGAATATAAGTGGAAGGAAGGACAGGTACAAGTCTGTCACATGCACACGGACAAAGCCAGGAGACTAAGTCCCATTCTTACAAGCATTAACCCACAGATGTATCAATGGCTTCGGAGCACCCTGCTGGGACATCTACAAGGACACATGTCCGAGGGACATGGCACTGTAACTATCCCACCACTTTTCACCCACTGGAATGGCAGCATGCTAGGGCGCTACTCCTAGGTTTGGGCTCCCAACTATTGGCTTGAAATGGAATCCTGAAAAACCACGTACTCTGTACCCTCTGACACACTCAAATCCCAGGACCCCAGTTCCAACAATACACATTATGACTAAAGGACCTGCTCACCATGCCCTTTCCTTGAGCCGCCAAATAGGTAGCAGTGGCAAATTTTCATGGGCTGCATGCCCTTGACACCCACCCAAGGTATTGGCTGAGGGCCTAGCCTCAGCCATTTAATAAACCTGTAATAAATTAAATAGAAAAAATATTCTTATCAGTGATTAAATAAGGAAATAGTATGTTTCTAAGAGTTTCAGCAAGTGAGGCAAGGAAAAGGAAAAGATGTGAATCATCATCCAGTGGTAGGCTATAAGAGCCTACTAATGAATTACTAATATTTCTTTTTAATTTCCTGATTCATAAAAAACAATCTTTCCCCATTTATAAATTGAACTCATCATTCAAATTAGTATACTAGGTATTGAGAATCTCTCCAAGATTCTACCTCTATGAATCAAGAATTATTTGCATAAATCCAACCAACCTACAACTCTTAATTTTCCTCTAAATCAAAAAATACTCAATTTCAAATATTTTAATAGGTAAACATTTTATATAGTTAAATCCTGACCTCTCCAACATTCTCCTTTCAAAAGAATATATATTCAGTACCCTTTGTATTGACCTAATAAATTAACATACATATAAGTCCATTTTAGTTTGATGTTCCTAAAGATGATTTTATCCTTACCTGAAAGTCTTCTAAGCCATATATGATAGGCAAATCTGCCATGATTCCAATTTCTACAAAAAATACTTTCAAAGAAATCTGGAAAGTAAAAGAAAATATAATGATAAGTCTGCCATTTTTTAAAAATAATTATTTAGAGTAGTCTCACCTTGTGATGTCAAAATTATGATTCATTAAAATATTTTAGCCCAAAGATTTGCTAAATAAGTTAATAAAATTTCTAAGAAGAAAAGGGCATACCAGAGATTACAGAGAGAAAGTACTTTTGAGAATTTAAATCATTATATGTTAACCAGAAATGAGCTAAATAAGATTATTAAGAAGAGCAAAGGGTGGCAGAAATTAATTTAGCTCTAAATAATAAAAAAGATCCAGGAAAATTCTTTACCTATTATAAAATTAATAACAAATCTAACAGTGATAAAATAAGGCCTATTAGATATGAATTGGTTTTGAAAGAATCTGATGAGGAAATAGTAGAGGTTCTTAATGATCATTTTTCTTCAGTATTTACAGAAGAGAATCCAGATAGATTAATTGATGATGATTCTAGGTCAAGGGAAGTAGTGTTGAATATCATTAATGTGAACAGGGAAATAATTATAGGGTTTGTATTGGAATTAAATACTAATAAGTCATCTGGCCCAGACAACATTCATTCTAGGTTACTCAAAGGTGTAGATAGTATTGCAGTAGCTGTCGAGATTTTTTTTTTTTTTTTAATTTTTTAAGAGCTCATCTGGCGACTGCCTACTTGGGCATTAGTCGCCGTATTAGAACTGGCCTAGTTCTAGGCTACTTTAAAATGAAATTAAAGAGAGAGAAAAAAAAAACAACAACAAAAAAAACAACAAAAAACAAAACAAACAAACCTTGCTTAAATAATAGGGAGAAGGCCGGCCTCCCCCAAGAAGTCAACAAGTCCACAAGTCAGTGTGCACAAATCTGTCCCGAGCACAAGGGACAGGCGGTAGCGACCCCGCCCATCCCGGTACTGGGACAGGTATCGTGAGCGAAGATCACCCAGACTGGGACATTCGACAAGAATGTGCCGAACAGTCTGGGGGACGACGCAGTCGTTGCAATAGGGCGCAGGCGAGCGCTCCATCAAGTAGCGATGCGTCACACGAGTGTGTGTCCGATTCGAAGACGACAGAAAGCAACCTGAAGCCGCCGCGGCATTGGGGGATAGGTCCATGGGAACAGTCGCGGCGCAATGGCACGCAACTTTAAGTTCCCTTCGACCGTCTCCCATCTTCTTTGCCAAGCAGTCCGAAGAGCTGCCCGTATTCCTGCCATGTAGTCGGTGTGAGGAAGAGCGAAACGCTGGTCCGGTCGCAGAGTCCTTGCGGACTCTTTGGCGCCCTCATCGGCGCGCTCATTCCCCGCAATTCCTACATGTCCAGGAACCCAGCAGAAGATAATCTCGACATCTGCCCGGCTCGCCAAAACCGTGGCGTCACGGATATCGCGAACCAGGGGATGCGGAGATTCCAATGCCCCGAGAGCACTCAGGGCCCTTTGTGAGTCGCTATAGATCACAATCCGGTCTCCGAACCGGGCACGTTGCGTAATCTCCCGTACCGAGTGGTGTATTGCCACCAGCTCGGCCGTGAAGACAGACGCAGCGCCTGGTAGAGCCCCGCTGACTTCAAACAGAGGGGATACGGCGTGGAAGCCGACCACCTCTTGGGACTTGGAGCCATCCGTATACACTGGCACGGTACCAGCGTGACACGATGTGTGCTCCAAAAAGGTCGAACGCAATACTCCCGGCGCAGTACAAGCTTTGAGAGCAGAGGCGTGGCGACAAATAGCCAAATGTGGTACCCTCCAGGGTGGCGTCCTGGGCAGAACCAGGGGCGCCACCGGCCCGAGAGCTATATCTACCTCTCGAAGGAGTTTCCTGGCCCTAAACCCAAAGGGCTTAGGGTATGACTGGCGTCTCTCGGCGGCATAGGCACCATCGAGATCAGCTGCGGATGCAGTGAGAGCTGTTGGCGACTGAGGGAGGCGCCGGGCTCGCGCGTACAGGCGGGTGATGCACTGCACGCGGCGCAGAGCGAGTGGCATCTCCCCAGCATCGACCAACAGGCTCTCAATGGGGGAAGTGCGGAAGGCACCGGTCGCAAGGCGAAGGCCGGTGTGGTGGATTGAATCCACCTTCCGCAATAAACGCTCGGCTGCGGATGCATAAAACTCGCATCCGTAGTCGAGCTTCGAGCGAACAAAGGATCGATAAAAAAGTAAGGCGGTAGCCCTATCAGCGCCCCAAGCGCTGAACGTCACGGAACGGAGAATGTCCATGGCGCGGGTACAAGAGACCCTAAGGCTGCGAATATGAGCCTCCCAGGTGAGGCGTCGGTCGAATACAAGACCAAGGAAACGGTGCGACTCAACCACATCCAGGCGCACCCCATTAAGAAACAAATCTGGGTCGGGGTGAAGCCGTGGATGGCGGCAGAAGTGCACCACCTTAGTCTTGGCCAAAGAAAACCGAAACCTGTGCATTCGGCATAGCGAGAGACGCGCTTCAATGCCTGTTGGAGTCGACGCTCCAGAGTTGGCATCTGGGCCGCGCCAAAAGAGATCGAAAGGTCGTCCACGTAGAGCGTAGCGAGAACATCTTCCGGCAGCACCGAGGTGATGCCGTTGATGCTCAGGGCAAAGAGTGTGACACTGAGGACACTTCCCTGCGGGACACCCTCTTCCTGCTCCTTTGGGGCAGAGAGGGCTCCCCCCACCCGTACGCGGAATCGACGATCTCGCAAAAATTCAGATATAAACATTGGGAGGCGTCCCCTCGCCCCCATCGTGTGGAGAGTCTCCATGATACCGTATCGCCATGCGGTATCATAGGCCTTCTCCAGATCAAAAAACACCGTGGCGTAGTGCTGTCTACGAAGGAAAGCCTCGCAGACGGCATTTTCCAGTCGGAGCAGAGCATCCGACGTGGAGTGAAACTTACGGAAGCCGCACTGTGCAGAAGACAGATGGCCTCCGCTGTCCAGGAAATAGGCTAATCTAACATTTACCAATTTCTCCATCAACTTGCACACGCAAGAGGTTAGAGAGATTGGGCGGAAACCGGTCGGAGTAGAGTGATCTCTCCCCGGCTTGCGAAAGGCGAGCACAGTAGCGATTCGCCAGGAGTCTGGGAGAAGACCTTCCACCCAGATCCTGTTGAACATATCTAACAGAAAGGCCATGCCTCGCTCACCCAGGTGTCGAAGCATGGCGTACGGGACATCGTCCGGACCATGGGCGGTGTCCGCGCACGAAGCGAGAGCGGAACGCAACTCACTCACAGTAAACTTGTCGTTGAAGGGTTCTCCGCCTCTGGAGGTAAATTCCAGCCGGCGGCCTTCCGCGACATCACGACGTGCATTGAATGCTGGCGGAGCAGCATCACGGCTAGAGAATGCGGAGAAAACGGTCGCTAAGGATTCCGCCACGGACGCGGGGTCCGAGATTGCGGTCCCATTCTCCTGGAGAACGGGAGGGGGGTCCTGCGAGAACTTGCCCCGAATCCTTTTGACTCGCTTCCACACCTCAGCTAAAGGGGTCTTCCCGTTAAGTGAAGACACGTATGCCCGCCAAGAAGAGCGGCGGGCGTGCTTCGAAATATACCGGAACCTAGCCCTAGCCCGACGAAATTCAGCGACAGTGAAATCGTTCGGGCGGCGCTTATAGCGCATGTAGGCATAACGCTTCTGTTTGAGGGCCGTCTCACACTCGGCCGACCACCATGGGAGTGGTCGGCGTGCAAAACGGCCAGACGTCCTAGGAATAGTAGTCAGGCCCACGGCGATGAGGTTGCCGGAGAAGAACTCAACGGCATCATCTACCGACCTAAACTCCTCGACTGAGATAGAGAATTCAGTCATTTCCTGAAATGCAGGCCACCGCGCCCGCGCCAAGCACCACCGAGGTGGTCTCTCAGGCGGCAGTTGCCCTGAAAATGATATTTGAATGGGAAAGTGATCACTACCATGGAGGTCATCGACCACCCCCCAATCAAAATCAGGCTGTGCATCCGAAGAGCACAAAGATAGGTCAAGGCAAGAAAATGAAGCGGTTCTCGGACAGTGATGCGTAAACTCATCCACGTTTAGGACACCCATCTCAAGCTCTTCGATCAGATCGGCAAGGACTTGTTCACTGGGATTTATGGAGTAATCTCCCCAGAGAGGATGCCTGCCGTTCAGATCTCCAAGCAAGAGATAGGGCCTCGGCAACCGTGCAACGACGCGGCGGAAGTCCCTCGCGTCGAAGTCAGCTGACGGTGGAATGTACGCAGAAATGATAGTATACCTCCTATCCAGGTGTAGCTGCACAGCCACTGCCTGAAAGGAGGTATCTAAAGAGAAAGGAAGAACGGAGACATCATGCCGGGTGTAAACCGCGCATCCCCCAGCCCGGCCATCCCGCGGTGGTGGGGTCGCAAGACCCTTATACCCCGGGAGGGCAGGCAGGGGGCACGCGCCTAGCATGGTCTCCTGCAAAAAAATAGCTAACGGGGAACGGGACGAGGCGAGCCTCCGCAGCTCCTCCCAGTTGGCCCGGAGTCCACGGCAATTCCATTGAAGGAATATACCCTCCAGGCCTAGCTCGGAGGAGACGCGGGGGCCCTCCTCGAATTGAAGACCCTCACGGGAATGGCCGTACGCTTCCCGGGGGCAGAACCCCAGGCGCTGTTGGCCGGACAAAGCGCTGGAGGCGCTGTCGCCTTCGAGGACTTATTGGGGGAGGTTGGGCTCGCCATGCGAGTCTTTTCCTCCCTCCGCCTCGAAACCTTAGGCGGGCGCTGCGGCTTCGGAGGCAGAGGGGCCTCTTTTCGAGGAACCACCGTCTCCGAGCCACTCGCTCTACCTCGGGGCGTGGGCGAAGGAGCCGAAGCTCCTTTGTTGCTGTCCTCCTTTCGGGGGACAGCTTTAGGAACCCCTGAAGATGGCCTAGCGACCATCTTCAGGGGTGTTGCCTCCTGTGAGTCTAACGACTCGGTGGAGGCGCGTGGCCGTTTCGCCTTGCGGGAAACGGTCACGCTGGGGGAAGAGGGGGGAGCCCTGGTTTTAGCCGGGGCTGGGTATGAGCCCTTTTTGCCGCCAGCTTTACCAGGGGAGCGCCCGGGTTGGGTAGAGCCCGCAGAAGGGCTCCGAATGGGCGCGGAAACAACCGTGCTCGTTGGCCTGGATGAACCAGGAGCAGAGGGTGCCTTTCGAACTACTGAGGCATATGACGTCCCAGGCAGAGCCGGGCGCGCCAGGACCAAGTCCTTAGCTTCGCGGAATGAGAGTCTATCCTGGGCCTGAACGGCCAGGATTTCTTTCTCCAGGAGATATGCACCACATTGCTTCGAAGAAGCAGGGTGCGGCTCTCCGCAATTGACACACTTGGCCACACACGATTTGGACTTATCGTGTGCGACCTTGGAGCAATTTACACAGACTTCGGGTGACCCCGATTTTGCATGTCTACATGAGCGATTCGTATGGCCGAAGCGGTGACAGTAATAGCACCGCCGCGGCAGTGGCACGAATGCCTTCACGCGGTAGCGGTACCAACCGGCACGCACCGACTCAGGGAGCTTGTCACAGTCGAACGTGACGAAGAGTGTAGGGGTGGGTCTCGAAGCCCCTCCCTGTTTTCTCATCACACGTTCGACCTTGACCGCCCCATGGTCGGCCAGCTCTAGGGTGATGTCCTCAATGGAGTAGTCAACGAGTTCCCTCGCATAAACTACTCCTTTTACAAAGTTCATGGTAGAGTGCGGCGTCACACTCACCGGGGTGCCATGAAGTGTCCGAAGAGCACTTATCTTGGCCGCCTCGGCGGGATTCGCGGCATTCGCCAGAAGGCTCCCGTCCGAGAAACGGGTCACCTTCGGCTCTCTACCAATTGCACTAGCTAATCCTCTCCTCTGATGGATCATGTTGCCCTTGGACAACATGGTGCCATCAGTGGAGCGAATAACGAGGAAGCGTTTGAAGCCAGCGGGCTCGAAAACGCCAGGTAACCTCTGAATGAGGGGCCCCGATGTCATCGAGGCTCCGCCCTGTGCACTTTTGGTGTTAGTCTTGGTCAGGGGCTCTGCACACGAGGGGGTAGAGGGGCCGGATGTGCCGATCTTGGCTTGGTCGCCTACCAAAGTGGCAGCAGACCCATCCGTCCCCGCAGCCCCCGCGGATGGAGAGGAGCCCCGAGTCTTTTTCGTCTTTTTAGTCTTTTTTGTCTTTTTCTATTTTGGAGAGGAGGGCGGGGAATGAACCCGCTTTTCACCTCCGCCGGCAGAAGCCCCCAGGCCAGTTGGACCGGCCTCAGCCAGGTCCCTCTCCGAAATGGAGAAGGTCCTGGTTGTCGTGGGGGCACCTGTCGGAGGATATCCCTCCCCTCCTTTTACTGCCTCGGAGCCCTCAGCCATTTGAGGAGGACCTTGCATAGGGGCGGATTCGGGTTCGGTGCTTGGCGCCGAGCCCGAATTCCCCCCCATGGAAGGCCCTACCGTCTGAGGCTGGGTCTCCTCAAGGACCATGTTTATCACAGGAGGGGCCTCCAGTTGGCCATCCCCTCCCAGGACATCGCAGGTCGCCTTGGCAGTGTCGCCAGTCTTGTGTGGGGAGGCACAGGCCTTGACCCCAGCAAGGTTTAAAATTCTTGCCAGCAGGTCTTTTGAGGGAAGCGACCGAAGGGGCCTGGCTTCCCTCTCCCCCCTAAGGGGGTTTGCCCTACCGAGCCGCTTTGATGGGGAGCGGCTGGCTAAGGGCTGCCTGCTGGCTTTCTTGGCAGTCCCCTTGGAAAGAAAAGAGGGGACTGCCGCTGGGAAAAGGGAGGTGCCCGAAAGCACCTCCAGAGAAGGGGGTGAGGGGGAGTCCCCTGCACCCGTAGGCGAAGGAGAGGAGTAAGCCTCCTCTCCGGTTAGAGAAATATGGAGGGTCCCCTGTGCAAGCACAGGGGGGGGGGGGAACCTCCATTTTTTTGCTGGAGCTGCCCGAGGGCGGCTCCGTCGATGGAACAGGGGAAGTTGAGGGTTGGGTTTGTTGTTTTTATCATCATTGGGCATGGTGACCCTTTTTTAAACATGGGATGCAATCGCGCACACCTCTCGCAGTAGCCCGCACTGCGAGAGGTGCTTACAAGCACGGCAGAGCCAGGCGCCGCCATTTGGGACCACCCCTCCCGCCTGGTGGCCTGGCAGTCCATCGGCATGGCGGCTCCACCTTGGACACGGCGTAAAAATTAATAGATTGTAAAGAGGAGAGGAAAAGGGATGTGAGGAAGGTATGGGTGGGGATGAAGCAGGTAGTTAAAAACTAGCCACCCCAGACCGGAGCTTAGGGGTTAGGGAACATTGTCCCCCACCCCCTAAGCCCCGATGCGGGACGGTTGGCTGAAAGGAAGGTCAGCATCTACCCTGTGAAATTAGAGGCTGACCAGAGAAAGTTGTGGGAGAGGTTGTGTGAAAAGAGAGGAAACAAGTGTTTTGAAGGAAGGAAGAGAGGCTAAGCTGGGGCCGGACGGAGCGCTGGATCCTGTCAGCACGGCGGCCAGAGTGGCAAATCGCCGCGCCCCTTACGGGGTAGCTGTTGAGAAGATATATACTAGATCACTAGAGTTTGGAGAAATACCTAATGATTGGAAATTAGCGAATGTAGTGCCAATTTTTAAAAAGGGAAGTAAAGAGGACCCAAATAACTTTAGGCCGGTAAGCTTAACTTCTATAGTTTGTAAAATTCTTGAGATAGTTAAGAAGGGGATTTCTGACCATCTAGAGTGTGGTAGGTTAATAAATAATGCTCAGCATGGGTTAGAAGAGGTAGATCATGTTTAACAAATTTATTGGATTTTATAGATTATGTTACTAAACAATTAGATAAGGGAGAGAATGTTGATGTAATTTACTTAGATTTTAGCAAAGCTTTGATAAGGTTCCACATAGGAGACTAGTTCACAAATTAAAAATGCATGGGATATGTGATAAAGTTTTGAATTGGATAACTGAATGGCTGAAAGACAGGAAACAGAGTTGAGCTGAATGGGGTGAGGTCACAGTGGAGGGATGTTATCAGTGGTTTACTTCAGGGATATGTTCTAGGCCATTTATTATTCATAGTTTATATAAATGATTTTGGGGAGGCTGTAAATAGCAAAGTGTCAATTTTTGCCGATGACACTAAATTGGCAGCTGTAGTCAAAGAAGTGGAGGTAGCTTTAAGGTGCAGAGTCACTTAAATAAGAACATAAGACATAAGAAAAGGAGACTGCAAAAGACCATTCATGGCCTACACTTGGCAGCTCCTATTCCATTCAACACACAAAAGATTTCTTACCAGAGAAAAGTCATCAACATTGTCACCCTTTACAGGAGTTCGTCAGATCTAATCTACAATATACATAAAATGCATCCAGGATTATGTCGATTCATGCAACCGCAAAATATAATCTCCCCACTCCTTAGAAAAATATATACATATGTACATAAAAAAAGTCAGTCCCATCTAGCAGCTTCATCCATATATTTATCTAATCTATTCTTAAAACTACCCAGAGAGGAGGCTTCTATCACATGTCTAGTGAGCCTATTCCATTCATCTACCACACGATTTGTAAACCAATTCCTCCCAATCTCCTTCCTAAACCTATACTTATCAAGCTTAAACCCATTGCTACTGCTACGTGTCCTGTCATGTTCACAAAGTATAAGAACCTTACCCAGATCCCCTTTATTATATTCTTTTACCCATTTGAAGACTTCAATCAATTCCCCTCTGACTCTTCTCCTTTCGAATGTATGTAGATTTAGTTTTCTGAGCCTTTCACCATAAGGTAAGTTCCTTAGCCCACCAATCATCTTTGTCATCCTTCTCTGCACAGACTCAAGCAAATCAATATCTTTCCTATAGTATGGTGACCAAAATTGTACTGCACAGTCTAGATGAGGCCTAACTAGCGCCAGATACAGTTTTAGAATGACTTCAGCACTCTTATTGCTTACACTCCTCCTAATGAATCCCAATTTCCTATTAGCTTTATTCTTAGCATTTAGGCATTGCTTTCTAGGACAAAGGTCTGAACTTACCAAAATACCCAGGTCCCTCTCACAATCAGTCCTCCCTAAAATTCTCCCATTTAATTTATAACTATTCAATGGATTATTTCTACCTATACTAAGTACACTACATTTGTCTATGTTAAACTTCATTTGCCATTTCTCGGCCCAATTGGACAGAATGGTCAATTCCTCCTGCATTACAACATTTTTTTTTTTTAATTAAGGGGCTATCTGGCGACTGCCGACTTAGGCATTAGTCGCCGTAAACAAACAGCCTAGTTCTAGGCTACTTTAAAAATTAAACAGGAAACAATAAAAAGAAATAATAACAATAAAAAAGCAATAACAAAAACAATAACAAAAACAACAACAACAATTAAACCGGGATAAATGAAAGGGAGAAGGCCAGCCTCCCCCAAAAAGTCAATAAGTCCACTAGTCATGGTGCACGCACTCGTCCCGAGTACAAGGGACAGGCGGTAGCGACCCCGCCCATCCCGGTACCGGGACAGGTATCGTGCGCGAAGATCACCCAGACTGGGACATTCGACAAGAATGTGCCGAACAGTCTGGGGGACGACGCAGTCGTTGCAATAGGGCGCAGGCGAGCGCTCCATCAAGTAGCGATGCGTCACACGAGTGTGTCCGATTCGAAGACGACAGAAAGCAACCTGAAGCCGCCGCGGCATTGGGGGATAGGTCCATGGGAACAGTCGCGGCGCAATGGCACGCAACTTTAAGTTCCCCTCGACCGTCTCCCATCTTCTTTGCCAAGCAGTCCGAAGAGCTGCCCGTATTCCTGCCATGTAGTCAGTGTGAGGAAGAGCGAAACGCTGGTCCGGTCGCAGAGTCCTCGCGGACTCTTTGGCGCCCTCATCGGCGCGCTCATTCCCCGCAATTCCTACATGTCCAGGAACCCAGCAGAAGATAATCTGGACATCTGCCCGGCTCGCCAAAACCGTGGCGTCACGGATATCGCGAACCAGGAGATGCGGAGATTCCAATGCCCCGAGAGCACTCAGGGCCCTTTGTGAGTCGCTATAGATCACGATCCGGTCTCCGAACCGGGCACGTCGCGTAATCTCCCGTACCGAGTGGTGTATTGCCACCAGCTCGGCCGTGAAGACAGACGCAGCGCCTGGTAGAGCCCCGCTGACTTCAAACAGAGGGGATACGGCGTGGAAGCCGACCCCCTCTTGGGACTTGGAGCCATCCGTATACACTGGCACGGTACCAGCGTGACACGATGTGTGCTCCAAAAAGGTCGAACGCAATACTCCCGGCGCAGTACAAGCTTTGGGAGCAGAGGCGTGGCGACAAATAGCCAAATGTGGTACCCTCCAGGGTGGCGTCCTGGGCAGAACCAGGGGCGCCACCGGCCCGAGAGCTATATCTACCTCTCGAAGGAGTTTCCTGGCCCTAAACCCAAAGGGCTTAGGGTATGACTGGCGTCTCTCGGCGGCATAGGCACCATCGAGATCAGCTGCGGATGCAGTGAGAGCTGTTGGCGACTGAGGGAGGCGCCGGGCTCGCGCGTACAGGCGAGTGATGCACTGCACGCGGCGCAGAGCGAGTGGCATCTCCCCAGCATCGACCAACAGGCTCTCAATGGGGGAAGTGCGGAAGGCACCGGTCGCAAGGCGAAGGCCGGTGTGGTGGATCGAATCCACCTTCCGCAATAAACGCTCGGCTGCGGATGCATAAAACTGCAATCCGTAGTCGAGCTTCGAGCGAACAAAGGATCGATA
This sequence comes from Ceratothoa steindachneri, assembly GCA_963969495.1. Lineage (NCBI taxonomy): Eukaryota > Metazoa > Arthropoda > Malacostraca > Isopoda > Cymothoidae > Ceratothoa > Ceratothoa steindachneri. The sequence goes on along the minus strand of OZ018324.1, from coordinate 77,628,741 downwards.
AAAAAGTAAGGCGGTAGCCCTATCAGCGCCCCAAGCGCTGAACGTCACGGAACGGAGAATGTCCATGGCGCGGGTACAAGAGACCCTAAGGCTGCGAATATGAGCCTCCCAGGTGAGGCGTCGGTCGAATACAAGACCAAGGAAACGGTGCGACTCAACCACATCCAGGCGCACCCCATTAAGAAACAAATCTGGGTCGGGGTGAAGCCGTGGATGGCGGCAGAAGTGCACCACCTTAGTCTTGGTCAAAGAAAACCGAAACCTGTGCTCTTCGGCATAGCGAGAGACGCGGTTCAATGCCTGTTGGAGTCGACGCTCCAGAGTTGGCATCTGGGCCGCGCCAAAAGAGATCGAAAGGTCGTCCACGTAGAGCGTAGCGAGAACATCTTCCGGCAGCACCGAGGTGATGCCGTTGATGCTCAGGGCAAAGAGTGTGACACTGAGGACACTTCCCTGCGGGACACCCTCTTCCTGCTCCTTTGGGCCGGAGAGAGCTCCCCCCACCCGTACGCGGAATCGACGATCTCGCAAAAATTCAGATATAAACATTGGGAGGCGTCCCCTCGCCCCCATCGTGTGGAGAGTCTCCATGATACCGTATCGCCATGCGGTATCATAGGCCTTCTCCAGATCGAAAAACACCGTGGCGTAGTGCTGTCTACGAAGGAAAGCCTCGCAGACGGCATTTTCCAGGCGGAGCAGAGCATCCGACGTGGAGTGGAACTTACGGAAGCCGCACTGTGCGGAAGACAGATGGCCTCCGCTGTCCAGGAAATAGGCTAATCTAACATTTACCAATTTCTCCATCAACTTGCACACGCAAGAGGTTAGAGAGATTGGGCGGAAACCGGTCGGAGTAGAGTGATCTCTCCCCGGTTTGCGAAAGGCGAGCACAGTAGCGATTCTCCAGGAGTCTGGGAGAAGACCGTCCACCCAGATCCTGTTGAACAAATCTAACAGAAAGGCCATGCCTCGCTCACCCAGGTGTCGAAGCATGGCGTACGGGACATCGTCCGGACCATGGGCGGTGTCCGCGCACGAAGCGAGAGCGGAACGCAACTCACTCACAGTAAACTTGTCGTTGAAGGGTTCTCCGCCTCTGGAGGTAAAGTCCAGCCGGCGGCCTTCCGCGACATCACGACGTGCATTGAATGCTGGCGGAGCAGCATCACGGCTAGAGAATGCGGAGAAAGCGGTCGCTAAGGATTCCGCCACGGACGCGGGGTCCGAGATTGCGGTCCCATTCTCCTGGAGAACGGGAGGGGGGTCCTGCGAGAACTTGCCCCGAATCCTTTTGACTCGCTTCCACACCTCAGCTAAAGGGGTCTTCTCGTTAAGTGAAGACACGTATGCCCGCCAAGAAGAGCGGCGGGCGTGCTTCGAAATATACCGGAAACTAGCCCTAGCCCGACGAAATTCAGCGACAGTGAAATCGTTCGGGCGGCGCTTATAGCGCATGCAGGCATAACGCTTCTGTTTGAGGGACGTCTCACACTCGGCCGACCACCATGGGAGTGGTCGGCGTGCAAAACGGCCAGACGTCCTAGGAATAATAGTCAGGCCCACGGCGATGAGGTTGCCGGAGAAGAACTCAACGGCCTCATCTACCGACCTAAACTCCTCGACTGAGATAGAGAATTCAGTCATTTCCTGAAATGCAGGCCACCGCGCCCGCGCCAAGCACCACCGAGGTGGTCTCTCAGGCGGCAGTTGCCCTGAAAATGATATTTGAATGGGAAAGTGATCACTACCATGGAGGTCATCGACCACCCCCCAATCAAAATCAGGCTGTGCATTTTTTTTTTTTTTTTTTTTTATAGAGCCCATCTGGCAACTACCCACTTGGGCATAAGTCGCCGAAAAACACGACAGCCTAGAATTAGGCTACTTTAAAGTTAAAATATGAAAACTTAACAATCAATATAAATAGGAAAAACTTAACAATCGAAGCAATCTCCGGCAGCGGGGGGAGGTCCCCCTCACCCCGGTGCAGGAGAGTGCAACCTAAAACAAAACAATAACAAAAAAAAAGGAACCTTAAATAAAGGGGAGAAGGCCGGCCTCCCCCAAAAAGTCAATAAGTCCACCAGTCATGGTGCATGCACTCGTCCCGAGTACAAGGGACAGGCGGTAGCGACCCCGCCAATCCCGGTACCGAGACAGGTATAGTGCGCGAAGATCACCCAGACTGGGACATTCGACAAGAATATGCCGAACAGTCTGGGGGACGACGCAGTCGTTGCAATAGGGCACATGCGAGCGCTCAACCAAGTAACGATGCGTCACACGAGTGTGTCCGATTCGAAGACGACAGAAAGCAACCTGAAGCCGCCGCGGCATTGGGGGATAGGTCCATGGGAACAGTCGCGGCGCAATGGCACGCAACTTTAAGTTCCCCTCGACCGTCTCCCATCTTCTTTGCCAAGCAGTCCGAAGAGCTGCCCGTATTCCTGCCATGTAGTCAGTGTGAGGAAGAGCGAAACGCTGGTCCGGTCGCAGAGTCCTCGCGGACTCTTTCGCGCCCTCATCGGCGCGCTCATTCCCCGCAATTCCTACATGTCCAGGAACCCAGCAGAAGATAATCTCGACATCTGCCCGGCTCGCCAAAACCGTGGCGTCACGGATTTCGCGAACCAGGGGATGCGGAGATTCCAATGCCCCGAGAGCACTCAGGGCGCTTTGTGAGTCGCTATAAATCACAATCCGGTCTCCGAACCGGGCACGTCGCGTAATCTCCCGTACCGAGTGGTGTATTGCCACCAGCTCGGCCGTGAAGACAGACGCAGCGCCTGGTAGAGCCCCGCTGACTTCAAACAGAGGGGATACGGCGTGGAAGCCGACCCCCTCTTGGGACTTGGAGCCATCCGTATACACTGGCACGGTACCAGCGTGACACGATGTGTGCTCCAAAAAGGTCGAACGCAATACTCCCGGCGCAGTACAAGCTTTGGGAGCAGAGGCGTGGCGACAAATAGCCAAATGTGGTACCCTCCAGGGTGGCGTCCTGGGCAGAACCAGGGGCGCCACCGGCCCGAGAGCTATATCTACCTCTCGAAGGAGTTTCCTGGCCCTAAACCCAAAGGGCTTAGGGTATGACTGGCGTCTCTCGGCGGCATAGGCACCATCGAGATCAGCTGCGGATGCAGTGAGAGCTGTTGGCGACTGAGGGAGGCGCCGGGCTCGCGCGTACAGGCGAGTGATGCACTGCACGCGGCGCAGAGCGAGTGGCATCTCCCCAGCATCGACCAACAGGCTCTCAATGGGGGAAGTGCGGAAGGCACTGGTCGCAAGGCGAAGGCCGGTGTGGTGGATCGAATCCACCTTCCGCAATAAACGCTCGGCTGCGGATGCATAAAACTCGCATCCGTAGTCGAGCTTCGAGCGAACAAAGGATCGATAAAAAAGTAAGGCGGTAGCCCTATCAGCGCCCCAAGCGCTGAACGTCACGGAACGGAGAATGTCCATGGCGCGGGTACAAGAGACCCTAAGGCTGCGAATGTGAGCCTCCCAGGTGAGGCGTCGGTCGAATACAAGACCAAGGAAACGGTGCGACTCAACCACATCCAGGCGCACCCCATTAAGAAACAAATCTGGGTCGGGGTGAAGCCGTGGGTGGCGGCAGAAGTGCACCACCTTAGTCTTGGCCAAAGAAAACCGAAACCTGTGCGCTTCGGCATAGCGAGAGACGCGGTTCAATGCCTGTTGGAGTCGGCGCTCCAGAGTTGGCATCTGGGCCGCGCCAAAAGAGATCGAAAGGTCGTCCACGTAGAGCGTAGCGAGAACATCTTCCGGCAGCACAGAGGTGATGCCGTTGATGCTCAGGGCAAAGAGTGTGACACTGAGGACACTTCCCTGCGGGACACCCTCTTCCTGCTCCTTTGGGCCGGAGAGGGCTCCCCCCACAAGTTCGCGGAATCGACGATCTCGCAAAAATTCAGATATAAACATTGGGAGGCGTCCCCTCGCCCCCATCGTGTGGAGAGTCTCCATGATACCGTATCGCCATGCGGTATCATAGGCCTTCTCCAGATCAAAAAACACCGTGGCGTAGTGCTGTCTACGAAGGAAAGCCTCACAGACGGCATTTTCCAGGCGGAGCAGAGCATCCGACGTGGAGTGGAACTTACGGAAGCCGCACTGTGCAGAAGACAGATGGCCTCCGCTGTCCAGGAAATATGTTAATCTAACATTTACCAATTTCTCCATCAACTTGCACACGCAAGAGGTTAGAGAGATTGGGCGGAAACCGGTCGGAGTAGAGTGATCTCTCCCCGGCTTGCGAAAGGCGAGCACAGTAGCGATTCGCCAGGAGTCTGGGAGAAGACCTTCCACCCAGATCCTGTTGAACAAATCTAACAGAAAGGCCATGCCTCGCTCACCCAGGTGTCGAAGCATGGCGTACGGGACATCGTCCGGACCATGGGCGGTGTCCGCGCACGAAGCGAGAGCGGAGCGCAACTCACTCACAGTAAACTTGTCGTTGAAGGGTTCTCCGCCTCTGGAGGTAAAGTCCAGCCGGCGGCCTTCCGCGACATCACGACGTGCATTGAATGCTGGCGGAGCAGCATCACGGCTAGAGAATGCGGAAAAAGCGGTCGCTAAGGATTCCGCCACGGACGCGGGGTCCGAGATTGCGGTCCCATTCTCCTGGAGAACGGGAGGGGGGTCCTGCGAGAACTTGCCCCGAATCCTTTTGACTCGCTTCCACACCTCAGCTAAAGGGGTCTTCCCGTTAAGTGAAGACACGTATGCTCGCCAAGAAGAGCGGCGGGCGTGCTTCGAAATATACCGGAACCTAGCCCTAGCCCGACGAAATTCAGCGACAGTGAAATCGTTCGGGCGGCGCTAATAGCGCATGTAGGCATAACGCTTCTGTTTGAGGGCCGTCTCACACTCGGCCGACCACCATGGGAGTGGTCGGCGTGCAAAACGGCCAGACGTCCTAGGAATATTAGTCAGGCCCACGGCGATGAGGTTGCCGGAGAAGAACTCAACGGCATCATCTACCGACCTAAACTCCTCGACTGAGATAGAGAATTCAGTCATTTCCTGAAATGCAGGCCACCGCGCCCGCGCCAAGCACCACCGAGGTGGTCTCTCAGGCGGCAGTTGCCCTGAAAATGATATTTGAATGGGAAAGTGATCACTACCATGGAGGTCATCGACCACCCCCCAATCAAAATCAGGCTGTGCATCCGAAGAGCACAAAGATAGGTCAAGGCAAGAAAATGAAGCGGTTCTCGGACAGTGATGCATAAACTCATCCACGTTTAGGACACCCATCTCAAGCTCTTCGATCAGATCGGCAAGGACTTGTCCCCTGGGATTTATGGAGTAATCTCCCCAGAGAGGATGCCTGCCGTTCAGATCTCCAAGCAAGAGATAGGGCCTCGGCAACCGTGCAACGACGCGGCGGAAGTCCCCCGCGTCGAAGTCAGCTGACGGTGGAATGTACGCAGAAATGATAGTATACCTCCTATCCAGGTGCAGCTGCACAGCCACTGCCTGAAAGGAGGTATCTAAAGAGAAAGGAAGAACGGAGACATCATGCCGGGTGTAAACCGCGCATCCCCCAGCCCGGCCATCCCGCGGTGGTCGGGTCGCAAGACCCTTATATCCCGGGAGGGCAGGCAGGGGGCACGCGCCTAGCATGGTCTCCTGCAAAAAAATAGCTAACGGGGAACGGGACGAGGCGAGCCTCCGCAGCTACTCCCAGTTGGCCCGGAGTCCACGGCAATTCCATTGAAGGAATATGCCCTCCAGGCCTAGCTCGGAGGAGACGCGGGAGCCCTCCTCGAATTGAAGACCCTCACGGGAATGGCCGTACGCTTCCCGGAGGCAGAACCCCGGGCGCTGTTGGCCGGACAAAGCGCTGGAGGCGCTGTCTCCTTCGAGGACTTATTGGGGGAGGTTGGGCTCGCCATGCAAGTCTTTTCCTCCCTCCGCCTCAAAACCTTAGGCGGGCGCTGCGGCTTCGGAGGCGGGGGGCCCTCTTTTCGAGGAACCACCCGCTCCACCTCGGGGCGTGGGCGAAGGAGCCGAAGCTCCTTTGTTGCTGTCCTCCTTTCGGGGGACAGCTTTAGGAACCCCCGAAGATGGCCTAGCGACCATCTTCAGGGGTGTTGCCTCCTGTGAGTCTAACGACTCTGTGGAGGCGCGTGGCCGTTTCGCCTTGCGGGAAACGGTCACGCTGGGGGAAGAGGGGGGAGCCCTGGTTTTAGCCGGGGCTGGGTATGAACCCTTTTTGCCGCCAGCTTTACCAGGGGAGCGCCCGGGTTGGGTAGAGCCCGCAGAAGGGCTCCGAATGGGCGCGGAAACAACCGTGCTCGTTGGCCTGGATGGGCCAGGAGCAGAGGGTGCCTTTCGAACTACTGAGGCATATGACGTCCCAGGCAGAGCTGGGCGCGCCAGGACCAAGTCCTAAGCCTCGCGGAATGAGAGTCTATCCTGGGCCTGAACGGCCAGGATTTCTTTCTCCAGGAGATATGCACCACATTGCTTCGAAGAAGCAGGGTGCGGCTCTCCGCAATTGACACACTTGGCCACACACGATTTGGACTTATCGTGTGCGACCTTGGAGCAATTTACACAGACTTCGGGTGACCCCGACTTTGCACGTCTACATGAGCGATTCGTATGGCCGAAGCGGTGACAGTAATAGCACCACCGCGGCAGTGGCACGAATACCTTCACACGGTAGCGGTACCAACCAGCACGCACCGACTCAGGGAGCTTGTCACAGTCGAACGTGACGAAGAGTGTAGGGGTGGGTCTCGAAGCCCCTCCCTGTTTTCTCATCACACGTTCGACCTTGACCGCCCCATGGTCGGCCAGCTCTAGGGTGCTGTCTTCAATGGAGTAGTCAACGAGTTCCCTCGCATAAACTACTCCTTTCACAAAATTTATGGTAGAGTACGGCGTCACACTCACCGGGGTGCCATGAAGTGTCCGAAGAGCACTTATCTTGGCCGCCTCGGCGGGATTCGCCGCATTCGCCAGAAGGCTCCCGTCCGAGAAACGGGTCACCTTCGGCTCTCTACCAATTGCACTAGCTAATCCTCTCCTCTGATGGATCATGTTGCCCTTGGACAACATGGTGCCATCAGTGGAGAGAATAACGAGGAAGCGTTTGAAGCCAGCGGGCTCGAAAACGCCAGGTAACCTCTAAATGAGGGGCCCCGATGTCATCGAGGCTCCGCCCTGTGCACTTTTGGTGTTAGTCTTGGTCAGGGGCTCTGCACACGAGGGGGTAGAGGGGCCGGATGTGCCGATCTTGGCTTGGTCGCCTACCAAAGTGGTAGCAGACCCATCCGTCCCCGCAGCCCCCGTGGATGGAGAGGAGCCCCGAGTCTCTTTCTTCTTTTTAGTCTTTTTCTTTTTTGGAGAGGAGGGCGGGGAATGAACCCGCTTTTCCCCTCCGCCAGCAGAAGCCCCCAGGCCAGATGGACCGGCCTCAGCCAGGTCCCTCTCCGAAATGGAGAAGGTCCTGGTTGTCGTAGGGGCACCTGTTGGAGGAGATCCCTCCCCTCCTTTTACTGCCTCGGAGCCCTCAGCCATTTGAGGAGGACCTTGCATAGGGGTGGATTCGGGTTCGGTGCTTGCCGCCGAGCCCGAATTCCCCCCCATGGAAGGCCCTACCGTCTGAGGCTGGGTCTCCTCAAGGACCATGTCTATCATAGGAGGGGCCTCCAGTTGGCCATCCCCTCCCAGGACATCGCAGGTCCCCTTGGCAGTGTCGCCAGTCTTGTGTGTGGAGGCACAGGCCTTGACCCCAGCAAGGTTTAAAATTCTTGCCAGCAGGTCTTTTGAGGGAAGCGACCGAAGGGGCCTGGCTTCCCTCTCCCCCCTAAGGGGGTTTGCCCTACCGAGCCGCTTTGATGGGGAGCGACTGGCTAAGGGCTGCCTGCTGGCTTTCTTGGCAGTCCCCTTGGAAAGAAAAGAGGGGACTGCCACTGGGAAAAGGGAGGTGCCTGAAAGCACCTCCAGAGAAGGGGGTGAGGGGGAGACCCCTGCACCCGTAGGCGAAGGAGAGGAGTAAGCCTCCTCTCCGGTTAGAGAAATATGGAGGGTCCCCTGTGCAAGCACAGGGGGGCGGACCTCCATTTTTTCGGTGGAGCTGCCCGAGGGTGGCTCCGTCGATGAGCAAGGGAGAGTTAAAGGGGTTTGAGGTTTTATTAATTCATCCATGGGCATGGTGACCCTATTTTTGCCACGGGACGAATAGCTCATCACCTCTTGCAGTTGCCCGCACTGCAAGAGGTGCTTACAGGCCTGGCAGAGCCAGGCGCCGCCATTTCGGACCATCCCTCCCGCCTGGTGGCCTGGCAGTCAATCGGCATGGCAGGTCCACCTTAGACACGGAGTAAAAAAATATAGGTTGTGAAGAGGAGAGGAAAAGGGATGTGTGGAAGGTATGGGTGGGGATGAAGCAGGTTGTTAAAAACCAGCCACCCCAGACCGGAGCTCAGGGGTTAGGGAACATTGTCCCCCACCCCCTCAGCCCCGATGCGGGACGGTTGGCTGAAAGGAAGGTCAGCATCTACCCTGTGAAATTAGAGGCTGACCAGAGAAAGTTGTGGGAGAGGTTGTGTGAAAAGAGAGGAAACAAGTGTTTTGAAGGAAGGAAGAGAGGCTAAGCTGGGGCCGGACGGAGTGCTGAATCCCGTCAGTACGGCGGCCAGGATGGCAAATCGCCGCGCCTCTTACGGGGTGCATTACAACAGCATCAGAATCAGCCCTAATGGCCTACCTAGCTTAGTATCATCAGCAAATTTACACAGGTCACTACTTATACCTATGTCAAGATCATCAATATAAATTAAGAATAGCAAGGGACCCAAAACAGATCCTTGCGGAACTCCACTGCTAACACACCCCCACTCAGATTTAACTCCATCTATACTAACTCTTTGCTGTCTGTCACCAAGCCATGACTGAATCCACCTAAATATACTGCCATCGATCCTGTGTGCTTTAACTTTGCTCAGAAGCCGTAAGTGTGGCACTCGATCAAAAGCCTTACTAAAGTCCAAGTATAAAATATCATAGTTTTCATCATTATCTGCTGCTTCATACACCTTACTATAAAAAGACAGCAAATTAGTCAGACAGGATTTACCCTTACTAAAGGCATGCTGTGATTCTTTTATCAACTTATGCTTATCCAAGTGATCTCTAATATTCCTTGCTATAATAGATTCCATCATTTTCCCTACCACTGATGTCAAACTTACTGGTCTGTAATTAGACATATTTGTTTTATCCCCTTTCTTAAATATAGGTATCACATTGGCTTTCTTCCATGCCACTGGCACAATGCCACTCTCCAATGACTTTCTAAAGATGCATGCTAGGGGCTCACTTAACACATCCTTACATTCTTTCAAAATTCTAGGAAAGATCTCATCAGGACCAGGTGCTTTACTACTTTTGATTTTATCAATTTCCTTTGTGATCAAGATATCCTTTAATTTCTCTTCATCATTACCCCGAAATATCATTGACACCTCGGATATATTTAGAGTATCCTCCTGTGTAAATACTGAGAGAAAAAAGTCCTTTAGCATTCCAGCCATTGAGTCCCTATCACTCACTAATTCTCCATTGGAATCTATAAGTGGGCCTATTTTATCTCTAACCTTAGTTTTGTATAATTGATAAAAACTTTTAGGATCTTCCTGTGTAAATACTGAGAGAAAAAAGTCATTTAGCATTCCAGCCATTGAGTCCCTATCACTCACTAATTCTCCATTGGAATCTATAAGTTGGCCTATTTTATCTCTAACCTTAGTTTTGTATAATTGATAAAAACTTTTAGGATCTTCCTTTGACCTATTTGCCACTTTAATTTCATAATTTCTCCTTGCAACTCTAATTAACTTTTTAACATCTCTTGCTAGTTCATTATATCTCTGCCTTAAGTGATCCTCTCCATTTTTTATTTTCCTATAAATGCCCTTTTTAATGCTAATATAATGCTTAATTTTATCTGTCATCCATTTTGGGTCATTATTTTTAGTCCTAATCTCCCTATATGGAATGTTAATCATCTGACCTGTAATTAATTGCTCAATTATTCTTTCATACTCCTCTTCAATTGTAATCTCTTCCTCCTGGTGATTATTGTCTCCACTAACTGATATCAATGAATCTATTCCTGATTTGATTTCATTGCCTGGTTTCTGACAACTGCCTCCAGGTAAGTCCTTAGCCCATTATAATTTGCTCTTGTAAAGTGAGGAATTTTAACATTGTTCATGCTACTATCAATACCATTCCATTTCATCTTGAATCTAATTTCACAATGGTCACTATTACCCAAATTTCCTCCAATCTCAGTATCCTTAATAACTTCTTCCCTATTTGTCAGAACTAAATCCAGTATATTATTACCTCTAGTGGGTTCATTAATAATCTGCCTCAGAAAATTATCTTGGACAACATTCAAAAATTCCTCAGCCTCCTGATCACCCACAAGAGCTTCCCAGTCTATATTTCTGTAATTAAAATCGCCCATTATACACACATGCTTACTTCTACATGCCCGTTCTATCTCCTGCCACAGAAGATTTGAAGCTTCCTTACTAAGATTTGGTGGTCTGTATAATAATCCTATGACAAGCTTGTTTTTACCTTCCTTTACATTTAGCCCTAATGACTCTGTGTTATCATCTAATTTAATTGTACTGTTTACACAACACTGGAGATTATCTTTAATATAAATAATAACCCCTCCTCCTCTCTTCCTATTCCTATCTGTATGGAACATGTTAAAGCCCTCAATCTCAACCTCAGGTTTAAAGTGATTACCTGCCAAATCAAGCCATGACTCTGTTATCGCAATTATATAAAAATTCCCTTCACTCGCTAACGCTCTTAAGAGATCTATCTTATTCCTTATACTCCGACCATTTGTGTAGTATATTTTTAAGTGTTTTTTATTATTCCCATCTTCATTGCATCGTGTTTTTTTATTCCTAGTTATCTTCTCATTCACTTGTGCATTAGTCCCCCTATAACGCATCAGTATGCCCTCCCCCCTAGCTATTCCTCTATCTCTGCATCCCTTCCATTTCCTACACCTGCCCTCTATTCCTGTTATTCCCTTACCTCTAACTGCTTCTAGTTTCCCATCTGTAAGGACCTAATCACACTATCCAGCTCCCCCCATAGAACCTCAACACCTGCCCGACTAAGATGGAGCCCATCCATCGCATACAACCTCCTATTCCTGTAAAACCCACCGCAGACATCTACAAACACCAATCCTAACTCTCACACAGTCCTTTCACAAATTCATTAAAACCAATTGCACGCAACAACCATTCTACCCCCACATCCAATCTCGGAAGCACACCAGAAACAACACCTTTTACCCTAATTTTACTCAACCTTTCAACTAACCTTTTATACTGCTCATGTAACTCACATGTACCCACCTTCTTTACATCATTCACTCCCACATGCGTAATCACAACTGCATCCCTCTCACACCCAGATTTTTTTTTTTTTTTTTTTTATAAGAGCTCATCTGGCGACTGCCTACTTGGGCATTAGTCGCCGTATTAAAACTGGCCTAGTTCTAGGCTACTTTAAAATGAAATTAAAGAGAGAATAAAAAACAACACCCCAAAAGGGGGAAAGGAAGCAAGCTGGTGCGTCGGGGAGAGGTCCCCCCGGCGCAGGAGCGTGCAACTAAAGAAAAAAAAACAAGCAAAAAACAAAACAAATGCAAAAAAACAACAAAAAAAAACAAACAAACCTTGCTTAAATAATAGGGAGAAGGCCGGCCTCCCCCAAGAAGTCAACAAGTCCACAAGTCAGTGTGCACGAATCTGTCCCAAGCACAAGGGACAGGCGGTAGCGACCCCGCCCATCCCGGTACTGGGACAGGTATCGTGCGCGAAGATCACCCAGACTGGGACATTCGACAAGAATGTGCCGAACAGTCTGGGGGACGACGCAGTCGTTGCAATAGGGCGCAGGCGAGCGCTCCATCAGATAGCGATGCGTCACACGAGTGTGTCCGATTCGGAGACGACAGAAAGCAACCTGAAGCCGCCGCGGCATTGGGGGATAGGTCCATGGGAACAGTCGCGGCGCAATGGCACGCAACTTTAAGTTCCCTTCGACCGTCTCCCATCTTCTTTGCCAAGCAGTCCGAAGAGCTGCCCGTATTCCTGCCATGTAGTCGGTGTGAGGAAGAGCGAAACGCTGGTCCGGTCGCAGAGTCCTCGCGGACTCTTTGGCGCCCTCATCGGCGCGCTCATTCCCCGCAATTCCTACATGTCCAGGAACCCAGCAGAAGATAATCTCGACATCTGCCCGGCTCGCCAAAACCGTGGCGTCACGGATATCGCGAACCAGGGGATGCGGAGATTCCAATGCCCCGAGAGCACTCAGGGCGCTTTGTGAGTCGCTATAGATCACAATCCGGTCTCCGAACCGGGCACGTCGCGTAATCTCCCGTACCGAGTGGTGTATTGCCACCAGCTCGGCCGTGAAGACAGACGCAGCGCCTGGTAGAGCCCCGCTGACTTCAAACAGAGGGGATACGGCGTGGAAGCCGACCCCCTCTTGGGACTTGGAGCCATCCGTATACACTGGCACGGTACCAGCGTGACACGATGTGTGCTCCAAAAAGGTCGAACGCAATACTCCCGGCGCAGTACAAGCTTTGGGAGCAGAGGCGTGGCGACAAATAGCCAAATGTGGTACCCTCCAGGGTGGCGTCCTGGGCAGAACTAGGGGCGCCACCGGCCCGAGAGCTATATCTACCTCTCGAAGGAGTTTCCTGGCCCTAAACCCAAAGGGCTTAGGGTATGACTGGCGTCTCTCGGCGGCATAGGCACCATCGAGATCAGCTGCGGATGCAGTGAGAGCTGTTGGCGCCTAAGGGAGGCGCCGGGCTCGCGCGTACAGGCGAGTGATGCACTGCACGCGGCGCAGAGCGAGTGGCATCTCCCCAGCATCGACCAACAGGCTCTCAATGGGGGAAGTGCGGAAGGCACCGGTCGCAAGGCGAAGGCCGGTGTGGTGGATCGAATCCACCTTCCGCAATAAACGCTCGGCTGCGGATGCATAAAACTCGCATCCGTAGTCGAGCTTCGAGCGAACAAAGGATCGATAAAAAAGTAAGGCGGTAGCCCTATCAGCGCCCCAAGCGCTGAACGTCACGGAACGGAGAATGTCCATGGCGCGGGTACAAGAGACCCTAAGGCTGCGAATATGAGCCTCCCAGGTGAGGCGTCGGTCGAATACAAGACCAAGGAAACGGTGCGACTCAACCACATCCAGGCGCACCCCATTAAGAAACAAATCTGGGTCAGGGTGAAGCCGTGGATGGCGGCATTTTTTTTTTTTTTTTTTTTTTTTAATTAAGGGGCTATCTGGCGACTGCCGACTAAGGCATAAGTTGCCGTAAACAAACAGCCTAATTTAGGCTACTTTAAAAAATTAAACAGAAAACAATAAAAAGGAATAACAATAACAATAACAAAGCAATAACAAAACAATTACGAAAACAACAACAACAATTAAATCACGTTAAATAAAAGGGAGAAGGCCGGCCTCCCCCAAAAAGTCAATAAGTCCACCAGTCAAAGTACACGCACTCATCCCGAGAACAAGGGACAGGCGGTAGCGACCCCGCCCATCCCGGTACCGGGACAGGTGTCGTGCGCGAAGATCACCCAGACTGGGACATTCGACAAGAATGTGCCGAACAGTCTGGGGGACGACGCAGTCGTTGCAATAGGGCGCAGGCGAGCGCTCCATCAGATAGCGATGCGTCACACGAGTGTGTCCGATTCGGAGACGACAGAAAGCAACCTGAAGCCGCCGCGGCATTGGGGGATAGGTCCATGGGAACAGTCGCGGCGCAATGGCACGCAACTTTAAGTTCCCTTCGACCGTCTCCCATCTTCTTTGCCAAGCAGTCCGAAGAGCTGCCCGTATTCCTGCCATGTAGTCGGTGTGAGGAAGAGCGAAACGCTGGTCCGGTCGCAGAGTCCTTGCGGACTCTTTGGCGCCCTCATCGGCGCGCTCATTCCCCGCAATTCCTACATGTCCAGGAACCCAGCAGAAGATAATCTCGACATCTGCCCGGCTCGCCAAAACCGTGGCGTCACGGATATCGCGAACCAGGGGATGCGGAGATTCCAATGCCCCGAGAGCACTCAGGGCGCTTTGTGAGTCGCTATAGATCACAATCCTGTCTCCGAACCGGGCACGTCGCGTAATCTCCCGTACCGAGTGGTGTATTGCCACCAGCTCGGCCGTGAAGACAGACGCAGCGCCTGGTAGAGCCCCGCTGACTTCAAACAGAGGGGATACGGCGTGGAAGCCCACCCCCTCTTGGGACTTGGAGCCATCCGTATACACTGGCACGGTACCAGCGTGACACGATGTGTGCTCCAAAAAGGTCGAACGCAATACTCCCGGCGCAGTACAAGCTTTGGGAGCAGAGGCGTGGCGACAAATAGCCAAATGTGGTACCCTCCAGGGTGGCGTCCTGGGCAGAACCAGGGGCGCCACCGGCCCGAGAGCTATATCTACTTCTCGAAGGAGTTTCCTGGCCCTAAACCCAAAGGGCTTAGGGTATGACTGGCGTCTCTCGGCGGCATAGGCACCATCGAGATCAGCTGCGGATGCAGTGAGAGCTGTTGGCGACTGAGGGAGGCGCCGGGCTCGCGCGTACAGGCGAGTGATGCACTGCACGCGGCGCAGAGCGAGTGGCATCTCCCCAGCATCGACCAACAGGCTCTCAATGGGGGAAGTGCGGAAGGCACCGGTCGCAAGGCGAAGGCCGGTGTGGTGGATCGAATCCACCTTCCGCAATAAACGCTCGGCTGCGGATGCATAAAACTCGCATCCGTAGTCGAGCTTCGAGCGAACAAAGGATCGATAAAAAAGTAAGGCGGTAGCCCTATCAGCGCCCCAAGCGCTGAACGTCACGGAACGGAGAATGTCCATGGCGCGGGTACAAGAGACCCTAAGGCTGCGAATATGAGCCTCCCAGGTGAGGCGTCGGTCGAATACAAGACCAAGGAAACGGTGCGACTCAACCACATCCAGGCGCACCCCATTAAGAAACAAATCTGGGTCGGGGTGAAGCCGTGGATGGCGGCAGAAGTGCACCACCTTAGTCTTGGCCAAAGAAAACCGAAACCTGTGCGCTTCGGCATAGTGAGAGACGCGGTTCAATGCCTGTTGGAGTCGACGCTCCAGAGTTGGCATCTGGGCCGCGCCAAAAGAGATCGAAAGGTCGTCCACGTAGAGCGTAGCGAGAACATCTTCCGGCAGCACCGAGGTGATGCCGTTGATGCTCAGGGCAAAGAGTGTGACACTGAGGACACTTCCCTGCGGGACACCCTCTTCCTGCTCCTTTGGGCCGGAGAGGGCTCCCCCCACCCGTACGCGGAATCGACGATCTCGCAAAAATTCAGATATAAAAATTGGGAGGCGTCCCCTCGCCCCCATCGTGTGGAGAGTCTCCATGATACCGTATCGCCATGCGGTATCATAGGCCTTCTCCAGATCAAAAAACACCGTGGCGTAGTGCTGTCTACGAAGGAAAGCCTCGCAGACGGCACTTTCCAGTCGAAGCAGAGCATCCGACGTGGAGTGGAACTTACGGAAGCCGCACTGTGCAGAAGACAGATGGCCTCCGCTGTCCAGGAAATAGGCTAATCTAACATTTACCAATTTCTCCATCAACTTGCACACGCAAGAGGTTAGAGAGATTGGGCGGAAACCGGTCGGAGTAGAGTGATCTCTCCCCGGCTTGCGAAAGGCGAGCACAGTAGCGATTCGCCAGGAGTCTGGGAGAAGACCTTCCACCCAGATCCTGTTGAACAAATCTAACAGAAAGGCCATGCCTCGCTCACCCAGGTGTCGAAGCATGGCGTACGGGACATCGTCCGGACCATGGGCGGTGTCCGCGCACGAAGCGAGAGCGGAACGCAACTCACTCACAGTAAACTTGTCGTTGAAGGGTTCTCCGCCTCTGGAGGTAAAGTCCAGCCGGCGGCCTTCCGCGACATCACGACGTGCATTGAATGCTGGCGGAGCAGCATCACGGCTAGAGAATGCGGAAAAAGCGGTCGCTAAGGATTCCGCCACGGACGCGGGGTCCGAGATTGCGGTCCCATTCTCCTGGAGAACGGGAGGGGGGTCCTGCGAGAACTTGCCCCGAATCCTTTTGACTCGCTTCCACACCTCAGCTAAAGGGGTCTTCCCGTTAAGTGAAGACACGTATGCCCGCCAAGAAGAGCGGCGGGCGTGCTTCGAAATATACCGGAACCTAGCCCTAGCCCGACGAAATTCAGCGACAGTGAAATCGTTCGGGCGGCGCTTATAGCGCATGTAGGCATAACGCTTCTGTTTGAGGGCCGTCTCACACTCGGCCGACCACCATGGGAGTGGTCGGCGTGCAAAACGGCCAGACGTCCTAGGAATAGTAGTCAGGCCTACGGCGATGAGGTTGCCGGAGAAGAACTCAACGGCCTCATCTACCGACCTAAACTCCTCGACTGAGATAGAGAATTCAGTCATTTCCTGAAATGCAGGCCACCGCGCCCGCGCCAAGCACCACCGAGGTGGTCTCTCAGGCGGCAGTTGCCCTGAAAATGATATTTGAATGGGAAAGTGATCACTACCATGGAGGTCATCGACCACCCCCCAATCAAAATCAGGCTGTGCATCTGAAGAGCACAAAGATAGGTCAAGGCAAGAAAATGAAGCGGTTCTCGGACAGTGATGCGTAAACTCATCCACGTTTAGGACACCCATCTCAAGCTCTTCGATCAGATCGGCAAGGACTTGTCCCCTGGGATTTATGGAGTAATCTCCCCAGAGAGGATGCCTGCCGTTCAGATCTCCAAGCAAGAGATAGGGCCTCGGCAACCGTGCCACAACGCGGCGGAAGTCCCCCGCGTCGAAGTCAGCTGACGGTGGAATGTACGCAGAAATGATAGTATACCTCCTATCCAGGTGCAGCTGCACAGCCACTGCCTGAAAGGAGGTATCTAAAGAGAAAGGAAGAACGGAGACATCATGCCGGGTGTAAACCGCGCATCCCCCAGCCCGGCCATCCCGCGGTGGTGGGGTCGCAAGACCCTTATACCCCGGGAGGGCAGGCAGCGGGCACGCGCCTAGCATGGTCTCCTGCAAAAAAAATAGCTAACGGGGAACGGGACGAGACGAGCCTCCGCAGCTCCTCCCAGTTGGCCCGGAGTCCACGGCAATTCCATTGAAGGAATATGCCCTCCAGGCCTAGCTCGGAGGAGACGCGGGGGCCCTCCTCGAATTGAAGACCCTCACGGGAATGGCCGTACGCTTCCCGGGGGCAGAACCCCGGGCGCTGTTGGCCGGACAAAGCGCTGTCACCTTCGAGGACTTATTGGGGGAGGTTGGGCTCGCCATGCGAGTCTTTTCCTCCCTCCGCCTCGAAACCTTAGGCGGGCGTTGCGGCTTGGGAGGCGGGGGGCCCTCTTTTCGAGGAACCACCGTCTCCGAGCCACTCGCTCCACCTTGGGGCGTGGGCGAAGGGGCCGAAGCTCCTTTGTTGCTGTCCTCCTTTCGGGGAACAGCTTTAGGAACCCCGGAAGATGGCCTAGCGACCATCTTCAGGGGTGTTGCCTCCTGTGAGTCTAACGACTCTGTGGAGGCGCGTGGCCGTTTCGCCTTACGGGAAACGGTCACGCTGGGGGAAGAGGGGGGAGCCCTGGTATTAGCCGGGGCTGGGTGTGAACCCTTTTTGCCGCCAGCTCTACCAGGGGAGCGCCCGGGTGTAGTAGAGCCCGCAGAAGGGCTCCGAATGGGCGCGGAAACAACCGTGCTCGTTGGCCTGGATGGGCCAGGAGCAGAGGGTGCTTTTCTAACTATTGAGGCATATGACGTCCCAGGCAGAGCCGGGCGCGCCAGGACCAAGTCCTTAGCCTCGCGGAATGAGAGTCGATCCTGGGCCTGAATGGCCAGGATTTCTTTCTCAAGGAGATATGCACCACATTGCTTCGAAGAAGCAGGGTGCGGCTCTCCGCAATTGACACACTTGGCCACACACGATTTGGACTTATCGTGTGCGACCTTGGAGCAATTTACACAGACTTCGGGTGACCCCGATTTTGCACGTCTACATGATCGATTCGTGTGGCCGAAGCGGTGACAGTAATAGCACCGCCGCGGCAGTGGCACGAATGCCTTCACGCGGTAGCGGTACCAACCGGCACGCACCGACTCAGGGAGCTTGTCACAGTCGAACGTGACGAAGAGTGTAGGGGTGGGTCTCGAGGCTCCTCCCTGTTTTCTCATCACACGTTCGACCTTGACCGCCCCATGGTCGGCCAGCTCTAGGGTGATGTCTTCTATGGAGTAGTCAACGAGTTCCCTCGCATAAACTACTCCTTTTACAAAGTTCATGGTAGAGTGCGGCGTCACACTCACCGGGGTGCCATGAAGTGTCCGAAGAGCACTTATCTTGGCCGCCTCGGCGGGATTCGCCGCATTCGCCAGAAGGCTCCCGTCCGAGAAACGGGTTACCTTCGGCTCTCTACCAATTGCACTAGCTAATCCTCTCCTCTGATGGATCATGTTGCCCTTGGACAACATGGTGCCATCAGTGGAGCGAATAACGAGGAAGCGTTTGAAGCCAGCGGGCTCGAAAACGCCAGGTAACCTCTGAATGAGGGGCCCCGATGTCATCGAGGCTCCGCCCTGTGCACTCTTGGTCTTAGTCAGGGGCTCCGCACACGAGAGGGTAGAGGGGCCGGATGTGCCGATCTTGGCTTGGTCGCCTACCAAAGTGGCAGCAGACCCATCCGTCCCCGCAGCCCCCGCGGATGGATAGGAGCCCCGAGTCTTTTTCGTCTTTCTTGTCTTTTTCTTCTTTTTAGGAGAGGAGGGCGGGGAATGAACCCGCTTTTCACCCCCGCCGGTAGAAGCCCCCAGGCCAGATGGACCGGCCTCAGCCAGGTCCTTCTCTGAAATGGAGAAGGTCCCGGTGGGCGCAGGGGATTCATCCGGAGGAGATCCCTCCCCTCCTTGTCCTGCCTGAGAAACCACAGCCGTTTGATGAGGACCTTGCATAGGGGCGGATTCGGGTTCGGTGCTTGGCGCCAAGCCCGGATTCCCCCCCATGGAAGGCCCTACCTTCTGAGGCTGGTTTTCCTCAAGGACCATGTCTATCACAGGAGGGGCCTCCAATTGGCCATCCCCTCCCAGGACATCGCAGGTCCCCTTGGCAGCGTCATAAGTCTTTAGTGGGGAGGCACAGGCCTTGACCCCGGCAAGGTTTAATATTTTTGCCAGCAGGTCTTTTGAGGGAAGCGACCGAAGGGGCCTGGCTTCCCTCTCCCCCCTAAGGGGGTTTGCCCTACCGAGCCGCTTTGATGTGGAGCGGCTGGCTAAGGGTGGCCTGCTGGCTTTCTTGGCAGTCCCCTTAGAAAGCATAGGAGGGACTGCCGCTGGAGATAGGGAGGTGCCCGAAAGCACCTCCAGAGAAGGGGGTGAGGGGGAGTCCCCTACACCCGTAGGCGTAGGAGAGGAGTAAGCCTCCTCTCCGGTTAAAGAGGTATGGAGGGTCCCCTGCGCAAGCACAGGGGGGGGGACCTCCATCTTTTCTGTGGAGCTGCACGAGGGCGGCTCCGTTGTTGTTATAGGGGGAATTAAGGGGAGATGGTTTTTTTTTTCATCATTGGGCATGGTGACCCTCTTTGTTTTACGGGACGCAATCGCTCACCACCTCTTGCAGTAGCCCGCACTGCAAGAGGTGCTTACAGGCCCGGCAGAGCCAGGCGCCGCCATTTGGGACCACCCCTCCCGCCTGGTGGCCTGGCAGTCCTTCGGCATGGCGGCTCCACCTTGAACACGGCGTAAAACGGATAGATTTTGAAGACGAGAGGAAAAGGGATGTGAGGAAGGTATGGGTGGGGATGAAGCAGGTTGTTAAAAGCCAACCACCCCAGACCGGAGCTCAGGAGTTAGGGGACACTGTCCCCTCCCCCCTCAGCCCCGATCCGGGACGATTGGCTGAGAAGAAGGTCAGCCTCTACCCTGTGAAATTAGAGGCTGACCAGAGAAAGTTGTGGGAGAGGTTGTATGAAAAGCGACGAGGTAGGATAGGAATACAGGCTATCTGAAGGAAGGAAGAGAGGCTAAGCTGGGGCCGGACGGGGCGCTGGATCCCGTCAACACGGCGGCCAGGATGGCAAATCGCCGCGACCCTTACGGGGGTGGATGGCGGCAGAAGTGCACCACCTTAGTCTTGGCCAAAGAAAACCGAAACCTGTGCGCTTCGGCATAGCGAGAGACGCGGTTCAATGCCTGTTGGAGTCGACGCTCCAGAGTTGGCATCTGGGCCGCGCCAAAAGAGATCGAAAGGTCGTCCACGTAGAGCGTAGCGAGAACATCTTCCGGCAGCACCGAGGTGATGCCGTTGATGCTCAGGGCAAAGAGTGTGACACTGAGGACACTTCCCTGCGGGACACCCTCTTCCTGCTCCTTTGGGCCGGAGAGGGCTCCCCCCACCCGTACGCGGAATCGACGATCTCGCAAAAATTCAGATATAAAAATTGGGAGGCGTCCCCTCGCCCCCATCGTGTGGAGAGTCTCCATGATACCGTATCGCCATGCGGTATCATAGGCCTTCTCCAGATCAAAAAACACCGTGGCGTAGTGCTGTCTACGAAGGAAAGCCTCGCAGACGGCACTTTCCAGTCGGAGCAGAGCATCCGACGTGGAGTGGAACTTACGGAAGCCGCACTGTGCAGAAGACAGATGGCCTCCGCTGTCCAGGAAATAGGCTAATCTAACATTTACCAATTTCTCCATCATTTTTTTTTTTTTAATTAAGGGGCTATCTGGCGACTGCCGACTAAGGCATAAGTTGCCGTAAACAAACAGCCTAATTTAGGCTACTTTAAAAAATTAAACAGAAAACAATAAAAAGGAATAACAATAACAATAACAAAGCAATAACAAAACAATTACAAAACCAACAACAACAATTAAATCACGTTAAATAAAAGGGAGAAGGCCGGCCTCCCCCAAAAAGTCAATAAGTCCACCAGTCAAAGTACACGCACTCATCCCGAGAACAAGGGACAGGCGGTAGCGACCCCGCCCATCCCGGTACCGGGACAGGTGTCGTGCGCGAAGATCACCCAGACTGGGACATTCGACAAGAATGTGCCGAACAGTCTGGGGGACGACGCAGTCGTTGCAATAGGGCGCAGGCGAGCGCTCCATCAGATAGCGATGCGTCACACGAGTGTGTCCGATTCGGAGACGACATAAAGCAACCTGAAGCCGCCGCGGCATTGGGGGATAGGTCCATGGGAACAGTCGCGGCGCAATGGCACGCAACTTTAAGTTCCCTTCGACCGTCTCCCATCTTCTTTGCCAAGCAGTCCGAAGAGCTGCCCGTATTCCTGCCATGTAGTCGGTGTGAGGAAGAGCGAAACGCTGGTCCGGTCGCAGAGTCCTCGCGGACTCTTTGGCGCCCTCATCGGCGCGCTCATTCCCCGCAATTCCTACATGTCCAGGAACCCAGCAGAAGATAATCTCGACATCTGCCCGGCTCGCCAAAACCGTGGCGTCACGGATATCGCGAACCAGGGGATGCGGAGATTCCAATGCCCCGAGAGCACTCAGGGCGCTTTGTGAGTCGCTATAGATCACAATCCGGTCTCCGAACCGGGCACGTCGCGTAATCTCCCGTACCGAGTGGTGTATTGCCACCAGCTCGGCCGTGAAGACAGACGCAGCGCCTGGTAGAGCCCCGCTGACTTCAAACAGAGGGGATACGGCGTGGAAGCCGACCCCCTCTTGGGACTTGGAGCCATCCGTATACACTGGCACGGTACCAGCGTGACACGATGTGTGCTCCAAAAAGGTCGAACGCAATACTCCCGGCGCAGTACAAGCTTTGGGGGCAGAGGCGTGGCGACAAATAGCCAAATGTGGTACCCTCCAGGGTGGCGTCCTGGGCAGAACCAGGGGCGCCACCGACACGAGAGCTATATCTACTTCTCGAAGGAGTTTCCTGGCCCTAAACCCAAAGGGCTTAGGGTATGACTGGCGTCTCTCGGCGGCATAGGCACCATCGAGATCAGCTGCGGATGCAGTGAGAGCTGTTGGCGACTGAGGGAGGCGCCGGGCTCGCGCGTACAGGCGAGTGATGCACTGCACGCGGCGCAGAGCGAGTGGCATCTCCCCAGCATCGACCAACAGGCTCTCAATGGGGGAAGTGCGGAAGGCACCGGTCGCAAGGCGAAGGCCGGTGTGGTGGATCGAATCCACCTTCCGCAATAAACGCTCGGCTGCGGATGCATAAAACTCGCATCCGTAGTCGAGCTTCGAGCGAACAAAGGATCGATAAAAAAGTAAGGCGGTAGCCCTATCAGCGCCCCAAGCGCTGAACGTCACGGAACGGAGAATGTCCATGGCGCGGGTACAAGAGACCCTAAGGCTGCGAATATGAGCCTCCCAGGTGAGGCGTCGGTCGAATACAAGACCAAGGAAACGGTGCGACTCAACCACATCCAGGCGCACCCCATTAAGAAACAAATCTGGGTCGGGGTGAAGCCGTGGATGGCGGCAGAAGTGCACCACCTTAGTCTTGGCCAAAGAAAACCGAAACCTGTGCGCTTCGGCATAGCGAGAGACGCGGTTCAATGCCTGTTGGAGTCGACGCTCCAGAGTTGGCATCTGGGCCGCGCCAAAAGAGATCGAAAGGTCGTCCACGTAGAGCGTAGCGAGAACATCTTCCGGCAGCACCGAGGTGATGCCGTTGATGCTCAGGGCAAAGAGTGTGACACTGAGGACACTTCCCTGTGGGACACCCTCTTCCTGCTCCTTTGGGCCGGAGAGGGCTCCCCCCACCCGTACGCGGAATCGACGATCTCGCAAAAATTCAGATATAAGAATTGGGAGGCGTCCCCTCGCCCCCATCGTGTGGAGAGTCTCCATGATACCGTATCGCCATGCGGTATCATAGGCCTTCTCCAGATCAAAAAACACCGTGGCGTAGTGCTGTCTACGAAGGAAAGCCTCGCAGACGGCACTTTCCAGTCGGAGCAGAGCATCCGACGTGGAGTGGAACTTACGGAAGCCGCACTGTGCAGAAGACAGATGGCCTCCGCTGTCCAGGAAATAGGCTAATCTAACATTTACCAATTTCTCCATCATTTTTTTTTTTTTAATTAAGGGGCTATCTGGCGACTGCCGACTAAGGCATAAGTTGCCGTAAACAAACAGCCTAATTTAGGCTACTTTAAAAAATTAAACAGAAAACAATAAAAAGGAATAACAATAACAATAACAAAGCAATAACAAAACAATTACAAAACCAACAACAACAATTAAATCACGTTAAATAAAAGGGAGAAGGCCGGCCTCCCCCAAAAAGTCAATAAGTCCACCAGTCAAAGTACACGCACTCATCCCGAGAACAAGGGACAGGCGGTAGCGACCCCGCCCATCCCGGTACCGGGACAGGTGTCGTGCGCGAAGATCACCCAGACTGGGACATTCGACAAGAATGTGCCGAACAGTCTGGGGGACGACGCAGTCGTTGCAATAGGGCGCAGGCGAGCGCTCCATCAGATAGCGATGCGTCACACGAGTGTGTCCGATTCGGAGACGACAGAAAGCAACCTGAAGCCGCCGCGGCATTGGGGGATAGGTCCATGGGAACAGTCGCGGCGCAATGGCACGCAACTTTAAGTTCCCTTCGACCGTCTCCCATCTTCTTTGCCAAGCAGTCCGAAGAGCTGCCCGTATTCCTGCCATGTAGTCGGTGTGAGGAAGAGCGAAACGCTGGTCCGGTCGCAGAGTCCTCGCGGACTCTTTGGCGCCCTCATCGGCGCGCTCATTCCCCGCAATTCCTACATGTCCAGGAACCCAGCAGAAGATAATCTCGACATCTGCCCGGCTCGCCAAAACCGTGGCGTCACGGATATCGCGAACCAGGGGATGCGGAGATTCCAATGCCCCGAGAGCACTCAGGGCGCTTTGTGAGTCGCTATAGATCACAATCCGGTCTCCGAACCGGGCACGTCGCGTAATCTCCCGTACCGAGTGGTGTATTGCCACCAGCTCGGCCGTGAAGACAGACGCAGCGCCTGGTAGAGCCCCGCTGACTTCAAACAGAGGGGATACGGCGTGGAAGCCGACCCCCTCTTGGGACTTGGAGCCATCCGTATACACTGGCACGGTACCAGCGTGACACGATGTGTGCTCCAAAAAGGTCGAACGCAATACTCCCGGCGCAGTACAAGCTTTGGGAGCAGAGGCGTGGCGACAAATAGCCAAATGTGGTACCCTCCAGGGTGGCGTCCTGGGCAGAACCAGGGGCGCCACCGACCCGAGAGCTATATCTACTTCTCGAAGGAGTTTCCTGGCCCTAAACCCAAAGGGCTTAGGGTATGACTGGCGTCTCTCGGCGGCATAGGCACCATCGAGATCAGCTGCGGATGCAGTGAGAGCTGTTGGCGACTGAGGGAGGCGCCGGGCTCGCGCGTACAGGCGAGTGATGCACTGCACGCGGCGCAGAGCGAGTGGCATCTCCCCAGCATCGACCAACAGGCTCTCAATGGGGGAAGTGCGGAAGGCACCGGTCGCAAGGCGAAGGCCGGTGTGGTGGATCGAATCCACCTTCCGCAATAAACGCTCGGCTGCGGATGCATAAAACTCGCATCCGTAGTCGAGCTTCGAGCGAACAAAGGATCGATAAAAAAGTAAGGCGGTAGCCCTATCAGCGCCCCAAGCGCTGAACGTCACGGAACGGAGAATGTCCATGGCGCGGGTACAAGAGACCCTAAGGCTGCGAATATGAGCCTCCCAGGTGAGGCGTCGGTCGAATACAAGACCAAGGAAACGGTGCGACTCAACCACATCCAGGCGCACCCCATTAAGAAACAAATCTGGGTCGGGGTGAAGCCGTGGATGGCGGCAGAAGTGCACCACCTTAGTCTTGGCCAAAGAAAACCGAAACCTGTGCGCTTCGGCATAGCGAGAGACGCGGTTCAATGCCTGTTGGAGTCGACGCTCCAGAGTTGGCATCTGGGCCGCGCCAAAAGAGATCGAAAGGTCGTCCACGTAGAGCGTAGCGAGAACATCTTCCGGCAGCACCGAGGTGATGCCGTTGATGCTCAGGGCAAAGAGTGTGACACTGAGGACACTTCCCTGTGGGACACCCTCTTCCTGCTCCTTTGGGCCGGAGAGGGCTCCCCCCCACCCGTACGCGGAATCGACGATCTCGCAAAAATTCAGATATAAAAATTGGGAGGCGTCCCCTCGCCCCCATCGTGTGGAGAGTCTCCATGATACCGTATCGCCATGCGGTATCATAGGCCTTCTCCAGATCAAAAAACACCGTGGCGTAGTGCTGTCTACGAAGGAAAGCCTCGCAGACGGCACTTTCCAGTCGGAGCAGAGCATCCGACGTGGAGTGGAACTTACGGAAGCCGCACTGTGCAGAAGACAGATGGCCTCCGCTGTCCAGGAAATAGGCTAATCTAACATTTACCAATCTCTCCATCAACTTGCACACGCAAGAGGTTAGAGAGATTGGGCGGAAACCGGTCGGAGTAGAGTGATCTCTCCCCGGCTTGCGAAAGGCGAGCACAGTAGCGATTCGCCAGGAGTCTGTGAGAAGACCTTCCACCCAGATCCTGTTGAACAATTTTTTTTTTTTTTTTTTATAGAGCCCATCTGGCAACTACCCACTTGGGCATAAGTCGCCGAAAAACACGACAGCCTAGAATTAGGCTACTTTAAAGTTAAAATATGAAAACTTAACAATCAATATAAATTGGAAAAACTTAACAATCGAAGCAATCTCCGGCAGCGGGGGGAGGTCCCCCTCACCCCGGTGCAGGAGAGTGCAACCTAAAACAAAACAATAACAAAAAAAGGAACCTTAAATAAAGGGGAGAAAGCCGGCCTCCCCCAAAAAGTCAATAAGTCCACCAGTCATGGTGCACGCACTCGTCCCGAGTACAAGGGACAGGCGGTAGCGACCCCGCCCATCCCGGTACCGAGACAGGTATCGTGCGCGAAGATCACCCAGACTGGGACATTCGACAAGAATATGCCGAACAGTCTGGGGGACGACGCAGTCGTTGCAATAGGGCACATGCGAGCGCTCCACCAAGTAACGATGCGTCACACGAGTGTGTCCGATTCGAAGACGACAGAAAGCAACCTGAAGCCGCCGCGGCATTGGGGGATAGGTCCATGGGAACAGTCGCGGCGCAATGGCACGCAACTTTAAGTTCCCCTCGACCGTCTCCCATCTTCTTTGCCAAGCAGTCCGAAGAGCTGCCCGTATTCCTGCCATGTAGTCGGTGTGAGGAAGAGCGAAACGCTGGTCCGGTCGCAGAGTCCTCGCGGACTCTTTGGCGCCCTCATCGGCGCGCTCATTCCCCGCAATTCCTACATGTCCAGGAACCCAGCAGAAGATAATCTCGACATCTGCCCGGCTCGCCAAAACCGTGGCGTCACGGATTTCGCGAACCAGGGGATGCGGAGATTCCAATGCCCCGAGAGCACTCAGGGCGCTTTGTGAGTCGCTATAAATCACAATCCGGTCTCCGAACCGGGCACGTCGCGTAATCTCCCGTACCGAGTGGTGTATTGCCACCAGCTCGGCCGTGAAGACAGACGCAGCGCCTGGTAGAGCCCCGCTGACTTCAAACAGAGGGGATACGGCGTGGAAGCCGACCCCCTCTTGGGACTTGGAGCCATCCGTATACACTGGCACGGTACCAGCGTGACACGATGTGTGCTCCAAAAAGGTCGAACGCAATACTCCCGGCGCAGTACAAGCTTTGGGAGCAGAGGCGTGGCGACAAATAGCCAAATGTGGTACCCTCCAGGGTGGCGTCCTGGGCAGAACCAGGGGCGCCACCGACCCGAGAGCTATATCTACTTCTCGAAGGAGTTTCCTGGCCCTAAACCCAAAGGGCTTAGGGTATGACTGGCGTCTCTCGGCGGCATAGGCACCATCGAGATCAGCTGCGGATGCAGTGAGAGCTGTTGGCGACTGGGGGAGGCGCCGGGCTCGCGCGTACAGGCGAGTGATGCACTGCACGCGGCGCAGAGCGAGTGGCATCTCCCCAGCATCGACCAACAGGCTCTCAATGGGGGAAGTGCGGAAGGCACCGGTCGCAAGGCGAAGGCCGGTGTGGTGGATCGAATCCACCTTCCGCAATAAACGCTCGGCTGCGGATGCATAAAACTCGCATCCGTAGTCGAGCTTCGAGCGAACAAAGGATCGATAAAAAAGTAAGGCGGTAGCCCTATCAGCGCCCCAAGCGCTGAACGTCACGGAACGGAGAATGTCCATGGCGCGGGTACAAGAGACCCTAAGGCTGCGAATGTGAGCCTCCCAGGTGAGGCGTCGGTCGAATACAAGACCAAGGAAACGGTGCGACTCAACCACATCCAAAAGAGATCGAAAGGTCGTCCACGTAGAGCGTAGCGAGAACATCTTCCGGCAGCACCGAGGTGATGCCGTTGATGCTCAGGGCAAAGAGTGTGACACTGAGGACACTTCCCTGCGGGACACCCTCTTCCTGCTCCTTTGGGCCGGAGAGGGCTCCCCCCACCCGTACGCGGAATCGACGATCTCGCAAAAATTCAGATATAAACATTGGGAGGCGTCCCCTCGCCCCCATCGTGTGGAGAGTCTCCATGATACCGTATCGCCATGCGGTATCATAGGCTTTCTCCAGATCAAAAAACACCGTGGCGTAGTTCTGTCTACGAAGGAAAGCCTCGCAGACGGCATTTTCCAGTCGGAGCAGAGCATCCGACGTGGAGTGGAACTTACGGAAGCCGCACTGTGCAGAAGACAGATGGCCTCCGCTGTCCAGGAAATAGGCTAATCTAACATTTACCAATTTCTCCATCAACTTGCACACGCAAGAGGTTAGAGAGATTGGGCGGAAACCGGTCGGAGTAGAGTGATCTCTCCCCGGCTTGCGAAAGGCGAGCACAGTAGCGATTCGCCAGGTGTCTGGGAGGAGACCTTCCACCCAGATCCTGTTGAACAAATCTAATAGAAAGGCCATGCCTCGCTCACCCAGGTGTCGAAGCATGGCGTACGGGACATCGTCCGGACCATGGGCGGTGTCCGCGCACGAAGCGAGAGCGGAACGCAACTCACTCACAGTAAACTTGTCGTTGAAGGGTTCTCCGCCTCTGGAGGTAAAGTCCAGCCGGCGGCCTTCCGCGACATCACGACGTGCATTGAATGCTGGCGGAGCAGCATCACGGCTAGAGAATGCGGAAAAAGCGGTCGCTAAGGATTCCGCCACGGACGCGGGGTCCGAGATTGCGGTCCCATTCTCCTGGAGAACGGGAGGGGGGTCCTGCGAGAACTTGCCCCGAATCCTTTTGACTCGCTTCCACACCTCAGCTAAAGGGGTCTTCCCGTTAAGTGAAGACACGTATGCCCGCCAAGAAGAGCGGCGGGCGTGCTTCGAAATATACCGGAACCTAGCCCTAGCCCGACGAAATTCAGCGACGGTGAAATCGTTCGGGCGGCGCTTATAGCGCATGTAGGCATAACGCTTCTGTTTGAGGGCCGTCTCACACTCGGCCGACCACCATGGGAGTGGTCGGCGTGCAAAACGGCCAGACGTCCTAGGAATAGTAGTCAGGCCCACGGCGATGAGGTTGCCGGAGAAGAACTCAACGGCCTCATCTACCGACCTAAACTCCTTGACTGAGATAGAGAATTCAGTCATTTCCTGAAATGCAGGCCACCGCGCCCGCGCCAAGCACCACCGAGGTGGTCTCTCAGGCGGCAGTTGCCCTGAAAATGATATTTGAATGGGAAAGTGATCACTACCATGGAGGTCATCGACCACCCCCCAATCAAAATCAGGCTGTGCATCCGAAGAGCACAAAGATAGGTCAAGGCAAGAAAATGAAGCGGTTCTCGGACAGTGATGCGTAAACTCATCCACGTTTAGGACACCCATCTCAAGCTCTTCGATCAGATCGGCAAGGACTTGTCCCCTGGGATTTATGGTGTAATCTCCCCAGAGAGGATGCCTGCCGTTCAGATCTCCAAGCAAGAGATAGGGCCTCGGCAACCGTGCCACGACGCGGCGAAAGCCCCCCGCGTCGAAGTCAGCTGACGGTGGAATGTACGCAGAAATGATAGTATACCTCCTATCCAGGTGCAGCTGCACAGCCACTGCCTGAAAGGAGGTATCTAAAGAGAAAGGAAGAACGGAGACATCATGCCGGGTGTAAACCGCGCATCCCCCAGCCCGGCCATCCCGCGGTGGTGGGGTCGCAAGACCCTTATACCCCGGGAAGGCAGGCAGCGGGCACGCGCCTAGCATGGTCTCCTGCAAAAAAATAGCTAACGGGGAACGGGACGAGACGAGCCTCCGCAGCTCCTCCCAGTTGGCCCGGAGTCCACGGCAATTCCATTGAAGGAATATGCCCTCCAGGCCTAGCTCGGAGGAGACGCGGGGGCCCTCCTCGAATTGAAGACCCTCACGGGAATGGCCGTACGCTTCCCGGGGGCAGAACCCCGGGCGCTGTTGGCCGGACAAAGCGCTGAAGGCGCTGTCGCCTTCGAGGACTTATTTGGGGAGGTTGGGCTCGCCATGCGAGTCTTTTCCTCCCTCCGCCTCGAAACCTTAGGCGGGCGTTGCGGCTTGGGAGGCGGGGGGCCCTCTTTTCGAGGAACCACCGTCTCCGAGCCACTCGCTCCACCTTGGGGCGTGGGCGAAGGGGCCGAAGCTCCTTTGTTGCTGTCCTCCTTTCGGGGAACAGCTTTAGGAACCCCGGAAGATGGCCTAGCGACCATCTTCAAGGGTGTTGCCTCCTGTGAGTCTAACGACTCTGTGGAGGCGCGTGGCCGTTTCGCCTTACGGGAAACGGTCACGCTGGGGGAAGAGGGGGGAGCCCTGGTATTAGCCGGGGCTGGGTGTGAACCCTTTTTGCCGCCAGCTCTACCAGGGGAGCGCCCGGGTGTAGTAGAGCCCGCAGAAGGGCTCCGAATGGGCGCGGAAACAACCGTGCTCGTTGGCCTGGATGGGCCAGGAGCAGAGGGTGCTTTTCTAACTATTGAGGCATATGACGTCCCAGGCAGAGCCGGGCGCGCCAGGACCAAGTCCTTAGCCTCGCGGAATGAGAGTCGATCCTGGGCCTGAATGGCCAGGATTTCTTTCTCAAGGAGATATGCACCACATTGCTTCGAAGAAGCAGGGTGCGGCTCTCCGCAATTGACACACTTGGCCACACACGATTTGGACTTATCGTGTGCGACCTTGGAGCAATTTACACAGACTTCGGGTGACCCCGATTTTGCACGTCTACATGATCGATTCGTGTGGCCGAAGCGGTGACAGTAATAGCACCGCCGCGGCAGTGGCACGAATGCCTTCACGCGGTAGCGGTACCAACCGGCACGCACCGACTCAGGGAGCTTGTCACAGTCGAACGTGACGAAGAGTGTAGGGGTGGGTCTCGAGGCCCCTCCCTGTTTTCTCATCACACGTTCGACCTTGACCGCCCCATGGTCGGCCAGCTCTAGGGTGATGTCTTCTATGGAGTAGTCAACGAGTTCCCTCGCATAAACTACTCCTTTTACAAAGTTCATGGTAGAGTGCGGCGTCACACTCACCGGGGTGCCATGAAGTGTCCGAAGAGCACTTATCTTGGCCGCCTCGGCGGGATTCGCCGCATTCGCCAGAAGGCTTCCGTCCGAGAAACGGGTCACCTTCGGCTCTCTACCAATTGCACTAGCTAATCCTCTCCTCTGATGGATCATGTTGCCCTTGGACAACATGGTGCCATCAGTGGAGCGAATAACGAGGAAGCGTTTGAAGCCAGCGGGCTCGAAAACGCCAAGTAACCTCTGAATGAGGGGCCCCGATGTCATCGAGGCTCCGCCCTGTGCACTCTTGGTCTTAGTCAGGGGCTCCGCACACGAGGGGGTAGAGGGGCCGGATGTGCCGATCTTGGCTTGGTCGCCTACCAAAGTGGCAGCAGACCCATCCGTCCCCGCAGCCCCCGCGGATGGAGAGGAGCCCCGAGTCTTTTTCGTCTTTCTTGTCTTTTTCTTCTTTTTAGGAGAGGAGGGCGGGGAATGAACCCGCTTTTCACCCCCGCCGGTAGAAGCCCCCAGGCCAGATGGACCGGCCTCAGCCAGGTCCTTCTCTGAAATGGAGAAGGTCCCGGTGGGCGCAGGGGATTCATCCGGAGGAGATCCCTCCCCTCCTTGTCCTGCCTGAGAATCCACAGCCGTTTGATGAGGACCTTGCATAGGGGCGGATTCGGGTTCGGTGCTTGGCGCCAAGCCCGGATTCCTCCTCATGGAAGGCCCTACCTTCTGAGGCTGGTTTTCCTCAAGGACCATGTCTATCACAGGAGGGGCCTCCAATTGGCCATCCCCTCCCAGGACATCGCAGGTCCCCTTGGCAGCGTCATAAGTCTTTAGTGGGGAGGCACAGGCCTTGACCCCGGCAAGGTTTAATATTTTTGCCAGCAGGTCTTTTGAGGGAAGCGACCGAAGGGGCCTGGCTTCCCTCTCCCCCCTAAGGGGGTTTGCCCTACCGAGCCGCTTTGATGTGGAGCGGCTGGCTAAGGGTGGCCTGCTGGCTTTCTTGGCAGTCCCCTTAGAAAGCATAGGAGGGACTGCCGCTGGAGATAGGGAGGTGCCCGAAAGCACCTCCAGAGAAGGGGGTGAGGGGGAGTCCCCTACACCCGTAGGCGTAGGAGAGGAGTAAGCCTCCTCTCCGGTTAAAGAGGTATGGAGGGTCCCCTGCGCAAGCACAGGGGGGGGGACCTCCATCTTTTCTGTGGAGCTGCACGAGGGCGGCTCCGTTGTTGTTATAGGGGGAATTAAGGGGAGATGGTTTTTTTTTTCATCATTGGGCATGGTGACCCTCTTTGTTTTACGGGACGCAATCGCTCACCACCTCTTGCAGTAGCCCGCACTGCAAGAGGTGCTTACAGGCCCGGCAGAGCCAGGCGCCGCCATTTGGGACCACCCCTCCCGCCTGGTGGCCTGGCAGTCCTTCGGCATGGCGGCTCCACCTTGAACACGGCGTAAAACGGATAGATTTTGAAGACGAGAGGAAAAGGGATGTGAGGAAGGTATGGGTGGGGATGAAGCAGGTTGTTAAAAGCCAACCACCCCAGAACGGAGCTCAGGGGTTAGGGGACATTGTCCCCTCCCCCCTCAGCCCCGATCCGGGACGATTAAGTGAGAAGAAGGTCAGCTTCTACCCTGTGAAATTAGAGGCTGACCAGAGAAAGTTGTGGGAGAGGTTGTATGAAAATCGACGAGGTAGGATAGGAATACAGGCTATCTGAAGGAAGGAAGAGAGGCTAAGCTGGGGCCGGACGGGGCGCTGGATCCCGTCAGCACGGCGGCCAGGATGGCAAATCGCCGCGCCCCTTACGGGGAATTTCTCCATCAACTTGCACACGCAAGAGGTTAGAGAGATTGGGCGGAAACCGGTCGGAGTAGAGTGATCTCTCCCCGGCTTGCGAAAGGCGAGCACAGTAGCGATTCGCCAGGAGTCTGGGAGAAGACCTTCCACCCAGATCCTGTTGAGTAAATCTAACAGAAAGGCCATGCCTCGCTCACCCAGGTGTCGAAGCATGGCGTACGGGACATCGTCCGGACCATGGGCGGTGTCCGCGCACGAAGCGAGAGCGGAACGCAACTCACTCACAGTAAACTTGTCGTTGAAGGGTTCTCCGCCTCTGGAGGTAAAGTCCAGCCGGCGGCCTTCCGCGACATCACGACGTGCATTGAATGCTGGCGGAGCAGCATCACGGCTAGAGAATGCGGAAAAAGCGGTCGCTAAGGATTCCGCCACGGACGCGGGGTCCGAGATTGCGGTCCCATTCTCCTGGAGAACGGGAGGGGGGTCCTGCGAGAACTTGCCCCGAATCCTTTTGACTCGCTTCCACACCTCAGCTAAAGGGGTCTTCCCGTTAAGTGAAGACACGTATGCCAGCCAAGAAGAGCGGCGGGCGTGCTTCGAAACATACCGGAACCTAGCCCTAGCCCGACGAAATTCAGCGACAGTGAAATCGTTCGGGCGGCGCTTATAGCGCATGTAGGCATAACGCTTCTGTTTGAGGGCCGTCTCACACTCGGCCGACCACCATGGAAGTGGTCGGTGTGCAAAACAGCCAGACGTCCTAGGAATAGTAGTCAGGCCCACGGCGATGAGGTTGCCGGAGAAGAACTCAACGGCCTCATCTACCGACCTAAACTCCTCGACTGAGATAGAGAATTCAGTCATTTCCTGAAATGCAGGCCACCGCGCCCGCGCCAAGCACCGCCGAGGTGGTCTCTCAGGGGGCAGTTGCCCTGAAAAGGATATTTGAATGGGAAAGTGATCACTACCATGGAGGTCATCGACCACCCCCCAATCAGGCTGTGCATCCGAAGAGCACAAAGATAGGTCAAGGCAAGAAAATGAAGCGGTTCTCGGACAGTGATGCGTAAACTCATCCACGTTTAGGACACCCATCTCAAGCTCTTCGATCAGATCGGCAAGGACTTGTCCCCTGGGATTTATGGAGTAATCTCCCCAGAGAGGATGCCTGCCGTTCAGATCTCCAAGCAAGAGATTGGGCCTCGGCAACCGTGCCACGACGCGGCGGAAGTCCCCCGCGTCGAAGTCAGCTGACGGTGGAATGTACGCAGAAATGATAGTATACCTCCTATCCAGGTGCAGCTGCACAGCCACTGCCTGAAAGGAGGTATCTAAAGAGAAAGGAAGAACGGAGACATCATGCCGGGTGTAAACCGCGCATCCCCCAGCCCGGCCATCCCGCGGTGGTGGGGTCGCAAGACCCTTATACCCTGGAAGGGCAGGCAGGGGGCACGCGCCTAGCATGGTCTCCTGCAAAAAAATAGCTAATGGGGAACGGGACGAGCCGAGCCTCCGCAGCTCCTCCCAGTTGGCCCAGAGTCCACGGAAATTCCATTGAAGGAATATGCCCTCCAGGCCTAACTCGGAGGAGACACGGGGGCCCTCCTCGAATTGAAGACCCTCACGGGAATGGCCGTACGCTTCCCGGGGGCAGAACCCCGGGCGCTGGAGGCGCTGTCGCCTTCGAGGACTTATTGGGGGAGGTTGGGCTCGCCATGCGAGTCTTTTCCTCCCTCCGCCTCGAAACCTTAGGCGGGCGCTGCGGCTTCGGAGGCGGGGGGCCCTCTTTTCGAGGAACCACCGTCTCCGAGCCACTCGCTCCACCTCGGGGCGTGGGCGAAGGAGCCGAAGCTCCTTTGTTGCTGTCCTCCTTTCGGGGGACAGCTTTAGGAACCCCTGAAGATGGCCTAGCGACCATCTTCAGGGGTGTTGCCTCCTGTGAGTCTAACGACTCGGTGGAGGCGCGTGGCCGTTTCGCCTTGCGGGAAACGGTCACGCTGGGGAAAGAGGGGGGAGCCCTGGTTTTAGCCGGGGCTGGGTATGAACCCTTTTTGCTGCCAGCTTTACCAGGGGAGCGCCCGGGTTGGGTAGAGCCCGCAGAAGGGCTCCGAATGGGCGCGGAAACAACCGTGCTCGTTGGCCTGGATGGGCCAGGAGCAGAGGGTGCCTTTCGAACTACTGAGGCATATGACGTCCCAGGCAGAGCTGGGCGCTCCAGGACCAAGTCCTTAGCCTCGCGGAATGAGAGTCTATCCTGGGCCTGAACGGCCAGGATTTCTTTCTCCAGGAGATATGCACCACATTGCTTCGAAGAAGCAGGGTGCGGCTCTCTGCAATTGACACACTTGGCCACACACGATTTATCCTTATCGTGTGCGACCTTGGAGCAATTTACACAGACTTCGGGTGACCCCGATTTTGCACGTCTACATGAGCGATTTGTATGGCCAAAGCGGTGACTGTAATAGCACCGCCGCGGCAGTGGCACGAATGCCTTCACGCGGTAGCGGTACCAACCGGCACACACCGACTCAGGGAGCTTGTCACTGTCGAACGTGACGAAGAGTGTAGGGGTGGGTCTCGAAGCCCCTCCCTGTTTTCTCATCACACGTTCGACCTTGACCGCCCCATGGTCGGCCAGCTCTAGGGTGATGTCCTCAATGGAGTAGTCAACGAGTTCCCTCGCATAAACTACTCCTTTTACAAAGTTCATGGTAGAGTGCGGCGTCACACTCACCGGGGTGCCATGAAGTGTCCGAAGAGCACTTATCTTGGCCGCCTCGGCGGGATTCGCCGCATTCGCCAGAAGGCTCCAGTCCGAGAAACGGGTCACCTTCGGCTCTCTACCAATTGCACTAGCTAATCCTCTCCTCTGATGGATCATGTTGCCCTTGGACAACATGGTGCCATCAGTGGAGCAAATAACGAGGAAGCGTTTGAAGCCAGCGGGCTCGAAAACCCCAGGTAACCTCTGAATGAGGGGCCCCACATGTCATCGAGGCTCCGCCCTGTGCACTTTTGGTGTTAGTCTTGGTCAGGGGCTCCGCACACGAGGGGGTAGAGGGGCCGGATGTGCCGATCTTCGCTTGGTCGCCTACCAAAGTGGCAGCAGACCCATCCGTCCCCGCAGCCCCCGCGGATGGAGAGGAGCCCCGAGTCTTTTTCGTCTTCTTTGTCTTTTTCAGAGAGGAGGGCGGGGAATGAACCCGCTTTTCACCTCCGCCGGCAGAAGCCCCCAGGCCAGATGGACCGGCCTCAGCCAGGTCCCTCTCTGAAATGGAGAAGGTCCTGGTAGTCGTAGGGGCACCTGTCGGAGGAGATCCCTTCCCTCCTTTTACTGCATCGGAGCCCTCAGCCATTTGAGGAGGACCTTGCATAGGGTCGGATTCGGGTTCGGTGCTTGGCGCCGAGCCCGAATTCCCCCCCATGGAAGGCCCTACTGTCTGAGGCTGGGTCTCCTCAAGGACCATGTTTATCACAGGAGGGGCCTCCAGTTGGCCATCCCCTCCCAGGACATCGCAGGTCCCCTTGGCAGTGTCGCCAGTCTTGTGTGGGGAGGCACAGGCCTTGACCCCAGCAAGGTTTAAAATTCTTGCCAGCAGGTCTTTTGAAGGAAGCGACCGAAGGGGCCTGGCTTCCCTCTCCCCCCTAAGGGGGTTTGCCCTACCGAGCCGCTTTGATGGGGAGCGGCTGGCTAAGGGCTGCCTGCTGGCTTTCTTGGCAGTCCCCTTGGAAAGAAAAGAGGGGACTGCCGCTGGGAAAAGGGAGGTGCCCGAAAGCACCTCCAGAGAAGGGGGTGAGGGGGAGTCCCCTGCACCCGTAGGCGAAGGAGAGGAGTAAGCCTCCTCTCAGGTTAGAGAAATATGGAGGGTCCCCTGTGCAAGCACAGGGGGGGCTCCGTCGATGGAACAGGGGAAGTTGAGGGTTGGGTTTGTTTTGTTTTTTTATCATCATTGGGCATGGTGACCCTTTTTTAAACACGGGATGCAATCGCGCACACCTCTCGCAGTAGCCCGCACTGCGAGAGGTGCTTACAAGCCCGGCAGAGCCAGGCGCCGCCATTTAAGACCACCCCTCCCGCCTGGTGGCCTGGCAGTCCATCGGCATGGCGGCTCCACCTTAGACACGGCGTAAAAATTAATAGATTGTGAAGAGGAGAGGAAAAGGGATGTGAGGAAGGTATGGGTGGGGATGAAGCAGGTAGTTAAAAACCAGCCACCCCAGACCGGAGCTCAGGGGTTAGGGAACATTGTCCCCCACCCCCTCAGCCCTGATGCGGGACGGTTGGCTGAAAGGAAGGTCAGCATCTACCCTGTGAAATTAGAGGCTGACCAGA
The DNA here is from genome assembly GCA_963969495.1 of Ceratothoa steindachneri. NCBI lineage: Eukaryota > Metazoa > Arthropoda > Malacostraca > Isopoda > Cymothoidae > Ceratothoa > Ceratothoa steindachneri. Next base: position 77,591,979 of record OZ018324.1, on the reverse strand, counting down.
GAAAGTTGTGGGAGAGGTTGTGTGAAAAGAGAGGAAACAAGTGTTTTGAAGGAAGGAAGAGAGGCTAAGCTGGGGCCGGACGGGGTGCTGAGTCCCGTCAGCACGGCGGCCAAGATGGCAAATCGCCGCGCCCCTTACGGGGTATAGATTGTTTAAATTGTATATTGTAAATGCATGATCTGACACAATCCTATGGATGCATTTTATGGGTAGGTTTTGACAGAAGCGGATGACTTTTGATAGACCTGTGTGGCTTTTGTCATCCATGAAATTGTTATGTTACCTAACAGGAGTAAAGATATTTGTTTTTCTGTTTCATGCATGTGAAAACTGTGAACCTATAGTCATATGCACACCAGGGGTGAAATTCATGATAAGGTGGTGGAGGAAAGCTCACCTCAGTGATTATAAAAGTCCAGTGAAAGACTCGCAGGAGATTGAGTGAGATTTGAGTTACCACTTCCACAAGACATAACATATCCCTTACTTGGTATGGCCAAATATCAGAAGCAAGGCTAAAGCAGCCCAGTTGAATAAAATGACATGCCAGTCACAATTAAAATTAGAACATGAATTCCTGGACTAACTTTGGGAGGACCTTGCCAAGTATATCCTTTGAAAGAGAATGTAAAACAACATAGGGGTTTTAAATTTTGTTAGAATCGGCCAAATAGTTATGCAGGCCTCCCAGCAAATATTTTACAAAAATAAGTGAAAAAAGTAACAAAAATTGGAGCAAAAATGAAAAAAGTGATACAAACCAGAAGTGTAAAAATGAAAAAAAAACCCACTTTATTAGGTATAGATGCATTTAACTGTTTTATGATTAAACTATCTAACTGATCCAAACTGGAAAAATATGATTAATATATATATTATAGAATTTTTATAATTCTAAACATAATAAATCAATTATACAATTTTACAGGAATAGCTAAACGTTATACATTATAAAAAAATTAAAGGTAAAAACCCAACAAGGCCTAACCCATACCCACCTAGCAACAATTAATTAGTTTAAATGTTATTTTTTATTTTTGGAATAATGCAGGATGAGAAAGAATAAAAGTGTTGCTAGGTCCTTAATTTTTACCTTCTCTAATTTTTTTCTAACTTTATTTATCAACAAAAAAATAGATACAACATAGTACAAACAATTTGGACAAATTTACTTTACAAATTCAAGAACTTTTTTATTTAAATAGTTTACAATTAGTGTTTGCTTCTTGGTAACTTCTTCTTTTCTTGTTTGAATTTCATGAAGCTTGCTTTTCTATGAAGAAGCTGCTTCTAACATAGACTGTGCGATGCTTATTTCAGTAAAGTCTTTTTTGTCTATACCTTCTTTTAGTCGAATCTGGGCTGCTTCAATGAGCTTGTTTGAAACAGTAACATCTTGTTTTTTCCTCTTGCTCAATTTCATTTAATTGTGAAGTTAATTCCTTATACTTAGCTTTTTTAACAGACAGTTCTATCAAACATCTCTCCTTTTTCAGTTTTTCCTTCTCTTTTTCTTTTTAAGCCTTTTCTTCTTCTTTTAATTTTCTCTACCTATCTAGATCCTCTGTATATTTAGAATATCCAGTGTGCATATGTTAGTAAGGTTCTCATTATAGGGAAAGTTATGGTTTTTATTATATAAATAAAGTCCATTTTTAATATTTAGCCTTGCATTTAGCATTTCAACTGACATGCTTGCTCTGCATTTCAACTGACATGCTTGCTCTGTCTTCTGGCAATATATTCTTTAACACGGAAAATCCACACTCCACGGCAGAGTTGCAGTGTGTGACAGCTAGAAGAGCTTTCGCTACTTTGGCAATATTTTCTATTATTAAATTACATTTAAATTAGATTTATTGAAGAATTTTTCAAACATTCTTTGAATGAAAGTGATTTGTCTGGTGTGGTTGTAGCTGAAAGTAGAAACAAGTGGTAGTCTCCTATGTGGAACCTTATCAAAAGCTTTGCTAAAATCTAAGTAAATTACATCAACATTCTCTCCCTTTTCTAATTGTTTAGTAACATAATTCATAAAATCCAGTAAATTTGTTAAACACAATCTACCTCTTCTAAACCCATGCTGAGCATTATTTATTAACCTACCACACTCTAGATGGTCAGAAATCCCCTTCTTAACTATCTTCAAGAAATTTACAAACGATAGCAGTTAAGCTTACCAGCCTAAAGTTATTTGGGTCCTCTTTACTACCCTTTTTAAAAATTGGCACTATATTCACTAATTTCCAATCATTAGGCATTTTTCCAAACTCTAGTGATCTAGTATATATCTTCTCAACAGCTACTGCAATACTATCTACACCTTTGAGTAACCTAAAATGAATGTTGTCTGGGCCAGATGACTTACTAGTATTTAACTCCAATATAAGCCCTTTAATTATTTCCCTGTTCACATTAATGGTATTCAACACTACTTCCCTTGACCTAGAATTATCATCAATTAATTTATCTTGATTCTCTTGTGTAAATACTGAAGAAAAATGATCATTAAGAACCTCTACTATTTCCTCATCAAATTCTTTCAAAACCACTTCATATCTAATAGCAGCTCTAGCTGGGAGAGACACTTGAAGACATCAGAGGCTATTTGAAAGAATTCTCAACATCGACCAGTGAAGGTTCATCCATCCGGCCACGAGAAACAAAGTCCAGTGGTAAGAGGAAGGATTCCTCACCTGGGTCATCGACCACCAATAAGCGGGCAGCCTCTGGAGCTGACTCGGCCGAACCCCGAGAATCTTCAATGGACTCGTCCCCTATGGTTGAACATTCTATGCCCTTAAGTCTGTCCCACCCACAATGGCAGATATACACCCAGCTCCACACACCTGGCTCAGATCACCTGTTCGTTCCGCTCACCCTTCAACCCAAGATCCGATGAAAGCAGTTGATACTCCAACATCACCAATCGCGGCGGTTGGACCAACTCCTCAGTCACAGAAAATACCCTCAACCCATAAATCCGGATCTACCGGCCGAAAATCTCTTCTTGATCTTCCTTTTCCGCCAGGTTGCGAGCCTGAATACAATCAAGGGCCTCGATCGGTTCTCCAAAACCCACCAAAAAAAACCCAGTTACTGCTCCATCTAGGATCTCTCCCCCTGCAAAAGCAGGCTCCTCAAAATCAGCTCTCCATCTCCCAAACTCTTTGGGACGAACCTCAAATACAATATCGGCCTCAAAAGAGAAAAAGATATCCACAGTGGTATCTAATCGTCACACATAATATCTTCCATTTTACAATGGAATTGTCAAGGAGTTCTTCCAAAGTGGGAAGAACTCAAAATTCTTTTAACGACTATCCACCCGATTGTTATTTGTCTTCAGGAGAATAAAGTGGATATATGGCCCTTTTTTTCTAACTTTCAACTCTATTGCTCCTGCTGGAAGCCCCTCTCATGGGGGGGGGTGTCAATCATGCTATCTTCATCCAACCATGTTTCTCCCATCTCCTTACATACTACCCTCCAAGTTGTTGCTGTGAGGGTTTTACTTACTAAGCTTTTTACCGTTTGCTCTATTTACCTACCCAATTGTTTATCATTGTCTAGACCCAACCCTTTAGAACTTATAGACCAGTTGCCCTCCCCATTTTTATTACTAGGAGATTTTAACGCCTGTCACCCATACTGGGGTGACACCACTTGAAATGTCAAAGGCAGTGTTTTAGAGTCTCTTTTATTATCTGAATTTCTTTGTGTTTTAAACACTGGCGATTTTACCTCTTATCATGCCCAGACAGACTCTTTTAGCTGTGTTGACCTGTTTGTTTGTTCCCCAGATTACTTCACGGAATTTCGATGGTCCATTCTTGGCGATCTCCATGGGAGTGACCACTTCCCTATTGTCTTGTCGGCCCTTCAAGTTAGCCCTCATACAACCATGCCCCTTAAGTAGGACTTAGGTCATGCAGATTGGGAAGGTTTCCAAGAGGCGTCCTTCACAAATGCATCCTTGGGGACCTTCAATGGAGTGGACGCGGCAGTAGAATACTTTACATCGACTATCTACAATGCAGCAACACAGACCATCCCACAGAGGCGACCTGCCACAGGCCACTTCAACAGTGACCTGGTGGACCTCGACGTGTGCAACAGCTATCAAAATTATAAGTTAGCCAATGCCTGATTCCGAAAGAACCCAACTTTGTACAACAAGGTCGACCGAAACCGAGCTTGTGCGCTTCGCCAAAGAACCCTTTGTCAGGCTCGCCAAAATTCATGGCACCGTTACGTTTCAGCAATTTCCTCTATGACACCTACTGCTAAGATCTGGAAGAGGATTAATAAGATCAGGGGCCGCTATGTTAATCATCATACCCTCACACTCAACTTAGATGGTTCCTTGGAGAATGACGGCCTGGCAGTCAGCAATGCTTTTGCTGACCATTTACACACCGTCAGCAGTGTGTCATTACGATAAGGCTTTTCAATCCTACAAATCAAAGGAAGAATCTCATTCTCTCAACTTCACAACAAAATCTAACCTTCTGTATAACGCTCTATTCAGCATCTATGAGCTGCAAAGCGCTTTGTCCCTTTGCAGATCTACTTCCCCTGGCCTTGATGAGATCCATTTCTATATGATTCAGCACCTACATCCACATTCTACTCTCTTCTGACTTGATTTGTACAACCTTATATGTGTGAAGGGTTTTTACCCGTCATCATGGCACATTGGGATCATCCTTCCCTTTGTCAAACCAGGCAGGGACGGGTTGGATACAGATCACTACCGTCCTATAGATCTCACCAGCTGTTTGAGTAAGTTGCGGGAAAAAATCATATTGGAGAGCCTAAACTGGTTCCTAGAAATCAATCACCTTCTCTCTCCATTTCAATGTGGCTTCCCCAAAGGTCATAATACCCTCGACCTACTAGTACGTTTCGAGGGATAAGTCCGGAAAGCTTTCTCATTAAAGCACCGAGTCCTGGCTATATTTTTCGATATTGGGAAAGCCTATGACACAACATGGAGATACGGCATCTTGAAGCAGCTATATGTCTGGGGGATGAGAGGCTTTTTACCTTCACTTATTCAGTTTTTTAGCATCTCAATCCTTCAAGATACGTGTTGGAGATGCATACTCTGACCTGCAACCCCAAGAGGAGGGAGGGAGTTCCTCAGGGGAGTGTTTTAAGTGTCTTATGTTTTATAATTGCCATCAATGATATTATTTCGTCTCTCCCAGAGGGTGTATTGGCAACTCTGTTTGTTGATGATTTAGCACTATACTGTTCCTCACCTCACCTTACATCAGCAGCGCATCGGCTACAACTGGCAGTCGATGCTGTATCCAAAAGAGCACAACTCAAGAAATTCCGCTTTTCCACGAACAAAAAAAACAAAGCAATGTATTTCCACCGAGGGAGAGGGGTTCTTGTTCCGCCATCTATCTCCCTACAAGGTGAAGATATAGAGTTTGTCTCCGAGTTTCGGTTCCTTGGCATAACTCTCAATCCAAAGTTATCCTGGTTACCACACCTACGCTGACTTTGAACAGGCTGTCTGTAGGCTCTAGACATTTTGAAAGTCCTCTCACACACTTTGTGGGGCAGTGACTGACAAACATTGTGGACATTATACACAGTCCTCGTCCGATCAAAGTTGGATGAGGAGTTTGCCTTTCTAGTGAAGCCTTCCGTATTTCTCCTGTCAACAGCCTTTACTACGAGAGTGGGGTACTCCCTTTGCCCTACCATAGACTTCAAATCTGCATGCGATACCTCTGCCCAGTACAGCAAGCCCCTGTATCAGAGGTCTACAGATGCCTGTATGCTGCCGAATTAACGGCATCATATGATAAGTTGCCATCTTTACCCTGCCCTTTGAACCTTCGCATAGGAGATCATCTCTCTAACCTGGGTGCTCCAAAGGTCCTTACCCTTCCATCCTTACTGACCTCTAGTTGGCGTGCTCCTCTCCCCACAGTATGTACCAACATGTGTAGACTGGAGAAGTTCTCCATGGACCCTCGCATCATTAAGAGCCTGTTCTTAGAGCATTCAACCTCACACAAACAATCCTGCCTACTATACACGGATGGATCTAAGTCGGACGGTGGCGTGGGTGCCGCAGTCATCTACCCAGGAGGAGAATTCCTAACCCTATCTTTGCCGCCAGCAGCATCCATTTTTACCGCTGAACTTTCAGCAATCCTTTTAGCCTTTAGACTCATCTAAATTTGACCTTTTAGTGATTTTGTCATTTTTTTTCGACTCAAGGAGCGTCTTACAGTCAATTAGATCTTTTAATGCGTCCCATCCCCTAGTCACCGAAATTTGCAACTGGCTGATCCAAAATGCATCCCGATATAGAATTAATTTTTGCTGGGTCCCTAGGCATGTGGGGGTCCTGGGCGACGAGAAGGCTGATCGGCTGGCCCGCTCAGCACATTCTGTGTCCCCTGAGAACTTCGCTCTGCCTTCGGATGACTGTTCATCATCCAAACCATACAAAATTAAAAATTCTATTCGCTCTTTGCCCTCGAATCGTCATAGAATGTGGTCGTTGGAGGTGGCCCTTTGCCGAGTTTGCATTGGCCACACGAGACTTACTCACGGCCATCTTGTTTCGGGTGATGCTCATATCAGCCCTTGCTGTCGTTTTTGCGGTGGGGACCATTCGGTTGACGACGTTTTATTGGATTGTAGCCATTTTGCCATTCTCCGGTTGTCCTGTTTCCCGACCCTTTTAACTATTCCTCAACACACCCGTCTTCGATTCATATTGGCGGAGAAATCTTTTAACCCGTCGTTTTTTAAAATTTTTGTCACAAAGTGGTCTCCTCCACCTTTTATAGATGATTTGTCTCATTTCACCCTGGCTGCCATATAGAATCCACTTGGATAGGGCAGCAACCCACTGGTAACTTACCTTAAACCTAATGGTTCTGGTTCTTCAAGTGGTTTTCCACTTCGGATGTTTCCTCTACTTCTCCTTCTATACTCTAACAGTGTCAATTTTTCTCCTCTCCTCCTTGTTGATTATTTCCTCTAATCTATCCCATATCTTTACTTCTTGCTCTTTTATGTAATACCATGTTAACCGGCTCCATATCTATTTCTCCATGTAAGTCTCTCATATTTTAATTATCAATATTCAACTATTCTAGACTTTCTGCAGTCTTATGATGTCCATTTTGTGAAGTCTGTTTAGTGAGATACAAAGTATAGATTTGCATAATACATTGTATAATTTAATTTTATTATTCCTACACAAGTTCTTAAGTTGGAACTATTTAGTTAGGTTTGCCTTAGCAGAGCTTATTCTCTGACTTACTTGCATGCTGTAACCATTTCTTGTAATTCTCATTACTAAGACCTTTACTTCTGTGGTATTTATAACTTTGTCATCGACTATTATTCTTGAAGTTTTTTTTCTTCCCACAGGTATAATTGTAAATTTGTCAGTGTTCGAGCAGATTTTCCATTTTCTCTCATAATTGTTTATGTTTTTAATTTCAGCTACAGATACTCTAGCCATTGTTGGTGGATGTTTATATTGGCTGATTGTTACGATTGTAATATCGTCCGCAAACTGTAGGTATAGTGTTGAATCAAAGACTGGATCTGGCAGGTCCCTCATTTAGATTGTGTATAGTGTGGGGCTCAGGCACCCCCCTTGAGGGACTCCTTGTCTAAGCTCAAATTCTGGCCCCTGATGTTCTTTGATTTCTATTTAAACTTTTTGATCTGTAATGTAGTCGCAAAGATATTTGGTCATAATTGCTGGTAGTCCTAGTCTCTTTATTTTGAATTTTGGTCCGCATCTCCACACCTTATCAAATGCTTTTCTGACATCTCTCAGTATAAGGTCTAAATAATTTGTCTCATACTTCACCTTTGCTAAAGTTTTTACTAATATGGCCAGTGCCATCTATGTGCCCCTTCCTCTCCTAAATCAAAATTGGCACTTTGGTATCAGGTTGTTTTCTTGTAAGTGGTCAAGCAATCTTCTGTTTATTAGCCTTTCCATAATCTTCGCTATTACTTCTAATAGCATGATGGGTCTATAATTGCTCGGTTCGGGCAGGAATATGATCTTTCCACATTTTAACAAATCAGGAAAATATCCAGCGATTATCGAGGCATTGCAAAATACCACAAATTTATTGAGGAATTGGTCTGGTGCTCTTAAGAGATTCTACCTTGCTATGGCCAATTTTCCAGGTGCCCTTTGCTTCATAGCTCGGATTGTCGCTTTGATTTCATCTAGTGTCACTGGTTTGACACCTTCTTCCCCCAGTTTCTATAGATGCTGTGTTGTTGGGTGTTATTTCATTCCTGTCTTCTTCTAGGTCCTGAATCCCCCACTCTTTGTTTTTGCATTCAAATTCTTTATTCTCATTGGGTAAGATATCAAAGACTCTGCCCACTCTAATGCTCTCTGAATGCATTTTCTTCCTAATATGTGAGGTTCTCTTACTAACTCTTAATTGCTTTAACTGATAGGCTTTTTCTTTATCTTATTTTACCTCTTGCCAGCTTTATTTTTTCCCACAACATTATTGGGTTAAGTTCTGCATCGATTGATTCTACAAACTGGTTCCATCTTGTTCCTCTTTCTGCGGCTACTGCCGCTATTAGTTCAGCTCTTAATTTTTGCAGTCTTGCCCTGCTCTAGCATTACCCTAAGCCCGCTGTATTCCCTCTTTATTGCATCTATTTGGGCTGCACATTTGGGGTAGGGTAGTTTCTATCGGCGTCCACAAGCGCTTTTAGTAGATTAGCGGTGGCTAAGTCTATCTCTTCCATTTTGTCATCATTGAGGTTTGGTTGTTGGTAGTTTGTCAATTCAGCAGCATTCCTAACCAGTCTGTATCTTAACTCATATTGGACATTTTGTTTATATTGGAACTGTAGATATGGTCATAATGACCATTTCATGGTTGCTGGTGGAAAGCAGCCCATTTTCTATTGAATAGTTATACACTAGATAGATCTGGTGATACCAGTACTATGTCTGGCTTGGTTGCCCTTCTTAGTCCTATATAGGTTGGGAAATCCAGTTCCACTCTCTCCATAATGCCCCTCTCAATTAGTTTCCAGATTTCTGCAAATATTGTTGTAGTAACTAGTATATCCAGATATCCTTGATTGGTCATTTAGGTCACCCATAGATATTGCTTGGTGTCTCTGTCCAAATACATTTAGGAAGTTATGAAATGGTAAAAAAATTCTTCTAGGCAGTTGGTATCCTGTCATTATAGTAAGGGGACCTGTTGTTATGGTGTGGTGGAGCGAATGTGAGTGTGTGTGAAGGGCCATTCTCCCACCCCCTTTTCCCAATACCCTCTCCCTCTGTAAGAATGTGTGTGTAAATGGAGAGATGTTTTGTTTTTTATATATATATATATATATATATACAGTAAACTTTCGATATAACAAACTATATGAGGTGGGGGATCATTTGTTAAAGCCGAAAGTTCATTAAACCCGATGGGCATTAAAAGCAATGGAAATAATAAACCAAATTCATTATGGATATGTAATACATATGTAATTACTAATAAAGTTAAGTGGACTACACAACATAGTATTGATACGAACCTTGCACTGTAGGAGACATGTGACACACCAACACTCACTCAGGCTGGTTATAACGCTTGCCTGTTAAACCCGATGGAGTTCAGCCTGGAAATTTGGTTTGTTATATCCGAAATTCATTATATTGAGGTTTGTTATATTGAGGGTTTACTGTATATATATATATATATATATATATATATATATATATATATATATATATATATATATATATATATAATTGATTTTCATGTTTTGTTTAAAATGTTTTTGTTTCTTGGCAAAATTTATTTTAACAAAGTAGTTTCTTTGATAAAAAGTCAGTTTTATATAATTTCTGCTGAAATAAAAAAGCCACTCTATAATTTTGTTAAAATCTCAACGTGCAGTTCGCCTTCGACAGAATAATCCTTCAATTTGGATAGAGTGGCAGAGATTGAAGTATTTGAAGTAACTTAATCTAATCTATTGTAAGTCCTGCTGGGACGGAAAGGGCTTTCTTTTTATAGACTCGAAAGCGCAACTGGATCGCATTAAAATACTGAGCTTGGAGGTGCCAGTTTTTTTTATAAGTCCTAGGCAACAATTGTGATTGTGACCACACAAGTGGCAGCCGGCAGAACTATCCCCGGGGTTAAAATGTGAGGCCTTTTCTTCTTTTTTTTAAGATTTATATGTTTGTTAGGTCTCTATTGTAAGGATTGTATTTGGTTTTCAATTATCTCTTGTTTATTTGTTAATAGGATTGATTGTTTTTTTTTTAAATATCTTTTTGCTAGGTTATCTTTTCAATTGTAGATATTACGAGATAGTATTCGCACATAGGATTGATTATATTTGATTGTGGATATTTCGCAATAAGTAGGATTGTTATTTTTGGGGGGTAACAAGATCTCAAATTTATCTACCCCTATTTGTTGTAAATGTTTGTTGAATACAGGACTGTATATCCAATCCTTTCATTTCTCCCTTGATTTTTTATGTCCAACTTAGTATAGGAAGTGGGTTGGATAGATTGGGGTTAGAGCGTAGTTTTGTGGCGCGCTACATTTGGCGCCCGAACAGGGATGTGAGATGTCTAAACTGGGAGCGTGACTGGATTGGATTGGACGTAGTGATTGTTTTTTGTTTTTTTGTTTTTTTCTTCTGTCCTTTCTAATTAACCTGGAGGAGGAAAGTGACTTAGACGAGGATGGATGGTACAGTGTGAATGTTGGGGGTAAGAAGCCCAGGAGCTTTCCTCCACCCCAGCAGTTTGTCAGCTATCGGGATGCCCTGAGGGCTGCGCCAGTGGGGTGATGTAAAGCTTCCTGGGCTGGCAGACTGGATGGGCAAATGGAAGGGGTGGCTATCACCACCCCCATCAAAATTGATGTCTCTAGTTGTTTTTGTAATTACATTGTAAGTGAAAATTTTGATGGGGTTAATTTCGGGGTAATTGTGTAGAGTATGGCTGGATCCAAGTCATAGTTTATTTGGGGTTATTTTTCCTAGCTGAAATCTATGTGGACGAAGTTTATGGCGATTTTCAATTATATACTAGGGGGCTGTGCCCCCCCAGACCCCCCCAAATGATTGAAATATCTCGATCATCGTAGGCCAATCCCCCTGATGAGCTGTCCCCAATAACGAGCCAACCCTCAAAATAAGCTAGAATCGCATCCGCCCATACTCGCAACATTTACCAATTTCTGGATCTGTGTTTATTTCATTAATCAGTATTACTTCTGGATATTCCTTGAGGTAGGCATTACAAAAACAGAGAGAACCGTTAGTGATTTATACGCTTGGTTTTGACTTTTTTACTTTTAATTTTGTACTTATTCTGGTTTCTCTACATACTTTTGATCTGATATTCGCTCATATATTTTATCTGTGCCACCGTGAGCTCCCCGTGCTCAGCCCGCAATCATGAGTGATAATGAAGATGATCAAAATGGATGACTATTGCTACATTGGACGCAATCCTCTGGATGTAGTTTTCGTGGGAGTTTGGGTGCCTTAAAAAAGAGGCCGTTTGACTCGGATGACCTATGATGGGCCCTTGTGGCTTTTGTCATGTTATATTATATTGTGGGGGACTTTGATTTTGTCTTTCCCTGGTGATGGAGCTTTTTGTGGGTGGGTTTTGATGGATGCGGATGACCTTTGATAGGCCCTTGTGGCTTTTATCATCCGTGAAATTATGTTATGTTATGTTACATTTGTGATCAAGGCTAAATAAGTGGAAATAAGTGGGTTGGCTGTCCTGCTTGTACCAGATGGGCTCACACTGATTGTGTTTCTTTAAAAGGGATTAGTAGAGAGAATATCAAGAAGGTAAACTGGGTGTGTGACCTATGTCTTCTTGAAGTTAAGGCGCTTAGACATCGCAAGAATGATCTTACTACTATGAAAGAGGTGATGGAAAAGGGCCTAATATCTTTAAAAGAGGAACTTTCCAAGGAGATAAAAGCAGTGAGAGAGAGTGTACTGGGAGTGAGTGCTGACACAGCAGCTGTGATGGCAGCATCTGCCAACGAGGAATGTGAGGTCCTTTGGGTAGATGTTGTCAGTGGGAAGAGAAAGAAGAAAAATCTGCTTGTCTTCGAGGTGAAAGATGAGAATATCAAGGCTACTGATAATAAGAAAGAGGTGTCTAGTGAGTTGGCGAGTGTTCTGATCAAAGATATGAGGTTCACGAAGCGTGGGGATATCATAATGAACTTTGAGGATGAGAAAATGAAGAGTGAAGCTGTTACCAAATTAGGGTCGGTATACACAATAACGACCACATCAATGAAAAAGCTCAAACCCAAGATTACTATCTATAATGTCCACAGGGAAGAGTCTAAGGATACTTTGGTTGATATCCTTATTGAGAGAAATGAGTATTTGCAGGCAATTGATAGGGTCAAGGAGAAAATGGAGCTCATCTTTGAAAAGCCTGCAAATGGCAACACTGTTAACTACATTCTAAAGTGTGACCCAGATGTGAGGGCGAGCCTATACAGAAACCATGACAAGGTGAGGCTTGAATGGTGAGTATATATGGTGAAAGACAGGTATCATGTAAGGCTGTGTTTCCATTGTCAGAGATATGGGCACATGTGAGGTGAAGCTGAGAAATGAACCTGCCACTTGTCACAAATGTTCAGGGTCTCATAGCAGTAAAGACTGTACTGTAACGAATCTAAAATGTATAAATTGTGTGAGATATAAAAAGCCTGATACAAACCACAGTGTAAACTACTATTGCTGTCCCATATATGAAAGTGAACTTCAGACAATTAAGAACATCACTGATCATGGCTACTAATGATACAGGTGTAAAAATTAAAGGGGGCCTATTAAACATTCAATCAGTAAAAACAAAACTTTTGAAATCCATGACTTAATAAAAGAAGAAAACTTTGACATCTTAGCGTTAACAGACATGGTTAGGTGAACATGATAAGGCGATTATTCAAGAAATGACCCTGTGTACTCATGCTTTTTTACATAATCCGCGCATTGAGAGGCAAGGGGGAAGGGTAGGACTGTTCCTCTCAAACAACTTGTATAAGAAAATAAGATTATATCCTACTGTGAGACAGGACAGTTATGAATTACTTCAAGTAGGTTGTGAAATAATGAACAAAAAGTGCACATTTATCGTAGTTTACAGAGCTCCCAACATGAGTATTTGTGAATTTATTACTGACTTTACAGACTTTATGAAACACTTGATATGGTGACTACAAATATTTTATTAGTGGTGATTTTAATCTATGGGTAGACGATTTAAATGACGTGGTGTATCAGATTTTGTGGACATAATGGTTAATGAAACTACTTCACTAGGAAGCCATATATTAGACCTAGTTTTTAGTGAAAAAGACTGTGAACTTGTACAGGAAATGAATGTAGAAGAGATGTGTCGTTTGTCCCCTGTACATAAATTAAGCACTTTCACTATACCGTTTAACAAGGTCATGAGACCGACAAAGGAAATCAAATTTCACATGAAGAAAGACATTACACCGGAATTTTTCATAACCTCAACTATGCAAAGTATATCAAACAAGAAAAAATAACTGCGAACACAGAGATAAGAAAACTGAGGACTGTGTCACTTGCTTCTATAAACTTTACAATGACACTGTGGATAAGAAATTCAATGAAGTATTTCCTATGGTGGAGAAAGTAATCAAGTCCAGAGACAATGCCCCCTGGTACAATGGGGAGATCTCTCACGCTAAGAAAGACAAGAAGAGAAAAGAAAGGTTGCGGCGTAGGTTAAGGAGTGATGAGGCTCGGGATGATTTTAAAACTGCGAGAAACTATGAAAGAAAATTTATTATACAAAAGAAATGTGAATACTATAAGTCAAAGACATATGATGCAAGAAACAACATAAATAAACTATATATGATACTTGATAACTTAACTGGTACCAAAAAGAAAAACAAGTTACCAGAGGGCTATACTGACAGTGAACTTGCAGATAATTTTGTAGACCTTTTTGACAATAAGGTTAGAAATATTGTAACAAACTTTGATGATGAGGTCAGTGAAATAGCACCAACATTTTGTGCCCCTGATTCACAGCTTCTATCATTCCAACCCATAGACATGAGTGTAGTGAAATCTATGTGGTGAACTAATTCTACTAGATCTTAGTGCTGCTTTTGATACTGTGGTACACTCGGTTCTACTGCACTAAACTACTTGAAAAGCTACCTAGAAAATAGAACATACCGTGTGCAGGTGGGTGAGTCTTTTTTGAATGCTAAATCGCTAGAAAGAGGAGTCTCACAGGGGAGTGTACTAGGACCAATTCTAGTTTGCATATACACCACCGGACTCTCTGAGCTACTAAGCAATCAGGAAGTGAAATTTAAGCTATTTGCTGATGACACACAATTCTATACGACTGTGAATAATATACAAGATACAGAAATAATGTTAAACAACATAATGACACAGACATTAGCAAATGGATGAAATCTAAACAGCTAAAACTAAATGAAAGTAAAACGGAGTGTCTAATCATAGGAAAAGGAAATAATCTACTACGGCTAAATATTCCTCAATTACATATTAATGGTGTGCACATGACTGTTGGTGACAGTGTAAAAAATCTAGGAGTGATCTGAGACAGCAACATAAAATAACATAACATAATTACACGGATGACAAAAGCCACAAGGGCCTATCAAAGGTCAGCCGCCTCCGTCAAAACCCACCCACAAAAAGCACCATCACCAGGGGAAGACAAAATCAAAGTCCCCCACAATATAATATAACGGATGACAAAAGCCACAAGGGCTCATCATAGGTCATCCGAGTCAAACGGCTTCTTTTTTAAGGCACCCAAACTCCCAGGAAAACTACATCCAGAGGATTGCATCCAGAAACAAGGGTATCACCAATCAAGGCTTGTCAAGAAGTAAATCATGCAGCTATAGATATATACAAACAATATTAATATATACAAAACTTAGGAACCATCACAACCTTCCCTTCCCATAAACTCATCCAATCTACTCTTAAATACATTTAGATTTGGACTACCTACTACCCTCGGCGGCAATTTGTTCCAGAAGTCTACCACTCTATTGGTGAAAAAATATTTTCGTAAATCCAACCTACACCCTTGCTTTTTAATTTTCCAGTGGTGACCTCTAGTCCGATTTCCATCATCTAACTCAAAAAAATTGCTAACATCCAATTTATCTATCCCGGAAAAATTTTTAAAGAGCTCAATCATATCCCCTCTCACACACCTCCTTTCGAACGAGAACATATTTAATACCCTCAGTCTATCTATATATTCAAGGTGCCTCAGGGAAGGAATAATCTTTGTTGCCCTTCCTTGCACTGACTCAAGAAGGTTAATATCGTGTCTAAAATGTGGGGACCATGCCTGTATACAGTACTCTAGATGTGGCCTAACATAAGAGTTATAGAGTTTAAGAATAACCTCCTTACTTTTGTAACTGACATTTCTCTTAATAAAACCCAGCACTCTATTTGCCCTATTTCTTGCTTCAATACACTGCTTAGAAAACCTTAATGACTTATCTATTACTACTCCTAGATCTTTCTCATCCTCTACTGAGCTCAGCAAACTTGAATTCAGATGTTAGGACCTATTCGTGCGGCTGCTTGGAGTCCATAGGGATTGAAAGCGGCCTAGAGTCAACACATCAAGGTCAAGGACATAGAGTGTTTCTTTGGCTCCCATCCACCTACATTATAGATAAGGATTTTTAATTTTCTCTTACATTCCATGTTGTAAGCTATTAAGTATTTTTTTTTATCTTGCGTTCTGTTCTGTTAACTTCCCTTTCGCAGAGATATTTTAACATAACATAACATAACATAATTTCACGGATGACAAAAGCCACAAGGGCCTATCAAAGGTCATCCGCATCCATCAAAACCCACCCACAAAAAGCACCATCACCAGGGGAAGACAAAATCAAAGTCCCCCACAATATAATATAACAGATGACAAAAGCCACAATGGCTCATCATAGGTCACCCAAGTCAAACGGCCTCTTTTTTAAGGCACCCAAACTCCCAGGAAAACTACATCCAGAGGATTGCGTCCAGAAACAAGGGTATCACCAATCAAGGCTTGTCAAGAAGTAAATCATGCAGCTATAGATATATACAAAACTTAGGAACCATCACAACCTTCCCTCCCCATAAACTCATCCAACCTACTCTTAAATACATTTTCTTTTAAATTCTTCTTTTGTTGATGTAGAGCAAATTGAATCCTGAATACTTAAGTCACCGCTCATTATTATTTTTGAAACCTCTTTATCAGAATATGGTCCTTCGTATTTGTATTTATAGTACCCCTTTTTAATGCCTTGAATTATTTTTTCTGTTATCATTAACTGGGAAAGGTTTATCCTCCATAGCGTAGAATTTCATGGATTTAGGAGGGGAAGATCCCATCTCTCAAAGCTCCTGGCCCACTATGACTGGCCGAGGGAAATAATGTGGATGTTGTATTCCTTAACTTTGACAAGGTCAACAAGATAAAAGCCCTAGGAATCAAGGGTAAAGTGGGAATGTGGCTCCACAGTTTTTTTGTAGGAAGATCCCAGTCAGTTGCGGTAGATGGTGTAAAGTCGGCTGAGACTCCAGTTATAAGCAGTGTGCCGCAGTGATCTGTCCTGGGTCCCCTTCTCTTCCTGATACAGTTTGGTGACATAGACAGCAATGTGACTTCTTCCCACCTAGCCTCATTTGCAGATGACACAAACAAACGAACAAGACATTCACAGGCTACAGAATGACCTCAACACAGTGTACTCTTGGGATGCAGTTTAATGAAGGCAAATTCGAAGTGTTGAGGTATGGCCCAAACACAGCCATTAAGGAAGAGACCATACTTCATACTGAAGGAGGACAGGACATAACCCCTAAGCCATATGTTAAGTGTCTTGGTGTCCACCTCAGTCATGATGCCAGCTTTCACCACCACATCACAGAAGTCTAGAGGAAATCACGTACCCTTCTTTGTATTGATGATACAAAACAAATTTTCTTGCATCAATAAATTTTATTGCCTTTGATTTCCTTTTGACAATGCACTCTTGTAAAAGGTCGAAATCGAAAAAATACTTTGTTAGGTTCTACAACTTTAAAGCGCTGAGAAAAAGACGTAGTTATTGCTTTTACATAATCTTTCTTTGTATAAGAACATAAGAACATAAGAAAAGAAGGAGACTGCAAAAGACCATTCATGGCCTACACTTGGCAGCTCCTATTCCAGTCAACACAAAAGATTTCTTACCAGAGAAAAGTCATCAACATTGTCACCCTTTACAGGAGTTTGTCAGATCTAATCTACAATATACATAAAATGCATCCAGAGGATTATGTCCATTCATGCAACTGCAAAATAATCTCCCCACTCCTTAGAAAAATATATACATATGTACATAAAAAAATCAGTCCCATCTAGCAGCTTCATCCATATATTTATCTAATCTATTCTTAAAACTACCCAGAGAGGAGGCTTCTATCACATGTCTAGTGAGCCTATTCCATTCATCTACCACATGATTTGTAAACCAATTCCTCCCAATCTCCTTCCTAAACCTATACTTATCAAGCTTAAACCCATTGCTACGTGTCCTGTCATGTTCACTAAGTATAAGAACCTTACCCAGATCCCCTTTATTATATCCTTTTACCCATTTGAAGACTTCAATCAATTCCCCTCTGACTCTTCTCCTTTCCAATGTATGTAGATTTAGTTTTCTGAGCCTTTCACCATAAGGTAAGTTCCTTAGCCCACCAATCATCTTTGTCATCCTTCTCTGCACAGACTCAAGCAAATCAATATCCTTCCTATAATACGGTGACCAAAATTGTACTGCATAGTCTAGATGAGGCCTAACTAGCGCCAGATACAGTTTTAGAATGACTTCAGCACTCTTATTGCTTACACTCCTCCTAATGAATCCCAATATCCTATTAGCTTTATTCTTAGCATTTAGGCATTGCTTTCTAGGACGAAGGTCTGAACTTACCAAAATACACAAGTCCCTCTCACAATCGGTCCTCCCTAAATTTCTCCCATTTAATTTATAACTATTCAGTGGATTATTTCTACCTATACTAAGTACACTACATTTGTCTATGTTAAACTTCATTTGCCATTTCTCAGCCCAATTGGACAGAATGGTCAATTCCTCCTGCATTACAACAGCATCAGAATCAGCCCTAATGGCCCTACCTAGCTTAGTATCATCAGCAAATTTACTCAGGTCACTACTTATACCTATGTCAAGATCATTAATATAAATTAAGAATAGCAAGGGACCCAAAACAGATCCTTGCGGAACTCCACTGCTAACACACCCCCACTCAGATTTAACTCCATCTATACTAACTCTTTGCTGTCTGTCACCAAGCCATGACTGAATCCACCTAAATATACTGCCATCGATCCTGTGTGCTTTAACTTTGCTCAGAAGCCGTAAGTGTGGCACTCGATCAAAAGCCTTACTAAAGTCCAAGTATAAAATATCATAGTTTTCATCCTTATCTGCTGCTTCATACACCTTACTATAAAAAGACAGCAAATTAGTCAGGCAGGATTTACCCTTACTAAAGCCATGCTGTGATTCTTTTATCAACTTATGCTTATCCAAGTGATCCCTAATATTCCTTGCTATAATAGATTCCATCATTTTCCCTACCACTGATGTCAAACTTACTGGTCTGTAATTAGACATATTTGTTTTATCCCCGACATATTTGTAATATCATTATACTGTTCTTTTATATTTTGTTCAATTTGTCCGAATTGACCATCAGAAAAGATTGATTGATTGATTTAATCTGTTTTATAGGTGCTGAAACCCTATAAGGATTATTGTCACCGTGAAATTACAGTCAAGATAGTCACCATCACCTCTTCAGTCTAGGGACTCCACTCCTAGACACTCAAGAATAAAGAGAAAGGTGGAGTCTGTTAGTATGAGAAGATAAGCTAAACTAGACGGTGCCAACAGTTACACAATTATGTATACAAATACTCATATCTATATATGTACATAAATGGATATACAACCTGAAAAAAATTAAAATAATATAAAAATAATAATAACAAAAAAAAAATAAATAAAATCAAATAAATTAAATGTGTCTATATAATGATGTATCTCTTAGAAACTTTAGTACTAGTTCAAATGGGACTGAGGAATTTAGGACAGTAGCATATGAAAATCTTAAGTTGTTTTCCAAGCAGAAATTTAATAAGGGTTTACGACTTAAAGCATATTCAGGGCATTGAGTTATAGCATGTTCTGGGGTAAGTTGTGTATTGCATTTTCCACAAAAGTGGAAAAGTGATGGATCAAAGAAGTAGCCATGGGATAGTCTACTGCAACCTAATCTTAGTCTAGTTAGTATGATACTGTCACGACATGACATTCTATAAGGTCTGTTATTGTTTAAATTAGGAATTATTTGCGGGAGAATGCCAATATTTTGGGACCATTCATTTTGCCAGAGGTTGAAGACTGAGGGCTGCAGCATGCCTATCATTTCTGATACTGAGAACCCCAGGTCTGTCGTATTAGCATTGTGTATTGCTGCTTTAGCTGCTGTGTCAACCACTTCATTATCTTTTATACCTGCATGACTAGGAACCCATAAAAAAACAGCTTCCAGGTTGATTTTATGTATATAGTTAATTATACGGTGGGTTAAGTAGTGACTTTTTTGTTCTTTCACAGCTAGCAAACCTGATAGGGAGTCTGAAACTATGAGTAGTTTACAGTTGTCTAGTTTTTGATTTATGTACTTGAGTGAACTCAATATTGCATATAACTCAGCAGTAAATATAGAGCAGTGATGGGGCAGTTTGAAGGTCTTTATGGTTTCCCTCCAGCTAAAAGCACATGCTACTCCTTCATTACTTTTGGAACCATCTGTGAAAGTTACATTAAAACCTGAGGATTTATATAACTCAATTAATTCTAAGGACAATGTTTGGTAAATACATGAAGGAGTGTTGTTCTTAGGGTATGCAGTTAATGAGAGGTTAAAGTGAACTTTAGTTAGTGTTATATAGCAGTTAGATATTTTTATGGTGTTTAAATCAATGGGGTCATATCCTAAGTTCATTATATATTTTTTAAACCAACCACAAAAAGGTTTTGGATGAGGCCGAAGGTCATAGAAATTATACCAAAAGAATTGTAAAATACATATACGTGTGGGGTGATTTGCAATACTGAGTACTTTAATACCATATCTTAGCCCTAGCAATATCCTACGAAATTTAAGAGGCATTATATTAGCTTCTGCCTCTAAAAAATCAACTCTGGTACAATTTAATGCACCTATAGCTAGTCTAATACACTTAAATTGTATTCTATCAAGTTTTAATAGGTTGCTTTCTGATGATGTATGGTATAGGAAAGAGCCATAGTCTATTTTACTTCTAACAAGGGATTTATATATATGTAATAGATGCATTCTATTTGACCCCCAGTTTGTATTTGCAAGATATTTTAGGAGCAAAATGCTAGATATACATTTCTCTATTAATGACGTAATATGAGCTGTCCAAGTTAGTCCCTGATCTAATACCATGCCCAAGTATTTATGAGTTTGCATGTAATTAATAGGGTAATTTAATATTATCAGTTCTGGCAAGTTATGTTTCCTAGGGCGTTTTGTAAAAATTATACACTTAGTTTTAGTAGGAGAAAAGGTGGTGCCCCATTTTTGTGACCAGTCAGATATAGAATCCATGATTTTTTGCATCTGGTTATGCATTTGATCCAAGTTTTCACCAGATAGCCACACTGCAATATCATCAGCATACAAGGCATGGTTTATGTCTAAATTTTTGAATAAATCATTTAACATGATTGAAAATAGGAGTGGACTTATAACACTGCCCTGTGGTAAGCCGATTTGTACAGCAAATTTTTCTGAAGGGAGATTAGCTATAGAAACTCTTATAATTCTAGAGGAAATGAAATTTTTAATAAAGTTGGGGAGGTGGCCACGTAAACCCATCTTGTATAGTTTTTTATAAAGACCATGGTGCCAAATGGTATCATATGCTTTTTCAATGTCCAGAAAGATTGCCATTACATATTTATTGCAGAGGAACGCTTCCCTTATGTCACATTCTAAGCGTACCAAACTATCCATAGTTGAGAAGTGCTTTCTGAATCCACTTTGGTAGTATGATAAGTACTTTTTTTCATTAAGGTATTTCTGTAATCTAATGGTCAATATTCTCTCTAATGTCTTGCATAAGCAGCTTGTCAAGGCTATAGGGCGGTAAGAAGATGGTTCCTGACTTGGTTTCCCTGGCTTTAAAATAGGGATGAGTAAACTATCTTTCCATGTATCTGGATAGGTATTATTTAGAAATAGGTGATTGTAGAAATTTAAGAGATTATGTTTATTTAGGTTACTAAGATTTGCTAGGAAGGGATATATTATGTCATCCATGCCAGGAGAGCTTGGTTTGTTTTGGGGAATAGCTTTTTCTAATTCATATAATGTAATTGGGCAGTTATATTCCTCATTGTTAGATACCCCAAATGAAATTTCATTAAATTCAGCCTCCACCATAGTGTATACAAAGGGTTCTATGTAGGAGTGAATACTGCTAATAGTAGCAAAGTGGCCGGCTAATATTTGGGCAGTCACAAATGGGTCAGAAGTAAAGTTACTGCCAGATTTTAATGTGACGAGTGGATGGGGTTTATGTCCTTTTGTAAGTCTCCCTATCTTATCCCAAACTTCTGCTGTATGAGTGTTATGATTAATAGTTTGTACGAACCTTCTCCAAGAGAGACGTTTCGATAATCTAATTACCCTTCTGGCTAAGGCTTTAGCTTTATGATATAACAGTAAAGACTCTGGATTCATGTACTTCTTAAATAGTTTATAGGCTTTTTTTTTAACTTTTATTGCATAGGCACAACTATCATTCCACCAGGGATTGTTATATTTAGGGAATATTCTTCTGTATGACTTTGGTATGGTTTTGGCTGCACATTTGGTGATAGCAGAGGTTACTAGAAGGCAAGCATCATTTGCATTAAGTGAAATATTGACTTTTGGAATTTGTAGCTCTTGATGAAATTTTATTAAATTACCTTTATATAGCCATTTGGGCCTGGTATTATACTTCATTTCATACATCGTTTCCATAATTATGGGGAAGTGGTCACTATCATAAAGATCAGGTAGTACTTTCCACTCTAAGTTTAGTTTTAAAGAATGGGAGCATAGAGATATATCTATATGAGAAAAGTGTCCTCTAAATTCATTGCAATAGGTTGGGGCCTTTGAGTTTAGGATGTATAAATTTGCTTCTTCAATAAAATCTGTTATTTTATTTCCTCTAGGACAGCATTCTGATGAGCCCCACAGGTAGTGATGTCCATTCAAATCTCCAGATATTAATACTGGTGGAGGAAGTTGGTTATAAAGATTCATTAAGTCTTGTGTAGTTAAAGGAAATCTTGGAGGTATATAGATTGAACAAATTGTGAATTTTAAAGATGGTAAATTAATTCTAGCTGCTATAGCTTCCAGATCAGAGGTGATATTTAAAGTTACAAATGGTACCCAGGAGGCTATGGCAAGTAGAACTCCTCCTCCATTACGGCTTCTATCTTTTCTTAAGATGGAATATCCTTTTAAAGAAATGTTTTGCTCTATTCCTAACCTTGTTTCTTGTAGCATTACAATTGATGGGGAATATTCATTTAAGATCATCTGCAAGAATGGTAACCTAGTTGTATAACTGCGTATATTCCACTGACATATTCTAAAGTTCATTATCTATATATAATTTAAACTATTAATCACCAAATAATATTCTGTAACCATCCCTTGAATCAATTTTTTTTGTAAAGCTCATTTTATTAAACACTATAGCCATTTTGTTAACTGCCTGTTTAGGGGCAATGTTTGCTTCCATGATTTTCTTATATTCTTTAAGGATAGACCATAGGTATTCATTTGAGACATCTACATTATCAACATTATGAGAGTTTTGTTTATCTTCATTATTAATACTTTTTGCAGGTAGAGATTGTGGTCTAGTAATGGGTAGGTCGCATTGTGTTTCTTTTGTAGCTTTTTCAGTTATAGTTTTTTTCTTGTTATTTGTATATATGTCACTTGCATTTATAGGATGATTTTTGAAATATACCTGTCGAGCTTCCAAGAAGGATAATTTTTTATCAATTTTTAAATGAATAATTTCTTTCTCCCTGATCCACACAGGACATTCCTTAGAATTTCCTAAATGGTTGGGAGAAGAACAGTGAATACATTTAGGAGCCTCCCTTGGAGCGATACAATCCTGAGAATTATGTTGCTCATTACAATAAAGACATCTAGATTTATTTTTACAGGTCCTACTTCCATGTCCAAAATGCCAGCAATTAAAGCACATCAAGGGATTAGGGTAGTGGTTATCAATACTGAACGTAAGGTATCCATAATATAATTTAGAAGGCAAGACATTTCCAGCAAAAGTTAATACTAACAAGGGGGTAGGGATTCGGGAAGGGCCTTTATTGAGGCGTCTAATTTTCATAACGGACTCATTTTGAATTTTTAATTCATTAAGTAATAATTCTTCCTCAAAGTATAGTAGATCAGGTGCATATATGATACCTTGAATAGTGTTTAAATTTTGTGCAACTGAGCATTCTACATCATATTGTCCATTGATAATGGTTTTTGTATTTAAAAGGGCTGTTGTCTGATCTGAGGATTTTGTATGTATTAAGAGGGATCCTGTTCTGCAATATTTAACCTCGATGACAGGGCCATGACAAATGGATTCAACGACTGTTTTAATTGTTAATGGACTTAATTTTGTCAAATTAACTGTTGGAGAACTTAAATATACCCAAGAAACAAATTTGGGATCAATATTCAATTTGGGGTCATTTTTGTTTATGGAAGTCACATTTATACTACCTGTATCATTGATCTTACTTTGTGATGTTACAGGAGCTTTATTACTGTGCGTTGAACTATGATATATAGCAGGGTAATTCGGGTACTTGTTCGATTTCTCTGAACCAGAAGTTGATGGCTGTGAAGAGAAACGAGAGACAGCTTGGTCAGTCTCTTTGATCACTTTGTGTAGTTGTTTTAGAGTAGGATCAACGTTAGGGGATTCGAGATCAGTATTAGAATTAGGTCGTTTTAGTTTAACTCGAGATTTGTCCTTTTGAGACATCTCGAGAGAAGAACGCCCCCGTGCCCTAGGGCACGGGCGACTTTCGTTAAAGAAAAGGTCTTAGGTTATTAAGGCAGTAGATATAAGGAGATAACCTAGGTTAAGCAGAATTCTCACTAAAGTACCTAACGATTAAACACTTATATCAAGCAAGATTTGGAAAGTGTGGAGCAATACAACCTTTCGGGAGAAAGTCTACAGAGGGAATCATTTGAAAAGATTGTTGAAATTTAGATATGAATTAGTTCGAATTAGACTCTGATATTTAGTATAACGATAAACTAAGATATAAGGATAACTTTGCCGTGAAAAACGTCATTTTCAAATTTTGTGGCTTAGGCCTTTATTCCACCAAACGCGTCATATAGTGTATCTGGTTGGCCAAAAGCGATTCACGAATGGTCGATCAATGCTAAGCAGATTTTTAAGATTTTTTTTAAGAGGCTATGTGGCGACTGCCCACTTGGGCATAAGTCATCGCAAACAAGAAGCCTAGCTCTAGGCTACTTTAAAATAAAAATTTGAAAACAAAACAACGATAAAAAGGGAAGATGACAATCAGAAAGCAAGCTGCGGCGTCGGGGGAGGTCCACCTCCCCCCTGGCGCAGGAACGTGAGACCTACAAAGAAAACAACGATAACAAAAAAACAAAAGCTAGCTAAATAAAAGGGAGAAGGCCGGCCTCCCCCAAAAAGTCTATCAGTCCACCAGTCAATGAGCACGCAATCGTCCCGAGTACAATGGACAGGCGGTAGCGACCCTGGCCATCTCATTACCGGGACAGGTAACGGGCGCGAAGTTCGCTCAAACTGGGACATTCAACAGGAATATGCCAAACAGTCTGGAGGACAACGCAGTCTTAGCAGTAAGGCGCTGGCGAGCGCTCCATCAAATGGCGGTGCGTCACACGAGTGTGCCTAATTCGGGGTACCACAGAAAGCAACCTGAAGTCTTAGCAGGATTGGTGGGTAGATCCATGGGAACAGTCGCGGCGCAATGACACGCAACTTTAAGTTCCCTTCGACGGTCTCCCATCTTCTTTGTCAAGCGTATCCTGCCATGTAGTCGGTGTGAAGAAGAGCGAAAGACTGGTCTGGTCGCAAAGGCCTCGCGGACTCTTTAGCACGGTCATCCTCGCAGTCATTCCCTGCAATTCCTACATGTCCAGGAAACCACAAAAGATAATATCGACATCCACCTGGCTCACCACAACCATGGCGTCACGAATATCGCGAACCAGGGGATGCGGAGATTCCAATGCACCGAGAGCACTCACGGTGCTTTGTGAGTCACTATAGATCACAATCGGTCTCCGAACCGGGCACGACGCGTAATCTCCCATACCGAGTGGTGTATTGCCACCAGCTCGGCCGTGAAGACAGACGAAGCGCCTGGCAGAGCCCCGCTGGCTTCAAACAGATGGGATACGGCGTGGAATCCGCCCCCTCTTCGGGCTGGGAGCCATCCGTATACACTGGCACGGTTCCAGCGTGACACGAGGTGTGCTCCAAAAAGGTCGAACGAATACTCCCAGCGCAGAACAAGCTTTGGGAGCAGAGGCGTGGCGACAAATAGCCAAATGTGGTACCCTTCAGGGTGGCGTCCTGGGCAGAACCAGGGGTGCCACCGGCCCAAGAGTTATACATAGCCCTCGAAAGAGTTTCCTGGCCCTAACCAAAAGGGCTTAGGGTATGACTGGCGTCCCTCGACGGAATAGGCACAGTCGAAATCAGCTGCGAATGCAGTGAGAGCTGTTTGACGAATGAGGGAGGCGCCGGGCTTGAGTGTACAGGCGAATGATACACTGTACACGGCGTAGAGCGAGTGGCATCTCCCCAGCATCGTCTAGTAGGCTCCCAATGAGGGAAGTGCGGAAGGCATGGGTCGCGAGGCAGAGGCCAAGATGGTGGATCGAGTCCACCTGACGCAATAAACGCTCGGCTCCGGATGCATAAAACTCGCATCCGTAGTCGAGCTTCGAACGAACAAAGGATCGATAAAAAGTAGGGCAGTGGACGATCGAAAGGTCGTCCACATAGAGCGTAGCGAGAACATCTTCCGGCAGCACCAAGGTGATGCCGTTGATGCTCAGGCCAAAGAGTGTGACACTGAGGACACTCTCCTTCGGGACACACTCTTCCTGCTTCTTTAGGCCGGAGAGGGTTTTCTCCCACCCGTACGCTGAATCGACGATCTTGCAAAAATTCAGATATAAACATTGGGAGGCGTCCCCTCGCCCCCATCGTGTAGAGAGTCTCCATGATACCGTATCGGCATGCGGTATCATAGGACTTCTCCAGATCGAAAAACACTGTGGCGTAGTGCTGTGTGCGAAGGAAGGCCTGGCAGATGGTATTTTCCAGTCGGAGCACAGCATCCGAAGTGAAGTGGAACTGGCGGAAGCCGCACTGTGCAGAAGAAAAATGCCCTCGGCTGTCCAGGAAAAAGGCTAATCTAACATTTACCAATTTCTCCATCAACTTGCACACGCAAGAGGTTAGAGAGATTGGGCGGAAACCGGCCAGAATAGAGTGATCTCTCCCCGGTTTGCGAAAGGCGAGCACAGTAGCGATTCGCAAGGAATCTGGGAGAAGACCCTCCACCCAGATCCTGTTGAAGAAATCTAACAGAAAGGCCATGCCTCGCTCACCCAGATGTAAAAGCATGGCGTAAGGGACATCTTCTGGACCATGGGCGGTGTCCGCGCACGAAACAAGAGCGGAACGTAACTCATTCACAGTAAACCGGTCGTTGAAGGGTTCTCCACCTCTGGAGGTGAAGTCTAGCCGGTGGCCTTTCGCAACATCACAACGTGCATTGAATGCTGGCGGAGCAGTAACCAGCTAGAATGCGGAGAAAGCGGTCGCTAAGGATTCCGCCACGGACGCGGGGTCCGAGATTGTGGTCCCATTCTCATGGAGAACGGAAGGGGTGTCCTGAAAGAAGTTGCCCCGAATCCTTTTGACCCACCTCCACACCTCTGTCAGAAGGCTCTTTCCATTAAGTGAAGACACGTATGCCAGCCAAGAAGCGCGGCGGGAATGCTTCGACAAATACCTGGACCTAGCCCTAGCCCGACAAAATTCACAGACAGTGAACTCGTTCGGGCGGTGCTTGGAGCGCATGTAGGCATAACGCTTCTGTTTGAGGGCCGTCTCACACTCGGCCGACCACCATGGGAGTGGTCGGCGTGCAATAACGGCCTACGGCGATGAGGTTATCTAAGAAGAAAACAACGACCTCATCTACCGACCTAAACTCCTCGACTGAGATAGAGAATCCACTCACTTCCTGAAATGCAGGCCACCACGCCGGCGCCAAGCACCACCGAGGTGGGCTCTCAGGCCGCAGTTGCCCTGAAAATGATATTCTAATGGGAAAGTGATCACTACCATGGAGGTCATCGACCACTCCCCAATCAAAATCAGGCTGTGCATCCGAAGAGCACAAAGATAGGTCAAGGCAAGAAAATGAAGCGGTTCTCGGACAGTGATGCGTAAACTCATCCACGTTTAGGACACCCATCTCAAGCTCTTCGATCAGATCGGCAAAGACTTGTCCCCTGGGATTTATTGAGTAATCTTCCCAGAGAGGATGCCTGCCGTTCAGATTTCCAAGTAAGAGAAAAGGCCTCGGCAACCGTGCCACGACGCGGCGGAAGTCCCCCGCGTCGAAGTCAGCTGACGGTGGAATGTACGCAGAAATGATAGTATACCTCTTATCAAGGTGCAGCTGCACAGCCACTGCCTGGAAGGAGGTATCTAAAGACAAAGGAAGAACGGAGACATCATGCCGGGTGTAAACCGCGCATCCCCCAGCCCGGCCATCCCGCGGTGGTGGGTTCGCAAGACCCTTATACCCCTCGAGTGCTGGCAGGGGGCACGCACATAGCATGGTCTCCTGCAAAAAGATAGCTAACTGGGAATGGGACGAGAGGAGCCTCCGCAGCTCCTCCCAGTTGGCCCGGAGTCCACGGCAATTCCATTGAAGGAATATGCCCTCCAGGCCTAGCTCGGAGGAGACGCGGGGGCCCTCCTCGAACAGAAGACCCTCACGGGAATGGCCGTACGCTTCCCGGGGGCAGAACCCCGGACGTTGTTGGCCGGACAAAGCGCTGTCGCCTTCGAGGACTTATTGGGGGAGGTTGGGCTCGCCATGAGTGTCTTTTCCTCCCTCCGCCTCCAAACCTTAGGGGGGCGTTGCGGCTTCGGAGTCGGGGGGTCCTCTTTTCGAGGAACCACCGTCTCCGGGGCACTCGCTCAACCACTAGGCGTGGGCAAAGGAGCCGAAGCTCCTTTGTTGCTGTCCTCCTTTCGGAGAACAGCTTTAGGAACCCGGGAAGATGGCCTAGCGACCATCTTCAGGCGTGTTGCCTCCTGTGATTCTAACGACTCGGTGGAGGTGCGTGGCCGTTTCGCCTTACAGGAAACGGTCACGCTGGGGGAAGAGGGGGGAGCTCTGTTTTTTTTCCGGGGCTGGGTTTGAACCCTTTTTGCCGCCAGCTTTACTAGGGAAGCGCCTGGGTTGAGTAGAGCCCGCAGAAGGGCTCCGAATGTGCGCGGAAACAACCGTGCTCGTTGGCCTGGATGGGCCAGGAGCAGAGGGTGTCTTTGTAACTATTGAGGCATATGACGTCCCAGGCAGAGCCGGGCATGCCAGGACCAAATCTTTAGCCTCGCGGAATGAGAGTCGATCCTGGGCCTGAACGGCCAGGATTTCTTTCATAAGGAGATATGCACCACATTGCTTCGAAGAAGCGGTGTGTGACTCTCCGCAATTGACACACTTGGCCACACACGATTTGGACTTATCGTGTGCGGCCTTGGAGCAATTTACACAAACTTCGGGTGACCCCGACTTTCACATCTACAAGAACGATTCGTATGGCCGAAGCGGTGACAGTAATAGCACCGCCGCGGCAGTGGCACGAATGCCTTCACGCGGTAGCGGTACCAACCGGCACGCACCAACTCAGGGAGCTGGTCACAGTCGAACGCGACGAAGAGTGTAGGGGTGGGTCTCGAGGCCTCTCCCTGTTTTATTATCACACGTTCGACCTTGACCACCCATGGTCGGCCAGCTCTAAGGTGATGTCCTCTATGGAGTAGTCAACGAGTTCCCTCGCATAAACTACACCTTTCACAAAGTTCATGGTAGAGTGCGGCGTCACACTCACCGGGGTGCCATGAAGTGTCCGAAGAGCACTTATCTTGGCCGCCTCGGCGGGGTCGCTGCATTCGCCAGAAGGCTCCCGTCCGAGAAACGGGTCACCTTCGGCTCTCTACCAATTACACTAGCTAATCCTCTCCTCTGATGGATCATGTTGCCCTTTGCCAACATGCTGCCATCAGTGGAGCAAATGACGAGGAAGCGTTTGAAGCCAGCGGGCTCGAAAACGCCAGGTAACCTCGGAATGAGGGGCCCCGATGTCATCGAGGCTCCGCTTTGTAGGTTTTTGGTCTTAGTCAGGGGCTCCGCAACACGGGGGACAGAGGGGCCGGATGTGCCGATCTTGGCTTGGTCGCTTGCCAGAGTGGCAGCAGACTCATCCGTCCCCGCGGATTGGGTTGGGTGCTTGGCGCTGAGCCCGGATTCCCCCCCATGGAAGGCCCTACCGTCTGAGGCTGGGTTTCTTCAAGGACCATGTCTATCACAGGAGGGGCCTCCAGTTGGCCATCACCTCCAAGGACATCGCAGGTCCCCTTGGCAGTGTCACCAGTCTTGTGTGGGGAGGCACAGGCCTTGACCCCGGCAAGATTTAAAATTCTTGCCAGCAGGTCTTTTGAGGGAAGCAACCGAAGGGGCCTGGCTTCCCTCTCCCCCCTAAGCGGGTTTGCCCTACCGAGCCGCTTCGATGAGGAGCGGCTGGCTAACGGCTGCCTGCTGGCTTTCTTGGCAGTCCCCTTAGAAAGCAAAGGAGGGACTTCCGCTGGAAATAGGGAGGTGCCCGAAAGCGCCTCCAGAGAAGGGGGTGAGGGGGAGTCCCCTACACCCGTAGGCGTATGAGAAGAGTAAGCCTCCTCTCCGGTTAAAGAAGTATGGAGGGTCCTCTGCGCAAGCACAAGGGGGAGGGGACCTCCATTTTTTTGGTGGAGCTGCCCGAGGGCGGCTTCGTTGTTGTTCCAGGGGAAGTTGAGGGGTTTTTTTTTTTTGGTTGTTCATACATGGGCATGGTGACCCTCTTTTTTATACGGGACGCAATAGCTCACCCCTTCTCGCCGTTGCCCGCACTGCAAGAGGTGCTTACAGGCCTGGCAGAGCCAGGCGCCGCCATTTGGGACCACCCCTCCCACCTAGTCCATAGGCAGTCCATAGGCATGGCGGCTCCACCTTAGACGCGGCGTAAAACTGAGTGTGAAGAAAGGAAAAACTCATTCCGAACCGAAGCTCAGGGGTTAGGGGACGTTGTCCCCTCAGCCCCGATCCGGGACGCTTCGCTTGAGAAGAAGGTCACCATCTACCCTGTGAAATTAGAGGCTGACCAGAGAAAGTGGTGGGAGAGGTTGTATGAAAAGCAAGGGAACAATTGTTTTGAAGGAAGGAGAAGAGGCTAAGCTGGGGCCGGACGGGGCGCTGGATCCCGTCAGCACGGCGGCCAGGATGGCCAAACGCCGCGCCCCTTACGGGGGAAATTTGTGGGAGAGGTTGTATGAAAAGCGACGAGGTAGGGGAGAAATACAGGCTATCTTAAGGAAGGAAGAGAGGCTAAGCTGGGGCCGGACGGAGCGCTGGATCCCGTCAGCACGGCGGCCAGGATGGCAAATCACCGCGCCCCTTACGGGGAAGGTTAGGGAACATTGTCCCCTTCCCCCTCAGCCCCGATCTGGGACGGTTGGCTGAGAAGGTCAGCATCTACCCTGTGAAATTAGAGGCTGGCCAGAGAAAGCTGTGGTAGAGGTTGTTTGAAAAGCGACGAAGTAGGGGTTAAAATACAGGCTATCTCAAGGAAGGAAGAGAGGCTAAGCTGGGGCCGGATGGAGCGCTGGATCCCGTCAGCATAGGAAGCACACCAACTTCTACGGCCCGGTCAGTGTGATGGAGGTTCTCTAATTTGCACTCCGGGCGGGAGGACAGGCAGCTCCTCCAGGTACCAAATATAACAGGCTACCCTTACCCTCTTACTGGGACCTGTATCTACAATCGTTGCCTAAGCTACGGTGTGGAGCGCTACGCCTTGGATAACGGTTCCAAGTGACTTTCGTCATTTCTTTCAAATACCCGCGTTCTTATGAGGGAGCCAGGCTGGCTGCATAGATTGAACAACTAGGCCGGTGTTTCGCTCTTCCCCACTCTGATTGCTTGGCAAGGATCTGGTCAGCACTTTGAATATCAATGATTGAAGACGACAAGGGGGAATTTAATGCGTAGGGGGTGGACCTCTCCACCTCCTAAGAAAGCTTCTTTTGTGGTCTCTAAATTTGACGTACTCCCATGTCACAGTATCTGAACTTTTCGACCATGACTGCTTGATTCCCTAAACTGTACTACACATTTTAGTCGTCGGTGTCTGCAGGCCTTGTTAGCAGTACAGTGATGACAGGGTCGCTAGCACTTTTCACTTGTTGCGAGCTTGCTCCTGGATGGGAGTGTGACGTGATAGCTATTAGAGGGAACCTACATCAACCTCCTCTACAAACTATGTTGATTTTTTTTCTGATTGTTGGCTGCACGCTTAAGTGAGGGATGCGCAGCCGCAAGATGAGAATAAAAAAAAAAATCCGCTCAGTTCCCTCGGTCTTGTCTTAGTTTAAAAGAGAGGAAATCCACAAAAGACCAGTGACACAAAACATTTTATTTACATAATTCATCACAGACTTAAGTTATTACTCAAAATAGTATTGAAAGCTTGTTAAAAACTATATTTTGAAACTTATGTACATTTTTCATTAGTTTTACAATTGTTTAGAAAAATGTTGATTGAATGGCAGGTAGGAAGTTGACAAATAAAATTTGGATGAAAAACAAATATTTATAAAAAGTTATTATTCTAGATCTATCTACAGATATTTGTACCACTAGTTTTAAAAGGGACAGAGTGATCTTTCTCTAATGATTATACAGACGGTCAGAGAAACAACGATATTTAAACCGACATACTCAGATATAGTTGTCCTATAATCCAATGTTTTAACATTGGCTAACAATCCTCATTATAAAAAAAATTATAACTTTGTTAAAAAACAAAAACAGTGGAATTGCGGAGCGAAGGGTGGGTAAAAGTTTTAATCTTAAATTTCATAACAATAACAATCATCCATCTCAAAAAAGCAACAAGACTAAAGATTAGTAGTGTACAATATGTATAATAAAGTACATAAGGAACAAATACTGGACAAATGCCTATCAGTGATACAACCTAAATGGCTTTAACTAAAAACAAAAACCATACTATGCAAAATATTTTAAATATAAGCAGTAATATTTACATTTTTTTTCCATCACCTTATCCAGTTATACTTCTGTAAAAATAGCTGACAACAAAGAGCGCAAATCATTATAGCTATTGGAGTCGATTCTATCATAACAAATCTCTAATTTTACTGAAATCAGCAAGAAAACAAGTTTTATTCGTGGTTGTCGAAAAACTTCTAAGAGCAACGACAGATATTAATGAAGTACAAGTTAGTGATAGCAGCAATTCGGAAGTAATAGATTCTAACAATGGCGTCACATAAACTACTTCCAAGGTGAAATTTAATACATTCACAAACCTTCTCCAGATAGAAAAGGGGTTTAAATAATTAGAGGGTAGGAGAGTTTTCTTTATAACCACGTCATTAATACGTCAACCCCGCCATCCCCCCACGATTGTGTACGATATCGCAAGAGAGGTTTCACCGCTAGCACGAGGCTCTTCTAAACCTTATTGGTTCTAAAGGTGTTCATCGAAGGAATGCGGACACGACGAAAAAACTGGACCGTCTTTAAGGATTAGAGGTTGCAAACTACCGCGATAAACCCGAAATGTTGAGGTTGGAAAACCTCATTCCAGAACCTTCTGGAATGAATTCAAGCAAATGACCCTGAACACGTCGAATTCAAGGTTTTTGGGAGGGAGATGTACTGTGAACAGACGACTAAAAGGAGTAAGGATGACGAAAAAAACAGTATTGAACACAGAAAAAAAAACCGTTTGGACGGGACTAGAAAAAAACCCTTCGAACGTCGAGGCCAAATGGATATATTCCAGTCCTTTAGGGTTGAACATATATAATTGGACAGTTCACATTCGTGATTGCTGGCAAACTTAATACCGAAGTCTTGTGAATAACATGCTTCTATAGTAGATTTACTAACATTTATAAACGAACCCAGTTAGAGTTTAAGATCGTTAACATATGGTTGTCGATTTCAAAGCACAAATAATTTCTTGGCTGATAAATTATACTAATACGATAGAACATTCGGAAAATAATAATATCTCTAACATGTAAACACTGTAGTTGAGCGCGAGGCGAGGCATGGAACGGGATATCTCGCCAAGCCTGCCTCAGCACGTGGGAGTCGCATCCCACATCCACAAGATCTCGCATTCAAATTTTCCACCAGGATGAAACGGGTCATTTCTTAGGAAGAAAATAGGAAACTCGTAACTATGATCCGCTGTAACACGGAATGGTCTGAGAAAATGGCTCGGCTCCACAAATGAAAATGATCCAGTCCCTACGAAGCCAATACACCTGAGCAATGTCTGCCTGAAGGCAAGGGAAGGGACGAGTGTTAGAATAAATGTATTACGGAGAACAATACCATACTTGTCACAATATACGAGTGAAATAAATTGTGTGCGCGAATCAACCTCAAAACGGTAGGTGGTGGTTTCTCACCTCATAGTATGTGAAATGTAAGGGAAGGCACGTCTGGTCATATGATAGTCTTCTGTAATTCAAGGTTTCTTGTTGCTTGGGAGAGGTACGCACCGAAGCCCTCAAACAAGAAATATTTTTCGTAAGGGGAAAGATCACCCATACTGGGACATTCATTCAACAAGAATCTGACGAGCAGTCCATCAAATGGCGGTGCATCCCGCGAGTGTGCCCAATTCGAAGCCGTCAGAGCATTAACCTCTTGAGGAAGTAGTTATCTCAGGCACGTTCAAATTGACTTTTGTGGCATTTTAATTTAACTTTAAATGATACATATGAAAGCAGTATAAACGAGCGTGTATGGGAAGAAATCTACTGGCTTGGTCACCACCATCACACAAGAGTAGAAGAAATGGAACGATTTGAAATATGGTTGCAGGGAAGAGGCGTGGTGAAAAAAGAAATCAATCAATCGAGGGGAGCGGAAAATGATTTTGAGGTGACAATCATAGGCTCAAGTTAAAAGGACTTGAGAAGTCAGATCAAGAATAGAAGTGACTGTACTATCATGTACCACACATGGCAAATATATTACTTTTCCTACTAGATACAAGGTTTTAAATTAGAGTAGAATGGTCGTCAGAGTACAATAAATTGGAAATACATAACGATAGATTATGGTGTATTTAAGTTACTTTTTTCCACTGGGGGTTGTATCACATGGTCAGGACGCGTCGCTAAGGAAAGCCGGCACCATAAGTTATTTGAAAATCCAGTTTTAGCCTTGAACACGAAAAATAACGCTCGTGAATGAGGTGAGGTGGGGTGGGGTGGGGTGGGGCAGGGTGAGGGAAGCGAAGCACCCTAGCTGTGATAAGAAAAATAAGCGGGGCGAGGGAGCGAGGTCAAGCGTATAACGTCGTGGTGTGGCTAAACAGCGCCGATCGACACATATGCGCCCTACTCGAGACTTTTTACTGTCAAGGGATAGGGGAAGAGTAAGTGGAAGCAGGAATATGGAAGGAAAGCGAATAGGCGGTTATATCACGGGCAGAAGAGATTATTATCAGACAAGAGATCACCAGCCAAGATTAAAAGCAAGCGTTCTTAGTTAGGGATAGGAAGAGAGAAAAGGAAAGCGGCCCTGAGGGATGGAGTACAAGTGGGAGGGGACGAGCCCGTGGGAGATAAGGGATCTGAGTTCACTTGGCGTGACCCAGTCGGAGGTGAGCCAGCACAACGTCTTTATCGCGGGAGCGCTGGAAGGATGAAGCCCAGTAACCGATGTGGGGTTTAAGGAGGTCAAATTTGCCAGGCAGCGAGCCATTATGTCATTAAGGATCTCTTTCCCATGTAGAAGATCAGTGAGAGGAGTGTAACTGAGTATGTTGGCTGGAAGCCGACCTAGCACGAGCTAGGGTGACACTCATATTGTGAGGTCGAATCTTCACAAGAAGATTCGGATGGGAGTGGAACAATGCAGAAATCGTGCTTCGGGAATCCGTAGGAGGGAGTGGCGTGCCCAATGAGAGGCGGGGAGATGAGCGCCAAGGCATAATCTCTGCCACAATGGCAGCAGACGAGCTATGGAATGAATAGAAGCCAAGGTGAAAATCACTGTACCCTGAGTCAGTGGGTGTGGGTGAGGAAGACACAGGAGAACCCAAACTCGCTTTAGACTTGCCTCGTTGAAAGGCTATTAAAGATTCTTGCTGGGAACATCATCCGAGGGGAAAGCAACAGGAAATAAATGATAAATTGTAGGCAGAGAGGATGGAAGTTCAGAGAAGGGGCCACTGTATTTGGGATATGCCATTGGAAGGGGGAGGCAAAGGACACCAGCTCGAAAACTAGTGGAGGGGACTCTTTGCAGAGTAAGTGGCGTCTAATAGTAAGATAGTTAGTGAAAGCGGAATATAGTGACTTTGCTCAAGATAAACTAGTTATTTGTGTGTTCAGAACATACAAAATATTTGAGAAGCAAGTACCAAGGTTAGCTTAGAAGACAATGGAAATGAGGTGGAATGAACAAGGGAAAAGAGGTTGCATGAAATAAGTGCACATTTTACAGGGATATGGATGTGAGGAGTGTGAGAGGGTAAACAAAAATAACAACCCTACTTTCAAATGGGTATATTAAAGGCTATACTGGATTAGGATAGATATTGTGTTTCTTGCAAATTGTGCAAACATTTGAACATTTATATTCCAAGTTCAAATGCTTTTAACCCAACCACCAATTCTCTCTAATACTGTAAAATTCTTAGAACAGATCGTCTTAAGATGGCAAGCAATCTAAAATGGGTTCATCATGATTGAGATTGTCGTGGGAAGGAATATTGAAACACTCCACAATAAGATTAATCAAAATTTGCATCAATGAGATTAAAATATCTTGCCAGAGAGAATATTGTCCTTTCAATAAACTAAGTGACAAATGACGTACAACTTCGTTAACAGCAAGTCTAGCGTGCTGCAGATAGCCACAAGGCAAGCCAGACCAATGATCAAAATCAAGCAGTCACAACACAAGAAACGAGGATTTGGTAACAATAGCTAGAATTTTAGTTACCATTGGACAACTGAAATTTTCAAAGAACAAATACCAAAGTAGAGGTTTTTGGTATATTTTTTTTAATGCTACTTCAATTGCGTAATTTTTTTCCCCAAAGGGGATGTATTGTTGTTTTTTTTAATATGGGAAGCGAGTTTCTCTATCGTTTGATGCATATACGTCCCATTCGGCCAAAACTAATCATTCCAATGGGGTATAAGTAGAATAAGGAGGGGGGGGGGGGCACAAACGTAACTATAGCAAAGGGAGGCAAGTGGCAGAGAGAGTAAATCTTATTTATGGAGAAATCAGGGGGCCTTCAGGCAAGGGAAAG
Organism: Ceratothoa steindachneri; assembly: GCA_963969495.1. NCBI lineage: Eukaryota > Metazoa > Arthropoda > Malacostraca > Isopoda > Cymothoidae > Ceratothoa > Ceratothoa steindachneri. Next base: position 77,555,004 of record OZ018324.1, on the reverse strand, counting down.
TCGCCAGAGAGACTCTTTAAAAAAAAATATATATATATATATATCGGGCAAGGGAAAGATACGGCGACGGTAGATGGAATAGAGAAGGCGCGCAAGAATGTGGGATACGAGGAGTCTGGTGGAGCAGGGGTTACAGGTGAGAGATCTTGAGACATAAGTTACCTGTGGGTTGCCCTGGTATGACCCAGACGGGCGCAAGTAAGGTGGGAGCAGTGAAAAAATGAGATAGAGTGCGATGAATCTTGGTGAAAGGGATAGTTTGCCAGGCAGCAAGCCATTGTGGTTCTTCACATCTGGAAGATCAGGGAATGGAAGGGTGACCGAGCAGCAGGGGCTTGGTCAATTGTTTCATTTCCAGGCACCCATCAGGAGACGAGCCTAGTGGACGAGACCAAACTCTCACGCAAGAGCGGTCGGATTCTCGCGAATCAAGAGTAACGGGCAATGCAGAAATGGTATTTCAGGAATCGTTGAATAGCACGAATTCGTTGGGGAATGGACGGAACGAAGGACCTGTCGGATGGTGTACAGTTCTGAGTGTAGGAAGAACACTTGGGAGGAAGAGCACCGAGGCAGTCCACCAGGAAGGCATCGTTTTAAGTGTGTGCCGAATCCCCTTATCCCAAAATGGTCGATTACTTAACGTGTACCTAGATCCATCCATTAGGCCAACGAAATCCACCCACTGCACAGGATTCTCCCAGAGATCCATTGCTTCGCTTATCTCATAATTTTGTCTTGTGTAGTGCAGGCATATTGTGAATGTGTTGAACTGTGGTTCCTGGAGGCAGCGAGAATAGATGTAAGGGTAAGGCCGGAGCGTTATGTTAGGTTATGGTGGCGATCGCACGGGAATGTTGCTATGATGACCGGTTTGTGCGTTTCTTGAGGTCGATATCTGATGAAATGCTTTGCTGTATTGTGTGTGTCAATGTTTTATGCGTTCCGCCTGTGGTCAATATTGTAATTAGGGTCCTGTAGTGAGTGGATGCAAGATAAGGTGTTGGACCATATACTCATAGGCGAGGGACGGATGTACTGATTGTTGTTAGTATGGATGATGGATTGATTTCTTGGTGTGCCCCAATGTAGTTTCTGTGAATGCTTGGAGTGAGTTTATTTTCGCATTGTTTTGTCTGAAGTTAAGTACTGAATCCAGTATGACACCGGAAGACTGTTGATGTTCTATTTATGGGGTGGTTATTTTATTCCAGGTGGTGAAGTGTGTATGGTCCACATTTATGGGCTTTTTAAGGATGACAAATTGACTCCTTGCCATCGGTGCCTGAGTGGGGTTTGAACCAAGGCTATTGAATAAGAGGTTAGCGACACTATATATATATATATATATATATATATATATATATATATATATATATATATATATATATATATATATATATATATATATAAAAGACATTTTCCTTACACTACATCAAACCCTCCTCTCAATCACTCAATTTACTGGCTATAATTGGGATTTCATCCTCAAACATCGGTTCCAAATTGATATAAGATGGTTCGAAGCACAAATGTGCTAAATCTCATAACAAAACAAAGCCCGCGACTATATCTATGGCTCTCCATTACATCCTTCTGACTCAGGCAGGATAGTGGTGACCAAGACAAGGCCACAACTGGACACATTCGTGTTATTTTGAGTCATATAAAAAGGAAGGTTTCTTTGCTTCCATAAAACTGACACGAAGACACAATTCTCATAGTACAAATCCAAGGGGTAACTATAGAATGTATGAGTGAAACTGTAACCACAACAAAGCTACTACCTCTCAGATCAATCACCTATGGTAATTCAGGATATCTGAAGTAAGGAAGCATCAACAAGAATAAGTTTTGCAGACGGGAAAGCAGAAGTATTCTGAATAGACAAAGGGGTGAAGCAAAACTAAGTGCGATACTTGCAACAGGAGAGCTCATTGGCCCAAATTGCGATTAAATACCCTCCTCTTTTTATCATGCAAGGATAGGTATACAAGAACCGAAAAACCCTATAATAAGAGCAAGCCGAGCCCTAATTAGTGATTAAATACACACCACATTGAAGAATATAAAGTTCCTAGAAGAAGCCTTAAACTTCAAAATTCGGGGGTAAATTAGAAATTCAGTAGAATTAAGTCCCCTTGGTATTTCAACACACATGATGGACCTAATTAAATCGACCTCCACCCAAGACAAGACAGGCCAAGTGGAGCTCTTGAAAAATCTATAGTGCTTCACTTATGCAGATGATACACTTGGCACCGATTTCACTCAGTGCCACTTACAAAAGAACACAGAGCAAAGTTGGGACTAAACCCTTAAAAAGAGGGACTAGGAAAATTTAAGTCCCAGAAACAAATTCACATAAGGGATAAATGAAAATTTCACTCATGGACTTGCCAATGAGGCCACTAGAAGTCAAACAATAAAGAGGACCTCGATTAGTCCGTTTCCCGGGTCGGACCCAAACCTGGTAAATTTAGAATATCACATGACATCCATGTCCAGAGTACCACGATCCTGTGCTCCAGATATATACAAGCACACTCTCCCCTACATTGAATTAGAGAATGATTCCATTGGTGAGGCATGCAATTTGTCCAGTGGCCATATGGCAGTTAATGCATTAAGCTCGACATAAATATTGAAATATGTACAAAACAAGTGAAATCCTATAATAAAAAATTGGCATAATGTCATACTCTGTTGCAGCATTTAACGCAATTATACCAATTTTTACAAAATAAAACATTTTTTTTAATTAAAAATAATCGCGAATAACCCATTGTTTTCCTTCACTCCCCTCTCACCGAAGGGCAAATATAGGGTTCTGAAATGTCCACAGTATTGGTTGGATACGATTCTCATATGCACAATAAAACAACCACCCACTTCTTCATATCACAAAATGGTTATAAAAAATACACTAAGTACAAGGTTTAGCAAAGTCTTTAGTCATTGTCCAGCGACACACAATCATCATAGTTTGCTGACTGATGGAGGGGTGGAGGAGGAAAAGCCGGCAGGTAAGGAGGGATCCACGCCACCCTTAAGGGATTCCCCGGGAGTTTCCTTAGAACTGGGAGTCTGAAAAGGAAAGAGAATATTAGTTAAAAAAAGGCCGTACCCACCTCAAGGAGAGCATGGGAAATAATGTGGATATTTAATGGATTGCGGGTCACCCATGCACCAAGGCCCACAGGTTTATCTGCAGCTTCAGATCTTCCAAACATTTTTATGTCTCCATCTTTCTTTACAGATCTCTCCTTACAAACTTTCTGGCTATGATCTCGTTGGTTACTTAGGTTGCTTCGGGGTGGAGTCCCTCCTCTCGGCCGCCAGGCATGGTAAACTCCAGCACCAAAAAGGGTTCTTTCTCCCGGAGATCCCGCACTCTCAGGATTTGTAGGGATTTTTTTTCTAGAGTTTTACATGTTGTAAATGTGTTGGGAGTGCATCTGGGTCTTAGTGGTAGTGGGGTCAGTCTGTCTCAGTGAGGTTGGTATTCGGTTTTAGGGAGTGACCGCACTGGAGCCTTGCCAGGGCGACCCGTTTGTGCCGTGGGGGTTCCTCTGGAGGGATGATATGGGTTTCTTGAACTCTACAGAAATTGCGCCCCACGGAGATCGAAGTGGTGTTTCAGCAGCACGACCTTTGTTTCATGATGGTGGTAGCGGCAAATCTAGGTGCTGTGGGAGCACCCTGTTGCAAGGCGGAATTTTGTTTTGTAGTGTGCTGAAGTTTGGCTTGGCGAGTGAGGGACGGAGGTATTGTTTGTATGTGTGGGTGATGGATTCCCTGAATGTGGTTTATGTGAGTGGTCAGTGCGTTTATTTTTGTGTTTGCTGTTTCTTGTGTGTTGAAGGAAATTTAGTCTTGTATCTGGTGGTGCGGGGGTGTCTGTTGTACTACATTTTGTAGATTGCGAAGAAGATAACAGGATGTTGAAGGTGAGACGGTCATTTGGTTCTGTTGCAGCCAGCATTCGAGTCTTGCGATTATAGTTGTAGATTGTGAGCAGTTTGGGTGTTGTGCAAGTATGTTGCCATCAGCGTAGTTGTAGTGTTATGTTGGGGGTGCGAAGGGGATATCATGGAGGAAATGGTTGAAGAAGGTCGGGGAGAGCACGGATCCCTCTGGGATTCTGTTGTACATGTGGTGTGTTTGTGATCGCTTGCCCTGGCATATTTTAAAAACCTCTCTGGCAACTGCCTACAAGGGCAGAAGTCACTGGTAATCACCTTATAGCCTAATGTTAAGAAAGATTAAAAAAAAAATTATGCAAAAAAAAAAAAAAAAAAAAAAGGAGGACGCACACTCAGGAGTGAGGCCCACCTACCCCTGGTGCAAGAAGATGCGACCTACAAAAGATAAAACAAAATAATAATAATCTAAGAGCCCATCTGGCGACTGCCTACTAGGGAAAAAGTCGCCGTACTCACCACAGCCTACTACTACTAGGCTATATTAAAAAGGAAGTAATATGTAGATAGCAAACAACAATAAAAAAAGAAAAAAGGCTAAAAACAAAACAAAACAGACAAGAAGGAAGCACGCTGCGGCGTCGGGGGTAGGGCCTGACGGGCCCTGCCATCCCTTGCCCCTCTAAGGGGATTGGCACTATCCAGTGGCTCCGGGCAGGAGCGGTCAATATTGGGCCATTTGAGTCCTTTCTTGGCAGTCCCCTGTGAATAACAAGGAGGAACTGCCACTGGAAAGAAGGGGTCGGTCGCCCAAAGGAGACTCCAGAGAAGGGGGTGAGGGGGGATTCCCTGCACACGTAGCCCGAGGAGAGGAGTAAGCCTCCTCTCCGGTCAGAGAGGGGACGTTATCCCCTTGCCCTTCAGCTCCAATCCGGGATGGTTGGGTGAGGAAGCTGGTTGGTGTCCACCGTGTGAAATTAGAGGCCGACCAGAGAAAGTTGTGGAAGAGGTTCTAGGGAAGGTGAGAAAGCAGGGTAAAAACACAGGGTGTCAGAAAGAAGAGGCAAAGCTGGGGCCAGAAAGGGCGCTAAGTCCCGTCAGCACGGCGGCTAGGAAGGCAAATCGCCGTGCACCTTAGGGGGAACCTACACAAGAGTCAAATAAAATGGAAGAAGTAAGCCTCCTCCCAAAAGTCATATAATCCACAAGTTGTGTACAGGAACCAGCCCCAAGTACAAGGGAGAAGAGGTAACAACCACGCTCGTCCCATTAATGAGACGGGTAACGTGCACGAAGATCACTCAGACTGGAACATTCAACAAGAATGTGCCGAACAGTCTGGGGGACAACGCAGGTGAGCGCTGCATTAAAGGGTGGTGCGTGCAGCGAGTGTGTCCTATTCAGAGACGACGGAAAGCAACCTGAAGCCGTTGCGACATTGGGGGATAGGTACATGGGAAGAGTCACGGCGGAGTGGAACACAACTTTAGGTTCTCCTCGGCCGTCTCCCTTCTTCCTTGAAAAGCAGGCCGGAGGGCTGCCCGTATTCCTGACATGTCGTCGGTGTGAGGAAGAGCCAAACGATGGTGCGGCTACCCAGTCTTAGCATGCTCTTCGGCGCCCTCATTCCCGCATGTCCAAGAACCCAGCAGAAGATAATCTCAGCATTTGCCCGGCTCAACAAAACTGTGGCATCACAGATATCGCGAACCAGGTGATGAGGAGATTTCAATGGCTAAGAGCACTCAGGACGCGTTGTGAGTCGCTATAAATCACAATCCAGTCTCCGAACTGGGCACGTTGTGTGATCTCCCGTAGCGAGTGGTGTATTGCAAGCAGCACGGCCGTGAGGAAAGACTCAGCACCTCGCAGAGCACCGCAGACTTCAAACAGAGGATACAGCATGGAAACTGACCCCCTCTTAAGACTTTGAACAACCTGTATAGACTGACATGGTTCCAACGTGACATGGAGTGGGCTCCAAAAAGGCCGAAGGCAATACTCCCCGCGCTGGAGAAGCTTTGGGAGCAGAGGCGTGGCGACAAATAGTTAAAGGTGGTACCGTATAGGGTGGCATCTTGGGTAGAACCAGGGGCGTCACCGGCCAGAGAGCTATATTGAGCTCTCGAAGGAGTTTTTTAGCCCTAAACCTAAAGGGCTTAAGATATGACTGGTGTCTCTCGGCGGAATGGTCACCGTCGAAATCAGCTGCAGATGCAGTGAGAGCTGTTGGCTACTGAAGGAGGTGCCCAGCCCGCACGTACAGGCAAATAATGCCCTGTGCACAGCGCAGAGCGAGTGGCATCCCCAAGCATCGACAAGTAGGCTCTCAATGGGTGACGTGTGGAAGGCACCAGTCACCAGGCGAAGGCCGGTGTGGTAGATCGAGTCCACCTTCGCAAAATACACGATGGGCTGGGAGCGCATAGAAATCACAGCCGTAGTCGAGCTTCGAATAGATAAAGATCGAAAAAAAAAATACGGCGGTAACCCTATCAGTACTTCAGGTGTTGAACGTCACGGAACGAAGAATATCCATGGCGCGGGTAGAAGAGATCCTAAAGCTGCGAATATAAGCCTATCAGATGAAGCATCGGTCAAATACAAGACCAGGGAAACGGTGAGAGTCCACCACTTCCAGGCAAACCCTATTTAGAAACAAGTCCGGGTCAGGGTGGAGCTGCAGATGGTGACAGAAGTCCACCACCTTAGTCTTAACCAAGGAAAACCCAAGTCTGTACGCTTCGGCATAGTGAGACGTGGTTCAATGCCGGTTGGAGTCACGCTCCCAGAGTTAGCACCTGGGCCACTCCAAAAGGATTGAAGGGTCGTCGACGTAGAGGCTAGTGAGAACATCTTCCGGCAGCACCGAGGTGATGCCGTTGATGCTCAGGGTAAAGTGCTACACTGAGGACCTCTTCCTGATCCATCGGGCCGGAGAGGGCTCTCCACATCTGTACACGGAATCGACGATCTCGCAAAAATTAAGATATAAAGATTGGAGAGCGTCCCCCTCACCTCCATCATGTGGAGTCTCCATGATACAGTATTGCCATGCGCTACCATAGGCCTTGCCAAGATAGAAAAAAACATGGCGTAGTGCTTTCTACGGAGAAAAGCCTCGCAGACAGCATTTTCCAGTCGGAACACATCATCCGATATGGAGTGGAACTTGCGGAAGCTGCAGCAACTCCTCAATGTAAACCCGTAGTTGAAGGGTTCTCTGCCTCTGGAAGCAATGTCTAGTTGGCGGCCTTCTGCGACATTATGACGCGCATTGAATGCTAGAAGAGCAGCATCTCGGCTAGAGAATGCAGTCACGAAAGACTCAGCCACAGACACGGGGTCAGATATTGCGGTCCCATTCTCCAGGATAACGGGAAAGGAGTCCTACCAGAACCTACCAAGAATCCTTTTGACTCGCTTCCACACCCCTGCTAGAGGCGTCTTTCCGTAAGTGAACACACATATGCCCGCCAGGAAGAGCACGGGCCGGGCTTCGAAACATACTGCAACTTCACCCTAGCTTGATGAAATTCACGGACAGTGAAATTATTCAGGGGCCGCCTCACACTCGACTAACCACTACGGAATCAGTCGGCATGCAAAATGGCGAGACGACGAACTTCCGCAGCTCCTGCCAGTTGCCTTGGAGTCACGGCAATTCCATTGAAGGAATATGACCGCCTGGCCTAGCTCGGAGGAGATGCGGGGGCTGTCTTCGAAGAGAAAAACCTCACAGGAATGGCCATATGCTTCCTGGGGGCAAAACTCTGGGCGCTGTTGGTGCTATCGCCTTTGAGGACTTATCAGGGAGGGGAGGGGGGGGGGCGAGCTCGTCATGCAAAGGGTTTTCCTCCCTCCGAATGGAAATCTTAGGCAGGCGAGGCGCTTCGGAGGTAGAAGGTCCCTCCTTTGGAGGATCCACTGTCTTTGAATCATACAGCCTAGCACTCGGTGTGGGTGTAGGAGCCGAAGCTCCTTTCAGAGAACAGCTTTAGGTATTCCAGAAGACGGTGTCACGACCAACCCTAGGGGTATTGCCTCCTGCGAGACTAACGACTCGGTCGAGGCTCGCGGCCGTTTCGACTTAAGGGAAACGGTCACGCTGGGGGTAGGGGGAATGGGAGCTCTAGTTTTACCAGGAGCTGTCTGTGAACTTTTTGTACCGCCAGCTGTACCAGGGAAGCGCCTGGAGTGGGCAGAACCCGGGCGTGGAAATGGCCGTGCTCGTAGGCCTGGAGCAGAGGGTGACTTTTTTTAAAATTGAGGCATAAAATGTTCCAGGCAGCGCCGGGCGTGCCAGGACAAGTCCTTAGCCTCGCGAAATGAGACAAGCCTGGGCCTGAACGGCCAGGACTTCCTTCTCAAGGAGATACACACCATATTGCTTTGAAGAAGCGGGGGCAGCTCTCCGTAAGTGACATACTTGATTTGGACTTATCATGTTGGGTAGATTTAAAAAATATTTTACCCACCAGCTATGATAAAAAGCCTAAACCAACAAGGACATCACTGCAGAAGTTTTGTGAGGAAAAGGGTGATGTGTGGAAGATACACAGAGTTCTTGGACTACTAGGGACCCGGGCAACAAGCAAGTCTACACAAACCTCCCTTTATTCTGTAATGAAGCTATGTACTACAGTAGGTATACAGACACTATCTTACAAAATGGTCTAAGTAATGGATGCTGGGAGCAGATTTTCTAATCAAAAAATAATGTTTATGAACTATTTATTAGTTGTACTACACATCACTCAAGACACTTTTACCTCATGCTCTGCAAAATAATGAAGCTCAAAACTTTTCAAATCTAAAAACTTTTGATGACACTTTGAACAACCAATCAATCCCTCTGTAGCACCCTAGAATGAAGAAAACGCCATTAGCTTCCAGATGACAAAAATCTTGTTTATTAATACCAATGCCCAATAGCTAGCTATGGGCATTAAGGGCAATGCTTAAAGATCTAAAATAAAATGATGGTTAAGACAAGTTTGGCCTGGTTAATTCCCCAATACAAGGCCATTCAATGCCTTCATGGGATTATTAAAAGGAAAACAGGTTCCCACCCCCATAAGGACAATCACATTCATTTACTTACTACAATGTGAAGCTGACACTAGTGATGGTATTCTTACTTCCAGAGCACAGGGACAAACTATTTTCAATGGTGTATAACTCGCAGGAGGAAATTTATGGATTCAACTTCCATGATTGCCAACCCAAATCTAAATTTAGTTGCCATTAATGGCACCCACCAGAAAAAAATGTTGAATAAAGGTGAATATGTTAATACAGTCATGTAACATCATGGTGGTATTCAGTAGTGACTTTTGTGTTTGGCAGAGGTGGGCGCCGCTACCAATTTTTTTAAACCTCTATCCGCTACCTTGGCTAGCTGAAACCGCTACTAGCGCTACTTTTTATTGTAAAGCACTACCCCCAAAACAGCTTTTCACTGGTTTTTAATAAACTTGAAGGAAAACTACTGTATATTACATCCAAAATTAGCAGTTTTATTGTAAGACAAAAATCACACAAACAAAAACATTCACTCAATCTCCTCCTACTCCTACTGGTTCTTCTTGATGATCTTGAGGTTGCCCTTCATGAACACAATAACACGAACAATCATAAAGAAATGTAAAATAGGTAGTGGTAGTGGTTTTGATTTTTTTTATTCTGCTACCCGCTACTTTTTGCTTATAGAAACCGCTTCCGCTACTATTTAGAGTCAGCAAGTAACAGACTGATGTAGTGGACCGTCCAACTCTTGGTGTTTGGGCATTTTGTGTTGAGCTAAAGTTTAAATTTGCAATTATTTAAGAATAAAAATTTAGAAAAAAATGTAAATATTTCCATAGCTGTTACCAAGTTTCTCTAACATATCTATACTCAAATTTGTGCTGAAGATGAACTTAATGAGGGAGTTTCCCCTGGTGGTATCCCCCAATTTCACTTAGGTAGGCTTTGCTACTCAATACATAGTAGTATAGTAAGCAAGGAAGATTACCATCAGTATGGTGTCCACTGAGCTTGTAAAAAGTGATTGTGACTGCATCCATTTATATGTGAAATACTTGGAGACATTGTCCTGGGAACAAACTTTCTTGTATAAACCCAGAGTGGAATGTGAGCAGCAAAAGTGTAGGCAAGTTGCTAGTGTGTGAAAATAAAAAGCACTCTAATTGTTGAGTAATAGAAAGGCTTATGGCCTGTTAAGATGTGGAAAATGCTGCATTTATTCAATATTTACTTGCTGGAGTTGAAAAAATTCAGGTGTGATGTAGAAAAGTTCCTGGAAAGGGCAAGAGGAGAGTGAGTACCTCATGAAAAATCTGTCTGGGCTGACAGTTTTAGGTTGCCTCTGAACGATCCCATCCAGATGGTAACCATTTATCAACCCCCAAGGTACGTGACGGTGGGGCTTGATCCATATCCATACCATCTTCAAGCATTTGTCATAAAAGGAGATAAAGCTCAGTTATGATGTAGTGCAAGTGAAATACATAAAAAAAGAAAAAAAAGAAAGAGGTAATGGGTGCATTGTTGTTACCCAGCCCAGTCAATCTGTATCAATGTGAGAATCAAGGGCATCAACGGAATATGTAAAGGAAAAATAATTGTGAATGTGTTTAAAAGGGGAAGACTGCAGATGCTTCCTTTATGTGAGATGAACATAAAGGAGGAATGAGGAAATTTGTGTGGAATGGATGCAATCAGCTGTGGCTCATGGTGGTGGATTTAGGATTGACAGGATGCAATGGTTGAGTGTGAATGTAGGAGTGCTAGAACTTGAGAAAGTTCAAAGCTGAAATTGTGTGAAAGTTGTGGGGAAGGAGGCTACCTGTAAATGCTAGATGATGCTCAATTGCATGTTAGCAAGACAAAGAGAAGTGTTAATGTATGGGGGTAAGTGAGAGTGCAAAGACTATTTGGGGACACTGTCCAGTGATGCTGATAGTAGCATTGATAAGCATCAACCCGACCTTGAGAGAAAGCAGTTGCTGGTAAGGAATGTGTGTGTTGACAATAAAAAACAAATGGGTAATAGGTGTATATGATACGAGTGAAGGTGTTGATTAAGGATTTGCTGAAAGGTAGGGGCATGTAAGGGGAATGGATGAGGACTTGAATGACTTGGTGCGCAAAGGTTTGGAAGATCTTGCAGAGTGGCTTGATATTTTGGGAAGAATCGCAGAGGGGCAAAAGGAATGGTACTGCATATAAGTGTGCATGTGGCCTGAATGTGGGAATGAAACATGACTGAATGAGACACGTCAGAACACAGAACCCCAACACTGGGATAAAGTTTTAAAGTAAAATTGTTGTTGTGTTGGCTTTCTACAAACACAAAACTAGAAAAAAATGGGAAGCAGTGAAAGAATCTCTCTGCCTGGGAGCTTGAGAGGTGTGTGAAAGAAAATGGTCAAGTTGCACCATCACAAACTGCTTTGACACACAGTGGTAAGGATACACACTGGGAAGGTATATAGTCCAAACAATCAAATAGATTTCAGGTGACACTCATGACTGGAGAGGGAGAGCACAGAAGCCTCTTCTTTAAAACTAGGGAAAACCAATGAGGGAATCCCTGCCGAGAAGATAAAGGATGCGTAAAGAAAGTGAAAATGCGTGCAATTTAGCCATAGGGCCCCCATGACTGTTGGGACTGAGAAGTTGCACAATCCTCAAAATGTTAGCAGCAGCCGACACACCAAGTGCGGGTATAGAAAATTTAAGATGTCAGCTGCAGCATGATTGTCCATACAATGCTCAAGCAAAGTTAGTGGATCAGAAGTCAGACATGACAGCATACAACTTGACAGACCTGACTAGTTCTCCCAGAGCACAAACTAGAGTTGTCTAATGTCTGCGAGTGTTGGGAATGCTATGAATGCGTCAAGCTCTGTATAGTTTCAGGTGGCAATGGTGGAAGATGTTTAGTTTGGGATGGTGAATAAATTGAAGCTTTGTCAGGGTGACCTGTGTATGACATGGGATGTTTCTTTGTGGGTTGATGTCTGGCAGGACAGTTTTAGGAGATAGTATGGACTCAGGAACAAAGGCTCATTGTGTTATGGGTTCCTGGTTACAAGTGGTGGGATTAAGTTTAGGTGGGTAATGGATTTCTTGGAATGGTCAAATACAGTTCTGGTGTGATTATTTTTGTGTTTGTTGTGTGTTTTTGGATGATGTATTGTGTCTAGGGTGATAGCAGTGTTGGTGATTTGTTTAAACGGAATGGGCTGTTTGTATATTTTTTAAAAAATTTACGAGCCCATCTGGTAACTGCTTATTTGGGCATAGGCGGCGTAACCACTAGAGCCTACTATTGGCTATATTAAAGAATAAATAACTATATATACAAAAAAAAGTAAAACAAAGCAAAAAGGCAACAAGGAAGTGGGCTCTGGCATCGGGGGTAGGCCCGCCTTCCCCCGGTGCAGGGACATGTGACCTACGAAAACAATCAAATAGAGTGGAGAAGGCCAGCCTACTCCAAGAAGTTATAAAGTCCACAAGTCGGTGTGCACAAATCTGTCCCAGTACAGGAGCAGGTAACGTGCGCAGAGATCACACAGACTAGAACATTCAACAAGAATGTGCCAAACAGTCTTCACAGTATGGCGCAGGTGAGTGCTCCATCAAATGGCGGTGCATCCTGCAAGTGTGCCCAACTCGGGGATGACAGAAAGCAACCTGAAGCCGTCGTCGCATTAGGGTGTAGGTCCATGGGAACAGTCGTGGCGCAATGGCACGCAACTTTAGGTTCCCGTTGACTGTCTCCCATCTTCTTTGCCAAGCAGCCCTGAGAGCTGCCCATATTCCTACCATGTAATCAATGTGAGGAAGAGTAAAACGCCGGTTTGGTCACCTAGTCCTCGCCGACTCTTTGGCACCCTCATTCCCCGCACAGATAATCTTGACATCCACCTGGCTCACCCAAACTGTGGCATCACAGATATCGCAAACCAGGGGATGGGGAGATTCCAATGCCCCAAGAGCAATCAGGTGGCTTTGTGAGTCGCTATATATCACAATCCGGTCTCCGAGCAGGCATGTCTTGTTATCTCCCGTCCAAGCGGTGTATTGCAACCAACTCGGCCGTGAAGACAGATGCAGTGCCTGGCAGAGCCCCGCAGACTTCAAACAGAATGGATATGGCGTGAGAATCGACCAGTTCTTTGGACTTTGAGCCATCCATATACACTGGCAGAGTTCCAGCATGACACAGTGTGCTCCCAGAAGGCCGAACGCAATACTCTGAGCACTGTAGAAGCTTTGGGAGCAGATGCGTTGCTTAAAATAGTCAAAGTTAGTACCTTCCAGGGTAGCGTCCGGGGCAGAACCAAGGGCGCCACAGGCCTGAGAGCTATACCCAACTTTCGAAGGAGTTTCCTAGCACTAAACCAAAAGGGTTTAGGGTATGACTGACGTCTCTTGGCGGGATAGGCACCGTTGAGATCAGCTGCGCATGCAGTGAGAGCTGTTGGCGACTGAGGGAGACGCCAGGCTCGTGTGTACAGGTGAATTATCCACTGTCTACAGCACAGAGTGAGTGGCATCTCCCTAAGATCGACTAGTAGGCTCTCAATGGGGAAAGTGTGGAAGGCACCAGTCGCCATTCAGAGGTCGGTGTGGTGGATCGAGTCCACCTTCCGCAATACACACTCAGTTGCAGATGCATACAACTCACATCCGTAGTTGAGATTTGAACGAACAAAGGATCAGGGAAAAAAAAGTAACGTGTTCAGCACCCCAGGCGCTGAACGTTACAGAATGAAGAATGTTGATGGCACGGGTACAATGGACCCTGGAGCTGCGAATATGAGCCTCCTAGGTAAGGCGTCGGTCAAATGCAAGCCAATGAAATGGTGCGAGTCTACCATTTCAAGGCGAACCCCATTTAGAAAATATCTGGGTCAAGGTGGAGCCACAGGTGGCGGCAGAAGTGCACCACCTTAGTCTTGGCCAAGGAAAACTGAAGCCTGTGCGCTTCGGCAAATCGAGAGACATGATTAATGCCTGTTGGAGTCAACATTCCAGAGTTGGCATCTGAGCTGCACTGAGAACATCTTTCCGCACCACGGTGATGCCATTAATGCTCAGGGCAGAGTGCGACACTGAGGACACCCTCTTCCTGCTCCATTGGGCCAGAGCCCCCAGCCCCTTTGCGGAATCAACGATCCCGCAAAAAATCAGATATAAAGATTGGGAGGCATCCCTTCACCCCCATCGTGTGAAGAGTCTCCATGATACAGTATCGCCATGCGGTGTCATGGGCCTTCTCCAGATGGAAAAATACTGGTGGTGTAGTGCTGTCTACGAAGGAAGGCCTCGCAGACAGCATTTTCCAGTCACATACAGTGACACCCCTCCCCAGGCTCTTGGTGCAAGAGTGCATGATGTTAGGTTAAGGACCGACGCGCTCCAATCTGGAGTGGTCAATTTTCAGCACACTGTGTGCTTTCTTGTATAATGTAATGAGGAGACAGTCATCAGGTTCTATTGCAACCAGTGTAGCACGGTTGAGGAGAATGTGCCCAGGTGGGATCCATAGAGATCATCACCAACAATTCATAGCTAAATACTATTACTGCCCACCTTCCAATAAGTCATAGCTAGGAAAATAAAAACCATTTTAATGAGGCAATACATGAAATACCCTAACATACCCTCAGCTAGATGGCCACTTCCTCAATGTGACAAAATACCTGCACCTCTTGTTACCGAGCTATCATCCACAGACAATGATGGTGATTAAGAGTACAGGCCATTGGATTCAATTTCTGATCTGAGATTTGAATTTGCCAAAACAATCAAATGAGTTGTTGGCTTCCGGACTGCAAGAAAGAAAACTTCTAAAACCTGGCACAAGTGTGTCATTTTATCGCAATCAAGAGGCAGAACTGAGAAAGTACTTCCATTCTGATGATCAACTTGTATGCTGCAATTGTGATGAAGGGGAGCCTATCATTCAAGTGAATGGAGACTTTATTGAGAGTTCAAAAAGAAGTTTTACTTCACAATGAGAATGTCTATGGATCTATTCCTATAAGACATTCAGTAACCATAAAGGAGGACTCTACAAACAAGGTTGTACTTGAAGGATTGAAGTACCACGATTATGAATGGTTAATTAATCTGTGTGGATTTGAAAATGGTGAACTTCCTTTCAGGCAAACAAGGAGGTTACACCAAATACCCTTGTTTCCTATGCTAGATGGACAGTATGAGTAAGTATGAATACTGGGTTAGAAAGGAATGGCCACCAAGGCAGTTTGATTCCTGGTAACAGGAACATCATTAATGAACCACTGGTTGATCAAAAAGATCATCTTACTACCATTGCATATCAAATTCATTCTCATATAGCAGTTTGTTAAAGTTCTGGATCATACTGGAGATGCTTTCACTACATATATTCCACCTTTCTTAGTGATCAGAAAAACAAAAGTAGATATTCAACGAAGCTCAGATCAGAACATTACTTAAGACACACACTTCATAACAATGATGAATGCTGTCAAAGTTTGAGTGTGGAATCCATTCACTAATGTGATGAACAATTTTCTTGGGGGACAAGAGAGATGGCAACTACAGATAATGTGTGGAGCTTCTTCTTAGTATACGAGTGCTGGGATACAGAATCAGCATAGAGGTGCATTACTTACATAGTCACCAGAGAGAGCTTCCAAAAAACCTTGGAGATGTAAGCGAGGAAGGAGAATGTTTCTATCAAGACATTAAAGTAATGGAAGAATGTTATCCAGGTCAATGGGACTCAAATATGATAGCAGATTACTGATGGTGATTGGTGAGGGATGTTCCAGATGATGTCAAAGATTGTCACACAAAGAGGCAATCCGTTAAAAACTGCCATGCATGAAAAATCATACTGATCAGTTTTATTATTCATAATTGTTGTATTTACTATTTGGAACCTGATTCAGATGTTATAAGTTGACCTAGTAAATTTATAGTGCAAGTTCAACATTTTTAACATGGAAATTCTATTATCTGCTGGTTGTTAATGATATTCCAGTTTCTATAATACCCACGAATGCAGCAGAAGCACTGCATAGTATGCCAGATATATCATACATTCTATAGTATAAGTATTTTGTATCCTTTTCTCTTATCCAGTTCTATCCCATCCTTTTATCCTTCAATATACTTAGTAAGTTGTGTCCTTCTCTCTTATCTAGTTCCTATTCCATCCTTTTATCTTTCAATATACTAATTGAATTAAACTGGAGACGGTAGTCTGCATTAATGAAGGTCAGCCTTATCAAATGTCTTTTTTTTGTACCATTAGAATTTGTGTTTTTCCATGTTAATCCATCTATTATAGATACAATATCAAATATAATCCTGGGCATATAGTAGTTGTATAGGGGAGGGTAAGGGTCAATTATTTATTCTATTTCTTTTTTTGGTACTAATGCTAAGGAATTCATATCTGAATTTTGATCAATTGTACACTTTTTTAGTACTGGATACTTTTTATTCTGATTATTCTTTGTACAATTTTTTAAAATTGTTTATATTTTCCCAATAATTTACTATTTGTTTTAACCATCCAGATTAACTCTGCCAAAGCTTGAGTGCCCGTAAATCAAATAAATGGAAATCGACACATATATATTTTTTTTAGGCAACAAAACTTCTAACAGAGAGGATAACTATAAATCCTGTAATAAAAGAATAGTAGACTTACAGTGCCAATTTCATAAGCAGGAGAGGGAGGTGATGACCTACTAACTTCGCTGGGTAATTTTTCTCCACATCTCATTTCCATTGGCTCCTCCTCATCTCCTAAAAGCAGACAAATTTCTCAAAATTATTTTAAAATCCCAATTAATAAAAGAACAAAGTTCTTACAGAAAGCTTTAAGAAATATGGCAAAAAGAAGCATATAAAATAAAGCTTTAATCTTCTTCCCTTACATAAGTAAAGGAAGCAAACTAGCAGAATGGATAGTACTAAAGACCAATACGTAGGATTTTAATTTTTAATTTTCACCACTAATCTGGCGACTGCCTATTAGAGCATAAGTGACTGTAATCATTCAACCCTAATGCTAAGCTAGATTATATAAAAAAAGGAAAAAAAAAGTGCAAAGACACCAAAATGGTATTCAAATCATTAAATGCTTATTTAGGATTTGGTATTGTTATCTGAATCCGATTGAACAGGTTAATAATTGTGATATTTACATAATATAAGAAGAAAGTGGGGAAAAGAGTAAGGTATTACAACAATATTTAAGGTGACTATAAAGATAAGTACTTGTGAATGGTAAAGGTTGCAGTGTTAATAGTGGCAAAAGTAATGCATAGTGGAAGGGTATGAAGAATTTCTGAATTTCTTTGTGAAAAAGTCAAGGAATAGGAGTACCACAAAGGACATTCCATATACTGAGGTGCTTTTCAGGGAATGCCATAACATACAACCTTTGGAAAATAATAGAACAGATTAAGGTTACCCCCAGCAACCTCTGCAGCCAGGAAAAAAGAGAAAAGATACCTGGTTGTGCTAAGGAAAAGAGCAAAACCAGGAATTTTATATAAAATATAAAAAATATCTTAAATATTATAAGATTTCAACAGTATTTTTTTTTTTAAATTTCAGGAGCCCATCTGGAGACTGCTTACTAGGGCAGAATTCACCAAACTCACACAAGAGCCTGCTAAGAAGTACAAAAGCTTAAAAAGAAAAGAGGCAACCATAAGGAAGCTCACTCCAGCGTCAGGGGTAACCCCACCCCACCCCGGCGCAGGAAGGAGCGACCAGCAAAAAACAGTGTTGAATAATGTGGAGGACTGGCCTCCTCTAAAAAGTCATATAGTCCACAAGTGTCTGTGCATGAACCAGTCCCGCATACAAGGGACAAGCGGTAGGGACCCCACTCATCCTGGTAAGGGGACAGGTAACGTACACCTACAACAGTAGCATTCAATTTGAAATCTTTATATACTAAAAATAATTTGTCAATCCTATCCTTAAATTGTTCATCCATACTTGTTCTGCATTATGAATAGCGAAAAACAGGGCAATATCTTTTTTATCTTTCCCATAACTTTTCCTTTGTGATATACAGTCAATTCAACTTTTTTTGAGGGGCATATTCTTCAATTGGTAGGCATATTTTTTTCTATTCATCCTTACAGTACTATACATATCCGTTCATTGAGCAATAAGAAATCTTGCTAAGTTAAAAAGTGCGTAATAAATGTTAAGGTTAAATAACATTTCTGAAGTAAAAGTTTCATCCATGACATGACCTCAAGTGAGGAAACGCTATCTAGCTGAGTAAAATCGCAGTCAAATTGTGTCCCTTTTCTAACATCAAATGCAGGACCAAACATATCCTGAATTCGCTTCACAAAGCAAAAGTGCTTTATTCCCAAATTTTGAATGTTTAAAGCAATATACTAGATCCATCCAAGCATTCCTCTTAGGGATACAATAAGTATCAAATTTCTCTAAATTGCAATAAAAAACAAATTTATATAGATTAGGATTTGGATGAGTTGATTTGTCATAAGTCTCAATATTTAGAAAATGTAGGCACTTTTATTTTCTTATAGCATCTGAGAGACCTAACAGTTCTAAATATTGGTATTTCATATAATGGATCCCTTAACCAGTGCATATCTTCTTTTGGCATGTGTACAATCCCAAGATGAAATTTCAAAGCAAAAGAAAATGTAATTCTTCTGCATATGATGTCTTTACAGTTTGAAAAGTATATCTGTTTGCTTCCTTCACAAATATTATCTAAAAGTTCATTACAAAATATACAAGGTAAAAATCCAAGGGGATTGATGATTCATTTACCCCAATAACTTTTACACTAGATAAACCACTAAATGGAAAATGCAGGATCATAGTTTCAGGACCACATTTCATTTTACATCATTATCTAGCATTGAAAATGGATTCACCTTCATCTGATGAATCAGAATCATAATATGAAGAAGAATCACTTTGAAAGTCATTGCCACAAAAAGTAGGTATCTAAAAATTTGAATATTCACTTCACTTTTTGAAAAATCCCTCATATCTTCACTCTTTTGCTATTTCTAGAAAGGGTAAAACTTATTAGTAATGGTGGCAAAAATGGATGAACATCAATCAAGCCAGTAGAGTAGCAAGCTAATGTAGTACTAAATACTACCAGATGTTCAGGCAACATGAGTGATAATTCTCTTGGGCAAAAATATGCCAAATGTAAGATTACCAGAAGATTTTTACTTATCTCTCAAATCTGTTCATAATTTGAGTTTTCTGGACTGAATTCAAAATATAAAGACAAAAATTGACAAGAATACTTGGGTTTGGGCTTATCAAGGTTTATTTATTTTGATTACAATCATAAAATAATTAATTGATTTTTTGACAATTCTAAAAAAAATTTTATGGGTCACAATTTTACACCAATAAAATCAATTGTCAAAATATTCCAGGAAGACAGAAAGTTACCTTAAGTCGTTGCAACATTGGGGTGGGTCCATAGAAACAGGCATGGTGTAATGGTAGTGTAAACTTAGGATACACTAACACAAGAGCAGCATATACCATAACCTGCTGTACTTACCTCCAGTACAAGACTGACCCATATATATAGGTCACTATCAGTCAACTGGCTGCAACCTGCTAAGGGAATTGATGATGTCACATACAGAATGGTGTGGCAGACTGCGCTGTATTCACATGAACAAAGTAGCATGTTAACACCTCTCATCTTCTCTTCTTTTAAGTTAGCCCAAACATTCAATTTTCAATTACATAACTTGTGTATGAATACAAGGTTCAAGAAACAAACAAAGAACTGCATCAAAATGTAATTTGGATATTCATGGATATCCATTTGACCCACACAAATAAATTAAAAGCGCTTAAGAATTAGTTTGGAGTGATAGCAGATTGCAGCTGCTCTGTTGTTCTTTAGATGAGGAAGTCAGCGAGTTGGTGAGACGCATCAACCCAGGAAATCTTGCTTATTTCCTTTCTATACAATATATCACAAAGGACAGTGACATCAATTCTTAATCTCTGGTCCTCAACACTGTGTGTGGAGTACAGTGCTTCCACCAAACTCTTGTTGTCCACAATGCAATGAATTTGGACTCTGTGAGTTAGTTATTTCAGGAATAATGGATGCAAGATAAACTGCAGCCTCTGCACACTCTAGTAAGGCCATAGTTTCCGGCAACAAAGTGGACTTTACTAATCTCCTTATCTTCCTTGTTTGCCAGTAGACTGGGCAATGCCTGCCTTTCGCATCAGTAAGAAATATAATGAAAGCTCCCTGTGAGCAACTGTCAGGGAGGCTGGCGATAGACGCATCCGAAAAGCACTCAAGTTTAACATGATTATGAGTAACGAGCTATTAACTTATTTAGTTTCAGTAACTCATCAACAGTAGCTTTGTCATACACAACCCTAAGCTCACAGGGCTCAAAAGTGATATCTGGCCTTGACTGGGTAGCAATCCAATTTAATTGTTAACTAAGGTCCGATAAATACACTTTTCAAAATTGGATAGTTCAGAGTTTTATTGAGCAGCATGTTGGTGACTAATAGGCACTGGAGGTAACATTGAAGCATACTGGATTTGATCAATAACTATGCTATCACAATTTGATACAATGTTAAGGCCAACACATTTAAAGGAGGTACATGCTGAATTTCCAGTCAAAAACTTCATCTCCAATATGTCAATGACAAGGTTCTGAAATGCTATTGTTCCATCCCAAAGAAAACCATCAATATAAACACACATGATCCCTTCAAGCTGATCACCAAGATACCAGTAGAATAAAGAATTATCTAGTGAACACATCACAGCAGATAACGATAGAAATTCATCTCTGACGCACATGTACCAAGCTCGGGCAGCATCACATAAACCATATAGTCTTTTTTAATTTCCACAGTTTGCCCTTGAAAAATTCAGGAGGCGGCTTCAAGTAGACATCATGCTCTATGTCATTACCTTGCAGATAGGTTGCCTTGATGTCTACACTATGTCACATCCATCGCTTAAAAGATGCAACAGACAGAGCGAGTCGGATATACTCCTTCATGTTGGGGAATCTTTCCATAGTCCAAGTGAATCTTCCTCAAATCCCCGAGCTACCAATCTCATCTTCATTATGATTTTGTTACTCTTCCACTTATCGGTGATCACCCATCGGGTAGAGATAAAATCTGGCCAACACCTTCTACTTCTTTGTAAATATCATTATGATTCCAGTTCTCTACCTCGCTGTTTTGCAGCTGTAACCTCATCATAGGTGAACATGATAGGCACCTCTACGTCATCTTCAACTAGGGAACATTCTCAAACCATTTGTCAACATCCAACCAGTCTACACCACCATCAGAATCATGCACAATGTTGTAACAGTTTTTCTATGGCTGCACCATCCTCAACAGCAGCGAAATCATCAGCGTTGAACTCTTCCTGTCTCACTATCACATCACCACTCACCACTTCACCTACCTTTGTCTTCTACCAGAGGGTTGTCACTCTGTCCACCTTGGGAATCAACCTGCACTACTTCTTGAGGTTATGAATCTTCACATTGCATACCAGACACACTATTCAGGCAACATGTGTGGACCTGTACATAGACACCACCATGATGTACCAGTATTTGCTTACCATCTCGTCTGATTACAATACCTGGTCCATACCACTCACTGTCATGAATTAGCATTATCACTGAACTGCGCCAACATAAACTGTAATCACAAAATATACTAGATAATGCTAAAAACTTAAGGATCTGTGAAGCTCTGCTACCAGTGTAAACTTAAGATACACTAACACATGAATAGCATATACGCACCATAACCTGCTGCACTCACCTTCAGTACAAGACTGCCGTGTCAGCAGGCTGACCCATATATATAGGTCACTATCAGTCAACTGGCTGCAGCTGGCTAAGGGAATCAATGATGCCATGCAGACTAATGATGTCACATACAGAATGGCATGGCAGACAGCGCTGCATTCACATGAACAAAGTGACATGTTAACAGTATGCAACTTTAGGTTACTATCGACCCTCAACATATTCTTTGCCAGGCTGCCGCACACTGAGGTATGAAGAAGAGTAAAACATTGGTCTGGTCACCCTCATTCCCGGCAAGTCTGGAACACAATAAGAGATAATCTTGACATCTGGCCATATCACAGCAACCGTGTATCATGGATACAAGAATCAGGTGGTGTGGAGAATCTGAAACTCAGAGCACTCAGGGCACTTTGTGATTCACTGCAGATCAGAATGGGGTCTCTGAACCAGGCACAACGTTATCTCTCTTACTGAGCAGTGTATTACAAACAGCTCAGTTGTGAAGCATGCAACGACTGGTAGAACCTCCACTGACTTCAAACAGAGGTGAATCAGAGTGGAAGCAGACTCCTAAGACTTAGAGCCATTCAGGTACACTGGCACAGATCCAGCAAACCAGGAAGTTGGCTCCAAAAAGGCCAAATGCAATAGTCCCAGTGCTGTGGAACAAATAGGCAAAGGTGGCAGACTCTGGGGTGACATCATGGGGCAGAACAAGAGGCACCATCAGCCCAAGAGCTACACGTTTTCTCAAGGAGTTTCCTTGCCCTAACCCAAAGGACTTAGTGCATGCCAGGCATCTCTCGGCAGCATAGCCCCCATCAAGATCAACCACAAATGCAGTGAGAGCCAGTGGCAACTGAAGGAGGCATCTGGCTTACACATACATTGTGCACAGAGCAGAAAGCACCTGAAGCCAGACAGAGTATGGTGTGGTAGATTGAGTCCCCCTTCCAGCATACACATTCAGCTGCAGATGCGTAAAACTTGCATCTGTAGTCAAGTTTTGAGCAAACAAGAGATGATAGAAAAGTAAGGCAGTAGCCCTATCAGCACCACATGTGCTAAATATCACAGAAAGAAGAATGTCCATGTCACGATCTACAAGAAACCCTAAGGCTGCAGATATGAGTGACTGTGAGGAGGCATGGATCAAAAACAAGACCAAGGAAATGGTGCAAATCCACCACTTCCAGGCTAAACCTCATTTATGAACAAGTCCATGTTGGGGTAGAGCCATAGATTGTGGCAGAGGTGCACAACCTTTGTCTTAACACAGGAAAACCGAAACCTGTGTGTTTCAATATACTGAGAGATGTGGTTCAATGACTGTTGGAATAGACTCTGGGCCAGGGTTGGAAAAAAAAAAAAATGGGGGGAAAAAGCCCAATAAAACCAGGGTTTTATTCAGTTTTTTTTCAAATCTCGGGCTTTTTCAAAACACAAAAGTTACAAGTATTAGAATAACATAGAAAAAGAATAACTATCTCTATGTTTATATAGGATTAATAATTAATTAGTTTAATAATTATATTATAGTAAGAAAAGATCACAGTAACAGATCACTGATCGAGAATTGTGGGTACCCATGATAGCCATAACCTGTAGAAGGAGAGATGAATTATGAGTCAGTATCAAAGAAATAACCTTAATTTGATACATATTTGTTGAAATTATAAACAATTATGTATTTTGAATAAAATAATGATAAGTAGCAATCATTTCTTGAAAAAAAAACCCTGGATTTTTTTATTTACCAACCCTGCTCTGGTCTGCACCGAAAGAGATCAAAAGTTTGACAATGCAAACAGGAGGAGGGAAAATCTTCCAGTAGGACTGAGGTGATACCATTAATGGACAGGGCAAAGAATGTGACAATAAGGACACATCCCTCCGGGAGACCCTCTTACTCCTCCATTAGAGCAAAGAGGGCTTCCCTACACCCTTACACAGAATAAATGATCTTGGAGATATTCAGAAATAAAGATTAGGAAGCATGCCTTTACTTCAATCATTTGGAGAGTATCCATAATACCATATTGCCTTGCAGTATCATAGACCTTCTAAAGATCGAAAAATTGGCATAGTGGTGTCTATGAAGGAAAGCCTCATAGACAGCATTTTCCAATCAAAGCAGAGCATCCGACAAAGAGTGGAACTTAAGCAGAAAGCCACACTGTCCATGAAAAAGGATAATCTAACATTTACCAATTTCTCTTCTCAACTTGCACACACACACAGGTTAGAGGAATTGCATGGAAACCAACTTGGGTAAAGTGATTTCTTTCTGGTTTGCAAAAAGCGAGCAGAGTAGCCATTCACCATGAGTCTGAGAGGGTACCCTATGTCCAGATCCTGTTGAACAAATATGGCATGAAATGCCATGCCTCAATCACCTAGGTATCGTATCATGGCATACAGCACATCACCCAGACTAGGGGCAGTATCTATGCATGAAGCAAGAGCAGAATGTAACTCACTCAATGTAAACCTGACATAGAAGGGTTCTCCACCACTTGAGGTAAAGTAGTCTGTGGCCTTATGTGACATCACAATGTATTAAATGCTGGCAGGGCAGAATCTTGACTAGAGAATGTGGAGAAAGCAGTCACAAAAGACCCCACCACAGATGTAGGTTTGAGATTTGCAGTTCCATTCTCCTAGAGAATAGGCAGGGGGGAAGGGAGGCAGCAAAAACTTGCCCAGAATCCTTTGGACTCGCTTCCACACCTCTGCAAGATTGGTGTTCCCATTAAGTGAAAACAGACATGTCCACCAGGAAGAGCACTGGGTGTATTTTTGAAACAATATACCAAAATCTAGCCTCAACTCATATGGAATTTACTGAGTGAAATGTTCAGGCAGCACTTATAGCACCGTTAAGAATAACGCTTGTTAGAGAGCCGTCTCAAACTCAACTGACCACCGAGGAAGCGCTTAGCTTGCAGAAACAGACATTTCAGGAATAGTAGTTAGGCCCTTGGAGATGAGGTTACTGGAGAACTTAACAGCCTCATCCAGTGAGCTAAACTCAACTGGGACACAGATCTGTCAATTCCTGAAATGCACACTAATGTGCCCATTCCAAGCATTACCAGGGTGGTCTTTCAGGTAGCTTTTTTTAAATTTTTTTAAGAGCTCATCTGGTGACTGCCTACTTGGGCATTAGTCGCTGTATTAAAACTGGCCTGGTTCTAGGCTACTTTAAAATAAAATTAAAGAGACAAAAAACACCCCAAAAAGGGGGAAAGCAAGCAAGCTCCTGCATCAGAGAAGAGGTCCCCCCCGGCGCAGGAGCGTGCAACCTAAAGGGAAAAAACAAAACAAACAAACCCTGCTTAAATAATAGGGAGAAGGCCAGCCTCCCCCAAAAAGTCAACAAGTTGACCAGTCAATGTACACACACTCGTCCCGAGTACAAAGGACCCCACCCATCCCGGTACCGGGGCAGGTAATGTGCGCGAAGTTCACCCAGACTGGGACATTCAACAAGAATGTGCCGAACAGTCTGGGGGACGACACAGTAGTCGCAATAGGGTGCAGGCGAGCGCTCCATCAAATAGCGATGCGTCACACGAGTGTGTCCGAATCGGAGACGACAGAAAGCGACCTGACGCCGTCGCGGCATTGGGGGATAGGTCCATGGGAACAGTCGCAGCGCAATAGCATGCACTTTAGGTTCCCTTCGACCGTTTCCCATCTTCTTTGCTAAGCAGTATGAAGAGCTGCCCGTATTCCTGCCATGTAGTCGGTGTGAGGAAGAGCGAAATGCTGGTCCGGTCGCAGAGTCCTCGCGGACTCTTTGGCGCCCTCATTCCCCGCAATTCCTACATGATCAGGAACCCAGCATAAGATAATCTCGACATCTGCCCGGCTGGCCAAAACCGTGGCGTCACGGATATCGCGAACCAGGGGATGCGGAGATTCCAATGCCCCGGGAGCACTCAGGGTGCTTTGTAAGTCGCCATAGATCACAATCCGGTCTCCAAATCGGGCACGTCGCTTAATCTCCCGTACCGAGTGGTGTATTGCCACCAGCTCGGCCGTGAAGACAGACGCAGCGCCTGGTAGAGCCCCGCTGACTTCAAACAGAGGGGATACGGCGTGGAAGCCGACCCCCTCTTGGGATTTGGAGCCATCCGTATACACTGGCACGGTTCCAGCGTGACACGGTGTGCTCCAAAAAGGTCGAACGCAATACTCCAGGCGCCGCACAAGCTTTGAGAGCAGCGGCGTGGCGACAAATAGCCAAATGTGGTACCCTCCAGGGTGGCGTCCTGGGCAGAACCAGGGGCGCCACCGGACCGAGAGTTATATCTAGCTCTCGAATGAGTTTCCTGGCCCTAAACCCAAAGGGCTTAGGGTATGACTGGCGTCTCTCGGCGGCATAGACACCGTCGAGATCAGCTGCGGATGCAGTGAAAGCTGTTGGCGACTGAGGGAGGCACCAGGCTTGCGCGTACAGGCGAGTAATGCACTGCATGCGGCGCCGAGCGAGTGGCATCTCCCCAGCATCGACCAACAGGCTCTTTCAGGTAGCAGAAGGACCACTGCAGCCAGGCCACAATGGAGCAGAAATCCCTGACATAGAAGTTGGCTGATGGTGGAATGTACACAGAAATAACAGTATACTCCTATCCATATGCAACTGCACTGCCAAAGCCTGAAAGGAGGTAGTAATAGCAAATAGAAGAATGGAGAAATAACATGTAAATTGCGCATCTTCCTGCACATCCCCCATCTTGTGGTGATGTGGTAGCAAAACCCTTATACCCCGGCAGAGACTATGCACCAAGTAGAAAGATAGCTAATGGGGAACCAGAGGAGATGAGCCTGTATAGCTCCTCCCAGTTGGCCCAGAGTCCACAGTAAATTCATTAAAGGAATATGCCCTCGAGGGCTAGCTTGGAAGAGATTTAGGGGTCCTTAAAAGAGAAGACCCTCACAGGAATGGAAGTAAACTTTCTGTAGGCAGAACTCCGAGTACTGTCAGATGAATAGGACACTGTCACCTTAGAGGACTTATCAGGGGAGGTTTGGCTCATTATGCATGTGTTTTCCTCTCTCAGTCTCCAAACCTTAGTAGTGTGGGGCAGTTTCGGAAGATCTACAGTCTCCAAGCTGGCCAATCCAGACTCTGGTAGTGACGTACGTGCCAAAGCTCCTTTGGTGGTCATTCTTTCAGGGGGCAGCTTTATTAACCCTAGAAAACAGCTTCACAATCACATTATGTGGTTTTGCCTCCTTTGAGTCTAACAACTTGGCGGAGGCTTGCGCCATTTCACCTTATGGGAAATAGTTACATTGGGAGAACTGGTTTGAGCCAAGGCTGGGTGTGAACCCTTTGTGCTGCCAGCTCTACCAGGGGAGTAAAACCTGCAATAGGATTCCAAATGGGAGTAGAAACAACTGTGCTCGTAGGCCTGGAGGGGACTGGATCAGAGGGTGCCTTTTTAAACATTGAGACATAAGATGTCTTAGGCAGTGGCGGCGTGCAAAGGAGCAAGTGCTTAGCCTCATGAAAATAAGACGATCCTCAACCCGAATGGCCAGGATTTCCTTCTTCAGGAGATACACAGCGTACTGATTTGAAGAATCAGTGTGCGTGCGGGTTTCTGCAAATAACACACTTAACCATACAAAATAGGAACTTATTGTGTACAGCCTTGGAGCAACTTACACAAACTTTGGGTAAACCTGACTTTGCACATATACACAAGCAATTTGTATGGCTGATTTTTTTTTTTTTTTTTTAAAAGCTCATCTGGCGACTGCCTACTTGGGCATTAGTCGCCGTATTAAAACAGGCCTAGTTCTAGGCTACTTTAAAATAAAATTAAAGAGAAAAAAAAAATAACACCCCAAAAGGGAGAAAGTAAGCAAGCTGGCGCGTCGGGAAGAGGTCCCCCGGCGCAGGAGCGTGCAACTAAAGACAAAAAAAAAAAACAAAAAAAAACAAACAAACCTTGCTTAAATAATAGGGAGAAGGCCGGCCTCCCCCAAGAAGTCAACAAGTCCACAAGTCAATGTGCACGAATCTGAACCGAGCACAAGGGACAGGCGGTAGCGACCCCGCCCATCCCGGTACTGGGACAGGTATCGTGCACGAAGATCACCCAGACTGGGACATTCGACAAGAATGTGCCGAACAGTCTGGGGGACGACGCAGTCGTTGCAATAGGGCGCAGGCGAGCGCTCCATCAAATAGCGATGCGTCACACGGGTTTGTCAAATTCGGAGACGACAGAAAGCAACCTGAAGCCGCCGTGGCATTGGGAGATAGGTCCATGGGAACAGTCGCAGCGCAATGGCACGCAACTTTAAGTTCCCTTCGACCGTCTCCCATCTTCTTTGCCAAGCAGTCCGAAGAGCTGCCCGTATTCCTGCCATGTAGTCGGTGTGAGGAAGAGCGAAACGCTGGTCCGATCGCAGAGTCCTCGCGGACTCTTTGGCGCCCTGATCGGCACGCTCATTCCCCGCAATTCCTACATGTCCAGGAACCCAGCAGAAGATAATCTCGACATCTGCCCGGCTCGCCAAAACCGTGGCGTCACGGATATCGCGAACCAGGGGATGCGGAGATTCCAATGCCCCGAGAGCACTCAGGGCGCTTTGTGAGTCGCTATAGATCACAATCCGGTCTCCGAACCGGGCACGTCGCGTAATCTCCCGTACCGAGTGGTGTATTGCCACCAGCTCGGCCGTGAAGACAGACGCAGCACCTGGTAGAGCCACGCTGACTTCAAACAGAGGGGATACGGCGTGGAAGCCAACCCCCTCTTGGGACTTGGAGCCATCCGTATACACTGGCACGGTACCAGCACGACCCGAGGTGTGCTCCAAAAAGGTCGAACGCAATACTCCCGGCGCAGTACAAGCTTTGGGAGCAGAGGCGTGGCGACAAATAGCCAAATGTGGTACCCTCTAGGGTGGCGTCCTGGGCAGAACCAGGGGCGCCACCGGCCCGAGAGCTATATCTACCTCTCGAAGGAGTTTCCTGGCCCTAAACCCAAAGGGCTTAGGGTATGACTGGCGTCTCTCGGCGGCATAGGCACCATCGAGATCAGCTGCGGATGCAGTGAAAGCTGTTGGCGACTGAGGGAGGCACCAGGCTTGCGCGTACAGGCGAGTGATGCACTGCACGCGGCGCAGAGACAGTGGCATCTCCCCAGCATCGACCAACAGGCTCTCAATGGAGGAAGTGCGGAAGGCACCGGTCACAAGGCGAAGGCCGGTGTGGTGGATCGAATCCACCTTCCGCAATAAACGCTCGGCTGCGGATGCATAAAACTCGAATCCGTAGTCGAGCTTCGAGCGAACAAAGGATCGATAAAAAAGTAAGGCAGTAGCCCTATCAGCGCCCCAAGCGCTGAACGTCACGGAATGGAGAATGTCCATGGCGCGGGTACAAGAGACCCTAAGGCTGCGAATATGAGCCTCCCAGGTGAGGCGTCGGTCGAATACACGACCAAGGAAACGGTGCGACTACCACATCCAGGCGCACCCCATTAAGAAACAAATCTGGGTCGGGGTGAAGCCGTGGATGGCGGCAGAAGTGCACCACCTTGGTCTTGGTCAAAGAAAACCGAAACCTGTGCGCTTCGGCATAGCGAGAGACGCGGTTCAATGCCTGTTGGAGTCGACGCTCCAGAGTTGGCATCTGGGCCGCGCCAAAAGAGATCGAAAGGTCGTCAGAACATCTTCCGGCAGCACCGAGGTGATGGCGTTGATGCTCAGGGCAAAGAGTGTGACACTGAGGACACTTCCCTGCGGGAAACCCTCTTCCTGCTCCTTTGGGCCGGAGAGGGGTCCCCCCACCCGTACGCGGAATCGACGATCTCGCAAAAATTCAGATATAAACATTGGGAGGCGTCCCCTCGCCCCCATCGTGTGGAGAGTCTCCATGATACCGTATCGCCATGCGGTATCATAGGCCTTCTCCAGATCAAAAAACACTGTGGCGTAGTGCTGTCTACGAAGGAAAGCCTCGCAGACGGCATTTTCCAGTCGGAGCAGAGCATCCGACGTGGAGTGGAACTTACGGAAGCCGCACTGTGCAGAAGACAGATGGCCTCCGCTGTCCAGGAAAAAGGCTAATCTAACATTTACAAATTTCTCCATCAACTTGCACACGCAAGAGGTTAGAGAGATTGGGCGGAAACCGGCCAGAATAGAGTGATCTCTCCCCGGTTTGCGAAAGGCGAGCACAGTAGCGATTCGCAAGGAATCTGGGAGAAGACCTTCCACCCAGATCCCGTTGAACAAATCTAATAGAAAGGCCATGTCTCGATCACCCAGGTGTCGAAGCATGGCGTACGGGACATCGTCCAGACCATGGGCGGTGTCCGCGCACGAAGCGAGAGCGGAACGCAACTCACTCACAGTATACTTGTCGTTGAAGGGTTCTCCGCCTCTGGAGGTAAAGTCCAGCCGGCGGCCTTCCGCGACATCACGACGTGCATTGAATGCTGGCGGAGCAGCATCACGGCTAGAGAATGCGGAAAAAGCGGTCGCCAAGGATTCCGCCACGGACGCGGGGTCCGAGTTTGCCGTCCCATCTCCTGGAGAACGGGAGGGGGGTCCTGCGAGAACTTGCCCCGAATCCTTTTGACTCGCTTCCACACCTCAGCTAAAGGGGTCTTCCCGTTAAGTGAAGACACGTATGCCCGCCAAGAAGAGCGGCGGGCGTGCTTCGAAATATACCGGAACCTAGCCCTAGCCCGACGAAATTCAGCGACGGTGAAATCGTTCGGGCGGCGGATATAGCGCATGTAGGCATAACGCTTCTGTTTGAGGGCCGTCTCACACTCGGCCGACCACCATGGGAGTGGTCGGCGTGCAAAACGGCCAGACGTCCTAGGAATAGTAGTCAGACCCACGGCGATGAGGTTGCCGGAGAAGAACTCAACGGCCTCATCTACCGACCTAAACTCCTCGACTGAGATAGAGAATTCAGTCATTTCCTGAAATGCAGGCCACCGCGCCCGCGCCAAGACCACCGAGGTGGTCTCTCAGGCGGCAGTTGCCCTGAAAAGGATATTTGAATGGGAAAGTGATCACTACCATGAAGGTCACCGACCACCCCCCAATCAAAATCAGGCTGTGCATCCGAAGAGCACAAAGATAGGTCAAGGCAAGAAAATGAAGCGGTTCTCGGACAGTGATGCGTAAACTCATCCACGTTTAGGACACCCATTTCAAGCTCTTCGATCAGATCGGCAAGGACTTGTCCCCTGGGATTTATGGAGTAATCTCCCCAGAGAGGATGCCTGCCGTTCAGATCTCCAAGCAAGAGATAGGGCCTCAGCAACCGTGCCACGACGCGGCGGAAGTCCCCCGCGTCGAAGTCAGCTGACGGTGGAATGTACCAAAGTGGCAGCAGACCCATCCGTCCCCGCAGCCCCCAGTTTTCTTCGTCTTTTTAGTCTTTCTTTTTAGGAGAGGAGGGTGGGAAATGAACCCGCTTCTCACCTCCGCCGGCAAAGCCCCCATGCCAGATGGGCCGGCCTCAGCCAGGTCCCTCTCCGAAATGGAGAAGGTCCTGGTAGTCGTAGGGGCACCTGTCGGAGGAGATCCCTTCCCTCCTTTTACTGCCTCGGAGCCCTCGGCCATTTGAGGGGGACCTTGCATAGGGGCGGATTTGGGTTCGGTGCTTGGCGCCGAGCCCGGATTCCCCCCCATGGAAGACCCTACCGTCTGAGGCTGGGTCTCCTCAAGGACCATGTCTATCACAGGAGGGGCCTCCAGTTGGCCATCCCCTCCCAGGACATCACAGGTCCCCTTGGCAGTGTCGCCAGTCTTGTGTGGGGAGGCACAGGCCTTGACCCCGGCAAGGTTTAAAATTCTTGCCAGCAGGTCTTTTGAGGGAAGCGACTGAAGGGGCCTGGCTTCCCTCTCCCCCCTAAGGGGGTTTGCCCTACCGAGCCGCTTGCACGAGGGGCGGTCGGCAATGGGCTGCCTGCTGGCTTTCTTGGCAGTCCCCTTAGAAAGCAAAGGAGGGACTGCCGCTGGAGATAGGGAGGTGCCCGAAAGCACCTCCAGAGAAGGGGGTGAGGGGGAGTCCCCTCCCCCCTTAGGCGTAGGAGAAGAGTAAGCCTCCTCTCAGGTTAAAGAAGTATGGAGGGTCCCCTGTGCAAGCACAAGGAGGGGGACCTCCATTTTCTCGGTGGAGCTACCCGAGGGCGGCTCCGTAGATGTTTTGGGGGAAGTTGGGGGTTGGGGTTTTTGTTTTTTTTCATACATGGGAATGGTGACCCTCTTTTTAATAGGGGACGCAATAGCTCATCACCTCTTGCAGTTGCCCGCACTGCAAGAGGTGCTTACAGGCCTGGCAGAGCCAGGCGCCGCCATTTGGGACCACCCCTCCCGCCTGGTGGCCTGGCAGTCCATAGGCATGGCAGCTCAACCTTGAACACGGCGTAAAAATTAATAGATTTTGAAGAGGAGAGGAAAAGGGATGTGAGGAAGGTATGGGTGGGGATAGAGCAGGTTGTTAAAAGCCAGCCACCCCAGACCGGAGCTCAGGGGTTAGGGAATATTGTCCCCTTGTGCGAGAGGTTGTATGAAAAGAGAGGAAACAAGTGTTTTGAAGGAAGGAAGAGTGGCTAAGCTAGGGCCGGACGGAGCGCTGGATCCCGTCAGCACGGCGGCCAGGATGGCAAATTGCCGCGCCCTTTACAGGGTTGTATGGCTGAAGCAGTAGCAGTAGTAGCACCTCTGAGGCAGTGGCATGAATGCCTTCACACAGAGTTGATACCAACCAGTACACACCAACTCAGGGAGCCAGTCAGGGCTGAACATGATGAAGAGTAGAGGGGTGGGTCTTGAGGTCTCTCTGTTTTCTCATCACACATTCAAGCTTGATTGTCCTGTAGTCAACAAGCTATAAGGTGGTGTGTTCTTAGGAGTGCCCCCTACTAGAATTGTAGTGTACTTTGATGAAATGAAGATGATGAATGCAGCTTAGTGATGTTATCAAAGGGGGTACTCCCACTCATATATATGGGGAACCATTGGAGATAGAAGGGTGTAAGAAAAGGACGGGGGGGGGGGGGCAAAAAAAATAAATAAAAATAAAGAACCAAAGTACTGGGGACTCCTATCAGCTTGACAAATTTTGGATTGATGAGGTGCATGGACAAGGCCCAGGGTATGATGCCCTCTTACTCCTCTAAGGGGAGGGTTGCAGTGGTTCACTTGACCCCAACAGGAGGCAGAGCTCAGTATTCTGATTGGGTCACTGACAAAACAAGTGGAGAGTCACCTGGAGACAACTCTCCAAAAGAGAATCAGGGGGAAAACCCCTTAACCCTTGAAAGGAGAGGGAGAAGGGCTCTCTCTGCTAGAAGAGTCTTGGAGGGACCCTGAGAAAAAAAGGGGGGTGGGAAGCTGCTCAGAGGCAGCTCCTAAGATGGCGAAGGGAAAACCCCTTTGCAGCATGGGTGGAGGGGAGCTCCTCCACCTGTCAGGCTAGTGTTGCATCTTGGCTTCTCATCCTCCCCAACAACAAAGTGTGGCACGAAGTGAGAGAAAAGGACAAAATCCAAAATTTTGCTTTTATAAGCTTTAAATCCTGCCAGCTAATGAAATTCTCTTACGCTTGTGACCACTAAAGAAAAAGAGAAGGGGGTTGGTGGGTATATCCTGCATCCAGCCACTTCTGTCTTTTCATGGGTCCACCCAGCGTGTTAAAGAATGGCTTTTAAAACCTAAGAGAGACGCACACACCAACCAGAAGTTACCCAGTGTAACATGCTACACAGAGTACCCCCTGCAGGGAACCTAAAAAACAGCAAGCCACACAATCTCTGGCTCCAAACCATTTCCTAAGCCCCATTCTATCAAAGGCCTGGAATAAAGGTCCCCCATGCCACACAGGGGTCACAAGCAAGGCTGTTCATCAGCCAAAACTAAACATACAAACACAGGATCTCAATCAACACACATGTTTGTACCTTCTGCTACCAGGAACAAGACACTACACTGTGCATACCAGACAAAATGTACAAGAATCTAATGACTGTGTCACTTTCCAAATCCTGTGGAATACAACAAACATCTCAGCATTACCTCAGGCAGTGCCAGGCATGCCAGGACCAAGTCCTTAGCCTTGCAAAATAAGAGACAATCCATAGCTTGAACATTCAGGATTTCCTTCTCTAGGAAATACACACAACATTATTTCAAAGAAGTGAGATACAGATCTCTGCAATTGACATACTTGGCCTTGGAGCAACTTACAAAGACTACAGGCAAACCAGACAATGTCTACATGAGCGATTCATATGGCTGAAGCAGTGGCACAAATTCATTCATGCTGTAGCAATACTAACCAGCTTGGACTGACTTAGGGAGCCTGTCATGGTTGAATGTGACGAAGAGTGTAGGGGTGGGTCTCAAGGCCCCATCCTTGTTTCCTCATCACACACTCGACCTTGACCACTCCATGGTTGTTCAGCTCCAAGCTGACGTCATTGATAGATTAGTCCACATAAATCAATCCTTTCACACTGAATACTGACTAACTTTCCAATAAAAAAACAACAAAAATAAACATACCCTAGGCAATCTCTTCCCATGCATACAAGCAGTAGATCTGTGCCTCACTTGTCAATATATTAAGAGCGTGGGTATCCAATCTTCCATCAACTCACACTAGCATAGTAAGAAAACACAAAATAAAACTACCTCACCAAATAATCCACTTGCAGTACCCCAATAAACTTATAACTTCAGTACAAAGGTCATGCCCATAAAACACAATTTCTCCATAGTACATGAACCAAAGCTACCCATGCAAGACATCATCTATCACCTTGTAAGCAGCCCACCCACACCCAAATAACCTGTGGATCCAAACTACCACAACCAGTGGTTCAGCTGCTGCAGAAAATTAAGTGCACCAACTCACCTGACATATTGGCAACCAGAAAGTATATCACCATACAAACCTGCCTTACATAAACACAACTAAGGAAAGAGTTGCAGATAAATGGGGGATCCCCATTTAGTCAGCAGAGTTCAAGGGGGAATGCCAGGGAGCAGAGGTTATATCAACACCATCACTAACCATTCAGGACCCATACACCACACACTTGCTTTCAGTCACAGAACAAAGGACTGAATTTACACATTTCGTAATGCCAGCAGGTAGATGAGAGGGAAAAGGTGTGTATAAACAGACTTATACCTCGGTTGTCTCCTCTACTCCGCCTCTCTTTATGGAGAGGGGGAACATGCTCAAGTTAGTAGAGCACTGTGCTTGGGAAGTCTTTGGCAAGTATCCCAAGTATACCCCACTCAAATTCTGTTTCATGTCTACTAGAAATAACCAATGACAGCAGGCAAAGGCAGAGCAAAGGGTCATTACAACATGCACCCTTAAGTCAAGTCAATGCCATTTATTTCTCACATCATTGGTGAGATCCTCAGAGCGGCGAATGAAATATATATAAAGATCAGACTGATAACACTGTGAAACAAAATTTCACTTTTGTCTTGTCTGTGGTAAAAAGTGTTATTTCCCAATTATTTGGGGCTCTATTAAATAAAAGAAAGAAAATAAATTTTAATCCCAAAACTTTGCTTCTGTGGCTAGGACAATGAATTTTTAATTTAGCCCATTTATGGTAAAAACATTATTTTGATGTAAATAGTAAAAATATACAAAAAGTTTCAAGGGTTATGTTTTTTTTTTCAGTTATGGTATAAACATGATATACTATATTTAAAGTTATAGAAACAGTAATACAGTAGTAATAGCTATTATTTCCTATATATTTTGTTTTTGTTTTTTTGTGGCCTGGACAGCAATGGCAGTTCTCTTACATTCCACATAGATTCAGTACTAATTTGGTGGAAAATAAACTGTAGAGATTTCTAGAACTTTCAAGAATTTTATATATGTTTGAAGAATTTCTAGAACATTTTGGTAATAAGCATCCAACAGATGCATTTTGCTATGTCTGTGGTCAATTTATTAACACCAAGAGTGAAAAAGTACCCTGTAGAGAGATCTACTAAAATGTGTGAGGCATAAAAGGCATATTTCAGCATGCCAGTCAGAGATCAAGACAATACCTTGGGCACCTCATTTCACCTGTGAGCTCTACAAAAGAACTGAAATATATATATATATATATATATATAATGTGTTTTGTTTATTTGGAAATGAGAGATTTAAATAGATATAAACTTGCCCAGTTAGAATGTATATATTAGGGTGATGACTTTTTGACTTTTATATATATATATATATATATATATATATATATATATATATATATATATATATATATATATATATATATATATATATATATATATATATATATATATATATATATATATATATATATATATATATATATATAAAAAATATGTTTTGTTTATTTGGAAATGAGAGATTTAAATAGATATAAACTTGCCCAGTTAGAATGTATATATTAGGGTGATGACTTTTTGACTTTTTTTTTATCAAAAATTATTTCCTGTAGCACAAATGAATGAACTTTTGCCTATTAATGACAAAAATTACTTTTATTCCATTGAAATATTGAAGAAAAAGGTCACGCACAAACCACTTTGAAATGTAATATAGGCCATTTTAGCATTTTATATGTGGTAAAAATATTTATATTAAATATATAAGTCATCAAACAGACTTGTGCAATAATTTATGTACCATAGAATTGTATAGAATTTTCCAGAAAATCATCACGTCATCGCTTGGGCGATTTCTGTAGTCCCAAAATTTTCTTCAGCTATTTCGCGTGCGGTATATAAGTGAGATGTTTAAAGCAGGTAGTTACTAGTTCATTTTTGACAGCATTGATATTATTATTGCCTTATTATAATTGTTGTGTATTCTCCAGCGTTTATTGTAAAGAGATCCTGGTATTATTTGGTAAGCTACATTTAACTCTCCCACTAATTATATAATATAATGGCATAATATTTTATTAGTCTGCCTTCTCTCTTATTTTTTTATAATTGTAATTTGCTTGTTTTTTTTAATAAAATATATAAAAGCTCAATGAGTTTCTTTAATTTGTTACCTATTTAATATTTAGGTTTATTTTCTATTTCAGTTGCTGAGTAAACAACATGTCGTTCAAGAAGAGCATTTTAACACAGAGAAGAACAAGAAAACCTGGATAAATAACTTAGTCCAGTTTCAAGCACCATCAAGAAGAGGCAATGTGGCAGTTTATGAAGCACCCTTAAGTGAACGGAGTCACATGCCCCTGAAAATCCACATCTTTGGACGCTTCAAATTTCTTGAATCCACCGCCAAAGAACGGAGGGAGAGGATCGGCCTAATTGTTGTGGAGCTAAAAGTTCTATGGAGCAAAACATTGAACTTCCCACATGTATCTGATCAAGCCATTTGTGCAAAACTAGAAAACCTTCTGAAAGACTATGAGTACTGCAGAAAGAAACAATTTTGACCAAAGGCCAGTTTGGTTATTCCACTGGTAAACCTGCTAGTTGCCAAGTGAAAGAAGGCAATGGAAGCGACTGTGTCCCCACTTTCCAGCTCAGCACCACCTGATTGTTCCAAAACTAGCACAGACTCATCCAATAACAGTGAAGACAGTTCTTGGGAGGATGAGAATGCAGCATCAATGAGGAAAAGGAAGCATAACCCAATAGGCTTAGCAAGACTCCTTGCTACAAGCTCAAGACTGTTGTCCCACAGAGCAGCAAAGGTATGTTGCCAGCTTGACGGTGAGAGCATTGAAATCCCAACCCTATGTCAGTCAACAATCCACAAGGCTATCTAAACGAGAGCTGCTCAGGTGAAGAAGCACTTGGTGAGCACGCTTCATCTGGAAAAGTGGAGCTTACACTTTGACAGCAAAGCATTGAGGAATTTGAATATCAGGTTGTGGTCCTCAAGAATGAAGCGAAAGAAATAAAGTTGACTGCACTCAAATTGAAGGATGGGGAAGCTGTAAAAATTGAAAAAGGGCTCCAGGGTGTGTTAGAGTTCAACCTGTGGGAATCAATTGTTATGCTTGTTGCCGACACAACAAGCATGAATACCGGCAAAAAGACAGGCGTTGTTGTTCAACTGCAGCAAATGTTCGAAGATAAAGGTCACCCTAAACCCAAATTCATCAGTGCCAGCACTATGTCCTGGATCGGATTCTTTGCGGTCATGGACAATGGAGCTCCATGGGTTAACTAAATCACCAAACATAGAGTACTTCTTTGTGCAGGATTTGATGAGCAATTATGATTAATTGAAAGCAGCCTTCAGCAAAAGTAAAACTGAGATTAAGGAAACGGGCGGCTGGAGAGACGACATGGTTTCTCTATAACCTCACACGTGTCTTCCGTCACTTCACTGAGATGAATGAGGTCCCCTTTGTAAAGTTTCAAAAGATCCCAAAGATCAGCAAATGCACGTTGGAACTCTTGTGCCATTCTAGCCCTTCTTGCATTCATTCTGATGCCTGACACCCGGAGGAGGCTGCGTAAAATCTGTTCATTCATTTCTTACTTATGGGCTGACCCTTGGTTCAGCACCCACTTGTTCCGCGCTGAAGATTTTTATGAACTATCTGCAGCGCTGAATGAATACCCAACAGGTCTCAAATACTTGAAAACCCACTGGAAAACAGATGAATCTCCAATCAAAATTGCCCGAAGCAACCAGTGCTGTGAGCATGCAGTCAAAGTTATGCAAGACTTGCATGGGTCCTGCGGCAAAAAGGACAACCTATCACTGAGATTCATCCTGTCCAATGACATTATTGGAACTAATTTACATCCTTGTGTGTTTGATGACCCTA
Source organism: Ceratothoa steindachneri (assembly GCA_963969495.1). Classification (NCBI taxonomy): domain Eukaryota; kingdom Metazoa; phylum Arthropoda; class Malacostraca; order Isopoda; family Cymothoidae; genus Ceratothoa; species Ceratothoa steindachneri. The sequence continues at coordinate 77,516,403 of OZ018324.1, read as the reverse complement.
TATAATGTTATATATATGTGACTCATAAGCTTGTGTTCAATCTTGTATATGCTGCCAGTGACTTCAAAAACTGGACAAAAAAGCTGACAAATAAAATTTTTAAAATCATTTTGTGCAGGAGTTTTTTTTATCAAATCACCTTGAAAGTAAGATTTTATATAATCTTTAATTAAAGCTCATCAAATTATGACAGGGATATGAGGTTGTAAAAAAGTCATCACCCTAGTGTATATATGTATATATATATATATATATGAAAAACTCACAAAGTATCACGTGAGGGTAGCAAATAAATGCAATGTCCCGCAGGAAAAATGAAAAGGTGTTTCCAAGAACTTTCGAACTTTATTAAGTTCCTTATCAAGGATAACTACAAGAAATAATATTATAGGGTCATTCCAATGACCCTATAAAAAGGAATATCATTGAATGTGCTTTTATAAGCCAATGTGATCATTTTAACCTTTCCCCTGGCATATATAGAATAGATGCTATAATTAAAAGATTAATACTTAAAGAAATTAGTTCTGTCTTTTGTTCTTAGTTTTTTATATACATTCTTTAGTTATGTGGCCCCTATTTTATTTTTATTTTTTAATTGTCACTGCTCTGTTTTGTACATTGTATTTTCCCCCCTTTTGCTCATCGTGTCTTATAATCTCCCTCGTTAGGGTATCTCCATTTCTTTGAATCTGTTACCCTTTCCGTCGGCTTAGTTTGACCTTACTACCTGCTTCTTGTAATTCTTAATGTGTTTCTTTACCTTCCCCTTTCCATCTTCCTCATTGGTGATTTCTTGTTTTTGAGGCAGTCATTCATACTTTTCTTTTGTATATATACCTCTAATATAATATTATTTCTTGTAGTTACCCTTGATAAGGAACTTAATAAAGTTTGAAATTACTTGGAAACACCTTTTCATTTTTCCTGCAGGACATTGCATTCATATATATATATATATATATATATATATATATATATATATATATATATATATATATATATATATATTAGTGTAGTTGGGTAGCAGTCTTTCTTGAATGCAAATTTTGTTGAAGACCATTGTGTATTTTGCCTTAATTAATTTCCTTTGGCAACTTTCTCTTCTTCTAAGTATCTTTTTTATTCCATCTTGTAGACGGTGGATTACTTGTCCAGTATTCATCTAATTTCTAAATGAATGTGTTTGGTAAAAAACAAACTAAATTGCAAGGCTTTCAATCTTATTCAATAATCATTGGAGCGTTTTGAAATTTTCTTGCCTCCTTTACTGATGTAATCAGTGGAGTGAGGATCTGGCAGAAAGTGATTTTTAAGGGGTATTTATTCCACCTTGGTGAAACGTAATGTTTGATGAAATGAGCCACTCCTGTGAGTGGAATTTTAAAAATATTTTTAATATGGGATTCCAACTTATCTTCATTTATTAATATGGCTTCTAAGATGTTAAGCCTCGCTTTATTAACCTCTTTTCTTTTAATAATGGTGTTATTAACGAGCATATCTCTCGTAAGGTTAATCTTATGGACACTCTTCATATGGTTCTTAGGCCCTCCGTTTTGTAGATGCATAGTTAACCATCTCAAAAGTGTGGTAGTTGTCATGCCAATATATTTAGTTTTTATAAAGCTTACAGTCATGACTCCTATGTACTGTTTAGCTAAAACTCTAAATGCATTAATAAAACCGTACATCCCTTCGAAATATAGCATAAAATCCATGGAGGAATTCATCGACATACTCCACGCTACAAGACCGACAGGACTAATATCATCCCTTGACGTAGAAAGCCTGTTCATGAACGTGCCTATCGCTCAGACCATCGACATCATTATAAAAAATGTGTACCACCATCCTACAATGTCTCCTCCAAATCTTGACCAAAACATCTTAAGGAGCACGTTCAGTTCATGCACATCAGAGGCGCTGTTCAGGACACCGGACGGTAATCTATACATGCAAGTGGATGGAGTGGCTATGGGGTCACCCTTAGGGCCGATCTTCCCCAACTTTTAAATGGGTCAACTCGAGGATAGCTTATTGGACATCATGGAAAATAAGCCTCACACATATTGCCGATACATAGATGACATCTACATCAATGTCCAAAACGAAGAACATCTCGTTAACATCAAGCAAAATTTTGAGGAGAACTCTGTGCTAAAATTCACTTATAAGAACATAAGAACATAAGAAAAGAAGGAGACTGCAAAAGACCATTCATGGCCTACACTTGGCAGCTCCTGTTCCAGTCAACACAAAAGATTTCTTACCAGAGAAAAGCCATCAACATTGTCACCCTTTACAGGAGTTCGTCAGATCCAATCTACAATATACATAAAATGCATCCAGAGGATTATGTCCATTCATGCAACCGCAAAATAATCTCCCCACTCCTTAGAAAAATATATACATATGTACATAAAAAAGTCAGTCCCATCTAGCAGCTTCATTCATATATTTATCTAATCTATTCTTAAAACTACCCAGAGAGGAGGCTTCTATCACATGTCTAGTGAGCCTATTCCATTCATCTACCACACGATTTGTAAACCAATTCCTCCCAATCTCCTTTCTAAACCTATACTTATCAAGCTTAAACCCATTGCTACGTGTCCTGTCATGTTCACTAAGTATAAGAACCTTACCCAGATCCCCTTTATTATATCCTTTTACCCATTTGAAGACTTCAATCAATTCCCCTCTGACTCTTCTCCTTTCCAATGTATGTAGATTTAGTTTTCTGAGCCTTTCACCATAAGGTAAGTTCCTTAGCCCACCAATCATCTTTGTCATCCTTCTCTGCACAGACTCAAGCAAATCAATATCCTTCCTATAATATGGTGACCAAAATTGTACTGCATAGTCTAGATGAGGCCTAACTAGCGCCAGATACAGTTTTAGAATGACTTCAGCACTCTTATTGCTTACACTCCTCCTAATGAATCCCAATATCCTATTAGCTTTATTCTTAGCATTTAGGCACTGCTTTCTAGGACAAAGGTCTGAACTTACCAAAATACCCAAGTCCCTCTCACAATCGGTCCTCCCTAAATTTCACCCATTTAATTTATAACTATTCAGTGGATTATTTCTACCTATACTAAGTACACTACATTTGTCTATGTTAAACTTCATTTGCCATTTCTCAGCCCAATTGGACAGAATGGTCAATTCCTCCTGCATTACAACAGCATCAGAATCAGCCCTAATGGCCCTACCTAGCTTAGTATCATCAGCAAATTTACTCAGGTCACTACTTATACCTATGTCAAGATCATTAATATAAATTAAGAATAGCAAGGGACCCAAAACAGATCCTTGTGGAACTCCACTGCTAACACACCCCCACTCAGATTTAACTCCATCTATACTAACTCTTTGCTGTCTGTCACCAAGCCATGACTGAATCCACCTAAATATACTGCCATCAATCCTGTGTGCTTTAACTTTGCTCAGAAGCCGTAAGTGTGGCACTTGATCAAAAGCCTTACTAAAGTCCAAGTATAAAATATCATAGTTTTCATCCTTATCTGCTGCTTCATACACCTTACTATAAAAAGACAGCAAATTAGTCAGGCAGGATTTACCCTTACTAAAGCCATGCTGTGATTCTTTTATCAACTTATGCTTATCCAAGTGATCCCTAATATTCCTTGCTATAATAGATTCCATCATTTTCCCTACCACTGATGTCAAACTTACTGGTCTGTAATTAGACATATATGTTTTATCCCCTTTCTTAAATATAGGTATCACATTGGCTTTCTTCCATGCCACTGGCACAATGCCACTCTCCAATGATTTTCTAAAGATGCATGCTAGGGGCTCACTTAACACATCCTTACATTCTTTCAATATTCTAGGAAAGACCTCATCAGGACCGGGTGCTTTACTACTTTTGATTTTATCAATTTCCTTTGTCACTATCTCCTTTGTGATCAAGATATCCTTTAATTTCTCTTCATCATTACCCCGAAAGATCATTGACACCTCGGGTATATTTAGAGTATCCTCCTGTGTAAATACTGAGAGAAAAAAGTCATTTAGCATTCCAGCCATTGAGTCCCTATCACTCACTAATTCTCCATTGGAATCTATAAGTGGGCCTATTTTATCTCTAACCTTAGTTTTGTATAATTGATAAAAACTTTTAGGATCTTCCTTTGCCCTATTTGCCACTTTAATTTCATAATTTCTCCTTGCTACTCTAACTAACTTTTTAACATCTCTTGCTAGTTCATTATATCTCTGCCTTAAGTGATCCTCTCCATTTTTTATTTTCCTATAAATGCCCTTTTTAATGCCAATATAATGCTTAATTTTATCTGTCATCCATTTTGGGTCATTATTTTTAGTCCTAATCTCCTTATAAGGAATGTTAATCATCTGACCTGTAATTAATTGCTCAATTATTCTTTCATACTCCTCTTCAATTGTAATCTCTTCCTCCTGGTGATTATTGTCTCCACTAACTGATATCATTGAATCTATTCCTGAATTGATTTCATTGCCTGGTTTCTGTACAACTGCCTCCAGGTAAGTCCTTAGCCCATTATAATTTGCTCTTCTAAAGTCAGGAATTTTAACATTGTTCATGCTACTATCAATACCATTCCATTTCATCTTGAATCTAATTTCACAATGGTCACTATTACCCAAATTTCCTCCAATCTCAGTATCCTTAATAACTTCTTCCCTATTTGTCAGAACTAAATCCAGTATATTATTACCTCTAGTGGGTTCGTTAATAATCTGCCTCAGAAAATTATCTTGGACAACATTCAAAAATTCCTCAGCCTCCTGATCACCCACAAGAGCTTCCCAGTCTATATTTCTGTAATTAAAATCGCCCATTATACACACATGCTTACTTCTACATGCCCGTTCAATCTCCTGCCACAGAAGATTTGAAGCTTCCTTACTAAGATTTGGTGGTCTGTATAATAATCCTATGACAAGCTTGTTTTTATCTTCCTTTACATTTAGCCATAATGACTCTGTGTTATCATCTAATTTAATTGTACTGTTTACACAACACTGGAGATTATCTTTAATATAAATAATAACCCCTCTACTATTTCTCCTCTAGAAAAACTTGGATGTTGAGGTTCATAACATCAATGGCAGCTACATCACTAAAGTATATAGGAAAAGTATAGACATTAAAAGATGCAGAAAGTGAATGCCCTGAAAGGTACAAAATAAGCGTAATCAGCTCATACATCCGCCGAGCTTATAAATGCTGCTCTATGTGGGAACTTTTCCACCAAGAAATTGCACGAGTAAAGCAAATACTTGTGAATAATGGTTCCTCAAACAGTATGATTGACAAACAACTCCAATAATTTTTAAATAACCATTACAAACATGCGGATAAAACTGAAAGTAATCATGGAGAAGTCATCAATATCAAAGTGTATTACAGAAACCAGATGCCCACGGCCTATAAAATAGTTGAAAAAAAAACATCAAGGAGATTATTAACCTTAACATCAAGGTTAAAAGTCAAACAGACAAAATCTAACTCATCATCAATTATAAAACTACAAAAGCCAGCAATCTTCTGATGAAAAACAACATCTGCCTAAACTCCTTGAATCTCAAGTCAACCAACATAGTTTACTAGTTCATCTGCCCCAATAAAGACTGTAAGCTTTATAAAAACTCTAAATATATTAGCATGACAACCACTACACTTTTAAAACTTTTAACTATGCATCTACAAAGCGGAGGGCCTAAGAATCATATGGAGAGTGTCCATAATATTAACCTAATGAGAGATATGCTCATTAATAACACCATTATTAAAAGAAAAGGTTAATAAAGCGAGGCTTAACATCTTAGAAGCGATATTAATAAAAGAAGATAAGCCAGCCATCAACAGTCAAGCGACAAGCTGGAATCGCACATTAAAAACTATTTAACAAATTCCACTCAAATCACAGGAGTGGCTCATTTCCACTAACGTTAAGTTTAACCAAGGCGGAATAAATACCCCTTTAAAATTTTTTTTTGGGGGGGGTCTTTCACTTTCTGCCAGATCCTTACTCCACTCATTACATCAGTAAAGGAGGCAAGAACATTTCAAAACACTCTGAAGATGACCGAATAAGATCGAAAGCTTAGCAATTTAGTTTGGTTTTTACCACCAAACACATTCATTTAAAAAAAAGAGATGAATACTGGACAAGTAATCCACCATCTACAAGATGGAATAAAAAAGATAGTTAGAAGAAGAGAAAGTTGCTAAAGGAAATTAATTAAGGCAAAATACACAATGGTCTTCAACAAAATTTATATATATATATATAAATATACAGTAAACCCTCAATATAATAAACTATATGGGGCAGGGGGTCGTTCGTTAAACCTGATGGGCATTAAAAGCAATGTAAATAATGAATCAAGTTTGTTATGGATATGTAATATGTATGTAATTACTAATAAAGTTAAGTGGACTACACAACATAGTAATGATACGAACCTTGCACTGTAGGAGACATGTGACACACCAACACCTACTCAGGCTGGTTATAATGCTTGCCTGTTAAACTTGATGGAGTTCAGCCAGGAAATTTGTTTCTTATATCCGAAATTTGTTATATTGAGGTTATATATATATATATATGATGAGTATCAACTTAGCTCTACTATTTCTCCTCTAGAAAAACTTGGAAAGTATATGTATGCAAGAAATTTGTCATTAGAGATATCCAGACAAATAACATCTAAAGGAATAAATTACTAAAATGACTAATGAAATCTATTCTGGTTCATCATAAGATGAAATGAAAGAAAGAGAGGCGAGACAGTAATATGATACCTTAGGGATAGATAAGAGAAAGTTGATAGGGCAGAATAATAATTAATCATAAGTGGGGACCTAAGAATTGCTCCAACCTTCTACCCTAGAAGTGATGATACTGTGTAATATGCCAGCACTAAAATGATTCTCTTGAGGTATCCAAAAGAATAAAGCAATTACAAGGTAGTCATTACCTAATTAATAAATATAAATTTACTGTCATAACTCAGTTAATTTTATTAATAAATGCCTTGCAAATAAAAATATTAAGATATTATATAAGTATATAATATACCTAATTTGTACTACACTAGTTAACCATACCTATTCATGCCTAAAAAGAGATCACCTTTTTTCATGTCAAATTAGGATAAAATGACAGCCTATAATGTAAAGAAAAGTGAGGATAGTGACTAAGATTGAAAAAGTGAGAAATAGTGTGAATAGTGAGTCACTCCCAGCCCTGTCATACTACCCCAACCAAAAAGATCGCAATGACCTTGTCTTGGTCTCACAAAGTCCAATGCTGAGCTTTTAACTTTGAGACTCAATCAGTGGGATTTATTAGATGACAGTGTGCAAATATCAGGTGAAAGAAAGCATCACCAGTGTTTTTCAAGCTTTTCTTTACACATCAGGATGAGCTTTGCTTTTGTCATATAATGTGACCGGTCCGTTTGACGCAATCTGAATTGCCTGTAACCCCAACGAGTGGTGCCTCTTTATTGACAGCTGGTCCAGGAGCCTCAAAGCCGTGCTGTTTGATAATAGGAACATGTATCCACCTCTTCCCCTTGCTAGATGCATTGAAATATGAATAGTACAGTTGGGAGGTTATCAGACACTTCAAAATGGTGGCTTTCTTGATGGGTCTCCAAGGCAGCTTTACCAAGTTTCTTTGGCATCTTTGCCTTTTGGACAGCAGGGACACCGTGGCACACTACCATCAGTGGGATTGGCCACAACAGACTGAGTTTAGTGTGGGGAGAAACAATGTCAAATGGGAACCTTTGTCGGACCCCCAAAAAGAACTTTCTTCTTCTGCACTTATGAAATAATTTGTCAGAGCTCTAGATAAGGAGTCTGTAGCTTTCAAGTATCTCCAAGATTTCTTTCCTAAGCTATCTGCAGCAAAGGTAAGTCAGGGTGTTCGTCAGTCCACAAATAAAAAAGATCATGGAGTGCAAGGAGTTTCCCGAGAAGCTCACTAGGATGGAAAAATCAGCGGGAAACAGCTTTATCGTAGTGGTCTGGGCTTCCTAGGTAATCACAAAACTGAAAACTATATAGAGCTTGTTGAGAAACTACGGCAAGATGGGTTGCAGGATGTCCCTTAAAGTCCATATTCTTAGCACTCATCATGATAAATTTAAGAACATGGGAATGTACTCCGAGGAGCATGATGAGCGCTTTCACCAGGATCTACTGGACTTTGAATACCACTATCAAGGATCATATTATGAAAATCTGATGGGAGAGTATATTTTGGGGCTGATTTGTGAAAGTAATTTACAGTATAAGCGTAAATCACCGAAAACTACTCATTTCTAATATTTTAATTGTCTCACTTAAAAAATTCTAGAATAAATAAATGCTATTTTTGTATCATGTTGTTTTGTTTCTACTTTATGCAAATGAAAGCTCAAATTTGCCACTTCCTTCCAGAAGGAATAGCTAAATTTCATATAAATATCATTATCCTGGACACAAAAGAAAAGTTTGAAATAAATAAGTGTTTTTTCATTTATTCTAGACACAAGTAAATAGAAAATAACAGTTGCTACCCAAAGATAAAAATCCCATTACACAGTGTAATCAATGGTGAGCCAAAAGGCACTAGAGGATGATATTCATTGGGGGTGTCTTAGTTGTATTTATCTTTTTTTTTGTTTATGTGCTACCCTTCCTGACTTGGGGGGGAGGGGGGCACTATTACTCCTTGGCAGAGTTTCTGAATAGAGGAACAGGTATGTATATTTTGCTGTGAAGATGGTGATTGGTTATGTGCATGATGGTGTGTGTGAGCTACTTACCCCTACAGAGGCAATTATTAGTGTATCCACCTAATGGACAGTCAGCTCATGATGCCAGTGAAAGCTTGATGATTAATCCAGAGATAAAAATGATCCAGGATCTGCAGTTGGCTACAGAAGTAAGTAAGCAACTAATTTCCTTCCTTTTGGGAAAATGGGCACAAATATATATATTTTTTTAGGTGGGGGGGGAGAGGATATCCAGGAGGATTTGCACCAGCTGCTGGACAAGCTGACTCAAAAGCAAGTATGGGAGGAGGGGATTTTCAACTGCGGCGAATTGGTCACACCGATTGGAAGACTCAAGCTGTTGTAATATTTATCTTTCTCAAATACAATTCTACCAATTGGAAAAAAATATACAGGACAACACAATTTATTGAATGTAAAAACAAAATCACTTTATTGGTAAAATATATTTCATTTATGTATAGTTGTGATTATTATTAAGAAAGTACCTTTTGAGCCATTCTTGTAAAATGCCAATGATATTCTCATGTGTTGGAGAGAACACAGGGCAAAAAGGGGATGAAAATCACTCTTCCAGAATGTGTAATGATTATGGTAGAAGTAATGGTACCAAGGAAACAATATTGAATGGTTTAGTGGTAATAAGAGATGCAAAATGTTTTATTTCTTGTAGCAAATTTTATGACCTTAAAGAGGCAAATCAAATGATACTTTAATGTAAAAGTGCTAAGCTTGGAATGAGAGCAACAAACTTAAAGGAGACATACCTGAATCATCATCATGAGATTTTGAGGTAGATGCACTGGAAGGCCTTTCACTCTCTTGTTCATCCAGTGCATACTCTTCAGAGTTGGTGGAAGAGTTGCTCATCGTCCTTTCACGGGTTTCAACGTGTTGGGAGTGTTTTGTTTGCTGCTGCTGTTGACTTTGCCCAGCCAGTAACTTTGCAGGTTCCTTTTCATACAACTTTGCAGCCATTACCTTGAAAGAAAGATACAAGAAAATGTCTAATAATGAAAAGGACTGTTAATTATTTATACTCTTGAAAAAACGATTGCACTCTCGAGGAGGTTTATGCTATTGTAAAGGCCACTTAGAGATAGTTTTGTATCTATTTTAATACATTTTTTTAGGAGCCCATCTGGCGACTGGCTACTTGGGCATAAGTCACAGTACTCACCATGACAGCCTAGTACTAGGCTACTTTAGATAACAACAATAAAAAAGGGCAACAAGCACAAACCAGGCTAAAGTGTTGGGGGGAGGTCCACCTCCCCCGGCACAGGGACATGTGACCTACAGAGAAAACAACACCAAGAAAAAACCCACCTAGTTAAATAAATGGGAGAAGGCCAGTCTCCCCCTAAAAGTCTATAAGTCAACCAGTCAATGTGCACAAACTGGCCACAAGTAGAAGGGATAGGCAGCAGCAGCCACGCCCATTTTAATACATGTCTGATGCATATCTTAGTGAGAACATAAGGTTTGTGGGAACTAAAATAAGGATATTAAAAAGTAGAGCCACTATCTTTTAGGTAGGCATAGACACTTTTTTTTGTCTTACTGGCAGCACCCAGGTCAGTTGAGAGAGAGTGGTGGGTGGCACCTCAAACCAAATATTGAATTTAGGCAATAAGGTTAGAAAAGCAATAATTAAGGAGTATTAAGTTTAATTTATCCTTAAAATGTTTTAGAATGCCTAACTTTAGATAATTTATTATTATTGAATTTCATGAAAAAATAAAATATCTAAACAAATGTTACATACAGTGGAAAGAAATGAGTATTTTTACAACTTCAAAATTCAATTTTAATAGACTATAGATCTATATTAATGTAAAAAGTTCTGTGCACAAAAAGGCATAAAACAGAATTGATATTCAGCAAACTTGAAATTAATGAAAATAGGGGTGAAATCAGTTTTCATAGAGAAAGATAAAGCTAAGCAAATTCATTTGGTTAGATATGATGGGTAGCTGTGAAATAAGCAAGCTTCAACTTGACAAATAAACAGTGGAGAAGCAAGTACTCTGGTGCACTCAAGAAAAAACTAATTGAAATTAGGGCAGAATGTGGTTTTAAGAAGAAACAAAGGCCTATGAGTAACTGAAATCTCATATGATTCAATTAATTGTTGGATAAATATTCATCCCCCAAAATATTTTTACACAAATATTATTAATAATGTAGCTGGTTACTTTTTAAAAACAAACAGTAACTAGTCATGGAATAATTGTCTATAATGTATTTGAGAAATAGGAACATCTCATCAAAAACCAACGTGTGGTCGCGCCCTGGTCCCATGCCAACTCCTGACCCACTGTCTTGTGGATGTCCTTGGCTGGACAGAGACTACGGGAGTCAACCCCTAATGCAAAATCTGCTGTGGCAACCCGCCCTAGGCAAGCATTATTAGACTGACAACTCAGCAGTGTCCTGCAACACTTCACAATGGCTGATCGTCTTGGACCACCTTGCCACCAGCCCAACTATGGAGTGCCAAGATAGTGGGCTGAGGAATTGAGGAATATCCACATCATAGATGGGACCATGAATTCGGCAATCTACAGATATTTTAGAAGAACATCCATTAATTTTTGTAGATAAGCTTGGAGTGGGAGAGGGATGGATCTTTCAACAAGATCCATCTGAAGCATACTATGAAAGCTACTTGCGAATGGTTCCATTAAAAGTGTAAAGATTCTAAAGTGGCCTATGTTGTGGGGGTTTTTTTTTTTGGGGGGGGGGGTTAGGAGCCTATCTGGTAACTGCCAACTTGGGCATAAGTCGCTGGAATCAAGACAGCCTAGCACTAGGCTACTTAAAAATAAGAATATGAAACACAACAATGATAAAAAGGGAGGTCCCCCTACCCCCTGGCACAGGAGTGTGCGACCTACAAAGGAAACAACAATAGCACCTAGTTAAATAAAGGGGAGAGGGCCAGCTTCCCCCAAAAGTCTATAAGTCCACTAGTCAATGTACAGGAACTCGTCTCGAGTACAAGAGAGAGGCAGTCCCATCCCGGTACCGGGACAGGTAACATGCACGGAAATCGCTCAGACTAGGACATTCAATTAACATGCACGGAGATCGCTCAGACTAGGAAATTCAACAAAAATGTGCCGAACAGTCTGGGGAAGAATGCAGTCTTCACAGTAGGGCGCTGGCAAGCGCTCCATCAAATGGCGGTGCGACTCGCGAGTGTGCCCAATTCGGAGAAGACAGAAAGCAACCAAAAGCCTTCGCGGCCTTTGTAAGTAGGTCCATGGGAACAATCGCAGCGCAATGGCATGAAACTTTTAAGTTCCGTTCGACCGTCTCCCATCTTCTTTGCCAAGCAGCCCGAAGAGCTGCCTATATTCCTGCCATGTAGTCAGTGTGAGGAAGAGCAAAACGCTGGTCAGTTGCAGAGTCCTGGCAGACTCTTTGGCACGCTCATTCCCCGCAATTCCTACATGCCCAGGAACCCAACAGAAGACAATCTTGACATCGGCCAACTCGCCAAAACCGTGGCATCACGGATATCTCGAACCAGGGGATGCGGAGATTCCAATGCCCCGATAGCACTCAGGGCCTTTGTGAGTCACTATAGATTACAATCCGGTCTCCGAACCGGGCACGTCGCGTAATCTCCGGCACCGAGGGATGTATTGCCACCAGCTCAGCGTTTAAGACAGACGCAGCGCCTGGCACAGCCCCGCTGACTTTAAACACGGCGGATACGGCGTGGAAACTGACCACCTCTTGGGAGTTAGAGCCATCCATATACACTTGCAAGGTTCCAGCGTGACACGAGGTGTGCTCCAAAAAGGTCAAACGCAATACTCCCAGCGCTGTGCAAGCTTTGGAAGCAGAGGCGTGGCGACAAATAGCCAAATATGTTACCCTCCAAGGTGGGGTCCTGGGCAGAACCAGGGGCGCCACTAGCCCGAGAGATATACCTAGATTTCGAAGGAGTTTCCTGGCTCTAAACCCAAAGGGCTTAGGGTATGACTGGCGTCTCTCAGTGGCATAGGCACCGTTGAAATCAGCTGCGGATGCAGTGAGAGCTGTTGGCAACTGAGGGAGGCGCCGGGTTCGCGCGTACAGGCGAATAATGCACTGTGCACGGCGTAGAGCGAGTGGCATCTTCCCAGCATCGACAAGTAGGCTCACAATCGGAGAATTTTTTTTAAGGGGCTATCTAGCGACTGAAAAATTAGGCATAAGTCGCCGTAAACAAACAGCTTAGTTCTAGACTACTTTAAAAAAAATTGAAAAGAAAACAACAAAAGAAATAACAATACAATAACAAAAACAATCACTAAACCTAGTTAAATGAAAGGGAGAAGGCCGGCCTCCACCAAATAGTCAACAAGTCCACCAGTCAATGTGCAGGCACTCGTACCGAGTACAAAGGACAGGTGTCGTGCGCGAAGATCACCCAGACAGGAAAATTCAACAAGAATGTGCCGAAAAGTTTGGGGGACGACGCAGTCGTCGCAATAGGGCGCAGGCGAGCGCTCCATCAAATAGCGATGCGTCACACGAGTGTGTCCGATTCGGAGACGACAGAAAGCGACCTGAAGCCGTCGCGGCATTGGGAAATAGGTCCATGGGAACAGTCGCGGCACAATGGCACGCAACTTTAAGTTCCCTTCGACCGTCTCCCATCTTCTTTGCCAAGCAGTCCGAAGAGCTGCCCGTATTCCTGCCATGTAGTCCGTGTGAGGAAGAGCGAAACGCTGGTCCGGTCGCAGAGTCCTCGCGGACTCTTTGGCGCGCTAATTCCCCGCAATTCCTACATGTCCAGGAACCCAGCAGTAGATAATCTCAACATCCGCCCGGCTCGCTAAAACCGTGGCGTCACGGATATCGCGAACCAGGGGATGCAGAGATTCCAATGCCCCGAGAGCACTCAGGGCGCTTTGTGAGTGGCTATAGATCACAATCTGGTCTCCGAACCGGGCACGTCGCGTAATCACCCGTACCGAGTGGTGTATTGCCACCAGCTCGGCCGTGAAGACAGACGCAGCGCCTGGTAGAGCCCCGCTGACTTCAAACAGAGGGGATACGGCGTGGAAGCCTACCCCCTCTTGGGACTTGGAGCCATCTGTATACACTGACACGGTTCCAGCACGACCCGAGGTGTGCTCCAAAAAGGTCGAACGCAATACTCCCGGCGCAGTACAAGCTTTGGGAGCAGAGGCGTGGCGACAAATAGCCAAATGTGGTACCCTCCGGGGTGGCGTCCTGGGCAGAACCAGGGGTGCCATGGGCCTGAGAGCTATATCAAGCTCTCAAAGGAGTTTCCTGGCCCTAAACCCAAAGGGCTTAAGGTATTACTGGCGTCTCTCGGCGGCATAGGAACCATCGAGATCAGTTGCGGATGCAATGAAAATTGTTGGCGACTGAGGGAGGCGCCCGGCTCGCGCGTACAGACGAGTGATGCACTGAACGCGACGCAGAGCGAGTGGCATCTCCCGAGCATCGACCAACAGCCTCTCAATGGGGTAAGTGCGGAAGGCACCGGTCGCAAGGCGAAGGCCGGTGTGGTGGATTGAATCCACCTTCCGCAATAAACGCTCGGCTGCGGATGCATAAAACTTGCATCCGAAGTCGAGCTTCGAACGAACAAATGATCGATAAAAAAGTAAGGCAGTAGCCCTATCAGCACCCCGAGCGCTGAACGTCACGGAACGGAGAATATCCATGGCGCAGGTACAAGAGACCCGAAGGCTGCGAATATAAGCCTCCCGGGTGAGGCGTCGGTCAAATACAAGACCAAGGAAACGGTGCGATTCAACCACTTCGAGGCCTGCCCCATTAAGTAACAAGTCTGGGTAGGGGTGAAGCCGTGGATGGCAGCAGAAGTGCACCATCTTAGTCTTCGCCAAAGAAAACCGAAACCTGTGCGCTTCGGCATAGTGAGAGACGGGGTTCAATGCCTGTTGAAGTCGACGCTCCAAAGTTGGCATCTGGGCCGCGCCAAAAGAGATCGAAAGGTCGTCAGAACATCTTCCGGCAGCACCGAGGTGATGGCGTTGATGCTCAGGGCAAAGAGTGTGACACGAGGACACTTCCCTGCGGGACACCCTCTTCCTACTCCTTTGGGGCAGAGAGGGCTCCCCCCACCCGTACGCGGAATCGACGATCTCGCAAAAATTCAGATATAAACATTGGGAGGAGTCCCCTCGCCCCAATCGTGTGGAGAGTCTCCATGATACCGTATCGCCATGCGGTATCATAGGCCTTCTCCAGATCGAAAAACCGTGGCATAGTGCTGTCTACGAAGGAAGGCCTCGCAGACGGCATTATCCAGTCGGAGCAGAGCATCCGACGTGGAGTGGAACTTGCGGAAGCTGCACTGTGCAGAACACAGATGGCCTCTGCTATCCAGGAAAAAGACTAATCTAACATTTACTAATTTCACCATCAACTTTCACACGCAAGAGGTTAGAGAGATTGGGCGGAAACCGGCCAGAATAGAGTGATCTCTCCCCGGTTTGGGAAAGGCGAGCACAGTAGCATTCGCAAGGAATCTGGGAGAAGACCCTCCACCCAGATCCCGTTGAACAAATCTAATAGAAAGGCCATGTCTCGATCACCCAGGTGTCGAAGCATGGCGTACGGGACATCGTCCGGACCATGGATGGTGTCCGCGCACATAGCAAGAGCGGAGCGCAACTCACTCACAGTAAACCTGTCCTTGAAGGGCTCTCCGCCTCTGGAGGTAAAGTCCAGCCGGCGGCCTTCCGCGACACCAAGACGTGCTTTGAATGCTGGCGGAGCCGCATCCGAGCTAGTGAATGCGGAAAAAGCGGTCGCGAAGGATTCCGCCGCGGACGCGGGGTCCGAGATTGCAGTCCCATTCTCCTGGAGAACGGGAGGGGGGTCCTGTGAAAACTTGCCCCGAATCCTTTTGACTCGCTTCCACACCTCTGCTAAAGGGGTTTTCCCGTTAAATGAAGACACGTATGCATGCCGACAAGAGCGACGGGCGTGCTTCAAAATATACCGGAACCTAGCCCTAGCCCGACGAAATTCACCGACAGTAAAATCGTTCGGACAGAGCTTATAGCGCATGTATGCATTACGCTTCTGTTTGAGGGCCGTCTCACACTCGGCCGACCACCATGGGAGTGGTCGGCGTGCAAAACGGCCAGACGTTCTAGGAATAGTAGTCAGTCCCGCGGCGATGAGGTTGCCGGAGAAGAACTCAATGGCCTCATCTACCGACCAAAACTCGACTGAGATAGAAAATTCAGTCATTTCCTGAAATGCAGGCCACTGCGCCCGCGCCAAGCACCACCGAGGTGGGCTCTCAGGCGGCAGTTGCCCTGAAAATAATATTTGAATGGGAAAGTGATCACTACCATGGAGGTCATCGACTACCCCCCAATCAAAATCAGGCTGTGCATCCGAAGAGCACAAAGATAGGTCAAGGAAAGAAAATGAAGCGGTTCTCGGACAGTGATGCGTATACTCATCCACGTTTAGGACACCCATCTCAAGCTCCTCGATCAGATCGGCAAGGACTTGTCCCCTGGGAGTTATGGAGTAATCTTCCCAGAGAGGATGCCTGCCTTTCAGATCTCCAAGCAAGAGATAGGGCCTCGGCAACCGTGCAACGACGCGGCGGAAGTCCCCCGCGTCGAAGTCAGCTGACGGTGGAATGTACGCAGAAATGATAGTATACCTCCTATCCAGGTGCAGCTACACAGCCACTGCCTGAAAGGAGGTATCTAAAGAGAAAGGAAGAACGGAGACATCATGCCGGGTGTAAACCGCGCATCCCCCCGGCCGGCCATCCTGCAGTGGTGGGGTCGCAAGACCCTTATACCCCAGGAGGGCGGGCAGGGGGCACGCGCCTAGCATGCTCTATTGCAGAAAAATAGCTAACGGGGAACGGGACGAGAACGAGCCTCCGCAGCTCCTCCCAGTTGGCCCAAAGTCCACAGCAATTCCATTGAAGGAGTATGCCCTCCAGGCCTAGCTCGGAGGAGACGCGGGGGCCCTCCTCGAACAGAAGACCCTCACGGGAATGGCCGCACGCTTCGCGGAGGCAGAACCCCAGGCGCTGTTGGCTGGACAAAGCGCTGAAGGCACTGTCGCCTTCGAGGAGTTATTGGGGAAGGTTGGGCTTGCCATGCAAATCTTTTCCTCCCTCCGCCTCAAAATCTTAGGCGGGCGTTGCGGCTTCGGAGGTGGGGAGCCCTCCTTTCGAGGAACCACCGTCTCCGAGCCACTCGCTCCACCACTAGGCGTGGGCGAAAGAGCCGAAGTTCCTTTGTTGCTGTCTCCTCCTTTCGGGGGACAGCTTTAGGAACCCTGGAAGATGGCCTGGCGACCAACTTCAGGGGTGTTGCCTCCTGTGAGTCTAATGACTCGGTGGAGGCGCGTGACCGTTTAGCCTTACGGGAAACTGTCAGGTTGGGGGAAGAGAGGGAAGCCCTGGTTTTAGCCGGGGCTGGGTATGAACTCTTTTTGCCGCCAGCTTTACCAGGGAAGCGCCCGGATTGAGTAGAGCCCGCAGACGGGCTCCGAATGGGCGCGGAAACAACCGTGCTCGTTGGCCTGGATGGGCCAGGAGCAGAGGGTGCCTTTCTAACTATTGAGGCATATGACATCCCAGGCAGAGCGGGGCGCGCCAGGACCAAGTCCTTAGCCTCGCGGAATGAGAGGCGATCCTGGGCCTGAACGGCCAGGATTTCTTTCTCAAGGAGATATGCACCACCTTGGATGCAGTGTAAAACTGATAGTGTGTGAAGAGAAAAGGAAAAGGGATGTGAGGAAGGTATGGGTGGGGATGAAGCAGGTTGTTAAAAACCCACCATCCCAAACCGGAGCTCAGGGGTTAGGGAACATTGACCCCTCCCCTCTCAGCCCCAATCAGGGATAGTTGGCTGTGAAGAAGGTGGGCATCTACCCTGTGAAAATACAGGCTGACTAGAGTAAGTTGTAGGGGGAGTGAAGAAGTAGGGGAGAAATACAGGCTGTCTGAAAGGAGAAGAGGCTAAGCTGGGGCCGGATGGGGTGCCGAGTCCTGTCAGCACAGCAAATCGCCACGGCCATTACAGGGTCTAAAGTGGCCTAATCAGTTGCCAAATTTGAACCCAATAGAGAACTTGTAACAAACATTGAAGATCAGGATACATTTTAGGGGTCCCAAGAGCATCAAAGAAATGGAGTAATTTGCAAAGAAGAATGGTACAAAATACCAAAGAAATGTTAAAACGCACTAGTGAAGAACTACAAGAAACGATTGATGGCAGTGAAAGCCAACAAAGGTTATTCAATCTACTATTAATCACCAAATATCAATTTGTACAAATACTTTTTTCACTAATTTCAAGTTTACTGAATATCAATTGTTTCATGCCTTTTTGTGCACAAAACTTTTAACTTTACATTTATATAGATCTACTGTGTAAATTTCTTGAAGTCTGATGGGTTGGGAGTCTATTAAAATTGAATTTTGAATGTGTAAAAATACTTATTTCTTCCCACTGTAGACCTCTCTCTGCAGGCTGCAAAAAATCATCCAGAAGGCCTCATTATATTGGTGGTTTTTAGGTAAACCCTTTACTTTAGAAAATAATTGAAAATCCGTAACTTAGTAACATGTTTGACATAACAGAGAAGGAAAATTAAAAAAAATAAAGTTTGACTGATGCTGAAACTTGGGAGCTCCTTGTATTTCTCTCAGCTAATTTGTGGCTCAAATTCTGATACGATGAGAACAATAAGCTGATGTACAGGAGCTTCTTCTCAATATGCCTGAATAATAACACCCCAATGAGCAAGGTTTGAGATGGTCACCAGAAATCCTTTCTAGAAATCAATGGATTCGGAACAGAATGACCTGGTTCTAGAATATACCTGCACAAGGGAAAAACTACCTGGATTGTAGGATTCTTCAGTCTCCTTTCCCAGCAGGGGAAATAAAAACAAAAAGTTCAATTAAATATCTAACTTAAACTTCTATGATTGTGAGAAAAGGAAATGAACTTTATAGGTCCTGATAAAAGACAAAAGGAATAGAAATTACCTGCAAACTCTCAAGTGAATTTCCACAGTCTGAAGTATCAATTTCATTAAGGTTCACACCAGAACGTTCAATCTCTGCGTAGGTGCCAATGGGTAATTTCCCCAAGCATTCAAGCCTCATTATGTGCAACTTGGACCTGAGATGCTTGGCGAGATGCCCATAGATCCGGAAAGCACTCTTACAGTCATGGCATTTGAAAGGACGAGGATTATTTGTGCTTGGAGTCCCAAAAGTCATGTTCATATTCACCTGTAAAAAGCAGTTGAGTTGATTACAACCAAGAATTTCTATGCTCCTATACAATTTACACAACATAAATATTTGTTGGTAATACCCATCAATGCCCACAATCCTATAAACAATTTGTATATATTATACTGGTCTGCGTTGTTTTCAAGGTCTAATACATAATACCTGATTTTAGGCCAGTTTTTCATACTGAATCTGAAATCATGCTCATTTTATCTAATCAGATCAAGTTTTTGAAATATAAACACATGCCAAAAATTCCTATATTTCAATATAATTGTAGGCGAATGTACACACAATAGTAAATTTTGAACTGATTTCTACACAGGTTTATAGAATGTTCTAATTGATACCAAGAAGAGTACAACATACAAAAAATGGCTACTCATAGATGAATGGTCTCTTCAAGGACTTCCAATTGTGCCTAGCAGACCTCAAATCCCTTTTTAGGAACC
Organism: Ceratothoa steindachneri; assembly: GCA_963969495.1. NCBI lineage: Eukaryota > Metazoa > Arthropoda > Malacostraca > Isopoda > Cymothoidae > Ceratothoa > Ceratothoa steindachneri. Next base: position 77,496,855 of record OZ018324.1, on the reverse strand, counting down.
AACAGTAAGTAGTCAGCCAGAAAGTTGACATCCCAATGCCCTTAGTAGCATTCCTCTATCACAGGGATATCTTGGTGAAAGCGCTCACCCTGTTCTTCACTGAAATCTCCACATTTCTCAGGAAAATAGTCCAGATGGGACCAAAGGAAGGGTATTTTCACTGACATGCATGCACCAAGTTTGCAGAAATTCTCCATTGCCAAGGAAATTTTAGATGACTGACTTAAGGGACAACCAGGCAGAGTTCAGTGCTTCATCAAAACTGGTGTATGTGATGAGCTCCCTTATTTGAGGACCATCCTATACACCTGCCCTCACTTTTTCCATGCTTACTTGTGGAAACTTCTGATGGAGGAAAGCAAATCCTCTACCTTCCCTGTCCATTGCCTTGACAAAGTTCTTCGTCAAACTGAGTTTGATGTGCAGGGGTGGAAGCAATATCTTGCTCAGTTCAACCAGAGGGTGGGACATAATGATGTATTAAACAGGTTCTAATCCTTGTCTTGACAACCAGTATTATCTGTCATAATCTGGTTATTAGCCTGACTGTCCCCAAACCACATAAAGCATGGATACTTTGTGACCCACCTTCAAGACCTATGATGAGCCCAACAACTTTAAGATTTCCACAGATCAGCCATTTGTGTTCCTGGTAGTTGAGAGCAGACAACTGACAGTCCATGCTGTTGCAGGTTTCCTTCATTGCAGCTGAGTGTCCAACAGGGATCAATGAAACTTATTGCCATTATTAAGAATAATTACCTTGTGACTTCTGTTATATGAGCAAATGAAAAGTCTCCATTCAATAGCAACATACTTCAGGCCCATTAAGTTGAGCAGGTCAGCAATGTTGTTACAATAGACCAGTAAAGAGGCTTCTTCAAACGTGAAAAATTTCCTTAATTCTTTTTCATGCTCACAATACCAAAAGAATGTTGTCCCTGGTGCCAGCATACATTCCTCTTGAAATCTTCTGGCTTGTATGCATCAAACTCAGCTGTCTCAGTAGTGTCACTAGCATTGGAATCAGAGCTAGAACCAATGGTAAAATCAGGCTCAGGAACAGGAAGATAAGGGCCATGTAGGACTTGTTTTATAGCAGAAGAAACATTGAGGTATTAAACATGGTGTTGATCTTCCGAGTGAATCCTTTCAAATGTCATGGAGAAGTAGCAGTCAGTGAGGTAATCTTTGCCTTCCTTCCACAACATTGCGACATAAAGTGGCATACTCTTCCTTTTCTTATTACTCCAATCCAGTAAATTTTCCAAATGTTTTACACCAAATTGGCTTATCCTGGTCCCCCAGCTTCACTCTAAAATAGGTATGATATTCCTTTTTCACAAAATCCATGATTTTTGCTGGACAGTCAGGAAGAGCGACATGTCCACAGATGTAACAAAACCTATTTGGATGATTCTTACACGTACGATCCATTGTAATGCGAATCGAGACCTAATATGAATAAAATAGGTTATGTATGGTTAATCATCACTAGATGTGACAAAACAGAAGTAATAAATGGTTGGATGATAGCGCTATTTTGGAATAAACATTCAAATATAAATCGAGTATATCTTAGAAACCAGACCTGGCTAAAGAAAACTAATTACATTCGTAAATTCAGCATGAAAAAATGATTCTAAATTAGTTGGAAAACCGATGGTGACCTTAGAAAATTTTGGGGGGAAAAACAGCCCAGTGTTATTGATGTAGTGTCATTATTATTTTTTTTTTTTAGGAACCCATCTGGCAAACTGCCTACTTGGGCATAAGTCACCGTACTCACCACAGTCTACTACTAGGGTATATTAAAAAACAAATAAAAATGTGAATAATAAATGAGATAAAAAAGGACAAAGGCTAAAAGAACAAAAAAAGAAAAAAGGCAACAAGGAAGCGCAATCCGGCATCGGGGTAGGCCCGCCTCCCCCTGGCGCAGGAACATGCGACCTACAATAAACTTATGTAGTATGAAGGTGACTACTCATTGCTATACTAACTGCATATCATCACTGTGTACATTGCAGTTTTCCTTTCTATTGTAAGATATAGTGTGCCCCGAAAGGGGGGTAAAAATGAAACTGTGCACTGTGATGGCAAATGTGAAAGTTAAAATAGGCAATTGATACAGTTCTTTTTAGGGATGTTAGATTGGTATATTCGATACATTCACTCACTTAGCATATACTAACCTTAAGATAATTTAACTTTGAAATAAACTCTAAATTTTTTTTAATGGGAGATTCACAGAACACCTATATATATATATTTTTTTTTATAAGGGGCTATCTGGCGACTGCCCACTTAGGCATAAGTCGCCGTAAACAAACAGCCTAGTTCTAGGCTACTTTAAAAAATTTGAACAGGAAACAACAGCAAAAAGAAATAACAATAACAAAACAATAACAAAAACAACTAAACCTAGTTATATGAAAGGGAGAAGGCCGGCCTCCCCCAAATAGTCAACAAGTCCACCAGTCAATGTGCATGCACTCGTCCCAAGTACAAAAGACAGACGGTAGCGACCCCCCCATCCCAGTAACGGGACAGGTAACGTGCGCGAAGATCACCCAGACTAGGACATTCGACAAGAATGTGCCGAACAGTCTGGGGGACGACGCAGTCGTTGCAATAGGGCGCAGGCGAGCGCACCATCAAATAGCGATGCGTCACACGAGTGTGCCCGATTCGGAGACGACAGAAAGCAACTGAAGCCGCCGCGGCATTGGGGGATGGGTCCATGGGAACAGTTGCAGCGCAATGGCACGCAACTTTAAGTTCCCTTCGACCGTCTCCCATCTTCTTTGCCAAGCAGTCCGAAGAGCTGCCCGTATTCCTGCCATGTAGTCTGTGTGAGGAAGAGAGAAACGCTGGTCCGGTCGCACTGGCACGGTTCCAGCGTGACACGATGTGTGCTCCAAAAAGGTCGAACGCAATACTCCCAGCGCAGTACAAGTTTTGGGAGCAGAGGCGTGGCGACAAATAAACAAATGTGGTACCCTCCAGGATGGCGTCCTGGGCAGAACTAGGGGCGCCACCGGCCCGAGAGCTATATCTACCTCTCGAAGGAGTTTCCTGGCCCTAAACCCAAAGGGCTTAGGGTATGACTGGCGTCTCTCGGCGGCATAGGCACCATTGAGTTCAGCTGCGGATGCAGTGAGAGCTGTTGGTGATTGAGGGAGGCACCGGGCTCGCGCGTACAGGCGGGTTATGCACTGCACACGGCGCAGAGAGGGGGGGGCATCTCCCAAGCATCGACCAAACGGCTCTCAATGGGGGAAGTGCGGAAGGCACGGGTCGCCAGGCGAAGGCTGGTGTGGTGGATCGAATCCACCTTCCGCAATAAACGCTCGGCTGCGGATGCATGAAACTCGCATCCGGAGTCGAGCTTCGAACGAACAAAGGATCGATAAAAAAGTAGGGCAGTAGCCCTATCAGTGCCTCAAGAGCTGAACGTCACGGAACGGACAATGTCCATAGCGCGGGTACAAGAGACCCTAAGGCTGCGGATATGAGCCTACCAGGTGAGGCGATGGTCGAATACAAGACCAAGGAAAAAGTGCGATTCCACCACATCCAGGCGCACCCCATTAAGAAACAAATCTGGATCGAGGTGAAGCCGTGGATGGCGGCAGAAGTACACCACCTTAGTCTTGGCCAAAGAAAACCGAAACCTGTGCGCTTCGGCATAGCAAGAGACGCGGTTCAATGCCTGTTGGAGTCGACGCTCCAGAGTTGGCATTTGGGCCGCGCCAAAAGAGATCGAAAGGTCGTCCACGTAGAGCGTAGCGAAAACATCTTGATGCTCAGGGCAAAGAGTGTGACACTGAGGACACTTCCCTGCTCCTTTGGGCCGGAGAGGGCTCCCCCACCCGTATGCGGAATCGACGATCTCGCAAAAATTCAGATATAAACATTGGGAGGCGTCCCCTCGCCCCCATCGTGTGGAGGGTCTCCATAATACCGTATCGCCATGCGGTATCATAGGCCTTCTCCAGATCGAAAAATACCGTGGCGTAGTGCTGTCTACGAAGGAAGGCCTCGCAGACGGCATTTTCCAGTCGGAGCAGAGCATCCGACGTGGAGTGGAACTTGCGGAAGCCCCACTGTGCCGAAGACAGATGGCCTCCGTGTCCAGGAAAAAGGCTAATCTAAGTTTTACCAATTTCTCCAACAACTTGCACACGCAAGAGGTTAGAGATTGGGCGGAAACCGGTCGCAGTAGAGTAATCTCTCCCCGGTTTGCGAAAGGCGAGCACCGTAGCGATTCGCCAGGAGTTTGGGAGAAGACCCTCCACCCAGATCCTGTTGAACAAATCTAACAGAAAGGCCATGCCTCGCTCGAAGCATGGCGTACGGGACATCGTCCGGACCATGGGCGGTGTCCGCGCACAAGGCGAGAGTGGAGCGCAACTCACTCACAGTAAACTTGTCGTTGAAGGGTTCTCTGCCTCTGGAGGTAAAGTCCAGTCGGCGGCCTTCCGCGACATCACGACGTGCATTGAATGCTGGCGGAGCAGCATCCCGGCTAAAGAATGCGAAAAAAGCGGTCGCTAAGGATTCCGCCACGGACGCGGGGTCCGAGATTGCGAACCCATTCTCCTGGAGAACAGAGAGGGGTCCTGCGAGAACTTGCCCCGAATTCTCTTGACTCTCTTCCACACCTCAGCTAAAGAGGTCTTCCCGTTAAGTGAAGACACGTATGTCCGCCAAGAAGAGCGGCGGGCGTGCTTTAAAATATACCGGAACTCTTGCCCTAGCCTAACGAAATTCAGCGACAGTGAAATCGTTCGCGCGGCGCTTAGAGCGCATGTAGGCATAACGCTTCTGTTTGAGGGCCGTCTCACACTCGGCCGGCCACCAAGGGAGTGGTCGCGTGCAAAACGGCCAGACGTCCTAGGAATAGTAGTCAGGCCCACGGCGATGAGGTTGCCGAAGAACTCAACGGCCTCATCTACCGACCTAAACTCCTCGACTGAGATAGAGAATTCAGTCATTTCCTGAAATGCAGGCCAACGCGCCTGAGTCAAGCACCACTGGGGTAAGCTCTCATGCGGCAGTTGCCCTCAAAATGATATTTGAATGGGAAAGTGATCACTACCATGGAGGTCATCGACCACCCCCCAATCAAAATCAGGGTGTGCATCCGAAGAGCACAAAGATAGGTCAAGGCAAGAAAATGAAGCGGTTCTCGGACAGTGATGCGTAAACTCATCCACGTTTAGGACACCCATCTCAAGCTCTTCGATCAGATCGGCAAGGACTTGTCCCCTGGGATTTATGGAGTAATCTCCCCAGAGAGGATGCCTGCCGTTCAGATCTCCAAGCAAGAGATTGGGCCTCGGCAACCGTGCCACGACGCGGCGGATGTCCCCCGCGTCGAAGTCAGCTGACGGTGGAATGTATGCAGAAATGATAGTATACCTCCTATCCAGGTGCAGCTGCACAGCCACTGCCCGAAAGGAGGTATCTAAAGAGAAAGGAAGAAAGGAGACATCATGCCGGGTGTAAACCGCGCATCCCCCCGGCCGGCCATCCCGCAGTGGTGGGGTCGCAAGACCCTTATACCCCGGGAGGGCGGTCAGGGGGCACGCGCCTAGCATGGTCTCTTGCAAAAAGATAGCTAACGGGGAACGGGACGAGACGAGCCTCCGCAGCTCCTCCCAGTTGACTCGGAGTCCACGGCAATTCCATTGAAGGAATATGCCCTCCAGGCCTAGCTCGGATGAGACGCGGGGGCCCTCCTCGAACTTAAGACCCTCACGGGAATGGCCGTACGCTTCCCGGGAGCAGAACCCCAGGCGCTGTCGGCCGGACAAAGCGCTGTCGCCTTCGAGGATTTATTGGGGGAGGTTGGGCTTGCCATGCAAGTCTTTTCCTCCTTCCATTTCGAAACCTTAGGCTGGCTTTGCGGCTTCAGGGGCGGGGGGCCCTCTTTTCGAGGAACCGTCTCCGAGTAACTCGCTCCCCTTCGGGGCGTGGGCGAAGGAGCCGAAGCTCCTTTGTTGCTGTCCTCCTTTCGGGGAACAGCGGAAGATGGCCTAGCGACCATCTTCAGGGGTGTTGCCTCCTGTGAGTCTAACGACTCGGTGGAGGCGCGTGGCCGTTTCGCCTTACGGGAAACGGTCACGCTGGGGAAGAGGGGGGAGTCCTGGTTTTAGCCGGGGCTAGGTGTGAAGCCTTTTTGCCACCAGCTTTACCAGGGGAGCGCCCGGATTGAGTAGAGCCCGCAGAATGGCTCCGAATGGGTGCCTTTCTAACTATTGAGGCATATGATGTCCCAGGCAGAGCCGGGCGCACGAGGACCAAGTCCTTAGCATCGCGGAATGAGAGTCGATCCTGGGCCTGAGTGGCCAAGGATTTCTTTCTTGAGGAGATATGCACACATTGCTTCGAAGAAGCGGGTTGCGGCTCTCCGCAATTGACACACTTAGCCACACACGATTTGGACTTATCGTGTGCAGCCTTGGAGCAATTTACACAAACTTCGGGTGACCCCGACTTTGCACGTATGCCGGTTGGCACACACCGACTCAGGGAGCTTGTCACAGTCGAACGTGATGAAGAGTGTAGGGGTGGGTCTCGAGGCCCCTCCCTGTTTTCTCATCACACGTTCGACCTTGACCGCCCCATGGTTGGTCAGCTCTAGGGTGATATCCTCAATGGAGTAGTCAACGAGTTCCCTTGCATAAACTACTCCTTTCACAAAGTTCATGGTAGAGTGCGGCGTCACACTCACCTGAGTGCCATGAAGTGTCCGAAGAGCACTTATCTTGGCCGCCTCGGCGGGATTCGCCGCATTCGCCAGAAGGCTCCCGTCCGAGAAACGGGTTACCTTCGGCTCTCTACCAATTGCACTAGCTAATCCTCTCCTCTGATGGATCATGTTGCCCTTGGACAACATGGTGCCATCAGTGGAGGGAATAACGAGGAAGCGTTTGAAGCTAGCAGGCTCGAAAATGCCAGGTAACCTCTGAATGAGGGGCCCCGATGTCATCGAGGCTCCATCCTGTGCACTTTTATTTTTAGTCAGTGGCTCCGCAACCAGGGGGGCAGAGGGGCCGGATGTGCCTATCTTGGCTTGGTCGCTTGCCAAAGTGGCAGCAGACCCATCCGTCCCCGTAGCCCCCACAGGTGGAGAGGAGCCCCGAGTCTTCCTAGTCTTTGTCTTTTTCTTTTTTGTAGAGGAGGGCGGGGAATAAACCCGCTTCTCACCTCCGCCGGAAGGAGCCCCCAGGCCAGATGGCCTAGCCTCAGCCAGGTCCTTCTCCGAAATGGAGAAGGTCCTGGTGGTCGCAGGGGCACCGGTTGGAGGAGATCCCTCCCCTCCTTGTACTGCCTCAGAGCCCTCAGCCGTTTGAGGAGGACCTTGCATAGGGGCGGATTCGGGTTCGGTGCTTGGCGCCGAGCCCGGATTCCCCCTCATGGAAGGTCCTACCGTCTGAGGCTCGGTTTCCTCAAGGACCATGTCTATCACAGGAGGGGCCTCCAGTTGGCCATCCCCTCCCAGGACATCGCAGGTCCCCTTGGCAGTGCCACCAGTCTTTTGTGGGGAGGCACAGGCCTTGACCCCAGCAAGGTTTAATATTCTTGCCAGCAGGTCTTTTGAGGGAAGCAACCGAAGGGGCCTGGCTTCCCTCTCCCCCCTAAGCGGGTTTGCCCTACCGAGCCGCTTCGATGAGGAGCGGCTGGCTAACGGCTGCCTGCTGGCTTTCTTGGCAGTCCCCTTGGAAAGAACAGAGGGGACTGCCGCTGGGAAAAGGGAGGTGCCCGAAAGCACCTCCAGAGAAGGGGGTGAGGGGGAGTCCCCTTCACCCGTAGGCGTGAAGAGATATGAAGGGTCCCCTGCACAAGCAAAGGGTAAGGAACCTCCATTTTTTTTCTGTGGAGCTGCCCGAGAGTGGTTCCGTCGTTTGTACAGGGGGAGTTAAAGTTTTTTTTTTGGTTAGAGTCATCATTGGGCATGGTGACCCTCTTTTTATTACAGGATGCAACCGTTCATCACCTCTCGCAGTTGCCGGCACTGCATGAGGTGCTTACAGGCCTGGCAGAGCCAGGCACCGCCATTTGGGACCAGCCCTCCCGCCTGGTGGCCTGGCAGTCCATCGACATAGCGGCTCCACCTTAGACATGGCGTAAAAATGGATAGAATGTGAAAAGGAGAGGAAAAGGGATGTGAGGAAGGTATGGGTGGGGATGAAGCAGGTTGTTAAAAAAAAAACATCCCAAACCGGAGCTCAGGGGTTAGGGAACATTGTCCCCTCCCCCCTCAGCACCGATCCGGGACGGTTGGCTTGAGAAGAAGGTCAGCATCTACCCTGTGAAATTAGAGGCTGACCATTGAAAGTTGTGCGAGGTTGTATGAAAAGCGACGAAGTAGGGGAGAAATACAGGCTATTCTAAGGAAGGAAGAGAGGCTAAGCTGGGGCCGGAGGAGCGCTGGATCTCGTCAGCACGGCGGCCATGATGGCAAATCGCCGCGCACCCTTACGGGGCAGAACCCCTAGAATAAGCTAAAGGGAACTCTGAGATGATTCTTATTCCCAGATAAATAAAAATGAGAAAGGTACCAATGGAATTACTAAATATAAATGGTTTGGTTCCTGGAAATTTCCTGAGATCAAGATGAGTACACTTGCTTATGTTTAGTTGTTCAAGAAGAATCTTTTGGAATTTTATTCAGGAAAAGCTTGCTGCCTGGCCTTCCTTTTATTAAATAAAACTTTATGTCTTTCCTTTTATTAAGTAAAATGTTGTCTTTATATTATTCAGTAAAACATTGCCTACTTTCCTTCCTATTATTCAGTAAAACATTGTTATCTATCCTTCCTTTTGTTCAGAAAAAATCTTGCCTCCTTTCCTTCCTTATATTTAGTGAAGCATTACTTCCCTATTATTCACTGAACTGACTTTTTTTCCTCTTTAATTCAGTGAAACTTTGCTTCTTTTTATTCAAGTATATTTGTTAACCATCAGAACTAAGGGGGAGATCACTTTCAGGATTAATTTTCAAAACCAAAACCTAAGACAAACTGCTGAACTATTTATTAACTTTTGTCCCCTTTACATCAAAACAATGAATTTGTTGGGAATAATGACACCCTAAAATTATTCATGATTATCAATGAAATTGAGTGTCAATAATCAAACAAGTCAAGACATTGGAAGATAAAGAATGATAGTGAGAGAATACCAAAGATGTGAGAACCATAAAAATAAAAGGTTTCTTACTTTATTATAATGACTGACGGATCTTTTATGTTTCTGCAAGTGGCCATTTGTTCGGAAAGATATGCCACAGGAATCACAGCGATGAGGCCTCTCGATGTAATGGATATTAATATGAAGTCTCAATTGACACTGCTTTGCAAATTCCTTGTGGCACACTGAACACTTACACTTGCCTTCATCTGAGCCAATCCTGTGTTGAAGAATGAGAAAAGCAATGACTGGCATGAGTAACTAGAAAAAGTTGGGGATTTTTACCACCAAGTACTGCATGAACTGCACAAAACTTTATGCACAATCTTTACTCTAATTAGGAGGAAGCAAGACTAAAGTTTTGCTGTATTGGGAAATTCAGTCAATTCCAGTGCCCCTCTGAGAAGAAAAAGTGTTCCTTACCTGTTGCTATGTGGGGAAGGAATAACCCCACTGGGAGCGATAAAAGTAGTCTTTGAATCACCACTACAACTATTTAATACGGTCAAATTGGCAGGTGGTGTTGGCATAGAGTTACTTATGTTGACTGATGCTGCAACATTGGCCAAAGATGAAATTTTTGAGCTCTTACGCGCAGAAACCATCCTGGTGTCTGATGGGATTGTGAGGGTATTGGAGCCAGTTGTTCTTAGGCTAGTAATGATTGTGCTTCCTACTGATGATATAGTATGAACAACTCCAGACAGACTGACAGCTAAATTGTTGCTCAATTTTGCAGAGGTTAATGAAGATTTGGCTTTTGTTGATGAGACAGAGCAGGTTGCAGGGTGGGCAACATCAGATGATGTAGGCGCAGTTTGACTGACAGAGGTTAAAGGAAAAGAAATGGGGTTGCTATTAGATTGATTTGGCAGTGGTTTCTTTACAATCACTGGAACTGGAGAATCAGTTTCTGTTAAGGCAGATTTTTTTTCTATAGGTTGAGCAGGTAAAATATCCAGGGAAGTCAAGGACCTATTTGGATTTTCCTTTGTCACCTTCACACTGCAATTTTTAATTTCTTCAGAAGAGCTGCTTCTGCTATAGTTAAATGAAGTTGACATAGGAATGGCTTGTTTATTTATAGGGGAAATTAGTATATTGTGCCTCTTTCCAGGACTTTGATCTTCGGAATAATTATAAAGGCATTGGTGGCGTTTCTTTGCAGAATCTAAAACTGCCCGCTCTGTCAAGTAGGTATGAAGCATAGCAGAACCACAAGAATTTCCTCTTATGTGGTCTGGAACTGAGCTCTTTTCCAGATTAGAAGACGAGACTTTACGTGTAGTACTATAAATAGACTTGAGTACCATAGATGACTCAGTGACAGGAGAGAGGATATCCTCAGGCTGTTCCTTGATTGGGGTTGTTGCTGTAGGAGACCTTGCACTATCAAAGGATAATCTTTTAATTAGGGGAAGGTGCGAGGCTCTAGAGGTGTTCTCCTGCAAGGAAGAGAGAGATGGACTTTGCTGTTCTTCAGGTTGACTGGTAACACTGATAACAGAATGTCTCTTGATGCTTAAGTCCATTGGCATTATGCCATCAATGGAACCAGATCTTTCCATTGAGGATGCTTTTGGTTCCATGAAATTTAGTAATGGAAAATCTGAAGTAACCTTGGGAGAGGCAATTTCAAGTAAACTGAATGCTGCTTCTGAAGTCATTGAAGTGAGAGATGAAATATTCCCATGTTTATCTACTTTTGCCTTTGCCTCTCCATCTTCATCTTCTTCCTCCTCTTCATCCTCATCATCACCATCCTCCTCATCATCAGCATCCTCTTCTTCCTCATCATCTTCAGGATCATCATCATCATCATCATCTTCATCATCATCTTCCAAAGTTTGGCTCATGCCTTTCCCTTGATTCAACGTACCCTAAGAGAAAAATTAAACCGAATGAATGGATTTCATTTGCTAAATTAACCTCATATTAAGAAAGAAAATGCATAAAAGGTGGGAGTCACTTCACACTTGTATCATTCAAAGATTACACTTTTACATTTTGTTGTGAATGCCAAACTTATCACATTCAGAGGCCACAGTAATTTTTGCCTCAAGGTTATGTATGAACGAGTACCTCTGATAAAGATCCTAGAAAAAAAATATTGATAAACAGACTGCCCATAGGGGCTGTTTGACAGACTGACAAGCTTTCATTTTATTATTTGCAGTTTTAATGACCTGTACCTTAAATCCAGTCTGTTCATATACTGACATCACAATGTATATCCTCACATGGAAATAAGGAGGAAAAAAACCCTCACCATTTAAGCTCACCGCAATAAATCCCTAAAATCTCTCCTTCATTATTGGTATTATGATAACCACTATTCATCCTAAAAGTGGTTCATTAAAAAAAATTTAAGTAAGGGGCATTTTTCCTTTACTTTTTTTTATAATTTAAGGAAATAGATCTTTAATTTGTAACTTGGAAATTGTTATTTGAGACTGAACTACTCATTTTTTTCAAATTCCCAGTGCTGCAAATATTTATTTTTAATGAGGTTTCCCATTAATCTACTCATTTAAGATGTCCTCAGTGGGGATCTACTGATTAATGTGGGCTGTGAATCAGAGAGTGCATGGCAGCCCTCATTAAGCCCAATTAAATGGGGACTCCAGCCAGTGACCAGTCAATGTGGCTTAACTTCACTAAAATGAGGAGTGTTTCCATTTGGCTAAATTGTAGCCGACTGCAAATACTTGTATCATGATTAAAATTTAACTCAATATTGTGTCATTTAATTAATTATTTATTTTACCATGCTTGCTCCCTAGATCATGAACTAAAACAGAATGCCATTAAGATGAGCACTGGGATTGATAGCAACACAATGCTATAGTTTTTGGGTTTTTTTTACTAATTTAAAAAGCAATAACAAGGTCGTATCCTACCAGAATTTAGTAAGGAAAGATCTATAAAAGTGATGAAGCTAAAGGAAGTGAAAATGTAGGAGGATATATAGCGGAAAGACCTCCACCTGCAGGCATTGTGGCTAAGATGGTGCACCATAAATATAATAGGTATAAAAGTGTTGAAACCAGAGAGAGACCCAATCAATGGCAGGAATAATGGGGCAAATACAAGCATTGGATCATGATTTATAGACCGACCAGGGTTATAATTTTGCCAAGGCCTGGGTAAAAAAAAAAAATGTCCATGTTAGCCAGGGATCCCAGTCAGTCTAGACCATGATTGGTGAAAAGTTGTAAGGGTAGCTTCTGACCACTTATGGAATGGGGGAGAGTTGTAATCTTATCTGGTGGCAGCCAATGAGAGTAAAGCCACTGGGGAAAAAAGTAGACAAATTTTAAAATAGACGATAGACTATGCAACTATAGGGTCTTTCAGCAAGGACGGTTCAGTTGTACTTGGCAAGTCACGATGGAAGGTTATAGTATTGAACAGCATGTGCAAATCATCAAATGTTATTATCAAAATCAGTGCTCCTTTCAATAAACTTTCCACACTTTCCCCCAAATAAATCATCTTCAGCGACGAGGCCCATTTTTGGCTTAATGGATTTGTGAACAAGCAAAATTGTCGGATTTGGGATGAAAACAATCCACATGAGATACATTAACACCAATTGCATCCCAACAAAGTCAATGTTTAGTGCGGATTTTCATCTAACGGAATCATCGGCCCATATTATTTTGAGAACGAAGATGGGATTGCCATAACCGTCACCGGCGAGACCTACAGGTCGATGATAAGCAATTTCTTGGGGACTCAACTGGATTATATGCCTGATATGGATACTCAGGACATGTGGTTCCAGGGCAGGTTCATCTCGCGCGGCGGCGATGTTGTCAACTGGCCACCAAGATCATTCGATTTAACGCCATTTGATGAGGAAACACTACAAGCAAAATCTAAGTCTTGTAGCATGACATCTTCATGTCGCACAGACGCTTTGAAATTTGTCCCTATTGCACCACCCCATGCAACAAAGGCATGGTCCCACCTTGTAGTTTTGCAGAGCAAGAAGTGGTTTCAGTATTGTTTTATGGTATGGAGAGATCTCCGTCTTATTCTCTTGTTTATTGACTTGTGGTGTTTTTCTCTTTTACAGATATCTTCCACGAGGTCCATTGACAAGTTATGGCTCCTAGGAGCCCCAGCAACTCAACAGTTGCCATCAAGTGTGCTCCCGAACCATGAGGAAGTCATGTGTGTTTTGCAGTACCATGTAAAGCTAAACCTGCATGATTTGACATTCTCAGTTCGGCAGACGGCACTTTAAGTTCAACATCAGTACTCCAAGGCGAATATTCCGACCATCAATCCGTGTGATATCCTGAAAAAATTACGCCGTCTGCAGAAGAGTACAACAGATTGAAGCAATCAAAATCCTGGACAACAGGGCAAGCTGAAGAAAACAGAGTCAATTTCATTGCTTCCCTGAAAAATTTGTTTGATGTAGCACATTGTGACACCATGTACTTGATCAAGATCAAGGAGGACAGTGAGTTACTTGAAGCTCAGAGGAAGCCGAGCAGGCAGGGGAAGATGGGTGGTGTGGATCCGGTCTGGGTGGAAAAAGAGAAAGACACATCAGCCAGGGGATGATGAAAGAAGCCGAGCTGCAAAAGAAAGGCTTCATCTAAAGAGCAAGGCATGATAGTAACTCATCCACCAAAACGATCCCTCCGCGTACCATCGCACAAGAAAATCATCTCTCCGCAATTTTTGATTGATCTGGACCAGTCCAACATAAGTGATCATCAAGCTGCACGTGTGCTGCTTCTATTCACGGAGGAGCTGGGAGCAAATGCTTGAAAATCGTCATTGAGTGTGAGCACGATCAATCAGCAGCGAAGCAGAAGTCATCACCGGGAAACAGCTGCAAAGCTGAAAGAAAACTTGGCTCCTGATGTACCACTCACACTCCACTGGGATGGAAAAATTATGCCCTCCCTCACAAATGAAGGCATTCTGGACTGACTGCCAATCCTCATTTCTGGAGAAGATCCTCGCAGTTCCTATCAATGACAGCAGAGCCTACGGCAACTATTTCCAATCAAATTTGAGTGCTTTGCTTTGACACAATGGCAATGAATATGTGATCCAAGGGTGGAGTGGCCATTCGACTTCTGCTTCATCTGCCCTCTCACCATCATGTGCTGGACGCTGTTTTCTCGACCCTCATCCCAGAAGCATCTCAAAGTCCAGATATCGCAAATGGACAGCTTGGAGAGAACTGGGTGGATGATGTCCTCAAACTCTGCCAAGGTTACCTCCAATAGTACCACCCATGTGATGACTACCGGGAACTGTTAGAACTAGCTATTGTGTTCCTTGGTGGAATCCCTCATGGATGCAAGAAGATCTCTCTCCACAAGCCGGGAGCAGTACATCAGGCTCAATTTGCAGAATACAACAAACAGTGGCCATCCACTTCATGAGCAGTCAAGGCCACAGTTCCTCCAAAGCTGGGTGAGTTCTGTGTCTTCATTGTACGCTACTACATTTGAGCTTGGTTCTCAGCTGCATGTTCAGCAAAAGCCCCAAGAGTCTACCTTGACCTTCACAAAGCCGTTGATCAGAGAATCAGAGCTGAAAGTGTTGGGGCATCACAGTTGGTCTTGCACTTTTTGACAATGAGCTGTCCCTGGAGAAGCGGAATGTCATTGCCAACCTCCGAAGCGTGGAGGAATCAGTGGAACTCCACCCAAGGTTTGCATCAAGGAGGCTGAATTAGACAAGACCATTGCCTCCTTTGTCATGAAAAACACAAATTCCTGAATCTGCTGGAAATCCACAAAGGGTTCCTCAAAGTCGAGCCTGCCCTGTGGGGAGACAAACCCCATATACTAGGCCAGGGCAAGTGGAGTAGGTAGCCTTTTTGTCACCAATGCCCCCGCCGAATGAGGGGTCACTCTGGTGCAGGATTTCACTAAGAACCCTTGCACAAAGTCAGAGAACCAGCTGCAATGCCTCCTGCATATTGACAAAGAGCACAGGAAAATGTATCCGACGGCCAAGAAAGGAAGCCAGACAAAGTCGAAGCACTGATTACTGATTGTGTAATATGATGCAATTTCTCCCATTCCTGAAGAAAAGTATAGTGACTGCACAACATGAAGATACTGTCTAATCAAAAAGAAATTTCGTTCATTTTGTTTCTGTTGGAAAAGGAGAAGAATAAAGAGCCCCTGAAGAAAAGTATAGTGACTGCACAACATGAAGATATTGTCCAATCAAAAAGAAATTTCTCTCATTTCGTTTCTGTTAAAAAAGGAAAAGAATAAAGAATTTAACGTTAACAATTTCATTTTGAAATTCATCCCCTATTGACGTGATGCACCCTAATACTTATATTTTTTTTATTTTTCATCCAATTAAAATGAGGAAATGCCTTAAGTTAGAATGTTATTCAAAGCAGATGAACGAGAAAGCCTATTAAGCCAAACAAAAGGAGGGTGCAAGGTAATTTTTTTTTTCAATAAAATTGAAAATTCTTTAAGATATAAAAATATTAGCCATAAATAGAAGCAACGTTTTCTATAAAATAGTAGGACTTTAAAGCAATAACTAATTTTATCAGTTAACAAGAAATAATTTTGAGCAACAAGCAAATATTTCCAATTATAATTCTAAATATGTAGGTTATTAATAATTTTTAAGTTAGATGAATAGAATAATTCTTTGAAATCAAAATATCGTAAACCCTCAATATAACGAATTTCGGATATAACGAACCAAATTTCCTGGGCGAACTCCATCGAGTTTAACGGGCAAGCGTTACAACCAGCCTGAGTGAGTGTTGGTGTGTCACATGTCTCCTACACTACAAGGTTCGTATCAATACTATGTTGTGTAGTCCATTTAACTTTATTAGTACTTACATACATATTATATATCCATAACGAACTTGGTTCATTATTTCCATTGCTTTTAACGCCCATCGGGTTTAACAAACTTTCGACTTTAACAAACTACCCCCCCGCCCCATATAGTTTGTTATATCGAGGATTTACTGTATATTATTTGATTTATAAAAAGGATTTAAATATTTTATTATTTTCCCTAACAATGTCCCAAAGCTAATTTCACCCATGATGATTTCAAGCAAAGTAGTTGTGCAATTTAAGGGTTTAAAAGAAGGAAAATAACAAAGATACAAAAGGAACAAAGGCACCGCACATTGTAGAGGTGTGCCTCTGCGTGTTTGTACCCCAATGTATATACTTATATTGTTTGGAGTTCAATACTTTTGTTTAAATAGAACTTCTATTTATAGTTAATGTCTTTCAGATACTAGCAAAGAAACATTCCCTTTACTAATTTATTAAAGAATATTGTTAGTATTAGCTTGCTTGAGCACTGGACTGCTTTTTGCTTATTAACTTGAGCCCTGATCTCCTCTCTGTAAGGTGAGTTTTGCTGTGACATTTTCATATTTCGTGTGTATGTTATGTGTTCCATGTGTTTGCTTTATGTACCTTATCATGCTTGCAATTTTGCCTTAATTTGATTTAACTGCTGCAATATTTTGATTTGTTTGATTATTTTTGCTTTAATATCTTCATTTGCTTTGTTATAAGTTCATTAAATAATTTGAGCATAAAATTAGCAGACTTTGTGCTTGTATTCTTTTAGGTTGATATCTCCAGTCATCTGCCTGCCTATACTGTTGGATGCCTGTGGTTTCAGTTTGCTATTATTATGTTTGCTCCAGTCTCTTAGCTGGTGAGTACTGACTGTAGATTTGCTAAATTATGTGCACTTGATCCATCAATAAGTAGCTACCAAATGTGCCTTTTGACAAATGAGTGAGACACCTAAATATTTGATTCATATTAAACTGGAATTATATTGGATTAACCAAATATGATTATGCCTAACTTGTGCATCACTGTTGTATTTTAAGCCTATGATTGGCTAATTAGCTGATTTTACTGTTCTATTTTAGGAGCAATTATAGCCGGGCTCTTCAGCTATAGCCAGGTGCCTCAACTAGTTTAAACTATTCAACTAGGGCTGAGCTCCTGTATCAAGAAGAGTACATCATTTTCCACGCTATAGATATACATATGTGTAAATATATGTTCAGGTGCTACTTGTGAAACTTATGATTTTGATAGGTACATTGGTTTTCATATAAGTTGCCAGTTTATTCGGATTTACTTTGGTATTAAGTTTGTATGTAATTTGATTCTTCTGTTCACTGGCCAGTGAATTCATTTGAATTCATTATAGCTAAGTTCTGCTTTATTCATTATTAAATTGACAACTGCAAATGCTTGCATAAAGACTACAAAAAATCGTTGATGCAATATCAACCTTACTGGGTAAGTACAGTTCTTGAGATACTATCTTATATTAACCTAATATTGCTTTCCGAAATCTTGTCTTGCTTGTACTATATTAAATTTTTTATTGCAGGTACAATGTGGTATGTACTTGTGTGAGATCCCTTTCCTGCCTGCTTCATTTTTTTTCTTTCATCATCTATCCATATATATCTTGTTTATTTCCTACTAATATTGGTGAGTAGACCCTTACTTTGATTGGTTCCTGGGCTTAAATTGTGTTCATTTTGCATTGACCTTTTATATAACCCAAAGTATTACAACATGCTAAAAAAAAATAATAAAAAAAGCAACACAAAGGACACATACTGGTTTGTTTGCACAAACCAGTACCGAGTATAAGGGACAAGCAGTAGCAACCCTGCTCATCCTGGTATTGGACAGGTAACATGCGCAAAGATCGTCCAGACTGGAACATTCATCAAGAATGTGCCGAGCAGTAAGAGGACAATGCAGTCATCACAATAAGGTGCATGCTATAAATCACAATACAGTCTGTGAAATGGGCACGTCATATTATTTCCCGCACCGAGGGGTGTATTGCAAGCATCTTGGCAGTGAGGATAGACACAACACCAGACACCCTGCTGACTTCAAACAGGGGGGATACGGCATGGAAACCAACCCTCTCTTGGAACTTGGAGGCATCTGTATACACTGTCATGGTTGAAGTGAGTCTCAGTGTGAGTAATCCAAAAGGTACTGTAGAAGCTTTGAGAGCAGAGGTATGGCAATAAGTAGTCAAAGGTGGTACCCTCCAGGGTGGCATCCTGGACAGAAGCATGGGCGCAACCAGCCTGAGAACTATATCGAGGTCTTGAAGGAGTTTACTAGCCCTAAATCGAAAGAGGTTAAGGTATGACTGGAGTATCTTGGTGGCATAGGAAAACTAGAGATCAGCTGCGGATGCAGTGAGAGCTATTGGAGAATGGGGGAGGAACAAGACTCATGCACAGAGGCGAATAATACACTGTGTATGGCACAGAGTGATTGGTATCTGCTGAGCATTGACAAGTAGGCTCTCAATGGGGGAAGTGCAGAAGGCACTAGGCCCCAGGCAAAAGCAGTTGAGCTTCGAATGAAAAAAGGGTAAAAAAAAAAGGAAGGCAGAGGCCCTATTAGCACTCCTGGGGCTGAACATCAGAGAATAAAGAATATCCATGGCACAAGTACATGAGACCCTAAGGATGAGAATATGAGCATTTCAGGTGAGGCATTGTAACGGGAAATGTCTTGGCCACTGATAGATTGGGGTGGCCTCCTCCAGGACAATCGTAAATTTCTTACCATTCAAACCATTCTTCCTTCCCTTCTTACCTCCCACTCTCTTCCATTCACCTTCTTTCCTACCACTCACAATCATCCTGTCCTCTCTAGATTCGCACACACTCCCATTGATCCCATTAGTCTCATCCCCTTCGGTCGGAGCAGGGGTCAGGGTCAAGAGTCCTGAGGCCGGACCTGACGCCTTCATCATGTCATAGAGGTCATGCATCCTTCTCTCAACCTCCTTTTGCCTCTCATCTATCTCCACCTTCATCTAATCAGTCTTTTCATTCATACACATCAATACATGAATCACATTCCTTAACATTGTACATTCCTCCTCTTCTCTTTCTGCCTCAACTCCAGCCTCAGTCACACAATCTCATCATGGAGAGCCTGCTCCACAGAGGCCATCCTCTCAGTTTAGTAAGAAAGGACAGAAGGGAAAAAACAATCAACTACATCCAATCCTGTCACGCTCTCGATTTCAAGATCTCACGTCCAGATTCGGACGCCAAATGTAGCGGGCACCAAACCTACACACTCTAACCCCAATCTATCCAACCTGCTTCCTACACTAAGTCGGACATGAGAAATCGAGGGATAAATGAAATGGATTGTATATACAGTCTTTTATTTTACACAAGGATAAATATAATTACAATCTCTGGTATATATATATATATATATATATATATATATATATAGTGTCCCACAAAAGTTTACAACACATAATGAAAAACGGACATTTATGTATTTGTAAGCACGATAAGTAAATGAAACTTTTATTACTGACAGGATATGTATTCAAACAATAAATTAATTCATCAAGACCATACCAAAATATCAATATAGTTTTTGGCAAAGAAATACAATTAATTAGTAACGCAAAAGTTTACAACACATATATCAAATCGTTTCTTAATATTTAGTAGCATAACCCCTGTTGCTAATAACAGCCTGTAGCCGATTAGAGTAGTCTCCTAAGTACTTCTTACATGTGTTTGTGTTAATATTACTCCATTCCTCAATGCATATTTTCTTCAGTTCAGACATGTTTGTTGGTTCTCCTTTTTTGATGCTGAGCTTCAGTTCCTTCCATAGATTTTAGATAGGGTTCAGATCTGAGGATTGACTAGGCCATTTTAGAACATTTACACCATTTGATCTAAACCAATTTTGTGTCAGTTTTGCTGTATGCTTTGGATCATTGTCTTGTTGAAAGATCCAATCCTGTTTCAATTTAAGAGAATGCACACTTGGACGTAAATTTTTCTTCAAGATTCTTCTATAATGTTTTCCATTCATCCTTTCTTCTATAGTTTCGATATTTCTAACACTTGCAGCACTAAAACAACCCCAGACAGATCATGATTGAGCCACCTCCATATTTTACTGTTGGGGTAGTATTCTTCGGTGTGTATTCAGTACCTTTCTTTCGCCATACCCTCAGAACTCCATTACGGCCGAATAGTTCTATCTTTGTCTCATCCAACCAAAGTACGCTATCCCCAAACTCTGCAGGTTTACCAACAAACTCTTTTGCAAAATTCAAACGATCACAAACCTGTGTTCTTGTAATAAGTGGGGTTTTCCTTGTAGACCGTGAGTAGATGCTCATGCTATGAAGCGATCGATTAATTGTGTCTTTACTCACTGTAGCCCCACTTGCTTGTAAGTCACGCTGAAATTCTTTAAGAGTAACCTTGGATGTTTTACTGACCTTTCTTACTAATAATCTCCCTGCATGTTCAGTTATCTTGCGAGGATGGCGAGAACTGATCAGAGGAAGAGTAGAATTTTGAGACTTCCAGTGATGCATTATCGTTCCAACTGAACTCAATGGAACTACTAATTGACGAGATATTTTTCTATAACCAATGTCACTTTTATGAAGGTCTACGATACGTTTCGAAGATCTTGATGGATTCATTTCTGTTTCCCCATCATGTGAATGTTTACAGGACGCTGTCTGATAAAGAATGATGCGATAGCTTATACCAGTCCCTAAGTTATGTGCGTAGATTAATGTAGAACCTTCTAGAAATTGTAAGAAGTTTCTCCTTCTCAAACATTTATAAGTAGGTGATAAAAATAGATGTGTTATAAACTTTTGCATTACTAATTAATTGTATTTCTTCAACAAAAAACTATATTGATGTTTTAGTAACAGCCTGTAGCCGATTAGAGTAGTCTCCTAAGTACTTCTTACATGTGTTTGTGTTAATATTACTCCATTCCTCAATGCATATTTTCTTCAGTTCAGACATGTTTGTTGGTTCTCCTTTTTTGATGCTGAGCTTCAGTTCCTTCCATAGATTTTAGATAGGGTTCAGATCTGAGGATTGACTAGGCCATTTTAGAACATTTACACCATTTGATCTAAACCAATTTTGTGTCAGTTTTGCTGTATGCTTTGGATCATTGTCTTGTTGAAAGATCCAATCCTGTTTCAATTTAAGAGAATGCACACTTGGACGTAAATTTTTCTTCAAGATTCTTCTATAATGTTTTCCATTCATCCTTTCTTCTATAGTTTCGATATTTCTAACACTTGCAGCACTAAAACAACCCCAGACAGATCATGATTGAGCCACCTCCATATTTAACTGTTGGGGTAGTATTCTTCGGTGCGTATTCAGTACCTTTCTTTCGCCATACCCTCAGAACTCCATTACGGCCGAATAGTTCTATCTTTGTCTCATCCAACCAAAGTACGCTGTCCCCAAACTCTGCAGGTTTACCAACAAACTCTTTTGCAAAATTCAAACGATCACAAACCTGTGTTCTTGTAAGAAGTGGGGTTTTCCTTGTAGACCGTGAGTAGATGCTCATGCTATGAAGCGATCGATTAATTGTGTCTTTACTCACTGTAGCCCCACTTGCTTGTAAGTCACGCTGAAATTCTTTAAGAGTAACCTTGGATGTTTTACTGACCTTTCTTACTAATAATCTCCCTGCATGTTCAGTTATCTTGCGAGGATGGCGAGAACTGATCAGAGGAAGAGTAGAATTTTGAGACTTCCAGTGATGCATTATCGTTCCAACTGAACTCAATGGAACTACTAACTGACGAGATATTTTTCTATAACCAATGTCACTTTTATGAAGGTCTACGATACGTTTCGAAGATCTTGATGGATTCATTTCTGTTTCCCCATCATGTGAATGTTTACAGGACGCTGTCTGATAAAGAATGATGCGATAGCTTATACCAGTCCCTAAGTTATGTGCGTAGATTAATGTAGAACCTTCTAGAAATTGTAAGAAGTTTCTCCTTCTCGAACATTTATAAGTAGGTGATAAAAATAGATGTGTTATAAACTTTTGCATTACTAATTAATTGTATTTCTTCAACAAAAAACTATATTGATGTTTTAGTATGGTCCTGATGAATTAATTTGTTTGAATACATATCCTGTCAATAATAAAAGTTTCATTTACCTAGTGTGCATACAAATACATAAACGTCTGTTTTCATGTTGTGTTGTAAACTTATGCGGGATACTCTGTATGTGTGTGTGTGTGTATATATATATATATATATATATATATATATATATATATATATATAAAAACAATCCTATCGCCAAACAAAATCTTATATACAAAACAAGAGATGAACGAGCAAGCAACAACACAAATAAGAAACAAAAACAGGCTTTTAAGGGCCTGGTGCCTCCGAGCTCAATTTACTACACAAAGAGGCCTTTTCTCCCTCTGGGAGAAAATTTTGCTGGCAGTCGCTCTTGAGACCAAAAGTGGGTGCATCGTTAAAAGACTGGCGCCTTCAAGCCCAGCTTACTGGTTATTATGCAATATATCGCAGTCTAGAGGCTATAAAAACCCTTCAGTCCACAAGAATTTCAATTTTGTTATTCCAGCCAATTCTGATAATGTTCCTTATGTAAGAGTGGCTAGAATAATTTTTTTTTTTTTATTCTATAGAGCCCATCTGGACACTGCCCACTTGGGCATCAGTCAGCGAAAAACACGACAGCCTAGAACTAGGCTACTTTAAAATTAAAATATGAAAACTTAACAATGATATAAAGTGGAAAAATTAACAATCAGGAAGCAATCTCCGGCAGCGGGGGGAGGTCCTCCTCACCCCGGTGCAGGAGAGTGCAACCTACAAACAAAACAATAACAATAAAAACAACCTTAAATAAAGGGGAGAAGCCCGGCCTCCCCCAAAAAGTCAACAGGTCCACAAGTCAATGTGCACGAATCTGTCACGAGTACAAGGGACAGGCGGTAGCAACCACGCCCATCCCGGTACCGGGACAGGTATCGTGCACGAAAATCACCCAGACTGGGACATTCGACAAGAATGTAACAAACAGTCTGGGGGATGAAGCAGTCGTTGCAATAGGGCGCAGGCGAGCGCTCCATCAAATAGCGATGCATCACACGAGTGTGTCCGATTCAAGGACGACAGAAAGCAACCTGAAGCCGCCGCAGCATTGGGGGATAGGTCCATGGGAACAGTCGCGGCGCAATGGCAAGCGACTTTAAGTTCCCTTCGACCGTCTCCCATCTTCTTTGCCAAGCAGTCCGAAGAGCTGCCCGTATTCCTGCCATGTAGTCCGTGTGAGGAAGAGCGAAACGCTGGTCCGGTCGCAGAGTCCTCGCGGACTCTTTGGCGCACTCATTCCCCGCAATTCCTACATGTCCAGGAAACCAGCAGAAGATAATCTGGACATCTGCCCGGCGCGCCAAAACCGTGGCATCACGGATTCCGCGAACCAGGGGATGCGGGGATTCCAATGCCACGAGAGCACTCAGGGCGCTTTGTGAGTCGCTATAGATCACAATCCGGTCTCCGAACCGGGCACGTCGCGTAATCTCCCGTACCGAGTGGTGTATTGACACCAGCTCGGCCGTGAAGACAGACGCAGCGCCTGGTAGAGCCCCGCTGACTTCAAACAGAGGGAATACGGCGTGGAAGCCGACTCACTCTTGGGACTTGGAGCCATCCGTATACACTGGCACGGTTCCAGCGTGACACGATGTGTGTTCCAAAAAGGTCGAACGCAATACTCCCGGCGCAGTACAAGCTTTGGGAGCATAAGCGTGGCGACAAATAGCCAAATGTGTTACCCTCCAGGGTGGCGTCCTGGGCAGAACCAGGGGAGCCACCGGCCCGAGAGCTATATCTAGGTCTCGAAGGAGTTTCCTGGCCCTAAACCCAAAGGGCTTAGGGTATGACTGGCGTCTCTCTGCGGCATAGGGACCATCGAGATCAGCTGCGGATGCAGTGAGAGCTGTTGGCGACTGAGGGAGGCGCCGGGCTCGCGCGTACAGGCGAGTGATGCAGTGCACACGGCGCAGAGCGAGTGGCATCTCCCCAGCATCGACCAAAAGCTCTCAATGGGGGAAGTGCGGAAGGCACCGGTCGCAAGGCGGAGGCGGGTGTAGTGGATCGAATCCACCTTCCGCAATAAACGCTCGGCTGCGGATGCATAAAACTCGCATCCGTAGTCGAGCTTCGAACGAACAAAGGATCGATAAAAAAGTAGGGCAGTAGCCTTATCAGCACCCCAGGCGCTGAACGTCACGGAACGGAGAATGTCCATGGCGCGGGTACAAGAGACCCTAAGGCTGCGAATATGGGCCTCCCAGGTGAGGCGTCGGTCGAATACAAGACCAATGAAACGGTGCGACTCAACCACATCCAGGCGCACCCCATTAAGAAACAAATCTGGGTCGGGGTGAAGCCGTGGATGGCGGCAGAAGTGCACCACCTTAGTCTTGGCCAAAGAAAACCGAAACCTGTGCGCTTCGGGATAGCGAGAGACGCGGTTCAATACCTGTTGGAGTCGACGCTCCAGAGTTGGCATCTGGGCCGCGCCAAAAGAGATCGAAAGGTCGTCCACGTAGAGCGTAGCGAGAACATCTTCCGGCAGCATCGAAGTGATGCCGTTGATGCTCAGGGCAAAGAGTGTGACACTGAGGACACTTCCCTGCGGGATACCCTCTTCCTGCTCCTTTGGGCCGGAGAGGGCTCCCCCCACCCGTACACGGAATCAACGATCTCGCAAAAATTCAGATATAAACATTGGGAGGCGTCCCCTCGCCCCCATGATACTGTATCGCCATGCGGTATCATAGGCCTTCTCCAGATCAAAAAATACCGTGGCGTAGTGCTGTCTACGAAGGAAAGCCTCGCAGACGGGATTTTCCAATCGGAGGAGAGCATCCGACATGGAGTGGAACTTGCGGAAGCCGCACTGTGCAGAAGATAGATGGCCTCGGCTGTCCAGGAAGAAGGCTAATCTAACATTTACCAATTTCTCCATCAACTTGCACACGCAAGAGGTTAGAGAGATTTTGCAGAAAATAGTCGGAGTAGAGTGATCTCTCCCCGGTTTGCGAAAGGCGAGCACAGTAGCGATTCGCCAGGAATCTGGGAGAAGACCCTCTACCCAGATCCTGTTGAACAAATCTAACAGAAAGGCCATGCATAGGTCACCAAAGTGTCGAAGCATGGGCGGTGTCCGCGCACGAAGCAAGAGCGGAGCGCAACTCCCTCACAGTAAACCTGTCGTTAAAGGGTTCTCCGCCTCTGTAGGTAAAGTCCAGCCGGCGGCCTTCCGCGACATCACGACGTGCATTGAATGCTGGCGGAGCAGCATCCCGGCTAGAGAATGCGGAAAAAGCGGTCGCGAAGGATTCCGCCACGGACGCGGAGTCCGAGTTTGCCGTCCCATTCTCCTGGAGAACGGGAGGGGGGGTCCTGCGAGAACTTGCCCCAAATCCTTTTGACTCTCTTCCACACCTCTGCTAAAGGGGTCTTCCCGTTAAGTGAAGACACGTATGCACGCCAACAAGAGCGGCGGGCGTGCTTCGAAATATACCGGAACCTAGCCTTAGCCCGACGAAATTCAGTGACAGTGAAATCGTTCAGGCGGCGCTTATAGCGCATGTAGGCATAATAACGCTTCTGTTTGAGGGCCGTCTCACACTCGGCCGACCACCACGCGAGTGGTCGGCGTGCAAAACGGCCAAACGTTCTAGGAATAGTAGTCAGGCCCGCGGCGATGAGTTTGCCAAAGAAGAACTCAACGGCTTCATCTACCGACCTAAACTCCTCGACTGAGAAAGAGAATTCAGTCATTTCCTGAAATGCAGGCCACCACGCCCGAGCCAAGCACCACCGAGGTGGGCTCTCAGGCGGCAGTTGCCCTGAAAATGATATTTTAATGGGAAAGTGATCACTACCATGGAGGTCATCGAACACCCCCACATCAAAATCAGGCTGTGCATTTCGAAGAGCACAAAGATAGGTCAAGGCAAGAAAATGAAGCGGTTCTCGGACAGTGATGCGTAAACTCATCCACGTTTAGGACACCCATCTCAAGCTCTTCGATCAGATCGGCAAGGACTTGTCCCCTGGGATTTATGGAGTAATCTTCTCAGAGAGGATGCTTGCCGTTCAGATCTCCAAGCAAGAGAAAGGGCCTTGGCAACCGTGCCACAACGCGGCGGAAGTCCCCCGCGTCGAAGTCAGCTAACGGTGAAATGTACGCAGAAATGATAGTATACCTCCTATCCAGGTGAAGCTGCACAGACACTGCCTGAAAGGAGGTATCTAAAGAGAAAGGTAGAACGGCGACATCATGCCGGGTGTAAACCGCGCATCCCCCAGCCTGGCAATCCCGTGGTGGTGGGGTCGCAAGACCCTTATACCCCGGGAGGGCAGGCAGGGGGCACACGCCTAGCATGCTCTCCTGCAGAAAAAATAGCTAACGCGGAACGGGAAGAGACGAGCCTCCGCAGGTCCTCCCAGTTGGCCCGGAGTCCACGGCAATTCCATTGAAGAAATATGCGCTCCAGGCTTAGCTCGGAAGAGACGCGGGGGCCCTCCTCGAACGAAAGAAACTCACGGGAATGGCCGTACTCTACCCGGAGGCAGAACCGGGCAATGTTAGCCGGACAAAGCGCTGAAGGCGATGTCGCCTTCGAGGACTTATTGGGGGAGGTTGGGCTCGCCATGCGAGTCTTTTCCTCCCTCCGCCTCGAAACCTTAGGCGAGCATTGCAGCTTCGTAGGCGGGGGGCCCTCTTTTCGAGGAACCACCGTCTCCGAGCCACTCGCTCCAACACTAGGCGTGGGCGAAGGAGCCGAAGCTCCTTTGTTGCTGTCCTCCTTTCGGGGGACAGCTTTAGGAACCCTGGAAGCTGTCCTCCGAGCCACTCGCTCCACCACTAGGCGTGGGCGAAGGAGCCGAAGCTCCTTTGTTGCTGTCCTCCTTTCAGGGGACAGCTTTAGGAACCTTGGAAGATGGCCTGGCAACCAACTTCAGGGGTGTTGCCTCCTGTGAGTCTAACGTCTCGTTGGAGGCGCGTGGCCGTTTCGCCTTACGGGAAACGGTCACACTGGGGGAAGATGCGGGAGCCCTGGTTTTAGTCAGGGCTGGGTATGAACCCCTTTTTGCCGCCAGCATTACCAGGGGAGCGCCCGGGTTGAGTAGAGCCCGCAGAAGGGCTCTGAATGGGCGCGGAAACAACCATGCTTGTTGGACTGGATGGGCCAGGAGCAGAGGGTGCCTTTCTAACTATTGAGGCATATGACGTCCCAAGGAGAGCCGGGCATGCCCGGACAAAGTCCGTAGCCTCACGGAATGAGAGTCTATCCTGGGCCTGAACGGCCAGGATTTCTTTCTCCAGGAGATATGCACCACATTGCTTCGAAGAAGCAGGGTGCGGCTCTCCGCAATTGACACACTTGGCCACATACGATTTAGACTTATCGTGTGCGGCCTTAGATCAATTTACACACACTTCAGATGAACCCGACTTTGCACAGCTACAAGAACGATTCGTATGGCTGAAGCGGTGACAGTAATAGCACCCTGCAGCAGTGGCACGAATGCCTTCATGTGGTAGTGGTACCAACCCTGGCACACACCGACTCAGGAAGCTTGTCAAGGTTGAACGTGATGAAGAATGTAGGGGTGGGTCTCGAGGCCCCTCCCTGTTTTCTCATCACACATTCGACCTTGACCGCCCCATGGTCAGCCAGCTCTAAGGTGATGTCCTCAATGGAGTAGTCAATGACTTCCCTCACATAAACTACTCTTTTTACAAAGTTCATGGTAGAGTGCGGTGTCACAATCACCGGGGTTCCATCAAGTGTCCGAAGAGCACTTATCTTGGCCGCCTTGGCCGGATTCGCCAGAAGGCTCCCATCCGAGAAACGGGTCACCTTCGGCTCTCTACCAATTGCACTAGCTAATCCTCTCCTCTGATGGATCATGTTGCCCTTGGCCAACATGGTGCCATCAGTGGAGCGAATAACGAGGAAGTGCTTGAAGCCAGCGGGCTCGAAAATGCCAGGTAACCTCTGAATGAGGGGCCCCGATGTTATCGAGGCTCCACCCTGTGCACTTTTCGTCTTAGTCGGGGGCTCCGGACCCAGTGGGGCAGAGGGGCTGGATGCGCCGATCTTGGATTGGTCACCTACCAAAGTGGCAGCAGACCCATCCGTCCCCATAGCCCCCGCGGATGGAGAGGAGCCCTGAGTCTTTTTTGTCCTTTTCTTTTTTGGAGATGAGGGCGGGGAATGAACCCGCTTCTCACCTCCACCGGCAGAAGCCCCTAGGCCAGATGGACCGGCCACAGCCAGGTCCTTCTCCGAAATGGAGAAGGTCCTGGTGGTCGCAGGGGCACCAGTTGGAGGAGATCCTTCCCCTCCTTGTACTGCCTCGGAGACCCCAGCTGTTTGAGGAGGACCTTGCATAGGGGCCATTTCAGGTTCGGTGCTTGGCGCCGAGCCTGGATTCCCCCCCCCATGGAAGACCCTACCGTCTGAGGCTGGGTTTCCTCAAGGACCATGTCCATCACAGGAGTGGCCTCCAGTTTGCCATCCCCTCCCAGGACATCACAGGTCCCCTTGGCAGCGTCACCAGTCTTGTGTGGGGAGGCACAGGCCTTGACCCTGGCAAGGTTTAATATTCTGTGAGTCTAACGACTCGGTGGAGGCACGTGGCCATTTTGGCTTACAGGAAACAGTCACGCTGGGGGAAGACTTAGAGCCTTCTTCATTTCAGGAAGAACAGGCTGAGGTCGGCTCATCTAGCCTAGAGTTCCCTCTGAATGGGGGGAGAAAAGGGTTCATTTGTCACCTTCCTCTCTTAAAAAAATAGTAGTTCCTATCTTTCTGGAGTAGGAGAGGGAGAGCCTTCCAGGAATGGACACAGCCTCTGCCAACTTGCCACGTCAAGGGTGGCAGCACATCAGGCCTTCTTGCACTCCTGGGCAGAGAGGGAAATCCAGAAAGATGAAAAGTAAGGTGAGCAGGGCCCCTCATCGAGAAATTGCCTGGCATTTTTTAGCCTGCCAACTTCAAATGCTTTCTGATCATTCAGTCTACTGATGGTAGCATGTTATCCAATGAACAGGTGCTCTATTAGCATCAGATACTAGGCAGGTTTCTGAGTAGAAAATCAAAGGTCATCCATTTCTTGGAGGAGACTCTTCTGATGAATCCAGTGAACCCTGCCCAAGTGTTCATTGTGAGTGTTCTTCGAACACTTGATGCTTGCCTGTTTGTGTGTCTCCTGAGAAACCACCTTGGTGATGTTTTGAGTGGGCATAGTATCCTGGTTTTTCAGAAATTCTAAAAGTTTAGGTCGGATGATGGGGCCATTGAGTTCTCCTTTACCCTCATCATCGTGGACCTGACTACTATTCCTAGAACCATTGGCTCTTTTGCATGTTATCTGCTTCCTTGGTCATCAGCCGAATGTGAGACAGCCCTCAGAGATAAGTAATATGCCTATATGTGGTATAAGTGCCACCTGGATGATTTCACCGTTGGTTAAATTTTGTTGAAGCTTACACACCACTCATCACTCAGGAGAAAGGAAGTGCAATCTTGGACCCCAACTCTGTGGTGGAGTCCTTCACGATCACTTTCTCTAACCTATTTACTCGATTTGAGTTGTGCTCCATTCTTGCCCTATGCACTTACTGCCCATTGTCCAGATGATATCCCATATGCAATGCTTAATACTTGCTAGCTTTGTTGTTCGGCAGGATCCTGGAAAATGTCCACTGTGCCAGGGTGTCCCCCAACCTGGAAAACCTGGAACCCATAACAAGTGAGGCGATTTGCCTTCCTGGCCACCGTGCTGATGGGACTCAGTGACCCATCCGGCTCCAGCTTAGCTTCTCCTTTAGACAGCTTGTGTTTCTCCCCTACTTCTTGACTTCCCATACAACCTCTCCCACAACTTTCTCTGGTCAGCCTCTACTTTCACAACCTGCTTCATCCCCACCCATACCTTCCTCACATCCCCTTTCCTTGTCACTTCACTATCCATCTTTTTACGTTGTGCCCAAGGTGGAGCCGCCATGCCGAAGGGCTGTTATGTCACCAGTCGGGAGGGGTGATTAGTGTTTGCTTCCTGCAGAAAGAATAGGGTCCCCATGCCCAATGATGTAAAACCCCAAAATAAAACTCTTCCACTTTCCCCCCTCACCATTGACAGAGCCGCCCCACTGAAAAAATGGAGGTCCCCTCCTCCCTGTGCTCTCACAGGACCCTCTAAATCTCTTTAACTGGAGAGGAGGCTTACTCCTCTCCTTTGCCTACAGGTGTAGTCGACTCCGCATTACCCCCTTGTCTGGAAGTGCCTTTGAGTGCCTCTCTCTTTCCAGCGGCAGTCCACCCTTTACTTTCCAAGGGGACTGCCAAGAAAGCCAGCAGGCCGGCCATAACTGACCACTCCCCATTAAAGCAGCTCGGTAGGGCAAACCCCCTTAGGGGGAAGAGGGAAGACAGGGCCCATCGGCCACTTCCCTCCAAAGACCTGCTGGCTCGTATACTAACCTTGAGGGGTTCAAGGCCTGTGCATCCCCATACTCTACTCATGACACCGCTCCCAATGGGACCTGTGATGTCCTGGGGAGGGATAGTCAAATTGAGGCTCCCCCCTGAGATAGAAATGGTCCTTGAGACAACCCAGCCTCAGACAGTAGGGTCTTCCATGGGGGCGAATGCCGACTCAGCACCCAATCAAAACCCTTCTGCAGGTCCATGTCTTGGTAGGAGGACCTTGCATGCAAGTAGATTCTGGCACAGCTGTGGTTCTCTCCAGGAAAAAGACCTTGCCATCTGGGGTAAGGGCACCCCGGGATCCACACTTGGCTCAAGAGGGGCCTCATTTTGGCCAATAACCCTGGTGTGTCAGGATCCCAACAGGAGACTTACCAGGACTATGGTCATTTGAAGAAAGCGACATAGTGGGAGCAGGCAAGCCAACCTCCATACGAAAAATATGGAGGTATGCATGGTAGCCTTTAAGAATGTCACCATATACAAGGGTTAAAAAAGGGGGAGGGGCAGTGCCCAGTGGACCCGGTCACCCCTTTCTTGTTGAACAGCAGTTTGCCTAATTGAGTCACGCCCATGAGGAGCAGTAAATTTTGAGCTGCATGTTGTGTGCCTTCTTGGCAGAAAGGGGCACTACCTATCCAATCAGAGTTGCCCAGGCATGATCACGGATTGGAATAAGGGGTAAAACTCCCTCACCCATCTCTTTCTGCAATGAGAAAATGGGAGGGGCTCCCAAAATCACTGGAGGGGTGGGGGGTTGCCTCCTAGAAGCAAACTTGCTTGCAGGAGGCCCCAAAGGTGATAAGTGAGTAACCCCTTTACCCAAAGTTGTATTTATTGGAACATCGCCTGAAATTTTAAGATACAATGGGGCAAAATTGTACCCCAATGCCCCGGCCCCCCTCAATCCTGGTCTCTTGCAGTCTGAAGGCGTGGTTTCTAGAGGTTCCAACACCTTTCTTCTGAGCTAGGTGATCAGGTCCTTAAACCTAGATATGAGAAAATAAGGAGAGGATACTCAAATAAAAAAGGGGGTGCACAGAGGAACAGGGGAAATGCCCCAGATTCCCCCGACCCAGTCAAGGAGCTCTAGTCAACCCAGTGAGCCAGTCATTCCATAGTGGTACTTAGGCAAGGAGGATGTGCCAATCCTCCAGGTACCAGGTGAAACAGTCTACACAGGGTACCCTCTTCGGTTTATGTGTGAGCAGACAAGCCTCTGCAGCTCCGCCCAGTTCACCCTGTGTCCACAGCCCCCCCCCCCCCTCAAGGATTTTGTACTCTGTATCTATCTTGAAGAAAAGGCCCTGCAGATGTTGTCCACTTGCAATTGGAGTGGTACTCCTTGCAGGTGCAAAGAGGTTGGAAGGAGACAACTAACTCCAAGTTGGCAATGCGTACAAGGACATATTTGCAGAAGAGAGGTAGGGGGGCCAGCAAGTCATGAAGCAGCAAGGGGATCCGCTTGAACAAAAAATCCTCACAGGTGCTTTTGAGGACTTACTTGAAAAGGTCTGACTTACTCCAAGAGCCTTCTAGTTTTTCCTACTTTGAATCATTCTGCTGGCAGGGCGGTTCTGGTTAGATTTCCTTCATCTTTTGGAGGGGGTGATCTACTAGTTTCCCCCTGTGTAGCTCTGGGTAAGGTCAAAAAGGCTGGAGATCCCTTATTGCTAACCTCTTTTGGGAGTGTTGGCTTACAAAATCTCCATGGTAGGATAAATCACCTCCACCTTCCTGGTCTTTAACTCTTCAAGGTCTAGTGATTCCGTGGAGGAGCATAGCTGTTTCATGTTCCTAGAAGCGGTCAAACCATAGGGATAGGACACTACAGTATTGGACCTCAACCATCTTCAAACTACTTTCAATATAAACTATCTAGCAGATATCTGGAAAAGACTATGTGCCATAGCAACATCCATGAGTGCTAGCAGGTTTGACTGAAGAGAACCATTGTGTGTGTGTGTGTGTGCAAGACAAAGTGGTCAACAAAACTTAAATTTTGACTCTTACTAAGTGGTACTTGCCCAGGCAACCCAGAGTCTCATAACCCGTGTCTGTGAGTATGTGTGTGGTGGAGGGAAATTGTGGGAGTTTGGCTGCTGTGGCTCTTGGAGGATGTCTTATCATGCAAACACAAATGGAAGACTGCAAACTATCATACATGCCAACAACATACAATAGACACTCCTTGAGGGCTCTTTGGGAAACCCTGGTACAGGCCATATCCTTTCTTAGGGTCTCAAGGGGTACTCAACCAGACTGCTTGAGGAACATCAACAACAAGTTGCAACTGTTAAGTGCTACTATTACACAACATACTTGCAGTTGCAGAGCTTCTTGATTAACATGACTTTCATTGGCTGTGATTGGTACAGGAAGAATACCCATCTCAGTGCACCTCTTGAAATGTGCCTTTGATTTCAAGTGCTTAGTGAGATTGCCTTTTGTTTTGAAACTGTTGAAAAGAAAGAGAAAGGTACATTATTCCAGATACATCATTTTTTTTAAATATACAACTACAGTATGCCACCCTTCTAGGGTTACTTTTAAAGCTTTAAAGATGCTTTTTCATGTACTCAAACATAATGGCCCTGACATTTATTAGTAGTGAAAAGAGAAGAACGAAAAACCAAAAACAAAAACACAAACTCTTGGGTAGAATTTGCCAAGTATAATCTAGGTAGGTAGAATTTTCATGGGTAGAACTTTTGGGGCCATCAAATGCTTATCTCATTAAACATATCACTAGTCAAAAGGAGAAACAACCCAAAAAAAACAAAGATACCCAACCTAACCAATATTTTAGGTAGTTTTTATCTTTATACCCAATTATTTAAAAAAAATGTGGGTAAAATTTTCTACAAAATTGAATTTACAAGTTAAATCTTCATAGGTGGAATTTTCTGGTTGGAACTTTCAGTATATGTAGTTTGAACCATCTAATGTTAATCTCATTTAGGACAAAATTTTAATATGGAATCTAAACCACAAGTTGCTACAAAATATGTCACTTACTGCAATGTTAACACCCCTGAAATAAGGATACCCATCTGCCCTAAAACTAAACCCAATGTGAATTAACCTCACCCAGGTTAGGAAGGGGTGTTTCTACTTCACCAAGTTACAGGCCTTTGCAAAGATGCTACAAGTAAGAGTAAATTTGAAGAAAAGAGGAGAAAGGGACTCAATGCGGTGAGAGTTCATGTGTTAAAGTCAGCTTTGGACAGTACTGTATATGAGGGTGTTTAAAGGCTGGAAGACTATATAAAAGGTGGGTCAATCATATGAATGAGTGCTTGTGAGAGGACTGACCAAGGGGCAAATAGATATGTGTATGGTAGGAATTTGTGAGGGGTGTTTTTGGAGGGGTGGGGGTAAGAACAAGTATTGCCCTATTCCACTGTTTGCTGGGTCTAAGCAGGGGGAAAAAGTGTAAGATTTAAGAAGTGCAAAAGATGACCCCGAGAAAAAGCACCAGTTTTTCTTGGGGCACTAGGATCAAGAGGGCCATGCTACTAGAGGGTTCAGTTGTATCCGAGGTATTCTCACTGTTACACCATCTACCCCCTTGAGGGATTGTGAGTGTGGGCGCTTCGGGTCTTATATACTCATGGAGGATTCCCTGAGTGAATGGGATGCTTTATGGTTGATAGGGCATAAAGGATATATATGTCTGTGTGTGTGTGTGTGTGTGTGTGTGTTTACTGCCAATGCACGGCAACCCCACTTTGTGTCAGAGTAGTGACAGATGAATTTGATTGTGGTTTTGAGGACTTTATTTATATAGAGGCTTCCCCTAGATACAAATTATTACCATAAATAATGTAATAACTTTAATAGCCTTTTTTGTGGGGTAACATATATTAGGGATATGGTAATAATTAAAATAAAGAAAAAAAATAAGATTATATAAACTTAAATCAAGATTTAATGCATCATCTCCATTAGACTTCAGTGTGGTAGTTCTTTTTGTTTGCCTAAACTCACCTGTGCCCACCTTTTTTTTCAGGTCAATGAGTGGGAGAGTTGTGCAGAAGCTGGGTATAACCCATTATGGCTTAAGTTACCCCCTCCTTGGAGAAGTTTGTAACAGATGCAATTATTAAGGACTATCATCTAGTTTATAAACATTTAGTTATCATTGAAACACATTCATGAAATGGATCTGGACAGGAAGTCCAGAAGCATGAAAACAATATTACTATCACCTTTAAATTAATTTATAAAAAAAAGTACTTTACCTGAAAGAACAATGACTGCAGGCAAATGGCCTGAGGTCAGTGTGGGTTCGGATGTGCTTTTTGAGCATAGAAGGTTTCTTGCATCGGATGCCACAAGTCTCACAGACATATCGGCCCCTTCCACGTCCTCTCACATAGGTATAGTCTTCATTTGTCTTAAAACCACCTTCAAAGATCTTTATCCTTTTGGGTTTGTTACCAGTAATTTCTATATCACTTTTTCTTTGTTGTTTCTTGCCAGTTTCCACATTTTCTTTTGAAAATTTGACTTCACCTTTATTTGCAACATCTCCACTGTCTTTCACATGAGAGAAAGTTGCTTCTTGATAATTGGTAGGCAATGTCTGTTTAAGGCTTGTATTTGCTCCAGGATCTGATCTTTTTAGCCAGTAACTAGAATCTGTGGAAATAAGTTGGAGTGTTTTTGGCTTTGCTATTGTGTAAGCTCGATTGTACTCTAATCCAGAGACATGTAGGCTCATTGCCTCAGAAGGAGATATGTTTAAAGGATCTTCAGTCTTACAAATCTGCCAGTTGGAATACATAGACAATTTAGGATTGGTAGATTGCAGAACATATATGGGTTGAGGTCTATAAATGCAACAAAAGAAGGTTTTTGTTGAAACTTTTAAATTCAAATAAGTATAAGCTGAACCATTAAGAAATAGCTGGGCACATGACTTCTTAGGTCTTGGAGTATCTGGACTGACTAAGGTCGAACCAATGAGAGAGAGAGAGAACTTATTGGTAGAGAGAGATTGTGGTTTAATCATCAAAGTATTTGGCCTTTTACGAGGAATCAGAAAAGTCTTTCCAACAGCCATTTCCTCAAACTTTTCTTCACTCTCACCTTTCAATTTACTTGTATTTTCCTCCACTCTCTTTTGGGGAGAGACAAGATCCTGCGGAGGAGATTGTATTCTAATTTCAGGGGGTTTACCCATAACATTAACTTGGGGGGCATTAACCACCATTTTGGGAGAAGAATCAATAGTATACTCTTTGGATTTGCTTTTGTCTAAAGCTGTTGTATCAGTTAATGGTGAATGGGAATTTAAAGGGGAATAGGCAATCACAGTTGAATTGGGAGGTGAAAATTCCCTGTTAACTGATCGATACAAAGTATTCAATACCTTTTCCCCTTTAATTTTTGATTCGGCTGTCGATGCAGCTGAAGGTGAAGGTGAAGTTTCTATTAGTTTCACAGAGTTTTTAAATACCACACCAGCTTGAGAATAAGGACCAGGCATACCAGGCACATGTGGAATTACTTCGCCTCCAATGGAAATCACTGAGGGATAAAATGGAGGCCTGGCTGTAGGTAAAGATGAATGTTCAGTATCTGAATGACTAACTGGGGGTAGGTCTCTTGAGTTACGAGGTTGCTGCACCCCTGTATTGTCATACAGTGTAGAGAAACCAAGGCTTGAAGAGTGTGCGGTAGCTTGGGCAGGCCCTTTAAATGACTGGCCCTGGGTATTGCTTAAATGTGGCGAACCTCTTTGAGCATCAATGGATGCAAAATTTGAATAATGCATTAATGAGGAATGAAAACTTGAAGAGGTAGGAGGCATTCCACTTGAAGAATGAGGTGGACATGTGATGACTTTTTCAGAAAGCAGAGGCTTGCTTGAAGAGGTGGTGGTTGGAATTTGTCCAGGGACTACATTATACCCAACTTTTCTACTTCCATAATTAATTGTATTCTGATTCTCAACTTTTACCATCGTGCCACCTGAATTGAGGCCACATTTTGCTATTGTAACAACAACAGAGGTTGGAAGTTGATTGTCTTTAGATTCTAAATCAACTCCCAAATGCTTTGATGCAATACACAAATGTAATGATGGAGCCTCATTCTTTATTGGATCAATTTTCAATGTTTTTGTCTCCTTTCCATCACAAATTTGTACTTCCCCTCCAGACATGTAGTGGGTATTGCTTTTTGGCTTCCCATAATCATCGAGTGTCATGATCTGATAATCATTTTTACTGACCATTTTTCCATTATGTGTAAAAATGGGTGAATATGAAGGTGATTTATCACGGGTTATGATTAAATCTGAAGATGAACATAACTTTTGTTTCTTTGTAGGTGGAGACACTTGGAAATGAGTGGGTGAGACTGAAAGATCTCTGGTAGTGAGTGTATCTTCATTGTGGAATTGCTTAACACTATTGCAAGACCCTTGCAATGAGAAGCCCTCTAAATCAAGGGAGGGGTGCTTATGTAAATCAAGGGCCACTTCTTGCTCATCAAAGTTTTTGCCATCAAAAATATGCACTGGTTCTCCCAAAACTTTGTTAAAAAGAGCAGGTTGGGACACTTGCTTCAAGCTAAGAACTTGAGAGTCATTACCATGATGTAAATTATCAGAAATACTTTCATTGTGATGCAAAGCACTTGCATTTTGAGGTCTGGGACACTTAGAAAGATCTAAAGAGTGAGAGACTTCTGGCATCAAAGCATAGTTTTGATTCTTTACCACCAAATGGCAAGAATTGTAATCATCACACTGCGATGTAATTAAACCTGGACTATATACAATCTTCAAGTTTTTAGGCTGTGAAGAGATAGGATTAATTGAAGGGGTTGATATGTTTGTGGAAGCTCGTACAGGAGAAGACAGAGGATGTTGGTAGAAGTAAGATCGTGGAAGACTGAGCAAAGAGGAAGAATTGTCTCCATGTACCTCTGGCACTGATACCTCAGGAGAAGAGCCTTCCAATGAATTACAATGAGATTTAATACCTCTTGAAGTATCATTCACTTTACGAGTCTTATGACTAGTTCCTCCTTCTCCATCTGTAAGTGGTGATCCAATGCTAGATTGTCTTCTATATTTCATAGACCACAAAGGATTGTGCGTCTCCACAATAGCTTGGTTCTGCACAATCAAATTTGTTATGTGTTGCCCAACCAGCTCTGGACTTGGTGATTTTATGCCTTTCCATATCGAAGAGTACTGAGAGGTCTTTTTTGATAGAGGAAACTCATCAACCCTTGGACTTTTGCTCTCATTAGAAGGCAAATGTATTGACTTGTCCAAAGGAGCAACAGTATGAGCCAAACTAGGGCTTGATAAAGATGAGGAGGTAGTGAATGAGTGATATGTAAAAGAGGGATGAGTTGAAGAGTTTGAACTGAAATCAAGAGAAGTTTCATGGTTATCTTTTGATGACAAAATTGATGATGAAGATAAACTTAGGGTCGGAGCTGCCTGGCTATGGAGAGCCGATTCTTGAAATGAATATTGGGCACGGAATTTGGGTTTATAAAGCTGCTTAGAACTACTAGCAGTGGAGGAACGACTATCATGGGTTTTTTCAGGGTTCTCTTCTGATAGTGGAAGTGAGTTAGCCCCAAAAGGGAGGCTGTGACTCCTGTTGAATGCAACTCTTGTTGCATCTGCAGTTTTTGCAGGAGTCTCACTTTGATATATTTTGGGGGCTGAAAGCTCCACATTTCCTTCTCGATGGTATTGAGCGGGTACACTAATAGGATCTACAAAATGCAAAGAATTCTGCTTTTTGTGCATACATACATGCTGCTCAAATAGAGTTTGTTTGCTACTAACAAAGCCACATAATGTGCACATTAGTTTCTTTCCATCTTTATAAGGAACTGCATAGCTGAGCTTTTCTATCGAGAAACCATTGAGCACTTTTGAAACTGATGACGATTCATGGTTTGGTTTGCCTGGATTTATATTTGCAGGATTGACATCAACTTCTGATTGTCTCTGAATTTCTTCCTCTGCATTTTTCTGTGGTTCCTTGTTCTCCCAAGCTTCAGCTGCAGTTCTCTTAAATTTTTTATGGGTGTAAATAACATCTGTCGTCGTGCTCATTGAGCCAACACCTGTCCCTACACCCATGAGAGGATAAAAAATTTGGTATAATATACCATTGTATTTCTTCTTTCTTCATAAAAACTGAAAAAAATAATAATAATTAAGCAAACTACATAAATTACATAAAAATCTACACCACTGTCTTAAATATAAATAATAATTTGGTAAGAATTTTAACATGGATTTGCACTCATTTTGAGGCATTAAGTTTTCATGTGAAGATCTGCAATTTAATGTGGCATCCAAACTATAGGTGGCTATAGCCTAGGGGAGCCACCATAAAATTATCTGAATCACGACTACTTCTGGAAACAATAACTGAGGTGGTATTACTTTGCTGGAATCAAAAGCAGTGTTTCTATATTCTAATTATATGAAATAAATTATCTTGAAGCAAAGAAGGGTCACTAAAATAGAAGCTTAGATGAGTATAGAAAACTGATAAAGTAATTTATAAAAGCAACACTTATCTAAGAAAAGTGCGCTTCTCCACTTTTTTTTAAAAGAGTTTACAGATGCAAGAATATTCTTAAATGAGTAAGAAGAGAGAGGGTTGGTTTCTTTTGTATAAAACTATACAAGAGTAGGTTTTTGTTTGTTTTTTTTTCATTTTAGGAGCCCATCTGGCAACTGCCCACTTGGGCATAAGTCGCCCTACTCACAAAAGCCTAGTACTAGGCTAAATTAAAATAAAAATATTCAGGAAAAAACTACAAAAAACAAAAGAAAACAACAGTAAAGAAAAAGGAAAAAAAGGCAGCAAACACACTCACACATCGAGGCAACAGAAAAAATGTAGATAAGGTGGAGGACAGCATCCTCCAAAAAGTCAGTGTGAATGAACCCGTCCTGAGTAAGAGGGACATGCAGTAGCAACCCCATTAATGCTAGTACTGGGACAGGTAACGTGCGCAAAGATGACCCAGACTGGGACATTCAACAAGCAGGTGCCAAACAGTCCGGGGGATACTGCAGTCATCACAATAAGGCACTCCATAAAATGGCGGCATCCAGCGAGTGTGGTCAATTCAGAGATGACAGAAAGCAACCTGAAGCCACCGCGGCATTGGGGGGTAGGTCCATGGAAACAGGTGTGGTGCAATGGCCAGCAACTTTAAGTTCCTCTCGGCCAACTCCCATCTTCTTTGCCAAGCAGCCCGGAGAGCTGCTAGGATTTCTGCAATGTAATAGGTGTGAGGAAGAGTCAAACGCTGGTCCAGTGGCCCAGTCAGTGCAGACCCTTTAGCTCACTCATTTCCCACAATTCCTACATGTCCAGGAACCTAGCAGAAGATAATCTCAACATCCACCGGGCTCACTAAGACCATGGTGTCATGGATATCGCAAACCAGGGAATGGAGAGTTTCCAATGCCCTGAGAGCACTCGGGGCACTTTGTGAGTCGCTATAAATCACAATCCAGTCTCTGAACCGGGCACATCATGTAATCTCCCGTACTGAGTCATGTATTGCCACCAGATCAGCCATGAAGTCAGACGCAGAGCCCACCAACATCAAACAAAGGGGATACAGTGTGGAAGCCGACCCCCTCTTGGGACTTGGAGCCATCCGTATATACTGGCACAGTTCCAGTGTGACACGAGGTGTGCTCCAAAAAGGCCAAACGCAATACTGTCGGCTCTGTACAAGCTTTAGGAGCAGAGGCGTGGCAACAAATGGTAAAAGGTGGTACCCTCCAGGATGGAGTCCTGGCCAGAACCAGGGATGCCACTTGAATGAGAGCTATACCTAGCTCTAAACCTGAAGGGCTTAGGGTATGACTGGCATCTCTTGGCCGCATAAGCACCATCAAGAACTCCTGCAAATGCATTGAGAGCCGTTGGCAACTGAAGGAGTCACTGAGATCATGCGTACAGGTGAATAATGCACTGTGAGCAGAGTAGAGCAAGCAGTATCTCCACAGTGTTGATTTTTTTTTATATATATATATAGAGCCCATCTAGCAACTGTCCACTTGAGCATAAGTTGCCGGAAACACGACAGCCTAGAACTAGGCTACTTTAAAATAAAAATATGAAAAAAATGATAAAAATTGAAAAAACTAAACAATTGGGAAGCAATCTCTGGCAGCGGGGGGAAGGTCCCCCTCACCCCAGTGCAGGAGCGTGCAACCTACAAAAAAGACAATAACAAAAAGAAAAAAAGAACCTTAAATAAAGGGAAGAAGGCCGTCCTCCCCCCAAAAGTCAACAAGTCAATGTGCATGAACTTATCCTGAGTACAAGGGACAGGCAGTAGCAACCCCCCCCCATCCCGGTACCGGGACAGGTATCGTGCACGAAGATCACCCAGACTGGGACATTCGACAAGAATGTGCCAAACAGTCTGGGAGACAACGCAGTCGTCACAATAGGGCACTGGTGAGCGGTCCATCAGATAGCGATGCGCCACACAAGTGTGCCCAATTCAGAGATGACAGAAAGCGACCTGAAGAAGTTGCAGCATTGAGGGATAGATCCATGGGAACAGTCGCGGCACAATGGCATACAACTTTAAGTTCCCTTCGACCGTCTCCCATCTTCTTTGCCAAGCAATCAGAA
This sequence comes from Ceratothoa steindachneri, assembly GCA_963969495.1. Lineage (NCBI taxonomy): Eukaryota > Metazoa > Arthropoda > Malacostraca > Isopoda > Cymothoidae > Ceratothoa > Ceratothoa steindachneri. The sequence goes on along the minus strand of OZ018324.1, from coordinate 77,455,559 downwards.
GAGCTGCCCGTATTCCTGCCATGTAGTCGGTGTGAGTAAGAGCGAAACGCTGGTCCGGTCGCAGAGTTCTTGCAGACTCTTTGGCACCCTCATCGGTGCACTCATTCCCCACAATTCCTACATGTCCAGGAACCCAGCAGAAGATAATCTCGACATCTACCCGGCTCGCCAAAACTGTGGCATCACGGTATCGCAAACCAGGGGATTCGGAGATTCCAATGCCCCGAGAGCACTCAGGGCGCTTTGTGTCTCCGAACTGGGTACATCGCATAATCTCCCGTACCGAGTGGTGTATTGCCAGCAGCTCGGCCATGAAGACAGACACAGCACCTGGCAGAGCCCCGCTGACTTCAAACAGAGGGGATACGGAGTGGAAACCGACCCCCTCTTGGGACTTGGAGCCATCCGTATACACTGGCACGGTTCCAGCGTGACACGAGGTGTGCTCCAAAAAAGGTTGAACGCAATACTCCCGGCGCCGTAAAAGCTTTGGGAGCAGAAGCGTGGCGACAAATAGCCAAATGTGGTAACCTTCAGGGTGGCGTCCTGGGCAGAACCAGGGGCCCCACCGGCCTGAGAACTATATCTAGCTCTCGAACGAGTTTCCTGGTCCTAAACCCAAAGGGCTTAGGGTATGACTGGCGTCTCTCGGCAGCATAGGCACCGTTGAGATCAGCTGTGGATGCAGTGACAGCTATTGCTGACTGAGGAAGGCGCCGGGGTTGTGCGTACAGGCGAGTGATGTACTGCACACGGTGCAGAGTGAGTGGCATCTCCCCAGCATCCCCAGTGTTGACAAGTAGGCTCTCAATGGGGGTGAAGTGTGGAAGTCACCGGTCACCAGGCGAAGGTCGGTGTCGTGGATCGAGTCACCTTCCGCAATACACCCTCAGCTGCAGAGGGGGGGAGACATACGGTGACCCCCTATAATCTCAATATGCACACCCGCAGGAGGGCACAGTCGGATGGGTCCTGTCATCCCTCGCCCCTTCCCTAAAGGGGTTGGCCCTATCAAGCCACTCTCAGTTATTATGGGCCACCGGCGTGCTTTCATGGCAGTCCCCTGAGAAAGTAAAGAGGGGACTGCCACTGTAAAAATGGCAAGAGAGAGGCATAGGAGAGGGGTAAGCCTCCTCCTCTCCGGTAGTAGTAATTTGGAGGGTACCCTATGAAAGCACGGGGGGCCTCCATTTTTTTTCCATGAAGCTGTCAGACGGTGGCTCCGTCGCTTATGAAGGGAAAAGGGATAGAGGTTTGTATTTTATATTCTCATCATCGAGCATCGTGACCCTATTATTGATACAGAAACCAAACACTAATCACCCCATGCAGTAGCCCATTATGCGAGGGGTGAATATGGGGCTGGCATAACCAACTAACATCATTTGAGGTCACTCCTCCTGCCTAGTGGCCAGGCAGCCCATCAGCCACTAGGTTAAGCTTAAAATTGATAGACATTGAATAGAGGAAGAAAGGGGATGTGAGGGAGGTGTGGGTGGGGATGAAGCAGGTTGATAAAAACCCACCACCTTAAACCACAACTCAGGGGTGAGGGAGCATTGTCTACCCTGTGAAATTAGAGGCTAACCAGATAAAGTTGTGGGAGAGGTTGTATGGAAAGTGAGGGAGCAGGGTAAGAAGATAGGATATCAGAAAGGAGAAGAGGCTACGCTGGGGCTGGAGAGGGCACTGAGTTCCATCAGCAGAGTGGCCAGGAAAGCAAATCGCAGTGCACCATACAGGTACATTTGCTAAAGAAGCACAAACTTGGTGTATCCAGTTTGTAGCCCATTAAGTAAGGCTACTAATTTAAAGGCTGCACAAATTAGCCATTCATGCTCCTTGTAACTTATGCGGTCTAGAATAAAAGCAAGGTTCTCAATATATCTCTCTTAAAATGACTGAGTGAGCAACTGGAACTGAAGGCATTGTGTTCCCAATGTGCAACAGAACCACTTTTATGCTGTAAAGAGATGCATCTATGAATAACCTCCACTCATTGGTTCATAGGTCAGCTCAAGGGCATTGAATAGGCCTCTGATATTATAATAAGTCAAGTTGTTTTCAAAAGAATTGCTGAAGATATGCAGAATGCTTCCTAAATACTGTAATTTGAGCATGTTCATCCAACAGCTTTCATTGTTGCAGACGTGAGGCCAGTTCTCTCTCTTGCTCTTAGTAAGTGTTAGATCACAAACTAGATTGAGTTCTGGTTGGGTGATGAGGTGTGGTCAGATTCAAGCTGTGCCACATATGGTGTATCTTGGGTAGTTCAGAGGGCAGCTGTGGTACAGGAATAGCACTTGAATGTTGAACTGGGTGAATAGCAGACTGAAGATTTGGATACATGATAGATTTCTTGCCTTTTCTGTTCCGGCCTACAGTGAAATAAAATAAAATCAGACTAAAAATGGATATTACTAGTTGTGATCACTTGCAGAAATAGTGGAAGTACAACATAGTATGTATTTTGATCTTTTTAATTGATACATCTCTTGAAAATATATTAAAGACCAGGAAAGAAAACACATTGAATACCCACCTTTAATAACTGTTAAGCACATTGAATACCCACCTTTAATATCGGTTAAGCAAAAGTAGAAATCTATTGAATGGTCCTTTGGCTCCCTCCAGACCATTGGTAGGCCAAACATGAGGCCAGGCCCTTTGCCTTTCACCCAGGAAAAAAGGGAACTTGTACACCTGACACAACATATGTGATGTTAGGTGCCCAGCATTTGGCCTGGTCACCCACTTTACATCCAAAGTACAGCTCATAAGGTTTCTTCACATGTTTAGTCAACTGTCTCTTGTATTGTCTTACTGTAACTGATTGACATATATAATGGAAACTGTCTGGGGAATTTTGCATTCTCTAGGCTCTGTCTCCTGTCTGATTTTATTGAATGTATTTAGAATTTAGATTGAGTGTTTTATGCCAAACCAAAACATAACAGAGTATTTTTAATGTGGTATTAAGTGCATTTTTTATTCAGGGTCAACTTTCCATAATTTTAGAATAGGGCGATAATGTTTAAAACAAATTATATAAAGGGTGTTCCATAAAGAGAGCCAAATTTGAATTAGGGGCACTTTTATGTTTTGAAGTTTGAAGGCATGCTTGAACAGTTTGAACACTTTGTATTATTTGGGGGAGAAATGAAGCACACAATGAGTCTACAGTTCGCAGATTAATGACACAACTGGTTCAGTTGCAACAGCCAAATTGCCTGGGCAGAATCATTCTTGTCGGACAGAGCAACAAGTTGCTGTTGTGTGAGACAGTGTCACTCTGAGTCTTGGACAATGGATTCTCCAACATTCACAGCAGTTGGACACACCAACCACTTCTCCAACATTCACAACAGTTGGACACAGTTGCATAAAGATCTCCATATGCATGCATACAGAATTCAACTTACGCATCTTCAGCCCCCTGACCCTGGGAGGTGGAAGCAATTTGCTGACTGGGTTGTGGAGGGACTTGCATCCACCGAAAATTTTGCAAAGAAAATCATCTTCAGTGTTGAGGCCCACTTCCACTTAAGTGGATTTGTCAATAAATATAAATGCCAGATTTGGGGAAATGAAAATCTTCAAATAATGCAAGAGTGTGAAATGCATCCACTGAAAGCAACTATGTAGTGTCATTTGGGGGCAGGTTGGGTGCTTGGACCATTCTGAAGATGATGTGGGGAATGCAGTTACCATTAATGGAGAACGTTACTGAGACTGATATCCACTCAGTTATGGCCAAACTTGGAAAATACAGAGATTGACAACCTCTGGTTTTAGCGGGATGGGGCGACCTGCCACACTTTGCACCAAACCCTTGCATTACTTCATGAAAATTTTCTGCAATGAGTGATATCCTTGCATGATGACCAGGAATGGCCACCAAGGTACTGTGATCTTACCCCTTGTGATTTCTTTTTATGGAGGTATGTGAAATCACAGGTATATGCCAACAAACCACATGCAATTCCTGAACTCAAGGTTGAAATCAGATGTGTGATTGGAGGCATCAAGTCGCACATCTGTGAGAGTTATCAAAAATTTCAAGGAGCGCATAAATGTGGACATATGGAAGACATTGTGTTCCATACCTAAACGGGAGACATAACTCATTAGAAATATGCATTATAACTATATTTATACAAACTTGTTTTAATTATTCACCTTTCAAATTCAGCACCCTTTATGGAACACCCTATATAAGAATCAATCAAGAAAAGAGTATATGGACTAAGTTGTTACTAAGGAAAAGAAAATAACCCAGGCTTCTTATTAGAGTTTAGTTTGATACAAGAAGTGAAGATGGGGTAGAGTTAAGAATGTTTGGTAACAGTGACATAAATGCTAGAGATAAAAGAAATCTCTGACAGATGCTGGATATTTTCTCAGGTTTTACCTATAATAACTAGTACATCACTACCAAGAGGGTCATTAAATTGCAACTAAAATCTTGAGCCTCTAACCACCCTGATATAATTTCAAACATGTTTTGCATTAGATTATCCAAAAAGTTTGTGTTGCTTTAAAAAAAAGGGAAAAGAAAGTGAATTCAATCAATTATTTATAGTCATCAATTTGTCCCTCAACCTTTTCCAATTTTAAAAACTGGGGTGAAAAAAAATGAAACAAAAGTTTTGAGCTAACGATGCACATTTCCCTAATGAGTGACAAATTAGAACTAAGCTAGACTATTTTAGTTATTATCTATGTAGGACTAGGCTAGGCTAGGATGGGCAATTGGGTAGGACTAGGCTAGCCGATTACTAGAAATAAATAAGCAAATTTTTGACATTAGAACTTATTAAACAGAGTAGTGATAGACTAATATAAACTTAAACACTGATTTCAAGATAGTGATCAAAGATTAAATTCAATTGTTTCAAAGTTATAAATAATAAACATTATAATAAAACAAATACATAGGTAGTCATTATAATTTTACCTTTGAAGAATTGGGGAAAAATTCAATACTGAATGCAACTGAAGACTGTGGTAGAATCATGGCTTCAGGATCATTTTTATCTGCAACCCCTGTTGGGTCATTGGCAATTACTGCAAAGAAAAAAGTACCCTTGAAGATTTTATTTTTTCAATTTTAAGTGCGCATCTGGCGACTGCCTACTTGGGCATCAGTCGCCGTATTAAAAACTGCCTAGTACTAGGCTACTTTAAAATAAGATTTAAAAAAAACACCAATACTAAAAATAAAAAAATGGAAAAGGCAACGTGCAAGAAGCAGGCTCCTGCATAGGGAAAAGGTCCCTCCTGGCAGGGGAATGTGCAACCTATAAAAACAAAAAAACTAGTCAAAGAAAAGGGAGAAGGCCAGCCTCCACCAAAAAGTCTACAAGTCCACGCACTCATCCTGAGTACAAGGAATAGGTGGTAGTGACCCCGCTCATCCCAATACAGGGACAGGTAATATGCGCAAAGATTACCCAGACTGGGGCATTCAACAAGAATGTGCAAAACAGTCTGGGGGATGACGAGGTCATCACAATAGGGTGCGGGCGAGCACTCCACTAAATGGAGAGGCATCACACGAGTATGCCTGATTCGAACACGACAGAAAGCCACCTGAAGCCATCGTGGCATTAGGGGATAGGTCCATGGGAACAGTCACAGCGCAATGGAACGCAACTTTAAGTTCCCCTGGACCGTCTCCCATCTTCTTTGCCAAGCAGCCCGAAGAGCTGCACGTATTCCTGCCATGTAGTCTGTGTGTGGAAGAGCAAAATGTTGGTCCAGTCACCCGGTCCTCGCGGACTCTTTGGCGCTCTCATTCCCCGCAATTCGTACATGTCCAGGAACCCAGCCGAAGATAATCTCAACATCCACCCAGCTCACTAAAACTGTGGTATCATGGATATCGCAGAACAGAAGGAGCAGAGATTCCAATGCCACGAGAGCAGTCAGGGCACTCTGTGAGTCGCTATAAATCACGATCCAGTCTCCGAACCAGGCACATCAGCTGCGAAGACAGATGCACCGCCAGGTAGAGCCCCACTGACTTCAAACAGAGGGGATAGGGCATGGAAACTGACCCCCTCTTCGGACTTGGAGCCATCTGTATATACTGGCATGGTTCCAGCGTGACATGAGATTTGCTCCAAAAAGGTCAAACGCAATACTCCTGGCGTCATACAAGCTTTGGGAGCAGAGGCAGGCGACAAATAGCCAACAGTGATACCCTACAGAGTGGCGTTCTGGGCAGAACCAGGGGCACCACCGACCATTGAGGAGTAAGATGTCCCAGGCAGAGCCGGGCGCACCAGGACCAAGTCCTTAGCCTCGTGGAATGAGAGTCAATCCTGGGCGGATTTCTTTCTCAAGGAGATATGCACCACATTGCTTCAAAGAAGTAGATGCGGCTCTCCGCAATTGACACACTTGGCCACACAAGATTTGGAATAATTGTGTGCGGCCTTGGAGCAATTTACACAGACTTTGGGTAACCCCAACTTTGCACGTCTACATGAGCGATTCGTATGGCCGAAGCAGTGACAGTAATAGCACCGCCGCAGCAGTGGCATGAATGCCTTCACACAGTATCGGTACCAACTGGCATGCACCAACTCAGGGAGCTTGTCACAGTCAAACATGACGAAGAGTGTAGGGGTGGGTCTCGAGCCCCTCCCTGTTTTCTCATCACACGGTCCAACTTGATGACCCCGTGGTCAGCCAGCTGTAGAGTGATGTCCTCTATGGAGTAGTCCACGAGTTCCCTCGCATAAACTACTACTTACACAAAGTTCATGGTAGAGTGCGGCGTCACACTCACACGGGGTTCCATCAAGTGTCCAAAGAGCACTTATCTTGGCCACCTGGGAGGGATCAGCCACATTCACCAGAAGACTCCCGTCCCAGAAATGAGTCACTTTCGGTTCTCTACCAATTACGCGAGCTAATGATCTCCTCTGATGGATCATGTTGCCCTTGGCCAACATGCTGCCATCAGTGGAGTGAATAATGAGGAAGTGTTTGAAGCCAGCAGGCTCAAAAATGCCAGGTAACCTCTGAATGAGGAGCCCCAATGTTATCGAGGCTCTGCCCTGCAGACTTTTCATCTTAGTCAGGGGCTCCACACCCAGGATGGCAGAGGGGCCAGATGTGCCAATCTTGGCTTGGTAGCTTACCAAAGTGGCAGGAGACCCATACATCGCCGCAGCCCCCGCGGATGGAGAGGAGGGCGTGTAATGAACCCGCTTCTCCCCTCGGCCGGCAGGAGCTCCCAGGCCAGATGGACCGGCCTCAGCCAGGTTCTTCTCCAAGATGGAGAAGGTCTTGGCAGTTGCCCCTCCTTGTACTACCTGGGAAACCCTAGCTGTTTGAGGAGGACCTTACATAGGGGTAGACTCAAGTTTGGTGCTTGGTGCTGAGCCCGGAAACGCTCCCATGGAAGGCCCTACAGTCTGAGGCTGGGTTGCCTCAAGGACCATGTCTATCTCAGAGGGGGCCTCCAGTCCCCCCCCCCCAGGACATCGCAGGTCCTACTGGCAGCAGTCTTTAGTCTCATCTTAGGAGGCATAGACCTTGACCTCGGCAAGGTTTAATATTCTTGCCAGCAGGTCTTTTGAGAGAAGTGACTGAACACAAATGTTTTGAAGGAAGGAGAAGAGGCTAAGTTGGGGTCGGACGGGGTGCTGAATCCCATCAGCAAGGCGGCCAGGATGGCAAATCGCCGCGCCCCTTATGGGGCATTAGACAGGAAGACCATAAAACCAAATTTCTGTGTATCCAGTGCAAAGAGCCAGTCTGTGGTGTACATTCGTACATGGTGTGCATTGACTGTATCTAGTTTGTGAAGTGAAGTTGAAGTACTATAAATAAAACTTTAGTTTTTAGTGGCTAAACTTTAGTGGAAACAAGAAAAAAAATTTGTTTGTATAACTAAGTTCTAAGAAGAAAAAGTGGGGGGGTTTTATATTAAAAAGGAACTGAAATAAAACAATAAATTATTGATATGCTCAAGATTAAGATGGAAGGAATTTAAAATAAAATTGATAAGTTTTCCAACAAAAATTCATTCAATTTTTTTTTTTCATTTTTCTATGTAATGCATTTTAAGTTAACATATGTATTAGCTAAAAGCACGCCCAAACTTATCACCTTAGGCCTAATAGTTTTGACACTGTAACAGTACGAGTGACATACACCCCTTTTTTGCAACATTTAATTTACCATTAAATTTTGATATTAGGAAAAGGTAAATAATAATCAAAACATATGTATATATGTTTGGAATAGACTATATCTAATAGATATGAAGTTTAAATAAGTTAAAAATAAAAAATAAATCACTCCAATAAATTTTTAGTTTGGGGTCTAGTAGACCCCAGTATGCCTATGGTGTAGGTGTCAAAATATATGCCTATCTATGGTTAAAGAGTCGGCCAGAAGTGTTAAGTGCATCGCTAGACCCACCCTGAGCAAGAATCACAAAGAGAAGTATATTGATTGGGCATGGAAGTACATGAAGATCAATTTCCAAGATGTCCTCTTCACGGATGTGGCCAGAGCTACTCTGGATGGCCCCGACGGATGGGTCAAAGTTTGGATACCTCTTGACCACATCGCATTTGTTGCCAACAAGGAGGTGGTGGTGTCATGTTTTGGGCAGGAATCATAGGAAATGAACTTGTTGGCCTTGTTCCATAAGGTATCAAACTCACCAGCAACTGCTACACCGCATTTCTGGAGGAGCATTTTGCAGCATGGTTATATGATTTGCCACTCTCACGTTGACAGTGATTGATTTTTATGCATGATAATGCTCCTTCACATTCAGCCAAGGCTACAATTTCATACATTGCAACTTTGGGAATCACAGGCCAATCACTTATGACCTGGCCACCCTGTTCTCCTGACCTAAACCCCTATTGAACAGTTCTGGTCGATCATGAAGGAGGTATCCAGTTTTCATTGAAGGATGCCCTATGGGAAAAGAACAAAACAGTTGCTGGTACCATAACATCTTCCCAGATTAGTCAGCTAACAGCTTCTAAAGAAGGAAGTTACATAGACAAATAAAGTACAGCACCAAAAATTTAATTTTGTTTGTTTCATATCTTTTGCTGCTATTCTTTGGTAGGGTGTTTCATTATTACAATAAAATGGCAATATAATGATAATACTTTGTCTTATTACCTTAAATTGGCATTTTCACACAGTTGAAAGCACATCAAAATACATAACTTTGTATCTTATCAATACAATTGAAATGTTAACTGAGTATGTACCTACCTAGGATATTTCAGTGGACCAAGTTTCACATTTGTACAATGTTTAATATTCAAAATATCAGCCAAAAATTTGACCTGCAATAAAGCGTGATATACAGTTTATACATTTGAGAGTGGTGTGATTGTCTAAAAATTTCTTCCTGGCCAGGCATTTGTCTTAACATAACAGAACATAAATTCATGGATGACAAAAGCTACAAGGGCCCATCAAAGGTCATCCGCATCTGTCAAACCCACCCACAAAATGCATTCATAGGATTGTGTCAAATCATGCATCTATAATATATAATTTAATCAAACCAGAGGATTGCATGTATCAGATCGTGCATCTACAATATACAATTAGAACCATCCACAGGAATGCATCAAAAACAAAAAGCATCATCATCAAGACTCGTCAAAATCAATCATAGTATACAATAATAAAAAACTGCATCCACAGAAATAAGTCCAGAATATCCTGCTCCCCAACAAAAAAAAAATGTTAACCCTCCCTCCCCATATTATCATCTAATCTGTTTGAAAATATTCAAGTTTGGACTGACTACTGTTTCAGGTGGCAAACTATTTCAGTAATCTAACACTCTATTGATGAAAAAATATTTTCTAACATCCAACCTGCATCTGTTTTTTAATTTTTAAGTGGTGACCCCTAGTGCTATTACTACCTTCCAACTCAAATCCAACTTATCCATCCCAAAATAGATTTTAAAAAGCTCAATCATATCTCCCCTCACACATCTTCTTTCAAATGAGAACATATTTAATACCTTCAGTCTATCTTCATATTCAAGGTGCATCAGGGAAGGTATTATTTTTGTTGCCCTCCTTTGTACTTACTGACTCAGCAGGTGGATGTTAAGTCTAATATGTGGTGAACATGCTTGTATACAGTACTCTAAATGTGGCCTAACATACGACTTGTAGAGTTTAAGGATAACCTCTTTACTCTTGTAGCTAACATTCCTCTTAATGTATCCTAGCACCCTATTTGTTCTATTTTGTGCCTCAATACACTGCTTTGAAAACTTCAGTGACCTATCTCCTACTATGCCTAGGTCCTCATCCTCAACTGAATTCAGCCAATACCCATCCATCTCATAGCTAAATTCCCTATTATCCCTTCCCATGTTAAGAACTTTGCATTTTTTAAGGTTAAAGGTCATCTGCCACTTCTGAGCCCAAGCTAATAACTTATTTAAGTGACTCTGCACCTTAGAGCTACCCTCAACTTCTTTGACTACAGCTGCCAATTTAGTGTCATAGGCAAAAATTGACACTGCTATTTACAGCCTTTTTCTATATGTTGATGACTTTTCTTTATGTTGATGACTTTTCTCTGGTAAGAAATCTTTTGTGTGTTGACTGGAACAGGAGCTGCCAAGTGTAGGCCATGAATGGTCTTTTGCAGTCTCCTTCTTTTCTTATGTTATTTATATAAACTATGAATAATAAAGGGCCTAGAACGGATGCCTGAGGTATATCACTGATAATGTCCCTCCACTGTGACCTCACCCCCATCCAGCACAACACTCTGTCTCTTGTCTTTCAGCCATTCAGTTATCCAATTCGAAACTTTACCACATATCCCATCCATTTTTAATTTGAGAACTAATCTCCTATGTTCCTGACAGTCAATTCATGAACCCAGTGCTCATCATTTGAAAGAACCAGATCTAATATATTGGCACCCCTTGTTGGTTTATTAAAAAATTGAGTCAAAAAATTATCCTCAAAACATTCTATAAACTTACAACTTGCTCTAACCCTTCATATCATATTTTCCCAGTCCAGAGAATTTAAATTAGTCACCAAGAATAACTGTATCTATTTCACATCTTTTACTTATTTCCCTGATGATTAACTCATCAATACAATCAGCCTGTCTGGGTGGTCTGTAAAAGGCTCCCAAAATGCATCCATAAGATTGTGTCAGATCATGCATCTACAATTAGAACCATCCACAGAAATGTATCAAAATGCATCCAAGGAAATGAGTCCAGAATACCCCCCCCCCCTCTATAACCATCTAATCTGCATTTGAATACATTCAAGTTGGGACTGTCTCAGATGGTAAACTATTCCAGTAATCTACTACTCTATTGGCAAAAAAAAATATTTTTTAACATCCAGTCTGCACCTCTGTTTTTTAATCTTTAAGTGGTGGCCTCTAGTTCTATTACTACCTTCCAACTCAAATAACTTGCTAAAATCCAACTAATCCATCCAGGAACAGATTTTAAAAAGCTCAATCATATCTCCCCTCATACATCTTCTTTCAAATGAGACAATATTTAATACCTTCAGTCTATCTTCATATTAAAGGTGCTTCAGGAAAGGTATTATTTTTGTTGCCCTCCTTTGTACTGACTCTAGCAGGTTGATGTCAAGTCTAAAATGTGGTGACCATGCTTGTATACATGCCTATAACTTATATGATAATAACAGAACTAAGAGAAAAAAGACATGGCTTAATTGATGAAAATATAAGAATAAGTCTCTTCTTTGCTGATGATGGACTGCTACTGTCCACAAGTCTAGAAAATATTCATAAAAATGTACAATTAATAACAGAAATAAGCAAAAAATATAGATTAGATATTAATGAAGACAAAAGCAGTATAATAATTTATAATATGAAAAATCAGCCCTACAGAATTGACATAATAAAAATAACAGACAAAATTAAATATTTAGGTAGAATAATTGATAACAAAAGAAATTGCTTTAAGACATATAAAAACTTGATTTTTAAAAAGTCTCAAAGCTTGGCAAACTTAACATATTCAATAATTTCAAAAAGTTGCAATAAAATAATGATCAGAAAAACATTCTGAAAATGCCTAGTATTGCCTTCAATAGTGCATGGGAGAAACAATAAATATGAGAGAAAATGAAACTAATAAGAACTTTTGCAAATTATTGAAAATATGGTACATCAACAGATACTGGGTGCACCAAGATATGCTGCAAATAGTACTTTAAGAGGAGAAATCGGAGTATCCTTGATGAAGAGAAATATATGAGGGACAAATAAAATATATAAAAAATATTTATGACAGTAAGAATGATCTAATGCAAAGAATTTTTGATATAATTTCTAAGGATAATAAAAACAAATGGATAAATAATATTAAAAATCATATAAAGGAATTAGGAATTAATTTAGAAATGATAAAAGAAATGAAATATGAAGATATTACAAAAACATTCAAAGAATGGCATTTACAATTATGGAAAAGACCTTGCAAATAAAAGTTCCATATATATATATATATATATACAAAAACTTTAAGAAAGAAATAAAAGAGGAGACAATTTATGACAATAGACCATCATCAATAATATACTATAAAGCTAGGACAAATTGTCTACCATTGAATGATAGAAATAAATTGCAGAATAGTTGTGAGGAATATGAGCTGTGTGGAGGAAAAGAAGAAAACCTGTCACTTCCTCTTAGAATGTAATGCTCTCAAAAATGAAAGGAAGTACCTTAAAATACAAGACTTGTTAAACAGGACAAACCAAGAAAAAAGATTGGCAAAATACTATTTACTAAAGAAAATCAAGAATTAAAAAAAAAAGTATATATGATGTGGAAGAGTCGACAAAGGCAGCTACTAAAACAAAATTCCAGCAACCTAACATATTTTAACTACAAACAACGAATCCCAGAAAAAAATGTATGAAAACTGGCACCTAAGGCTTTCACGCTTGGAAGTCACAATGACCAGGATGGCACAGGTTAGTTTTAATATGCTCATAATTAAATAAAAAGTGACACAATTTCCTTAAAATGGAATGAAAAAATTAAATAAGTAGAAAAGAAGTGCCGATGAACAGGCAATACTTCAAAACTCAACTGAACTGAGTACTCTAAGTGTGGCCTAAGATAAGAGTTGTAGAGTTTAAGGATAACCTCTTTAATCCTGTAGCTAAAATTCCTCTTAATGTATCCTAGCACCCAATTTGCTCTATTTTTTCCCTCAATAGGATAATACACTTAGGAGCCTTTTATAGAGCACCCAGACAGACTGATTGTATTGATGAGTTAATGATCAGGGAAATAAGTAAAGGATGTGAAGTAGATACAGTTATTCTTGGTGACTTTAATTTAAATTCTGTGGACTGGGAAAATATGATAGGAAGGGATAGAGCAAGTAGTAAGTTTATAGAATGCTTTGAGGATAATTTTTTGACTCAATTTGTTAATAAGCCAACAAGGGGTGCCAATATATTAGATCTGGTTCTTTCAAATGATGATCATTGGTTCAGGAATTGACCGTCAGGGAAGCATTGGGAAATAGTGATCATCAGATGGTTCATTTTAACTTGGGAATAATAGTGAAAGGAAGAACATCAAGAAACACCAAATTTTTATAGGGGCAATTACAGTAAATTACGCAACTTGCTAAATCAGACTAGGTGGGATATAGAATTCAGGGAAAGAATACTTATAAGATGTGGGACACTTTTAAGACTATATTAAACATAGTTCAGGAGCAGTGTATTCCAATGAAGGTTATTAGGAAGAAATATAGGAAGCTATTGTGGTCAAATCAGGAGATAGCTAGGAAAATTTCTGAGAAAAAAAGGGCATACCAAACATCACAGAGAGAAAGTACAAGGGGCGGTCAATAAGTTTTGCGAATCGGTAGGGCAAAACAGAGGAGGGGGGATGGCTGTCTGTGGGGGTGTTAGGACAAGTTATGACACGTCAGGACCTGCAGCCGCACGCTCCTGCCTCGTCTATTTAAGAATCAGTAGCAGATCGCAGATCGTGTCACAAATTTTTCAACAATAGCGAAGGTTGAGCACCGCGCAGTAATAAATTTTTACCAAGGAAGGCAAGAATGCATAAGAGATCCATGAACGCATGGTTGCAGTGTACACATACACCGCCCCTTCCTATGCAACCATTGCTCGCTGTAATAGGGAGTTTCGCCATGGTTGTGAGTCCCTTGAAGATGACCCCTGTCCAGGACGCTTGTCAGACGTGACTAATGAGGACAATGTGGTGGCATGTGTGGAGAGGATGATCCTCGAAAATCAATGGGTGAAGGTCAAAGAAATCAAGCGAGAACTTGGAATATCACATGGAAGTGTTATCAACATCATCCACGACAATTTGGCCATGACCAAGGTCTCTACCCTTTGGGTCCCATGATCGACTTCAACATCCTCAAGGTCCACAAGGCCAGAGTTGCACAAGCTGCCCTGCACAAGTGCAGATTCGAGGAGCTCAACCATCCCCCCCTATAGTCCAGATCTGGCCCCTAGCGACTTTTTATTTTGCCAGCTCAAGGCTACACTGCGTGGACAACAGTTTGGGGATGATGAAGATGTCCAGCTTGCCATCCAGGAGTGGATTGAATAGCAGTCGGGAGATTTCTGGTTGTCGGGAATTCAAAGCCTCAGGGACAAGTTGTGCAAGTGCATTGAAGTCGAGGGTAGTTATATTGAAAAATAATAAAAGACTTTTCCTCATATCTCGTTTCCTTATATCCGAATTACAAAACTTATTGACCACCCCTTCTAGTTTTGACAATTTAAATCATTATAGGTTTACGAGAAATGAGCTAAATAAGATTATTAAGAAGAGCAAAAGGGCATGAGGAATTAATTTAGCTCAAAATAATAATAAAGACAAAGAAAATTCTTTAGCTATTATAGAATTAATAACAAATCTAAGTGATAAAATAGGGCCTATTAGATATGAAGGGGTTTTGAAAGAATCTAATGAGGAAATAGTAGAGGTTCTTAATGATCATTTTTCTTCAGTATTTACACAAGAGAATCAAGATAGATTAATTGATGATAATTCACTATCAAGGAAAGTAGTGTTGAATACCATAATGTGAACAGGGAAATAATTAAAGGGCTTATTGGAGTTAAATACTAGAAGTCATCTGGCCCAGACTTCATTCATTCTAAGTTACTCAAAGAAGATGTAGATAGTATTGCAGTAGCTCTTGAGAAGATATATAGTAGATCACTAGAGTTTGGAGAAATACCTAATGATTGGAAATTGACAAATGTAGTGCCAATTTTTAAAAGGGAAGTAAAGAGGACCCGAATAACTTTAGGCTGGTAAGCTTAACTTTTATCTTTTGGAAAATTCTTGAGAAGATAGTTAAGAGGATTTCTGACCATCTAGAGTGTGGTAGGTTAATAAATGATGCTCAGTATGGGTTTAAAGAGGTAGATCGTGTTTAACAAATTTACTAGATTTTATGGAACATATTTTTTCACCAATAGAGTGGTAGATTACTGGAATAGTTTGCCATCTGAGACAGTAGTCAGTCCAAACTTGAATGTTTTCAAATGCAGATTAGATGATTATATGAGGAGGGAGGGTTAACTTGGGAAAGGGGGTTATTCTGGACTCATTCCTGTGGATGCCGTTTTTTATTATTATATATTATGATTGATATGAATTTTGACGAATCTTGATGATCAAGCTTTTTGTTTCTGACACATTCCTGTAGATGGTTCTAATTGTATATTGTAGATGCATGATCCGACATAATCGTATGGATGCATTTTGTGGGTGGGTTTTGACAGATACAGATGACCTTTGATAGGCCCTTGTGGCTTTCATCATCTTGGAAATTATGTTATGGTGATAATCCCCTATCAGCTAAGTTGATTTGTTTAGTTCATATTATTTATTGTTGTATTCTAATGTTATATTGTTTGGGTTAATGTGTTAATTATTACGTGTTAGCTTTTATAAGAGGGGAGGGTTTCTTATAGTTTTGTCGCCACCAGTGTTTGTTTACATATTTAGGTGCCGCCGTTTTTTTATCCTGTGACTGATTCTTTTGCTGTTTAAGTTAATTAGAGTGTCTTATATTGAGTGTTAGCTTTGTTTTCATTACGTTTGTGTTTATTTTTAGATTAATTATGGTTGGTCGCAGAGCCAAGGGCACTGGTGGGTCTTATCTTGTTCATGGGAAGGGTAGCCTTGATGGTGCTCCTGTTGCTTCATACCCTTGTGCCACCTGTGGTAAGTCTGTGGTGGGTGGTGACAGTATACAGTGTGGCCTGTGCGATGCATGGTGTCATGGAGCTGAAGCCTGCTCGGGCATTTTTGCTCCTTTTTTTCAACATGATCATCAGCAATAAAGGCAGGGGTGTCAAATTTGTATGGCCCCACCCCCCATGTGATGAATCTGGTAGTAACTGCCCTTACACAGACTCCTCTTGCTCTTGCCCCCCCCGATTGTCAATACCCTAAGTGAGTCTGTATCCAAACTATTCAAGACTGTGTCTAGCCTTACTGCCCAGATGGTAGCTATGATCAGTGAGCTTAAGGAGCTTCGGGCTTCCTTACAGCTGGGGTATCCTCTGTTACGGATGGGGTGATTGTTGTGAATTCAGACATGCAAAAGATTTTCATGATAGAAATCAGAGCTCATGAGTGTGATAAGAGGCAGGACAGCGTCATTGTTCGTGGCCTTCCCTATGAGGGCTTCCGGACTTCCTTCAATAACATTATCTCATCAATATGTCCTAATTTGGGGAATGTTTTGGTGTCTGATATTGTAGCTTTAAAGACCAACATAATAGCTAATTTATAAACAAGAACATCACCTAACTATCCTCTCCAAGGCCAAATATTTAGCTGGCTCAAGATTTAGTCATATCTATATCAACTGCAACTTGACTTATAAACAGAGGATGGAAAGGAAGGAGAGGAAGGAGCACACTGCTGCTGCTGGGTGTTAGCCTGGTGGTGGATCAGACCCTGGGGGTCAAAGTGCAGTTTCTCCACCACCCTTGGCCAACACTCCTGATGGCTCTGTCAGCACAAGGATGGCAAATTTTCAATCAAGAATTTAAACCCTGTTGTTGGGTCTGTTTTGTTCTAATAATATTGATTTAGTTGGAGTTACTGAAACTGGGCTCTCGCACTCTATTGATTCCTCCGTAGTTGATATTCCAGGTTATCAATTTTATAGAAATGACTCATCCTCTAATTCTCCAAAACTTGGTGTTGGACTTTACATTAATAAATCATTTAAAATCTCCCAAATTTATAATACTCATCCAAATACACTTGGTGTTCTGCTTCATGATTTCAATCTTCATGTTATAGTAGTGTACAGGTCACTTAGTTACTCTCCTGAATAATGTGTAGTTGTTGTCCTTCTTGGATTCTTTTTGCACTGAAAGGGATGTTTTTTTAATGGGTGATTTTAATCTACCCGCTATTGACTGGTCAGGTTTGGTGCCTCTGGCTCATTCTTCCCTCTCTCATTCATTTCTTGATATGTTTAATTCTTTGGGACTTACTCAGTGGGTCATGTTCCCCACTTTTATCCGATCTAATAATGTGCTAGATTTGGTTTTTACATCCTGCAATGATAAAGTATCTGAAGTTTTCTGCATGGAACCTCTCCTTGGCAGCAAACAAGTTGGTGTTGAGTTTCGCTGCTCAGAAGTTTTGAATCATGTTATTCCTGACATCCCTGTTCAGCTATTTAATTGGTATCATGGTAATTATTGATTGCTCAATGACTTTCACTTGTTGACTGGGATTCTGAATTTTTTTATTGTGACATTAAGATGTGCTACGTTAAATTCCTGTCAGTTCTTCACTCTGCATTTAATGAATTTTTCCCTTTAAAAAATATCCAAAGAATACAAACCCTCCTTGGTCTAGGACCATATCTGGTATGATTGTTGTGCAGAAGAGCATGGCTTGGAGAAGGTACAAACGCCTTAGAAGCCACTTTGGTCATAGAGCCCCACTTACTGTTCAAGCTTGGTTGCAATTCAGACTTAAATATTCTCTATAAAAGAAACGTACTGCAAGCTGTTTATGTTTATGAAGAGTCTCTCCTATCATGTGGTAACCCTAAAAAAAAAAAGTTCATGGTTACCTAAGAAATAAAAAAAGTTGACAAACCATCTGTAGGTCCTCTTTTAATTAATGGTTGTTGGGTTAATGATAATGGCTCCATGGCTAATCACCTCGCAGATTATTTCTCTTCTTTGATGCCCTTTCCGCATCAAAGTTCCTGCTTCTCAATTTGTATTCAAAGATATATCTATTAATGATATTCTAAAAGCAGTTAGTCATTTGAAACTTTCTTCTAGTTGTGATCCAATAATCTTCCTTCATTAGTTTACAGGAATTGTTCCTCTTCTTTATGTTATCCCTTGCTCATCTTTAATAAAAGCATTTATTTAATGAAAGTTCCCTCTGTTTGGAAGGTTGCAGATGTTTTACCCCTGTTTAAGAAGGGCATTCATTCGACCCTTCAAATTACCAGCCTATAAGCTTGAGATCGATCTGTTCTAAAACTCTGGAGAGAATAATAGTTTTGCAGCTTTATGCCTACTTGGACACTAACTCTTGGCTATCAAATTTTCAGTTTGGTTTTCATGCAGGTTTATCAGTGACTGATTAGATATTGTTCGCCTATGATTATGTTAGTAAACACCTTGATTTTGGTGCTGCCCTGTATTTTGATTTCAGCAAGGCATTTGACGTTGTTAGCCCTCACTTACTCTTAACCAAACTGTCACATATTGGCATTGGTAACCCTCTGTTAGGTTGGCTAAGTGACTTTTTATAGAACCGTAAACCGAGTGTCATTTTGCAAGGCTCGTCTAGCCATTTTGTTCATGTTACGAGTGGAGTCCCACAAGATTCTGTGGTTGGTCCTGTGCTTTTCCTAATCTTTATCAATTATGTTGCTGCAGGTTTGTCATGCAAATTTGCCCTGTTTAGGACGATCTTAAATTATATCTTGCTCTTCCCATCACTGAGGTAATCACTGGTACAGCTTTGATCTATCTCCTCAAGAGGATATTACTTTGCTTTTTCATAGGAGCAGATCTTGGGGTCTTTCTTTTTCTGTTAATAAATGTGTACATATTCGCTTTAGTAGATCGATTTCTATCCCTATAGGAGAGTACTTCATTGGTGATTACCCTATTCCTTTAAAGACCTCTGTGAAAGATTTGAGAGTCCTTGTGTAGCCTCCCTGCAGCCCTAACAAAATACTTCGGACTTTCAGGTCACCACAAAGAAGCCAGTTGCGATCCTGATATTGTATGTTGTTAAGAAGAAGTGACATGGTAGCGTAAGTTTCTTTCAGGGGTGACAGAATGGGCAATGATGCTACTTTTTTTGCCATTAAATAGTAGCACGGCTTTCAGACTCCTCGTAGAGTAGTCGATAAAGAGCCTCCATTCTTCAGGATGGTTTTCCTTGCCCATGTGTCCCACAAGACCTGAAACATCATGGCAATACACCATGTCATCTGTCTTAGTAAAGTACCGCACAAATTCCTGCTCTCGATGCCTATACCATGCAATTGTGTGGTACAGGTCGCATAGCTGATGGAATGTTTGGATATTTAATGTGTTTCATCCTTTTAGCATTCCTCCCCAGCGGTTTCACCATACAAAAATAGCAGTCATCATGGTGATTTTTCGGTTCCCGCCAAACCGTTGGCATACCAAATGGCATTGACTTACGTTTCCCTTTAATCCAATGGCTAAACCCAGAAATACAGTTCACACAGGCAAAGTGAGGAGCCCAAGGCTTGTCCTGATCTCCTACTTCAATGGCAAAGTAGGCACGATACAGACATTTTACTGAAGATGTGATAGTGCACTTCTGTTTTGAGGGTGTGTACTTGCCGCATATGTAGCAGAACGAGTCAGGATGGTTCTTGCAAGTCTGCGGCATCCTTCAGTTAATCTGCAACAAAATAAATAACACAGTCAATGATCACACGCGGATATTACACAATAATGATTCATACATAGCTGCCTATGCACCTAGCTCTATAACACATGTTATGCAACACAAAAACTAGAACCTCAGGAGCAAAACGAATACTACCAGTGTTCAGCACGCAAAATTGGTCTGGAAAATGATATTGTTATTTATGTTGCATTTTTGATGCAGTCCAGTGATAATTGGGCAATCCAAGGAATCCATCAACCATACTTACAAGGAGTATATCAGTCAGTCGCCTATCACTCTAGGGCCTAAGCCCTCAATCTTGCATGCCCTCACTTCAGCACACTACAGAAGACAAAAAGAAGCACTCTGCCTCTTTACAGGATGGACACGCAGCACCATAATATACCACATACACCCTGAATCAAAGGTCATGTCCGTAAAACACACGACCTATGCGGAATATAATATCTCTAAAGAACATGAAATCCATGCCATGATATGTGCTAAACTCCCAACACATACTAAACTGAGATACTCAAAGGAATCCCACTACTCCAAAGCAAGTAAGTCCCTCTTACCCACGAAACATTCTCTACACAACACAGCCTGGTATCTGATAGCTAGGACCAAATCACCTGCTCAACCACATTACACCAGAAAAACAAATTAATCCAAATTTGATATGAGCAAGTTCTTGGATCTGGAGAGCAATAATCGGACTGGGTTTCATCACTTAAACATTAAAAAACAACTGTAGGTCAGATTTGTGAAACTATCTTTTTACCAATAGAGTGATAGACTTCTGGAATAAATTACTTCAATAGGTTGTGAGTAGTCCATGTTTAAATGTGTCCAAAGGTAGGTTAGATAAATAGATGGGCAAAGAAGATTATGGGAGTTGTTGTTTTATGTTGTGCCAAATGGGTATATTTTAATATTGATGTATATATTATAGCTGCTTGCTGTTAGTTTTTGATAAGCCTTGATTGGTGATTCTTTAGAAACTGTATTTGGGAAGGATGAGTGATTCTTGCATAGGTTTGATTGACTCAGATGACCTCTAATAGGCCCTTGTGGCTTTTGTCATCCGTTAAATTATGTTAAATTATGTTATTACGTTATGTTATGTTCACTAAAATTTCAGCTGTATGTGAATGAAATTTTCTGTAAGGCAAATGGAATAGCCAATAATATTCTAAGAGGCACAATTTGTAGGTCAGCTAACTAAGTTCATGGTCCAAGTGTTCATCACTCATATTTGACCTATTACAGGGTGTCCCCTGAAATTAAAATTTCAAATTCCCTGACCTACATGAAATTCTGGTAAAGAATCAAAATCTTGTTAAAATTATAAAAATAAAACAAAGCCCACCAGGACCCACCCCATACTGAACTGGTACAAAAGAAATGTCCTAATAATATATAATAGTAATAAAGAAATAAAACCAAATTTATTTTTTAACAATATAACAAATTTTATGAAGGTACCAGATTCATGCTCTACTTTCTTTCTTTTGTTTTATATTTAATAAAAAAATATATACATTAAGTTATACAATATGCAAGTTATATACAGAAAATCATAATTTAAAAAAAAAAAAATTTTCATGTTAGAATTTGGTCCTCTAGAATTTGAACTTCTCTCTTTTGCTTCTATTATTTTCCCTTTTTTTTCAAATTCTCATATTTCTTCCATTGCTTTTCTTTTATTTGCAGCTGCATTTTTTTGTTCCTAGAGGTAATCCTTATAATATCCACAAGCATTATGACAGCTTAATAACAACTGTTTGTCTTTTCAAAACAAGAGGGGTCCCAATACATCTCTCTAATTTCATCATATATAGTTCTTCTTGCAACTAATGACTGATCATGTAAATTACTGTCCAAGCAATATTTATTTAGTGAAAATCCTCTCTCAACTGAGGCATTGCAATAAAACATTGTAAGTATCATATTAACAAAATCTTGATAATCATTTGTAATGTTAACCGATTTAAAAATTGTTGAGAAAAATGAATCTAATCGATCTTTTTCAAAGTCATAATTACAACATATTTCTTTAACAAACGGATTCTCTATCAATCTAGAATGAGATTCTTTTATGGAATCTGCTTCTATTCCTGTTAAGAGATTTACTTTAATAAGGTTTTCTAATAATAAATCAAGTCTTTGACAGCTTACTTTAAATGACATCATGACCTTTGGAGAAATGGAGCTGAAGCCTTTAACTATACTAAACTGCAAGGGGGATCATTCTAGTAATTTTAAGATGGTATTCTTAAAGAAAATCAGGCAATCTTTTCTGAACAACTTTATTTCTTCCTAGCGGTTTTAGTAGTAAATTACAAATCTATATCGTTGAAATGTAAAAGATTATCACCTTTGTAAAAATCAGCTTTTAGTAAAGCACTACAAGAACTATTTTCCTCATATACTTTGTGTTTCAGAATTCTTTTGCCAATATATTTTAGTAAACAAAAAAGTTCCTCATAAAGGAATGATGCCAATGGGAAATCTTTCTGAAATTTTGTCAAAAATCCTTCAAATTGATTTGCAATAATAGAAAAGAAAGCGAGTTTTGACCCTAAGTTATTTAAAAGTACCACTTGAAAAAAGTATAAAGAGTACCTGTTACACACACCCATTTTTAAAAAATTCACAGCAAGTTAAAATTCCCTGAATTTTCCAGGTTTTGCCTGACTAATTATAAATTCCCTGACTTTTCCAGGTTCTCTAGGTTGTGGGACACCCTGTATTATTGATTTTGGCTGTGCATTGTGGAATACTAGCTATGTTGGCAACTTGCACTTGTTAATGAAATAGAATTTAGTGACACTATAAGTGAATTTGATTTACAGGGTTATAATATATGTACATTAGTCAAAGGACAGGTAGGATTGGTGGAGGAATAATTATCTATATAAAAAACAACATTGTTTCAAGTTTAAATACTTCAATAAAGCAGGATGGAGTTGAGTCACTTTGGATGGATATTAGGTTCAGTAAAAATAGAATGATGCATTTGGGAGCTTTTTACAGACCACCTGGGCAGACTGATGATATAGATGAACTAATGATAAGGGAAATAAGTAAGGGATGTGAAACAGATGCAGTTATTATTGGGGACTTGAACTTAAACTCTGTGGATTGGGAAAATATGATAAGTAGGGATAGAACAAGTGGCAGGTTCATAGAATGCTTTGAGGATCATTTTTTGAATCAATTTGTTGATGAGCCAATGAGGGGGGACAATATAATTAGATTTAGTATTTTCTAACAGAGATCATTTAATTCAAGAATTGACTGCTGGGGAAGCATTGGGAAATAGTGACCATCAGATAGTTCGTTTTAACTTGGGAATTGAGAAGGGTAAAATAACCAAGAATGCTGTAAAAGTTCCAAATTTTCATAAGAGAGATTTTGTAAAACTTCGAAGCTTGCTAAATAAATTTGGTAGACTGGGATGTAGAATTTAGAGGTAAAAATGTTTATGGGATATGGGATACTTTCAAGCATATAATAAATGTAGTCCAAAGGCAATGTATACCAATGAAGGCCATTAGGAACAAAAGTAGGAAACCATTATGGTGGAATCAGGAGATAGCTAGAAAAATTTCAGAGAAGAAAAGGGCATACAAAAAAATTACAGGTAGAAAATAATATTTAAAATTTAAGTGATTATAGAATGGCTAGGAATGAGTTAAATAAGATTATAAAGAAGAACAAAAGGGTGTCAGAAATTAAATTAGCTCAGGATAGAAACAAAAATCCTAGAAAGTTCTTTAGTTACTATAAAAATTAATAACAAGTCTGGCAGAGTTAAAATAGGACCTATCAAATATGAAGGGGTTGTGAGAGAAACTGATGAGGAAATAGTTGAGGTACTAAATGGTCATTTTGCATCAGTATTTACAAAGGAGAAACTAAATAGTCTTATGTATAGTACTCATGGGTCAGGGAAAGAGGTGTTTACTAACATTAGTGTGGATTGAAGAACGATAAAAGGACTAATAGGTGAGTTAGATGCTACCAAGGCCCTGATACTTAAAGAAGGAGTAGAAAGTATCTCAATAGCTCTGGAGAAGTTGTATACTAGGTCACTGGAATATGGAGAAATACCCGATGATTGGAAGAGAGCAAATGTAGTCCCCATTTTGAAGAAGGGTAGTAAAGAGGATCCAAATAACTTTAGACCGGTTAGCCTAACTCCTGTAGTCTGTAAAATTCTTGAGAAAATAGTTAAAAAAGGGATTTGCCAACATCTAGAGAGGGAGGGGTTAATCAGCGATGCTCAGCATGGGTTTAGATCAGGTAGCTCATGTTTGACTAACTTACTAGACTTTCTGGAGTTTGTAACAGATCAAGTAGATAAGGGAGAGAATGTAGATATAATTTACTTGGATTTCAGTAAAGCATTTGATAAGGTACCACATAGGAGACTAGTTCATAAATTAAAAATTATTGGGATATGTGGGGGTGTTTCAAATTGGATAGCTGAGTGGCTGAAAGACAGGAAGCAAAAGGTAGTGCTAAATGGTGTAAAGTCAGAGTGGAGGGATGTTATCAGTGGGGTTCCTCAGGGATCAGTTCTCGGTCCATTATTATTTGTCATCTATATAAACGATCTTGGGGAGGCAGTTAATAATAAAGTGTCAATTTTTGCGGATGATACCAAATTAGCAGCTGTAGTTAAAGATATTGATGATAATTTTAAAGTGCAGGGGGATTTAAATAAATTGTTACCCTGGGCACATAAGTGGCAAATGACTTTTAACCTTGATAAGTGCAAAGTTATTAACATGGGAAAAGATAATAGAGAATTTAACTATGAAATGGATGGGCATTGGCTGAGCTCAGTAGAGGATGAGAAAGATCTAGGAGTAGTAATAGAAAAGTCATTAAGGTTTTCTAAGCAGTGTATTGAAGCAAGAAATAGGGCAAATAGAGTGCTGGGTTTCATTAAGAAAAATGTCAGTTACAAAAGTAAGGAGGTTATTCTTAAACTCTATAACTCTTATGTTAGGCCACATCTAGAGTACTGTATACAGGCATGGTCCCCACATTTTAGACACAATATTAACCTTCTTGAGTCAGTGCAAGGAAGGGGCAACAAAGATTATTCCTTCCCTGAGGCACCTTGAATATATAGATAGACTGAGGGTATTAAATATGTTCTCGTTTGAAAGGAGGTGTGTGAGAGGGGATATGATTGAGCTGTTTAAAACTTTTTCTGGGATAGATAAATTGGATGTTAGCAAGTTTTTTGAGTTAGATGATGGAAATTGGACTAGAGGTCACCACTTGAAAATTAAAAAGCGGAGGGTAGTAGGTAGTCCAAATTTAAATGTATTTAAGAGTAGGTTGGATGAGTTTATGGGGAGGGAAGGTTGTGATGGTTCCTAGGTTTTGTATATATTAATATTGTTTGTATATATCTATAGCTGTAGGATTTAGTTCTTGATAAGCCTTGATTGGTGATACCCTTGTTTCTGGACGCAATCTTCTGGATGAAGTTTTCTTGGGAGTTTGGGTGCCTTAAAAAAAAAGAGGCCATTTTACTCAGATGACCTATGATGGGCCCTTGTGGCTTTTGTCATCTGTTATATTATATTGTGGGGGACTTTAATTTTGTCTCATTTTAGCTCATTTTTCCTTTGTGGCTCTATTCTGCATCTGTAATTAGCTAACCTTTTTTGCCTGTCTTAAGTCTTATTCCTATACTACTGGTTGAAAGATGCAGCAGCGACTGGTGAGGGATTGAAAACCCTCATCAAGGTAAAGATATATGCCATTGTACTTTAAAATATGTTAGAGAAAATTTCACGAGGTTGATGTTTTGTAAAAAAACTGGTTGTTTCTGTAGGACAGTCACAATTAACTTTAGTCCTCGCCACTATTTTGGATCTCTATCGGCCGAATGTAAAATCTATTTTCCATTTTTTTTTAATTTCATTTAATTGGGTGTTTGGCTATTTCTTGTGTTCTTTGAATACAAACAAAAATCCCACCATTAGATTAGAACTTGGATTTCAATGCAAATAATCATACCAAAAGTTATAACATAACATTCTATAAACTTACAACTAGCTCTATCCCTTCCTATCATATTTTCCAAGTCACCAAGAATAACTGTATCTACTTCACATCTTTTACTGACAATACCCTAGCATAAATTGCTTGTGAGTATTTACTTATTTACCTTATCATTACCTAACTCATCAATACAATCAGTCTGTCCAGGTGGTCTGTAAAAGGCTCCCAAGTATATTATCCTATTTTTACTGACCCTAATATCTAACCACAGTGACTCAACTTTTTCCTTTATAGAATTATTTAGACTTGAAGCTATGCTATTTCTGATATAAATAATAAAACCATCACCAGTCGTGTATCTCTCTGGGAAAGCCTTTTAACCTATGAAAAGATAATAGAGAATTTAACTATGAAATGGATGGGCATTGGCTGAGCTCAGTAGAGGATGAGAAAGATCTAGGAGTAGTAATAGATAAGTCATTAAGGTTTTCTAAGCAGTGTATTGAAGCAAGAAATAGGGCAAATAGAGTGCTGGGTTTTATTAAGAGAAATGTCAGTTACAAAAGTAAGGAGGTTATTCTTAAACTCTATAACTCTTATGTTAGGCCACATCTAGAGTACTGTATACAGGCATGGTCCCCACATTTTAGACACGATATTAACCTTCTTGAGTCAGTGCAACGGAGGGCAACAAAGATTATTCCTTCCCTGAGGCACCTTGAATATGAAGATAGACTGAGGGTATTAAATATGTTCTCGTTCGAAAGGAGGTGTGTGAGAGGGGATATGATTGAGCTGTTTAAAATTTTTTCCGGGATAGATAAATTGGATGTTAGCAAGTTTTTTGAGTTAGATGATGGAAATCGGACTAGAGGTCACCACTTGAAAATTAAAAAGCAAGGGTGTAGGTTGGATTTAAGAAAATATTTTTTCACCAATAGAGTGGTAGACTTCTGGAACAAATTGCCGCAGAGGGTAGTAGGTAGTCCAAATCTAAATGTATTTAAGAGTAGGTTGGATGAGTTTATGGGAAGGGAAGGTTGTGATGGTTCCTAAGTTTTGTATATATTAATATTGTTTGTATATATCTATAGCTGCATGATTTAGTTCTTGACAAGCCTTGATTGGTGATACCCTTGTTTCTGGATGCAATCCTCTGGATGTAGTTTTCCTGGGAGTTTGGGTGCCTTGAAAAAGAGGCTGCTTGACTCGGATGACCTATGATGAGCCCTTGTGGCTTTTGTCATCCGTTATATTATATTGTGGGGGACTTTGATTTTGTCTTCCCCTGGTGATGGTGCTTTTTGTGGGTGGGTTTTGACGGAGGCGGATGACCTTTGATAGGCCCTTGTGGCTTTTGTCATCCGTGTAATTATGTTATGTTATGTTATGTTATGATGTAAATATGCTTAAAATATAGCTATTATTGCTTATTAAAATATTGCAAGATGTTCTGCGTTTTTCAGAAGTTTAAAAACGTTAATAATAATACAATGCAAATTTTTAACACTATTGGTGAGCGCAAATAAGGCAAAATATGAAAAGGCCTTTTTCTCAAGATTATTACAATATCCAAACTTCGACTACCGATGTTAAATTGATCTCACCTGACAAAATACCCTAGCGTAAATTGTAAAGAACCAAGATAAAAATTACAACTATTGTTACTTACAAAAGCAACAACGTAACATAGAGTTGAATACATCTGCAAAAAAAAACTTTCTGATCTATAAAATAATGAAAATAAAATATATTAATAGCTAGACAAAAATTATGATAAGCTAACCGACACAATGTCTAGAATGCAACTGATTCAGTTATTATCAACAACTATTTTTTTGTACAATTATATTTGATTTGATTAACATAAATATTATTTTTTTTACTAAAATGAAATCACAGAATGATAATTTAAAATGCGCATATTTTAAACTGGTCACCACTAAATACACATTTTAACTGAAAAATGTCATAAAATATACAATATCAAATGCTAGTAAACTCACCTACGGCGCCACTACGTCCATGAATGTGGTCCCTTTGACGTAATTGTTAAATATCAAAATATATTATCATCATTTCTTCTAAAATCTCAATTCGCATTTTTAATTCTTTAAAAATGGTATTTTGATCATTAATTTGTTACTTTCATTAAAATCGTTAAGGTAAAAACATATTATTTTTCCCCCTCCCCCCAGTCTGACGTCATTGATATTTGTAAAAGTGTTGTGACGTTGAAATGGGGAATGTTGTCCATTACAGTTGCATATTTTCACAAGAATCTTGGAAAATGACGAGAACGTATGATACGTACGGATGATTGCTAGGATGTACCGAAAAATAAAGTATTAGGGTAAGAACAATAAGTTTCATTGAGTTTTTCAGAAAAGCATCTAAATACTATCAACCTTAGCCTGAATTTGATAATATTTTGATTTTAAAAGTTAAAAACCTTGATTTTTAACTCGCCTAAAGACGCGCACACCTGCAGATCCCCATATGTATCTTTCTATATGGAAAAATGAAAGGTGGAAAAGCAGCAAGTGGGTAGTGGGATGTTTTAATGTATGAAACAAACGTCATCAGTAATGTATCACTTTTTAAACTGATTGGACAAAGCTTTTCATCATCATCACTAACTCTATAATTTAAGAAGGGGATTTTTTTTTACTATTTGAATAATAATTTCATCTTAGTTTGGTTATGACTTATGTTTTTTATCAAAGTTATTTCTAATAATTCTTTTATAAAAAAATGGTGAAGTTCAGAAATAAATATAAGTATCGAAATTTTGTAATTTTTTTTAAAACCCAAAGAATTACAAATAGTGAAGTTCAGAAAATCTATTTTTATATATCTTCTTCTATAACTATATTTTAGCAACGTGATATTTTGAAAGGGAGGAAATATAGTTTAGAGTTCCTTTTTAAAATTATTATAATTGGCAAAGTTCAGAAAATTTAAAAAAAAATTAACCATGGCTGCTTTCTTTTAAATTTTAATCTTAGTAGCGAAGCGCAAGCTCCCCGCGTAGGGGAGGGTGCCGAAGCCATTACCTGGTGTGATTGATTCAAAATATAAATCAATTGAGCCACGGTTGCTGGTAGACTCGCGGAGAAAATGTATTATATCTATTTATTTTTTTAATAATAGTAAACAAGGAGTAGTATCTAGGACAGAAAATTGTTGTGGAAACTGAAATGTATATAAAGTGTGAACGCGCGCCACTGACCTGAGGATGGGCAGATTCTTCAAAGTAGGCTCCGTTACAAAAACTGTAGGCTTTTACTAAAATAAGTGTAGGCGGACATGTGTACAATAAAATAAGTGTAGGCCTATAGTAAAATAAACAGCAAACGGTGCCTTTCGCCGTATTTGATTCACACGGGCGAGTCGTTTCATTTTACTTAAAAAAAAAGGATGGAACATTTTTTTCGATTGAAAACAAGAACTAACGACGGCATCTCGCGCAGAAAATTTACCAAGACGACTGCAGATCATCCTGCAGGCATTCGTGCTGCAAGGGTAAACTGCGGTCGTTTGGGCAGGTAGTGCAAATAATCCTCCAGATGTCAGCTGCACCATGGTTACCCCTTTTACACCTGCCACCCCCTTGCTGGTATCAAATCAATTATTGACGTTGATTGGCCCTTGTGCGTTCAGACCTGCAGTGTTGTAATTGGCTATGCGTGTGATGCGAAGTTTAAGAAGATCTACCCACCTGAGTACAGCATTTGTGTCAGCTCATGCCGGGATCGAACCAGATACCGCGACGTTAGCGGTCCAACGCCGTATCCACTCGGCTAGCAAGAGCTCTACCAATAATTTGATAGACTTCTGGAATAAATTACCTCAGGTGGTTATGAGCAGTCCAAGTTCAAACGTGTTCAAGGGCAGGTTAGATAAATGGATGGGCAAAGAAGGTTAGGGGGAAGGGGATGATTGTTTATGCTGGGCCAAATGTACATATTTTAATATTGATCTATATATTATAGCTGCATGCTTTAGTTTTTGACAAACCTCGATTGGTGATGCTTCAGAAGCAGTATTTGGGGATCTTATGTTATCCTTGCAGCTTTGATTGACTCGAATGACCTTTGATGGGCTCTTGTGCCCTTTGTCATCCGTTAAATTATGTTATGATAAAGCTTCACCAGGGTCGATTAGAGGTTATATGTCAGCAAATAAAAATAAATTAAATTTCTAGCCAGAAGGCAATATTAAATATATCCAGAATATAATAAATACCCTTAAGCATACCGCTTCACAGAACTCACTATTTATAAAAAAGCCAAAGTGATACAAATTATTATCCCCTTAACACGAAGTTTCTTATATATTATATCCTGCCTGATGACAGTTAATATAATATACATTTACAAATATAAATATTTCACTTTCTATTGGACATAGTCAGGCTATTTATTAACTATACCCTCCCTCAAGATAGTCTGTTCCAGATATCAACCACTCTAAGAGTGATTTTTTAACATTTTACAAGGTTACAAAAATAAAAAAACTTTGAATGTTATTTCTAATAAACTGCATTGAAAGAACTATGAAAAAAAATTGAGGCCTGCTCAGTTAATCTAGGGTAATTACGCATCCTTCAGGGGCTAGAAGGAAGCCCGCTTCTTCCAAAAACTCTAACACCTCACAAATTGGTATGTAAGAGACAGGACCCATCAGCAGTGACAACGAACAGCGACCTCGCTCGTCACGACACCACGCACGAAATGTGGCGTACAGCCTAAGTGAGCAAGCAGTCATCTCGGAAAGGTTTAGGCGAGGGCTCTATAAATAGAAGGCCATTCCATTTCTTCTTTTTCTCTAATTTCATTTTCCTTATTTATGCTGTTCACGATTATGGTTTATTCGGCAGAGTTAAAATATATGCATTGTTATTCTTCCTTTTTACTGTTGTGCTCGAGTCAGGACCATGCTACGTCATCTAGTTTCAAAGATGAGACCGATGTTTCTGGGGACCTACATGTTGCATCACAGTCCCTGTTATATTTTAATTTTTGCTTTCCGGCGCAGTGTGTAACTTTCATTACTTTTTTATGTTGCTCTGTTTCATTATTTTATAACTTAGCTTACGCTTTCATGTTACTCTGTTTCATTATTTTATAACTTTGGTTACTTTTTTCATGTTACCCTGTTTCATTATTTTATTAATTTCCCGTGAGTGTTGTAAAATAGATAACACTAGGTTACAAAAAATCTCTTTGTAAGTCGTCTAAGTTTTTTCAACTGATTTAAAACAATTTTTGGACAGGTAATACGAAAATAACATCCGTTAACTCCGATCAGGTCAGGTTTTTGTGCTGTTAGTTTTTTTTAAAAGCCGATCTTATAACTAAATCGATTACATTTATAGGGGGAGGCTCACGGCACCACTTTATGGCAAGGAGGTAAAGTTAACTGTCACCAGTTATTGAGCGAATGAGGAAACCCAGTTTATGGGAAAGGAAGGGCGTCACCAGTTTTACGGTTAAAATGACGCGGATATTTTGGAGAGGTCCCTCAAGTCTCACGAGTGAGGTGATAGGTGGCGTTAACCTCGTATCTGACTCCAAAAGATACTCAAAGAATATTCCGGCTTGCCTGGGCTTACCGAAGTCTTGTTGTGATTGAGAAAGGATTGAGAGGAATTACGTAAAAATAATAAATGTTAAATTCCAACAAGAAAAGCAAAGGGGATGCTCGCGTTTACACGATTACGGTCAGGGAATATTTAACTACCGGTCAGGAAAGCGAGTGTTACGAGAACAAGACTTAAGCAGGTACAATGGGGGCTGCGCTACGCTAAACGTACCATAATTAGTTCTTTACTATCGATCTGTCTACCCAAGTGTGAATGAATCTCTCGAATTCTCCATTTTTTATCTATAAATAGTATAGGAGGCGTGGCCTCTGGGACCATAATGTTTTTAGCTCCGCCCACTGGGCAGGATATTCTTTATCGCATGGTCTCCGAAAGTCATCGAGTAATGGCGCCTGCAAATTTACACTTTCTCGATATAATTTTATCATTCCTGAGACGCAGACAGCTGTCTCGGCTTAATTCCATTTCCGGACAAGAAATGTTCGTTTTTATTACACTGTCGCCAAATTTTACTGCTATCTGAATTCTCGGCTCTCCGCTTACTTCCTTGAACGGTTTACATATATATATATATATATATATATATATATATATATATATATATATATATATATATATATATATATATATATATATATATATATATATATCTATATATATATATATATATATATATATATATATATATATATATATATATATATATATATATATATATATATATATATATATATATCCGCGAGGACATTTATTACAATTCATCGGCGTTACAAAGAGAATTGCACATCCTAACTAGACAAGTAGGTATATTTTTAACATACGCACAGGGCAATGAAATTTGCATCACATACATGGATCTAACTGTGCTCAGAGAGGGCCTGTACAACCTGACCCCAAAAGGAAATGCATAAAATATCGCTAAGTTGTGCCTATAATTATTACATGGCTCAAAGTTACAAGGCCAAAATTTTTCAGCGAAGCATGTATGTATGTATATTTATGCCTCTTTTAACATACAAATTCTCAGGTACATAAAACAAATAACATGGATCAGCAAGGCTTGTATATATATTTATGCCTCTTATGACATACAAGAGTGGCGATCTATTTATGATTACGCAATGTTCAACAATAATAATGCAAATTGTCCCTGGCAAACGAGATCCTTCTCACGGAGCGCGAGACCATTCCCGGATACTCGTTTTCTTCCCAGGTTCTCGCTGTGGTGTCTTGCGCGTTGTCAGAGGTCGCATCTTCTCCCGATGCAGGTTCTCCACGCAGCGAACTGCGGCTGGTCCTCACGTGCCCATCCTGTTTCCTTGCGAGACGCTGATTACCTGGCACGTCATCATCGCGTAAGGTGGGCAA
Source organism: Ceratothoa steindachneri (assembly GCA_963969495.1). Classification (NCBI taxonomy): domain Eukaryota; kingdom Metazoa; phylum Arthropoda; class Malacostraca; order Isopoda; family Cymothoidae; genus Ceratothoa; species Ceratothoa steindachneri. Next base: position 77,422,582 of record OZ018324.1, on the reverse strand, counting down.
TTTCGCCGCTTTTAATCTGTCTATTGAGACAGGATATTCCAACTTGAATACCTTGCTGCCACGCTCGATCACCGGAAAAGGGGCAGCATATGGCGCTTCGAGTGGTTTGCGAACGAGGTCTATCCGGACCCAAACATGCGTTGCATTCTGCAGGTCTCTAGGCACGAAAGGCTTAGGCACCTAGTGCAGGTGTCCTAAAGATACTCTCATGAAGTCGATCAGTGTCATTGTCGATGCCAGCTCTTTAATATACTTAGCATCCGATTTCGATGAGGACTACGAGACTAAAGGTTTTGGGCACAATAGTGTGGTGACCGTTACTGCCGTGAAAGGGGAGAATCCCGACTCGATGGGCAAGGCACGAATGCCCAACAGGATTATTGGCAATGCCAACAGCCAGCCTGGTCGACGGACCATTATGGAGCCCTTCAGGGTCTTGTTGGCCCTTCCCATCATCCTGTTCGTGGACGGTTTGTATGATGTAGTGTGGAGCCGATTAAAACCAATGAGGGCTGACAACTTTTTGAATAGCTCGGATTTAAACTGTGCTCCTCCGTCAGTTAGAACATAGAGGGGGACACCAAATCTGGACATCCACCCGTCTAGTAAAGCCAAAGCAACCGTTGTGGCACTTATGTTCGGGATGGATATTGCTTCTATCCATCTTGAGGCTCGGTCGATACACGAAAGTAAATATCGATGGTGCGAGGGGAAGAATTAACCCGGAAGTGTGCATGGTGGGAGCGGTCCGATTAATCAATATGCATAGTTTCGAACCTTGAAGATGGAATGCCAATGGGCAGGATCGGGGATATCGTATAACGGCTAATCTTCGAGAATTGACATGCAAGGCATTCCCTTGTCCAGGAGCGAATATTCCTGTCCATAATGGGCCAGAAGTATCATGCTTTGTCAGACGAAGCGAAGCCTTGATTCCCGGGTGTAACAAACGGTGTAGTTGATTGTAAATCGTCCTCCTACACGCCATAAGCACGAATGGTTGTGGTTATCTTGATGTAATTTCACACCATAGCCGAGTTTCCCCGGGAAAAGGGAAAGATTTTAAATGCGAGCACAGTTCATTGGTGTCTTCGTCATCCCTCTGCGCTGCTCGCAAGGCTCAGATATCAAAAGAGTCAATCTGGACTGAGTTGACGTCCCTTGAAAGGCAGTCAGCGACTACGTTGTCCTGACCACGCACCTAGGCGATATGACTAATATACTCCAATATTGCTGTCCAATGACGTTGCTGCCTCTCAGTTTTGGCACTTAATAGCGACGAAAATACAGACACTAATGGTTTGTGATCCGTGCACAAGGTTACGTAGCGCCCTTCAATCATGCGTTTGAAGTAGACGACAGCGAGATATGCCGCTAGGAGCTCTCTGTTGTAGGTTGCGTATGCTTGTTGCGTTCGGTTTAGCTTTCTTCAGGAAGAAAGCAACTGGTGGTGGGGATCCGTCAACCATTTGGTGCAACAAGGCAGCTCCTACCGCGAACTAAGAGCAATCTGTCACCAGATGGTATGATGAATCGTGGAGTTTAACGGATCCAATTAAAGCTGACTTGGTCTCCTCAAATGCTCTCTGTGCTTCTTCACCTCATTCGAACTCACAAGCCTTGGGTTGCAGGCGTATAAGCTGCAAAATTGGGGATCATTCTGCGGTAATATCCCAACATGCCCAAATAACGGGGCAGACCCTTTGAGTCTTTTGGCAATGTTTTGTCTGCTATTTATTTTACCTTTCTGGCCGATGGACAGATTCCTTCCATCGAAATGTGATGCCCGAGGAAATAAATTTCTTTCTTCGCGAATTCGCATTTCTCCAATGAAATCCTTAGCCCATTTTCTACCAAAACTTTGAATATTTCCTCCAAATGCTTCAAGCGGTCGTCCATGTTATCCGAGAAGATCCGAATGTCGTCTATATATACATAAACGAACTTCAATCCTCGAAAAAGGTTGACCATGTGCCGTTGAGATGTGCTACTTGCATCCCGTAGGCCAAAAGGAAGCTTGACGGCTCCCCACAGACCAAGAGTTGTGATCGCGGTCTTCTCTATATCAGTCGGATTCATGGTGGTATAATGGTAGGCACGGACCAGATCCAGCCTTGGAAATATTTTTTTTCATCGTGGTGGTCCATCAAACTTTGAATGCGCGGCAAGAGATATCTATCGAGCTTCGTAATTGCGTTGAGCGCCCGTAAATCTCTAACCATCCTGTACTCTCCGGGCGCTATTATTGACGCCCATAGCGAGCTCGACGAACGCACGACCCCCTCCTTCAATAGCTCTTCGAGAGTTGTTTTGGTAACCTGTAATCTCTCCATCGAAAGGGGCTTAGGCCGTGCAAAGGATGGTCGATCCCTGCCAGTATCGATATTGTGGGCAACTGAATGTGGCGACGGCGGTTATAGCTAAGCGGGAGCGGGTCCGTACAGAGCCACATATTCCTTCGAGATGGCCTTGCACGGGAGTATGTTCTGAAGGTCATTTATGATCAGGGCTAGCGCAGGTCCCTCAGATAATTTAACACTTGATACAAGCTTTGTCTGTTCGTCGACCAGTACGCCACGCGCAGGTTGAAATTCCTGAAGAAATCAATCCTTAAGAGCGGAGAGGTGGTATCTGTGACTATAAACGACCACCTAAAGGACCGACGAAGACTAGGGATCGCTATGTCCGTGTGAAACTCGCCGTGCATCTTGATTTTTTGTCCATTTACTGTTGATATGTTCACGTTGGATTCACGAAATTCACTCAACCTTGCTAATTCCGCCGTGATTATTGAGACATTTATTATATATTTTCGCGGCGACGGTGAAAATTAATGGCATACCAGTGGCCGCGTCTGCTAAGGCATGCCTGGCTAGTTTTCCTGTGGGACTGGCGAAGATGGCCTGGAGGAAGGTTGCATTTGCAAGGGTTCTCCTCTTTTTGTCCACCTGCACCAGGGCTTACAAAAATTGGCCTCCTCGCCAAAGTAGAGGTGCGAGCAGCAAACCACAGGTTTCTATTTTCTCCGGAGGCTCGCAATCACTCCGGTATATTAAGCGCACTGTAATTATCATTGCGAACCGATCGTGCGAAACCCGCCGAATTACACAGGGGAACAATTTTAATCAGATTTTCTGGTGACTTAGATTTATCTGCCAATTTTAATTCGTTTTTTCATTCTGATTTCAAATATATAATCCATCTTTACTTACATGCTATAGTTATTCTGTAATTTCTATTTTCTCGTTTCCCCGAAAACTGCCCTGCGGACGGACAGAGAGGGTGCTTGTAAAAAGCAAATACTTCGCAGTACATAGTAGTAAGATAGTAATAAGTGTTATTGTGCAAAATGTTGACATTATTGTTTCTTTTTTCAGGTCTTATGTTAGAGTGATGGCTTCATCAAAAGGAAATTACGTTAATGATCCAGACACATTCTGCTACATATGTGGCTGTTACATGCTAGTTCGTCAAAGGCGCAATACATCAAACTTTGTGAGTCGCACTTATAAGGCATATTTTGATGTTCCTCTTGGCGATCAAAATAAGAAGTGGGCCCCACATGCTGTTTGTCATAGTTGTGTGGAACATATTCGTGAGTGTACGAAAGGAAAAAGAAATGGTCTTACTTTTGGAATCCCCATGGTGTGGCGAGGGCCAAAGGATCATGTATCGGACTGTTATTTCTGTCTGGTGAATACTAAAGGAATTGGCAAGAAAAATCAGCACAAGATCGATTACCCCAATAATCCATCGGACGGCAATCCGGTCAGTACCTCCATTTAAGTCTTTACCAGTTCCGATTTTCAGTGGATATGCTTCCTCCGAGGCTGAAAATGATGTACCTAATATGGACATCCACGGAATGGTTTCAGAGTCTGCAGAATCATCATCAGATGCTGAACAGTCATTAGCAACTCACTATCTCAATCAAGAGGATCTGAATGACTTAATACATGATTTGGCGCCCTCCAAGAAAGCTGCAGAACTTTTAGCCTCCCGGTTGAGTGAAAGACATATGCTTGACAGGTCGGTATGGGTATCATATTACCGAACAAGGGAGAGTACATTTGTTAAGTATTTCTCTGAGGACAAACAATTTGAATACTGCCACGACGTTTCTGGTCTGTTTACTAAGTTGGGACTTGACACCTATAACCCTGCTGAGTGGAGACTGTTTTGGGATAGCTCCAAGCCTAGCCTTAAGTGTGTCCTTTTGCATAATGGCAATGAATTTGGTGCAGTTCCTCTCGGTCCTTCTGTCCATCTGCGAGAAACTCACGATGATATACATAAGAATGGTCATGGATTTACTTAAGTACCATGAACACACTTGGATCATATGTGTAGACCTTAAGATGGTCAACTTCCTCCTTAGCCAGTAAAAGGGATATACAACGTTTCCATGCTATATATGTATGTGGGTAAGTCGAGCCCGTGACAAACACTGGTCCAAAAAAGATTGGCCAGTTCGGGAAACTTTGGAAGCAGGAATGCCAAGCATTGTTAATGAGCCAATCGTAAGTCGAGAGAAGATCGTTTTTCCTCCACTTCACCTCAAACTGGGGTTGATGAAGCGGTATGTAAAGGCGTTTCCTGCTTTGTCATACGAAAAAAAAAAGCAGGAGTATTTGATGGTCACCAAATCCGAAGACTTCTGAGTGATTTTAGATTCGTAAACACCATGAAAAAAAAAGAGAAGGCAGCCTAGCTCTCATTTTCTGCCGTTGTTCGTAACTTCTTGGAAAACAAAAAGCGCTTTACTACGAGGATCTGGTTACTAATATGCTTTTAGCATATCGTGATCTAGGATGCAACATGAGTGTGAAGCTGCATTTCATAAATAGTCACCTCGACCAATTCCAAAAGAATCTGGGAGCCGTGAGCGACGAACAAGGCAAACGCTTCCATCATCATTTGATGACGATGGAAGAGCGCTACCAAGGTCACTGGGATAGACACATGATGGCGGACTACTGCTAGACGATTAGAAGAGATCAGCCAGAGAAGACCTACAAGAGAAAGAGTTACAAACGCAAATTTTTTCCCGATTGAAATCAAGAAGAGGTCATCCAGCCTGATGTACGGTCATTAATAAATTAGCATCTATTTAATTAGAGTATTTGTAATCCTAATGTTGAATTCAAGTGTCTTCTCATATGTAATAAAATGTATGGGCAAAAAAACCTGCTTTACTATAAATAACGCAAAAGGATGATTCAAAATTACTTCAGGGCATGATGTTAGGCGTGATAAAATAAAAAATTATTGAATATTAGTTATTGATATTACGAAAATTCTGTAGCATTTAGAGAGAATCTGATTTCAGATTTGAATTCATTATGCTCGAATTAGGGAGGAAAATTTACTTTGGTCAATTCACCAAATACATTGTTCTCCAGTGTTATTTACGCACTTATCACTCGCTTCGTTAGAAAACACACTGGACGCGGATACTGCACTGCATCTTTCGGAATTCACACTGCGACACCGCTCTTTATCGAACACAGTAAGTTCATCCGCCAGTTTTCCCAATTGGGCCTAGAGTTAGTTCTTTTTGTGTAGCAATTATAGACGCAATGTTCGGTGGTAAGGACTGTATAAATTGATGACGCACGAGGTCCTCGCTTATTCCTACCTTAAGGGCATTTCTTCGCAGTTCTTCGAGATTGATGGAGGGCCGGCCTGTAAGTGCGGAGGGTGCTATTAGCTTTTCGAATTGCTCAGGCTTGGTCTTCTCGAAAAGGCCGATCACTTCCGTTTTCAAACTCTGGTAGTTTTGTTCAGCCAAAATGGCTGCCCGGTAGACGGTCAACAGTTTCAGACAGAAGTGAGGCTAATACATGAAAGAACTTGGTATCCTCCTTTTTTTAGCCCAATAATGTGAAACTGCGCCTCCACAATGCGAAACCAGCCTGAAACTGCTGATTCATTGAAGATGGGTGGGTTGATGTTAATGGCGTTGACGAAGTCCCGTTCGCCTTGTCCTGTCAGATGGTTGCTTGCAGAGTCCATATCTTCGATGCCTTCACTGTTTGCGACGTAGGGGTCACCACTTTATATGGGGGCTCACGGCACCACTTTATGGCAAGGAGGTAAAGTTAACCATTACCAGTTATTGAGGGAATTAGGAAACCCAGTTTATGGGAGAGGAAGGACGTCACCAGTTCGAAGGTTACAATGTGACTATTGCGTTTGAAGCAATAGATAGCAAATAGCATAATCGGCCACGTACCCAAATTCCTTAACCGGTGCTCATCTGCTTGGAATTTCACCGGGTGTGTAGATAAGTCGGTATGTACATATCTATACATATGTACATGTATGCAAGTCAAGCAAATGTATTCATGGGAGGGGGGGGCGACGTGAACGCCCTGCATTCTGTCTCATTTATTGTTTATTTATTTTTTTATTTATAGGGCTTTCTAACATATAATACTTCAAAAGCCCGCAGTCATTAATAACGCCAAACCTTACCACTATAACCTTCTGTGGATCTTTTCTCTTATTATGGCGCAATTTCGTTTCCTATGCCAGATGGCTGAAGGGACGGTTAAGGAGACTGAACTGCCTTTCTCATGCGCGACAATCAAGGACTTAGATCATTCCTATATTAAAAATATTTTATAGATTTAAACGGTGAATAAGAGGAAACTAAAAAAATAAAAACTAAGGAAAGTAAAAAAAGTAAAAGATAAATATTATTTAATAGATAAAATTTTACAAGGTCTTTGTAAATTTGAGTAACTAAGTCTTTTCCTTAATTTCGTTGCCTCCATAAAAACTCGCACATATAGGAATCGATCAGAGAACGAGCAATTCCACATTCTTTTTTATTCCCCATTTTCGCCTTGGCACAAAGCGACTCTATCTGTTTTGTGTGGGCACCTGTTTCTGGATTTCTAAAGTTCTGCGAGTGGTTAAGATTCAAATGCTTATACCGCATCTCTGTCAAGGATTAACTATAGATAATAATGTTTCTGCCGATCTATCAGGAATTGCATACATGAATCACTTGCACGTTTCCCTTCATATTCCTCTGAAACCACACTGAACCAAACATTGTTCTTTCTCTAGCAAGTTGTCATTTTTTAAGGGTGAAAACAATGTTTATGCTTAAAAAAAAAAAAGGATATCGTATCACTAACAGCCTAATCACTCGAGTATCCAGCCGTTCAGCAATCGTGCTGAAGAGACGAAATTGCGCCATAATAAGCAAAAATATCCTGTCCTGTCAATGCGGTTAGGTTAAGGTAGTAGTAAGAATTCCTATATCCGCCAAAGAAGTATCCTGGAGTTCCTTAACCCTCTTAAGAAGCGCCACCTAAACGATTGAGCTACCATCCATTTCTCTAAAAGAGAAATTTCAAGAAGCCTTTTGTATGGGTAGGTGTTTGAAACATAAACAGGAAACGGCTTTTTACCCAGCTATTTTTTTATAATGAACTATAACGTCCATGCCAAGGGTAACAGTAAGAATTCTTTAATCGGGTAGAAAAGTTTCCTGGAGTTCCTCAACCCTCTTCAGGAACACAAACCCCTACGACTAAGATATCATCCATTTCTCTAAGAAAAGAAATTTCAAAAAGCCTTAAGTACTGGTTACCATTTGAAACTTTAACAGAAAACGAGAAAGTATCAAATGTTCTCGCGGCTATTCACCCATCTTCTTCTTTTTGTTATAATGATGTATAACGTCCATGTCAATGTGGTTAGGTAAGGGATCAGAATAAAAAATCGGAACAGCTTCAAATATCTTTAGCTTCAATCAGCACGTCGTCCTGTAGCATATTGTGATGAAATTCCAGTACCTATCTTTAGAGAAATTCCTGATATTAGTGACGAAGATTCCTCCAGTGTTAAAAAAAATGAAAAAAAAATAAGTTGTTTGTGACAATGACGCTTCACATCCTTTTTTCCCAAAAAGGAGCTAAATGATCTAATTCGCGATCTCAGGTGGCAAGTCGTCTGCCGAACTGTTGGAATTAAGATTGGAAGAAAAATATATCTTCTCTGACTGAATGGATCAAGGGCAGCGGGGGCAAGCACTCCCTCCCCCCCTAAGTTTCAGACGTGTTTATATTTCTTTTTTAAGATATACTTGTATTATGTTATTCAGAAAGAGTTATGTAGTAATATAGAATATATATATATATATATATATATATATATATATATATATATATATATATATATATATATATATATATATATATATATATATAGATTAGTGTAGTTGTGTAGCAGTATTTCTTGAATGCAAATTTTGTTGAAGATCATTGTGTATTTTGCATTAATTAATTTCCTTTGGCAACTTTCTCTTCTTTAACTATCTTTTTTATTCCATCTTGTAGATGGTGGATTACTTGTCCAGTATTCATCTCTTTTTTTAATGAATGTGTTTGGTAAAAAACAAACTAAATTGCAAAGCTTTCGATCTTATTCGATCATCTTCGGAGCGTTTTGAAATGTTCTTGCCTCCTTTACCGATGTAATGGGTGGCGTGAGGATCTGGCAGAGTGAAAGAAAACGAATTTCAAAGGGGTATTTATTCCGCCTTGGTTAAACGTAACGTTAGTGGAAAAGAGCCACTCCTGTGATTTGAGTGGAATTTGTAAAATAGTTTTAATGTTCGATTTCAGCTTGTCGCTTGACTGTTGATGGCCGGCTTATCTTCAATTATTAATATGACTTCTAAGATGTTAAGCCTCGCTTTATTAACCTCTTTTCTTTTAATAATGGTGTTATCAACGAACATATCTCTCGTTAGGTTAATATTATGGACACTCTCCATATGATTCTTAGGCCTTCTGCTTTGTAGATGCATAGTTAAAAGTTTTGAAAGTGTAGGGGTTGTCATGCCAATATATTTAGAGTTTTTCTAAAGCTTACAGTCTTTATTGGGGCAGATGAACTAGTAAACTATGTTGGTTGACTTGAGATTCGAGGAGCTTAGGCAGATGTTGTTTTTCATCAGAAGATTGCTGGCTTTTGTAGTTTTATAATCGATGATGAGTTAGATTTTGTCCGTTTGACTTTTGACCTTGATGTTAAGGTTAATAATCTCCTTGATGTTTTTTTCAACTATTTTATAGGCCGTGGGCATCTGGTTTCTGTAATACACTTTGATATTGTTGACTTCTCCATGATTACTTTCAGTTTTATCCGCTTGCCTGGGCTTACCGAAGTCTTGTTGTGATTGAGAAAGGATTGAGAGGAATTACGTAAAAATAATAAATGTTAAATTCCAACAAGAAAAGCAAAGGGGATGCTCGCGTTTACACGATTACGGTCAGGGAATATTTAACTACCGGTCAGGAAAGCGAGTGTTACGAGAACAAGACTTAAGCAGGTACAATGGGGGCTGCGCTACGCTAAACGTACCATAATTAGTTCTTTACTATCGATCTGTCTACCCAAGTGTGAATGAATCTCTCGAATTCTCCATTTTTTATCTATAAATAGTATAGGAGGCGTGGCCTCTGGGACCATAATGTTTTTAGCTCCGCCCACTGGGCAGGATATTCTTTATCGCATGGTCTCCGAAAGTCATCGAGTAATGGCGCCTGCAAATTTACACTTTCTCGATATAATTTTATCATTCCTGAGACGCAGACAGCTGTCTCGGCTTAATTCCATTTCCGGACAAGAAATGTTCGTTTTTATTACACTGTCGCCAAATTTTACTGCTATCTGAATTCTCGGCTCTCCGCTTACTTCCTTGAACGGTTTACATATATATATCTATATATATATATATATATATATATATATATATATATATATATATATATATATATATATATATATATATATATATATATATATATATATATCTATATATATATATATATATATATATATATATATATATATATATATATATATATATATATATCCGCGAGGACATTTATTACAATTCATCGGCGTTACAAAGAGAATTGCACATCCTAACTAGACAAGTAGGTATATTTTTAACATACGCACAGGGCAATTAAATTTGCATCACATACATGGATCTAACTGTGCTCAGAGAGGGCCTGTACAACCTGACCCCAAAAGGAAATGCATAAAATATCGCTAAGTTGTGCCTATAATTATTACATGGCTCAAAGTTACAAGGCCAAAATTTTTCAGCGAAGCATGTATGTATGTATATTTATGCCTCTTTTAACATACAAATTCTCAGGTACATAAAACAAATAACATGGATCAGCAAGGCTTGTATATATATTTATGCCTCTTATGACATACAAGAGTGGCGATCTATTTATGATTACGCAATGTTCAACAATAATAATGCAAATTGTCCCTGGCAAACGAGATCCTTCTCACGGAGCGCGAGACCATTCCCGGATACTCGTTTTCTTCCCAGGTTCTCGCTGTGGTGTCTTGCGCGTTGTCAGAGGTCGCATCTTCTCCCGATGCAGGTTCTCCACGCAGCGAACTGCGGCTGGTCCTCACGTGCCCATCCTGTTTCCTTGCGAGACGCTGATTACCTGGCACGTCATCATCGCGTAAGGTGGGCAATTTCGCCGCTTTTAATCTGTCTATTGAGACAGGATATTCCAACTTGAATACCTTGCTGCCACGCTCGATCACCGGAAAAGGGGCAGCATATGGCGCTTCGAGTGGTTTGCGAACGAGGTCTATCCGGACCCAAACATGCGTTGCATTCTGCAGGTCTCTAGGCACGAAAGGCTTAGGCACCTAGTGCAGGTGTCCTAAAGATACTCTCATGAAGTCGATCAGTGTCATTGTCGATGCCAGCTCTTTAATATACTTAGCATCCGATTTCGATGAGGACTACGAGACTAAAGGTTTTGGGCACAATAGTGTGGTGACCGTTACTGCCGTGAAAGGGGAGAATCCCGACTCGATGGGCAAGGCACGAATGCCCAACAGGATTATTGGCAATGCCAACAGCCAGCCTGGTCGACGGACCATTATGGAGCCCTTCAGGGTCTTGTTGGCCCTTCCCATCATCCTGTTCGTGGACGGTTTGTATGATGTAGTGTGGAGCCGATTAAAACCAATGAGGGCTGACAACTTTTTGAATAGCTCGGATTTAAACTGTGCTCCTCCGTCAGTTAGAACATAGAGGGGGACACCAAATCTGGACATCCACCCGTCTAGTAAAGCCAAAGCAACCGTTGTGGCACTTATGTTCGGGATGGATATTGCTTCTATCCATCTTGAGGCTCGGTCGATACACGAAAGTAAATATCGATGGTGCGAGGGGAAGAATTAACCCGGAAGTGTGCATGGTGGGAGCGGTCCGATTAATCAATATGCATAGTTTCGAACCTTGAAGATGGAATGCCAATGGGCAGGATCGGGGATATCGTATAACGGCTAATCTTCGAGAATTGACATGCAAGGCATTCCCTTGTCCAGGAGCGAATATTCCTGTCCATAATGGGCCAGAAGTATCATGCTTTGTCAGACGAAGCGAAGCCTTGATTCCCGGGTGTAACAAACGGTGTAGTTGATTGTAAATCGTCCTCCTACACGCCATAAGCACGAATGGTTGTGGTTATCTTGATGTAATTTCACACCATAGCCGAGTTTCCCCGGGAAAAGGGAAAGATTTTAAATGCGAGCACAGTTCATTGGTGTCTTCGTCATCCCTCTGCGCTGCTCGCAAGGCTCAGATATCAAAAGAGTCAATCTGGACTGAGTTGACGTCCCTTGAAAGGCAGTCAGCGACTACGTTGTCCTGACCACGCACCTAGGCGATATGACTAATATACTCCAATATTGCTGTCCAATGACGTTGCTGCCTCTCAGTTTTGGCACTTAATAGCGACGAAAATACAGACACTAATGGTTTGTGATCCGTGCACAAGGTTACGTAGCGCCCTTCAATCATGCGTTTGAAGTAGACGACAGCGAGATATGCCGCTAGGAGCTCTCTGTCGTAGGTTGCGTATGCTTGTTGCGTTCGGTTTAGCTTTCTTCAGGAAGAAAGCAACTGGTGGTGGGGATCCGTCAACCATTTGGTGCAACAAGGCAGCTCCTACCGCGAACTAAGAGCAATCTGTCACCAGATGGTATGATGAATCGTGGAGTTTAACGGATCCAATTAAAGCTGACTTGGTCTCCTCAAATGCTCTCTGTGCTTCTTCACCTCATTCGAACTCACAAGCCTTGGGTTGCAGGCGTATAAGCTGCAAAATTGGGGATCATTCTGCGGTAATATCCCAACATGCCCAAATAACGGGGCAGACCCTTTGAGTCTTTTGGCAATGTTTTGTCTGCTATTTATTTTACCTTTCTGGCCGATGGACAGATTCCTTCCATCGAAATGTGATGCCCGAGGAAATAAATTTCTTTCTTCGCGAATTCGCATTTCTCCAATGAAATCCTTAGCCCATTTTCTACCAAAACTTTGAATATTTCCTCCAAATGCTTCAAGCGGTCGTCCATGTTATCCGAGAAGATCCGAATGTCGTCTATATATACATAAACGAACTTCAATCCTCGAAAAAGGTTGACCATGTGCCGTTGAGATGTGCTACTTGCATCCCGTAGGCCAAAAGGAAGCTTGACGGCTCCCCACAGACCAAGAGTTGTGATCGCGGTCTTCTCTATATCAGTCGGATTCATGGTGGTATAATGGTAGGCACGGACCAGATCCAGCCTTGGAAATATTTTTTTTCATCGTGGTGGTCCATCAAACTTTGAATGCGCGGCAAGAGATATCTATCGAGCTTCGTAATTGCGTTGAGCGCCCGTAAATCTCTAACCATCCTGTACTCTCCGGGCGCTATTATTGACGCCCATAGCGAGCTCGACGAACGCACGACCCCCTCCTTCAATAGCTCTTCGAGAGTTGTTTTGGTAACCTGTAATCTCTCCATCGAAAGGGGCTTAGGCCGTGCAAAGGATGGTCGATCCCTGCCAGTATCGATATTGTGGGCAACTGAATGTGGCGACGGCGGTTATAGCTAAGCGGGAGCGGGTCCGTACAGAGCCACATATTCCTTCGAGATGGCCTTGCACGGGAGTATGTTCTGAAGGTCATTTATGATCAGGGCTAGCGCAGGTCCCTCAGATAATTTAACACTTGATACAAGCTTTGTCTGTTCGTCGACCAGTACGCCACGCGCAGGTTGAAATTCCTGAAGAAATCAATCCTTAAGAGCGGAGAGGTGGTATCTGTGACTATAAACGACCACCTAAAGGACCGACGAAGACTAGGGATCGCTATGTCCGTGTGAAACTCGCCGTGCATCTTGATTTTTTGTCCATTTACTGTTGATATGTTCACGTTGGATTCACGAAATTCACTCAACCTTGCTAATTCCGCCGTGATTATTGAGACATTTATTATATATTTTCGCGGCGACGGTGAAAATTAATGGCATACCAGTGGCCGCGTCTGCTAAGGCATGCCTGGCTAGTTTTCCTGTGGGACTGGCGAAGATGGCCTGGAGGAAGGTTGCATTTGCAAGGGTTCTCCTCTTTTTGTCCACCTGCACCAGGGCTTACAAAAATTGGCCTCCTCGCCAAAGTAGAGGTGCGAGCAGCAAACCACAGGTTTCTATTTTCTCCGGAGGCTCGCAATCACTCCGGTATATTAAGCGCACTGTAATTATCATTGCGAACCGATCGTGCGAAACCCGCCGAATTACACAGGGGAACAATTTTAATCAGATTTTCTGGTGACTTAGATTTATCTGCCAATTTTAATTCGTTTTTTCATTCTGATTTCAAATATATAATCCATCTTTACTTACATGCTATAGTTATTCTGTAATTTCTATTTTCTCGTTTCCCCGAAAACTGCCCTGCGGACGGACAGAGAGGGTGCTTGTAAAAAGCAAATACTTCGCAGTACATAGTAGTAAGATAGTAATAAGTGTTATTGTGCAAAATGTTGACATTATTGTTTCTTTTTTCAGGTCTTATGTTAGAGTGATGGCTTCATCAAAAGGAAATTACGTTAATGATCCAGACACATTCTGCTACATATGTGGCTGTTACATGCTAGTTCGTCAAAGGCGCAATACATCAAACTTTGTGAGTCGCACTTATAAGGCATATTTTGATGTTCCTCTTGGCGATCAAAATAAGAAGTGGGCCCCACATGCTGTTTGTCATAGTTGTGTGGAACATATTCGTGAGTGTACGAAAGGAAAAAGAAATGGTCTTACTTTTGGAATCCCCATGGTGTGGCGAGGGCCAAAGGATCATGTATCGGACTGTTATTTCTGTCTGGTGAATACTAAAGGAATTGGCAAGAAAAATCAGCACAAGATCGATTACCCCAATAATCCATCGGACGGCAATCCGGTCAGTACCTCCATTTAAGTCTTTACCAGTTCCGATTTTCAGTGGATATGCTTCCTCCGAGGCTGAAAATGATGTACCTAATATGGACATCCACGGAATGGTTTCAGAGTCTGCAGAATCATCATCAGATGCTGAACAGTCATTAGCAACTCACTATCTCAATCAAGAGGATCTGAATGACTTAATACATGATTTGGCGCCCTCCAAGAAAGCTGCAGAACTTTTAGCCTCCCGGTTGAGTGAAAGACATATGCTTGACAGGTCGGTATGGGTATCATATTACCGAACAAGGGAGAGTACATTTGTTAAGTATTTCTCTGAGGACAAACAATTTGAATACTGCCACGACGTTTCTGGTCTGTTTACTAAGTTGGGACTTGACACCTATAACCCTGCTGAGTGGAGACTGTTTTGGGATAGCTCCAAGCCTAGCCTTAAGTGTGTCCTTTTGCATAATGGCAATGAATTTGGTGCAGTTCCTCTCGGTCCTTCTGTCCATCTGCGAGAAACTCACGATGATATACATAAGAATGGTCATGGATTTACTTAAGTACCATGAACACACTTGGATCATATGTGTAGACCTTAAGATGGTCAACTTCCTCCTTAGCCAGTAAAAGGGATATACAACGTTTCCATGCTATATATGTATGTGGGTAAGTCGAGCCCGTGACAAACACTGGTCCAAAAAAGATTGGCCAGTTCGGGAAACTTTGGAAGCAGGAATGCCAAGCATTGTTAATGAGCCAATCGTAAGTCGAGAGAAGATCGTTTTTCCTCCACTTCACCTCAAACTGGGGTTGATGAAGCGGTATGTAAAGGCGTTTCCTGCTTTGTCATACGAAAAAAAAAAGCAGGAGTATTTGATGGTCACCAAATCCGAAGACTTCTGAGTGATTTTAGATTCGTAAACACCATGAAAAAAAAAGAGAAGGCAGCCTAGCTCTCATTTTCTGCCGTTGTTCGTAACTTCTTGGAAAACAAAAAGCGCTTTACTACGAGGATCTGGTTACTAATATGCTTTTAGCATATCGTGATCTAGGATGCAACATGAGTGTGAAGCTGCATTTCATAAATAGTCACCTCGACCAATTCCAAAAGAATCTGGGAGCCGTGAGCGACGAACAAGGCAAACGCTTCCATCATCATTTGATGACGATGGAAGAGCGCTACCAAGGTCACTGGGATAGACACATGATGGCGGACTACTGCTAGACGATTAGAAGAGATCAGCCAGAGAAGACCTACAAGAGAAAGAGTTACAAACGCAAATTTTTTCCCGATTGAAATCAAGAAGAGGTCATCCAGCCTGATGTACGGTCATTAATAAATTAGCATCTATTTAATTAGAGTATTTGTAATCCTAATGTTGAATTCAAGTGTCTTCTCATATGTAATAAAATGTATGGGCAAAAAAACCTGCTTTACTATAAATAACGCAAAAGGATGATTCAAAATTACTTCAGGGCATGATGTTAGGCGTGATAAAATAAAAAATTATTGAATATTAGTTATTGATATTACGAAAATTCTGTAGCATTTAGAGAGAATCTGATTTCAGATTTGAATTCATTATGCTCGAATTAGGGAGGAAAATTTACTTTGGTCAATTCACCAAATACATTGTTCTCCAGTGTTATTTACGCACTTATCACTCGCTTCGTTAGAAAACACACTGGACGCGGATACTGCACTGCATCTTTCGGAATTCACACTGCGACACCGCTCTTTATCGAACACAGTAAGTTCATCCGCCAGTTTTCCCAATTGGGCCTAGAGTTAGTTCTTTTTGTGTAGCAATTATAGACGCAATGTTCGGTGGTAAGGACTGTATAAATTGATGACGCACGAGGTCCTCGCTTATTCCTACCTTAAGGGCATTTCTTCGCAGTTCTTCGAGATTGATGGAGGGCCGGCCTGTAAGTGCGGAGGGTGCTATTAGCTTTTCGAATTGCTCAGGCTTGGTCTTCTCGAAAAGGCCGATCACTTCCGTTTTCAAACTCTGGTAGTTTTGTTCAGCCAAAATGGCTGCCCGGTAGACGGTCAACAGTTTCAGACAGAAGTGAGGCTAATACATGAAAGAACTTGGTATCCTCCTTTTTTTAGCCCAATAATGTGAAACTGCGCCTCCACAATGCGAAACCAGCCTGAAACTGCTGATTCATTGAAGATGGGTGGGTTGATGTTAATGGCGTTGACGAAGTCCCGTTCGCCTTGTCCTGTCAGATGGTTGCTTGCAGAGTCCATATCTTCGATGCCTTCACTGTTTGCGACGTAGGGGTCACCACTTTATATGGGGGCTCACGGCACCACTTTATGGCAAGGAGGTAAAGTTAACCATTACCAGTTATTGAGGGAATTAGGAAACCCAGTTTATGGGAGAGGAAGGACGTCACCAGTTCGAAGGTTACAATGTGACTATTGCGTTTGAAGCAATAGATAGCAAATAGCATAATCGGCCACGTACCCAAATTCCTTAACCGGTGCTCATCTGCTTGGAATTTCACCGGGTGTGTAGATAAGTCGGTATGTACATATCTATACATATGTACATGTATGCAAGTCAAGCAAATGTATTCATGGGAGGGGGGGGGCGACGTGAACGCCCTGCATTCTGTCTCATTTATTGTTTATTTATTTTTTTATTTATAGGGCTTTCTAACATATAATACTTCAAAAGCCCGCAGTCATTAATAACGCCAAACCTTACCACTATAACCTTCTGTGGATCTTTTCTCTTATTATGGCGCAATTTCGTTTCCTATGCCAGATGGCTGAAGGGACGGTTAAGGAGACTGAACTGCCTTTCTCATGCGCGACAATCAAGGACTTAGATCATTCCTATATTATAAATATTTTATAGATTTAAACGGTGAATAAGAGGAAACTAAAAAAATAAAAACTAAGGAAAGTAAAAAAAGTAAAAGATAAATATTATTTAATAGATAAAATTTTACAAGGTCTTTGTAAATTTGAGTAACTAAGTCTTTTCCTTAATTTCGTTGCCTCCATAAAAACTCGCACATATAGGAATCGATCAGAGAACGAGCAATTCCACATTCTTTTTTATTCCCCATTTTCGCCTTGGCACAAAGCGACTCTATCTGTTTTGTGTGGGCACCTGTTTCTGGATTTCTAAAGTTCTGCGAGTGGTTAAGATTCAAATGCTTATACCGCATCTCTGTCAAGGATTAACTATAGATAATAATGTTTCTGCCGATCTATCAGGAATTGCATACATGAATCACTTGCACGTTTCCCTTCATATTCCTCTGAAACCACACTGAACCAAACATTGTTCTTTCTCTAGCAAGTTGTCATTTTTTAAGGGTGAAAACAATGTTTATGCTTAAAAAAAAAAAAGGATATCGTATCACTAACAGCCTAATCACTCGAGTATCCAGCCGTTCAGCAATCGTGCTGAAGAGACGAAATTGCGCCATAATAAGCAAAAATATCCTGTCCTGTCAATGCGGTTAGGTTAAGGTAGTAGTAAGAATTCCTATATCCGCCAAAGAAGTATCCTGGAGTTCCTTAACCCTCTTAAGAAGCGCCACCTAAACGATTGAGCTACCATCCATTTCTCTAAAAGAGAAATTTCAAGAAGCCTTTTGTATGGGTAGGTGTTTGAAACATAAACAGGAAACGGCTTTTTACCCAGCTATTTTTTTATAATGAACTATAACGTCCATGCCAAGGGTAACAGTAAGAATTCTTTAATCGGGTAGAAAAGTTTCCTGGAGTTCCTCAACCCTCTTCAGGAACACAAACCCCTACGACTAAGATATCATCCATTTCTCTAAGAAAAGAAATTTCAAAAAGCCTTAAGTACTGGTTACCATTTGAAACTTTAACAGAAAACGAGAAAGTATCAAATGTTCTCGCGGCTATTCACCCATCTTCTTCTTTTTGTTATAATGATGTATAACGTCCATGTCAATGTGGTTAGGTAAGGGATCAGAATAAAAAATCGGAACAGCTTCAAATATCTTTAGCTTCAATCAGCACGTCGTCCTGTAGCATATTGTGATGAAATTCCAGTACCTATCTTTAGAGAAATTCCTGATATTAGTGACGAAGATTCCTCCAGTGTTAAAAAAAATGAAAAAAAAATAAGTTGTTTGTGACAATGACGCTTCACATCCTTTTTTCCCAAAAAGGAGCTAAATGATCTAATTCGCGATCTCAGGTGGCAAGTCGTCTGCCGAACTGTTGGAATTAAGATTGGAAGAAAAATATATCTTCTCTGACTGAATGGATCAAGGGCAGCGGGGGCAAGCACTCCCTCCCCCCCTAAGTTTCAGACGTGTTTATATTTCTTTTTTAAGATATACTTGTATTATGTTATTCAGAAAGAGTTATGTAGTAATATAGAATATATATATATATATATATATATATATATATATATATATATATATATATATATATATATATATATATATATATATATATATATAGATTAGTGTAGTTGTGTAGCAGTATTTCTTGAATGCAAATTTTGTTGAAGATCATTGTGTATTTTGCATTAATTAATTTCCTTTGGCAACTTTCTCTTCTTTAACTATCTTTTTTATTCCATCTTGTAGATGGTGGATTACTTGTCCAGTATTCATCTCTTTTTTTAATGAATGTGTTTGGTAAAAAACAAACTAAATTGCAAAGCTTTCGATCTTATTCGATCATCTTCGGAGCGTTTTGAAATGTTCTTGCCTCCTTTACCGATGTAATGGGTGGCGTGAGGATCTGGCAGAGTGAAAGAAAACGAATTTCAAAGGGGTATTTATTCCGCCTTGGTTAAACGTAACGTTAGTGGAAAAGAGCCACTCCTGTGATTTGAGTGGAATTTGTAAAATAGTTTTAATGTTCGATTTCAGCTTGTCGCTTGACTGTTGATGGCCGGCTTATCTTCAATTATTAATATGACTTCTAAGATGTTAAGCCTCGCTTTATTAACCTCTTTTCTTTTAATAATGGTGTTATCAACGAACATATCTCTCGTTAGGTTAATATTATGGACACTCTCCATATGATTCTTAGGCCTTCTGCTTTGTAGATGCATAGTTAAAAGTTTTGAAAGTGTAGGGGTTGTCATGCCAATATATTTAGAGTTTTTCTAAAGCTTACAGTCTTTATTGGGGCAGATGAACTAGTAAACTATGTTGGTTGACTTGAGATTCGAGGAGCTTAGGCAGATGTTGTTTTTCATCAGAAGATTGCTGGCTTTTGTAGTTTTATAATCGATGATGAGTTAGATTTTGTCCGTTTGACTTTTGACCTTGATGTTAAGGTTAATAATCTCCTTGATGTTTTTTTCAACTATTTTATAGGCCGTGGGCATCTGGTTTCTGTAATACACTTTGATATTGTTGACTTCTCCATGATTACTTTCAGTTTTATCCGCATGTTTGTAATGGTTATTTAAAAATGATCGGAGTTGTTTGTCAATCATGCTGTTTGAGAAACCATTATTCACGAGTATTTGATTACTTGTGCAATCTCTTGGTGGAAAAGTTCCCACGTAGAGCAGCATTTATAAGCTCGGCGGATGTATGAGCCGATTACGCTTATTTTATACCTCTCAGGGCATTCACTTTCCGCATTGAGGCATCTTCCCATGTCCTTACTTTTCCTATGTACTTTAGTACATGGATTTTCGTGCGCATAGTGAAAGGAAATGTTGCCAGTTCATACATTCCCGATATATATATATATATATATATATATATATATATACATATAGGGTGTCCACAAAGTCTGGGTACATAGTAATTTTAATATTTTAATATTATAAAGGTATGTATTTATCCCCTTTGTACCCAGACTTCGTGGACACCCTGTGTATATATATATATATATATATATATATATATATATATATATATATATATATATATATATATATATATATATATATATATATATATATATATATATATATATATATATATATATATATATATATATATATATATATATATATATATATATATATATATTGTAGGGGTGAAACCACTACACTGCGGATTATCTGAAGGAAACTGGGTAGAGAGAAGAGAATCTTTGACGGAAAAAATGAACTCGCTCATGCCTACCATGCCAGCGCGCCAAAGTCCATCGCCACACAAAAGCTCCTCTGGTTTCTTTTCTTCTTCATTCGTCGCGTTTTGAAGCCGTTCACGTCGATCTAATAGGTGCCCTTTCTTACTCTCGTGGTTGCAATTATTTTCTCACCATGATCGATCGTTTTACTCGTTGGTCAGAGGAAGTTCCTCTCTCGGACATCAGAGCTCCAACAGTCAATCGAGCCTTCGTCTCAACATGGGTTGCTCGTTTTGGTGTTCCCTCAACGATCATGAATGATTGTGGCAGGCAATTTGAATCTCATCAATGGAATGCACTCACTGTAGTGCTTGGTTCCTTTCGCATTCGTGCCACAAGCTACCACCCCTAAAGCAACTCGGCCGTCGAACTTTTGCATCGGATGCTCAAGGCAAGCTTACGCTCCACCGACCCTAATATCACTTGGGTGGACAAGCTAGCTACCTTTGATTCTGTTGGATATTCGTTCGTTATTGAAAGAAGATTTGGCCTGCTCTGCAGCGGATCTGGTTTACGGTGCTCAACTTCGTCTCCCCAGTCAATTCTTTTCTTCTTCTAACAGACCTCTACCTCGTCACCTCAATCCTGCTTCATACGTACACGATTTTGTACGGGTAATGGCTAAGGTTAAGCCTACCACCACTAGAGTGCCTGCTAATCAGAGACCTTTCGTGCTGAAAAAGATGTCAACTTGTTCCCATGTCTTTCCAAGCCACGATTCTACTGGCTCTTCATTGAAACCGGTTTATGAGGGACCCCTTCTCGTCATCTCTAGGAAGCCGAAATTCTATGTACTGCAGTTTGGCGCCAAGCAGGATACTGTTTCTCTAGATCGCTTGAAACCTGCCTTTACTGATGCTGTTCATTCTGAACCGTCCACATTTTCCTCTTCTACTATCTCTAAAAATGGTCCAGTGATTGTCCTACCTAATCATCATCTAACCTCAAACCCAATCTCCTATACCTCGCACATATCTCCATCTCCTTCCCAATTGTTTCCGCCTCCTCTATTGTTGCAGGAAACCTCGTCGTCAGAGCTGTCCAGTCAGGAGACCATCCCTTCACCTCTGGTCACCCCGCAACCAGCAAGCCAGGCACAGAGCGTCATGCGATCGCCAGACGCCAGCTCGAGGAGGTCACCCAAACGGACCACAATCAATCCGTCCACTCTTGCTGGTCAAAGTGCTTCGCCCGCAGTTTGTGCCATTCCCAGCAATCGTAGCCAACCCACAGGCGTCATCACACCATCTGGTCGTATTGTCAGAAGGCCTCGGAAATATCTAGATTAGCGTAATATTTTTTGCAACCGGCCCCAGCTTGGCATCCTTTTTCTCCTTATGCTAAGCCCTACTTCGTCCTTTGTACCAATTCTCTTTCACCCTGTATCGTCCTTCCATCTACGTTTCTTTGTCGATCTCGCTGTATCAGAGATGTCCGTCAGGGGGTGCGAACCTTTAGCTGGTCCTGCCTGTGTTGGTAGGAGGGTACCTGAACCACCGTGGCGCTCTTGGCAGTTTTTGCATCACCACCCGGTAAAGTTTCGAGGCTGGCCGGTCATTTTTAAAAGGATGGTTGGGTCAGGGTTCGACGGGCTTACCCTTCTGGTTGAGCCGGAGCTCCTAGTAGGTGTCTCGACGGTAGACAATAACTGCGCTGATCGAGTTCGCACCCCCCCCCCTCCTTTATACTCTACTTCATATGGGTAATAATAAAAAATTCTCTCCCAGAAGTCGCGATTTAGTGGCTGAGGTATCTTCGCGAGAGCAGTGTGGTGCCGTGCGGGATATATCCTCCATTTCGGAGGTCCCGGTTTCGGTTGTACCCCACCATCGCCTTAATTTTGTTAAGGGAGTGATTCGCTACAACGAATTATTGCAATGTGATGTTTCGAGAATAAAAGATAAACCTTCGTCCCAGAGGGTTACGGACATTTATAGTGTTTCTAAGTCTGTTTGTTCCGCTAAGGTTCCTACGAGTACGCTCATCGTTACCTTTGAGCATCAGGATCTGCCCCAGTTTGTTCGTGATGGTTATCTTCATGGCCCTGTGTCCCTTATGTCAAGCTCCCCAGACGTTGTTCTAATTGCCACCAGTTTGGACATATGAGCAGCAATTGTAAGCAGGCTCTTCGCTGTGTGGTCTGTGCGTTGACGTATCATGGCTCCTCTTGTGGGAATCATGAATGTTGCGCCAATTGTGGAGGTTCCCATAGCACGATTTCACGTTCTTGTCCCGTATTCCTTTTTGAGGAGAAGGTCCTGGCTCTTCGGGACTACCTCAGGCTGGACTTCCGTGAGGCCCGCCGCAGGGTGCGGGCGCAGTTCGCCACCTCTGGCCGTCTCTTCTCTGACGTTTTCCGGGATGAGGCGACCCGCCGTCCTCCTCCCGGTCGTCCCACTCCTCCTTTGCCTTATCTTGGTCCCTCTGTGCTCCTTCTCAACTGCCTTTGGTGCCTCCTCACGGTTTCTCCATTGTACCCTCTTCTTTGTCATTAGTCTCTTCTCGTGTTCCTCCCTATGTCGTGGACAGTGAGACCAACCGAGCTGAGACGCTAAAAGATATCCGACAGTTCCTCCAGGCGTCTGCTCCTGCTGTTCCTCCCGTTCCTTTGCCTCAACGCAAATTGAAGGGTTCCTCCACACCCCGTTCAGAGTCCGAGCGCGCTGCCTCTGCTGTGATGAGGCTGCTTTAGCCCCCGAGTCGGTTTTGAGGCATCCTCTGTTTTGATGTCTTCTTCTCCCCGGTCTTCGCTGGCCTCCGACGTTGGCATCACTGATGTCATTTTCCGGGCGGAAGTTCACCCAGTTCCGTCTTATTTTCCTCCTACCCCGGTCCCTTCTTCCTTGCCCCTTACCTCTATGCAGTCTTCTATGTCTCCTACCCCAGTTTCATCTCCCTTGCCTCCTACCCCTGTCCCTTCATCTCGTGTTCCCTCCTCATCCTCTGACCCTGCTCCTTCCTCTCCATCTGATCCTATTCCCTTCTTACCCTCTGACCCTGTTTCCTTATCACCCTCTGTCCATTTTCCGCCTTCTGTTCCATCTTCTTTGCATCCTAGTTCTCGTTCGTCTCTGCTCGTTCTCCCTTTCCCTCCCGGCCATGAGCTCTCCACGTTTGGGGTTCGGTCCGGCTCTCAGTTGTCGCCTCCCGCCGTTCATTCTGCCAAGTCCGTGCCGGGTGCGTCCCCGGCTCATCGGTATTTGTCGCTTGCCCCTTCAGGGCCTTCTAGTAGTCGGGAATCTTCGACGGTCTCCGTCACTAGAATCCAGAGGTTGGTGTCGAGACGACAGTAATGTCTGTCATCCTACAGTGAAATTGTCAAGGGGTCTCTCAAAGTGGGAGGAACACCAGCTCTTGCTTTATAGCATTCGGCCCTCAGTGGTCTGTTTGCAAGAAAATAAGCTTGGGGCTCGCCCCTTCCAGGCACTTCCGCACTTTCGGTTGTCTAATTCCATACCCCCCGGCCAGGGGCGTGTCCCATGGTGGTGCTTCGTTTTTAATTTCCTATTCGCTATTCTCTCTGCCACTTCCCGTACATACTACCTTGCAGGCTGTTGCTGTGATGGTTTTGTATACATTCCCCCGGATTTTGGTTTGAGTCGGTCTGCCCTTTTAGAGCTGTCAACTCAGTTACCTACCCCGTTTTTATTACTTGGTGATTTTAAAGCCCACCATCCATCTCGGGGTGATACTGTCCGTAATCCTCGGGGCGGAGTGGTTGAGTCCCTCTTATTATCTGATTCCCTTTGTCTTTTAAATTCCGGCGACTTTACTTCTTACCATGTTCAAACGGATTCGTTTAGTGCTGTAGACTTGTCCTTATCTTCGTCCGACTGTTTCATTGACTTCCAGCGGTTGATTCGGGAAGACCTTGCTGGGAGTGGTCACTTCCCGATAGTCCTGTCGGCCGCCCTTTATGGCCTGTGCCTTTTCCTCCCTCCTCGTTGGCATCTGCGGCGAGCAAATTGGGTTAGTTCCGGGAGGCTTCCTTTATTGATGCCCCCCGGTTTTCCTTCAATACCGTAGATTCAGCGGTCTCATATTTTACTACTCATATTTTAGAGGCTGCTGAGCCCTTCGTTACGCAGAGGTGCCCTGTTGTGGGGCACTCCACCGTCCCCTGGTAGTCGAAGGATTGCGCGTCGGCTATTTCTGCCTACAGTTGTCTCATTCCCGTTATAGGCGGAACCCGACCGTCTCGAATAGGGTCGATCGGAACCGGGCTCGTGCCATCCGCCAAAGGACCCTCCGTCGTGTCCGCCGGGAGTCTTGGCGCTGGTATGTATCTTCCATTTCTTCGTCCACCCCACTGACTCGGGTTTGAAAGTGGTTCAATAAGATCCGTGGTCACTACGCTGGTCATGCCATCCCCACTCTGGACATCGGAGGCTCGCTTGTGTCCGATGGCAGGTTGGTCAGCGAAGCTCTGGCTGCTTATTTTGGTTCGGTAAGTATCGCTGGTAGCTATCCTCGACGGTTTCTGGATCATAAGGTGGCCATAGAATCTCGCCTTTTAGATTTTACCACGTGCGCCACCTACTCTTATGATGCTCTCTTTTCCATTTATGCGCTGCGGGATGCTTTGACTCACTGTGGCTCCACCTTTCTCGGTGATGATTGCATCCACTACAACTTTCTCCGTTGTCTCCATCCCCACTCGGAGTTATTTTTGGTTGACCTCTACAACTTGATTTGGGTCAAAGGAATCTATCCATCCTCCTGGCGTATGAGGGTTGTTATACCCCTTCTCAAGCCCGGTAGGGACGGTTTGGACTCCAGTCAATATGGCCCGATTGCTCTCACGAGCTGCCTAAGTAAGTTATTCGAGAAGATGGTCCAAGTTCGCCTCACTCGGATTTTGGACTCCAACTCGCTCCTCTCTCCATTTCAGTGCGGTTTTCGTAGCGGTCTTATTAGTCTTGACCACCTCATTCGTTTGGAAGACTCCGTTTCACGGGCTTTTTCTTCCATGCATCAGGTGTTAGCGGTCTTCTTCGACATTCAGAAGGCCTACGATACCACCTGGAGATATAGTGTTTTACGTCAGTTATATGATTGGGGTATGAGGGGCTTTTTACCGGTTTTTATTCAAGAATTTTATCGTTTCGTAATTTTAAGGTCCGTATTGCGGATGCTTTCTCAGGCTTGCTGATTCAAGAGGAGGGTGTTCCCTAAGGGTGTGTTTTGAGTGTGACATGTTTCTCCGGTGTCATTATTAGTCTGGTGTCCACTCTTCCGGAGGGGGTTTTGGCTTTCCTCTTCGTGGGTGACTTGGAGTTGTTTTGTTCATCTCCCCGCTTGCCTTCTGCTGCCCGTCGAATACAGGTGGCAATTGATGCCGTGTCGGATCGTGCTGTCTCAAAGGGTTTCCGTTTTTCGGTCACCAAAACGAAGTCCATGCATTTTTATCGGAGTCGTGGTGTCTTTGGTCCCCCTTCCCTCTTCTAGTATGGCCCGGCGATTGAATATGTCCCTGTTTTTAAGTTCTTGGGTTTAACGCTTGGTAACAAGCTCACTTGGGTACCCCATTTGCGTCACTTTAGGGCGTCCTGTTCGAAGGCTATCGATTTGCTCAGGGTTTTATCCCACACCACTTGGGGTGGTGATAGGCGCACCTTGTGGTCACTTTATTCGGCACTGGTCCAATCCCGGCTGGACTACGGTTACCAGATCTCCTTCAGCCTTGAAGATACTTGACCCCGTTCGTTTGCTTGGGGCCCGTCTTATTAGTGGAGCATTTCGCACCTCGCCTATCCCTAGCCTCTTTGTTGAGGGTGGCGTGCTTCCCTTGCGATACCACCGGCTGCAGGTGTGCCTACGATTTTCTGTTTCGTGTTAAGCAATACCCTTTATCCCCAGTCCATGAGTGCATTTTTGCCCCGTCCTCTTCGGCATCTTTTGATCGGCGGCTATCTCTACCATGGCCTCTATGGCTCCGGGTTGGAAACCATCTCTCCTCCCGTAGTGTTGGCCCTCCCATTCCCGCCGGCTCCGTTTTAAGGCGTCCGCCATCCTGAGATCTATACTGCATTTTGGCATTTCGAGAAAGGGTCTACTGACCCTCGTCTATTAAAGTGTCTGTTTCTTGAACATGCGTGTTCTCATGCTCACCAGCGTCCCATCTATACTTACGGCTTGAAGTCGGACCTAGGTGCTGGGGCAGCCAGAGTCTCATCGGTCCGCCCGCCATCCTATAACATCCGTTTTTACCGCAGAGTTGACGGCCATTCTTTTGGCTTTTAATTTGATTTTATCCGTCGATTCATCATATTTTATTGTTTTTAGCGGCCTGTGTTAGAATCAGTTCGTTCTTTTACGTCCACACACCCTTGATTTTACGGATTCACTCCTGGCTGGTCAGAAATGCCTCCCGTTACAGGGTGGCGTTCTGTTGCATCCGGCTCATGTTGGGGTCCTGGGCAACTAGGTGGCTGCTCGACTAGCCCGCTCGGCCGCCCTCGAGGTGCCGGATGCATCCCCTGTACCCTTTAAAGATTCCTACCCCATAATCATGGCGTATGTCTTTTGTTTGTGGCAGAAAGAATGGGATTCGTTCCCCTATTCTAAGCTGTCCCTTATTAAACGCTCTGTCCGTTCTTGGTCCTCTAGCTCTCAGCGAATCCAGTCTTGGGAGGTTGCTCTTTGTAGGTTTCAAATTGGGCACTCGCGACTCACCCATGGCTATTTAGTTTCGGGTGGAGGCCGAGTTGCCCCCTGGTTGTCCCTTTTTGCGGTGGTGAGCTATATGTGGCTCACAATTCAATAGTTTGTCCCCGTCTTGCTTCTCTACAAAATTCGTGCTTCCCTACCCTTTCTGGCGTCGCCTTCCCTGCTCGACTTCGCTTTATTTTATCAGAAGACTCCCTTCGGTTGTCCTTCCTCCTTACATTTCTATCACGAAGTGGCGTTTTACCATTATTATAAATTCTTTCCATTTTTGTGTTTAGGTTTATTGTTTTATCTTTTATCCTGGGCCCCCCCCCTGCCGCTGGCGCATGTCATTTGATTATTGACCCAGCTGCCCTTGTTTTTAGAATGAGCGCTGTATGCTGTAATTTAAGTGTGTTGTACTGTTTTTTGTAATCCTTTGCTTTTCCCTATTTCTTATTGAGTGTCTCCAACGCCTCTTCAGACTTTTCGGTCGACCCCGTTTTAACAGTGCTGCCATTAAGAATCCATTAGTATTGGGCAGCTGCCACCTTATTTTTCTCTTAAACTTAAATCTTTTTTTTGGGGGGGGGGCGAATTGTAGCAGCTGACATCTTTGCAAGCTCCTACAAAGTTCGTAAAAAGGCAGTTGGCAATTTCCCGTCTGAGAAAATTATGCAGTTCGCCCAAAATTCATTTTTGTACGACCTTTGATACCAATACGGTTACCTCAAAATCAAAGTACAACTCCTCCCAACCAGCAACCAATCGAAACCTTTATACATCCCAATTCGAAATTAACAAATCAGAATAGACTTTTCCGTTTACCCAGTCCACAGCGCATTGTAACGATCACTTTTACCTCAGCAGCGCTCCAGACAAGGTGAGTAAGAATTAGCTCCCTAAGTAATCATCAGTGTATACAAAGGTCTAAAAATATTCAAAGTGTAATTCCTTCCTTCCTTTGATTTCCAGTTCCCCCGATTTATAAGTTCGAAAACGTCGTGGCAGTACTATACCATATTTTATATCTTATTCACTATAATATCACCTTATATAGCTTATTCATCTTAACAATATAATCATCGGCCATTTCCATATATATATATATATATATATATATATATATATATATATATATATATATATATATATATATATATATATATATATATATATATATATATATAAATATATATATATATATATATATATATATATATATATATATATATATATATATATATATTCATTATATTTAATATATCTAAAAATATTCATTGATCGTATTATAAAATTAGGCATATTCCATTATTTGTTGTTCAATAAATCTTGTTAAATTTATGAGTGAGTGATTTTGAAACATTCCCGGTTGAATTAATTATCCTAGAGTGTATGGTTATCAATGTGATTTATCTTCGGTTAATAAATCAGCCTAGATAGCGTTTCGGAAACCATAACCGTTAGCTTTAGGCCTAATGCGACTGCGAAGTAAATTTTGGAATATGACTTGGGCATTAAGAAAGACAATTACACATATATAAATATATTCATAAAATCAACGAATGTACAGTTATAAGTAGGTTAAGTAAATATGGTGAAACAATATAGAGTGAATAATAGAGTAAATAATAATATAGTAATATAGAGTATAATAGAGTATCTTTGATATAGTAAATAATATTGAGTTGTAAGTAATATAGTGTAGTAATTTTGAGTATCTTTGATATATTAAATAATATTGAGTTGTAAGTAATATAGTGTAGTAATTTAGAGTATTTTAAAGTATCTATAATAGACTGTGAAGTGGGGGCTGCAAAGAATTAAAAAAAAAAAATGGAATTAACTAAGTAAATGGATAATTGTAGAAGGAATGGCTACCGACCTTTATACGAAGAGAGCAGCGAGTGGAGTGGGTAGGATCGCTTGCTCTTTTGATCAAGCTGGGAACGTGTGTTTATTTGTTTGTTTGTGAACTTTAAGAGATGTTGTTTGGAACAGTATACGTTAATTGAATTGATAAGTAAAATAAATAAATTAATTAATTATTAAGATTAACATAAAATGATTTGATTTACAAAAATTGCAGTAAATTAATTGAAAGATTAAATTGACAAAGTTAGAGTAAAATAAATGAATGATTAAATTAACAGTTAAAGGATTGCATGAATTATTTAAATGACAAAAGAATTGAATTTTATACATAATAAATGATGATGATATATATATATATATATATATATATATATATATATATATATATATATATATATATATATATATATATATATATATATATATTAGTTTCCCAGGAGGTTTTTATTATAGGAATGCCCAGAGGCATTGCTATAACACTCACCCCCTAAGAAGGTTACCCCCCTTCCTTTTTACTATTTTGAGATTATAAGTCCGAGTACCGACGAGGCCTCCTGACGACGTGACCGGAGCGTGTGACAGTGCCATTGGTTTTGCTGCGAGTACGAGGACATAGTTTTGCTTTGGCAGTGACATTAGAGTTGAACGAGGCACTGGCACGAGAGAAGGTTGACGGAGCGAAGGTGATCTGCTTGCAGGTTCCTTCCGAGATGGCGTCAAGCGCGATGTGGGAGTCTTGGGTCCCGTTGTCCGCTGACGGAGTGACCAGTGGGGGAGAGATTTGCTCCTGACTAACTACTTCTGCCGATGAGGGTTCTTGCAACAAAGGAGGAGGAGGAGGCAGCAAAACGGAAAGTGGAGTTGGAGACGCAGGAGTAGTTAAAAAGGTGGGGTTTGGGTTGTTTTGGGGATTACTGTACCATAAAGGGGTATAGTAGGAGGAGAATGAGGTGATTGGGGTTCAAGATAAACATTTTCGGTATAAGTAGGTTTCAGGCGTGTTGCGAGAGCACTATGCGATTGCGAGGATTGATGACGTGTTGTCAGAGCACTATGTGAGCGCGAGAATTAATGGCGTGTTGCCAGAGCACTATGTGAGTGCGAGAGAATTAATGGTGTGTTGCCAGAGTACTATATTGGCACTGAATGTAATGGCGTGTTGCCAGAGCACTATGTGAGTGCGAGGATTGGTGACGTGTTGTCAGAGCAATATGTGAGTTCGAGGATTGATGACGTGTTGCCAGAGTACTATATGAGCACTGAATGTAATGGCGTGTTGCCAGAGCACTATGCGAGTGCGAGGATTGGTGACGTGTTGTCAGAGTACTATTTTAGAGCGAGGATTGATGGCGTTGTCAGAGCACTATGTGAGTGCGAGAGAATTGACAACGTATCACTGTATGAGTGCTGAATGACATGATGGCGATATGAAGTGAGGATTGAGTGTCGGTCAAAATAGAAAAGTGAGTACCTACCTGAATAATGAAGTGAGGTGCAGGTGGTAGATGTTAACCCGTTTATTGTCAATTGTTAACGTTTGTTGTTAATCCCTTGAGGTATTAGTTAAAGGATGTGAAGATTGAGAGACTGGAGAGAGAGAGAGAAATGCCAGAATTTGAAGTTTGAGGATACGTAGAAAATGGTTGAGTTGGGTGCAGTGAGAAAACTGGAGGATTTGAGGAATGAAGATTTGATTAAAGATTTGAAGAGCTTGGTGATGGAAAGTGAAGATTAGAGGAGTTTGGGGATGAAGATTGATGTGCGAGGAGTGGAGAGTTGAGATTAGGTGGATGTGGAGTTACTAGTTGTAAATATGTGCAAGGCTGTAAACATTTTGCAGCTTGTGCACCATATTTGTTATGATACCAGCACCACCGAGTTGGATGAGAGGAAAGGGAAAAGTTATGCTTCGGGAGGAGACTACTTCGCGCAGTATGTGAAGGAGTATAATTGTGGCTACAAGGCTGTGTACAGTCTATAGCGTTGTGCCCGTACCTTTGATGATACCAGCATAGGCCATGATGGTGTGGAAGATAGTGAGAAAAGTTGGAAGAATGAGGTTGAAAACTTTGCTGTTTCTCACCTCTTGCATTGGGATGCCCTCGTTGGTTTCTCTTTCGTGAACCAGAGCGGGACTTGCGCCCAGGATTGCCAGACTCGTATCTGTGCTTGCTCTGTGGTTCACGCTGCAGCTTTAACCGCTGGATGTCGGTTTCCATCCTCCGTATGCAAGCCTCAAGGTCTCTCGATAGGGAAGATGGAACCCTTGAATGCTCGGCCCGTACATATGAAGAGCTCGACGTGCCTCGAACCTGCGAAATTGAAGCATTGTTAATTGGGCAGTGAGTTTGGCCGTTGCCCCAATTCACATAAGGACTTTTATACAATTTATCTGCGGCTGCAGCAACCTCATCAATGCTCGTGGGGTTCGAGCTTAGGATTAATGGCCTAATATTCTCGGGGACTCCTTTCATGAAAATTTCGGTGAGGAGAGGGTTAAAAAGTTCGATGTGAGCACCTTTTACCCTGATAAGGTAATTCAAATAAGACCAAAAAAAAAGGAAGTAGGACTCTTATCTCCCATTTCCTGAGTATTCAGGAGCTCTCTCAGGTCATCAATTTGGGACCTAGCATATGTATTGAGAAAAGCCTCATTCAGGCGGTCTAAAACATCAGCCTGTCCCCCGTTAATTAACACTTCCCTGAACTGAATAAAGGTACTTATGGGTAACCGCTGGATGATTGACGATACTTTCTCCTCCTCAGTGATGTTTTGTGGTTTAAGGAGGAGGGATGAGACTTCTAACTATTCAATTGGATTTGCAGGATCATACACGGGAAGAGAGAGGTACCCATGTGATTGTCTATGCGCAGACGGTTGGTCATGATGAGGTTGATCGCTAACTGATGTCCTTAGTTGATGTGTCTGGTCCATTATAGACACTGTTTAAGGTATATTTGTGCTAGTTGAAGGAAGGTGTTTACGTGAGAACTAGCTGTGGCTGTGTGCACGTGTATGTGTGTGTGTGTGTGTGTGTGTGTGTGTATGTGTGTGTGTGCGGAACTTGGTCACGAGCACAGGAATATGAAGAAATGAAAATTAAATGAAAAATAAAGGAAATTGTCTACACGTTGAATATAGGAGATAATATTAAATTAAAATTGAGATGAATTATGATAATTAGAAGGATGATGTTAAAGATTACACGCGATATGAAGCAAATTGAAGATATGAGTCAAAAATGTTCCAGCGAGGATTGGGAACGAAATTGACGCGTGGAGTCAGAATGATTTTAACGTTAAAACTTATTTATTGATTGGCGGGGGATTACTAAACTTTGGGCACCAATTTTATAGTGTATGGTTATCAATGTGATTTATCTTCGGTTAATATATCAGCCTAGATAGCGTTTCGAAAACCATAACCATAAATTTTGTTTGATCGAAGATGTCTGCCGTTAGCTTTAGGCCTAATGCGACTGCGAAGTAAATTTTGGAATATGACTTGGGCGTTAAGAAAGACAATTTCACAAATATAAATGTATTCATAAAATCAACAAATGTACAGAGATAAGTGGGTTAAGTAAATATGGTGAATAATATGGTGAAACAATATAGAGTGAATAATAGAGTAAATAATAATATAATAATATAGAGTATAATAGAGTATCTTTAATATAGTAAATAATATTGAGTTGTAAGTAATATAGTGTAGTAATTTTGAGTATCTTTGATATAGTAAATAATATTGAGTTGTAAGTAATATAGTGTAGTAATTTTGAGTATCTTTGATATATTAAATAATATTGAGTTGTAAGTAATATAGTGTAGTAATTTAGAGTATTTTAAAGTATCTATAATAGACTGTGAATTGGGGTCTGCAATGAGAAGCAAATATAATTAGGACTTACTCTCGTATTGTCGTTTGCAAATAATTGTAAAAAAAAATGGAATTAACTAAGTAAATGAATAATTGTAGAAGGAATAGTTACCGACCTTTATACGAAGAGAGCAGCGAGTCGAGTGGGCAGGATTGCGTGCTCTTTTGATCGAGCTGGGAACGTGTGTTTGTTTGTTTGTGTGTGAAATTTAAGAGATGTTGTTTGGAACAGTATACGTTAATTGAATTTATAAGTAAAATAAATAAATTAATTATTAAGTTTAACATAAAATGATTTGATTTACAAAAATTGCAGTAAATTAATTGAAAGATTAAATTGACAAAGTTAGAGTAAAATAAATGAATAATTAAATTTACAGTTAAAGGATTGTATGAATTATTTAAATGACAAAATAATAGAATTTTAATGTATATATATATATATATATATATATATATATATATATATATATATATATATATATATATATATATATATATATATTTGTTTACCAGGAGGTTTTCATTATAGGAATGCCCAGAGGCATTGCTATAATCCTTCATCACGTTTTCTCTTTCAAGTCATCTTTAATCTTTAAATTCATATAGCAAGGTTTAATGGCTGCTATCTAGGCAAGTATTGTCATTAAACCAATCATCTCAATAGCTATACGGGCATGCCGCCTCTCATCAGTCACAAACCTCAGACGAAGGTCTCTCGGCTGGGTCCAGGGAGCGATGTCGTCTTTTACCAATCTTAAGGTGTTGGTGAGTCTTCTGCGCACAGCGGGAGGGGCGGAAACCCAGGATGTGAATTTTCAACCTTGCCGTATTCTTGGGGGTTCCTGAGAAATCAAAGGTGGACCCTAAAATCACCCGGGGAACTCTACCAAGAGATGTAAGGGGTAACCACCGAATCTATAGGCAAAGGAGAGGGAAAAACGCCCTCTCTAATATGAGACTCTTGGATGGGCCCCTGAGAAAGAGCAAGGTTGTTCACCTCCTCAAAACAGGTGAGTTGTACGAGGGCGGCTTCAAAATGGGTAAGCTCTTTACTGGTTGGAATGGTGAGAGGTGAGTACCTCCTCTTATGTTAGGTAGGAAATCAAGCAGGAAATAAACACATTCCGTTCGTTTTTAAAATCACTACCCTTGCCCGCGCTGACTCTTTGACCTCCACAGGCGTGGTGAGTGATCTAGTAGGTCCGTTTTCGTGTCGCAGCCGAGGACGCTAGGACGAACAGTTATAGCGTATGAGAAGTGCAGGCGAGCGGCTTAAAAGCTTCCTTTGAATGAGTCTTTTTTGAGACTCAGGAAGGCCAAGTGGATTCGCCGCTGGCTAACAGTGGTCCAGCGACGAGGAAAGCTATTCGCAACTCGCATACGCTATTATTTTTTCTTTGTCCCTTTTCCTACTCCCCTCTATCTACAATGGTGCCCAGACCCGGGAAGAGGAGCGGTAGCCCTTGGATAACATTTCCAAACAGGCTCTCTTCATTTCTTCAAAATACGCTCCGCTTCTAGGAGGGGGTTTGTATAGCGTATGAGAAGTGCAGGCGAGCGGCTTAAAAGCTTCGTTTGAATGAGTCTTTTTTGAGACTCAAGATAGCCGAGTGGATTCGCCGCTGGCTAATAGTAGTCCAACGACGCAGAAAGCTGTTAGCAACTCGCATAAGCTATTATCTTTTCTTTGTCCCTTTTCCTACTCCCTTCTATCTACACAGTTTACGCCATATCTGCCACTCCTTGGGAAACCCAGACATTTACAGTAGAGAGAACCCACGGACGAAGTTATGTTAGGCTATTAAAAGATGGGGGCAATGAAAAATGGAAGGAAAGGGGCAGTTGTAGTTGAAGGGTTGTGTAAAGGGACCCGGGGAGCGCACCACCTTCTCTAGACTTGGACCCAGAGTGCAAGTTTCCTCTGTGGTTGAGTCCATACTTGCGGGTACTGAGGCCAGGAAGAAGTACTCCTACTCCAGGCATAAATTAGGGCACATCCCTGCTTCGGACTGTGGAAGGGAGGTAGTGTTTCTCCTACAGGTTTAAGTTGTGGCAAGTGGTTTCCCCTACAGGTTTAAGTTGTGGCAAGTGGTTTCTCCTTGATCTTCACCATCTACCCTCTCCCGGATCTTAACAGGTGGAAACGAGAAAGATATCGAGGTCAGGTAGTTATACCAAGAGGTTCGACGGGCATGTGAAAGTGTTCTCTGGCGGAACAGACAAGCTTTATTTCTTTTCGGTGCTAGTGTGGGGAGCCTCTTGGAAGCAATTCCAGTCAGCTCGTCGTAAATTCCTTTGGGAAAGTAGGAGAGAGTTATGGGCCAGGGTTGACAGTAGTCACTCCTGTGCAAGTCAAGAACTGACCACTGGAAATCTGAAAATCAATATAGGAGCACAAGGATATGTCTACACTACTAAAGAAAGCCGTTTGAAAATGACACGAGGTGAAATCGCTTAAATTTAAAAGACAAAAGTTTTGATAATAAGAGAAACTACAATACGGCCATTAATGTTGCGATTGACATCACCCCCAAAAGGATGACGTATTAAGATCGCCTAATATTGAGGAGCAATTGTATTAGTTGGTCTACAAGTTCCAACACGCTTACTTGGTCACTGCCAAGTTTAGTGGAAGGTATAAGCGTGCGAATTGTAATTAAGTGTAAATAAAATCCTCAGGGCTACTGCCTGCGGAACAGTACAGAGGGTAAGTAGTATGAAATAACGGGTTTTCCTTAAAAACTTACCCTGGAGAGGAATAGGGAGTTGAAGACTCGAAATTCTCAATTAAAATGCGAAATCCAAGCTTATTTTCCTGAAACCAAACAACTGAAGGTTGAATGTCTTAAAGAAGTTCCTATTTGGGTAGAACTTGGCAGTTCCACTGTAAAAATTAACCGATTACCTCTTGCGAGTATATACTAATGCATAATTTTACTTTCCACTGGCGTTAGTAATTGGTGAGGTGGCATAGCGCCCCCTCCCCCCTTGAACGGGGCGGGGACAACAGCGACTTGTTGCCTCGTCTCGTACTTAGATGTTTGAGAGGCAGAAGAACTAGGATAATTGAACTCCTAATGGTCGAGTGAGCATGACGTACATAACCAGGTGAGAAAGGAAAGTCCAAAATTAGCTTCCTGCCCACTAATGTGGAATATGAATTAATGTATTACGGTGGAGGGGGCCTAAGCCAAGAAGGACCAGTCCTTTGGGTGGGAAGAAGTCTTTGCGACAGATTTACTGTCAACCTCAGATCCCCCAAATTCTGAGTCCTTTAACTTGGGTGGTAGTTCCAAATTCAGAAGGTCATTCAAGGTTTCTCCTTGGCTTAAAAGCGAGAGACTCGGGTGACGGTTATTATTCGGTACGAGGATACCCATGAGATAAACAAGGGTACTCCACCCCCTCTCTCTGGGACCTTTTCTTTTTTCAGAGATTGGCCCCGACTTTTATTACACCCCATTTTCTCTTCCCCTATTTCTTTTACTGCCCTTTATTTCCCTCTCTTCTTTCTCCTAGCTATTGGCTTTGACCTCTGCTTGTTGTTGTTTTTTTCAGACTGATTCTGATATTTTTTTCTTTGACGTAAGTTGGAAGTTGGAGTTTTCGCCATCTTCGTTTTTCGATGCCCAAGGTGAAATCCATCATTGGCTTCTTTTCTCTGGGCGTAGGAGAACTTGGGCAGCCTCTTCGGCCCATAGGGATGCTGGAGATGGATTCATATCCATTCTCCGAGAAGACATACCGGACGCAACCGAATCGAGAGTTGCAGTAGCGCCCGGCC
Source organism: Ceratothoa steindachneri (assembly GCA_963969495.1). Classification (NCBI taxonomy): domain Eukaryota; kingdom Metazoa; phylum Arthropoda; class Malacostraca; order Isopoda; family Cymothoidae; genus Ceratothoa; species Ceratothoa steindachneri. The sequence goes on along the minus strand of OZ018324.1, from coordinate 77,385,992 downwards.
CTTGTAGGCCTCCGCGGTGGGAAGTACCGAGGGAGAATGCAGTTATTTCTATTTGTAATGGGTAGCCATAAACCTAAGGATTCCCCTTCTCGTAAGGGTTCTAGTGGTAAACGTTCTTCAGCTCCCTTCGCTCGTTCTATCCCTATGCCAACGATGTGGACACAAATTTAAATTATCCCCGCTTTCTGGTCGAGTTCATCTGACACCCCACTTGCAAAAGTGGACGTGTTTGACTTTAATGAATCACGCGAGTTCCGCTGTGGTGAACCCTGCCGGATCTTGTGGTATGGTGGTCGAGGTGTCGTCTCACTCTCAACATAATCTTGTGCGAAATCAGTCTAGGATAGCCGAGGTTCCCGTAACCGTTTCTCCCCAGCGACGTCTGAATTTTGTCAAAGGTATCGTCCTTTCAAACGAATTAAAGGACTATGACCTCACCAGTCTTCAGAACAAGCTTATTACCTAACGGGTAACATGCAAACAGGGTAATTAAAATTATAGGCTCTACTAGAGTCCCAACTGCCACATTGATTTTAACGTTCGAGCGTCAGGAACTGCCGCAGTTTATTAAGCATCGCTCTCACAACGATGCCTAGTGTTACTACTCCCCTCTCCTCGGAACAGACTTTCAGGGTAACACACTTGAAGACAGAAGTTATCTGAAAGAATTTTCTATATCGACCAGAGAAGGTTCTTCTACCCGGCCCCAGGACCCAGTCTCGTGGTTAAAGGAAGGACTCCTTACCTGGATCATAGGCCACCAATAAGCAGGCAGTCTCTGGAGCTGACTCAGCAGAGCCTGGAGAATATTCAATATACTCTTCTCCTGTTGGTGCATATAGCAATGTCTCTGGGCATTCCTATAATAAAAACCTCATGGGAAACTTAAATATATATATCATCATTTATTATGTATAAAATTCATTCAATTATTTTACTTTAACTTTGTTAATTCTATCATTCAATTATTTTACTTTAACTTTGTCAATTTAATCTTTCAATTAATTTACTTCAACTTTTATAAATTAAATCATTTTATGTTAAACTTAATAATTAATTAATTCATTTATTTTATTTGTCAATTCAATTAACGTATACTGTTCCAAACAACATCTCTTAAATTTTACACACAAACAAACAAACACACGTTCCCAGCTCAATCAAAAGAGCACGCGATCCTGCCTACTCGACTCGCAGCTTTCTTCGTATAAAGGTCGGTAATCATTCCTTCTGCAATTATTCATTCACCCCCAAACAAATCATACTTAGTTAATTCCATTTCTCTAACAATGCTTTGCAAACGACCATACGAGGGTAGATCCTAATTATATTTACTTATCATTGCAGCCCCAATTCAGTCCATCATAGATACTCTATATTACTTACTAAATTATTATTTACTCTATATTTATTCACTACATTACTACACTATATTATATATCATTCACCTTATTGTTTCACCATATTATTCCACCATATTAATTTCACATACTTCAATTCTCTTCGCATCTTGTTACTGTAAATCATATGTTAAAATATCTTACATTGTATACCTAACCTACCTATCTCATTGTACATTCGTTGATTTTATGAATATATTTATATTTGTGTAATTGTCTTTCTTAAAGCCCAAGTCATTATTCCAAAATTTATTTCACTCTCGCCTTAGGCTTAAAAACTAACGGCAGACAACTTCGATCAAACAAATTTATGGTTATGGTTTTCGAAACGCTATCTAGGCTGATTTATTAACAGAAGATAAATCACATAGATAACCATACACTATAGTGCATATTCCCCCCCCCCCCTCCAAGCCTATCCTGCCCTTCACCGGTCCAAACGGTAGCGGAAATTCACCCAGTTCCTTGTACTTAGTCCAGATCGCCTGCTTCACCCACTCAACCTCCTACTCATGATCCAATGAAAGCAGATGATATTCCAACAGACATCAAATGAATGCACCCTCGGACCATCAATCAGATCTATTGTCCGAAAATCCCTCCTCGACATTTGATTTCCGCCTGGCTGTGCCCCCTAATTACAGACAAGGGGCTCACCTGGTTCCTCAAAACCATTAGGCATACACCCCTCTACTGCTCCTTCCGGATCTCTTCCCTTGCTAAAGCAGGCTCTTCAAAATTTGCTCTTCGGGACGCACTTCAAATTTCATCTCATCCAGAAAGGAGAAAAAGATATCAATTGTGATATCTAACCGTCCCGCATAATATCCTCCATTTCACAATGGAATTGTCAAGGAGTTCTTTCCAAGTGGGAAGAACTCAAAGTTCTTTTGGCGATTCTCCACCCCGCTATTTGTATTCAAGAGAACAAACTGGGTACATTGCCTTTCCCGGGTATACCCGGTTCCCGAACCGTTTCATCTCATCCACGTCTGAATTTTGTCAAGTTGTCCACTTTCGAAAGGGGTAAATCTGAATCAGCGCAGATTAGAATACAGTGGGAATTCAGACCTGAATCTCCATCACTTAAGAATGGATCGGGGAGTCCCAGAAACTTCAAGTTTCTGAAAATCAGATTTAATGTTTATCCATAAACTAAATAGACCAGCTTCAGCAGGCGGTCCTACCACCCTAAACTTGTATAAATCTTGCTGGTAATATAAAAAATAGTTCTGATTGACTGTGATTGTTTATAATTAAGATAAGTTTTAGTTGACATTTAAAACAAAGGATATTAATTCACCCAAAGTATTTAGCTGTGCTAGACATGCATTTATATATGAAAAATGATAGGGCTGTAAAAATATTCCAATAATTTTTACACGCAGACATGTCATTCCAACTTCTTCATTGGCACTTCATACCGATAAACCTTTCTTTCGTAAATCGCAACAAGTATTAACCTGCTTACCTGTCTTTTGAAGCATACCGAGCTCTCATGTTTGCATTGTCCGCACTCCAATGTCGCTTGCTTCAGAAGAAAACCTAGTGTACCAGGCGAGCTAAATACGAAGGATTCTCTGTTCAATTGACAGTTGCATTGGTTATTCGTAATTTTTCATATACGTATTATCAATTTAATAACCGATGTGTTTATTGGTAGCAAGAATTACGTTCGAAACCATTCGTATATATTTTCTTCATTTACATTTTTGTTAGTTGTGCTTTTGCAAGTGTGTAGATTTGCGCCGACCTTTCAGAGTTCACAGTGGCTCTCGCTGAATGGTGACAGTCAGGATGGTTAAGGAGAGGTGAAATAGCCAAACATCGCTTCGTGGTAAACTATCTTCTACCATCGAATTTGTTATAACTTGTTACTGGACAATATAGTATAATTAACTTTTAAGTTTCATTTATGTTCCACTTTTTACTTAGTTCGGAAACTTTGCTTAACCTCTTCGGAAACTTTTTTTTCTCCTACTCCGCAAAAGTGAACCCTACATGTGGAGGCACTATGCTGGCGAGGACTAGTCTCCTAGCGGCCCCAGTGAAATAACGTCTGGTATACTTCAGTAACCATAGGAAGGTGGAAAAGTCTGTGACCGTGGGAGGGGGGGGGGGTGATTGTTAAGGATGCATCCACTTTACAAGCCCATTTCCATCCATTCTTCTTATATGCCTGCAACCTATACAGGGAGTCCCCTGAAATTCCGATTTCAAATTCCCTGACCTAAATGAAATTCTGGTAAAGAATCAAAATCTTGTTAAAATTATAAAAATAAAAGAAAGCTCACCAAGAACCAGCCCATACCGACCTGGTATAAAAGAAATGTCCTAATAATATATAATAGTAATAAAGAAATAAAAAAAAAATTCAATTATTTAGCAATAACAAATTTTATGAAGGTACCAGATTCATGCTCTGCTTTATTTCTTTTGTTTTATATTTAATAAAAAAAATATATACATTAAGTTGTACAATATGCAAGTTATATGCAGAAAATCATAATTTCCCCAAAATATTTTTCCAGTTTAGAATTTGGTCATCTATGATTTGAACTTCTCTTTCTTTTTCTTCTATTATTTCACAACAAGACGGGTCCCAATCCATTGTAAATCTTCTCTCAACCGAGGCATTGCCACGAACCATTGTAAGTATCATATTAACAAAATCTTGATGATCATTTGTAATGTTAACCTATTTAAAAATTGTTGAGAAAAATAAATCTAATCAATCATTTTCAAAGTCATAATTACGACATAATTCTTTAACAAACGGATTCTCAACCAATCTAGAATGAAATTCTTTTATGGTTTAAGGTAAGGAACTAGTATGTTGCTGCCCAATCCAAGTGGACGCATTTTGGACCAACCAGTTGCAAATTTCTGTGACTAAGAGATGGGACGCATTAAAAGATCTAATTGACTGTAAAACGCTCCTTAAGTTTGAAAAAATGATCAAATCATTAAAAGGTAAAATTTGGATGAGTCTAAAGGCTAAAAGGATTGCTGAAAGTTCAGCGGTAAAAATGGATGCTGCTGGCGGCAAAGATAGAGTTAGGAATTCTCCTCCTGGGTAGATGGCTACGGCACCCACGCCACCGTCCGACTTAGAGCCATCCGTGTATAGTGGGCAGCATTCTTTGTGCGAGATGGAATGTTCTAAGAACAGGCTCTTAATGATGCGAGGATCCATGGAGGACTTCTCCAGGTTCCACATGTTGGTACATACTGTGGGGAGAGGAGCACGCCAACAAGGGGTCAGTAAGGATGGAAGGGTAAGAACCCTTGGAGCACCCAGGTTAGAGAGATGATCTCCTATGCGAAGGTTCAAGGGGTCGGGTAAATATGGCAACTTATCATATGCCGCCGTTGATTAGGCAGCATGCAGGCATCTGTAGACCTCTGATACAGGGGCTTGCTGTACTCGGCAGAGGTATCGCATGCAGATTTGAAGTCTATGGTAGAGCAAAGGAAGTACCCCCACTCTCGCAGTAAAGGCTGTTGACAGAAGTATGGAAGGCTCCACTGGAAAGGCGAACTCTGAGGTTTCGAATGGGGTTCAGCATTTTAAGGGCTGAAGGGGAAGCCGATAAGTAAATTTGACAGCAATAATCCAATTTGTATTGGACGAGGGCTGTGTATAATGTGCACAATGTTTGTCGGTCGCTGCCCCACGAAGTGTGTGAGAGGAATTTCAAAATGTCTAGAGCCGCAGCCAGCCCGTCCGAAGTCGGTGGACGTGTGGTAACCAGGATAACTTTGGTTCGAGAGTTACGCCAAGAAACCGAAACTCTGAGACAAACTATATATCTTTGATTTGCAGGGAGATAGAAGGTGGGACAAGAACTCCTCTGCCCCGGTGGAAATGCATTGCTTTGGTTTTGTTCGTGGAAAAGCGGAATCCATTAAGTTGTGCTCTTTTGGATACAGCATCGACCGCCAGTTGTAGCCGACGCGCTGCTGATGGAAGGCGAGGTTAGGAACAGTATAGTGCTAAATCATCGATAAACAGAGTTGCCGATACACCCTCTGGAGAGCTGAAATAATATAATTGATGGCAATTATAAAACATAAAACATTTAAAAAACTGCCTTGAGGAACTCCCTCTTTTGGGGGTTGCAGGTAAGAGTATGCGTCTCCAACACGTACCTTGAAGGATCGAGATGCTAAAAAACTTTGAATAAGTGACGGTAAAAGGCCTTTAATCCCCCAGAGGTATAGCTGCTGCAAGATGAGGTATCTCCATGTTGTGTCGTAGGCTTTCTCAATGTCGAAAAATAAGGCCAGCACTCGGTGCTTTAATGAGAAAGCTTTCCGGACCGATTCCTCGAAACCTACTAGTAGGTCAAGAGTACTATGACCTTTGCGGAAGCCACATTGAAATGGAGAGAGAAGGAGATTTGTTTCTATAAACCAGTTTAGGCGCTCCAACACCATTTTTTACAGCAATTTACTCAAACAGCTGGTGAGAGCTATAGATCGGTAGTGATCTGTGTTCAACCCGTCCCTGCCCGGTTTGACAAAGGGAACGATGATCCCAATACGCCATGATGACGGGTAAAAACCCTTTACCCATATAAGGTTGTACAAATCAAATAAGAAGAGAGTAGAGTGTGGATGTAGGTGCCGAATCATATCGAATTGGATCTCGTCAAGGCCAGGGAAAGTAGACCTGCAAAGTGACAAAGCGCTACGTGGCTCATGGGTGCTGAATAGAGCATTATATGGAAGGTTGGATTTTGTTGTGAAGTTGAAAGAATGCTACTCTTTCTTTGATTTGTAGGATTGAAAAGCCCTATCGTAACGGCTGACACTGCTTACGGCGTGGAAATGGTGAGAAAAAGCATTGCTAACCGCCAGGGTGTCATTCTCCAAGGAACCGTGTAAGTTGAGTGTTGTGGTATGATGATCAGTATAACATCCCGTGATCTTATTAGTCCTCTTCCAGATCTTAGAGGAAGGTGTCATAGAGGAAATTGATGAAACTTAACGGCGCCATGAATTTCGGCCAGCCTGACGAAGGGTTCTTTGGCGAAGCGCATGAGCTCGGTTTCGGTCGACCTTGTTTCACAAAGTTGGGTTCTTTCGGAATCGGGCATGGGCTAACTTGTAATTTTTGACAGCTGTTTCATACGCCCATGTCCACTAGGGCACGGTTGAGCGACCCGTGGCGGGTCGCCTCCGTGGGATGGTCTGTGTTGCTGCATTGTAGATAGTCGATGTAAAGTATCCTACTGCCGCGTCCACTCCATTGAAGGTCCCCAAGGATGCCCTTGTGAAGGACGCTTCTTGGAAACCTTCCCAATCTGCATGACCTAAGTCCCACTTAAGGGGCATGGTTGTATGGAGGCTAACTTGAAGGGCCGACAAGACAATAGGGAAGTGGTCACTCCCATGGAGATCGTCAAGAATTGACCATCGAAATTCCGTATGCAATCCGGGAACAAACAGATAGGTCACCACAGCTAAAAGTGTCCGTCTGGACATGATGAGAGGTAAAATCGCCAGGATTTAAAACACAAAGAAAGTCAGATAATAGAAGAATCTAAAACACTGCCTTTGGAATTTCGAGTGATGTTATAGTGTACGAGAAGTGCAGGCGAGCGGCATAAAAACTTCCTTTAAATGATTTTTTTATGAGACTCATTATGGCCGAGTGGATTCGCCGCTGGCTAACAGTGGTCCAGCGACGCGGGAAGCTGTTCGCAACTCGCCTACGCTATCATTTTTTTCTTTGCATCCCTTCCTACACTCCTCTATCTACAATGGTGTCTAGACCCCGGGGGGGGAGCGTTAGCCCTTGGATAACATTTCCAAACGGGCTCTCTTCATTTCTTCAAAATACGCTCCGGTTCTAGGCGGGAAGTTGTACAGCGTACGAGAAGTGCAGGCGAGCGACTTAAAAGCTTTCTTTGAATTAGTCTTTCATGAGACTCAGGATGACCGAGTGGATTCACCGCTGGCTAACAGTAGTCCAGTGACGCGGGAAGCTGTTCGCAACTCGCCTACGCTATAATTTTTTTTCTTTGCCCCCCTTCCTACTCTCCTCTATCTACAATGGTCCTTAGACCCGGGAGGGGAAGCGTTAGCCCTTGGATAACATTTCCAAATGGGCTCTCTTCATTTCTTGAAAATACGCTCCGGTTCTAGGAGGGAAGTTGTATAGCGTATGGGAAGTGCAGACGAGTGGCTTAGAAACTTCAAACATGAAACTCAGGATGGCCGAGTGGATTCGCCGCTGGCTAACAGTGGCCCAGCGACGCGGGAAGTGGTTCGCAACTCGCCTACGAAAAAGTCGATGTGTTTGACGTCAATGAATCTTTTGAGTCCCGCTGTGGTGAACCTCTCCGGATGTTGTCAAAAGGTAGTGATGTCGTAGTCGAGGTATCATCCCACTCGCAACACAACCTTGGGCGAAATTTATCTTCGATAGCTGAAATTCCAATAACTGTCTCGCCCCATCTGCGTCTGAATTTTGTCAAAGGTGTCGTCCGTTCAAACGAACTAAAGGACTACGACCATACCCGCCTTCAGAGTAAGCTTAGTACCCAACGTGTCACACACGTACACAGGATAACTAAAACATTAGGCTCCACTAAAGCCCCAACCACAACTCTGATTTTAACATTTGAACAAGAACTGCCGCAGTATATTAAAGCTAGGTACTTTCGTGCCCGGTAAGTCCCTACATCGAACTACCCAGACGCTGCTTCAATTGCAATCAATTTGGACCTGTTGGGCGTGCCTACGTCTAGATATAAGAGGGGCCCACCAGCGTGCTTGAGCACAAACCTCACCACTCGGCCGGCTCTTCTCTGACGTTTTACGTGACGCTGGAGCAAACCGACCATCACGCGCGAGTTCCGACCAGCCTTAAGCACTTAGCCGTACATCTACTCGCAACGTCGGAAACATTCAGAATATGCAGTCGAAGCATCGCTCTCACACCGATAACCAATGTTCCCCCCCTCTCTTGAGCAGCTCTAGCTGGGAGAGACGCTCAGGGTGAGACACTTGAAGACATCGGACGCTATTTGAAAGAATCCTCAACATCGACCAGTGAAGATTCATCCACCCGACCCCCGAGACCCAAAGCCCAGTGGTAAGAGGAAGGATTCCTCACCTGGGTCATCGACCACCAATAAGCGGGCAGCCTCTGGAGCTGACTCGGCCGAGCCCCGGGAATCTTCAATGGACTCTTTCCCTATGGCTGAACATTCTATGCCCTTAAGTCCGTCCTGCCCTTCACAGGACTTAGTCCCCATCCTGATCCAAACGATGGAAGATATACACCTCACTCAGATCACCCTTCAACCCATGATCCGATGGAAGCAGTTGATACTCCATCACCAATCGCGACGGTTGGACCAATTCCTCAGACACCGAAAATACCCTCGAACCATGAATCCAGTTCTACTGGCCGAAAATCCCTTTTTGATCTTCCTTTTCCGCCAGGTTGTGAGCCCGAATTACAATCAAGGGCCTCGGTCGGTTCTTCAAAACCCACGAAAAAAGCCCCAGTTATTGCTCCCTCTAGGATCTCTCCCCATGCAAAAGAAGGCTCCTCAAAATCAGCTCTTTGTCTCCCAAGTTGTTTGGGACGAACCTCAAATACAATATCGGCCTCAAAAGAGAAAAAAAGATATCCACAGTAGTATCTAATCGTCACACATAATATCTACCATTTTACAATGGAATTGCCAAGGCGTTTTTCAAAAATGGGAAGAACTCAAAATTCTTTTGACAGACTATCCAACCCGGTTATTTGTCTTCAGGAGAATAAACTGGGTATACGGCCGTTTCCGCCTGTACCCGGCTTTCTCACTTTCAACTCTATGCTCCTGCTGGAAGCTCCTCTCATGGGAGGGGGGTGTCAATCATGGTATCTTCATCCCACCATGTTTCTTCCATCCCCCTACATACTACCCTCCAAGCGGTTGCCGTGTTTTTCTTACTAAGCTTTTTTACAGTTTGCTCATCATGGCGCATTGGGATCATCCTTCCCTTTGTCAAACCGGGAAGGGACGGGTTGGACGCAGATCACTACTGCCCTATAGCTCTCACCAGCTGTTTGAGTAATTTGCTGGAAAAAATGATCTTGGAGCGCCTAAACTAGTTTATAGAAACAAATCTCCTTCTCTCTCCATTTCAATGTGGCTTCCGCAAAGGTCATAGTACCCTTGACCTACTAGTACGTTTCGAGGGATCGGTCCGGAAAGCTTTCTCATTAAAGCACAGAGTCCTGGCTATATTTTTCGATAGAGAAAGCCTACGACACAACATCGAGATACGGCATCTTGAAGCAGTTATACGTCTGGGGGATGAGAGGCCTTTTACCTTCATTTATTCAAAGTTTTTTAGCATCTCGATCCTTCAAGGTATGTGTTGGAGACGCATACGCTGACCTGCAACCCAAAGAGGAGGGAGTTCGTCTTATTTTTTATAATTGCCATCAATGATATTATTTCGTTTCTCCCAGAAGGTGTATCGGCAACTCTGTTTGTCGATGATTTAGCACTATACTGTTCCTCACCTCACCTTCCATCAGCAGTGCGTCGGCTACAACTGGCGGTCGACGCTGTATCCAAAAGAGCACAACTTAATGGATTCCGCTTTTCCACGAACAAAACCAAAGCATTGTATTTCCACCGAGGCAGAGGGGTTCTTGTCCCGCCATCTATCTCCCTAAAAGGCGAAGATATATAGTTTATCTCAGAGTTTCGGTTTCTTGGCGTAACTCTCGAACCAAAGTTATCCTGGTGACCATACATACTCCGACTTCGAACAGGCGGGCTGCGGGCTCTAGACATTTTGAAAGTCCTCTCAATACTTCGTGGGACAGCGACCGACAAACATTGTGCACATTATACACAGCCCTCGTCCAATACAAATTGGATTATGGCTGTCAAATTGACTCATCGGCTTCCCCTTCAGCCCTTAAAATGCTGAACCCCATTCGAAACCTCGGAGTTCGCCTTTCCAGTGGAGACTTCCATACTTCTGTCAACAGCCTTTACTGCGAGAGTGGGGGTACTTCCTTTGCTCTACCATAGACTTCAAATCTGCATGCGATACCTCTGCCGAGTACAGCAAGCCCCTGTATCAGAGGTCTACAAATGCCTGTATGCTGCCGAATCAACGGCGGCATATAAGTTTCCCTCTTTACCACGCCCCTTGAACCTTCGCATATATCATCTCTCTAACCTGGGTGCTCAAAGGGTCCTTACCCTTCCATCCTTACTGACCCCTAGTTGGCGTGCTCCTCTCCCCACAGTAGTTACCAACATGTGGAGCCTGCGAAGTCCTCCATGGACCCTCGCATCCTTAAGAGCCTGTTCTTAGAACATTCGATCTCACACAAAAGAATGCTGCCCACTATATACGGATAGCTCTAAGTCGGACGGTGGCGTGGGTGCCGCAGCCATCTACCCAGGAGCAGCATCCATTTTTACCCCTGAACTTTTCGCAATCCTTTTAGCCTTTAGACTCATCCAAATTTTACCTTTTAATGATTTTCTCATTTTTTCCGACTCAAGGAGGGTCTTACAGTCAATTAGATCTTTTAATGGTTCCTATCCACCTAGTTTCAGAAATTTCCAACTGGCTGATCCAAAATGCGTCCCGATATAAAATTATTTTTTGCCGAGTCCCTGGGCAACGAGAGGGCTGATCGGCTGGCCCGCTCAGCACATTGTGCGTCCTCAGAGAACTCGGCTCTGCCTTTTAGGGACTATTTTCCTTCAATAAGAAAATATATTTTTCAACTGTGGCAGAATGAATGGGATGACTGTTCATTATCCAAACTATACAGAATTAAAAATTCTATTCGCTCTTGGTCCTCGAGCCGTCATAGAATGCGGTCGTTGAAGGTGGCCCCTTGACGAGTTCGCATTGGCCACACTTGACTTACTCAGGGCCATCTTGTTTCGGGTGATGTTCATATCAGCCCTTGCTGTCGTTTTTGCGGTGGGAACCAATCGGTTGCCCACCTTTTATTAGAATGTAACCATTTCGCCATTCTCCGGTTGTCCTGTTTCCGGACCCTTTTAACTATTCTTCAACACACCCATCTTCAATTCATATTGGCTGAGTAATCTTTTAACTAGTCATTTTCTAAATTTTTGTCACAAAGTGGTCTCCTCCACCTTTTATAGATGATTTGCCTAGTTTCATCCTAGCTGCCATATAGAATCCACTTGGATTGGGCAGCAACCCACTGGTTCTTTGTAGTGCTTTTAGTAAAGCACTACAAGAGCTACTATTTTCCTCATATAATTTGTGTTTCAGAATTCTTTTGCCAATATATTTTAGACAACAAAAAAGTTCCTCATAAATGAATGGTGTCAATGGGAAATCTTTCTGAAATTGTCAAAAATCCTTCAAATTGATTTGCAATAATAGAAAAGAAAGCGAGTTTTGCCCCTAGCAAATTTAAAAGTACCACTCGAAAAAAGTACCCGTTACATACCCTGTTTTAAAAAAATTACAGTAGATAAGTAAAAATTCCGACTTTTCTAGGTTACCCCTGACCAATTATAAATTCCCTAACTTTTCCAGGTTCGGGACACCCTGCTATACCACCTCATACAGAGTAAGTTTCTGGCATATAGACCAAATATACTTTCAGAGTAGCCTCTTTCACACATTATATATACCCCTCGCATTCATACATCCACATCCACCCAATTAACTGGACCACCATGACGGGATCCACCCATTACGTATCGCAATCCTCGGATAAAGCCATCAGGGCGCGGCTTTCCAGGCCAGCGGATACACATCCGGGCTTATCGTCTTTTAAGACGCGCTCTGTTAGACGATATGGGTATTCTTCCAACCAAACTTACAGGCAAAATATGACCATGACAGCATGTAAAAATTTAGATAAATGTATATACTCGTATATTTGAACTCATTAAGCTCTTAATGCTTTTGGCAGCTCAAATGGACCCTGAAGAACATTTGTAGCGTGGCGAGATTGCAAGCTTATACGCTCCGCTTGACTGCGTTTTATGGGATTCATGATGGCAGAGTGAGCTAGGTCGCGAGTACACTAGTCCTAGGAACGATGGGAAAGGAGCTCGCAAATGGCCCCACGTTCGGTTTGCTAATTTCACATAATTGGAAACGAATAAAAACAACGGTGTTAAAAATATATATTTCCAAACCTAACATTTCTTGTTAAGTTACTTAAGGCCTTTGATGCATCTCTGAAAATAAGGGGGAAAAAATCAAGTGCTGTTCACTAAATGCAAGAGAAATGTGTATTTGACTATCTGAAGACCATCATTAAATATACTTTAGGCTGATTGGCCCTCAAAGATCTAGCACTTCGCCTACCTGTAAGTTTTGTCTTTACTTAATTTAAAGGTAGTATTGTCATGATGCCCAATCTAACGGATTTTCGCTGGCTGCGAAAGTTAAGAATATTAATCATTTTAAAAAATGTAGGTAAAGTACAAAAAAACAAAAAAACAAAAATGAAACACGATATAAAAGAGAACACTTAATTTACATAGAAGATAAACAAATGGCACTGGACCTTCTGCTTAAATAAAAGAAGGCAGAGTAAAAGGTGGCGACGTTGAAGAAATGTTGGGAAAGTACATTTTTCGTCCGGAACAGAAGCCGAAGCCGGAGCAGAGACCCAATAAGGTTAGAAACAAAATGGGAGGAGTGCAGCCTCCGCCCAAAGGTCAGAAAATCCACAAGTGTAAGTACACGAACTAGTGCGGAGTATACGGGACAAGCGAAGTGTGCGAAGATCCTCCAGAATGGGAGACACAATAATGAGTCGCACAATCTGTAGGTCAACACAGCCCCGGCATTGAGGGGAAGAGCTATGGAAACAATCGCGGCGGGATTTTTTTTTTATTTGTAGGAGCATAACAGTTTACCTCCTATCCAGGGGAGTTGGACGGCTACTGCCTGAAAGGAGGTATCTAAAGCTAAGAGAAGAAGAGAGACATCAAGCCGGGTCTAAATGGCGCATCCTCCTGCCCGCCCCCATCCCGTGGTAGTGGGGTCGCAAAACCCTTATACCCAGGGAGGGTGGGCAGGGGGCACACGCCCAGCATGGTCTCCTGCAAAAAGATAGCTAAGGGAAAACAGGGCGAGACGAGCCTCGGCAGCTCCTACCAATTGGCCCGGAGTCCGCGGCAATTCCATTGAAGGAATAAGCCCTCCAGACCTAGCTCGGAGGGAATGCGGGGGCCCTTTGCGAAGAGAAGACCCTCACAGGAATGACCGGAAGCTTCCCGGAGGCTGTTGGCCGGACAATGCGCTGAAGGCGCTGTCGCCTTCGAGGAATTATCGGGGGAGGTTCGGCTCGCCATGCGAGTCTTTTCCTCCCTCCGCCTCGAAACCTTAGACAGGCTTCGGAGGCGGGGTCCCTCTTTTTAAGGATCCACCATCTTTGAGTCATCCAGCCTAGTAGTGGGTGTGGGCGTAGTAGCCGAAGCTCATTTAGCGCTGACCTGCTCTCAGTGGGCAGTTTTAGGAACCCCCGGAAGATGGTCTCACGACCAACTCCAGGGGTGTTGCCTACTAGTCGGTGGAGGCGCGCGGCCATTTCGCCTTACGGGAAATCGTCACGGTGGGAGAAGGGGGTTTGCTTTTAGCCTGGGCTGGTTGGGAGCCCTTTGTGCCGCCAGCTGTACCAGGGAAGCGGCCGAGGTGGGTAGAATCCGCAGAAGGGTTCCGAATGGGTGCGGAAACGACCGTGCTCGTAGGCCTGGAAGAGCCTGGAGCAGAAGTGACTTTCTTAACATTGAGGCATAAGACGTCACAGGCAGCGCCGGGCACGCGAACACCAAGTCCTTAGCCTGCGAAATGAGAGACGATCCTGGACTTGAATGGGATTTCTTTCTCAAGGAAATGCACACCAAATTGCTTCGAAGAAGCAGGACGCGGCTCTCAAAAATTGACACTTGGCCACACACGATTTGGATTTATCGTGTCCGCCTTGGAGCAACTTACAAAGACTTCGAGTAACCCCGTTTGCACATCTACAGGAGCGATTCATGTGGCCGAACCGGTGGCAGTATCAGCACTTCCGGGGCAGTGGCACGAATGCCTTCACACGGTATAGATACAAAACGGCACACACCAACTGAGAGAGCCTGTCAGTCGAACGTGACAAAGAGTGTAGTGGTGAGTCTCGGGTCCCCGCCCAGTTTTCTCATCACACGTTCGAACTTTACCGCTCCTTGGTGGGTCAGCTCTAAGGTGATGTCTTCTATAGAGTAGTCCAGGGGGTCCCTCGCATAAACTAACCATTTCAAAAAGTTCATGATAGAGTGCGGCGTCACACTTACCTGGGTGCCATCAAGTGTATGAAGAGCACTAATTATGGCCGCCTCGGAGGGATCCGACGCATTCGCCAGAAAGCTCCTATGAGAGAAACGGGTCACTTTCGGCTCTCTACCAATCATGATCCATCAGAGCTCTCCTCTGATGGATCATGGTGCCCTTGGCCAACATGCTGCCATCAGTGGAGCGAATAACTAGAAAGGGTTTGAAGAGAACGGGCTAGAAAACGCCAGGTAATACCTGAACGAGGGGCGCCGACGTAATTGAGGCTCCGCTCTGCGTACCCTCAATTTTGGTCTTAGTCAGGGACTCCCCACACGTGGGAGCAACGGAGGCAGACGTGCCAATCTTGGCTTGGTCACTTAGCAAATCGGCAGCGGACCCATCCGTCCCCGTGGCTCCAGCGGAGGGAGAGGAGCCCTTAGTATTTTTGTAATTTCTTTTCTTTTTAGGAGAGGATGGCTAATGAACCCGCTTTTCTCCTCCACCGGAAGGAGCACAGATAGGGACCTCCCGTCAACTGAGAATGCACGACTTTGGGGGGTACTGCCATTTCCTACTTACTACTCTGACTGGGTATCTTGGATTGGAGAGTACGTTCTTGCCTGTGCAATGCCCACTCGATCTAGCGAGCCAAAGGTCGTACATCTCTGAATCTGTCGCCTCCCAAATGGGTGCCAATCTGGAGGAATTACCCTCGTATACGATCAAAACATCTATCGAGTCAAAGATCGCACGCATAGGGAAATTGGAGGCGGTCTTTCGCTTCGGATCTCTCCAAATGTCGATCAAATTCTTGGTCGATTCCAATTTAAATTTGGATTTGACGGTAAAAGGAGTCGAAGGTGCAATTCTGGTCCTGAAGGGAAAGGACACCCCACTGGCAGAGGAGGCCTTTTCCCAACCCTTTGTTCAAAGAGATAGAATAACGGGAGTAGGGTGTCTGCTGGGAGTACCCCTTGCCCAGGGCCGCCATGTTTCAGAAAACAGCCATTGATCTTCAATTGGTTGCAATTACCAATTCACGGGTGGGCTGGCCCATTGGGGAGCACTTCACCCCAAATAACTACAACGCCCCCCTCCCCCACAACACTTAAAAAACTCGTACACGGATAATGGTAATTTCCTTCTATATGGTAATCCGAAGGGGGCCGGCTCCTCCGATTCCGAGAACGAGATGGGAAACGAAATGGAAAATGGGGTTAATTTTCCCCAAGGGCCTAATTTGGAACGGATTCTGACTTGTCTCCACCCTTTGAATTTCACAAAATCGGAACTTGAATTAGATTTGGGCCTAGAGTATCTGTTTTCCCTAGAATCTATCGGGTTAAAGGATGCCAACCGGGGGCAACTCGGCCTCCACCCGAAACTAAATAGCCATGGGTGAGTCGCGTGTGCCCAATTCGAAACCTCCCAAGACCATAGTCGCTGAGAGCTAGAGGACCAGGAACGGAGAGAGCGTTTAATAAGGGACAGCTTAGAAGAGGGGAACGAATCCCATTCTCTCTGCCACAAACAAAAAACATACGCCCTAATTACGGGATAGGAATCCCTAAAGAGCACAGGGGATGCATCCTGCACCTCGAGGGCGGCCGAGCAGCCGCCTAGTTGCCCAGGACCCCAACAGAACGCCACCCTGTAACGGGAGGCATCTCTGACCAGCCAGGAGCGAATCCGTAAAACCAAGGGGTGTGTGGACGTAAAAGAACTAACTGCTTCTAACGTAGGCCGCTAAAAACAATAAAATATGAAGAATCGAGGGATAAAATCAAATTAAAAGCCAAAAGAATGGTGGTCAACTCTGCGGTAAAAACGGATGCTACAGGAGGGAGGGAGGGCGGACCGAAGAGACTCCGTAGAGGAACTCCCCCCCCCCCGGAAGAGTGGACACCAGACTATTAATGGCAACGGCGAAACATGTCGCTCAAAACACACCCTTGGGGAACACTCTCCTCTTGAATCCGCAAGCCTGAGAAAGCATCCCCAATACGGACCTTAAAATTACGGGACGATCAAAATTCTTGAATAAAAATCGGTAAAAAGCCCCTCATACTCCAATCATAAAACTGACGTAAAACACCATCTCCAGGTGATATCATAGGCCTTCTGAATGTCAAAGAACACATCTAACAACTGATGCCATGAGGAAAAGGCCCGTAAAACGGAGTCTTCCAAACGAATGAGGTGGTCAAGAGTACTACGACCGCTGCGAAAACCGCACTGAAATGGAGAGAGGAGCCGGGTTGGACTCCAAAAACCAAGTGAGGCGAACTTGGACCATCTTCTCGTAAGAGCAATCGGACCATAGTGACTGGGGTCCAAACCGTCCTTACCGGGCTTGAAAAAGGGTAGAACAACCCCGACACGCCAGGAGGACTGATAGATTCCTTTGACCCAAAGCAGGTTGTAGAGGTCAACCAAAATTAACTCCGAGTGGGGATGGAGACAACGGAGGAAGTCGTAGTGGATGCAATCATCACCGAGAAAGGTGGAGCCACATAGACAAAGCATCCCGCAGCTCATGGACGGAAAAAAGAGCATTATAGGAGATTCTATGGCGACCTTATGATCGAGAAACCGTCTAGGATAGCTACCAGCGATACTCACCGAGGCAAAATGGTCAGACAGAGATTCGCTGACCAACCGGCCATCGGACACAAGCGAGCCTCCGATGTCCAGAGTGGGGATGGCATGACAAACGGAGCGACCACGGATCTTATTGACCCGCTTCCAAACCAGAGTCAGTGGCGTGGACGAAGAAATAGAAGATACATACCGGCGCCAAGACTCATGACGGACACGACGGAGGGTCCTTTGGCGGATGGCACGAGCCCAGTTCCGATCGACCTTATTCGAGACGGTCGGATTCCGCCTATAATGGGAATGGGACAAACTATAGGCAGAAATAGCCAACGCGCAATCCTTCGATAACCAGAGAACGGTGGAGCGCCCAGCAACAGGGCACTTCCGCGGAACGAAGCCCTCAGCATCCTCTAAAATATGAGACCGCTGAATCTACGATATCGAAGGAAACCCGGGAGGCATCAATAAAGGAAGCGTCCCGGAACCCAACCAATTTTGCTGGCCGCAGATGAGGGAAGGAAAGGCACAGGCAAAAAAGGGCGGCCGACAGGACTATCGGGAAGTGATCACTCCCGGAAAGGTCGTCCCGAATCGACCACCGGAAGTTGAGGAAACAGTCGGGCGAACATAGGGACAAGTCTACAGCACTAAACGAATCCGTTTGAACATGGTAAGAAGTAAAGTCGCCGGAATTTAAAAGACAAAGGGAATCAGATAATAAGAGGGACTCAACCACTCCGCCCCGGGGATTACGGACAGTATCACCCCGAGGTGGGTGGCTAGCATTAAAATCACTAAGTAATAAAAAGGGGGCAGGTAACTGACTTGTGAGCTCTAAAAGGTCAGACCGACTCAATTAAAATCTGAAGGGATGCACACAGAACAAAGTTAAAAGTTTGGAAATAAAAACCCTCGCAACAACAGCCTGCAAGGTAGTACGTGGGGGAAGTGGCGCAGAGAATAGCGAAGAGGAAATTAGAAGCGAAGCACCACCATGGGACATGCTCCTGACCGGGGGGATGGAATTAAACACCCGGAAGTGCGGAAGTGCCTGGAAGGGGCGAGCCCCAAGCTTATTTTATTGCAAACAGACCACCGAGGGCCGTACGCTAGAAAGCAAGAGCTGGAGTTCCTCCCACTTGGGGAGAACCCCTTGACAATTCTATCTAAGGATTTTTTTTTTAAGGGGCTATCTGGCGACTGCCCAATTGGGCATAAGTCGCCGCAAACAAACAGACTAGTTTTAGACTACTTTAAAATAAAAATTTGAACAGAAACAACATAAAAAAGAGATAACAATCAGGAGCCTGCGACCTACAAAAAACAAACAAACAAACAACAATAACAAAAAACCAACTAGTTAAATACAAGGGAGAAGACCGGCCTACCCCCAAAAGTCTATCAGTCCACCAGTCATGGTGCACGCACTCGCCCTGAGTACAAGGGACAGACGGTAGCGACCCTGCCCATCCCGGTACCGGGACAGGTAATGTGCGCAAATATCACCCAGACTGGAACATTCGACAAGAATGTGCCGAGCAGTCTGGGGGAGACGCAGTCGTCACAATAGGGCGCAGGCGAGCGCTCCATCAAATAGTGATGCGTCTGACGAGTGTGCCCGATTCGCAGACGACAGAAAGCGACCTGAAGACGTCGCGGCATTGGGGATAGGTCCATGGGAACAGTCGCGGCGCAATGGCACGCAACTTTAAGTTCCCTTCGACCGTCTCCCATCTTCTTTGCCAAGCAGTCCGAAGAGCTGCCCGTGTTCCTGCCATGTAGTCGCTGTGAGGAAGAGCGAAACGCTGGTCCGGTCGCAGAGTCCTCGCTGACTCTTTGGCGCCCTCATTCCCCGCAATTCTTACATGTCCAGGAACCCAGCAGAAGATAATCTCAGACATCCGCCCGGCGTGGAAGCCGACCCCCTCTTGGGAATTGGAGCCATCCATATACACTGGCACGGTTCCAGCGTGACACGAGGTGTGCCCCAAAAAGGTCGAAAGCAATACTCCCGGCGCTGTACAAGCTTTGAGAGGAGAGGCGTGGCGACAAATAGCCAACTGTGGTACCCTCCAGGGTGGCGTCCTGGGCAGAACTAGAGGCGCCACCAGCCCGAGAGCTATATCTACCTCTCGAAGGAGTTTCCTGGCCCTAAACCCGAAGGGCTTAGGGTATGACTGGCGTCGCTCGGCGGCATAGACACCGTCGAGATCAGCTGCGGATGCAGTGAGAGCTGTTCGCGACTGAGGGAGGCGCCGGACTCGCGCGTACAGGCGAGTAATGCACTGCACGCGGGGTAGAGCGAGTGGCATCTCCCCAGCATCGACCAACAGGCTCTTAATGGGGAAAGTGCCCAAGGCACCGGTCGATAGGCGAAGACCGGTGTGGTGGATCGAATCCACCTTCCGCAATAAACGCTCGGCTGCGGATGCATAAAACTCGCATCCGTAGTCGAGCTTCGAACGAACAAAGGATCGATAAAAAAGTAGGGCAGTAGCCCTATCAGCGCCCCAAACGCTGAACGTCAGGAAACGGAGAATATCCATGGCGCGGGTACAAGAGACCCTAAGGCTGCGAATGAGCCTCCCAGGTGAGGCGTCAGTCAAATACAAGACCAAGGAAACGGTGTGATTCAACCACATCCAGGCGTACCCCATTAAGAAACAAGTCTGGGTCAGGGTGGAGCCGTGGATGGCGGCAGAAGTGCACCACCTTCGTCTTGGCGAAGGAAAACCGAAACCTGTGCGCTTCGGCATAGCGAGAGACGCGGTTCAATGCCTGTTGGAGTCGACGCTCCAGAGTTGGCATCTGGGCCGCGCCAAAAGAGATCGAAAGGTCGTCCACGTAGAGCGTAGCGAGAACATCTTCCGGCAGCATCGATGTGATGCCGTTGATGCTCATGGCAAAAAGTGTGACACTGAGGACACTTTCCTGCGGGACACCCTCTTCCTTCTCCCTTGGGCCGGAGAGGGCTGCTCCCACCCATATGCGGAATCGACGATCTCGCAAAAATTCAGATATAAAGACTGGGAGGCGTCCCCTCGCCCACATCGTGTGGAGAGTCTCCATGATACCGTATCGCCATGCGGTATCATAGGCCTTCTCCAGGTCGAAAAACACCGTGGCGTAGTGCTGTCTACGAAGGAAAGCCTCGCAGACGGCATTTTCCAGTTGGAGCAGAGCATCCGACGTGGAGTGGAACTTGCGGAAGCCGCACTGTGCAGAAGACAGATGGCCTCCGCTGTCCAGGAAAAAGTCTAATCTAACATTTCTCAATTTCTCCATCAACTTGCACAAGCAAGAGGTTAGAGAGATTGGAGGAAACTGGTCAGAGTAGTGATCTCTCTCCGGTTTGCGAAAGGCGAGCACAGTAGCGATTCGCCAGGAATCCGGGATAAGACCCTTGACCCAGATCCTGTTGAACAAATCTAACAGAAAGGCCATGCCTCGCTCACCCAGGTGTCGAAGCATGGCGTACGGGACATCGTCCGGACCATGGGCGGTGTCCGCGCACGAAGCAAGAGCGGAGCGCAACTCACTCACAGTAAACCTGTCGTTGAAGGGTTCTCCGCCTCTGGAGTTAAAGTCCAGCAGGCGGCCTTCCGCGACACCAAGACGTGCATTGAATGCTGGCGGAGCAGCATCCCGCCTAGAGAATGCGGAGAAAGCGGTCGCGAAGGATTCCGGCACGGCCGCGGGGTCCGAGATTGCAGGCCCCTTCTCCTGGAGAAGGGGAGGAAGGGGGCCTGCGAGAACTTGCCCCGAATCCTTTTGACTCGCTTCCATACCTCTGCTAGAGGGGTCTTCCCGCCAAGAAGGACGGCGGGCGTGCTTCGAAATATACCGGATCCTAGCCCTAGCCCGACGAAATTCAGCGACAGTAAAATCGTTCGGGCGGCGCTTATAGCGCATGTAGGCATAACGCTGCTGTTTGAGGGCCGTCTCACACTCGACCGACAACCATGGGAGGGGTCGGCGTGCAAAACGGCCAGACGTTCTAGGAATACTAGTCAGGCCGGCGGCGATGAGTTGCGGAGAACTCAACGGCCTCATCTACTGACCTAAACTCCTCGACTGAGATAGAGAATTCAGTCATTTGCTGAAATGCAGGCCACCGCGCCCGCGCCAAGCACCAAGCACCACCGAGGTGGGCTCTAAGGCGGCAGTTGCCCTGAAAATGATATTTGAATGGGAAAGTGATCACTACCATGGAGGTCATCGACCACCCCTCAATCAAAATCAGGCTGTGCATCCGAAGAGCACAAAGATAGGTCAAGGCAAAAAAATGAAGCGGTTCTCGGACAGTGATGCGTAAACTCATCCACGTTTACGACACCTATCTCAAGCTCTTCGATCAGATCGGCAAGGACTTGTCTCCTGGGATTTATTGAGTAATCTTCCCAGAGAGGATGCCTGCCGTTCAGATCTCCAAGCAAGAAAAAGGGCCTCGGCAACTGTGCCATGACGCGGCGGAAGTCCCCCGCGTCGAAGTCAGCTGACGGTGGAATGTACGCAGAAATGATAGTATAACCTCCTATCCAGGTGCAGCTGCACATCCACTGCCTGAAAGGAGGTATCTAAAGAGAAAGGAAGAACGGAGGCATCATGCCTGGTGTAAATCGCGCATCCCCAAGCCCGGCCATCCCGTGGTGGTAGGGTCGCAAGAACCTTGTACCCCGGGAGGGCGGACAGGGGGCACGCGCCCAGCATGGTCTCCTGCAGAAAAATAGCTAACGGGGAACGGGACGAGACGAGCCTCCGCAGCTCCTCTCAGTTGGCCTGGAGTCCACGGCAATTCCATTGAATGAATATGCCCTCCAGACCTAGCTCGGAGGAGACGAAGGGGCCCTCTTCGAACAGAAGACCCTCACGGGAATGGCCGTACGCTCCCCGGAGGCAGAACTCCGGGCGCTGTTGGCCGGACAAAGCGCTGAAGCTTTCGAGGACTTATTGGGGAAGGTTGGGCTCGTCATGCCAGTCTTTTCCTCCCTTCGCCTCGAAACCTTAGGCGGGCGTTGCGGCTTCGGAGGCGAAGGGCCCTCTTTTCGAGGAACCACCATCTCCGAGCCACTCGCTCCACCACTATGCGTGGGCGAAGGAGCCGAAACTCCTTTGTTGCTGTCGTCATTTCGGGGGACAGCTTTAGGAGCTCCGGAAGATGGCCTGGCGACCAACTTCAGGGGTGTTGCCTCCTGTGAGTCTGACTCGGTGGAGGCGCGTGGCCCTTTCGCCTTACGGGAAACGGTCACTCTGGGGAAAGAGGGGGGGAGCCCTGGTTTTAGCCGGGGCTGGGTGTGAACCCTTTTTGCCGCCAGCTTCGAAAAAGCGGGGGGCGGCTCTCCGCAATTGATATACTTGGCCACAGATGATTTAGACTTATTGTGTGCGACCTTGGAGCAATTTACACAGACTTCGGGTGACCCCGACTTTGCACGTCTACAAGAACGATTCGTATGGCCGAAGCGGTGACACTAATAGTACCGCCGCGGCAGTGGCACGAATGCCTTCACGCGATAGCGGTACCAACCGGCACGCACCGACTCAGGGAGCTTGTCACAGTCGAACGTGACTAAGAGTGTAGGGGTGGGTCTCGAGGCCCCTCCCTGTTTTATCATCACACGTTAGACCTTGACCGCCCCATGGTCAAAACCCACCCAGCTCTAAGGTGATATCCTTAATGGAGTAGTCCACGAATTCCCTCGCATAAACTACTCCTTTCACAAAGTTCATGGTAGAGTGCGGCGTCACATTCACCGGGGTGCCATGAAGTGTCCAAAGAGTACTTATCTTGGCCGCCTCGGCGGGATTCGCCGCATTCGCCAGAAGGCTCCCGTCCGAGAAACGGGTCACCTTCGGCTATCTGCCAATCACACTAGGTAAAGCTCTCCTCTGATGAATCATGTTGCCCTTGGCCAACATGCTGCCATCAGTGGAGCAAATGACGAGGAAGCGTTTAAAGCCAGCGGGCTCAAAACCTCATCTAATTCTAGATCAAGTTGGATACTTGATTACTCAAATGTCTCAAACTTATGAAACATCATTCATGATCAAGCCTGACACTTGATCACCTCAAAACTTCATAAATTCAGGATCATCAAATGTCTCAAACTTCAAAATTATCAAACATCATTTCAAAACTTCAAATTCATGATCAAGTATGACACTTGATCACCTCAAAACTCATCAAACATGGGTGGGTTTTGACAGATGCAGATGACCTTTGATAGGCCTTTGTGGCTTTTGTCATCAGTGATATTATGTTATGTTATCATTTCAAACCTTCATCATTCATGATCGAGCCTGACACTTGATCACCTCAAAACCTATCAAACTTTCTAAAAACTTGATCAAATTCATGATCAAATCTGACACTTGATCATCTCAAAACTAATCAAGCATCATTCAAAACTTCAAACACATGATCGTCTCAAAAATCATTTGAAAACATCATCAAATTCAAGTCCAATACTTGATTGTCTCAAACATTATTTCAAATACATGATCAAGTCAAATATTTGATCATTCTAATTACTTCTTCGAAATTCTTCATTTCAAATATTTCAACAATTTATTAAATTCCTCCCTAATGTTCTCCCTTAAAATACCTTCCCCCTTTGAGTACTTACTTATTCAAGTACCTCCTTCAAATGTCTCATCACAAATACTCTTATCTTAGTTGAAATTTCAGGAGTCCTTGCTTAATCTTCACAACCTTATGTAGTTGTTAAGATTGAAAGCCTATTGCACTGTGTTACACATGTGTCTGTGTGAGCGTACATGAATGCATGTATGTCAGAGGAGGATAGCCTGGGTGGGTTCTCCCCCAATCCTTCTCTCTA
Organism: Ceratothoa steindachneri; assembly: GCA_963969495.1. NCBI lineage: Eukaryota > Metazoa > Arthropoda > Malacostraca > Isopoda > Cymothoidae > Ceratothoa > Ceratothoa steindachneri. Next base: position 77,361,856 of record OZ018324.1, on the reverse strand, counting down.
TGGCCCATTTTTAGAGATCAAAGACTAACCAAATGTTTAATGGTTATACAATGTGGAGAGGGCAGTTGGGCATCTTGGGCATCGAGACAAGACGCCTACGCCCAGCTCCGCAAGTTGTTAAAAATCCAACACCCTAAACCGGAGCTCAGGGGTGAGGGGGCAACCCAGCAGCTCTGATCCGGGATGGCTGGGAGAGAGGAAGCGGGTCGGTGTCTACCCTGTAAAATTAGAGGCTGACCAGAGAAAGTTGTGGGAGAGGTTGTATCGAAAGTGAGAAAGTAGGTTAAGAAGACAGCGTATCAGAAAAAAAAGAAGCTAAGCTGGGGCCAGATGGGCAGCTGAGACCTGTTAGCGCGGCGGCCAGGAAAGCAAATCGCAGTGCCTCTTACAGGGCCCAAACCCATAGGTATTAATGAACATCCTTCTGCCCAAAGAATGCATTTGCCACACAAGTTTCTTTAATAATAGCCCACCAACTGCACAAAAAAAAGTAGTGGCCATAAAATACCACCTTGACCTGCATGTAGCTGTTTCCTACTAGCACACTAAGTTCAAAACATACCTGCCGCTACAATCGAGACTCCTACCCTCCTCTGTGATGCGTGCCCAAGATATCCCAACACTGAACATTAGGATAGAAGTAACAACCCTGCCACAACACACATAGGTCACCTTAGCAAAACTACAATTTTATCACTAACACCTTCATGCACACTCGCTGTCAGCTTGACACAAGCACACAGACAAAACCAACACAAGTGGTGATTCCCTTTGAGAACCTCGTCCAGGAAGGGTACTTTAGAGTCAGCTGGTGCAAGGAAAACTTGAGGGGCAATGTTACAGAAAAGAAAAAAAAGGAAGGGTAGCATTGCGATTAGGGCCTACAGAGGATATGATGGGGAGTATGTGATATTGTATCAACCCCCTCCCTTTCTCTGACACATGAATTAATGTAATGAAGATGATGGCACAACTGATACTACAATTGTTATTCGTACTTCACCATCAAAGTTAGAGGGGAAAAACTTTAAGTGAATCTGAGGTATAAGGATAGACACAATTTGCTCTGTTCCCCACTAATAAGGATCAGCTTTTACCAATGAGGACATTAATTGCAATCAGAGTCGAGGAACCCTCAGATTTACCTCTAAAGACTCACCACTGATCCTTCAGGATCGCCTGATAGGGGGCATATTTCCGATAGTGATACCAGAGTCTGGAAAATCCTCCCTTATGCTACTGATCCTTTGGGATCTTGTAGGAGGAGTCGAAATCCCAGCAATTGTAACTGCGTCTGGTTTCACACTTATGTCTGACAGCCTTTTCGATCTTCGGAGGGGTGGCGTTAGATTTCCCACACTGGTCATCGAATTTCTCCTCGAGGGAAATTCAGAGGGACTGACAAGATTTATTACCTCTTCAGTGTCCTAACAAAACACAAATGGAACAGACATATCAGCTATGTACAGTAGAGAACAAAATACTTAAATTTTCTTTGAAATATTCATTTAACGAAAAATTGCACAGGATTATGCTTTGAATATTGGCCTATGATAATGTATAAATTTTATAAAAATTAAACTTCCTCACACAAGCTCACCACTGCTATCTATTCCTCTCTGTTTAGAAATTGTTCCATCCCAGAACCTGCCTACGGGTTTTCACAACCAAATTCCTGAGAAAATATGGGTATTCCTAGCTCACAGGGAATGGTGACAAAACATTACTTTTCTGTCCTAACCTTCCCTTCAAATGAGGACAAGCCTCTATTACCCACAGGATACAGGTGTCATGATTGAAAAGACAGAACTGATGCAATTAACTAGACCTTGAGAAGTCACTCCCAACCACCCTCAAAAGGTCTCCTTGAGTGATGGGAGAAGTACTTCCAGGAATGAGAACTAAATGGGCAGGTAAAGTGGATTAAAATAATGCAAGCTTCTGACAATAACTGGCACTTACTTTTGCAAATTTTACATTGGTGGATATGATCAAAGAAACTTTCTTTGTGGGTGAAACTTGACTCAATCTTTTCAACGAAGAATGTCTTGTAACTGGCGAGAAGAAGACTTTGTCATTAACTTCTGCCTCCTCCTGTGTATCAAGAAGCACAGTTTTGGAAGAAGCAGTTTTTAGAGCTGATATTTCATTCTTGCTCGTGTCAGACTTGGATGAGATGTTTCTTACATCCTCATTATTTGTAAGGAAGCTCAGAGGAGAGCTCTCACTAACTGAAGATGTAGCATTTGAAGCTGAAGATGTTCCATTGAGTGTGGTTTTAATCATTTCCACATTAGCCTTCGAGGAGTTTATCACCTTCTTATTTCTACGGATTCGTGAAGCAGAGCTCTCATTAACTGAAGATGTTCCATTGAGTGTGGTTTTAATCATTTCCACATCAGCCTTCAAGGAGTTTATCACCTTCTTATTTCTAAGGATTCGTGAAGGAGAGCTCTTAGTAACTGAAGATGTTCCATTGAGTGTGGTTTTAATCATTTCCACATCAGCCTTTGAGTTTATCACCTTCTTATTTCTACGGATTCGTGAAGCAGAGCTCTCATTAACTGAAGATGTTCCATTGAGTGCGGTTTTAATCATTTCCACATCAGCCTTTGAGGAGTTTATCACCTTCTTATTTCTAAGGATTCGTGAAGGAGAGCTTTTATTAACTGAAGATGTTCCATTGAGTGTGGTTTTAATCATTTCCACATCAGCCTTCGAGGAGTTTATCACCTTCTTATTTCTAAGGATTCGTGAAGGAGAGCTCTTATTAACTGAAGATGTTCCATTGAGTGTGGTTTTAATCATTTCCACATCAGCCTTTGAGGAGTTTATCACCTTCTTATTTCTAAGGATTCGTGAAGGAGAGCTTTTATTAACTGAAGATGTTCCATTGAGTCTGGTTTTAATCATTTCCACATCAGCCTTCGAGGAGTTTATCACCTTCTTATTTCTAAGGATTCGTGAAGGAGAGCTCTCATCAACTGAAGATGTAGCAAAAAAAGCTGAAGATGTTCCATTGGATGAGTTTATAACCTTATTTCTAAGGATTCGTGAAGGAGAGCTTTGCTGAATTGGAGAAGAAACCTGGCCCAAACATCTCACCAAACAGTCAGATTTGACTGTGGAAGAGATTTGCCTGCACATTTCTTTCTCACCCTGCATATCAAGCATAGCAGCTTCTGAAGATAGAACTTTTTGGTCCATACATATTTTACTGAATGCAGTTTCACTAGTTTTGACATTTGATGTAGAGCTAATTTTCGTACCAATCTCATTTTGAAGGATTCTTTTTGGCATTTCATTAGCAGGTGAAGAAGAAATGTCAATGAGAAGAATTTTTGGAGATACAACTTTTAGGGCTGGAAATATCTCGCTGGATGTGTCTTCATATCTAAGGGTCTTCAAAGGAGAGCTATCAGCTTGAGTAATAGATACAGATCCTGAAAATTTCATAGTATTTAATTATCGTGAAAATTCATGTCTTGCTCCTAGCTAATGAATTTTATAATTAGGATATCAACTGAGTTAAGATAATTGAAAAACTGCAAAGAGGAATCGGTATGAGGTACAAGGGAGAGGGAAAAGAAAAACATTTTGATTTTTTGTTTTACTAATGATTTATGACTATGCTGCTGGCCATAGGGAAGGGATGGTCTGCATTTAATATGGGTTTCAACCCATGGAAGATGGTCAAATTTACAATCTTGCTCAGATGAACCAAATCTAGTGCTCATTTGACAATACAGTTTAACTCAAGTTGTTGTTATTTCAAGAGCACATCTGGCGACTGCCTACTAGGGCAAAAGTTGCCATACTCACACCACAGCCCAATTTTAGGCTAGATTAATAACAAATGACATATAAAAAACAATTAAGATAAAAAAAGAACAGCAACATATAAACCGAAAAAAAAGAATTGTCAATGGAAGGAAGCGCGCTCCGGGGTCGGGGCTATGGCCGCCTCCCACCAGCACAGGAATATGCGACCCACAACAAACAGTGAAACAAAGTGGAGGAGGCCAACTTCCTGTAAAAGGTTGTATAGTCCCCAAGTCTGTGTGCATGAACCAGTCCCGAATACATGGAAAAAGCGGGAGTGACCCCGCTCACCCCGGTGCCGGGCAAGGTAACGTGCGCGAAGATCACCTAAAATGGGACATTCAAAAAGAATGTGCCGAACAGTCTGGGGGACAACACAGTCGTTGCAATGAGGCACAGGCGAGCGCTCCTTAACCCTTTGAGGGGCAAAATTATTAGGATAAAAAAAGCTCTAGAAGGGCAAAGGTTTATTTGTTGAAATAAAATAAAATATTTTGTTTGAAATTGACAATAAATATTCACCAAAATCCTATTTCACTATTATTTTTGAAAAATTCTAACTAATTAACAAATTATTAAGGTGGTACTCATAGTGTGCCACTGCCAAAATTTCCATAGTAAAATTTCCCTCCTACAAAACAAACAAAAATGAAGAAAAAAAAATTAATTTCCTTTTAACTTCTATAAATTTAATTCCTTTTTAACAAAAAATTATTTTTTTTATTTTGTAACATGTATGGGGAGGGGAGTTTGTTTCTTTATGAAAATCTTGAAAGGAAGTTTTATTTTTTCCAAGGCAAAGGGCCACCTTACAAACCGAGCATTCCCATTGTGCTGCATAAGCCACATCTTCTTCTTGTTCCTCTTCTTGGTTGATGAGTTGATTCTTGCTTCCTGATTTCAAGTGGCACCTGAGGATTATGCTTATTTATTCTAAAGGATGAGCCTTTCTCTCTTAGCTTTGTGACATAAGTTACTGAAACAAGTCCGCAAACAATTTTCAAACGAAAGTTTTCCATATTCATCTTTTCAAGTAATATACCCTTAGAAATTATAAAGGCATTTACACCGGCTTCATTAAGGAAATAGAAAAACATTTTGTGCCAACATTTATGGCTTTTTGATCTATTTCATATAACACCTTCCACTGGTCAAATATATCTACACAATTCATATGTTTGGTATAATCTTTAATAGCTTCAGGACAATTGATTTGACTAGTACTTCCATCTCTTTCTTTTCTTGAAACTTGTACTATAGCAGTTGGGCAATGATAGCTAGATGTAACACGCACCATATGTGTATCTTTCCATTTACACACATATTCCATCTTCACTTACATACCAGTCATATTCTCCTCGCTTCATACTTTTGTGTTCTTTGAAATTAGATGGAAACTTTTTCCTATTCTGGTTTACTGTACCACATGAAGGCAGAGAATGCTCTTTCAGATCTTCAACTAAATCGTAACTAGTGAAATAATTGTCAGAAAAAATTTATGATTTCCCCCTTGAAGTGGTTGCGTAAGTTTCCAAACAACACTACCTACTAAATCTTTAGTAACATTTCCTTGCACCCTACCAGTGTATATTTCCCTATCAAGAAAATAACCTGACTTGTCAGCTAGAATCCATACTTTATAACCTCTTCTAATTGGTTTCATCGGATTATATTGCTTTAGGGTACTGCAACCTTTGAATCTGAGCATTGACTCATCAACAGCAACTATTTCGCTAGGCAGAAAACTTTTTTGAAATTTCCAATAAGCATTTGAAGTAAAAGCCTCACTTTATAAAGCTTGTCGAAGTCTGTGGAATCTCTTTGAGGCATTATAATTCAAATGTAAATTGCCTAAGATCCAATCAAATCTTTTTACAGACATCAAATTAGAAATGAAGAATCATTCAACTTTGAATCACTACTCCAGTGATCTCTGTAACTGGAGAATTTTTTAATTTCCATAAACAAATTCATTTCATCATTGCTAACTGAGACGAACTTCCTGATGAGCATATAAATTTGTGTGAAAAACAATATGGTCAATAATATGATTTGAAAAAAGTTCAAGAAATATTTTGCAAGGGGTAGTTTCATCTAGTTGTCTTAGAGCATCACTTACCCCAAATGACTTTGAAAATCTGTTCCTGTATCCACTGAATAATTTTTTCTTCATTTCGGTCCAGTCGCTTGAGCAGAAGACAAATTGTAGATAATGGTACATCGTCTAAATCACTGTATAACGACGACAATTGTGAATATTCTTCAATACGGGATACTATATTCTCTTCACTATCCTCAAACTCTTCATCAACATCTGAAGTGTCAACTGATATTTCCTAAGTAATATCGTCCCAGGCCACATCTTGTAACTCTTTTTATAATCATTTTCGCTTTTGGCTAGCCATCCTGAAGAATGAAAACGATATATATATATATGAGGAATTAAACCACATTCTCCGAAGAAAATTTAATTCAGAACAGTTTTGGTGTATCTCACACCCTTTTTCAACTGACACTGGATAGAAAATATAAGAAAAGTGCATACAAACATAACAAAAGGTCAGGTCGTGAAAGATCCCCTCTTTTTTCCCCCAATCCCCTACTTGTGGCTAATCTGGGGAGGGGGGGGGGTTAGGCCTAAACATATTGAAGGGCTGACATTTTACTATTTTGTTTATTTGCATTCTTTTTACAAGATTAAAAGAAAATTGACCCTCAGATAGATTTAAATTAGGAACTGACGATATCAAGCTCAATTCTACGATTCTTCTCTTAACATAGTTAGCCGATTTAAATACCATTTTACTTCAATTGAAATCGATCGTATGATTCAAGTCTCTAACATGGCAAAATATTCCACTGCTTTGGCTGCCCACTCTAATATCTCTTTTGTGTTCATACAATCTCTTGTCTAGATTTCTCCCCGTTTCCCTTATATAAACTTTATGGCAATCGTTGCATGATATTACATATACTCCTATGTTATGATGTTCTTTGGGTTTCCTGGCAACCATCAATTGGTTTAAGGAATTATTATATTTAAAGGCTAGATTAATACCCGCTTTTCCAAATATGTCCTTTAAACTATTTAATTTATTATTAAATCGCAATGTTATACATTTGTTGAAGTCATTAGTGCGGGAAGGCTTATTACCATAGAATGTTTTCTTAGCTGCAAAATGGGCACACGATATGAACCAATCGGGGTAATACAAATTAGAAAAAATGGTCCTGATAATGACAATTTCTTCATCTAAATAGGAAGGATGACATATTTTTATGCTCTAAGGAAAAGGTTAGAAATTACCGATTTTTTAACAGTACTATGGTGAAACGAAAAATAATGTATATAGGCATTCGAGTGGGTTGGTTTCCTATACACGTCAAGTTTTAATTCATGGTGATCTTTATTAATGAGGACATCTAAAAAGGGTAATCTATTATCATATTCCCATTCATATTTAAATTTGATGAAGACATGCAAATTATTCAAATTATTAAAAAAGGTATCAAAATCATGGCTATTAGGCCATACAGAAAATACATTGTCAATGTACCTTAACCATATAAAGTTAGGGGGAAAAACTGTGGGAAGGAGTTCAGTCTCAAAATATTCCATGAAGACAACATGCCAATATCGGAGATAAACTATTTCCCATGCAAAGGCCAAATATTTGTCTATAAAACTCATTATTTACTTGAAACACATTGTCAGAGAGACATAATTCAACTAAATCGATAAATTTACTCGTAGAAATGGGAAGATCCAAATTAAGTCTAGGCATGATTTCCCGCAGAAGGCCCATGGTTTGGTCAACCAGAACTTTGGTAAACAAAGTTTACATCAAAGCTCATAAGTTTTCCATCCGGTAATTACAAGTGGTTGAGGCGATCAACGAAATCTTGAGTGTTCATAATGTGTGCAGATGAGATTCTTCCAACTGCTGGAGATAAATGCTTGGCGAGCCATTTCAAGAGCACTAATGACTTCAACAAATGTATAACATTGCCATTTAATAATAAATTAAATAGTTTAAAGGACATATTTGGAAAAGCGGGTATTAATCTAGCCTTTAAATATAATAATTCCTTAAACCAATTGATGATTGCCAGGAAACCCAAAGAACATCATAACATAGGAGTATATGCAATACCATGCAATGATTGCCATAAAGTTTATATAGGAAAAACATGGAGAAATCTAGACAAGAGATTGTATGAACACAAAAGAGATATTAGAGTGGGCAGCGAAAGCAGTGGAATATTCTGCCATGTTAGAGACTTGAATCATACGATCGATTTCAATGGAAGTAAAATGTATTTAAATCGGCTAACTATGTTAAGAGAAGAAATGTAGAATCGAGCTTAATATCGTCAGTTCCTAATTTAAATCTATCTGAGGGTAAATTTTCTTTTAATCCTGTAATAAGAAAGCAAATAAACAAAATAGTAAAATGTCAGCCCTTCAATATGTTTAGGCCTAACCCCCCCCCCCCCGATTAGCCACAAGTAGGGGATTGGGGGAAAAAAGAGGGGATCTTTCACTACCTGACCTTGTGTTATGTTTGTATGCACTTTTCTTATATTTTCTATCCAGTGTCAGTTGAAAAAGGGAGTGAGATACACCGAAACTGTTCTGAATTAAATTGTCTTCGGAGAATGTGGTTTAATTCCTCATCTTTTCTTGCGATATTGCATTAATTTTCATCATATATATATATATATATATATATATATATATATATATATATATATATATATATATATATATAAAAGCCCCAATTATTTCAACAATTAATATATGAAGCGCATATGTGAAGGCCTATTTATGTGAGGCAACATATATCTATATATCTGGCGAAAATAGGTTGGAAATGCGTAGGCCAATATAAACATCTATAATACATTTGTGCGGTGGTACAGATAATGTACCACCTTCTTTTTTTGAATTACTTGAGCGTGTGTATGATTTATTTGATAATATCAACATAAATACTTTAATCCTATCTAGGAAACAAAAATATATCAAAAGAATTATATTTACCTTACAAAAATCTGAAATTTCTGCTAATTTCAATTAGGGAGTGACGATGACGCAGCATTCTCCTTCGGCGGTTCAGCCACAATGAGGGCAAATAATTTTGGCATCCAAATTTGTAGCCAAATGCACCAAAAAGCTTCAGAGAGTGCATCTATGAAGGTGGTACAGATTCTGAGCTGCTGCTCAATTCAAAAAATGCTTTTTTTAAAGTGGTACCCTTTTCGCACCAGCACGGATCAAACATAGCCAAACAGGTGGTACATTATTTGAACCACTTTCCTTGAAAGGGTTAAATGTCGGTGCGTCCAATTCGGAGAGGACAGAAAGCAACCTGAAGGCGTCGCGGCATTGGGGCGTAGTTCGACGGGAACAGTCGCAGTGCAATGACAGGAAAGTTTAAGTTCCCCTCGACCGTCTCCCATATCTTTTGCCAAGCCGCCGGGAGGGAAGCCCGAATTTCTGCCATGAAATCGGTGTGATGAAAAGCGAAACACTGATCTGGTCGCCCAGTCCTCGCGGACACTTTGGCACCATCATTGGCGAGCTCATTCTCCGCAATTCCTACATGTCTAGGAACTCAGCAGAAGATAATCTCAACAGCCGCCTGGCTCGCCAAAACTGTGGCGTCACGAATATCGCAAAGGAATGGATGCGGAGATTCCAATGCCCCGAGAGCACTAGGGGCGCTTTGTAAGTCGCTATGTAGTAGTTAGGTTGTCCGCCTCCCCTCCCATATGTCTAATCCCTTTCTTCTTTTGCAGAATGTGTGTGGATCGTGTGACAATGTCATTGCTTTGTGTGGGGGGACTCGATAGACCTCTATCGCGCTCCCCCCCTTCATCTCTATTTTCTTTTTAGACGGATTATTTCAGCTTGACAATAAGTCTGTGTTCGTTGATAGTTCAAAATCCAATAATTGTGACTGGGGAAGGAAGAGTCACTTGGACAGAAAATAGGTGAGTGAAAATTGTGTGAGAGTGGGTGTGGTTAAATATGTCAGGAGTAAAGATGTTTGAGTGTGGCAGTGAATCAGTGAGTGAATGTGCCTCCTATATTCCAGCTCTGTGGTACCAATAAGTCGACTGACCTCTGTTTTTTTGGAGACGACTGAAGCCAGTCCTGACCTTCGCGCAAGCGCCTACCTTAGAGTGCTGTCATTGGGGCTAGCAACTCACCTACTGCAATACAACAGTTGGGACTAACAAGTGTCCCAGGTCCCTAAACTATTATTAAATAAAAAAAAAAATACTCTCTCTTTGAACGACCGAGCGGATCTTGTTGGGACGGTGGGAAGAATTGGTGAGGGTCTCGCGACCCCGCCGCCACAGGTATAAATCACAATCAGGTCTACGAACCGGACAAGTCGCGTTATCTCCCGTACCGAGCGAGGTATTGCAACCAGCTCGGCCGTGAAGACAGACGCAGCGCGCCTGGAAGAGCCCTGCTGACTGCAAAGACAGGGCAAATGGTGTGGAAACCGACCCAGCCCTTGGAACTTGGAGCAATCCGTATACGGTGGCACGGTTCCAGCATGACACAAAGTGTGGTCTAAAAGGCACTGTCGAGATCAGCTGTGAATGCAGTGAGAGCTGTTGGCGGCTGAGGGAGGCGCCGGGCTCGCGCGTACAGGCGAGTGATGCACTGCACGCGGCGCGGCGCAGAGCGAGTGGCATCTCCCCAGAATCGACCAACAGGCTCTCAATGGGGAAAGTGCGGAAGGCACCGGTCGATAGGCGAAGGCCGGTGTGATGGATCGAATCCACCTTCCGCAATAAACGCTCGGCTGCGGATGCATAAAACTAGCATCCGTAGTCGAGCTTCGAACGAACAAAGGATCGATAAAAAAGTAGGGCAGTAACCTTATCAGCGCCCCAAGCGCTGAACGTCACGGAACGGACAATATCCAGGGCGCGGGTACAAGACCCTAAGGCTGCGAATATGAGCCTCCCAGGTGAGGCGTCGGTCGAATACAAGACCAAGGAAACGGTGCGATTCAACCACAACCAGGCGCACCCCATTAAGAAACAAATCTGGGTCGGGGTGAAGCCGTGGATGGCGGCAGAAGTGCACCTGTCTTGGCCAAAGAAAACCGAAACCTGTGCGCTTCGGCATTGCGAGAGACGCGGTTCAATGCCTGTTGGAGTCGACGCTCCAGAGTTGGCATCTGGGCCGCGCCAAAAGAGATCGAAAGGTCGTCCACGTAGAGCGTAGCGAGAACATCTTCTGGCAGCACCGAGGTAATGCCGTTGATGCTCAGGGCAAAGAGTGTGACACTGAGGACACTTTGCTGCGGGACACCCTCTTCCTGCTCCTTTGGGAGGGAGAGGGCTCCCCCCCACCCGTACGCGGAATCGACGATCTCGCAAAAATTCAGATATAAACATTGGGAGGCGTCCCCTCGCCCCCATCGTGTGGAGTCTCTCAATGATACCGTATCGCCATGCGGTATCATAGGCCTTCTCCAGATCGAAAAACACCGTGGCGTAGTGCTGTCTACGAAGGAAAGCCTCGCAGACGGCAATTTCCAGTTGGAGCAGAGCATCCGACGTGGAGTGGAACTTGCGGAAGGCAGATGGCTTCCGCTGTCCAGGAAAAAGGCTAATCTCACATTTACAATTTCTCCATCAGCTTGCACACGCAAGAGGTTAGAGAGATTGGGCGGAAACCGGTCGCAGTAGAGTGATCTCTCCCCGGTTTGCGAAAGGCGAGCACAGTAGCGATTCGCCAGGAGTCTGGGAGGAGACCTTCCACCCAGATCCAGTTGAACAAATGTAACAGAAAGGCCATGCCTCGCTCACCCAGATGTTAAAGCATGGCGTACGTGACATCGTCCGGACCATGGGCGGTGTCCGCGTACGAAGCGAGAGCGGAACGTAACTCACTCACAGTAAACTTGTCGTTGAAGGGTTCTCCGCCTCTGGAGATAAAGTCCAGCCGGCGGCCTTCCGCGACATCACGACGTGCATTGAATGCTGGCGGAGCAGCTTCACGGCTAGAGAATGCGGAAAAAGCGGTCACTAAGGATTCCGACACGGACGCGGGGTCCGATATTGAGGGCCCATCCGCCTGGAGAACTTGCCCCGAATCCTTTTGACATGCTTCTACACCTCTGCTAAAGAGGTCTTCCCGTTAAGTCAAGACACGTATGCCCGCCAAGAAGAGCGGCGGGCGTGCTTCGAAATATACCGGAACCTAGCCCTAGCCTGACGAAATTCAGCGACAGTGAAATCGTTTGGGCGGCGCTTATAGCGCATGTAGGCATAACGCTTCTGTTTGAGGGCCGTCTAACACTCGGCCGACCACCATGGGAGTGGTCGGCGTGCAAAACGGCCAGACTTCCTAGGAATAGTAGTCAGGCCCACGGCGATGAGGTTGCCGGAGAAGAACTCAACGGCCTCATCTACCGACCTAAACTCCTCGACTGAGATAGAAAATTCAGTCATTTCCTGAAATGCAGGCCACCGCGCCCGCGCCAAGCACCACAGAGGTGGTCTCTCAGGCGGCAGTTGCCCTGAAAAGGATATTTGAATGGGAAAGTGATCACTACCATGGAGGTCATCAACCACCCCCCAATCAAAATCAGGCTGTGCATCCGAAGAGCACAAAGATAGGTCAAGGAAAGAAAATGAAGCGGTTCTCGGACAGTGATGCGTAAACTCATCCACGTTTAGGACACCCATCTCAAGCTCTTCGATCAGATCGGCAAGGACTTGTCCCCTGGGATTTATGGAGTAATCTCCCCAGAGAGGATGCCTGCCGTTCAGATCTCCAAGCAAGAGATAGTGCCTCGGCAACCGTGCCACGACGCGGCGGAAGTCCCCCGCGTCGAAGTCAGCTGACGGTGGAATGTACGCAGAAATGATAGTATACCCCCTATCCAGGTGCAGCTGCACAGCCACTGCCTGAAAGGAGGTATCTAAAGAGAAAGGAAGAACGGAGGCATCATGCCTGGTGTAAACCGCGCATCCCCCAGCCCGGTCATCCAGCGGTGGTAGGGTCGTAAGACCCTTATATCCCGGGAGGGCAGGCAGGGGGCACGCGCCTAGCATGGTTCCTGCAAAAAGATAGCTAACGGGGAACGGGACGAGACGAGCCTCCGCAGTTCGTCCCAGCTGGCCCGGAGTCCACGGCAATTCCATTGAAAGAGAATGCCCTCCAGGCCTAGCTCGGAGGAGACGCGCGGGCCGTCCTCGAACTGAAGACCCTCACGGGAATGGCCGTACGCTTCCCGGCGGCAGAACCCGGGCGCTGTTGGCCGGACAAACCGCTGAAGGCGCTGTCGCCTTCGAGGACTTATTGGGGGAGGTTGGGCTCGCCATGCAAGTCTTTTCCTCCCTCCGCCTCGAAACCTTAGGCGGGCGTTGCGGCTTCGGAGGCGGGGGGCCCTCTTTTCGAGGAACCACCGTCTCCGAGCCACTCGCTCCACCTCGGGGCGTGGGCGAAGGAGCCGAAGCTCCTTTGTTGCTGTCCTCCTTTCGGGTGACAGCTTTAGGAACCCCCGAAGATGGCCTAGCGACCATCTTCAGGGGTGTTGAATCCTGTGAGTCTAACGACTCGGTGGAGGCGCGTGGCCATTTCGCCTTACGGGAAACGGTCACGCTGGGGGAAGAGTGGGAAGCCCTGGTTTTAGCCGGGGCTGGGTATGAACCCTTTTTGCCGCCAGCTTAACCAGGGGAGCGCCCAGGTTGGGTAGAGCCCGCAGAAGGGCTCCGAATGGGCGCCGAAACAACCGTGCTTGTTGGCCTGGATGGGCCAGGAGCAGAGGGTGCCTTTCTAACTATTGAGGCATATGACGTCCCAGGCAGAGCCGGGCGCGCCAGGACCAAGTCCTTAGCCTCGCGGAATGAGAGTCGATCCTGGGCCTGAACGGCCAGGATTTCTTTCTCAAGGAGATATGCACCACATTTCTTCGAAGAAGCGGGGTGCGGCTCTCCACAATTGACACACTTGGCCACACACGACCTTGGAGCAATTTACACATACTTCGCGTGACACCGACTTTGCACGTCTACATGAGCGATTCGTATGGCTGAAGCTGTGACAGTAATAGCACCACTGCGGAAGTGGCACGAATGCTTTCACGCGGTAGCGGTACCAACCGGCACGCACCTAAGCTCCCGTCCGAGAAACGGGTCACCTTCGGCTCTCTACCAATTGCATTAGCTAATCCTCTCCTCTGATGGATCATGTTGCCCTTGGACAACATGGTGCCATCAGTGGAGCGAATAATGAGGAAGCACTTGAAGCCAGCGGGCTCGAAAACGCCAGGTAACCTCTGAATCAGGGGCTCCGAAGTCATCGAGGCTCCGCCCTGTGCACTTTTGGTCTTAGTCAAGGGCTCCGCAACCGGGTGGGCAGAGGGGCCGGATGTGCCAGTCTTGGCTTGGTCGCTTGCCAAAGTGGCAGCAGACCCATCCATCCCCACAGCCCCTGCGGATGGAGAGGAGCCCCGAGTCTTCTTAGTCTTTTTCGGCCTTTTCTTTTTTGGAGAGGAGGGCGGGGAATGAATCCGCTTCTCAGCTCCGTCGGTAGAAGCCCCTAGGCCAGATGGACCGGCCTCAGCCAGGTCCTTCTCCGAAATGGAGAAGGTCCTGGTGGTCGCAGGGGCATCATCTGGAGGAGATCCCTCCCCTCCTTGTACTGCCTCAGAATCCCCAGCCATTTGAGGAGGACCTTGCATAGGGGCGGATTCGGGTTTGGTGCTTGGCGCCGAGCCCAGATTCACCCCGTTTGAAGGCCCTACCGTCTGAGGCTGGGTTTCCTCAAGGACCATGTCTATCACAGGAGGGGCCTCCAGTTGGCCATCCCCTCCCAGGACATCGCAGGTCCCCTTGGCAGCATCATGAGTCTTTTGTGGGGAGGCACAGGCCTTGACCCCGGGCAAGGTTTAGTATTCTTGCCAGCAGGTCTTTTGAGGGAAGCGACCGAAGGGGCCTGGCTTCCCTCTCCTCCCTAAGGGGGTTTGCCCTACCGAGCCGCTTACACAAGGGGCGGTCGGCAATGGGCTGCCTGCTAGCTTTCTTGCCAGTCCCCTTAGAAAGAAAAGGAGGGACTGCCACTGGAAATAGGGAGGTGCCTGAAAGCACCTCCAGAGAAGGGGGTGAGGGGGAATCCCCTTCACCTGTAGGCGTAGGAGAGGAGTAAGCCTCCTCTCTGGTTAAAGAAATATGGAGGGTCCCCTGCGCAAGCACAGGGGGAGTGGGGGGACCTCCATTTTTTTGGTGGAGCTGCACGAGGGCGGCTCCGTCGATGAGCAAGGGGGAATTAGGGGAAGATTGTTTTTTTATCATCATTGGGCATGGTGACCCTCTATATTTCATGGGATGCAATCGCTCATCACCTCTTGCAGTTGCCCGCACTGCAAGAGGTGCTTGCAGGCCCGGCAGAGCCAGGCGCCGCCATTTGGGACCACCCCTCCCACCTGGTGGCCTGGCAGTCCATTGGCATGGCGGCTCCACCTTAGACACAGCGTAAAATTGATAGAATGTGAAGAGGAAAGGAAAAGGAATGTGAGGAAGGTATGGGTGGGGATGAAGCAGGTTGTTAAAAAAAACCCATCCTGAACCGGAGCTCAGGGGTTAGGGAACATTGTCCCCTCCCCCTTCAGCCCCCGATCCGGGACGGTTGGCTTGAGAAGAAGGTCAGCATCTACCCTGTGAAATTAGAGGCTGACCAGAGAAAGTTGTGGGAGAGGTTGTATGAAAAGCGACGAGGTAGGGGAGAAATACAGGCTATCTGAAGGAAGGAAGAGAGGCTAAGCTGGGGCCGGACGGAGCGCTGTATCCCGTCAGCACGGCGGCCAGGATGGCAAATCGCCGCACCCCTTACGGGCTAGAGCGTAGCGAGAACATCTTCCGGCAGCACCGAGGTAATGCCGTTAATGCTCTGGGCAAAGAGTGTGGCCCTGAGGGCACCCTCTTCCTAATCCATTGGGCCAGAGAGGGCTCCCCCCACCCGTACGCGGAATCGACGATCTCGCAAAACAAATAATATGTAACTAACAAATAACTATAAAAAATAATAAGAACAAGCAAGAGGACAAGAAGGACGCATGCTCCGGCGTCGCGGGTAGGCCCGCCTCCCCTGGGCGCAAGAACTTGCGACCTACAAAGAGCAGAGAAAAAAGGTCAAATAAAAGGGAGAAGGCCAGCTTCCTCCAAAAAGTCCATAAGTCAATGCACACGAACCCGTCAACAAGAATGTGCCGAACAGTCTGGGGGACAACGCAGTCTTCACAGTAGGGCCGCAGGCGAGCGCTTCATCAAATGGCGGTGCGTGCATTTCGGAGACGACAGGAAGCAACCTGAAGCCTTCGCGGCATTCGGGGGTATGGCACGCAACTTTAAGTTCCCTTCGACCGTTCCCAAGCAACCCAGAGAGCTGCCCGTATTCCTGCCATGTAGTCGGTGTGAGGAAGAGTGAAACGACGGTCCGGTCGCCCAGTCTTCGCGGACACTTTCCAGGCGGAGCAGAGCATCTGAGGTGGAATAGAACTTGCGGAAGCCACACTGTGCATAAGACAGATGGCCTCTGGAGTCCCTAAAAAGAGCTAATCTAACATTTACCAATTTCTCCGTCAACTTGCACACGCAGGAGGTTAGAGAGATTGGGCGGAAACCAAAGGGGCAGAGTGATCTCTCCCCGGTTTGCGAAAAGCGAGCATAGTAGAGATTCGCCAGGAATCTGGGAAGATACACTTTACCCAGATCCTGTTGAACAAATCTAACAGAAAGGCCATGTCTCGCTCACACAAGTTTCGAATCATGGCGTACGGGACATCGTCTGGACCAGGGGCTGTGTCGGCGCACGAAGCGAGAGCGGAACGCAACTCATTCAAAGTAAACCTGTCGTTGAAGGGTTCTCCGCCTCTGGAGGTAAAGTCTAGTAGGCGACCTTCGACGACATAACGACGTGCATTGAATGCTGACCGAGCAGCATACCAACAAGAGAATGTGGTCGCGAAGGATTCTGCTCTGAACGTGGGGTCGGTCCGAGATTGCAGTCCTATTCCTTTAGAGAATGGGAAGGGGTTCCTGCGAGAACTTGCTACGTATCATTTTGATTCACTTTCACACCTCTGCTAGAGGGGTCTTCCCGTTAAGTGAAGAAACGTATGCGGCGGGAGTTCTTTGAAATATACCGGAACCTAGCATTGGCTCAACGAAATTCAGCGACAGTGAAGTCGTTCGGGTGGCGCTTATAGCGCATGTAGTCATAACACTTTTGTTGGAGGGCTGCCTCACACTGGGTTGACTACCACGGTAGAGGTCAGCGTGAAAAACGGCCAGATGTTCTAGGAATAGTAGTTAGGGCCATAGTGATGAGGTTCCCGGAGCAGAACTCAACTACCTCATCTACCGACCTAAACTCCTCGACTGAGATAGAGAATTCATTCATTTCCAGAATGCGGATCACTACGCCTGTGCCAAGCACCACTGGGATGGGCTCTCAGGCGGCAGTGACCCAGAAAATGATATTTGAATGGGAAAGTGATCACTAAGATGGAGGTCATCGATCATCCCCTAAACAAAATCAGGCTGTGCATCCGGAGAGCAGAAAGATAGATCGAAGCAGGAAAATGAAGCGGTTCTCAGGCAGTGCTGCATAAACTCATACACACTTAGGACACCAATCTCTAGATCATCGATCAGGTCTGCACAGACTTGACCCCTGGCATTAATCGAGTAGTCTCCCCAGAAGGGGGATGTCTACTGTTCAGATCTCCGAGCAAGAGAAAGGGCCTCGGCAGAATGTACGCGGAAATAACTATACCTCCTATCGAGGTGCAGATGCACGGCTACTGCTTGAGAGGAGGTATCTAAAGCAAAGAGAAGAACAGACACATCATGCCGGGTGCAAATTGCGCATCCTACTGCCCCCCCCTCCATCCAGTGGTGCTGGTGTCGCAAAACCCTTATACCCCTGGAGGGTGGGCAGGGTGCACGCGCCCAGCATGGTCTCTTGCAAAAAGATAACTTACGGAGATGTGGGGACCTTCTTCGAACTGGAATAATGTCTGTGATGATGTTTCCAGGATCCGATTAGGGGCCATTCTTTACAGTGCTGAGCCCATATCCGCTTTCAATGAACAGATACTTAGTATTATTTCTCACCAAGTCCCTGTTAAAAGGATCTCATACCGGTTCAATGATAAAGCCTGGTTTACAGTGGAATGCAAAATTGCTTGGGATGCCAAACAGGCAGCATAGCACCACCGGTCTCAGCTACGCACAAGAGAATCTTGGAATGAGTATGTTCTAGCAAGATCTCAAGCAGAGAGGATTTATCATGATGCAGAAGGGATAAATTGTTAAGCGCCACTGATCCACATAAATAGTGGTCCACCCTTAAATCAGTGGTCTTTGGCTGCAACTCATCACTTCCCCCACTGTTCTCTGAGAATGGTCAACTTATCACGAGTCCAAAGGAAAAAGCTGATCTTTTGATGAAGCACTTTGACTCTAAACTTAGTGGAGAGCAATTAATTTTCAATCAAGAAATGGCCATTTTGGTCCAAAGAAGTGGAGAAGCTACTCAATATTCTTGATCCATATGGGGGCACAGATCCCCTTAAGATGTTTCAAGGAAACTTCTGCTGTAATCGCAAAAAAACATTATAGTATTTAGATGCCTCATGCGATCTGGATCGTTCACTGAGTGCTGGAGGATGGCTCACATTACGCCTACTCCTGAGGGAACTCCTTCTCTCAATCCCTCCAATTATCGTCCAATCTCTATTACACCAATACTTTCTAAAGTTTTTGAGCACCTCGTTGCAGCTGGCCTTTCCCGTTTTCTTGAGAGATCAGGTGTTCTCCCTTGTAATCAATTTGCTTATCGAAAAAATCTTGGTACAACAGATGCACTTCTTATGATCTCTCACAAGATCCAGTTAGCACTAGACCAGGGTCCGCATAGTTCAACTGGATCTCTCAGCTGCCTTTGATAAAGTAAATCATAATGGCTTGCTGAAGAAGCTAAGAGATATTGGTGTTGGTGGACGGATTTGATCTATTTTAGAGCAATTCCTGGTGGGTCACAACCACAGGGTTTGTGTTGATGCTAACTTCAGTGACTGGCATCCTGTCCACTTGGGCATTTCGCAGGGCAGTGTTCTCGGACCTCTGCTCTTCAATATTTACACTGCTGACCTCTTTAGCATCACAAAAAATATTATGTATGGTTATGCAGATGATGCAACTCTGCTCGCGACTATTGACTTCCCTCACTCTGGCAGCATTGCATCTAATTCCCTCAATGAAGATCTTTGATGCATTTCTATATGGTGCCATACATGTAACATGAAGCTTAACATGGCTAAATCTAAATGTATGTGTATATCACAATCTCGTAGCCATTTTCATCAACATGAACCTCTCCATGTTGATGGTTTAGCATTGAGCAATGTGGATGAACTGGACATTTTGGGCGTTAAATTTGATTCCAAATTAACTTTGAGTGTCACATCAGATCTCTTGTGACTACTGCTTCGCAGAAATTGGGAATCATGAGAAAGGCCTATGACACCTAAAGCTTTATTCTTCTAGCTTTGGAATATTGTGCCCCTGTCTGGTCGTTTGCTGCTACCTCACACCTGCATCTTATTGACTGTGTCTCTTATACTGCCAGCTTTCTTTGTGGCGGTAATGTCCAATGAAACCTTGCACATCGCCGGAAGATCAGCAATGTGTGCATGCTCTATAAGATACAATCCAATCCCAATCACTCGCTGTATATTTCCTTGCCAAATCGCTTTGTAGGAAGGAGAAACACTCATCAGGCTTTGGCCCGGCATCCTCTTTGTTTTCAGTCTATCAGATGCCGTACTAGCCAGTTTCAGCATTGCTTTCTGCTAAGTGTTGTCCATCTTTGGAATTCCTTGGACGAAGAGACTTGTGCATCGAATAGTGTAGATGCCTTCAAAAAGAAAGCTTATAAGACCTTGTGTTCATCATGAGCCATTATCCTGTTATTTTGCTATTTGTTGTTTTTTCTTGTTTGAATATTCTATATACAGTATATCTTGTTTTGTTTGAATGTTGCTATATAGTTTTTCAATTTTTTTATTTAATTTTATTACTTAATTTAATTTAACTGAATCCATAGATGGCTGGAAGCCTTGAGGTTTTTCTTTACCTATCTTTTCCCAGTTTGTTCTTCTATCCCACTTCCTTTTCTTCTTAACATCATTCCCTCTTTGACGTTGCAGGTGTGCAGGGATTGCTAATTGTAATATATAGTGCTTGCACTCTTCCCCTTCTATCTCTCTCATCTTGTGTAATAATAATAATAAAAAGACCCTCTGGAGTGCTCGTAGGCCTGGAAGAGCCTGGAGCAGAGGGTGTCTTTCTTAACATTGAGGCATAGGACGTCCCAGGCAGTGCAGGGCGCGCCAGGACCAAGTCCTTAGCCTCAGAAAATGAGAGATTGAATTGCCAGGATTTCCTTCTCAAGGAGATATGCACCACATTGCTTTGAAGACACGGGGTGCAGGTCTCCGCAATTGACACACTTGGCCACACACAATTTGGACTTATCGTGTGTGACCTTGAAGCAAATAACACAAACTTTGGGTAGATTGTTATTTATTTTTCTTTAATTTGATTTCTGTAATTTATCATGGTAGGTACATAATGTTGGAATGATAATGAAAGTTTGTTTTGTTAGATATGTTAGTTACTGTATCTGTGGGAATAAAAAGAAGCAAGGTTTAAATGTAGACAAAATAGAATATTAACGGAACCAAAGGTGTGACATTACAAAAGAAGCTGGCAGTGAGGAGAACTAGAGAGAGTCAACGAGGCAGTCAGTGGTTGGTGGGCAAATTACATTAATGGGAGCTCCCTTGTAAGTAGATTGGCTTTATTGGTTTTTAGCGTTGTTCATTGTGGTTGTCAGTTGATAATGTAAATTAATGGAAACTGATTCTATAATAAAAAGATAAATATTAAGTCAAAACTTTGATAGCATAACAGAAATCTGAAGCAGTGACAGTAGTAGCACCTCCGGGGCAGTGGCACAAATGCCTTCAAGCGGTAGCAATACTAACCGGCACGCACCGACTCATGGAGCTTGTCACACTCGAACGTGACGAAGGGTGTAGGGGTGGGTGTCGATGCTCCTCCTGGGTTTCTCATCACACGTTCGACCTTGACCACCCAATGGTCAGCCAGCTCTAAGGTGAAGTCATATATGAAGTAGTCCACGTGTTCCTTCACATAAACTACTCCTTTCATGCAGTTCATGGTAGCGTGCATCGTCACATTAACAGGCGTGTCATCAAGTGTCCGAAGGGCACTAATCCTGGCCGCCTCGGAGGAATTCGACGCATTCGCAAGAAGGCTCCCAGCGGAGAGACGGGTCACCTTCGGCCCTCTACCAATCACACTAGCTAAAGCTCTCCTCTTATGGATCATGTGGCCATCAGTGGAGCGAATAATAAGGAAGCGTTAGAAGCCAACGGGCTCAAAAATGACAGGTAGCCTATGAATGAGGGGCCCGGGCGTAATCGAGGCTCTGCTCTGGTCTTTGTCATGGACTCAACACACGGGGAGCAACTGGGCCAGACTTACCGAAGTGGCAGAACACTCATCCGCCCGCAGCCCCCGCCGATGGAGAGGACCCCCCCCCGCGTCAAGTTTTTTTTCCTTTTTAGGAGAGGAGGGCAGGGAATGAACCCTCCTTTCCCCTCCGTCGGCCGGAGCCCCAAGAACAGATGGACCAGCCTCAGCAAGATCCTTCTCCGAGATGGCGAAGATCTTGGCTTTCACAGGGACACCAGCTAGAGGAAGAGAATCCCTCCTCTCCTTGTACAGCCTTGGAGACCCGAGCTTTCTGAGGAGGACCTTGTACAGGGGCGGATTCAGGTTCAGTGATTGGCACCGAGACCAGGTTCATCCCCATGGAAGATCTGGGGCTGGGTTGCCTCAGGGACCATGTCCATCTTCATGTAGCCATCCCCCCATCATCATCTTTGGTCTGGTAGGATAGGGGGCATGTAGGGTGACCCCCTTTAAGCTCAAAATTCGAGCCCGCAGGTCTTTGGAGGGAAGAGGACGACGACGGGTCCTGTCTTCCCTCCTCCACCTAAGAGGGTTGGGCCTCTTGTGGTCAATTATGGGCCACCTGCCTTTCTTGGCAGTCCCCTTGGAAAGTAAAGGGGGGACTGCCGCTGAAAAGAGGGAGGCACCCAAGGGCACCTCCAGAGAAGGGGGCGAGGAGGAGTCCCCTACACCCATAGGCAAAGGCAAAGAGTA
The DNA here is from genome assembly GCA_963969495.1 of Ceratothoa steindachneri. NCBI lineage: Eukaryota > Metazoa > Arthropoda > Malacostraca > Isopoda > Cymothoidae > Ceratothoa > Ceratothoa steindachneri. Next base: position 77,339,737 of record OZ018324.1, on the reverse strand, counting down.
AGCCTACTCTCCGGTTAAAGAGTTTTGGAGGGCCCCCTGCAAGAGCACAGAGGGGAAGGGGGACCTCCATTTTTTTTAGTGGAGCTGCCCGAAGGCAGCTCTGTTGGTGGTGAAAGGAAAGTTTGATTTTTTTTAAGATTTTCATCATCGGGCATGGGGACTATTCGTTATACGAGGAGCAAATGCTAATCACCCCCCTCAGTAGCCCGCTCTGCGAGGGGTGAACACAGGGCAGACAGAACCAGCTGCCACCATTTAGGGCTACAGATTTCTGCCCAGTGGCCAGGCATTCCTTTGGCATGGCGTAAAATCGATACAGATTGAAAGGAGAGAGTAAGGGGTATGTGAGGAAGGTGTGGGTGGGGCTCAAGTGAGTTGTTAAAAGCCCATGACCCCAAACCAGAGCTCATGGGTGAGGGGTCATTGCACCCCCCCCCGACACACCCTATCCGGGATGGATGGGTGAGAGGAAGCTGGTTGGCATCTATCCTGTGAAATTAGCAGCTGACCAGAGTTGTGGGAGAGGTTGTAGGGAAAGTGAGAAAGTAGGGTAGATACGCAAGCTGTCTGAAAGAGGCTAAGCTGGGGCCAGATGGGGCGCTGATTCCTGTCAGCACGGCGGCCACGAATGTAAATCGCCACGTTTGGATAGTAAATGCATAAGTTGCAAGGGCCATGGCAAGGGTATGTAATGAAGAGAATTAGAGACTGGTGGATTCATTAAAAAGTATAGTGGGTGATCACCAATTATCATACCCCTGTTACTGCGTTATCCATGTACAATATGTACCTGGAGGGTATGGTTGTAAATATTGGAAACGGTAGTCGAGATAGTCGTATATGAAAGTGAGTGCCAAAAGGGAAAAGGGGAGTACACAAACTTCCCCAGGCCCTGTCAGAGTTCCAGTCAACCCAGTAGCAGAGTCTTCCTTATTTGCACTCAGGCAGGAGTATGTGCTGCTCCTCTAGGTACCAAGTATAACAGTTTACACAGCCCCCTTGCATAGTACACACACTCACAAAATGTCTTTCCCACCCCATGTCCGAGCACATATCCACTCTCCTCCCTCCCATCTGGAACATGTCAGCAGTGCTCAATCAATGAGTACCAGCTTCTGGCATCTTCGGATGTATGAATAGTCATTCTCATCTTTTTGCAAATCTCATATAGTCTTGGCGATCTCATCCACGTCATTTTACTATGCATTTAACTATTCTAGAACATATTGAGAGAAGTTTGCAATGAAATGTGTGTGTAAATTAACAAGAGTAAAATATCACCTGCCTAAGACTGGCTAGTAGTTTATATCTATATAAAACTAGACATAGACTTACGTTTCCTTTGAGAAGGGCAATCTTGACAGAGTGGTGATGTTCGAGGAGAGAGAGAGGTTGGAGATGGAGATGGAGATAAGTAGAGAATAAATTTACAATCATCTGTTTGATTGTCATCCCTTTGTCGTCTTTTTCTAGAAGACTTACTTTTAGTCTGGCTGAGTATTGAGGAAGATCTCAAAGATTGGATATTATCTATATGCATGCCATCATTCTCCGAGAGCTGCTTTTCTTCCAAGTTCAATGATTTAGGTAACTTAGAGTCCCGCCTAAAGGAAGGAATACCCGTTTTCGTAGGGCATGAAGATATAATACTATTATTTGGGGAGATTAAGAGAGGGTTAGAAGAAATAGACTCCTGATTAACTGATTCAAACAAAAGTGAGTCATCCTTCAACAGAGCCTGCGGCTCCACTGTTACTTGCTCCTTAGGTTTATTCTCTTCATCAAGAACATTAGGGCTGATGGATATTTCACTGGATAAAGCTGCACTAGACACCTTGAGAGGGGACAAAATGGTCGCCATTTCCCTTGCACAATTGCTAGTTTTTTCTAGAGAAACGCCCTTTTTCTGGACCAAATTTTTCTTTGGTGTCAAGAATGATACAGGCTTTGCAAGGGATGGTTTTGATGTAACCACTTTGTTAATGAGGTGGGGAGTTGAGGTCTGATGATGGTTACCTTCAGTTCGTTCTGCTACAGGAGATGTTCTATGACTTGGACTTTCTCCATTCAATAAAATGGGTGTGGCAGTTTCTTCTGGACAGCTGTTGTTATTCTTAGTGGATGTTTCTTTATAACTTTCGGTAACCACTTCTTGACTGAAATTTTTATTGGTATGAAGGGACATATTTTCCCTTTCACTGATACTAGAATCCAGTGATGAATTAGGAGAGCTTGTTCCTTTAGTTGTTGTGGTTTCTTGTACTGATTTAATAAGCTCAACAATACAATCATCCTCATCAGATACAACACAAGTTGAAGTGTCTTTGCTCATTTGATTTTCCAATTCAACTGCCTTAACCTTTTCTTGATTAGAGGCACTTAGTTCAGTTTCAGGAGAGTGCTTAGACATCTTCTTAGAGTGTCCCTTGTAAATAGATCTGCTTTCTTTTATTTTACTATCCACAGATTCTAAGTCTTTTTTGATAGTATCAAAAATAGAATCTATATCTTCATTATCACTATTTTCATATAAGGTAGCCTCAGAGACGCTTTTTATTGGCTCTGAGTGAGTTTTATAAGCTTTATCATCACTGTGTATGCCATTTTTGGAGGCAAGCATGGACCCAGCAGTAATAGACTGAACTGTTTCATCTCTGATTTTAGCCAAAGAGCCATATTTGAAAGCTAAAACTGACTCTTTAGAGACAATTTCTTTCCCCTTTTCTTTCAAATTTGCTTGCTTGAGATAACTATTGTAAGTAGCAGTTACCTTATCTGTAAACATCATTTTATTTTCATCACAAAGGATATCACCATCACTACCAGAGGCTTCATCTATTTCATCAGAACTTTCAGATTTAATTTCAGCAGGAACCATTTTCTCCATTTCTAGATCAGAGTCAGAGTCATCATTTTCATGGGGTTTAAAATCTAAAGCAACATCCAGCACAGTTTCACCCTCCCTTGCTACATTCTTTGTAGTGATCTGAGTTGTAGGATTCTCTTTCATTTCCACCTTCTTAGAATGTCCCTTGTAAATAGATCTGCTTTCTTTTATTATTTTACTATCCAAAGATTCTCTGTCTTTTTTGATAGTATCAAGAATAGAATCTATATCTTCATTATCACTATTTTCATATAAGGTAGCCTCAGAGATGCTTTTTATTGACTCTGAGTGAGTTTTATAAGCTTTATCATCACTGTGTATGCCATTTTTGGAGGTAAGCATGGACCCAACAGTAAGAGACTCAACTGTTTCATCTCTCATTTTAGCCAAAGAGCCATATTTGAAAGCTAAAACAGACTCTTTAGAGACAATTTCTTTCCCCTTTTCTTCCAAATTTGCTTGCTTGAGATACCTATGATAAGTAGCAGTTTCCTCATCTGTAAACATCATTTTATTTTCATCACAAGGGATGATATCACCATCACTACCAGAGGCTTCATCCATTTCATCAGAAATTTCAGATTTAACTTTAGTACAAACGATTTTCTCTATTTCTAAATCAGAGTCATCATTCTGATTGGGTTTAAAATCTGAAACATCCACCACAGTTTCACCCTCCCTTGCTACATTCTTTGTAGTGATCTGAGTTGTAGGATTCTCTTTTGTTTCCACTGATTCATTAGATTCTTGCGCAGATCTTTGTTTTCTGGGGTTTTCCCTTTGTTTTTTAACAGCTAACTCAGGGAGAGGCTGGCTCTGATTTGTATTGATTTGAACACACACTGCAGGTTGTGGAAGGGATGTTGGAGGTGCTTTTCCTTCTTTATAACATTCATTATCATATCTGGGTTGAGCCAAAGAAGGAAGAGAGATGGAATCATGTTCATCTTTCTTTAATCGTTTACTTTTGTGAAGTGTTGAAGACTCTGGTTGATTTTTATTGTTTTTAGAAGATATCAAAGACTTGGGTGGAGAAGAAACTATGGGCGATTTTTTCTTTTTAGGAAATTCATCATTTGACCCAGATATAGTAGGGGATGACTTGAAAGCACATTTAATTTTACTTACCGTTTTTTTAGGGCTAAGTTTTGTTTCAGCTTGTGAGGAAGTTATGGGTGATTTTTTCTCTTTAGAAAGTTTATTAAGTGATTTAGATTTTATGGGAGAGGTGAGGGAGCTACTTTTTTTCTTTATTCTTTTTATCTTTCTAAGTTTTCCCTCTGGAATTGAGGAAGTTGGTCCTGAATCTCTGTCTTCAGAAATTTCATTGTCCAGTACATCTTCACTGGAAGAGTTCAGTGGTGTGACACTTGTGGTTTCCTCTGTTCGGTTCTCGCTATGAAGTCTAGTCGGGCAAGGACGGGCTTTATGGCTAAGTTTTGTTTCTGTTTGAGAGGAAGTTATGGCTGATTTTTTCCTTTTAGAAAGTTTATTAAGTGATTTAGATTTTATGGGAGATGTAGGGGAGGTACTTTTTTTCTTTATTCTTTTTACCTTAGTAAGTTTTCCCTCTGGAAATGATGAAGTTGATGAATTTTTCTCTTCAGGAATTTCATTTTCTGGTACATCTTTACTGAAAGAGCTCAGGAGAGCAACACCTGTGGTTTCCTCTGTTTGGTTCTCAGGGTGAGGTTTAGTCTTGAAAGGATCAGCTTTATGGCTAAGTTTTGTTTTTGTTTGTGAGGAAGTTATGGCTGATTTTTCACCTTTAGAAAGTTTATTAAGCGATTTAAATTTTATGGGAGAGGTGAGGGAGGTACTTTTTTTCTTTATTCTTTTTACCTTAGTAAGTTTTCCCTCCAGAAGAGAGTAAATTAGTGATAAATTTCTCTCTTCAGAAATTTCTTTTTCCGGTACAGCTTTACTGGAAGACGTGAGCAGGGAGGCACTTGTCATTTTCTTTGTTTTTTTCTTGTGATGAGGTTTATGGTTGCAAGGACCAGCTTTATTGCCATCAAAGATGACTCCTCTTGCTTTTTTAAGGATTTTCAGAATCTGAAAAAACAAGAAAATCAGATGTTAATTCTGAGCCATCAAAACCAAGGGCAGAGAAATCGTAAAAGAAAGTCAACATCTATCAAATTCCAACAAAGTGGCATTGAAATTTCACTGCCACCCCATCATATTGTCAACATCAAGAGCTCTACACACCTTTTACTGTCTTCAAACTTTCTCACACCCATACTGTCTACAAGTCTATTCAAATCAATCCTTCTTACATGGCTCTGTCACCTAAGAACATGTTACAACCTCATTCACACACTTCTTCACACCATAAACATTTCTTACCCAGTCATTCATCAAGTTGTCTATTTGTAGTGCTCACACTCAAAAATCTTTCCATACTCCCACCAGCCTACTTGCACATTCCATACTCAAACCCTTAGCACTTACCAAATGCTCTAATTGCCTCATGACATTACCTAACATGTAACAGCTTGTGTTAGAAATTGGCTTTGCAAATGAGCCCAATTCAAAGAGGAAAGAAAGCAACCTCAAGCCATTGCAGCATTGGGAGGGTATGTCCATGCGAACAGTTGTGGTGCAATGGCGCCGCAACTTTAAGTTCCCCTTGGCCATCTCCCATCTTATATGCCAAGCAGACCGAGGGATACCCAGATTGTTACCGTGTAGTCAGTGTCAGGAAGAATGAAATGTTGGTCTGGTTGCCCAGACATCGCAGACTATTTGGTGTGCTCATTCCCCACAAATCCCACATCCAGGAACCCAGCAGTAGATAATCTAGACATCCACCTGACTCACGGAAACTGTGGCATCTTGGATACTGTGAACCAGGAAGTGTGGAGATTCTAATGCCACAAAAGAGCACTGACTGTGCTTTGTGAGTCATTATAGATCAAAATCCGGTCTCTGAAAAGCGCACACTGAGTTATCTCCTGTACTGGGTGGTGTATTCCAAATAGCTCAGCCATGAAGAGAGATGCAGTGGCAGGTACAGCCCTGCTGTTGCCACTCAGATTTGTTCAGCGTAACATAAGGTGATAGGGGAGTTGTTCCAAAGCTTTCTCGGCTGGAGCATAAATCCAGCCCTAATGACAACTCAGGGAAGGAGTATTCAGAAATGAAATAGGAAAAGAGATAGTAGAAGAGTGAATAGGAAAAAGACTTGAATGGTTCAATGTTCAAGGTTATGCAGAACTGGAGAAACCAGGGAGTTAAGGGCAGACTTAAGAAGAGGGAACAAGGAGGAAAAAGCTTAACAATTTAAGCAATTTGGTTACTAATAAACAACAGGGTAATAAGAATAGATTTATTTAAGAACTAATTACTACACCAAAAATATTTACAATTAGAAGAACACCACAGAGATTTTTCGGTATTTAGACAAAAAAATAGAGACAAGATTCGAACCTAAAAAATAAAATAAACAGTATTTAATTAGATATGAACACAACAGACCTTTTCCAAAGAAAAATTTAATAATGAAACAGTTTTAAAAACTTACTAGAAATTTAGTAACATGAAAATGTAAATCTAAGGCTATAAATTATAATAAACTGAAGTTGCCTAAGAGATCGTAATTAACGACTAAAAGGAAACTTTACGAGGAGGTGAGGAAACAGTTTGCTGACAAAATTTAAACTAAATTAAGAGTTATCACAAAAATGAATACAGAAATAATAAAATAGATAATTCAAAACTAGTAAATAATAAAATAGATAAGGTCAAAACTTTTTTCATATAAAGCAAAACCTCAGTTTTTGAACTTAATTAATTCCTGAAGGCCATTTGTGAACAGAAATGTTTGAAAACTGAAACAATTTTTCCCAAAGGAATCAATGTAAAATGGATTAATCCATTCCTGGACCCCAGATGATTGCTTATTTAAACTTTTACAACAGTACTTTATGTATAAATTCGTGCACAAAACTGATGAAAATCATTGGATCTAACACAAAAAAAAAGATAAACACAACTAAATAAAGGGCGGAGAGGAAGAGATGTTATTGCTTGGAAGGGGAGTAAACCTCCTTAAGAACTTCAGGAGGTTTTTCCAACTTCTGGATTTTCTGCTTCTTGCTAGTAGATTCTGCCTGGGACTCAATAGGCCTCTTATTTTACTAAAAACCTTTCTATGGAAACTTGCTTTTGCCTTTTTTCTACAATGAAAAGGTTAATGACACAACTTGCTACTGCTTATCAGGGTGATACATTTCGACAAATTTTTTTCCCTCACACCATTTTGCACACATCTCATTAATAAGAGCACTAGGCACATCCTCCCTTCCATCCTCTTCCTCTGAACATATCTCCTCAAGTACCTCCTTCTGAAGGAATTCGAGTTCATCAGTAGACAACTCTTCAACATCATCATCGTTGACTTCCAGGCCCATGTTTATGCCTAGAGGCACAATATCATCCACAACTTCAATAGGCTCTGTCTCAAATCCTTCTAAGTCTCTCTCTGCAACACAATCAGGCCAGAGGTTCCTCCAGGCTGAGTTCATGGACCTGCAAGTTGCTTGCTGCCAGACCTTGTCAATAATGCAGGAAAATGAAGTGGTTCTTCCAAAAGTCATAGAGAGTTAACTCCGTGCTGTATACAGATAGTTATAGAATTCATGTTTCTAGTATTAAATAAATATCAATTTAGTATTTTTTCTTTGTATTTTCCTTCATTGATAAAATTTTATACATTTTTAATATTATCTTTTACTGTTTAACTCACTCCTCTAATTAGACTTGGACATTTCTAAAAAAAAATTTGACTGTAGATCACAAGCTAGTCAAGATTTTTAATATAATTATTATTTTTAATATGTTTTAATGTTTAACTAATTAGAATTACACATTTATAACAAAAATTTAGAATGTAGATCACAAGTTAGCCTAGATTTAAGTTAATGTAGATCACATTAATATTATATTTTAATGTTAACTCACTCCTCTAATTAGAATTGCATATTTTTAAAATTTAGGGGGGGGAATGTTTATCACAAGCTAGTCAAGATTTAAGTTGCTGTAGACAGGGCCGCCGAGAAGGGGGTACAGCAAGTACATTGTACCGAGGCCCTTATTTCTGTATGTATACAGAGTACAGATCAAATGTTATAGTGATAAACCTTTTTCTTATATTTATTGTAGTGAGTAACTTCTAGTGGAAATAATATTCTCTAGTTTACTTTGGAGCAAGAGTGCAACTAAAACTCGCCTTTGATCTTGCGATATTGATAATATTTCATCAATATGTAAAAGAAGAAGAGGATGAAAGAGTGATTGAAACTGCAAAAATTGGCAGTGCGGTGGTAAGGGTGAGTGTATACTGGTTGTTATTAAGTTAATTGTCGTGTTGTTAGTTGTAACAAGTTGTTAAAACCGTCTTGTAACAAGTTGTTAAAACCGTCTAATTTTCTGAGGAACAGATTGCTGAAATGCTATTAAGTTTAGATAAACATAAAGGAGCAGTGAGTCAGATAACTGAAAATGATCAAAGAACAGAAGTAGCACCTGCTGGTACAGTATTCAGTAAAGGCACAAATAATGCTGCGCTTTCTGCTGCAAGTACACTGACAGGTCAATGGTCAGACGTGGGTGTTGATATTGGTGTTCATGAGAAATTAACCACAGAGAGATTTGAAGAATGTGTCAGAAAGTCCCATCTCAATTGCCCATCTTCATTTCCACGTGGCAGTAATCAACAAGCATTCCCTGAGAGTATATTCTCAGTACAAAGTCAAAATGATGAGATTTCAAGACGAGATTGGCTGGATTGGAGTCCATCACAACAGGATCTCTTATTGTTTTCCCTGCCATCTCTTTTAAAAAGAAACTGCAACTTAAAAATCCCATTTGCATCTAGCAACATCACAGGGCTAGGTTGCAAGTGGAAAATGGAGAAAACTAGCCAACAGAATTCCTGAACACAAAAGATGCAATGCCCATAGGAAGTGTTAATTGGCCTGGCATGATTTTGAAAGATGATTGAAATCAGACAACTGCGTTGAAAATCTTATGGAAACTTCCATTGAATCAGAAGCAATAAAATTGCAAAATCTTTTAAGGTGGATTATAGACATTGTTCTTTTTCTGAAGAGAGGCATAGCATGTAGATCATCTTCACAAAGAATTGGAGCTGGAAGAAATGAAAAATTTGGGGCTTGGGAGAACTGTTATCATGGTGGGATCGTGTTCTGAAATAACATGTGCTAAAAGTGAAGGAATTGCAGCAGAAAGGAGGGAGACTACAGGTACACTATCTCTCAGTAGATTAAAAACGAATTTGATTCTCTTTGCCTAATACAAATTCTGTTTGAATTATTTTTTAAATTTTAAGAGCTCATCTGGTGACTGACTACTAGGGCATAAGTATGAAGTGCGCACGGCGTGGAGCAAGTGGCATCTCCCCAGCATTGACAAATAGGATCTCAATGGGGGAAGTGCGGAAGGCACCAGTCGCAAGGCGAAGGCCTGTGTGGTGGATCGAGTCCACCTTCCGCTATAAACGCTCGGCTGCGGATGCATAAAACTCGCATCCGTAGTCGAGCTTCGAACGAACAAAGGATCGATAAAAAAGTAAGGCAGTAGCCCTATCAGCACCCCAAGCGCTGAACATCACGGAACGAAGAAGATGCATGGCGTGGGTACAAAAGACCCTAAGGCTGCGAATATTAGCCTCCCAGGTGAGGCGTCAGTCAAATACAAGACCAAGGAAACGGTGCGATTCAACGACTTCCAGGCGTACCCCATTAAGAAACAAGTCTGGGTCAGGGTGGAGTCGTGGATGGCGGCAGAAGTGCACCACCTTAGTCTTGGTCAAGGAAAACCGAAACCTGTGTTCTTCGGCATAGCAAGAGACATGGTTCAATGCATGTTGGAGTCGACGCTCCAGAGTTGGCATCTGGGCCGCGCCAGGAGATCGAAAGGTCGTCCACGTAGAGCGTAGCGAGAACATCTTCCGGCAGCACCGAGGTGATGCCGTTGATTCTCAGGGCAAAGAGTGTGACACTCAGGACACTTCCTTGTGGGACACCCTCTTCCTGCTCCCTTGAGCCGGGGATAGCTCCCCACACCTGTACAAGGAATCGACGATCTCGCAAAAATTCAGATAAAAAAACTGGGAGGCGTCCCCTCCCCACATCGCGTTGAGAGTCTCCATGATACCGTATCACCATGCGGTATCATAGGCCTTCTCCAGGTCGAAAAACACCGTGGCGTAGTGCTTTCGATGAAGGAAGGCTTCGCAGACGGCATTTTGCAGTCGGAGCAGAGCATCAGAAAGTAGTGGAACTTGCGGAAGCGGCACTGTACAGAAGACAGATGGCCTACACTGTCCAGAAAAAAATCCTAATTTAACATTTACCAATCTCTCCATCAACTTGCACACGCAAGAAGTTAGTGAGATTGGGCGTAAACCGGCCGGAATAGGGATCTCTCCCCGGTTTGCGAAAGGCGAGCACAGTAGCGATTCGCCAGGAATCTGGGAGGAGACCCTCCACCCAGATCCTGTTGAACAAATCTAACAGAAAGGCCATGCCTCGCTCACCCAGGTGTCGAAGCATGGGGTACGGGACATCGTCTGGACCATGGGCGGTGTCCGCGCCCGAAGTAAGAGCGGAACGCAACTCACTCACAGTAAACCTCTCGTTGAAGGGTTCTCCGCCTCTGGAGGAAAAGTCCAGTCGGCGGCCTTCCACGACATCACGACGTGCATTAAATGTTGGCGGAGCAGCATGCCGGCTAAAGAATCCGGAGAAGAAACTTCTTTAGTGCTGTCCTCCTTTCGGGGGGCAGCTTTAGGAACCCCGAAAGATGACCTGGCGACCAACTTCAGGGGTGTTGCCTCCTGTGAACCTAATGACTCGTTGGAGGCGCGTGGCCGTTTCGGATTGCGGGAAACGGTCACGCAGGGGCAAGCCCTGGTTTTAGCCGGGGCTGGGTTTGAACCCTTTGTGTCGCAAGCTTTACCAGGGAAGCGCCCGGGGTGGGTAGAACCCGCAGAAGGGTTCCGAATGGGCGCGGAAACGACTGTATTCGTAGACATGGAGAGGCTAGGAGCAGAGGGTGTCCTTTTCAACATTGAGTCATAGCACGTCCCGGGCAGCACCGGGCATGCAAGAACTAAGTCCTAAGCCTCGCGAAATGAGAGACGATCCTGAGCCTGAACGGCCAGGATTTCCTTCTCAACGTGATACGACCACATTGCTTCGAAGAAGCGAGATGCGGCTCTCCGCAATTGACACCCTTGGCCACACACGATTTGGACTTATCGTGTGCGGCCTTGGAGCAACCTAAACAGGTTTCGGGTAACTCCGACTTTGCACGTCGACAGGAGCGATTAGTATGGCCGAAGCAGTGGCATAATAGCACCTCTGTGGCAGTGGCACGAATGCTTTCACGCGGTAGCGATACCAACCGGCACGCACCGACTCAGGAAACTTGTCACAGTCGAACGTGACGAAGAGTGTAGGGGTGGGTCTCGAGGCCCCTCCCTGTTTTCTCATCACACGTTTGACTTTGACCGCCCCATGGTCGGCCAACTCTAAGGTGATGTCATCTATGGAGTAGTACACGAGTTCGCTCGCATAAACTACGAGTACTACTTTCACGAAGTTCATGGTAGAGTGCGGCGTCACACTCACGGGCGTGCCATCAAGTCTCTGAAGGGCACTAGTCATGGCCGCCTCGGAGGGATTCGACACATTCGCCAAAAGGCCTCCGTCCAAGAAACGAGTCACCTTCGGCTTTCTACCAATCACACTAGCTAAAGCTCTCCGCTGATGGATCATGTTGCCCTTAGCTAACATGCTGCCATCAGTGGAGCAAATAACCAGGAAGCGTTTGAAGCCACCGGGCTCGAAAACGCCGGGTAGTCTCTGAATGAGGGGCTCCGACGTAATCAATCTCCGCTTTGCGCACTTGTACCTTTGGTCTTTGTCAGAGACTCCGCACCCGGGGGGGGGGGATGGGGAAGCGGGCCGGACGTGCCGATCTTGGCTTGGTCGCCTACCGAAGCAGCAGACCCATCTGTCGTTGCAGCCCCCGCGAACGGAGAGGAGCCCCGAGTCTTTTTCGTCCTTTTCTTCTTGTTTCTCGTATTTTTACGAGAGGAGGAAGGGGAATGAACCCGCTTTTCACCTTCGCCGGCAGGAGCCCCCAGTCTAGATGGACCGGCCTCAGCAACGTCCCTCTCCGAGATGGATTAGGTCCTGGCGGTCGCAGGGGCACACGCCGGAGGAGGAGATCCCTCCCCTCCTTGTACTACCTTGGAGACCGAGCCGTTTGAGGAGGAGCTTGCATAAGGGTGGATTAGAGTTTGGTGCTTGGCACCGAGCCCGGATTCGCCTCCATGGAAAGCTCTACCGTCTGAGGCTGGGTTGCCTCAAGGAGCATGTCTATCCCAGGGGGCGGGGGGGATGTCACCATTTTGCATATGTTATCGAGGAGCAATTTTTGAAGTTTATTGATTGCAGTAACATAACTGGAAATGACATTGCAAAAATGGTACAGGAAACGTTGAAAGAAAAAAACATCTCTTTCTCAGATTGCAGTGAGGCAAAGTTACGATATTGGATTCAATATGGCCGGAAAATACAAAGGGGTACAGGCGCGTCTTCTGTTTGAAAATGCTTTGGCACCCCCTTTTTCCCTTGTGGATGCCATACTTTAAATTTATGTGAAACAGACTCTGCTGAATGTTGCTCTAAAGCTATAATTACCTTTTTTGGAACAATCAGACAACATACACTCTCTTCAGCTCCAGTCCACAACGTTAGGAGATTGTATAAAACCATTTGAGGCAAAACTTACTAGCTTTAGAGCTGCATTTGAAGAACTATTAGCATTGAATCTGACACTCAAAACAAGGATTGGAATACATGGCCCTATTAAGTATGTCTCATCATTTACTTGTGTGATTATGTCAGCAATTTAGTTCAAAATTTTGGCACTTATTGAAATGCAACAAGATTCTGCAAGCAGGACATGCCACAGCTGATGTTGAAGTCACAAATGTCAATGAGTTGATAGCAAGTTTGAAAGATCTTTGTGGGAATTGGGAGAAAATCTGGAATGAAGCAAAATATGTTTCATCATGGATGGGGAATGAGGTGAATCTGAATGTGAAGAGACTTAGCATCAAAGGTAAATTTGCACGAAAAATCCAATTTGATGATGTCCTAAAAAAATTTGCTGCCATAAAACCTCAAAAAACATTATTCGGTATATAATTACTTTTTTTATTTTTTATTGTCCATTGTAATTGGATAGCCAAAAAAGTCACTCTACTATTAAAAGAACTACTACTAATGATGTTTTTCACTCTGCATTTTATATGATTTTATTTAAGTAAAGAAATTGGTTACTAATATACAGTATGAACACCTGCAAAAAGAAATAAATATTGTCCAAACTGTAAAATAAAGTATATATGTGCCTTTTGTTTTTTGAAACCTGGGGAGGGGCCCCAAATTTTGTCTTGTACCGAGTACTATTTATCCTCTTTGCGGCCCTGGCTGTAGATCACAAACTATACCAGCACCGAATACTTACCCCTTTACTGGGGTCCTTTTTATTTCTTATTTAATCTGAATTCATAGCAGTTAGTTTGTAAAAGTTAATTTAGGAAAATTTACAATTTGGAAGGCTTTAATACAAACAATTCTAATTATCAGAAATCTTCTGAAACTAAAGGAACTTAGTTAATTCAAAATATTTTAACTTAACTTGCCTATCTAATTATTTAACTATATACAGATATTAAAGAAAAAGGAGGATAAGGTCCTATTACACTGCTGACTTCAAACAGAGGGGATACGGTGTGGAAAATGAAACCTTCTTGTGACTTCGAGCAATCCATATATGTACACTGGCACAGTTCCAGCGAGACACGGTGTGCTCCAAAAAGGCCAAATGCAATATCCCTGTGCTGTGGCAGCTTTAGGAGCAGAAATTTGGCAACAAATAGTCAAAGGTGGTACCCTCCCGAGTGGCGTCCTGGAGGAAACCAGAGGCATTATTGGCCCGAGAGCTACACCAAGATATCAAAGGAGTTTCCTAGCCCTAAACCCAAAGGGCTTAGGTTATGACTGGCATCTCTCAGTGGCAGAGACACTGTCAAGATGGGGTGTGGATCGAGTGTGAGCAGTTGGAGACAGAGGGAGGTGCCGGGCTCGCACGTACAGGTGCATAATGCACTCTGAATGATGCAGAGTGAGTGGCATCTCCACAGCATCGACAAGTAGGCTCTCAATGGAAACGTGTGGAAGGCACGGGTCCCCATGCAGAGACTGGTATGGTGGATCGACTCAAGCTCCTGCAATACATTCTCGGCTACGGATACATAAAATTTGAATCTACAGTAAAGATTCAAATGAACAAAGGATCGATAAAGAAGTAAGGCTGTAGCCCTATCAGCACCCCAGGTTAACGTGGGCTTTGATAACAAGGCCAACATAATGGTGACTTTGTCCAAGAACTTGAATAGTTGTTGATGGTGGGAGAGTAGTCACCTGATACTTGCATTGGAAGTTACCCACCAAGTTCTCAGCCTAACCCAGAATGAGCAAAGGTTCACTCAATTACTTTTATTTATTTTTCAACATCATCGCCATTGAGAATGATGCACTTTTCTAGTCTCTGCTTCAATTGCAAAAATCCGTCCCTGAAAAATAATGAGTTGAATCCCTCCAGAACTTTCTCCTTGTTCTCCTTGTCATCAGCGAATGAGATACCCTGCAGCTCCTTCTTCATGTGTGGGTAAAGGTGAAAGTCTGAGGGTGTAACATCAGGGGAATAAGGGGGATGGGGCAACAATTTGAAGCCGCAGGACACCAATTTGCTCATGGCCACCATGCTATTGAGTGCAGGTGCATTGTCCTGCGAGAGAACATCTCAGGTCACTTTTCCTCGGTGTTTCTGAAGGAGAGCCTCCCTAAACGTCCCCAGTAGATCTGCATAGTATGGTCTGTTAATGGTGCTGCCATGATCCAAGAAGTCCATGAGAAGGATCCCTTAACCCCTTTACTGCATTATTAGATGATTTTGATAGCGACTTGTCCAGTTTACATTTGACCAATTCAGAATCAGAAAGTGACAGTGATTGATTGAAGGAATTTTTTTAGCGATGGGTATCATTCAAAAAACATCATTTCAGGCTAATTTTTCAAATAACTAGTAGTTGTCATCAGAGGAGAAAATGTGATGTGTGCACAGCATGGAAACAGCAGAAATTAGTTCAATTCATGTGCAAACAATGTAAAGTATTTTTGTGCTCAATTCAATGTTTTGAAGACTATCATACTAAGAAGAATTTTTAAAATCAGTAAGTTTTTGTTTTATTTTCATTTTTCTAAATTTATTTATCAAATATAGACATCTTTTTTGGTCATACATTTAATTGTTTTGAAAATTTAATCACAAAACGCAAGAAAAAATTAGTTAAATTAAACATATTTTTGAAAAAATTGTAAAAACTCTCGGCAGAAAAAAACTGCACAGCAGGTCGACTCGTGGACGAAAATTCCACAGTGAAAGGGTTAAGGGTCCCATAACATTGTCATCATGACCTTGAATTTTCGTGGCATTGGAGAGGAGGGATGCTTCCATTACTTAGATTTGGCTTTGGTATCCGGATCATAGTGAAGAACACATGTTTCATCCTGGGTTATGATTCGGGCCATGCATCTCTCCAGATTCACTCTCCTAAGGGTCAACATCTCCGTTCAAGTCATTATCCGGCTCTTCCTTTGCTCAGGCATCAGCATTCTTGGGATCCATCAAGCACACACCTTGGAAAGGTTGACGTGATCGTGCAAGATGGTAACAATAGATCCATTAATTATCCCCAGTTGAGAAGAGATGTATCGCACTGAGATTCGGCGATTATCCATGACCATGCTTTCCACCATGGCCACAGTTTCCCTGGTGACTGGAGTTGACGGACCACCACTTCGAGGGTCATCCTCACACGAGTCTCAGCCCAGCTTGACAGTGGAATGAGATAGGGCACTGTCCCCTAGTGGTGTTTTCAACTCCTCATAAATTAACTGTGGTGCTTTCTTTCCCTTGAATCAAAGAAAACTTTATCCCAACACGCTGTTCAACTTCACTCATTTTGCCGGAAGGCGCCATAAAGTCCCCGTTGAACTGAGCAAAATGTGCTAGGATGCCGGCCTGTGCATTATCTGTTGGAACATGTATGAACGTGATCCAGCTGCGGCGGGCTCCTGTCTCCCTTCCTTGTGTGTTAGGCTGAAAACCCATTGAACACATAACATAACATAATTTTACGGATGACAAAAGCCACAAGGGCCTATCAAGGGCCTATGGTAGCTAGCCAGCTTTTGGTCCTTGCAAGGTAGGAGAAAACTCATAGTGGATTCTGCCACTCAGCTAGATTATGAGTGGAGTGAGCAACAAGAACTTCTGGATAAGAAGAGCAGAAGTTCAAAGGGGTATTCAAGGGTATGTAATAAATAAGTTTAAGGGTGCACTAATGAGTAGGGTAGGTCATCACCTAGTAGCCAGGATGATGCACAAGCCTTCCAAGCAAACTAGACGGGTTCGAGCCCTGTGGAGCCTTAGATCTAAGTACAATAAGTGAAGAGGAGATACTCATAGGAAAATCTCTGGTGCATGAAGGGAAAACGGGAACGCACATTCCACACCCATTGGCAAAGAGTTGTGTACATCTCTACTGGGCAAACAGAAGCCCTTTGTTAGGGGCCTTGTATCCAGCCACTCCCACTGAGTATTTTCATATCTTTCATGGGGGGGATGCAACTCCAGCCACATTAAAGGGTGATGTTGGCGCGACAGCACATACTGATTGGAAATTACCCAGGTGAGAGTCACTCTCTAATGGCTACAGCTCCAAACTGAGCAGCTGGAGAAGCAGATACAAAAGCAGAATCCCTTACTAAGTCCTACTGGTCCGCAGCGAGACAGCCAGGAATTGAAAGATGTCATGTGACACATGCCATTAGGTGCAGGAAAAGGGTTATTGTAGCAAAACCACACAATGCAACCTACAGGCATTATTTATAGAGGTTCCAGAGCCTCTCTTCTGACACGGCAAGAGGTAGCTGGTCAGGTCCTTAAACTGCGATCGGAAGAAATAACGAGGGGATATCATAAAAAAAATGGGGAGCATAGAGTGAAAGGTGGGTACTCATATGGAGAGAATCTGCCATTACTCTAAATTCCAGGTGTATGTAGCAATACACAGGGTATCCCCTCTCCCGCCTGATGGGTCATATTATTACTAAGATGTTAAAAAGTGCTGAATGTAGAGCACAAATAGTGAAAGATATATAACTGCAGGTCCTGCAAAAAGTAGGGTAAGGATGTAGTAGCCACTAACAGGTTACACCCCTTCCCCTCAGAAATAAAGGTGGTGGGAGGAGGAGGTAGGTTTTATCATCGTTGAAGCATACTGACTCCAGGGAAAAGTATTCAGGTATTCATAATAGAATGTAACCAATGAAACTTGGCACCAACTTACCCGCAAGACGAGTGGCTTATTAAGTTTCATTATCAAATCCTCGAACCCAATCTCTTCTTGAATGTCTAAAGGTGTGTTGTGCATGGCCCATCTCACGAAGTTCACAGGGATGCGTTGAAACTTGTATGAGAAGAGGCAAAAAAAAATATTATTCAAATTTAAGGTTCTATACCGACAACTACCACGAAAGGCACAGGCACCAAAATTACACAAACTATTTTTTAGCCTATATGAATAGGTTAAATCAATATGGTCAAAATGTTCCCTCAGGGACCCAAACAGCCACTCTAAAAACACAATATACAATGGAGGTGGACAGATAGTCTCTTAGTCTCTGCCACAATTCGGGGTATACAAATCCATCCTGAGTACAAGAGACAAGCGGTAGCAACTGTTAGTTATAAGGTTGTCAATAAATAAATTAAAGAACTACATATAAAAAGACTGATATAACATAAAACAAAATGGCTGCCAAAAGGGGGCATGACAAAGTGTGCAAGAGATAAGTTAGTGTGTAACAGAGGCATAATTGTGTATAGACATGCCAATATTAGTGAGGAAGTTTTGGGCAAGCAATAAAGAACATAGTAGCAGGGATCACTGAATTGAGGTGCAATAAGTGAACTTATAAGAAAAAAAAGTAACCACTCTGAAGAAGTGGATTCTTATGCTTTAAGGATCAACATTCCTTTGATTATATCACCTTCCCACGTGGATGTTATCTCGCTTTTACAGCAACCACACTCAAACTGTCTCGGGAGATGTATGTGTGCAGCAGCAAAGATTCCTGCAGGCTGGGACATACAAGAACGTGGCGGACAGTCTTGGGAACCAAACAGTCATTACAGTAAGGTACTGGCGAAAATAGTAGCTCTTCTTTAAGTTATCAACCATTTCAAGTTCCTACATTTGGTAACCAAGTGACAACAAGAATTTTCACCATTTTTTGAAAAGACTTCATTAAGCCCTTATAAGCAATAGCTGGGAAATAATTTTTACTTAAAGGGGCAAATAGCTCTTTTGGTGGACAGTCTACTAAGGTGCAGGATAACATTCCATCAAATGTTGCTGCGACCCGTGAGTGTGTCAGATTCGGAGGGGACAGAAAACAACCTGAAGCCATCAAAGAATTGGTGGATAAATCCACAGGGAAAGTCGTGCACCTAAGTTCCCATTGCCATCTTTGGTTTACCAGGCAGCCTCGAAGGTCTGACCTGCCATTTAGTCCGAGTTGGAGAGGGGCGAAACGTTTGTCTGGTTGCACAGTCCTTACACAATGTATGGCATCCTCATCAGTATGCTTGTTTCCTGCAATAATTACATGTCCAAGAACCCAGAAGACAATCTCTACATCTTTTCAGCTTGCAGCAGCCGTGGCATCACAGAAACTAATAACAAAGGGGTGAGAGATCCCAATGCCTCAAGGGCACTCAGTGCACTGTGAATCAATATAGATTACAACCAAGGATGCAAATTGGGCACAGGGCATAATCTCGGGTACCAAGTGTGGTATGATATCCAGCTCAGCCATAAAGACAGACAGTGCTTAGAAGAGTTCTGCCAGCTTCAAACAAGAGATTTATTCCCCCCCAAAGAGCCCATCTGGCGATTGCTTACTAGGCCAAAAGTCACTGTAATCACCCTATAGCCTAATACTAGGCTAGAAAAACCGCCCCCCAAAAACAAAAACAAATGCAAATAAACAAACAAGGAAGCACGCTCCGGAGTGGGGGGAGGCCCACCTCACTGTCGCGCAGGAACATGTGACCTACAACAAAGAGTCAAATAAAATGGTGGAGGCTAGTCTCTTCCAAAGAGTGAGATAGTTTACAAGTCTGTATGGCGAACCCGTCCCGAGGAGAAGGTACAAGCGATAGCGACCCCGCTTGTCCTGTCAAACAAGAGAGAGAAAGCATGAAAGCCACAGTCCCTTTATCAGATTTGGAGCCATCTGTGAAGACTGGCATAGCACAATGCTCCACATGCTGTAGAAGCTTTTGGAGCAGAGGGGTGGCAACAAATTACCTTATTGGACATTTAGAAGGGGAAGATTTATCAATTGGAAATAGTGATTGATGGGTGATTAATCAAACTCAGAATCAATTAACCTTTTTCGAGTGATACATGCAAATGATTAATATATTTATATATATATATATATATATATATATATATTGGTGATGAAGTCGTTCCTTGGGAACCTTATTCATAGCAGGAATATGAAGAGATATGCAATGGTTACGAACATTTAATTTTCCGGACGTTTCGGTCATTAACGATGACCATCATCAGCGAATTCTAAAAACAAAGAATTATTTTTATAAGAATAACTAAACACAGCAATAAATGTTTGTAACCATCGCATATGTCTTCATATTCCTGCTACATATATATATATATATATATATATATATATATATATATATATATATATATATATGATGAAAATTAATGCAATATCGCAAGAAAAGATGAGGAATTAAACCACATTCTCCGAAGACAATTTAATTCAGAACAGTTTTGGTGTATCTCACACCCTTTTTGAACTGACACTGGGTAGAAAATATAAGAGAAGTGCATATAAGCATAACACGAGATCCCCTCTTTTTTTCCCCCCAAATCCCCTAGTTGTGGCTAATCTGGGGGGAGTTAGGCCTAAACATATTGAAGGGCTGACATTTTACTATTTTGTTTGCTTTCTTATTAAAGGATTAAAAGAAAATTGACCCTCAGATAGATTTAAATTAGGAACTGACGATATCAAGCTCGATTCTACGATTCTTCTCTTAACATAGTTAGCCGATTTAAATACCATTTTACTTCCATTGAAATTGATTGTATGATTCTTGTCTCTAACATGGCAAAATATTCCACTGCTTTCGCTGCCCACTCTAATATCTCTTTTGTGTTCGTACAATCTCTTGTCTAGATTTCTCCCCGTTTCCCCTATATAAACTTTATGGCAATCGTTGCATGGTATTGCATATACTCCTATGTTATGATGTTCTTTGCGTTTCCTGGCCATCATCAATTGGTTTAAGGAATTATTATATTTAAAGGCTAGATTAATACCCGCTTTTCCAAATATGTCCTTTAAACTATTTAATTTATTATTAAATGGCAATGTTATACATTTGTTGAAGTCGTTAGTGCGGGAAGGCTTAATACCATAGAATGTTTTCCTAGCTGCAAAATGGGCAGACGATATGAACCAATCGGGGTAATACAAATATATATATATAAATATATATATATATATATAAATATATATATATATATAAATATATATATATATATATATATATATATATATATAAATATATATATATAAATATATATATATATATAAATATATATATATAAATATATATATATATATAAATATATATATATATATATATATATATATATATATATATATATATATATATAAATATATATATATAAATATATATATATATATATATATATATATATATATATATATATATATATATATATATATATATATATATATATATATGAGAAAAGTCTCCATAAGATCAGAAAATTCCAAGAATGTTATCAATAACACATACTTGGTTCACAGGGCGACCTAAGATGGGGTTTGACAACCCTGCCTGCATTTCAGGTGAAATGTTCAAGTTTTAACCATAAGGGATGGTGCTGGCATAGCCATCTAATATGTCTACTAATAAAAGGTTAGCAGTATCAATGGCCAAAGACACCCTGTGTCTAATACTCATCTTGGCAAGCAGGCTTTCAGCCCTCGCAGCAGGAAATGACCTCATGGTATAAACTGCAACTCGACTAAGGACCCATAAGAGGATGAAAGAGTACCATGGATAGAAGAGCAGGTATGGAAAGGGGTAAGCGAGTATGTAATAAAGAGGTAGAAATAGGTGGGTCCACTAACGAATAAGGTGTTTAATTACCTATTAATATCCTACTCTGGTGCTAAATGATCCCAGGATGCCATACAGTCCACCAAGGCACCATGGCTACCAGACCGAACTTAGTAGAGATGGAAAGTCCTCTTTTTACTACATGCGGGTAGAAAAGTTTGAGGGGATAGCCATAATAATGATAATAATCTGGTGCTGTAGAAGCTTTGGGAGTTGGGTGCGGTGACGAATCGCCAAATGTGGTACAATCCAGGGTAGAGTCTTGACCAGCTGGAAGGCACTGCCAGCTCGAGAGCTCAGAAAGATACATCACAGGAATAAAATAAAAGATGGGATGTGAAGAAGTGATCTTAATTAGGGAAGGAGAGCCTCTCAGTGAATGCATCAACGAGACTACATACACAAAGACTGCGTTCCATCCATTCCTCATACATAGGAAGTTGGATTTATTGATTTCTATGACAGGCAGGTAAGACGAGGTAGCCTTTTTACTCTTCAAAACAAGAACTTGCGAAAAAATACTATCAAATTAACCTAACAGAAGTTTAAACTTTAAACCTGGGCTAACTGGTGTCATAATTTAGTTCTGAGATGAGACAACCATTTTGATTGGCTAATGGGAGGCGCCTCTTATCTGGCTGAATTAAAGTGGAGTTTAGAGACTGTAAAATTTCCTTTTGTACCCATTTCCTTGGGAGATGATGAAGTATGATAGGACCCTCAAAAAATTACCCAAACACAACTCACCTTAAAATCCTGCCAAGGCACAGAAAGATCCCACAAGAACTTAATCAAAAGATAGAGCTTCAATCGATCTTCAGGCCTAAGTTCAATATGGGGATTGTCAAGATATTGAATACACAGGAATCTGAAAATGAAAGTTAGTTAGAATACTTGCATAGCTTTACTTAAAATGAGTAAATGTTATTTTTATAATCTTTAACATCTGACCTAATCATTTGTTTTATGATGGGTATACTTAAACAGCAGTTTTTCTAACTGTAATTGAAAAAAATGCTAAAATGACAGCAACTGAATCCTAACTAGAGGATCACTATTTGTTGACAAGACAGACCTGTTAAAACAACAACAAAAAAGTTCTCTGGTCATTTTTCCAAGATTATTGTCCTGAAAAAATGAAAAAGCCCAATTATTTTCACCTATGATGTGAAGAATTGCTGCATGGGGTTGTAAATTTTCTGCCTTGAAATTGGCTAAAAGACCAGTTCTAGAGTTCCTTAAATCATGTTTTGCACTATAACTTTAAATAATAAACAGGATAGAGCAACAAATTAGGTAAAAAATCAAAGACAAAATTAATAATATTGAATACGATTCCAGGAAATAAACTCTAATCAGAATCTTGAAGACCATCTACAAGTTACAACTTCACAATGGCATTAAGGAAAAGTGTAAACAGGGTCATCTATCAGATCTCACACTAAAGCTTTCCTGGTTGGTAGATAGCCTTTAGCTTTTATCAGTAGTTCTCAGCTTACAACCAAAAGACAAGTTGAATCTATCATCCCATTAAATGAAACAGCTTTCCTCCATTACCCTGGCCCCCTCAGGACACCCTCAAAGACATTTAATTATGGTGACATTTGCTGGAGCACAGGCTGTTGGATCAAAGCTTTCTTCCTTAATCTCCCAAGTGGCCGGAGGGAGCAGAGATGCCATCTGCTCCAGGGGTGCTAGGGTGCTAGGATCAAGACTGACCAAGTACAAAGCAACGAAACAATATGAGCAACATCATACTCTGGTGAAAAGGAAAAGAAGAGCAAGTAACCGTAGAAAAAAAAGAGAGAGCTGCATTTGTGATGGAATTATACAGCCTGTATTTCCAGATGCAATGCAGGTAATTTAGAACCAAAAACTTATCCAGAAAATGAGGATATCAAATTCTACAAAGACAAAAAAAAGTTGAGACAAGAGCCATGCATCATAGAAAACAAAGTAAAACTAATTTTTACTCCATTGTGATATTTAGCATGAAATATTTTATGGCCGCAACAGAACAGGAGGCAGTTCATGTGAATAACTCAATTTACAACAATGCTAACACAGAGGACATGGATTACCATCAATTTCATCTTAGATGTTCGCCATTAAAGACACTGCCTAGTGTGACTGACACTAGGCACATGGGATGGGATGTGATGTTATCTGCAATACAGCTGAGCATCTTGATTTATCATCCAGGTTTCTGTCACCTTGAAAGCTGAGGAGTTGATCTGGATAATCAACAATACATCACTTTGTGTGCGTACCCCCCTCCCCGCTGCACAATAGTGTGTTTTACACTGGGATGGAAAGTTGTTCTAATGTCTTGGACAATGAACATGAAAGTACCTCAGACTAGATGGGTTAGTCTCGTCCCTTTTCATATACTGAAAGTAATTGTGAGCACCTTTCATCACAATTCTTCTAGCACAGCTCAGGCTTCAATGGATTTACCAAAGACATGGGAACTTACACTAAGTGAAAGATTTTTGGATTGATTTGTCCAAGGAAAACTCAGAGATGCTGGTTGTAGGAGAATAGCATAATGCTCCCAAGTTTTGCCCACCTACCTTCCGGGCGGGCCGCTTATCAACCCATCCCCTTCCGGCCCAATATCTGGTGGTCGTCAGCCGGAAGAAACCGCCAGCCACTTCAGCTAACCACCGAGTTCCTTCCCTGACTCTTTATCGATAAATGGCAGCCCATCTTCGTTTCCGATATTTGCCGAAAGTTTATAAAGGACGAAATGGAGTAGCTTGACATCTAATCTACTTCCGGCGCCCTGAGAACCTCTCCCGAGTATCGAGTATAAAAGACGAATTCTTTTAACCCTCAGTAGTAGAGCTTGCACAACGTCTGGCGGGGCAGGAATTGCCATCTATGGGTGTAGTGGTAATTCGTCGAAGCATCAAGGCTTCAGAGAGGAGATCGGTCTCGGTCAGGAAGACTCATTACCCCGTTGGTCTGCAAGTAAGTGCGGACCCAAGCTCGTACTCACGTGTAAGAGCCGAAGCTACAAACAGCCTCACTCTGGATCCCTAAGCGAGAAATATACATCTCTGCTTTTCTCCGTGACCCTACGGGTCGATAGGTCACTTCCCCCCCATCCCTCACAGAAACACCCAAGATTCCTCGGAGTACATGAGCGTGGGGGCGTCTGTAACAAGAAGCTCGTCACCGCCTTCTTCGAGCAAGAATCGTGGGATCAGGTCGGTCCCTGGAGAACCTACCTCATCGTATCCACCCTTACCTCACCACCTTCACTCACCAGCGCCACCCGAACATCAGGTTCCAAGGGAACCCTTCCCTTTCACATTCCCCGACTTCACCGCGAATCTTACCAGCATTACAATGTATAGGGATTTGTATGGTGGATAGTAATTTTCAAGCCAAGTGAGATATCCGAGATTCACTTATTCAAAGCGGTGCTCGCTACCTCAGTGTGTCTGGTTCGAATCGCTTCCCTGCACGGCTTTTTTCGAAAAAAGGTAATAAAAATATTACTGCAAGGAAAAATTATTTCATTTTCTCTTTCAATGTGGTTTAATGGATTCATTTTCATCATTCTCTAGTGCTACTTTGAGAGATATATACATATAAATATATATATATTCTTGTTTAGTGTTCATTAAAACTTTATTTTCATATTGTTGTGTATCTAACTTCCTTTGGGTCGCTTGCAGCAAAGTTCATTCCAATCCCTCTGTGGCGAACATCTAAGCCCTCTGAGTCAATAAACCCATTCAGGGCACAGGCCGAACGAAGTATAAGGAGTAGTACGACGACTCCTCCGCATTCGGGATATATATAAATATATATATATGAGTTGGGGAAAACTCCAACCACCCCTCGGCCTATTCCTTGACATTAGCTATCAACAGCACAAACCTCCACAACTCTGATGGACCTGGCAACCTACCTAGAAAGGGTCGTGGCCTTCCTAGTTGCCACCCACCTCACAGGAGAGGAAGCGGAGAGTGGGAAAAGTAACAAAACAGAAAGATCCATGAGCTGACTACAGGGACTTGGCTGAACTGACAGTCATTGTTTTTCGAGGTATTCATTGGACTGCCAGGCCAGAAACCTGCACTCAATGCAAATGCTGATGTCTCTTGATAAACTTGGATGACAAAGACGCTATCAAACTTAGACCCTACAGCTGTTCTACACTCCTGTATGGATGAGGTCAATGTCTGGTGCAGATGTTCCCCAGAATCATTAAGTCTAATCTCAGACATGTTGAAGTACAATCAATAAAACGGATCCAGAGCTTGCAGATGCAGTACCTAATAGGATGGTACCCAATGCAAGAAATCATGCATAATATTGCTGCCTAGTTACGTGTCACTGAGAAGACATAACTTCAAAATAGGAGTCTTTATTCCAGAGTTACAGCTAAGACCAACCACCTCAAATGATCTCATTGGCCTAGAAATTAATTTCTTACTGGGCACTGAACAGTGGATCTGAGTGGCTTCTGGAACATGTAACATCTTGGCAACATCTTTTTTAACACCAATATGGTAACTGCAACTGCCTTCAAGGGTATAAGTTCACATAATGAAAATTTCAGCTTAGTGTTAGGCTTCCTGAAAAATTTTCCCAACCCCCAAAATAAGCAAAAACAAAACAAGAGCAAAAAAGCAAGAAATTGGTAAAAGAAAGGACTACAGAAAAGCAATAGCTATGGTAAGCAAATGAAAACGTTCAATGACAATGCTGAACATGTAAAGATGGGCGATTTTGTAAATTTATCACGGAGACCAGTGGTTCATAGAGTCCACCTTCCACAACTTATGCTTGGATGGATGGGTAGATATGTGTGATTGCATACGAGTGGTAGAAAGGTAGCTTAATAGTCTAGCTTAGAAGAATGCCACATGGTGCTGATACAGCACCAGGTACGGGCCTGCTAGGTGAGGCAGCGGTCAAAAACAAGACAAAGGAAATGATGCTCATCTTAACACATCCAGGCAAACTCCATTTATGAACAGGTGAACAAGCCAGGTATGGAGGTAGAAATGCACCACATTTTTCGTAGCTAAAGCGAGAGATGTAAGATGTAGAGCAGAAGCTGTTGTACCAACGGATATCAAGAGAACATCTTCTTAATGAATCACAAAAATGGCCAGCAGCACTGAAGTGATACCATTGAGTGGGCATAACCACCACAAAGGGCTTGCTCCAGGGCAGTAAATACCCACACACATGCCACACCAGGCTTACAGACAAAGATTTATAGTCACTGCCTACATTACCATGACATTATCTAATACCTATTTACAACATGCCAAAGCTACACAGTGTAGGAGTAAATGAGAGAGAGAAAATGACTATGAAAAAGAAGCATGCTTAGATGCAGCAGAAAAATGAACAGAAAAATGCAGCGCACACAAAGCTGCTGCAGACTAGGAACTCAATAAAAAATGGCATACACGAGGGGATTTTTTTTTTTTTTTTAATTTTACGGAACCCATCACGAGGAGGGGATGGGGGGGGGGCACTGGTGCTTCAACCCATGATTGTGTTTGCAATCACTAAACTTCAGCACATGTAGGAAACTGGCCATCTATTGGTAGGCACACTGAGGTAGTATGAGGGTGCAGGCTAATTAATCACTCCACTGGTACCTCTTCCATCCCTCAACCAGAGGTCTCCACACCCATACTCCTGATGTGGAATGGGTGTCCTTCCCGGGGGGATGCGGGGCGAGGGGGGGGGGGGGGAGCTATACCCTAGCAGAGTGAAACGTCGCCGGAATGAGTCTCAATTTGGGGTTGCCTTATTGGTGGCTAACATATGCTGTAAATATGGGTCCTTACTGAGAAATAAAAGGCAACTGGAATAATTAATAGAGACCCCTGCCAATTTTCTCCCTGGTTCTCTGCTTGGAAGTTTGTCCTTCATTATCCACTTGGGAATCTCATCCTCAATTAATTAAGTATAATTAACTGACTACTAAATTGCAGGTAATCAAAATAGGAGGAAAAATTTATAATTATTAACAAAATACCTACTTGCACAAAGGAACAAGTGCGGTTGGATTTGGGACGGTGGATTGTAGGGTTTCGCAGTACAACAAAGCATCTATCGTCAATTCAGGATAAGTATCTGTAAATTAAAATGAGTCAATGCAGGATCAACAGATTAGTTATCTCCCGATGAGCTTTCATGAAGCAATCCAGCGATAATTCTCTCGCCTACCTACATTCCCGAACCCAAGTACTAGGATTCCACTGACACTGGCAGGAGGATGTGTATTTTATCAGATACACACTCCAGAAGTTTTACCCACAACATGTATTGGGCATATTGAGAATGTGTTGAAATGTGTTTAGTTCAGGGAGGTACAAAATGGACAAGTCAATTTGCTGTGTGTTGTTAAAGATTGGATAAGTGGATGCAGTGAAACCTTGAAATTTGTGATGGCTGATGTCTGCTAGCCATTTGTTTGGGCTGGGCATGTATATTTAGTGTTGTGGAAGGAGCTAGCATAAAAGCTTGGCAGAAATTAAGTGTTATAACGAATGATATATGTGGTTGTGTTTGGTTGATGCCATCATTTTTTTTTCATTGTGGTAGCCCATCTGGTGACTGCCTACTTGGGCATAAGTCGCCGTACACAAAAGCCTACTATTAAGTTATATTAAAAAACAAACAACGATAAAAATGACAAAGGCTAAAAAACAACGAGAAAAGCAAAAAGGCAAGAAGGAAGCCTATTCCGGCGTCGGGTGTTGGCCCGCTTCCCCCTGACGCAGGAACATTCACAAAGAAAAAGAAACAGACAAAAAAGGTCAAATAAAGTGGAGGAGGCCAGCATCCTCCAAAAACTCGCAAAGTACACAAGTCGGTGTGCATGAACACGTCCCGAGTACAAGGGACAAGCGGTAGCGACCCCGCTAGATAACGTGCGCGGAGATTACCCAGACTGGGACATTCAACAAGAATGTACCGAACAGTCTTGGGGACAAGGCAGTCTTCACAGTATGGCGCAAGCGAGCGCTCCATCAGATGGCGGTGCGTCCAATTCAGAGACGACAGAAAGCAACTTGAAGTCGTCGTGGCATTGGGAGGTAGGTCCATGGGAACAGTCGTGGCGCAATGGCACGCAACTTTAAGTTCCCTTCGACTGTCTCCCATATTCTTTGCCAGGCAGCTCTTCGAGCTGCCTGCATTCCTGCCATGTAGTCGGTATGAGGAAGAGCGAAACGCTAGGCTGGTCTGGTCGCCCAGTACTCGCGGACTCTTTGGCACCCTCATTCCCCGCAATTCCTACATGTCCCGGAACCCAGCAGAAGATAATCTTGACATCCGCCCGGCTTGCCAAAACCGTGGCGTCACGGATATCGCGAACCAGGGAATGCGGAGATTCCAATGCCCCGAGAGCACTCAGGGCGCTTTGTGAGTCGCTATAAATCACAATCTGGTCTCCGAACCGGGTACGTCGCGTTATCTCCCGTACCGAGCGGTGCATTGCAACCAGATCGGCAGTGAAGATGCAGCGCTTCGCAGAGCCCCGCTGACTTCAAACAGAGGGGATACGGCATGGTAACCGACCCTCTCTTGGGACTTAGAGCCATCCATATACACTGGGACGGTTCCAGCGTGACATGAATTGCGATCCAAAAAGGCCAAACGCAATACTCTCGGCGCTGTAGAAGCTTTGAGAGAGAGGCCTGACGACAAATAGTCAAAGCTCTCGAAGGAGTTTCCTCGCCATAAACCCCAAGGGCTTGGGGTATGAATGGCGTCTCTCGGCTGCATAGGCACCGTCGAGATCAGCTGCGGATGCAGTGACAGCTGTCGGCGACTGAGGGAGGCGTCGGGCTCGCGCGTAGAGGGAAATAATGCACTGTGCACGGTGCAAAGCGAGTGGCATCTCCCCACCATTGAGGAAAGTAGGCTCTCAATGGGAGGAGTGCGGAAGGTATCGGTCACCAGGCGAAGGCCAGTGTGGTGGATCGAGCCCACCTTCCTCAATACACGCTCGGTTGCGGATGCATAAAACTCGCATTCATAGTCGAGTTTCGAACGAACAAAAGATCGATAAAAAAGTAAGGCAATAGCCCTATCAGGGCCCCAGGCGCTGAACGTCGTGAACGAAGAATATCCATGGCGTAGGTACTAGAGACCCTAAGGCTGCGAATATGAGCCTCCCAGGTGAGGCGTTGGTCAAATACAAGATCAAGGAAACGGTGAGAGTCCACCCCTTCCAGGCGCACCCCATTAAGAACAAGTCTGGGTCAGGGTGGAGCCGTGGATAGCGGTAGAAGTGCACCACCTTAGTCTTGCCCAAGGAAAATCAAAGCCTGTGCGCTTCAGCAGGTTGATGCCATCATAGGATCTTTGTACGAGATCTGCAAGATGAGGGTTTGTTGAATGTAGTGGTCTGAAAACAAATGAATGTGGTTTAGAATGAGGCACCATGACGATAGATTAGGTACACAGTAGTGATGAGATTTGTGAAGGTAATGTAGGGTATGTTGGTTTTAAAGGTTGTGATGATTGTACCATGTTCTCTGGTATTGGGTATTGTTCTGAGTATCTATAGTTTGCAATGTTGGTGAAGGCTCGTCTTCCATGTGGTGTGAAGTGTATGTTATTGATGTGGTCTGGACCAGAGCAACTGAGTGCTTGATGTGGTGGATGAGATTAATCTGGCAGTTTATAAAAGGCGCATAAGTTTTGGTTGATGTGGAAAGAGTTGTTTGGAAGATATCAATCAAATGGGTGGGGGTTTAAGTGGCTAATGTGGGAAAAGTGATTAATGAATGGTAGCCCAACCTAATGGAAATGCCAATCATCTTAGTCTCTCAAGCAAATATTAATGTTTAAGAGAACTCAACTTACCATGGATAAAATTGAGGTGCTTCATCAGCTTTGTACGTTTTAGTTTTGAAGGTTCATGGCATCTCCTAAAATAAAGGTTAAGTATATGTAAGAAAAGCAATATATATATATACAAATACACACATCCTTAACCTTTTGTACATCTGAAAGTTAGGAAGATCATACCTGGAAAGTTCTTGTTTAAGGAAAAAGTACTATCAAATGACTAAAATCTCACACCTAGTTTTATTTGACCTCATCCTACAATCAAACAAAATTAACCAGTAATTATAGAACAAAATCTACCATTTGCTATTAATCAATAACACTAAGCAAGAACATTATAATTATTTCCCTCTTGCATAGCCCAACAAAAATGGTCATTTTCTTGCCTAATTTAATTTTAGTTATCTTAAATAAACATGTAGCACTTTGGTATAGTACCCCAAAAGATCAGAATGCTGTATATTCTATCTCATCTTACATAACTTTGGCAAAAGAAAACTATTTCCAAAATTGATATGCAAATAACCTACAGGTATAAACTACATTTGGGTAAAAGTTAAATGATAATGAATTTAGTAGAAAAATTTTATGTGTACAAAATAAACCAAACACAATTTTTTTTTTAGAGAACTGGCATTGTTTGCTTAATGAGTAACTACAGTCCAATCTTGTAAATATTATCTCATTCTCTTGCCATCCAGATAACATGCCTAACAAACCTGTCACAACTCTATCCACAGCGATCCAAAAGTGTATGCCATAATATTCTGCTAATCTATGAGTAAGGTTTATGCAAGGCTTATAAATCAACTGGTAGTCCAAGGAACAGATTTTTTTTTATATATATATCTTATCTGGTGACTGCCTTCTAGGGCATAAGTCGCTGTACTCAAGCTAGCCTATATCTAGGCTATATTAAAAGCCAAATTAAAAAAAAAAATACAAACAAAAAACAAAACAAAAACAAACAAATTGAAAAAAATATAGAGTGAGCTCCATCAACGGGAGAAGGCCTGAACTCCCCTGCCAAAGAAGACCGTGATCCATAGTCAAATATTAAATAATGGGGATCCAAGGAAGAGAGCCACTACCAAAATTGCGGGGGGAAGGGCTATTTCAAGATAAATACAAGTTTCTTGAGAGATTAGTAGGATTTTGTATATCAATGTCTCCAGGTAGCCTGTGGCAGATCAGTTGCCCCAGCAGGTGAAGTTGCTGCACTGGCAAAAGTGATTCTGAGTAAACTGGGAGAATTATAGAAATATGAGCCAGCAAAGAGCTTAAGACCACTAGGAGAGTTTAAGCAATGAGAAAGAAGGGTGTTCAAAAAGATTAATTCTCTTTTTTCACATTTTTGTGTTATCTTAGCCATTATGCTTATCTGCCTACTTGGGCATTAGTTGCCATATTAAAAACATGCCTAATACTAGGCTACTTTAAAATCAGATTCAAAAACACAAAAAACAAACGCAACACCCAAAAAATTTTGAAAAAGGAAAAAGGCAATGAACAGGAATGTGCGACCTATAAGGAAAAACAAAACAAAACTGGTTAAATAAAAGGAAGAAGGCCGGCTTCCCCCCAAAAGTCTATAAGTCAACCAGTCAATGCGCATGCACTCGTCCCCGAGTACAAGGGACAGGGGGTAGCGCCCCTGCCCATCCCGGTACTGGGACAGGTAATGTGTGTGAGATCGCCCAGAGTGGGACATTCAACAAGGATGTGCCGAACAGTCTGGAGGACAACGCAGTCTTTACAGTAGGGCGCGCTGGTGAGCGCTCCATCAAATGGTCGTGCCCAATTCAGAGATGACAGAAAGCAACCTGAAGCCTTCGCGGCATTGGGGGGTAGGTCCATGGGAACAGTCGCGGCGCAATGGCACGCAACTTTAAGTTCCCCTCGACTGTCTCCATATTCTTTGCCAGGTTGCCCGAATAGCTGCCCATATTCCTGCCATGTACTCGGTGTGAGGAAGAGCAAAACGCTCATTCCCCACAATTCCTGCATGTCCAGGAACCCAACAGGAGATAATCTCAACATCCGCCCGGCTCGCAAAAACTGTGGCCTCACGAATATCGCAAACAAGGGCATGCAGAGATTCCAATGCCCTGAGAGCACTCAGGGCACTTTGTGAGTCGCTATAGATCACAATCCAGTCTCCGAACCAGGCTCGTCACGTAATCTCCTGTACTGAGTGGTGTATTGTCAGCAGCTCGGTGATGAAGACAGACACAGCGCCTGGCAGAGACCCGCCGATTTCAAACAGAGGGGATATGGTGTGGAAGCCAACCCCCTCTTGGGAATTGGAGCCATCCGTATACACTGGCACGGTTCCAGCGTGACATGAGGTGTGCTCCCAAAAGGTCAAATGCAATACTCCCGGCGCTGTACAACTTTGGGAGCAGAGGCGTGGCGACAAATAGCCAAATGTGGTACCCGCTAGGGTGGCGTCCTGGGCAAAACCAGGGGCGCCACCGGCCCGAGAGCTATACCTAGCCCTAAACCCAAAGGGCTTAGGGTATGACTGGCATCTCTTGGCGGCATAGGCACTGTCGAAATCAGCTGCAGATGCAGTGAGAGCTGTTGGCAACAGAGGGAGGCGCCGGGCTCATGCAACAAGCAAATGATACACTGTACACGGCGTAGAACGAATGGCATCTCCCCACCATTGAGGAAAGAAGATTGCAGTGTTATGGATACATAATGAGAATGAACGAAGAAAGACACCCCAAAAAGAGCACTGCTATGGATCCCCCAGGAACATGGCTATAAGTGTTGAAAGTGAAATTTATAGTGTTGTAAGGTATGAAGAGATAAATTACAGTAGTTTTATTTAATTTAGTTATTTATCTCTATTTAAGGATATATATTTCAATTGCTATATTCTTCATCACAAAAAAGCACTTAAATATGTAAAAATACCATGTTTTCTGAGGCTAAAACAGATTAATTGTATTTAGATTAAATTTAATGGGAAAAAATTGTTTTGGTTCGCGAACTAAGAGCCGGACTGGATTAATTTTGTCAACAGATGTTCTACTATATCTTATAAGTAGGTAGAAAAATTTTGTGCTAGGAGTGTAAATCTCCAGTTTACTAGTTTGAAACTTATTTCTAGGGGAAACTCAACTATCTACCCAAAACAGCAACTTAATTTATATTACTGAATCCATATTCAGCTTCAATGATGAAGCTGAATGTGATGTCCATTCACAAATACAAAGATGAAAATTGCAGGGCATACACAAACTAAGGTCTTATAAGAAATGTAAATCAGGAAGGAATAATATTTGAAATAAACAAATAGCAGCCTAGAACCCTAATCACCTTTGGTTAAGCTAAAGCGGATTGTTTTGAAAATTCTACACCACTTCCATGTCAAGGAGCAGAACAAAAGGAGAATCTAAACATCCACGTATCACGTGGAATCAGAGTGTAAACCAGCAGGAGGTGTGAAGATTCCAATGCCTAAAAGCTCTCGGGGCACTCTTGAAATAAATCCTAATCTGGTTGGTGTCAGACACAGGCACAATGCATAATATCTTGCACAAAGAAACTGCAGTGCAACC
Organism: Ceratothoa steindachneri; assembly: GCA_963969495.1. Classification (NCBI taxonomy): domain Eukaryota; kingdom Metazoa; phylum Arthropoda; class Malacostraca; order Isopoda; family Cymothoidae; genus Ceratothoa; species Ceratothoa steindachneri. Next base: position 77,306,014 of record OZ018324.1, on the reverse strand, counting down.
AGCTTGGCCAAGACAGATACAGCACCTGTTAGAGGCCTACCACTTCCAACAAGGCAGGATAGCATGACAGTCAGAAAGAACAATGAGAAGAGTGAGATACTATCGGTAGGAACTCCTGCAGATCTGGTTGTGCAAAATTATTGTGCCCATCTTAACCATGGTGCCTCATATGACCTTGTTTTCCAAAAGTCATCTCTCAAAACCTGCTGGTAACATTTGTAACTCCTCTTTGCGCCCAATCTGTTCCCACTTTGACATTAAATTAGAGATCAGCATTCATCATGTGCCTCGAATACTATTACTCCTTTCACCCTGCACCACTTTTTAATCTCTCTCACTGGTTAAAAATGTCACGATCTGTGCTCTTTTCCCCCCAGGGACATTTCCCTCTCTTAACTCGCCTGCTTTATGATCTGCACTGGATGCCCATTTGATACAAGGGGCACCTTTATGGGACTTCTACTTACATATGACCTTAAATGCTGCAGCTCCTTCCTACCTGTCCTCACTGACTGCTAAAACTCCACTGGTTAAAAATGTCACGATCTGTGCTCTTTTCCCCCAGGGACTCTCTTAACTCGCCTGCTTCATGATCTGCACTGGATGCCCATTTGATACAAGGGGCACCTTTATGGGACTTCTACTTACATATGACCTTAAATGCTGCAGCTCCTTCCTACCTGTCCTCACTGACTGCTAAAACTCTGTCCCTTATGACTTGTTCCTCTTAGACATATGTGAGACAAGGGATTGTGCTTTCTCGGTATTTGCTCCTAAAATGTGGAATGCTCTGCCTTACATGAACTGCTCTCCCTCTTGCCTTAGTACCTTTGAATATGCCTTTATGACCTCCTACTTTCACCTCTAGCTCCTCATTAATCAATGGATGGGTGTTCCATGAAGGGTCATGGCCTTGTGTGTTCTGCCGCTGCAGCTGTGTAATTTTGTACAGCAGGAAGATTAGGAGCAGCATTTTAAAATGGTCAGAGAGGAAGAACAAAAGGCAAATCCCCAAAGTTTTTGAAAAATTCATGGTGGGAATGAAAATAAAAAGAAGGTTCAAAATTGGACAAATAACTCAACATGGAGGAACTGAGAAAGCATGGAAGTGGTATTTTTTTATTATTATTTTTTTTAAATGAGCGCATCTGGCAACTGCTTGACAGGTATAAGTCACCATACATGACTCAGCCTATTACTAGGCTATATTAAGAAATGAGGAACAAAAGAAAAAAAACAACAAAACAAATAACAATATGTAGGTAACAAATAACAATATGTAAATAACAAATAACAATATGTAAATAACAAATAATGCTAAAAAGGACAAAGGGTAAAAAAATAATTATAAGAAATCAAAGCGCTCTGATATCGGGGGTATGCTCGCTTTCCCCCCCCCCTCCGGCGCTGGAACATGCAACCTACAAAAGAATAAAGATGAGGCCAGCCTCCTCCAAAAAGACGTAAAGTCCTTTAGTCATTGTGCACGTATCCGTCCGAAGTACAAGGGACAAGCGGTAGCGACCCCACTCGTCCCAGTACCGGGACAGGTAACGTGCACGAAGATCACCCAGAATGGGACATTCAACAAGAATATGGAGAACAGTCTGGGGGACAACGCAGTCTTCACAGTACGGCACAGGGGTGCGCTCCATCAAATGGTGGTGCGTCCAATTCAGTTACAATGTGAAGCAACCTGAAGCCGTTGCGCCATTGGGTGGCAGGTCTATGGGAAAAGTCGAGGGGCAATCGCACGCAGCTTTAGGTTCCACTCGACCGTCTCCCATCTTTTTGGCCAAGCAGCCACGAGAGCTGCCTGTATTCCTGCCATGTAATCGGAGTGAGGAAGAGCGAAACGCTGGTCTGCTCACCTAGGCCTCACATACTCTTTGGCACCCTCATTCCTCACAATTCCTACATGTCCAGGAACCCAGCAGAAGATAATCTTGACATCCACCCGTCTCGCCAAAACCGTGGTGTCACGAATATCGCCAACCAAGGTATGCGGAGATTCCAATGCTCCGAGAGCAGTCAAGACGCTTTATGAGTTGCTATAAATCACAATCCAGTCTCCAAATGGGGCATGACACATTATTTCCCGTACCGAGTGGTGTATTGCCACCAGCTCGGCCGTGAAGACAGACGCAGCGCCTGGCAGAGCCCCGCTGACTTCAAACAGAGGGGATACGGCGTGGAAGTCGACTCCATCTTGGGACTTGGAGCGATCCGTATACACTGGCACGGTTCCAGCGTGACACGAGGTGTGCTCCAAAAAGATCGAACGCAATACTCCCGGCGCCATACAAGCTTTGGGAGCAGAGGCGTGGCGACCAATAGTCAAATGTGGTACCCTCCAGGGTGGCGTCCTGGGCAGAACCAGGGGCGCCACCGGCCCGAGAGCTATACCTAGCTCTCGAAGGAGTTTCCTGGCCCTAAACCGAAAGGGCTTAGGGTAGGACTGGCATCTCTCGGCGGCATAGGCACCATCGAGATCAACTGCGGATGCAGTGAGAGCTGTTGGCGACTGAGGGAGGCGCCGGGCTCGCGCGTACAGGCGAGTGATGCACTGCACGCGGCGCAGAGCGAGTGGCATCTCCCCAGCATCGACCAACAGGCTCTCAATAGGGGAAGTGCGGAAGGCACCGGTCGCAAGGCGAAGGCCGGTGTAGTGGATCGAATCCACCTTCCGCAATAAACCCTTGGCTGCGGATGCATAAAATTCGCATCCGTAGTCGAGCATCGAACGAAAAAAGGATCGATAAAAAGTAGGGCAGTAGCCCTATCAGCGCCCCAAGCGCTGAACATCACGGAACGGACAATATCCATGGCGCGGGTACAAGAGACCCTTAGGCTGCGAATATGAGCCTTCCAGGTGAGGCGTCGGTCGAATACAAGACCAAGGAAACAGTGCGACTCAACCACATCCAGGCGCACCCCATTAAGAAACAAATCTGGGTCGGGGTGGAGCCTTGGATGGCGGCAGAAGTGCACCACCTTAGTCTTGGCCAAAGAAAACCGAAACCTGTGCGCTTCGGCATAGCGAGAGACGCGGTTCAATGCCTGTTGGAGTCGACGCTCCAGAGTTGGCATCTGGGCCACGCGGAAAAGAGATCGAAAGGTCGTCCACGTAGAGCGTAGCGAGAACATCTTCCGGCAGCACTGAGGGTGATTTCGTTGATGCTCAGGGCAAAGAGTGTGACACTGAGGACACTGAGTACACTTCGCTGCGGGACACCCTGTTCCTGCTCCTTTGGGCCGGAGAGAACTTCCCCCCATCCGTACGCGGAATCGACGATCTCGCAAAAATTCAGATATAAAGACTGGGAGGCGTGCCCTCGCCCCCATCGTGTGGAGTCTCTCCATGATACCGTATCGCCATGCGGCATCATAGGCCTTCTCCAGATCGAAGACCGGGGCGTAGTGCTGTCTACGAAGGAAAGCCTCGCAGACGGCATTTTCCAGTCGGAGTAGAGCATCCGATGCAGAGTGGAACTTGCAGAGCCGCACTGTGCAGAAGACAGATGGCCTCCACTGTCCAGGAAAAAGGCTAGTCTAACATTTACCAATTTCTCCATCAACTTGCACACGCAAGAGGTTAGAGAGATTGGGCGGAAACCGGTCGGAGTAGTGATCTCTCCCCGGCTTGCGAAAGGCGAGCACAGTAGCGATTCGCCAGAAATCTGGGACAAGACCCTCCACCCAGATCCTGAGGAACAAATCTAACAGAAAGGCCATGCCTCACTCACCCAGGTGTCGAAGCATGGCGTACGGAACATAGTCCAGACCATAGGCTGTGTCCGCGCACGAAGCGAGAGCGGAGCGCAACTCACTCACAGTAAACTTGTCGTTGAAGGGTTCTCCGCCTCTGTAGGCAAAACCAGCCGGCGGCCTTCAGTGACCACGACGTGCATTGAATGCTGGCGGAGCTGCATCCTAGCTAGAGAATGCGTAAAAGGCGGTCGCAAGGATTCCGCCACGGACGTGGGGTCCGAGATTGCGGTCCCATTCTACTGGAGAACGGGAGGCAGGTCCTGTGAGAACTTGCCATGAATCCTTTTGACCCACCTCCACACCTCTGTCAGAGGGCTCTTTCCATTAAGTGAAGACACGTATGCCCGCCAAGAAGAGCGGCTGGCGTGCTTCGAAATATACCGGAACCTAGCCCTAGCCCGATGGCGTGCAAAACGGCCAGACGTTCTAGCAATAGTAGTCAGGCCCGCGGCGATGAGGTTGCCGGAGAACAACTCAACGGCCTCATCTACCGACCTAAACTCCTCGAACTGAGATAGAGAATTCAGTCATTTCCTAAAATGCAGGCCACCGCGCCCGCGCAAGCACCACCGAGGTGGGCTTCAGGCGGCAGTTGCCCTGAAAATGATAATTGAATGGGAAAGTGATCACTACCATGGAGGTCATCGACCAACCCCCAATCAAAATCAGGGTGTGCATCCGAAGAGCACAAAAATAGGTCAAGGCAAGAAAATGAAGCGGTTCTCGGACAGTGATGCATAAACTCATCCACGTTTAGGACACCCATCACAAGCTCTTCGATAAGATCGGCAACGACTTGTCCCCTGGGATTTATTGAGTAATCTCCCCAGAGAGGATGCCTGCCGTTCAGATCTCCAAGCAAGAGAAAGGGCCTCGGCAACCGTGCCACGACGCGGCGGAAGTCCCCCGCGTCGAAGTCAGCTGACGGTGGAATGTAAGCAGAAATGATAGTATACCTCCTATCCAGGTGCAGCTGCACAACCACTGCCTGAAAGGAGGTATCTAAAGAGAAAGGAAGAACGGAGACATCATGCCGGGTGTAAACCGCGCATCCCCCAGCCCGGCCATCCCACGGTGGTGGAGTCGCAAGACCCTTATACCCCAGAAGGGCGGGCAGGGGGCACGCGCATAGCATGGTCTCCTGCAAAAAGATAGCTAACGGGGAACGGGACGAGACGAGCTTCCGCAGGTGCTCCCAGTTGGCCCGGAGTCCACGGCAATTCCATTGAAGAAATATGCCATCCAGGCCTAGCTCGGAGACGCGGGGGCCCTCCTCGAACAGAAGACCCTCACGGGAATGGCCGTACGCTTCGCGGAGGCAGAACCCCGGGCGCTTTTAGCCGGACAAAGCGCTGTCGCCTTCGAGGCCTTATTGGGGAAGGTTGGGCTCGCCATGCGAGTCTTTTCCTCCCACCGCCTCGAAACCTTAGGCGGGCGTTGCGGCTTCGGAGGCAGGGGGCCCTCTTTTCGAGGAACCATTGTCTCCGAGCCACTCGCTCCACCACTAGGCGTGGGCGATGGAGCCTATGCTCCTTTGTTGCTGTCCTTTCGAAGGACAGCTTTAGGAACCCCGGAAGATGGCCTAGCGACCAACTTCAGGGGTGTTGCCTCCTGTGTGTCTAACGACTCGGTGGAGGCGCGTGGCCGTTTCGCCTTACGGGAAACGGTCACGCTGGGGGAAGAGGGGGAAGCCCTGGTTTTAGCCGGGGCTGGGTATGAACCCTTTTTGCCGCCAGCTTTACCAGGGGAGCGCCCGGGTTGAGTAGAGCCCGCAGAAGAACTCTGAATGGGCGCGGAAACAACCGTGCTCGTTGCCCTGGATGGGCCAGGAGCAGAGGGTGACTTTCTAACTATTGAGGCATATGACGTCGCAGGCAGAGCCGGGCGTGCCAGGACCAAGTCCTTAGCCTCGCGGAATGAGAGTCGATCCTGGGCCTGAACGGCCAGGATTTCTTTCTCAAGGAGATATGCACCACATTGCTTCGAAGAAGCGGGGTGCGGCTCTCCGCAATTGACACACTTGGCCACACACGATTTGGACTTATCGTGTGCGACCTTGGAGCAATTTACACAGACTTCGGGTGACCCCGACTTTGCCCCTCTACAAGAACGATTCGTATGGACGAAGCGGTGACAGTAATAGCACCGCCGCGGCAGTGGCACGAATGCCTTCACGCGGTAGCGGTACCAACCGGCACACACCGACTCAGGAAGCTTGTCACAGTCGAACGTGACGAAGAGTGTAGGGGTGGGTATCGAGGCCCCTCCCTGTTTTCTCATCACACGTTCGACCTTGACCGCCTCATGGTCGGCCAGCTCTAAGGTGATGTCCTCAATGGAGTAATCAACGAGTTCCCTCGCATAAACTACTCCTTTCACAAAGTTCATGGTAGAGTGCGGCGTCACACTCACTGGGGTGCCATCAAGTGTCCAAAGAGCACTTATCTTGGCCGCCTCGGCGGGATTCGCCAGAAGGCTCCCGTCCGAGAAACGGGTCACCTTCGGCTCTCTACCAATTGCACTAGCTAATCCTCTCCTCTGATGGATCATGTTTCCCTTGGATAACATGGTGCTATCAGTGGAGCGAATAAGGAGGAAGCGTTTGAAGCCAGCGGGCTCAAAAATGCCAGGTAAGCTCTGAATCGAGCCGCTTCGATGGGGAGTGGTTGGCTATGGGCTGCCTGCTGGCTTTCTTGGCAGTCCCCTTGGAAAGAAAAGGGGGGGACTGCCGCTGGAAGCAGGGAGGTGCCAGAAAGCACCTCCAGAGAAGGGGGTGAGGGGGAGTCCCCTACACCAGTAGGCGTAGGAGTAAGCCTCCTCTCCAGTTAAAGAAGTATGGAGGGTCCCCTGCGCAAGCACAGGGGGGGGGGGACCTCCATTCTTTCGGTGGAGCTGCCCGAGGGCGGCTCCGTTGATGATACAGGGAAAGTTGAGGGTTGGGTTTTTTTCTATATTCATCATTGGGCATGGTGACCCTATTTGTATCACGGGACGCAATCGCGCATCACCTCTCGCAGTAGCCCGCACTGCAAGAGGTGCTTACAGGCACTGCAAGAGGTGCTTACAGGCCCGGCAGAGACAGGCGTCGCCATTTGGGACCACCCCTCCCGCCTGGTGGCCTGGCTCCACCTAGAACACAGCGTAAAAAGATAAGATTGAGAAGAGGAGAGGAAAAAGGGATGTGAGGAAGGTATGGGTGGGGATGAATCAGGTTGTTAAAAAAACCCCACCCCGAACCGGAGCTCAGGGGTTAGGGAACGTTGTCCCCTTCTCCCTCAGCCCCGATCCGGGACGGTTGGCTTGAGAAGAAGGTCAGCATCTACCCTGTGAAATTAAAGGCTGACCAGAGAAAGTTGTGGGAGAGGTTGTATGAAAAGTGACGACGTAGGGGAGAAATACAGGCTATCTGAAGGAAGGAAGAGAGGCTAAGCTGGGGCCGGACGGAGCGCTAGATCCCGTCAGCACGGCGGCCAGGATGGCAAATCGCCGCGCCCCTTACGGGGCATAGGCAAAGGAGAGGAGTAAGCCTCCTCTCCAGTTGAAGAGTTGTGGAAGAGACCCCCTGTGAAAGCACAGAGGGTGGGGACATCCATTTTCTCGGAGCTGCCCAAAGGTAGCTCTGTTGCGGGTGAAGGGTGAGTAAAGGGGGAGATAGTATTTTCTTCATTAAGGGGCATGGTGACCCTGGTATTTCTGCGGGACGCAAACGCTAATCACCCTACACATTAGCCTGCTCTGCGAGGGGTGAGTGCAGGTCTGGCAGAACTACCTGCCACCATTTGAGGCCACTCATCCTGCCTAGTGGCATGCGGCTTCACCTTGGGTCTATTGGCATGCGGCTTCACCTTGGGTATGGTGTAAAATGGATAGAGATTGAAAGGAGAAAGAAAACGGAAGTGAGGAATGTGTGGATGGGGATGAAGCAGGTTGTTAAAAACCCACCACCCGACGAGCTCAGGGGTGAGGGAATGTTGTGCCTTGCTCCCTCAGCCCCAATCAGGGATAGTTGGGTGAGAAGGTCAGCATCTACCCTGTGAAAATAGAGGTCAACCAGAGAAAGTTGAAGGAGATGTTGTAGGGAAAGTGAGGAAGTAGGGTAGAAACGCAAGCTGTCTGAAAAAAAGAAGATGCTAAGCTGGGGCCGGATGGGGTGCTGAGTCCCATCAGCACAGCGGTAAGGAAGGCAAACCACTGCACCCCTTAAATGGGGCATGGAAGTGCTAAGTCGAGTGCAAGGAAAAGAATGAAGGGGAGAGGGGAACCTAATGGAGACTACCTATGATGAAATAAGTTGTAATCATCCCTAGCATTAGAAAAAAAAGGTGCAAAAGACAAGAAAAAAGAGCCCAACAAAAACAAAACAAGCAAGAAGGAAGTATGGGCAGGCCACCACCCCCTGGTGCAGGATCATGCAACCAACACCAAAGAGAGTCAAATAAAATGGAGGTCAGCTTCTTCAAAAAAAATGTGCACGAATGTGAAGTATGAAAGGACAAGCGGTAGCGACCCCTCTCATCCTGATACTGGGCTAGGTAATGGGCATCAAGATAACCTAGACTGGGACATTCAACAGGAACTGGGGGATGATGCAGTCATCATAGTAAGGTGAATGTGAGCGCCCCATCAAATGGCAGTGCATGCCACTGGTATGTCCAATTGGAAGATGGCAGAAAGTGACCTGAAGCCATCCAGGAATTGAGGGCTAGGTTGGTCTATAAAGAGTCAGCACAATGGCATGCAAACATGGGTTTGCCAAACATCCAGGAGGGCTGCCTTGATACTTTCCATATAGTTGGTGTGAGGAAGGTTGAAAGGATGGTCGGGTTGACAAGTTCTCACAGATTCGTTGGCTCACTCATTCTGTGCAACTCACACATGGCCATGAAACCAGCAAAACATAATCTCATAATCCATCTGGCTCGCTACAACCATGGTGTGAAGATTCTAATGGTCTGCGATCATTCAGGCACTTTGTGAGTCACTAAGGATCACAATCCAGTCTGCTGCAGATGCATAAAACTGGCATCCCGACTGCTGAGCCTGCTAGGTGAGGCGTAGGTTTAAGGCAGACCAAGGAAATGGTGAGAATCCACCACTTCCAGATTAACCCCATTTAAGAAGCAGTTCAAGTCAGGGTGGAGCTGTGGATCACAGCAGAAATGCACTACCTTAGTCTAGGCCAAAGTAAAACAAAACCTCTGCTCTTTGACATGTCAAGAGATGAGTGTCAATGGATTTTGGAGACTACACTCCAGAGTTGGCAGCTGGGTTGCACCAGGAGTGATCGAAGGGACATCCACATAGAACCTACTGAGAACATCCTCCAGCAGTAGTGTGGTGATACTGTTGATGCTCAGAGCAAAGAGTGAAACACTGATGACACCCCTGCCTGACACACACTTCCTGCTCCATTGGGCCAAAGAGGTCTCTCCTCACCCATGCATATAATCAAACAATATGGCAGAAATTCAGAAATAAAGATTGGTTAACACCGCTCACTCCTATCATGTATAGAGCAACAAGGCCCCAGCCCAGGCAAATTACAATCCAGGTCAATCTATACCATCATTGACTTCCACAGGCACCATCACAGTTCACATCCACCCGGTCACAGGGGTTCCATAATTTGCCCTCAGGGATGTGCACCTTCTCCAGGCACTAAGTGTAACAGGCTACACAGGCTATCCCCGTGCAGGGGAACCTAGTAGGATGAGAAAGTTATCATCAAAACTCCTAGTCATGAGTCTATTGGACCATGTTTGTCATACTCACATTTTTTCTATGCCCAACAGTTAATTAGTCTATATATAACCCATATAAATTTGCCTAATATCAATGTCAAATGTTTTTAAAATTAAAACATTAAAAGAATCTTGATTTGTCAAATTAAAAGTGATCCTAATTCATATTTTGTCTAAAAATTCTATCTAAGTATGTACATTGTGGCCACTGGGGGTTAGAATAAAATAGAACATGTGATGCAGTATGTTAGACCAGGTCCAAAGTAACATCCCTGATGTAGCTAAACTCCATTTTAATACCTGAAAAACACAAACCTGAACAACATCGCATCAGTTTTCCAAGTGATTAAATATCTGAGAAATTTTGTTATGCAAGAATTAGCCGAATGGTGAAATGTCTGAAAAAAAAGAAAGCATCAATGAGGGAATGGTAAGAGACAAACAAATAAATAGATAGGGGGTAGTTAGAGAGTATATGCTTGGGGTATTCTGTCCAGGGATGAACTGATGAGACTGCAGCTCATAGCTCCCATCACCATAAAGCGCCACTTTGAAGGGATAAGAACAAGAAAAGGAAGCTGCAAAAGGCAATCAATAGCCAATATGAAGCAGCTCCTCTTCCCATCACCCAGTTTAGTCCCACTATCTAAGTAAGGTGTAGAATATAAGGTGGTTTGGTACTTTATCATATCTCTCAACAAAATCTACTAGACCACCTAGCATCCTCATCCATAAATCTATCTAATCTATTCTTAAAACTCTGCATGACTAGTGAGCTATTCCATCCATCTACCACTTGATTTGTATACCAATTTCTACCAATCCCTTTCCTAAACCTCAAACTTGTCTAGCTTAAACCTATTGCTATGTGTCCGATCCAGGTTGCTAAAAATAACAACTTTACCTATCTCTCCCCTATTATATCTTTTTACCAGGGTTGACAAATAAAAAAAAACAGCCCTAAAAAATCTGAGTTTTATTCCCATTTTGAGAGGGGGTCTTTTTCAAGTGAAATTTGAAAAAACCTGTGTTTGTTTGTTTTGTTTTTTTCAAAATTACACCATTTTTTTCAAAAAATGAATGCTACTTATTATTTTATTCAAAATGCATATTTATGTTTATAATTTAAACATATGTATCAAATTAAGGTTATTTCTCTGATTGTAGCATAATGCTGCTTTTGATCACCCCACACCTGACATCACTTTTTGTAGTAGAATGGATCTTTTGATCACTCCACACCTGACACCACTTTTGTCGTGGTATACTTGTGGAACGTAAAATACTTCTTTGATGAAGTAGGCTTTGTTCTAAGAGTGCTAATTTTTCTTGTTTTAAAGAAGAGCCGTTTCAAACACGTAAGGATATAGAGAAACGCACAAGAATTCCCAAAATAAACTTATATTTTAAATTTAACAAGTTTACTACATAAAAACTAAACATTAACCACAGAAATACTCTGAATATTAAAATACACAATAATTACTTCAATTAGCTTGACCCTCTAAAATTGGCTAAATTTGATACGCACTTCAATATACATGAAATAGGCTAATTGTCCCTACTGGAGTTTAAATACCTCAGGAATGTTATTGTCTCCAAGACGAGTGCCAACCGGCCAGATGGAGGTGGTCGAGATCACAAGGTACTTTGGCGAGTGTAGCAGATGGGGGTCCACACGGTATTCAATGGGCGGGGATGGTCTTCAAGGACGAGAATAATCACGGTGCTTTAGGCGGCACCAAGGTAGGCGGGGCCTTTCTGGCGAGAGTAAGTCAAACTTGGTTCTTAAACCAAGTTAACTTAAGAGTTTGGTGTGATCAGTAGGTAACGGGCTCAAGGAGGAGCTTTTCTCCTTTATTAGGTAATTCCTCATGGGCGAGGACTGTACTCGGGGAGGGGGGGATTTCTCTGATGAGAATAAGTTGAACTTGAATAAGTTAACTTAAAGGTTGGTTTGGTAACCAGGAACTAGCTCGAGGATGAGCTTCTTCTTAGTTCCAGTCTTCCTCAAGGGCGAGGATAATGGAGGGGGTTTTTCTCTGATGAGAATAAGTTGAACTTGGTTCCTCAACCAAGTTAACTTATTAGTTTGGTGTAGCCACCGAGAAACGGGCTCGAGGGGTAGCCTTTTCTCTCTTCTTTTCTTAATTCCTCAAGGACGAGGAATATCCCTGGGCTTTAGGATGCACCAGGATATGGGGATTCTCTCTGACAAGAGTAAGTTGAACTTGAACAAGTTAACTTAACATTTGGTTTGATAACCTGGGACTAGCTCGAGGATGAGCTGCTTCTTAGCCCCTTAGGTAGCCCTGCCTTTCTTGCAGGGGACTTCGTAGTCTAGCGACTAAAGTATCTACCTGTCCAGTCTTGGTAGCCCGGTCTTAATCCGGGGACTTCATAGCCTGGAGACCGACATATTCTACCCCGTTTTTCCTGAGTGTTTCTTATTTATACCTCATCACCCCACTGGGGAAGGTGTAGGAGGGGGGGCTTGTGGACGGGCCCAGGAGGGTTCTTATTCCAACGGTTTATCTCACCAAGTCTTACCTTGGCTCCAATTTCTTATTTGAAGTGAAATTCAATATACCCTCATAAGGGAGATCTTGCAGTTTACAACCTTTAGGCTTTTCATAGTGATGAGTGGTGAGGCGCTGTGATTACGAGTTTGACCCCACGGTGCCGGGGCCGGATATTTTTGCGGTAACTGCCTCATGCCTCCACTGAGAGAGAACGAGGGAGTGACCATTCCCCTACACTGATACTGACTCATAATTCATCTCTCCTTCTACAGGTTATGGTTATCATGGGCATCAATATGTCTCGATCAGTGAGTTGTTCTCACTATAATATAATTATTAAACTAATTATTATTATAAAAATAAAAAGATAGGTATTCTTTTTCTATGCTATTCTAATAATGTTTGTAGTGTTTGTTTTTTGTAAAAACCCAGAATAAAACCTGGGTTTTATTGGGCTTTTTCAAAATTGGGGGGGATTTTTGCCAACCCTGCCTTTTACCCACTTGATGACTTCAATCAAATCTCCTCAAACTCTTCTCCTTTCTAATGTATAAAGATTTAGTCCCCTAAGCCTTTCATCCTAAGGTAAGCCCATCCATGATGAATCATATTACTCATCTTTCTTTGCACACACTCAAGCAAACTAACATCCATCCTGTAAGTCCTGTAAGATGATGACCAAAAGTGCATTGCATTTTCAAGGTCAGACCTAACTAATGCCAGGTACAGTTTCAGAATTGGCACTCATATTTCTTATGCTCCTCCAAATAAACCCCAATACTCTATTAGCTTTATTCCTAGTACTTGATCACTGCTTTCAAGGTCAGGTCAAAATTTAAGAAGAGACCTCCATATACTTTCTGTGGAAGATACCTTCATTGGTTTTTCCTGCAGATTCTCTTACAGGCATTAGGAATAGGAGGACAAACTGTGGGTGTTCGGGATGGGAGGGTAATATACACATTCAAGAAACCAAATTTCTACATGCACAAACAATGACACAAGAATGACAGCCAAAACACCAAAGATTCCGCACAAGAGCAGACAAAGTTATGCCTTGAGCATTATTAAACTGCTTGTAACTACTAATTAGCACACCAGACCACCTTTTCTTCTCACAACCTCACCCCATAATATCCTGGGGTGGTCAAACCCCTGAGTTCTAACAACCATACAATCATCACCCCCATCAAACAAGAAACACCCCAGCTGTCCACAGAGACACACTACAAAAGTGTCAACTGGGAAGCCTTCACAAATAAAACAGAACACTTAGAAACGCTAAACAGTACTCCCATTAGAAACAAACCACTATACAGAACAGATAGGAAACATGTTCCTAAAAGGGATAGAAAAACACACAACCCAACTTAACATCATAAATTCAAGACCTAATCAAGCAATGTGATACACTGAACCATAACTCCCCCACACACAACATTGCACTCCAAATACAAGTACTGAACATGCAAACAAACAAAATACTAGAGCAAAAAAACAAAGCAGCAAAGTATATCAATACTAGCAAACAAAAACCAACACTAAATAGCATCACACTATCTAACAGTAACATTACACACACAACCATCCCAACAACTGACACCATACGCTCAAACAACAAGCAAACACCCTCTCATCAATCACGTTAGTCACTTCAAACCCTTAATTGACAATCATCAAGTTATTCAGCACAGGGAACTCTTCCTCACTGACCCAGACTGTGCACCTATCACAAACTGCCAGACAAACCACATCGGCACCTAAAACACCTCAGACCACAAAGCATACAAGCACTCACCAACATACAAACTATAGTTATGCAACCATGACAAACCATCAGATGAACCACATCAGCACCTAAAACACCTCAGACCACAAGGCATACAAGCACTCACTAATATATCAAACTACAGCTACTCAAACAAGATAATACCCAACATTTTGAAGCATGGTAAAATCATAATGATCTCCAAACCTCACTTCCTTCTTCACACCGACCCATCACACTCCTCTGCACTCCCCACAAAGTCCACTACACTAAACACACTCATCATAGGCCTGGAAAATTTTGAAGGCAATAACTCAACTAGACCCCACACAGAAGAGCCATCACTACCCTAGATATCAGCAAAGCCTTTGATGTCATTCCCCACCAGAACCTCCTAAACAAAATATATAAAGTGAACATGCACAACACAAAAAGATGGCTGACCAGCTATCTGGTGAGTAGAAATGCTCACTTGTGATTTGCTGACTGGTCATCACAAATAAATTTCTTAAACTGTGAATATACACAACATAACTGCCCCCCATGCAGACAAAATTACATATACACACTAAAACTGCACACACAGCCACCCAACCCTACCTAAACACTTGACACATGGTTCACCACAAACAGATTCAAGAGAGCCCCAGCCAAATCTAGAGCAACCCTTTTCACTAACTAGGTAGCAAAATATAACCATAGACCTAATCTCACCATAAACAACATCCCATACACCACACACCCAAAACACTTGGAATAACATACATCAATGTCATTCAAACAACACATCACAAACAAAACAAATGTACATCAAGACTAAACACACTCAGATCTCTTGCCATTACAACATTCACCAAAAATCACAACTATAGTATATAAATATATGCACGCATGATGAACTATGCAGGGCCTGCCTGGGCCTCTAATCTCTAAGATACATCACAACACATTACATAGTAAAATAAACTATGTCAAAATAGTGTATAAATGTAATATTTGAATTTATATCAAATGTATATAAAATTCATTCTATTTATCTTCTGTTAAATACCGCCATGTGTGCAGGCTGTTTATGTAAAAGGGAAATTGGAAAGTGCCTTAAAATGAAGACTAAAATCTATCAAGAGATGCATCTGAAGACTTTCTAATTTCACATTAAATATTGAATCCGTCTCCAAGATTTCTTTACCATTTAAGAAATACCTAATCATCTTTACCCAGCCTGCAATCAAGGAAGAATTGAACCAGTTGCCACCAAGCCAAAACAAGAAACCTATTGAGCTATCCAGGAGTGGTACCAAAACTTGGTGACAAATCACCCTTGGTAACCAAACCACTCAAAAATGGCTTACCCCAGGACTATGCAAGCACTGCCTGGGCCTCTAACCTATGAAATACACCACAACACAATACAAAGCATACAAAACCAGGCCATAAAAATCATCACAGGGTGCACAGCTACTACACCAACATACCACCTAAACCACAAAACCAAATTACTCAAAGTCAAGTATTGCCTGGACAAGAGCCACACACAGACACTTGTCATAGCTTCCATAAACCCAAAACACTACATCAGAACACAGACCACCTAGTACAAAATATCAAACAAATATTCTCATCATTTCCACCTTACCCACCAGAAACACACCCACAACCACTCACTGTTCCATCCAATCACTCAAAAAAAACCCACAGCTGCAAGCTCAGGGCCCAGAAATCCACCTTATTGAATTGATACTCCGCCCAAGAAAACAGTCCACCGGGCTAGGCTGCAGAGTGAGCACTATAGTGCACTTCAGGCTATCAGAAGAGGCTGGATGATTCCATCATGGATGTTTGTCCAGGCTACAACACAGAACCCCACACCATCAAACACAATGGAAAACGGTATTGCACACAACTACACATGCCAACAACATAATATACACTTCATGAGGGCCTTGTGAAAGCCCAGTCAAAGCAGCTGCCTTTCTAGAGTGCTCCAGGCTGTTGGACCAGGCAGCCTGAGGAACAGCAACAACTAATTAACAATTCTTGTACTAGAATCAATCATGGCATCTAAAGAATAACATTGTATGGTAGGATTATTCAAATAAAATCTGTATTTATGGCAAAAAAATTAATATAAATGAACCTAATGATGGAAGTAATGAAAGACTTAATAGTAGTAGATAGTAATATTAATGTATATATTAATTGAAGGTGTTAATGAAAAAGATTGTAATGGTAATTGCAATAAAGTATATTTAAATGAGCACTGTAAAAGAATAGCCAGATACACCACTATGAATGTAAGACTTGGGCAGCAACAAAAGAGGGTCAAATGTGAAAGGTATTGTTTTAATTGCTGATATTGGCAAAACTTTTTATTAGCTTCTCCTATCTTGAAAACAGGTGAGGCAGTTTCCATTCCATGATCCCAGACGTGGAGAAATAAATACCTTTATCCATCTTAAAAAATTATCATGAAAAATTGGTTTAGTTCCAAGGACAAGCAGAGCAGTCACTAGCAGCCAACCAATGAATACCAAACCTAGGTCTGATGACCCCAACCAGTAAGACAAAAGTTCTGTTCATTCATTCTGACTTCATTCCCAAACAATCAGGTTGAATTATCCTCAAAATGTGACAGGCAACAGTCAGTTAAAGGAAGCAGCCGCTTACTTATTTCACCTTGCTCCTATTCTAGTAAGGCCAAAGTTCTATATCAGTGTTGATTTAAGTAATTCTTCTTCAGCCAATTAAGGAGAATCACCTAGGCATCTTTAGGCTCATTAAAATGGAGCAAGTGCAGATGTGGTAGAGGTCTAACAACAAATGGAGACTACAACTCAATGTGGAAGTGATTTTGAGAAACCCAGTCCAAGCCAAGGCTCATAATCCCAAGGATGGGATTACAAGTGGTACAAGAACTGCCAACCATAAGGGTTATTTTTAAAAACTAACGACTCAGAACCAAACTGAAATAGTCAGATGCCATTTAAACATCTTCCAAATGAATCCCAAGCTGCACTCATCCCCCACACAGACATAGCAAAGAAAGATCCTTCCCTTCCCTTCCCTTCCCAGAAACAATGGTGATTCACTCCCGACTCAGTTGAGGTTACCACCCAAAGCTGCGATACTACAAACACCTCATAAAACAAACAGACAGCTACTCTACAGAAAAACACTAAACAACTTGAATCCCACAATACTCAGTCTGAGACTTGTGAGTTTGGCCACCTTGTGATAGCCTTCTGGGTGGACATGGGCTAACAATAACAACCAGTGAAGGGGAAATATAAGAGGAAAGTAAGAATACTAACATTTTTGCCCCTGAAATTTTGAAAGATTAATTGTCTAGTCAAACAGTTGTCAGTGATATACAGGGTATCTAATTCTTGCCTGTATAAATTGATAAAAAACTTCACATTTCCATATTAAAAGAAATAATGTACATACCTTAATCTGATCAGCAAGGAATGAGCAGACATCATGTATTGATTGCAATAATCTTGTTTTTAATGTAAAATCCAATTTGAAAACATTTTTTCTTAAACTCTTCAGATGTCTAAAAAAAAATATATATATATATGGGGAGTTGTAGCGGGCCAAAAATCTAGACTAACCCAAATCAATCCAACCCGCTTCCTACACTAATTCAGATGTGAGAAATCGAAGGAGAATGAAACGGATTGTATGTACAGTCCTTTTACTTACAAAAAAACAATAATATTAACAAAAATATGAGGTAAATATGCACAAAAAAATATATACATCACTATTTTCCTATATATACAATATTATCTGACGAATACCAATCAAAATTTATATAAACAATATTTAATTAGACTATATATGCAAAAGAGATAGCCTAAGTCTAACAACAGGAGGCCCTAAGTAAACAAGCAGCCTAAAGCAGACAAGAGGACCAAAATAAAAAGAAAAGGGCTCACATTTTACCCAGATGACTATTGGGATCTTCGGGCTTGTACTTATTGTAATTTGGTCACTTCTTGTAGCTATCAAAGTCCCCTCTGTCCTCGCGGGACTTACAATCTCTCCTCGGGTATCTGAACCCTACAATCTCCGCCACTCCTTACAAATGGTGGTGATTAAGTCTACTGGAGTGGTTTTTTTTATTTTGACAAACTCTTTTATCATTTAGCTTGTTAGCTATATAGAGTGGCCTGGCAAATTACAATATCAAATTTAAATAGTTCGTTAAATTTACTGAAGACAAATATCTACAAAAAGAAAATATAAAAAAACTCATTACCACTCACACACACATTCTTACAGAGGGAGGGAGGGGGTATTGGGAAAAGGGGTGAGAGAATGGCCCGTCTCACACACGCTCACATTCGCTCCACCGCAGAGTGATACACATAAATTAGCCACCGCTTTCATCAAAACTTGCTACAATGAAAATATATTGCCCAACTTCACCTATATGTATATATATGTATATATATATATATATATATATATATATATATATATATATATATATATATATATATATATATATATATATATATATATATATATATATATATATATGTATATATATATATATATATATATATATATATATATATATATATATATATATATATATATATATACGAGAAAGAGAAATTTGACGCAAATAAGCAATGAGACAAGAAACAGGACTTTTTTAGAGTTAAGAGAAAGGGACATTAGAAGAACACTAGAATCAAAGAAGGCGGCACAATGAAGTCAATCCTTTATTGAGAAGACTGAAACAATGCCAGGGAAAAAAGTTTGAAATTCCTTGTCGGGACTCGAACCCGGGTATGCTGATTGCAGAGCTCAGCTGGCAACTGCCTACTTGGGCATTAGTCGCTGTATTCAACACTGCCTATTACTAGGCATCTTTAAAATAAGATGTCTAAAAAGCAAGACAAATACACATATATATTATTTATTTTCTGAGAACTTTTCCTTTCTTACCTGTCTCTTTCATGGCTAGTGCCTGAAAGGAGGTATCAAAAGCAAAGAGAACAGAGACATCATGCTGGTGCATCCTCCTCCCCGGCCGGCATCTTGTGGTGGTGGGGTTGCAAAACCCTTATACCCCGGGAGGGTGGACAGGGGAGGCACACGCCCAGCATGGTCTCCTGCAAAAAGATAGCTAAGGGAATTCCATTGAAGGAATATGCCCTCCAGGCCTAGCTCGGAGGAGATGCGGGGGCTCTCTTCGAAGACTAGACCCTCACAGGAATGGCCGTATGCTTCCCAGAGGCAGCACTCTGGGTGCTGTTGGCCGGACAATGCACTGAAGGTGCTGTCACCTTTGAGGACTTATTGGTTGGGCTTGTCATGCAAGTCTTTTCCTCCCTCTGCCCCAATACCTTAGGCAGATGGGTCAACTTCGGAGGTGGGTGTCCCTCCTTTGGAAGATCCACCACCTTTTGAATCATTCAGCCTACTATTCAGTGAGGGCATAGGAGCTGAAGCTCCTTTAGTGCTGTCCTTTCAGGAGGCAGCTTTAGGAACCCCAGAAGACCAACTTCAGGGGTGTTGCTTCCTGCAAGTCTATACACTCAGTGGAGGTGTGTAGCCGTTCTGCCTTAAGTGAAATTCACACTGGGGGAGGAGTGTGGAGATCAGGTTTTAGCCGGGGATGGGCATGAACCTTTTATGTGGCCAGCTCTACCAGGGAAGTGCACAGGGTAGGTAGAACATGCAAAAGGGTTCTGAATGGGCATGGAAATAACCTGCACATAGGCCTGGATGGGCAAGGAGCAAAGGGTTTCTTTTTTTAACCTTAAAGCATAAGACATCCCAGGCAGCAGCAGGGCCAAGTCCTTAGCCTTGTGAAAGGATATTACCCTGCGGGACACCCTCTTCCAACTCCATTGGGCGAAAGAGTGCTCCCCCCAACTCTTACGCGCAACTGACAATCTCGCAAAAATTAAGATATAAATATTGGGAGGCGTCCCCTTGCCTCCATCATTTGGAGTCTCCATGATACCATATCATCATGCAGTATCATAGTCATTCACCAGATTGAAAAACACTGTGGTGTAGTGCTATCTACAAAGGAAGGACTCGCAGATGGGCATTTTCCAATTGGAGCAGAGTATACGACATGGAGTGGAACTTGCGGAAGCCGGAATGTGCAGAAAACAGATGGCCTCTGCTGTGAAGAAAAAATGGCTAATCAAACATTTACCAATTTCTCCATCAACTTGCACATGCAAGAGGTTAGAGATTGGGTGGAAACCGGCCAGGGTAGAGTGATCTCTCTCTGGTTTGTAAAAAAGCGTGCTCAGTAGCGATTCACTAGGAGTCTGGGAGGATACCCTTTACCCAGATCCTGTTGAACAAAACTAACAGAAAGGCCATGCCTTGATCACCTAGGTGTCGAATCATGGCATACGGGACATCGTCCGGACGATAGGCCGTGTCCACGCACGAAGCAAGAGCAGAACGCAACACAGAGTAAACCTGTCTTGGAAGGGTTCTCGGCCTCTGGAGATAGAGTCCAGCCGGCGGCCTTCCGCGACATGATGATGTGCATTGAATGCTGGCGGAGCAGTATCTCAGCTAGAGAATGCGGAGAGAGCGGTCGCGAAGGATTCTGCCATGTATGCGGAGTCCGAGATTGTGGTCCCATTCTCCTGGAGAATGGGAGGGGGGGTCCTGTGAGAACTCGCCCCGAATCCTTTTGACTCACTTCCACACCTCTGCTAGAGGGGTCTTCCCGTTAAGTGAAGACATGTATGCCCGCCAAGAAGAGTGACGGGCGTGCTTCGAAATATACCGGAACTAAGCCTTAGCCCGATGAAATTCACCGACAGTGAAATCGTTGGGGCAGCGCTTATAACGCTTCTGTTTGAGGAAAATCTCACACTCGGCCAACCACCACGGAAGTGGTCGGTGTGCAAAACAGACAGACATTCTGGTAATAGTAGCTAGGCCCACAGAGATGAGGTTGCCGGAGATATACTCAATGGCCTCATCTACTGACCTAAACTCCTTGCCTGAGATAGAGAATTCAGTCATTTCCTGAAATGCAGGCCACTGCGCTCACGCCAACACCACCGAGGTGGGGTCTCAGGCGGCAGCTGCCCTTAAAATGATATTTGAATGGAAAAGTGATCACTAAGATGAAGGTCATCGACCCCCGCCCCCACCCAAAATCAGGCTGTGCATCCGGAGAGCAGAAAGATAGATCAAAGCAGGAAAATGAAGCGATTCTCGGGCAGTGAAGCATAAACTCATCCACACTTAGGACACCTATCTCAAGCTCTTCAATCAAATCAGCAAGGACTTGTCCCATGGGATTTATTGAGTAGTCTTCCCAGAGAGGACACATGCCGTTCGGATCTCCAAGCAAGAGAAAGGGCCTCGGCAACTGTGCCATGATGCTGCGGAAGTCCCCTGCATCAAAGTCAGCTGATGATGGAATGTACGCAGAAATAACAGTATACCTCCTATACAGGTGAAGCTGCAAAGCCACTGCCTGAAAGGAGGTATCTAAAGTGAAAAGAAGAATGGAGACATCATGACGGGTGTAAACCGCGCATGCCCCATCTCCTGGTGGTGGGGTCACAAAAACCTTATACCCAGGGAGGGTGGGCAGGGGGCACGCACCTAGCATGGTCTCCTGCAAAAAGATAGCTAACGGGGAATGTGACGAGACGAGCATCCGCAGTTCCTCCCAGTTTGCCCAGAGTCCACGGCAATTCAATTGAAGGAATATGCCCTCCAGGCCTAGCTTGGTGGAGATGTGGGGGTCCTCCTCAAACACAAGACCCTCACAAGAATGGCCGTACGCTTCCCGGAGGCAGAACCCCGGGTGCTGTTGGCCGGACAAAGCGCTGAAGGCGCTGTTGCCTTTGAGGACTTATTGGGAGAGATTGGGCTCGCCATTCAAGTCTTTACCTCCCTCCACCTCAAAACCTTAGGTGGACGTTGAGTCTTCGGGAGGCAGGAAACCATCTTTTCGAGGATCCACCATCTCCGAGCCACTCAGCCCACCACTAGGCATGGGCGAAGAAGCTGTCCTCCTTTTGGGTGACAGCTTTAGGAACCTTGGAAGATGGCCTGGCGACCAACTTTAAGGGTGTTGCCTCCTGTGAGTAACGACTCAGTGGAGGCATATGGCCGTTTCGCCTTACAGGAAATGGTCAACTGGAAGAAAGGGGGGAGCCCTGGATGGGTGTGAACCCTTTGTGCCGCCAGCTTTACCAGGGGAGCGCCCAGGTTGAGTAGAACCCGCAGAAGGGCTCCGAATGGGTATGGAAACACCCGGGCTGGTTGGCCTGGAGCAGAGGGTGTCTTTCTAACCATTGAAGCATAAGACATCCAGGGTAGAGCCAGGCGCACCAGGACCAAGTCCTTAGCCTCGCTGAATGGCCAGGATTTCTTTCTCAAAGAGATATGCACCACATTGCTTCAAAGAAGTGGGGTGCGGCTGCCCGCAATTGACACACCTGGCCACACACGATTTGGACTTATTATGTGTGGCCTTGGAGCAATTTACACATACTTTGGGTGACCCTGACTTTGCACATCTACATGAGTGATTCGTATGGCAGAGGCGGTGACAGTAATAGCACCTCCGTGGCAGTGGCACGAATGCCTTCACGCGTTAGCGGTACCAACTGACACGCACTGACTCAGGGAGCTTGTCACAGTCTACTGTGATGAAGAGTGTAGGGGTGGGTCTCGAGGCCCTTCCCTGTTTTCTCATCACACGCTCGACCTTGACCGCCCCATGGTCAATCAGTGATATCTTCTATGGAGTAGTCCACGAGTTACCTTGCATAAACTACTCCTTTCACAAAGTTCATGGTAGAGTGCTGCGTCACACTCACCGGGGTGTCATCAAGTGTCCGAAGAGGACTTATCCTGGCCGCCTCGGAGGGATCTGCTGCATTCACCAGAAGGTTCCCATCCGAGAAACGGCTCACCTTCGGCTCTCTACCTATTATACCAGCTAAAGCTCTCCTAGGCAGGAAAATGAAGCAGTTCTCGGGCAGTGATGCATAAACTCATCCACATTTAGGACACCCATCTCCAGCTCATCGATCAGGTCAACAAGGACCTGACCCCTTGGGATTAATCAAGTAGTCTAACCAGAGGGGGTGTCTACCTTTAAGATCTCTGACCAAAAGAAAGGGCTGCGGCAACTATGCCACAACTCAGCGGAAATTCCCCACATCAAAGTCAACTGACGATGGAATGTACGCAGAATCCAGGTAAACTCAACTTAACACATCTACAATTGCAAATCATATGGCTGAAGTAGCAGTAGCATCTCCAAGCAGTAACACAATTCCTTAACGCATTATTGATACCATGACAAAGTGTAGAACTGGGTCTCAAGCCCCATCCCCAAGTTTTCTTATCACAAGCTCACCTTTGACCTCTTCTTTGTCAGCCAGCTCTTTGGAACTCTTCTAAGGAGTAGTCGACAAGTTACCTGGCAGTGATAACTCGTAAATAGTCAGCCAAATGGGTAAAAAGGATGACCAGAATCTGAAGATGTATCAGACACCAGATTGAGACTTAGATGGGAACTTCCTGTTTCCATCTGGATCTTCATTTATTTTCCATTCAAATATTTCATTTGCTACTTTCTTAATTAGGTAATAACTCATTTCCCTTTTCACCTTGTATGCATTCATCCACATCTTCCTGACATTATCATTTGCATTATTTTAAACATTTGCAAGTATAGCCCCCTTTGCTCCCAACTATGTTTCACATCATTCTGCCATTCAACATTTTGCTCTATATTTTCTGTTCTAGCGCACTAATACAGGCCTGCCAAGACCTACTCTCACCTAAATTTGTTTCACATATGCTCTCTCAAGTGTTCACTAAAAAATATAAAATTTAATTCTATTAACCATGAGTGAAATATTACCTTTTGAATGGTACCATTACATTATGAACTGCCATTTCATTTTGATACTCTTCTTCACCAGATAATAAGATCTTAAGAGCTTCAAATGCACAAAAAATGAAGTCAATACTTCTCTGAAAAAATAAAAATAAAATGTCAAGAAAAAGCAATTGTGAAATTTTTCAGGATTTACTCATTGGATACTATTGTCATCTAACTTTGACCTCCCATAAGTTGGGGGTGGCACCCCAACACCACTCAAAATATGCACCTCTCCCACTCCCATCATGATCTATTAAGCACAATCCTCCCCCCACACAATTTATTCCATGCCAGGGCCCTTCATAAAAATGGGATGCTAATTGCTGTGTAGCATTTATTCATTCTAAGTTCATCCCTTGAGAGAAGGGCCCAAGCAAGCCCCCCCCCCCTCCCTTATAAACACCCTACATGTACATATTCATTTCTCTCACATAATCAATCCACCTTTTACACCCAGATCCTCACTATATTTTCTTTACAAGTCTATTTCCAGCAATTCTGAGCATATGGCATCCAACTCACAATACTTCAGGTCACCTCATTCACACTTAAAAATCTCTTACCCAGTCATTCATCACTACCATTTGTGCACCAGGCATTCCTCTCAACTTGTCCATTTCCAGTGCTACCACTCAAGATCTTTTCCTACCCTTTCCATACCATAGTCTCACTCGCATACAGCAACATCACACAACTTGGTCTTACACCCCTACATATGACAAACTACTCACTCTGGCTATCATCAGAACATGCAGTGTACTTTACAATCTTCTCAACATCAAATAGTTCACCACTCTCCATAAATTCTTAGTACCTGACACAATGCTTCTCTATCTAAATAATCCCAAGCTTTCCTCAGATCCATGAATCAAGGATACAATTTACACATTTCATGTTAGAGAACTACTTTACCCACACACACCCTACCTACTCTAATCAGCTGTTGTTCATCGCATATCAATCATTATATCGTTTATACTCATTAGAGTTTTCCATACAATTTTAACAATACCACAATTAGGTGTGCAGGAATCCATCCTGAATACAAGAGACAAGCACAAGTAACCACACACATCCACCCCCATACTAGACAGGTAACATCTGCCAGACTGGAAGATTCTACAAGAATGTGTTAGATTGCCAGCGCAATAAGGTGGATGAGAACACTCAGATGGCAGTGGACCTGTGAGTGACTGATTCAAAGACCATAAAAAAATTTACCCAAAGCCATCAAGGCACAGGGGAGGCATAGGTCCATGGAAAAACTAGTTGTGCAATTGCACGCAACTTTTGATTCCTGTTGGCTCTCGCCCATTTTCTTTGCTATGCCATTTTTCCCTCAACACTCACTTATCCTCATCTAGCTCTTTCATTCACCTTTCTCCCATTTATGCCTATACCAAGGCACTATTACAGCATTCTTCCATCCATTAAGCACTTCTGCTTTACAATATAGCCACCAGACACTCCAATCACCACCCCCACCACATTTTTCAGACCCTTCACAGCACCAACTTTTTGCAACTTTCTCTCTTCCATACCATGATAAAGCACCCAATTTATCTCCATTTTATCTCTAGCTCTTTCATTAACCTTTCTCCCATTTATGCCTATACCAAGGCACTATTACAGCATTCTTCTATCCATTAAGCACTTCTTTTAAATGCTTTACAATATAGCCACCAAACACACCAATCACCACCACCACCACCACATTTTTTCAGACCTTTCACAGCACCAACAACTTCTTGCAACTTTCTCTCTTCCATACCATGATACAGCACCCAATTTATCTCCATAAGCCCAACTTTTGTCTATATGCTTCCTTTGTTGCTTTCCTACTTTCACTTTCCTTTTCATCTTATATGAATAACCCTGTAATTCTCATCTACACTAGTGATCATTTACAAATACACCTTTTTGCTTTCCACTCCACGCTTCACATTATGCATTCTCTTACCAGTTCTAGCATGCCTACAAAACACTTGCACTACTTACTATTATTCCTTTGTTTCAGTTTGCTATATCTCATGCTCAAACTTAATTCTGTTTCTACTCTCAACATACTCAAATACTCTCCCCTTTCCACCATCTTCAAATCTTCTCAATCATGCACAGCACAATGATGTAATCAAATAGTTACATACTTAAATACCTCTTACTGCTTTCACATCAAATACATCCTGAAGCATATTCTATCTTACTAGGCACCATTCAAACATACTCCCCCTCTCATTTGCTCAACAAATATGAATTTATGCAGATCCTTGTGTTGAAAGTATTTTCTGCACATGTTTCCTTTCCAAGTGTACAAAAAGCTCCATTCATCTAAAGCCATACCAATTCTCAATTCCATGCACCCTTGGCACAAATCATCATTCTAGATCCTCTCTTTCTCAGTTTCACTATCACTAAAGAGTTCATACATTATAATTCCACAGTATCACTGAGGTGATACTGTTTATGTTCAGGGCGAAAGGTGACACATTGCAGACACTGGTGAATGCGTGAGGCTCCATTCACTACATTAGTGATTTTGGTCTTAGTTTTGTTCCGGGTTTCTCCACCCAGGCAGCCATAGACTATAACTACACAGTTTCACCTTACAACATTCTATACCTGATCATATACCACACAATCTCTCAGACAGAAAGCATCTACACTATGCTTTAGAGACAGACTTCCATCCTCCTCTTTCCCACAATACATATACCCCATATGTAGATTAATCGGGTGGGTACTGTTGTGCTCTTAACGTGTGTTGGGGGAGGGTATGGGTATCATTTCTGCCTCACAGACAGGCAATCTTCATGCATGACAAACTATAAACAATGGTGGAAAAATACCTTGCGTGCCTGCAACATATATAAAGTTTAGAACAATTTAATAATATTTCTAATTTAATACCCCATGCCTGGAGAGGGATGTAGGAACAGGCTGACAACATATGAGTTGCTGTTTGGTCTAATGGGCTTAGTGTATATTTCATCTTTCAACACACACCATAAACTCTTAATCAGATTCAGGTACGGGGAATTTCCGGGCCATGGAAGTAGCTAAGTCCATTTTGTAGACACCATGCCTTTACTGATGTTGCTGTATGACATCCCCCCCCCCCCGTCTTGTTGGAATATCCAAGGTTTATTGCCATACCATTCCCTTATTTGCAGTGGTAAACAACCTTTAAGAACCATAATATACTTTTCTTGGTTCATAGTTTTCTTAACAATGTACAAATGACTTGTTCTATGAATCAAAATGGCTGCCCACACCATAATTTTCATTGGTAACTTTACTATTTTCCTCAGACATTCAACCATATATTCTTCTCCAAGCCACTTTCTTACATTGCATGCGATGATCTAACACTACAATGGTCGATTTGTCAGAGAAAACTACGTGCAATAGTAGCAAATACAACATAAGTAGTTGAACAGAAATAGAAGTATTGGAAAAGCCATTGAAGTAATGAATCATCAAATAAACTTTATGGTTTGAAAAGATTGGAGCCATTACAAAAATGCAGCACTGTTAAAGTTAGTAGAATTAATGTTTTTTTTAATTAATTGCAGGTAACGGTTACCTAGATATGTTATTCTTACCTTTACCTATTGTTTTAAAATCCACTCAAGTGATTCTTTGCCCAGGAATAGCATGCCTCCATCATTGTTTCTGTGAGTCAAGACTTCTTTCTCGGGCAATATAATTTCAATCCAGCTTCCAAAAGCCTGGCATCAATGTTCTTCAGGCCAAGCTATTTTTTTTTTATAATTTAAAGAGCTCATCTGGCGACTGCCTACTTGGGCATTAGACCTAGGCTACTTTTAAATTTAATGCAATACCACATACCAAAAAAACAACCCAAACAACAACAGAAACTAAAAAAAGGGAAAAGGAAATGAGTAGTAAGCAAGCTCCTGCGTCGGGGGGAGGTCCCCCCGGTGAAGGAGCGTGCAACCTATAAGGAAAAAAACAAAAACAAAACAAAACACCTGGTTAAATAATAGCAAAAAGGCCAGCCTACCCCCAAAAGTCAGCAAGTCCACCAGTCAAAGTGAACGCACTCGTCCCGAGTACAAGGGACAGGCGGTAGCGACCCCGCCCATCCCGGTACCGGGACAGGTAACATGCACGAAGATCACCCAAACTGGGACATTCAACAAAAATGTGCCAAACAGTCTGGGGGACGACACAGTCATCACAATAGGGCACAGGCGAGCGCTCCATCAAATAGCGATGCATCATACAAGTATGTCCAATTCGGAGATGACAGAAAGCGACCTGAAGCCGTTGCGGCATTGGGGGATAGGTCCATGGGAACAGTTGCGGCGCAATGGCACGCAACTTTAAGTTCCCTTCAACCTTCTCCCATCTTCTTTGCCAAGCAGTCCAAAGAGCTGCCTGTATTCCTGTCAAGTAGTCGGTGTGAGGAAGAGCGAAACGCTGGTCCGGTCGCAGAGTCCTCGCGGACTCTTTGGCACGCTCATTTCTCACAATTCCTACATGTCCAGGAACCCAGCATAAGATAATCTCAACATCCGCCAGGCTCGCCAAAACCGTGGCACCACGGATATCGTGAACCAGGGGATGCGGAGATTTTAATGCCCCGAGAGCACTCAGGACGCTTTGTGAGTCGCTATATATCACAATCCGGTCTCCGAACCGGGCACATCGCGTAATCTTCCGTACCAAGTGGTGCATTGCCACCAGTTCGGCCGTGAAGACAGACACAGCGCCTGGCAGAGCCCCGCTGACTTCAAACATTCGGCGTGGAAGCCAACCCCCTCTTGGGACTTGGATCCATCCGTATACACTGGCACGGTTCTAGCATGACACGAGGTGTGCTCCAAAAAGGTCGAACGCAATATTCCAGGCGCTGTACAAGCTTTGGGAGCAGAGGCGTGGCGACAAATAGCCAAATATGGTAACCTCCAGGGTGGCGTCCTGTGCTGAACCCAAAGGGCTTAGGGTATGACTGGCGTCGCTCGGTGGCATAGACACCGTCGAGATCAGCTGTGGATGCAGTGAGAACTGTTGGTGACTGAGGAAGGCGCCGGGCTCGCACGTACAGGTGAGTAATGCACTGCATGCGACGTAGAGCGAATGACATCTCCCCAGCATCGACCAACAGGCTCTCAAATGGGGGAAGTGCGGAATGCACAGGTCGCAAGGCGAAGGCGGTGTAGTGGATCGAGTCTACCTTCCGCAATAAACGCTCAGGTGCGGATGCATAAAACTCGCATCCATAGTCGAGCTTCGAACGAACAAAAGATCGATAAGAAAGTAAGGCACTAGCCCTATCAGCACCCCAAGCGCTGAATGTCACTGAACGGAGAATATCCATGGCATGGCTACAAGAGACCCTAAGGCTGCGAATATGGGCCTCCCATGTGAGGCGTCGGTCAAATACAAGACCAAGGAAATGGTGCGATTCAACCACTTCCAGGCATACCCCATTGAGAAACAAGTCTGGGTAGGGGTGGAGCCGTGGATGGCGGCAGAAGTGCACCACCTTAGTGTTGGCCAAGGAAAACCGAAACCTGTGCGCTTCGGCATAGCAAGAGACGCGGTTCAATGCCTGTTGGAGTCAACGCTCCAGAGTTGGCATCTGGGCCGCGCCAAAAGAGATCGAAAGGTCGCCTACGTAGAATGTAGTGAGAAAATCTTCTGGCAGCACCGAGGTGATGCCGTTGATGCTCAGGGCAAAGAGTGTGACACTGAGGACACTTCCCTGCGGGACACCCTCTTCCTGCTCCTTTGGGCCGGAGAGGGCTCGCCCCACCCATACGCGGAATCGACGATCTCTCAAAAATTCAGAAATAAACATTGGGAGGCGTCCCCTCGCCCCTATCGTGTGTAGAGTCTCCATAATACCGTATCGCCATGCGGTATCATAGGCCTTCTCCAGATCGAAAAACACCGTGGCGTAGTGCTGTCTACGAAGGAAGGCCTCGCAGATGGCCTTTTCCAGTCGGAGCAGAGCATCTGACGTGGAATGGAACTTGCAGAAGCCCCACTGTGCAGAAGACAGATGGCCTCCGCTGTCCAGCAAAAAGGCTAATCTAACATTTACCAATTTCTCCATCAACTTACACACGCAAGAGGTTAGAGAGATTGGGCAGAAACCGGTCAGAGTAGAGTGATCTCTCCCCAGTTTGCGAAAGGCGAGCACAGTAGCGATTTGCCAGGAATCTGGGAGAAGACCCTCCATCCAGATTCTGTTGAACAAATCTAACAGGAAGGCCCGGGCAAGGCCAACACTCTGCTGCCAACTCAATAGAAATCTTTCTGCACAATGTTTTTCTGTTCTAAAGAGCAGGTTGTATTAATTTTCTATCTGTTCTTGGAGTTGTTTTTCATTTTTGAACACATTTTACAACCCTTTTTTAGTTTAAATCTTGACTGTTTTTGTTTGTTTTTTCTTAATAACACTGACTGTTTGAGTTGAAACAACTAGTTGTTTTGTTTTTATTGCTATTTCTTTTTGTTTTAATTTAGTTTATTATTTGTCCAACTTTTTGAGGACTCAAATCATTCTGTTTTCCCATTTTGATTTAATTCATTTATAGCTAAAAAACTACCTGGAACACAGCAAATCAAACTATCTAAAACACTCAAAAACACTATTTTTTAATTTTTTTTTAAAGAATCACAGGTTAATATAATAACAGAAAACATCCTAGTTGCACTCTAAAGCCAAGATACCATCTGACTCACACAACTGCATATAACTTCATTGAAATAGTCCAATACAGTGTTGTTCCTTCAGTGTTAACAATTATACTTACAAAGTAACCTAAGGATCTTGAAAATACAAATAAATAGTTGCTCGGTATTGGTGCATAAAATAAATCCATTTGCAATTAATGAAATTGGCTTCACTTGCTTTTTTGTAGAAAAAAGTTAAATTTTTGAAAAATGCCAGTTGCTGATGTTGTTGAACGGCTGGGGGCGTTATCATCAGTAAAGGGATTGTGATATTTGGCGGGGGTCATTGTTTGGCAGTTGCTATAGAATGAAGAAGCTATGAAGAGAAAGGCATTGACTGTTTAATTGAAGATAAAAATTTTACAGTGAGATTTGATGGCAGGTATTGGACAATGAAATGGTACTGGAAATTAGATAAGCCACCTGTGTTGAAGAACTCAATCTATCTCTTACTATGACAAACAGTTGACTCAGATAAAAGACAAGAGTTTGAAAAAGAGCTAGAGGGGGTGGATAGATGAAGGTATCCTTATATCTTGGAAGAGGAGGTTGAAAGTGGGCTTCTGCTGCTAATGATAGTTGGGTAACTGACTAGGAGAAAAGTAGGTCCTGTTTTGGATTATCAAGAGTCACATTGGAGATGTGGTGACTGATGTGTGCAGTGAGGATATGCATGTGGAGGCAGGTGGAGAGAGATGCGACTCTTGTTGATCTTAAATCCACTTATCTGCAAATGAATTATGGAAATATCAACTAGTCAAGTATAAAGGCCTAACATTTAGCTTAACACAGTTAGGCTTTGGGTTAAGCTGTGCACCACACATCATGGCAAAAATTCTGAAAACGGTGTTCTCTAAGTCAGAGAGGATACAGCTGGCCACAGGCTCATACATTGATGATATCTTGGTGGATGAGTCACAGGTGTCTGATAAAGAATTAATTAGCCATCTAAATAAGTTTGGTCGGGTTATAAAGCCACCAGAGCCTCTGGATAGAGGAGCAGCACTTTGACTTAAGCTTTGAAAGGATGAGAAAGGTGAGCTCATTTTTTTCAGGGGAAATGAGCTGCCATGCATAGTGGAAAATCTTACAAGGAGGGAGTTTGTTCTCTGTATGTGACAAGTTGGTCAGGCACTATCCCCTGGCTGGATGGCTGCAAGTTGCTTGTAGCTATATAAAGAGAAGAGCAGAGGGGAAAAGGTGGGATGACTTTGTGGGAGAGGACACAATGCGTATGATAGAAGTATTGGAAGAAGTCAGAAGAAGGACAGACCCAGTAAATGGGAGCTGATATGTTCCGAAAAAAGACAGTGGTGTTGTGTGGTGCAATGCTAGTAGTATCGCTCTTGGGGTGTTAGTTGAGATCAACGGATGTGTAGTTGAGGATGCTGCCTGGTTAAGAAAGGAAAGTGATTATAATCATATAAATATAGCAGAGTTGCAAGCAAATTTGAAAGGAGTTAATTTAGCATTGAGATGGGGCTTGAGAGAGATTAACCTGATGACAGATTCCACAACAGTGCATGGATGGGTGGTGGCTGCTCTGACAGAGAAGAGTAACCGAATGAAAGGGGCCGCAGAAATGATAATCAAGAGACACCTGGGCATTCTGAAAAATACGAGTGAAGAGTTTAACCAAAGGATAGTAGTCATCCTTGTCCCAATATTGAAAAATAAAGCTGATGCATTAACTAGAGTGAAGAAAGTGTGGTTGGCAACAAAAGAGGAAGATCCCATGAGGAGAGATTCAACCATATGAGCAGCAGCATTTGACCTGAAAGAGATTCATGATATGCACCATGTAGGAGTGGACCGCTCATTGTTTTTAGCCAGGAAGATAGATCCTACAGTAACCAGAAGTGCGGTGCAACAGGTGGTGAGAAGCTGTGAAAGGTACCAAATGATTGCCCCTGTTTTTGTGGTGCATCATAGAGAAGAGTTGGGGTATCAGAGAATTGGAAGAGGCTAGCTATAGATGTCGCCCACTATAGACAGGTGGGATATCTGTCCATCGTAGATTGTGGGCCAGGAGGATTTGCCATCTGGAAAGAGCTTAAGAGGGAATCTGCTGAGTGTATAACTTCAGTAGTGAATAGTTTTTAGAGAAGGGTCTAACATGTATATAACATTATGAGAGTGTTTTTAGGGCCATTCTCCCACCCCTTTTCCAATACCCTCTCCCTCCCTCTGTGCGAGTGTGTGTGTGTGTGAATAACTGGCATTTGGATTTTATTTTGTTTTTTTTCTCAATTTTTTATTGATGTTTGTTTTCTCTTTTCAGAGAAAAGAGTTAAAGTTAATAATAGGTTGAAAGCCTAATATTTATGTATAATTTTTGAATTTTGAGCATTAGTTAACAAGAAGATTTACCGAGTTCGAATATAGAGTGGAGACTGTGTGGACGCAACCATGGAACAACAAACTTTTAGCGGAAGTTGGAAAGAGGCCGAGAGTGCTTCTACCCCCCACCCTGATAGGAGGGTTTACACGACCTCTCATTGAAAACCACGACTGCACCTGGTTTCCCCACCCCTCATCTTGAACTGAGAACTATATGGCCTTGGCTAGCCTTGCCCTAACTCGCGAGTGATATCCCCATACCCCCCTTTTGTTTTAAAAGCATTGTATGGTGTTGATTGGAGTATCTTGTACCCTTCAGTTTTTCTTTTCATTTTTTTTGTGCGCACATCGTTTGACCTAGTACCGATCAGTGTTATTGTACAAATTTTTTCTCTTCACCTGTTGTAAGTTTTTTTTTGTATCTTGTTTTTGGGATTGGGGAGTTTTGGCCTTGTTTTGTTGTGTGCACACATTTTTTTTAAATTGAATTCTTATATGAAAATTTAATTATCTTTTGTAAATATTATTGTAATTTATTTGTGAATACAGGACTGTACATACAATCCATTTCATTTCTCCCTAGATTTCTCAGTCCGAATTAGTGTAGGAAGCGGGTTGGATTGATTGGGGTTAGAGCGTATATTCGTGGCCCACACAACATGACCCCTAGGTCTGGACAAGATGAAGAATCAGTGTCCCAGAAATCGGTATTCTGATAAGATTGGAGACACCCTGCAGCAGTGCCACCTAAGGGTGGGGAAGGAGAGGTTTCTTCTATAAGACTGGGAGAGGAAGTTTGGGTGAAACCAGCACATGCTTGTTGTACATCTCATTGGCAAAAAAAGAGGTTACAGGAATTAACTCTGAGAATAATGTGTTGATAGATGTTATGCCAAGACATGTTCTTGATGTATGTAGAGCAGTCCATCCACACAAAGGTACACAAAGAAATGAGGAGGAAGAAGAGGAGTTTGGTGCAGAGGAAAGTGAAGAAGAGCCACCACAAGCTGAGGATGTTAAAGAAGGGAACGATGCAGACAATGGTGATATCCCCAGAGTAAGAGGAGCTCCTCTCTGGAAGGAAGACTATGTTGCTTAAGTGTACCTTAATTTTGTTTTCTTAGTCTTAAGTTATTCTTAAGTTAGTGATTAATTAATAGATTTAGTTTGGGGGCTTGAGTAATGATCTTAAGATCAAGGGGGCGTGTAGTTATAGGAAAGCAAACCAAAGAATGTTGTGGTTTAAAAATGCTGGAATGAGCTGTCTGGACCAGCTGAGAAGGAAGAAACCATGCCGGTTCGCCAGCAGTTGGAGGAAAGCGTGTTGGTCATGAGGTTGTATCATTGTGACAGATCCTGAGGTTGGCTAGGTGGTCTTGATTTGCTCCAAGGTTGATTAAGATTTTAGGAAGCGGTGAGGATTGAGGTTTACCAGCACCAGTCAGTAGAGTTGTTTGGAAAAGGTTTGTTTATGTTGATGCTGTCGATTGTCTCCTGTGTATTACTACTTTGTATGATCTGCCAACAGGTTTGTTAGTAATGATTGTTAAAAATGAAACATCAATGGTGAATTAGAGAATTAAGTAAAGTAAATAGTCTGCCTACTCTACTTAGGCCCTACTTAATATTTCCTCAGTTTTTGAATTGACTAAGGAAGATTATAGAAAATTAAACCTACCTATATGATACTTTTCCATTTTTTCATTAATTGAATATTTGCCCATGCTCTCAATAAGATAATAACAAATATAATTAAAAAAATTCCTGATTTTACCTAAGGGGGCACAGACCCAGGGTAAGAACCACTGTGATAGACACTGTTGTTAACCAGAATTGTGGCTCCACATCCAATGTAGCCTAACCTAACTTAAAGGAAAGCGGTGTTTTCCATTTATATCACAGCCTAAAGAAGGGATATAGTTGGAGACTTGTACCCATAGATGAGATGATGTTGCAGTACTCCAAGGTTAGTTGTTTTTTTCTTTAAAGCCCCATTTGGTTAATGCCACCAAAAGTATAAGTTGTCTAAATTAAATTTAATACATTACTATAAATATATATATATATATAAATGCAGGAAAGAAACCACAGTGTTTGGATCAATTTATTTGCGAAACCAGGTTTCAATAGAGACCTCTGTCATCTTCAATAGCTGGTAAACTTTCTTTCCTGCATTTACTGTATTTCTTTGGATATATAAACTGATAAAACAAAAGAAATAAGAAGCAAAAGGCATACTAATATAAAGAACCAACGATGAATGACTGTTTAATGGAGAGGTTATTCTTAGTGACAATGATTCCCACTAAACATTTAAATGTTAAATAATTGAGCTATTTTTACATTTAAAAGGGTACATATGATTTTCTACCAAGATTCATTTTGTATGGGGGACATGTGGGTATACCATATTCATATTTAAAAAAATAAAAGTCATAAATTTATGCATTAGACCAGTAAGCTAAAAAAAAAATTAAAATCTTGCAGACAAACCTGGTGGTTGACATTTTTATCACTTCTTGTTTTCTTAGACACAGGATCCACTTTATTTATATTTTCTGGCAAAAATCCAACTTTTTTCAAAACATTTTCTACCTGTTCCTCACTCACTTTCTCCTTACAGAGGAAACTTTGTCCAACTTTATTGCTTTTATACATAATTTCCTGATCTACTAACCCCACACCAATTTACACTGAAAAAGAAAAGTTTACTAAGCATAATTCAAATGGGAAAGGCTATTGTGAAAGCATCTAACTAGTGAAAAAAACTGAACAAATCCTATCTACATAAATATCATAAGTGATTAATTGCACCATCTCTTTTCAATTGTAGATAAGTTCCCATAACATGTTTATTGTTAGTAAAATGGTTTTTATATGTAAGAACCTGCAAAAAGAAATGGAAACAGGTTGTTGTTTTTTATCAATCTACACTCATTCAAGTTTTTTGGCAACAGTAAAAAGGTATAACAAAAAAAGCAACAAACAAAGATCAAAAGTATGCAAGGTGTGGGATAAGGAGCAGATGAGAGGTAAGAACTTATTGGACTTGGTGTTCTCTGGATTGAGCGTGGGTGGATGTCTGGGTGGTAGTGATCACCAAACAGTTTTATTCTCCATACGCTCCCCATATGGCAGTCCTCAAATTGCTGCCTACAAACCAGATTACCACCGCACAAACTTCAACAGTCTATGAGATGTGATAGGTCGACTAGAACATGCAAGTGGTGAAAATTCCTCAGACACCTGGCTGAGATTCAAAACTGCTTCATGAACCAGCAGTCCACGTTTGTTCCCCAAAAAGAGAGGAATGAAAAATCTGCTCAACTGAAATGGTTCAATTGTGGCATCACCTCAGCAATTCACAGTTTGTCAATTCATTGAAATTTTATAACTTTGATATCAATTTGATCTTGAACTCTAAGAGTTCAATAAAAATTGTAATTAATTCACTGCCAATAATATATAGTTAAAGGGGAAGACAAAGCTCACATGTAGCTTAAACAATCCTGTTGCAACATGTTGCTACTTGTACAAAATCAACACAGATAGTTGTAGTTCCTAGTCTACAAGTTAGTACAGTTTTTCAATGAGCCTCAAAGAATATCAAGAATTAAAATATTGTGTATAACTATATTGTAAAAATGGTCAACTAATTGTATATCTTAACCCCTTCCCTACAAGGATGAAACAGCTTTTGCCAGACCTACTGATGCGTGTGTCTCTGATAACGAAAGGGTTATCGTCATGAAATAAATGATTGTTTTTCTGTTCTGTAATTTTACCTGAGTACGCTATGAACATTCCTGAGCATTACTCAAAGTGTCTGTCTTATAATGATGTCATTCTCAACTGACCGATAAAAATACTTTGTGGGTGGGGTTTGTTTATACCTGCAGTTGTAAATTTCTTGTGATTGATTGCATAATATATAGCATAAACTTTTAATTTTGTTGTATATTTTAACAATGTCTTCAAGCAATAGTGATAATTATGTCACCCATGCAGTGACAATGAATCAAATGAGATTAGTGATTAGTGACACTTATATTTCAATCAGTGATGAAGAATGTGAAGCAATAGATTTATCAGGCAGGTGGAAACATTGCATTTAAGTGAGTAAGCAATATGTCATTTTTTTTAATTAATTATTTGAAAGATATTCTCAACATGAACAAGCATCATAAGAATAGGAAAAATTTAAACATAACATGAATAATGCAATAGATTCAAAATTTAAATAAAATGTCATATACAGCACCATATGCAGGCACCACTGAATTGTGCGGAAGGGGTTAAAATTACAGATTTATAGAAATTACTCAGTGAAATCTACATCTCGGCTATTAGGCCTATTCACCAAAATACAATGGTTCAGCACTTGAAATACTGCCAAAACCCTACTAAAAAACACAAGAAGCGCATAACAATCAATCTTAGAAAAGTGACTGATATGCTTATTGAAAAATGTGCTGGAAGATTGAAAAAAAGACTTGTGTGTGAACTGTTAGACACTAATAATGAAAAACTCCACAATACTTAGAACCACTAAAAACAATGAAACAGCAAGATTCAATTGAATTATCTTCACTCAGTGATTTGAGTAACATATCTTCAGTTCGAGATCTGGACAGTGATTGCTTGGTTGAAGAAAATCCTTCAACTTCAATTGAACCAGTTCTAGCACTTTTGGACCAAATACCAGTCAAAAAAAGTAAGTACTAACATAATATATTTTATATTTCACCAGAAGGGTGTGTTTGATTTATATGACCCATTGAATAGGATTTAAGGTACTGTATATAACAAAATTGATAATTGGCAAGCTTTTACTTTGAAGGATTTATTCTTTAATGATGCTCTTTAGTCTATACAAAATGGAAATTTTGCTCTCTATAATAATTTAAATATATTCTTTTTTTGTTCTTTTCAGAAGGGTTGTCATTGAGCCAGAAAAGGTGCAAAACTTGTGATAAACTATCAGTTGCCCAGAAACACTTGAAGAAGAGGCTAGAAGTCAGTTATGGTGTTCATATTAGAGAGGGGGTAAGTGATGCTCCAAAACCTGAAACAGAATCTAAAAAACAATAAGAAACATTAAGAAATAAATTAAAAGTCATTCCTGGAGAGCAAATGTCAATCACAAACTACAAATATTGACTCTCCCCATACACAATTGAAAAAACTGCTAGTTTCTTTCAAACTACAACATATATAGGGGGAAAAAAAGCCATTCACTAAAATCAGAATTTGGAATCCTTCCAAAGATTGCAATAATGAGCAACGGAAAAGTGATATTTGAAGAACATAAAGATATAGTTAGAAGAATCTATGAGTCAGATGAGGTTAGTCATATTGTGGAGCAAATGTTAAGAGTGTTTGCAGGGCCATTCTCACACCCCTTTTCCAATACCCTCTCCCTCCCTCTGTGCAAGTGTGTGTGAATAATTGGCATTTAAATTTTGTTAAGGGTTTTTTCTCAATCTTTTATTGGTTTGTTTTCTCTTTTTAAAGAAAAGAGTTAAAAGTTAATCATAGGTTGAAAGCCTAAATATTTATGTAAATTTTTTGAATTTTGAGCATTGGTTGTCCAAAAAATTTACAGTTTGAATATAGTGGAGACCATGTGGATGCAACCGTGGAACAATGAACTTCTAGCGGAAGTTGGAAAGAAGCCGAGAGTGCTTTTACCCCGACCCTGATACAAGGGTTTACACGACCTCTCATTGGAAAAAACAACTGCACCTGGTTTCCCCATCCCTCATCTTGAACCAAGAACTATACAGCCTTGGCTAGCCTTGCCCTAACCTGTGAGTGATACCTCCATACCCATTTTTTTTTAAGCATCATGATTGGAATATCTTGTACCGTTAAGTTTTGTTTTGTTTTTGTGCGCACATCGTTTGACCCAATACCAATTGGTGTTATTGTACAAATTTTTTCTCTCCGCCCGTCAGTGTTTTTTTTTTTATTGGGGAATTTTGGCCTTGTTTTGTTGTGTGCACACATTTTTTTTTTAATTGAATTCTTAAATAAAAATTTAATTATCTCTTGTAAATATACTTGTAAATTTTTTTTTGTTAATACAGGGCTGTATATCTAATTGTTTCATTCTCCCTCAGGTTTTCATGTCCAATTTAGTGTAGGAAGTGGGTTGGATCGATTGGGAGTTAGAGTATAGATTTTCGGCCGACAACATTTGTCGTCCGAATAGGGAGGTGAGATCTCGAAAATGGGATCATTGTTAGGATTGGATTGCAGTCCGTCATTGGATCGGATGTAGTGTTTTTTTTTTCCTTCTTCTGTCCTTTCTTATTAACCTGGGAGGATGGATTCTGTGGAATAGGGGCTCCATGATGAGATTGTGAGAGTGAGGCTGGAGCTGAGACAGAAAGAGGAGGAATGAACAATGTTGTGGAGCGTGATTGAGGGATTGAAGAATGATATAATGAAAATGGATGAGAAGACACAATGAGGAAAGAAATGGATAAGAGACAGAAGCAGGTCGACCAATGAATAAAGAACCTCTATGACATGATGAAGGGGTCAGGACCGGCCCCAGGACCCTCAACTCTGACCCCTGCTCTGACCGAAGGGGATAAGACTAATGGGATCAATGGGAGTGTGTGTGAGTCTAGAGAGGATAGGATGATTGTGAGTGATAGGAAGGATGGAAAATGGAAGAGAGTGGAATGCAAGAGAGGAAGGAAGACTGGGTCAAAGGGAAAGGATCGGAAGGTGAGGGGAAAGAGTGTGAACTCAATTGTACTCAGATGAAGGAGAGTTATGGTATGATTGGCATGAGTGAGAGTGATAGCAGCTCAAGTGAGAGTGAAGTGAATGTGGGGTAAGGTATTTTGATAAGGCAAGGAACAAAAGTTGATAAGTTTAGGTTGCATGGTGGGAAGAGTGTGGATGAATTCTTTGGGGAATTTGAGCAGTATTGTAAGCTCAAGTACCCGGAAAATAAGGGATATTGGGTGAATGTATTAGGAGAGTGCTTGGAAGGGAAGGTGCTAGTTCTTCCTTATGATCACGAGTATGGGTGAGCCAAGGTATGAGGTGGTGAAGAAGCGATTGATTGAGCAAGTAAAACGAATGAAGGAGTGTGTGAAGTATAAAAGGGTGAATGAATTTGAGAATGCTCACATGGGGAAGAGTGAAAGTGTGAATATGTATGTGCATAGTCTTGAGAGTATGGTGAGAAAGAGGTATGGTGTGATGAGAAAGTTCCTTGATATGGTCCTGCGAAAAGAAAGGAGAGAATGAGGCTGACAGGTGAACAGTTGGTGTGGGACGGTGTGTTGGAACTGTTGGAAGATGGGCAATTTGATGAGGAAAGTGACTTAGATGAGGATGGATGGTACTGTGTGAATGTTGGGGATAAGAAGCCCAGGAGCTTTCCTCCACCCCAGCATTTTGTCAGTTGTGGGGATGCCCCGAGGGCTGCGCCAGCTGGGGTGATATCGAGCTTCCTGGGCCGGCAGACTGGATGGGCAAATGGAAGGGGACAGATAGCTGGTAAGCTCATGAATGAGTATATGAGGGAGCAACCGAGGTATGTCCCAACAAATGAGAGGCCAAATGGTGTGAAAAAGATTGTGGAATGTCGGTGTGGGAGGAAGGGGCATATGTTGGTAGAAGTCTGGTGCATGTTTTCGGTGTCGTAAGAAGGGGCATATGTTAAAGGATTGCCAGGAAAGTGTGAAATTGTTTTGAATGTAAAGAAAGAGGCCATTTGAAGAGAGACTGTCCGAAGTTGAATGGTGGAGCGACTGCTGGGGCAAGTATGAAGTATGCTTGTAGTAATTGCAGAAGGGCTGATCATTATGCGAGGATGTGTCATGACCAGAGGAATGTATGTAGCTATTGTACGATGGAAAGACATTAAGTGAAAAGTGTTGGATTAGACAGAGTGCAAGGTATGAATGGAAAGTCTGAAGCGGGAAAATGAATTGTAAGAGGGTACCTGGTGAAGTATCTTCTGGGTGATTGAGTGCAAGTAATGTGTTGTTAGGTCTGTCTAGTGTGAAAGTGTTGTCTGGTAGAAAGTATGAGTGCCTGAGTGTGAAGGGAGAATTGAATGGGATTGAGTATTTGGCTTTGATAGATTCTGGGTGCAAGACAAGCTTGGTATATAAGGATGTGTATGATAAGCTGAGTGATAAAGCCCTCTTGTCTGAATGTAAAGGTAGTTTGGTAGGGATTGGTAGTATGAGAGTACCTGTGATTGGAATGATAAGGTCAGCTGTTCGAATGCATGGTATGTTGATGAATGAGTGTGATTCTCTGTGATTGATAAGGTGAGTATGGGGGTATGATTTTATGAAAGTAAACTGTATGGTTGTGCATCCTGCAAGTGATCAGATTGAGAAAAAGATTAGTAAAAATGGAGTATATAGATTGTATGTATGGAAGATGGTAGTGTTTTGGGGAGTGTGTTTGGCGGTATTGAGGTGACTGGTATGGAGTGTGTAAGGCTTGTGAAGGGTGAAAGGCTGTCGGTTAGAGTGAGTTGGAGTAAGGACGTGAGTTTGAATGTGGGTGAGAACACTGTGATATTAGATGGAAAGGATGCGTGTTATAAGGTAAGGGATGTTGCTTGTGTGTTTGATGGCTTGATGAGAATGAATGATCCTTTTGTATGTGTGCAGGCAGACCCCAGAATGAAAGGGCAGGTGAGAGGGATCCAAGTTGGCAATGTACTGGGTCACCTCTCCACTGTCAATGAGGTAGGTATGGATGATAGCACAGATGTCAGGGTAAATGATGTTGCGAATGAAAAGATGTGTGAATGGACGTATAATGAAGTGGAAAGGATGATGGAATTGGACGAATGGTGGACTGAGTAAGAAAGGGAGGATATGTATCGAATGCTGTTTGAAGAAAGGGGGATCTGGATTTCAGGGTTGCGAAGCTTCCAGAATTCAAGATTATCCTGAAGGATACCCCAATCTATCAGCAGCCGAGGCCTTTTCTGCATCTGGTTGCTGATGAGATTGAAGAGCAGTGTGTGGAATTCGATCAATTGAGGGTGATTGAAGAAAGTGAGAGTGCATAGTATAGTCTGATTGTGCCTGTATGTAAGATTGCTTCTGGTGTGGATTATCGAAAGGTGAACGAAAGGACTGTGAAAGAAAGGTTTCCGCTGTGTATGGTATCTGAGTGTGTGTATAGTATGCATGGGATGAAGTGGTTTACAAAGCTGGAGTCTGGTACGGAGGTATTACCAGATGCCCATTGCTGAGGAGAGCCGACCGGTGACTGCCTTTTCTTCCACGAAGAGGAATTATCAGTTGCAGGAACCTCAGCTTTGGGTTGGTTAATGCTCCTGGTGCCTTCCAGTGGGCAATGAATGTTGTGTTGAGTAAGTTTGCAAGTAAGAATGTGAGTGTGTTTATAGATGATATTTTGATTATGACAGAGTTTTGAGGAGCATATGAGATTGGTGAATGATGTGTTGAGAACGTTGGAGAGTGTTGGAGTGAAGGTGAAAGTAGCAAAGTGTGAATGGTTTGTGAAAGAAGTGGGGTTCCTTGGAAATATGGTGGTGAGAATGGTTTGCAAAAGAAGGTGCAAATGTTTCCGAAACCGGTGACTGTGAAGCAGCTGAAGTCGTTTCTGGATTTGATCGAGTTTCAACGAAAATTTATTCATGATTTTTCGAGTGTGAGTAAGCCACTGTCTGAGTGGATGGGCAAGAAAGGTAGTATGATTGTCAGG
Organism: Ceratothoa steindachneri; assembly: GCA_963969495.1. NCBI lineage: Eukaryota > Metazoa > Arthropoda > Malacostraca > Isopoda > Cymothoidae > Ceratothoa > Ceratothoa steindachneri. The sequence continues at coordinate 77,263,528 of OZ018324.1, read as the reverse complement.
TGGAATGATAAGATGAATGAAGCATATGAGAGACAAAGAAGCAGCGGCTGAAGATGTTGAATTGGCATACCAAGACTATAATGTGAATGCTAAGATGCTTGAATTGTATACAGATGCGAGTGGGTACTGTATGGGAGGTTTTCTAAAGCAAGAGCAGCGTTTGAATGGAGAATATCAGGCTAATAATTGAGTATGTATCCAAGGCTATGAATGCGGCAGAGCGAAAGTTGGCTGCAATAAGCTAGTTTGAAAGTGTTGCATCCATTTTTGTATGGTGCAAGGTTTGTGATAAAAACATATCACCAACCTCTTGCAATGTATGAAATGGGTTGATAGTAGGATTGCGAGGACTTTGGAAGATTTAAGTGATTTTGACTATGTGATTGAGTACATGCCTGGTAAACGGAATGGAGTGGCTGATTTGATGTCAAGGTATCCTGGTACAAGTGATGAAAATGTGTGTGGAGTGAGTGATTGTATTTCCTGAAAGGGATTATGAATGGAAATGAGTGTAAGGGTGGTGGGGATTCCTTGTTTGAGAGCGTATGGAATGGTTTGAAAGATTTGAAGAGTGATGGAGTAGATGAGAGAATGCCCAATAGTGTGGATGACTTAAAGAAGGAGGTAATGAGTGAAGTATGTAGGAAGCCTGAAAGTATTGGTATGGCGAGGATGCGGAACTTTATACAAGAATTGAGAGCGATGTGTATGTAAGGGGTCTGGCCGTTTCAGGAAGTGTTGATTATAGTGAGTCGTTTGTATAGAGTGATTGTTTATGTGCACTTTGGTGGTGAGAGGCTGATTGTGTACAAAGATGAGAAAGTGAAGGGTTTGAACGCTAATGTGGAGCATCTGCAGTGGTTGAGCAGTGTGCATTAAAATTGGGTGATTGCAAAGTGTTTGTATATGAGGGAGAAGAAGGATTGTTTGGATGAAGATGAGTGTGTGGTGAATGATGATATGGGAGTTGATGGCAGTGTGGATGTCAGTGCTGATGTTGGTGTGCTTGTTCCTTCGGTGTATTGCAAGCATGGAGGACCTGATATGATGGAAGTGAGAGTGAAAGTTGGTGAAAGGTTCTTCTGTGGTTTAAATGATACTGGTGCGCAAGTGTTGTTAGTGAATGAGAGGATTCTGAGTAAGTATGATGAGTTTAGATGTTGCAAGCGTAAACCTGTGAAGTTACGGATAAGTGGATTGGGGAATGGAATGATAGTAGCATTGGAACAGGTTAGTCTGAAAGTGAGTTTGGGCAGTGGTGTGAATGTGAAGTATGACTTTGTGATTCTGAAAGATGAGCAAATGCCATGTTGTTTCTTGCTTGGTGTAGACTTTATGAGATTGAATGATTTGTCTTTGGATGCTGATAAGGATTGTGTTATGAAAGGTGAATGTGAGGTGATGAGGTTGAATGAGTGTGCGAAGAATGTTGGCAACTTTGCGGTATGATCAAATTGGTCATGGATGATGAGAATGAGATTTTAAGTGATGATGATATTCTAGAGATGCACAAGACATGTGTCCGTTTGTCAGTGAGTTGAAGATGTGTGTAATGATGTGTGTTGATTTGAATGAATGGCCTGAATGTTTAAGTAATTTTAAAAGGTATGCTAAGGATTTTGTTGTTTGTATGGATGTATATTTTGTGAGGCATAAGTATGGGGATGATATGTATGTACCTGTGATGTCCTTGGTTGGTATGATTGGTCTGGTGAAAGTTGCGCATGATAATTATGGGCATATGGGTGAAAGTTGTGCGTGATAATTATGGGCATATGGGAAAGTTTAAGTTGTGGGAGTGTATGAAGGAGCGTGTATTCCATCCATTTCTGAGGAGTGTTGTGAATGATGTTACAACTACGTGTGAAAGGTGTCAGAAGCGAAAGGTGCAAGATGTGCAAGTGAAGACGCTAATGTTGAAAGTTGATGTAAAAGAAGTTTGAATTGGTAGTGATTTATTGTGTCTCTTTACCACGTACAAGTGCTGGGAATGTTGGTATGGTTGTTATGGTTGATCATAAAAGCAAGTTTGTGTATGCAGCGCCTGTGAGAGATAAAAAATGAGTGCGACTCTTGCACGTGTGGTTGAGCAGTTGTTTTTTCCTGTGTGTATGGAAGTCTAGGAGATGTGAGTGATAATGGGCCCGAGTTTGCGAGTGAAGTGTTTGAGCAAATGTTGAGAATGGTGTGGAGCATGTAAGAACGACTCCGTATGTACCATCTTCAAATGGGTTGGCTAAAGTACAATTATGACCTTGTGTGAGATGTTGAGAATGATGAGTACGACTTTGAATGACTGGGATGAATGATGAGTACAACTATGAATGACTGGGATGAATGGTTGAGTAGTGTGTTGTGGGCATATAATTCGACAGTGCATAGTGCAACTGGGGTGTCCCCGTGTCAGTTTGTTATGAATTTTGAAAGGCAAGTGAAAGATATGTTTTGTTTGAGTGAAAGTGAGCAGTGTATGGCGTGAGGCGCATGAAAGGTTTCGTTCATTTGCAATTGGTGCAAAAGTATTGAAGGTAAAAGAAGTAAAAGGTAGGTTGAATGTGCCAAAGATGAGTGAGAAATTTGAAGGACCATATAGAGTTGTGAGAGTCTGGGAGAATGGTGTGACGTATGTTTTGAAGAGTTTGAATTAAGGTGTGACTGAGAGTGTGTGGGCTCATAAGAATCAGTTGAGGAGGTGGAGAGAACCTCATGACTAACTTGTGAGCCATCTGCTGTATGAACTGTGCAAAGAGAGAGATAGGGTGCATGAAGATGAGATGGAGTGTGATAGTATGAAATAGGCTGGGAAAGAGTTTGTCTTGGTCTCGAGGAGTAGAAAGCATACAAAGAAGAGTGAAAGGAAGAATGCAAGTATGAATGAAAGTAAGTCTGAGCAGGGTCTTTCTGGTATGGGGGAGCTTGAGAGAGAGAGATGAGTGTTTGCATAAGCATGAATAGGGGTATGAAGAGTTCTGTCGAGAGATGGGAGAACTGGTAATGAAGGCTAAGAGTATGGTCGACGATATGATCAATAATGATGAGGAAACTGGCAGGACGACTGACGAACAACCCTGACAGATTGTTATGTATAGCCAGGGATCAGTAGACAAGTGTGAATGGGGTGAGGGGAAGTCCCCTGCACCCATACGCGAAGGAGAGGAGTAAGTAACCTCTCCGGTTAGAGAAATATGGAGGGTTCCCTACGCAAGCACAGGGGGGGGGGGACCTCCATTTTTTGCTGGAGCTGCCCGTGGGCGGCTCCGTCGCTGTTTCAGTGGAAGTTGAGGGTTGGGGTTTTTTTTGTTTTACATACATGGGCATGGTGACCCTCTTTTTAATACGGGACGCAATCGCACATCACCTTTTGCAGTAGCCCGCACTGCGAGAGGTGCTTACAAGCCCGGCAGAGCCAGGCGCCACCATTTGGGACCACCCCTCCCGCCTGGTGGCTTGGCGGCTCCACCTTAGACACGGCGTAAAACAGATAGAATGTGAAGAGGAGAGGAAAAGGGATGTGAGGAAGGTATGGGTGGGGATGAAGCAGGGGTTTAAAAACCAGCCACCCCAGACCGGAGCTCACGGGTTAGGGAACATTGGCCCATCCCCCCTCAGCCCCGATCCAGGACGGTTGGCCGAGAAGAAGGTCAGCATCTACCCTGTGAAATTAGAGGCTGACCAGAGAAAGTTGTGGGAGAGGTTGTATGAAAAGAGAGGAAACAAGTGTTTTGAAGGAAGGAAGAGAGGCTAAGCTGGGGCCGGACGGGGTGCTGAGTCCCGTCAGCACGGCGACCAGGATGGCAAATCGCCGCGCCCCTTACGGGGTGGCACTCATAGGGGCACCAGTCGGAGGAGATCCCTCCCCTCCTTGTACTGCCTCAGAAACCTTAGCCGTTTGAGGAGGACCTTGCATAGGGGCAGATTTGGGTTCGGTGCTTGGCGCAAATTCCGGATCTCCCCCGATGGAAGGCACTACCGTCTGAGGCTGGGTTGCCTCAAGGACTATGTCTATCTCAGGGGGAGCCTCCAGTTGGCCATCTCCCCCAGGACATCGCAGGTCCCATTGGCATCATTGTCACTAGTCAGGTGTGGGGAGGCACAGGCCTTGACCCCGGCAAGGTTCAATATTCTTGCCAGCAGGTCTTTTGAGGGAAGCGACCGATAGGGCCTGGCTTCCCTCTCACGCCTAAGGGGGTTTGCCCTACTGAGCCACTTCAATGGGGAGCGGTTGGCTATTGCCTGTCTCTTGGCTTTTTTGGTAGTCCCCTTGGAAAGAAAAGGAGGGACAGCCGCTGGAAACAGGGTGCCCGAAAGCACCTCCAGAGAAGGGGGAGAAGGGAGAGTTCCCTACACCTGTAAGCGGAGGAGAGGAGTAAGCCACCTCTCCTGTTAGAGAAGTTTGGAGGGTCCCCTGCGCAAGCACAGGGGAGGGGGGGAACTCCATTTTTTCTTTGGAGCTGCCCGAGGGCGGCTCCATCGATGTACAAGGGGAAATTAAGGGGAGATTTTGTTTTCTCATCAGTGAGCATGGTGACCCTAAATTTACAACGGGATGCAATAGCTATCACCCCTCATAGTAGCCCACCCTGCAAGAGGTGCATACAGGCCTGGCAGAGCCAGGTGCCGCCATTCAGGACCATGGCATAGAATTGATAGTGTGAAGAGGAAAGGAAAAGGGATGTGAGAAAGGTATGGGTGGGGATGAATCAGGCGGTTATTGGTGATAGGCAGGGAAGGAGGAGGGTTGTGGATCTCTGCTGTGGCTACATTGGTATTGGGTTCCTCCTGATGTGTTGGGGGAGAGCATTTGGAGCAGAGGAATTGGAGGAGTGGTGGCGATGATGGCCCAGACATGGAGGATCAGGGTGGACAGGAGGGATAGGAGGAGGTGCTGCCTCTTGGGAGTGTGTCTCCTCCTCTTCTGGGTCCAGTAGAGTTGCAAGGCTGTTATGGGTGACAACATTTGCGTAGGTGAGGGATGGATTTTTTTTTTTTAATTAAGGGGCTATCTGGCGACTGCCAACTTAGGCATAAGTCGCCGTAAACAAACAGCCTAGTTCTAGGAAACAACAGGAAACAACAATAAAAAGAAATAACAATAACAAAGCAATAACAAAAAAAATAACAAAAACAACAACAATTGAACCTGGTTAAATGAAAGGGAGAAGGCTGGCCTCCCCCCAAAAGTCAACAAGTCCACCAGTCAAAGTGCACGAACTTGTCCCGAGTACAAGGGACAGGCAGTAGCGACCCCGCCCATCCCGGTACCAGGACAGGTGTCGTCAGCGAAGAACACCCAGACTGGGACATTCGACAAGAATGTGCCAAACAGTCTGGGGGACGATGCAGTCGTTGCAATAGGGCGCAGGCGAGCGCTCCATCAAATAGCGATGCGTCACACGAGTGTGCCCGATTCGGAGACGACAGAAAGCAACCTGAAGCCGCCGCGGCATTAGGAAATCGGTCCATGGGAACAGTCGCAGCGCAATGGCACGCAACTTTAAGTTCCCTTCGACCGTCTCCCATCTTCTTTGCCAAGCAGTCCGGTTTTTTGTTGCTTTTTTTTAGGGGGCTATCTGGCGACTGCCGACTTAGGCATAAGTTGCCGTAAACAAAAACCTAGTTCTAGGCTACTTTAAAAAATTGAACAGGAAACAATAAAAAGAAATAACAATAACAAAGCAATAACAAAAACAACAACAATTAAACCAGGTTAAATAAAAGGCAGAAGGTCAGCCTCCCCCAAAAAGTCAATAAGTCCACCAGTCAAAGTACACGCACTCATCCCGAGTACAAGGGACAGGCGATAGCGACCCCGCCCATCCCAGTACCGGGACAGGTGTCATGCGCGAAGATCACCCAGACTGGGACATTCGACAAGAATGTGACGAACAGTCTGGGGGACGACGCACTCGTCACAATAAGGAGCAGGCGAGCGCTCCATCAAATAGCGATGCGTCACACGAGTGTGTCCGACTTCGAGACGACAGAAAGCGACCTGAAGCCGTCGAGGAATTGGGGGATAGGTCCATGGGAACAGTCGCGGCGCAATGGCACGCAACTTTAAGTTCCCTTCGACCATCTCCCATCTTCTTTGCCAAGCAGTCCGAAGAGCTGCCCGTATTCTTGCCATGTAGTCAGTGTTAGGAAGAGCGAAACGCTGGTCCGGTCGCAGAGTCCTCGCGGACTTTTTGGCGCCCTCATTCCCCGCAATTCCTACATGTCCATGAACCCAGCAGAAGATAATCTCGACATCTGCCCGGCTCGCCAAAACCGTGGCGTCACGGATTTCGCGAACCAGGGGATGCGGAGATTCCAATGCCCCGAGAGCACTCAGGGCGCTTTGTGAGTCGCTATAGATCACAATCCGGTCTCCGAACCGGGCACGTCACGAGTGGTGTATTGCCACCAGCTCGGCCGTGAAGACAGACGCAGCGCCTGGTAGAGCCCCGCTGACTTCAAACAGAGGAGATACGGCATGGAAGCCGACCCCCTCTTGCGACTTGGAGCCATCCGTATACACTGGCACGGTACCAGCGTGACACGATGTGTGCTCCAAAAAGGTCGAACGCAATACTCCCGGCGCCGTACAAGCTTTGGGAGCAGAGGCGTGGCGACAAATAGCCAAATGTGGTACCCTCCAGGGTGGCGTCCTGGGCAGAACCAGGGGCGCCACCGGCCCGAGAGCTATATCTACCTCTCGAAGGAGTTTCCTGGCCCTAAACCCAAAGGGCTTAGGGTATGACTGGCGTCTCTCGGCGACATAGGTACCATCGAGATCAGCTGCGGAGGCACCGGGCTCGCGCGTACAGGCGAGTGATGCACTGCACGCGGCGCAGAGCGAGTGGCATCTCCCCAGCATCGACCAACAGGCTCTCCATGGATGGAAGTGCGGAAGGCACCGGTCGCAAGGCGAAGGCCGGTGTGGTGGATCGAATCCACCTTCCGCAATAAACGCTCGGCTGTGGATGCATAAAACTCGCATCGGTAGTCGAGCTTCGAACGAACAAAGGATCGATAAAAAAGTAAGGCAGTAGCCCTATCAGCGCCCCAAGCACTGAACGTCACGGAACGTAGAATGTCCATGGCGCGGGTACAAGAGACCCTTAGTCTTGGCAAAAGAAAACCGAAACCTGTGCGCTTCGGCATAGCGAGAGACGCGGTTCAATGCCTGTTGGAGTCAACGCTCCAGAGTTGGCATCTGAGCCGCGCCAAAAGAGATCGAAAGGTCGTCCACGTAGAGCGTAGAGAGAACATCTTCCGGCAGCACTGAGGTGATGCCGTTGATGCTCAGGGCAAAGAGTGTGACACTGAGGACACTTCCCTGCGGGAGTGGAACTTGCGGAAGCCGCACTGTGCGGAAGACAGATGGCCTCCGCTGTCCAGGAAGTAGGCTAATCTAACATTTACCAATTTCTCCATCAACTTGCACACGCAAGAGGTTAGAGAGATTGGGTGGAAACCGGTCGGAGTAGAGTGATCTCTCTCCGGCTTGCGAAAGGCGAGCACAGTAGCGATTCGCAAGGAGTCTGGGAGAAGACCTTCCACCCAGATCCTGTTGAACAAATCTAACAGAAAGGCCATGCCTCGCTCACCCAGGTGAAGAAGCATGGCGTACGGGACATCGTCCGGACCATGGGCGGTGTCCGCGCACGAAGCAAGAGCGGAACGCAACTCGCTTACAGTAAACTTGTCCTTGAAGGGTTCTCCGCCTCTGGAGGTAAAGTCCAGCCAGCGGCCTTCCGCGACATGACGACGTGCATTGAATGCTGGCGGAGCAGCATCACGGCTAGAGAATGCAGAAAAAGCGGTCGCTAAGGATTCCGCCACGGACGCGGGGTCCTCCTGGAGAACGGGAGGGGGGTCCTGCGAGAACTTGCCCCGAATCCTTTTGACTCGCTTCCACACCTCATCTAAAGGTGTCTTCCCGTTAAGTGAAGACACGTATGCCCGCCAAGAAGAGCGGTGGGCGTGCTTCGAAATATACCGGAACCTAGCCCTAGCCCGACGAAATTCAGCGACAGTGAAATCGTTCGGGCGGCGCTTATAGCGCATGTAGGCATAATGCTTCTGTTTGAGGGCCGTCTCACACTCGGCCGACCACCATGGGAGTGGTCAGGGTGCAAAACGGCCAGACGTCCTAGGAGGTGGTCTCTCAGGCAGGAGTTGCCCTGAAAATGATATTTGAATGAGAAAGTGATCAGTACCATGGAGGTCATCGACCACCTCCCAATCAAAATCAGGCTGTGCATCCGAAGAGCACAAAGATAGGTCGAGGCAATAAAATGAATCAGTTCTCGGACAGTGATGCGTAAACTCATCCACGTTTAGGACACCCATCTCAAGCTCTTCAATCAGATCGGCAAGGACTTGTCCCCTGGGATTTATGGAGTAATCTCCCCAGAGAGGATACCTGCCATTCAGATCTCCAAGCAAGAGATAGGGCCTCGGCAACCGTGCCACGACGCGGCGGAAGTCCCCCCGCGTCGAAGTCAGCTGATGGTGGAATGTATGCAAAAATCAGAGTATACCTCCTATCCAGGTGCAGCTGCACAGCCACTGCCTGAAAGGAGGTATCTAAAGAGAAAGGAAGAATGGAGACATCGTGCCAGGTGTAAACAGCGCATCCCCCAGCCGGGCCATCCCGCGGTGGTGGGGTCGCAAGACCCTTATACCCCGGAAGGGCGGGCAGGGGGCACGCGCCTAGCATGGTCTCCTGCAAAATGATAGCTAACGGGGAACGGGATGAGATGAGCCTCCGCAGCTCCTCCCAGTTGGCCCGGAGTCCACGGCAATTCCATTACAGGAATATGCCCTCCAGGCCTAGCTTGGAGGAGACGTGGGGGTCCTCCTCGAACTGAAGACCCTCACGGGAATGGCCGTACGCTTCCCGGGGGCAGAACCCCTAGCGCTGTTGGCCGGACAAAGCACTGAAGGCGCTGTCACCCTAGAGACTTATTGGGGGAGGTTGGGCTCGCCATGCAAGTCTTTTCCTCCCTCCGCCTCAAAACCTTAGGCGGGCATTGCGGCTTCGGAGGCGAAGGGGCCTCTTTTCAAGGAACCACCGTCTCCGAGCCACTCACTCCACCTCAGGGCATGGACAAAGGGACCGAAGCTCCTTTGTTGCTGTCCTCCTTTCGAGGAACAGCTTTAGGAACCCCGGAAGATGGACTAGCGACAATCTTCAGGGGTGTTGCCTCCTGTGAGTCTAACGACTCGGTGGAGGCGCGTGGCCGTTTTGCCTTACGGGAAGCGGTCACGCTGGGCGAAGAGGGGGGAGCCCTGGTTTTAGCTGGGGCAGGGTATGAACCCTTTTTGCCGCCAGCTTTACCAGGGGATCACCCAGGTTGGGTAGAGCCCGCAGAAGGGCTCCGAATAGGCGCGGAAACACCCGTGCTCGTTGGCCTGGATGGGCCAGGAGCAGAGGGTGCCTTTCTAACTATTGAGGCATATGACATCCCAGGCAGAGCCGGGCGCGCCAGGACCAAGTCCTTTGCCTCGCGGAATGAGAGTCGATCCTGGGCCTGAATGGCCAGGATTTCTTTCTCAAGGAGATATGCACCACATTGCTTCGAAGAAGCAGGGTGCGGCTCTCCGCAATTGACACACACGATTTGGACTTATCGTGTGTGACCTTGGAGCAATTTACACAGACTTCGGGTGACCCCGACTTTGCACGTCTACATGAGCGATTCGTAGTGCCGAAGCGGTGACAGTAATAGCACCAGCGGCAGTGGCACGAATGCCTTCACGCGGTAGCGGTACCAACCGGCACGCACCGCTCAGGGAGCTTGTCACAGTCGAACGTGATGAAGAGTGTAGGGGTGGGTCTCGAGGCCCCTCCCTGTTTTCTCATCACACGTTCGACCTTGACCGCCCCATGGTCAGCCAGCTCTAGGGTGATGTCCTCAATGGAGTAGTCAACGAGTTCCCTCGCATAAACTACTCCTTTCACAAAGTTCATGGTAGAGTGCGGCGTCACACTCACTGGGGTGCCATGAAGTGTCTGAAGAGCACTTATCTTGGCCGCCTCAGCGAGATTCGCCGCATTCGCCAGAAGGCTCCCGTCCGAGAAACGGGTTACCTTCGGCTCTCTACTAATTGCACTAGCTAATCTTCTCCTCTGATGGATCATGTTGCCCTTGGACAACATGGTGCCATCAGTGGAGCGAATAACGAGGAGGCGTTTGAAGCCAGCGGGCTCGAAAACGCCAGGTAACCTCTGAATGAGGGGCCCCGATGTCATCGAGGCTCCGCCCTGTGCACTTTTGGTCTTTGTCATGGTCAGGAGCTCCGTACCCAGGGGGGGGGGGGGCAGAGGGTCCGGAGGTGCCGATCTTGGCTTGGTCACTTGCCAAAGTGGCAGCAGACCCATCCGTCCCCGTAGCCCCCACGGATGGAGAGGAGCCCCGAGTCTTCTTCGTCCTTTTCTTTTTTGGAGGAGGGCGGGGAATGAACCTGCTTCTCACCCCCGCCGGTAGAAGCCCCCAGGCCAGATGGACCGGCCTCAGCCAGGTCCTTCTCCGAAATGGAGGTCCTGGTGGTTGCAGGGGCATCATCTGGAGGAGATCCCTCCCCTCCTTGTACTGCCTCAGAATCCGCAGCCGTTTGAGGAGGACCTTGCATCGGGGTGGATTCGGGTTCGGTGCTTGGTGCCGAGCCAGGATTTTCCCCCATGGAAGGCCCTACCGTCTGAGGATGGGTTTTCTCAAGGACCATGTCTATCTCAGGGGGGGCCTCCAGTTGGCCATCCCCCCCCAAGACATCGTAGGTCCCATTGGCAGTATCGTCACTAGTCTTCTTTGGGGAGGCATGGGCCTTGACCCCGGCAAGCTTCAGTATTCTTGCCAGCAGGTCTTTTGAGGGAAGCGACCGAAGGGGCCTGGCTTCCCTCTCCCCCCTAAGGGGGTTTGCCCTACCGAGCCGCTTCAACGTGGAGCGGCTGGCTAAGGGCTGCCTGCTGGCTTTCTTGGCAGTCCCCTTGGAAAGAACAGAGGGGACTGCCGCTGGTAAAAGGGAGGCGCCCGAAAGCACCTCCAGAGAAGGGGGTGAGGGAGAGTCCCCTACACCTGTAAGCGGAGGAGAGGAGTAAGCCTCCTCTCTGGTTAGATATATATGGAGGGTCCCCTGAGCAAGCACAGGGGGAAGGACCTCCATTTTTTTGCTGGAGCTGCCCAAGGGTGGCTCCGTCGATGTTATAGGGGAAGTTGGGGGTTGGGGGGGTTTTTAAACTCATCATTGGGCATGGTGACCCTCTTTTTGACACGGGATGCAATCGCGCATCACCTCTCGGAGTAGCCCGCACTGCAAGGGGTGCTTACAAGCCTGGCAGAGCCAGGCGCCGCCATTTAAGACCACCCCTCCCGCCTGGTGGCCTGGTGGCTCCACCTTGAACACGGCGTAAAAAATATATAGATTGTGAAGAGGAGAGGAAAAGGGATGTGAGGAAGGTATGGGTGGGGATAAAGCAGGTTGTTAAAAACCAACCACCCCAGACCGGAGCTCAGGGGTTAGGGAACATTGTCCCCTCCCCCCTCAGCTCCAATCCGGGACGGTTGACTTAAGAAGAAGGTCAGCATCTACTCTGTGAAATTAGAGGCTGACCATTGAAAGTTGTGAGAGAAGTTGTATGAAAAGCGAGGAAACAAGTGTTTTGAAGAAGGGAGAAGAGGCTAAGCTGGGGTCGGACGGGGTGCAGAGTCCCATCAGCACAGCGGCCAGGATGGCAAATCGCCGCGCCCCTTACAGGGGGTGAGGGTTGGAGGGTGCTGGGGCCCTAGGGGATGAATGGGGCGTGTTTGGGAGGGCTTATGCAAGGGCTGCCAGTGTCGCTGCAGCGGGAGCAGTGTACAGAGGAGTGGCAGGTGTTGACTAAGTGGCCAATGCTCTGGCACACAGGGTACAGGAGGATGGAGAGGGTAGCTCAACTTTGTATAGACCAGGGGTGGGAAACCTTTTTAAGTGGGTGTGCCAAAATTGGCCAAATCTTTGCTACAAAATTTTCTCATGTGCCAATACTTGACTAAAACAAAGTGAAAGGATATAAAATTAAAGATCTTCTTTTTATTCATTTCCAACCCTTTATGATGCATAAAAATGACAAGGAAAAGATAGTCATTTTACCTAAAAATATAAATATCATATTATATTAAACAGAATAGAATCTTTATCATTTCAAGAAGAAAACAATAAATCCAAACTAGAGAAAGAAAAATTGTGGACGTTTCCATTTATTTATCACCAATGAGACTTCTGCTGCTGCCTCACTGATAACATAATTTATAACAGGTTGTACACAATGCAGTTGCTATATAAAATAAATTGGAGATACATTTATTTAGTTTCTTAAGTTAAGCATTTGACTTCGCGTGCCGGTAGAAGTTGTTGGCGTGCCACATTTGGCACGCGTGCCAAAGGTTAGGTTGCCCACCCCTGGTATAGACCATATGGCCTATATACACTTTTGTTGGGATCGTGCCACTCGCCTTGAGGCGGAGACATTTAGCAGTGGTGTAGCGGGGGTGGATCCACTCCAGATCTATGATCTGGTCTCAGTCAAGAGTCTCACAGGTTCCTTTGATTTCCTCTAGGCTTGTATCTTCGGAGAGGGGTCCAACCTTGGTGCATTGGTGGTGGGAGGTGCCCTCCCTCTCTGCTTGGCAACAGGTTACTTCCCATTCCCCAAGGGTGAAGGCAGGTTGTAGCAGGAGTGGCACTTTATTTAGCGTGTGTTCCCACACTGCTACAACTAGGGATGAGCCGTTGCCGAGACAGTGAGTCTCGCCTTGGATTACATACTTGTCCAGGGTAAAACATGCAGGGCGGAGGACACACAGGAGGGCAACACTTCAGTTTCAGGGCGCACAGTAGGTGGCGCTGTTTATAGGCTACAATATATGTCTTATGACATCAGACGGTAGCATCAAATGTGAATAATTACGGCATTATATTTTTTTGTATATGAGTATATAGTGGGGGGCTGCGCCCCTCAAACCCCCACAAATTAATTGAAACTCAGGATCATTGCAGGGTGGTCCCCCTGCAGTGATATCTCCCGCACAAGCAGTCCTCTTGAATTTACTGTTTTTTTTCCCAACAGCTTTTTACTGGCAGAAAAACCTAACCTAATGAAAAACAATACTTACTTTTATAAGCTTCTTGATTAGTTTATGTGCCTCTAAATAATCTAAAAGTTTTTTGCGCTCATACTAAATAAATCAGAATTTGAATAATGAAGAAGCACAACTAGAGCACGAAAAAGCCATAATGAGGCAGAAAAAAATGCTAAGCGGGTTCTATTTATAGCTACGACGTTGCCAGTAAGAAGCTGTTATCATTCACTGCAAAACAAAAAATACAAAAATAAAAAGAAAAATAAAATAGATCAAGAAACCTTACCTAACTTAGAAAAAACGGTAAATATGTAGATTAGCAACTCAGCCAAGTGTTTTTTTGGTAAATATTTTTGTTCACCCCTACCGGAATATTAATGCACATTTGAGTCATCTGACATCAGACCCCACCCCTACCCCCATTATAATTTGCGAAACGATTAAAGGCGCTGACATGATTTGGTTAAATCATTCACCTCTGTAAACGTTAGCACATTAGTCTATAAACAATTAGGATTATATACTGGGGGGCTGTGTCCCCCAGACCCCCCCCAATTTAATGAAACTCAAGATCATCGTAGTGTGGTCTCCCCATTGTGTTTACCCCCACATGAGCCGTCCCCTTAAATGTACTCCAAAAATGTGAATCATTTTGGAACATGGACGAAATAGTACATCCCATCATTTGAGTCGCTAATCTACATATTTACCAAAAAAAACTATAAACGAGCAGAGGCCCAGATATTTAGTAAATAATACAGACTAAAAGTTATAAATCCCTAAAACAACAAAAAAATATAACACCGTAATTGGTCACATCTGAAGCTACTGTCTGACATCATAAGATATATATTGTAGCCCAAAATTGTAGCCTACTAACAGCGCCACCTACCGTGCGCCCCAAATCTGAAGTATTACCCACGAGAGGGGTTGGCGAAAACTCAAGCTCCATTTTTGACTCAGAGGAAGGAGATCATCCTTGGTTCTTTTGCCTGTTGTGGGGGCTCATCGTTGGTCCTTTGAGCTTTCCCATTAGGCCGTGGGGTGAGGTGGTCCTCTTTTGGAGGCAGTAGTGGGGGATGGGAGGGGCGGGAAGGCAGAGGCCATGCCCTCGTCCATGGCCAGCGACGTTGTTCTCTTGAGACTCAATTAAAACATGCTTTAGACCAAACTTGTTTACATTTCACAGATCTAGACTGTAGCTTACCTTAGTCAAAATTAAGAGGCAAGGGAGTCAGTGCTCATATAAAGTGCCTCTTCTCTGGTTCTGAGTCTCGTACTGGTCATACCTATTTTTAAAGGTGTTAACACTAGGGCTAATAACTATATGTTCAGTGAGACTATTCCACTTGTTTGTAATCCTCGCATTTAAGAATTTATTTCTCTTGGAGGTCCTGTACCATAGTTTCTTCAACTTTAGGCTGTGACCCTGGTCTCTGGGTGATCTCCTCTTGGTGCTAGTTGGAGAAATCTCCCATCCCCCACCTTGACCACACCCTTGAGTATTCTGAATGCCTCAATCATGTCACCTCAGACCCTCCGTTTCTCCAGTGTGGTAAGTCCAAAGTGGGCCAACCTCTCTTCATAGGGCAAGTCTGCCAGTTCAGGGACAAGTTTGGTAGCTCACCACTGGACCTGCTCTAGCTTCTTCATGTCCCTCTTGGAGTATGGTGACCAGACCTGGATGCAATACTCGAGCCATGGCCTTATCAGTGCCTTGTACAAGGGAAGGAACATTTGAGCATCCATACACGTGTAAGTTTTTAGAAGGCGTCTAATGCTGGAATTTGCCCTAGCTGCTGCCTTTGTGACCTGCATAGAGGGCTTTAGGTCCTTTGTGATGAGGACTCTGAGGTCAGTTTCTGCCTCAGATTCTTCAAGTGGAGTGTCCTCAATGTAGTACTCGTACCCTGGGTTATTCTTCCTGATGTGAATGACCTTACATTTACTGCTGTTGAACTGCATTAGCCATTTCTGGCTCCACTCTAGCAGCTTGTTGATGTCTGCTTGCAGAATCTCACCATCAACTAGGGCCATAGGCCATTGATGAACACTAGGAAGAGAACTGGTCCAAGGACGCTGCCTTGGGGGACTCCACTCCAGATATCTAGCCATTCTGAATGAGTTCCTCTTACACTTACCCTTTGGCTCCTACCATATAGGAAGCTTTGTATCCACCGAGATACCTCACCACCCACTCCTAATGCCCCCAGTTTGACAAGTAATCGGCGGTGGGGGACTGTGTCAAAGGCTTTTTTGCAATCAAGGTAGACAACATCGACACTGTCTTTCTCATCAATGGCATCTTCCATCTCCTCCAGATATTCGAGAAGCTGAGTCATACATGATCCGCCGGATCTAAACCTGTGCTGGTTGGTACTCAGCAAGTCGTTAACTTCGAGGGGGTCCATTAACTTGAGTCTTATGAGTTTCTCCAGGATTTTGCATGGGACTGAGGTTAGGCTTACTGGACGGTAGTTTAGTGGGTTCCTCTTGTCCCCAATCTTGAAGATGGGTGACACACTAGCCCTTTTCCAGTCTCTTGGGAGTTCTCCTGTGCTAAGTGAGGATCTGTATATGATCCAGGGAGGGTATGCCAGGGTTCCCGCACATTTTCTTAGGACCTTGAGGTGTATCCCGTCCGGACCCGATGATGAGTCTTCTTTGAGATTCTCCATGATGGTCTGGACATCCTCACTACTAAAGTCGCACTTGGTCAATCTCTCCCCCTGGTACCTGGAGCGAACCCTCTTTCACAAATACTGCTTGGAAGGCTTTGTTCAGGACCTCACAGGTTTCTCTGGTAGAGCTTCGCTGGGTTTTTTTTCTCAAAGTGGTATTTGGCTGCTCTCCCGGCCTGTGTGGTTTTATTTCTAGCCCTGCAGTATTTATGGTACCTGCCTCGGTAAATATGTAGACAAGCGACCTGGCTGATAAGATGTACTATCTCATCTGTGTTCCAAAATGTTTCACGTTTTTGGAGTACATTTATAGGGGATGGCTTGTGGGGGGGGGGGGGGTAAACACGATGCATGGGCCGCACTACGATGATCCTGAGTTTCATTAAATGGGGGGGTCTGGGGGGCACAGCCCCCCAGTATATAATCCTAATTTTTATAATGTTCTGACGTTTGTCAGCGCCTTTAATCGTTTTGCGAATTATAATAGGGGTTGGGGGTGGGATATGACATCAGAAATGACACAGGGGAATGATAATATTTACACAAAATAATTTTTCCGGCCAGGCCGCTCATCTATATATTTACCCCTGCCTCTGGTTCCCCTACTCCTATACTTCAGCCATGCTTCCTCTTTCAATTTTATTTTGTACAGGGCAGTCTGAGTCATCCATTTGGGCTTACGCTTGAATCCTGGAGGTGGGGCTTCTTGAAGAGGGACACATTCTCTTACTGCTGTGATGTAGTGCCCCAGGAAGGTGTCATAACATAACATAATTACACGGATGACAAAAGCCACAAGGGCCTATCAAAGGTCATCTGCCTCCGTCAAAACCCACCCACAAAAAGCACCATCACCAGGGGAAGACAAAATCAAAGTCCCCCACAATATAATATAACAGATGACAAAAGCCACAAGGGCTCATCATAGGTCATCCGAGTCAAACGGCCTCTTTTTTAAGGCACCCACACTCCCAGGAAAACTACATCCAGAGGATTGCATCCAGAAACAAGGGTATCACCAATCAAGGCTTGTCAAGAACTAAATCATGCAGCTATAGATATATACAAACAATATTAATATATACAAAACTTAGGAACCATCACAACCTTCCCTTCCCATAAACTCATCCAACCTACTCTTAAATACATTTAGATTTGGACTACCTACTACCCTCTGCGGCAATTTGTTCCAGAAGTCTACCACTCTATTGGTGAAAAAATATTTTCTTAAATCCAACCTACACCCTTGCTTTTTAATTTTCAAGTGGTGACCTCTAGTCCGATTTCCATCATCTAACTCAAAAAAATTGCTAACATCCAATTTATCTATCCCTGAAAAAATTTTAAAGAGCTCAATCATATCCCCTCTCACACACCTCCTTTCGAACGAGAACATATTTAATACCCTCAGTCTATCTTCATATTCAAGGTGCCTCAGGGAAGGAATAATCTTTGTTGCCCTTCCTTGCACTGACTCAAGAAGGTTAATATCGTGTCTAAAATGTGGGGACCATGCCTGTATACAGTACTCTAGATGTGGCCTAACATAAGAGTTATAGAGTTTAAGAATAACCTCCTTACTTTTGTAACTGACATTTCTCTTAATAAAACCCAGCACTCTATTTGCCCTATTTCTTGCTTCAATACACTGCTTAGAAAACCTTAATGACTTATCTATTACTACTCCTAGATCTTTCTCATCCTCTACTGAGCTCAGCCAATGCCCATCCATTTCATAGTTAAATTCTCTATTATCTTTTCCCATGTTAATAACTTTGCACTTATCAAGGTTGAAAGTCATTTGCCATTAATGTGCCCAGGATAACAATTTATTTAAGTCCCCCTGCACTTTAAAATTATCATCAATATCTTTAACTACAGCTGCTAATTTGGTATCATCCGCAAAAATTGACACTTTATTATTAACTGCCTCCCCAAGATCGTTTATATAGATGACAAATAATAATGGACCGAGAACTGATCCCTGAGGAACCCCACTGATAACATCCCTCCACTCTGACTTTACACCATTTAGCACTACCCTTTGCTTCCTGTCTTTCAGCCACTCAGCTATCCAATTTGAAACACCCCCACATATCCCAATCATTTTTAATTTATGAACTAGTCTCCTGTGTGGTACCTTATCAAATGCTTTACTAAAATCTAAGTAAATTATATCTACATTCTCTCCCTTATCTACTTGATCTGTTACAAACTCTGAAAGTCTAGTAAGTTAGTCAAACATGATCTACCTGATCTAAACCCATGCTGAGCATCACTGATTAACCCCTCCCTCTCTAGATGTTGGCAAATCCCTTTTTTAACTATTTTCTCAAGAATTTTACAGACTACAGGAGTTAGGCTAACCGGTCTAAAGTTATTTGGATCCTCTTTACTACCCTTCTTGAAAATGGGGACTACATTCGCTCTCTTCCAATCATCGGGTATTTCTCCATATTCCAATGACCTAGTATATAACTTGTCCAGAGCTATTGAGATACTTTCTACCCCTTCTTTAAGTATCCTAGAATAAATATTATCAGGGCCGGAGGCCTTGGTAGTATCTAAATCACCTATTAGTCCTTTTATCATCCTCCGATCCACACTAATGTTAGTAAACACCACTTTTCCTGACCCATCAGTACTATACATAGGACTATTTAGTTTCTCCTTTGTAAATACTGATGCAAAATGACCATTTAGTACCTCAACTATTTCCTCATCAGTTTCTCTCACAACCCCTTCATATTTGATAGGTCCTATTTTAACTCTGCCAGACTTGTTATTAATTTTATAGTAACTAAAAAACTTTCTAGGATTTTTGTTGCTATCCTGAGCTAATTTAATTTCTGACACCCTTTTGTTCTTCTTTATAATCTTATTTAACTCATTACTAGCCATTCTATAATCACTTAAATTTTGAATATTATTTTGTACCTGTAATTTTTTATATACCCTTTTCTTCTCTGAAATTTTTCTAGCTATCTCCTGATTCCACCATAATGGTTTCCTACTTTTGTTCCTAATGGCCTTCATTGGGATACATTGTTCTTGGACTACATTTATTATATGCTTGAAAGTATCCCACATCCCATAAGCATTTTTACCTCTGAATTCTATATCCCAGTCTACCAAATTTAGCAAGCTTTGAAGTTTTACATAATCTCCCTTATGAAAATTTGGAACTTTTTCAGAATTCTCAGTTATTTTACCCTTCTCAATTCCCAAATTAAAACGAACTATCTGATGGTCACTATTTCCCAATGCTTCCCCAACAGTCAATTCTTGAACTAAATGATCACTGTTAGAAAGTACTAAATCTAATATATTGTCCCCCCTCGTTGGCTCATTAACAAATTGATTCAAAAAATTATCCTCAAAGCATTCTATGAACCTGCCACTTGTTCTATCCCTACCTATCATATTTTCCCAGTCGACAGAGTTTAAGTTGAAGTCCCCAATAATAACTGCATCTGTTTCATATCCCTTACTTATTTCCCTTATCATTAGTTCATCCATATCATCAGTCTGCCCAGGTGGCCTGTAAAAAGCTCCCAAATGCACCATTCTATTTTTACTGAACCTAATATCTATCCAAAGTGACTCAACTCCATCCTGCTTTATTGAAGTATTTAAACTTGAAACAATGTTGTTTTTTATATAGATAATTATTCCTCCACCAATCCTACCTGTCCTTTGACTAATGTACATATTATAGCCCTGTAAATCAAATTCACTTATAGTGTCACTAAATTCTATTTCATTAACCCATGATTCAGTAACACAATATATCTATATCCTCATTGCTAATATAACTAAATAGCTCATCCTTCTTGTTTCTAAGACTACGAGCATTTGTATAGAAACAATTTAACCCCCCAATCCCTGAAGCACCTCTTGAAACTTGAATGACCTCACCTCTATCGCCTTGGAACCTATTTCTGTTATCTGCCAAGTCCATTCTACTTTCAGTACTATAATGTCCTCTCATAATTCTCTGACCACTATTAGTATCTAGTTTCCCACCCGCAAAGACCTAATAACACGATCATACTCCTCCCACAACACATCTACCCCCCTCCTACTCAAATGCAGTCCATCCATCGCATACATTTCTTTCATTCCAACAAACCTATCCCACACATCCACAAACATGACACCTTCCATCTCACACATCCTCCTCACATAATCATTCAGCCCAATTGCACGAGACATCCATTCTACCCCAACATCCATTCTTGGAAGCACACCTGTCACAACACCTTTCATTCTACTTTCTTTCACCTTTTCAATCAACCTCTTGTACCTCTCACGTAACTCACATGCACCCACTTTCTTCACATCATTCACTCCTACATGTGTAATCACAACCGCATCCCTTGCACAGCCAGACACCAGCTCCTCATACCTATCAGACGGATCTCTCACTCCAGCACCCGGCAAACACACCCTCAAACCATTCAATCTACTTGCATTCAAATTCCTATCTAAATATCTAACTCGCGAATCACCCATCACAAGCACTACAGTCAGACTCCTATTCCTAACCCCCACAGACCTAACTCCATCCCAACTCCTATTCTCATTCAAACTACCAGTCACTCGAACTCCACCCCCACCCCCATTAGTCATATCACTTCCAGTTACTTCCTCTCTTAGGGCACTGAATCTATTAGTCAAGCTAATAGGTTCTGTGTCCCTCTGACTCACACACCTATTCTCCCCCTGGCTAACAACCTCAACAGAGGCAACCCTATTCTCACAAAGAACAGGGGAAGCCTCCCTAGCTTCATGTTTCCTAACCACTCTCCACTGTCCCCCATCCTCACTAGGCCTATTTCTAACTAATCTAAGGGGGCTAACTTCACTATCACTAGAATTATCATATCCTTGGGTGTTACTGCCTTCAAACTGTGTGTTCCAGTCGACATTGCTGAAGATGTTGCTTGCTTTTGCATAGTCTCCTTTGTAATAGCACCACTTAAAGGAAGGAGGAAGATAAGGTAAATATGTAGATTATCGGCGCGAACGATGGGACGTACTATTTCGTCCGTGTTCCAAAATGTTTCACGTTTTTGGAGTACATTTAAGTTGACGGCTCGTGTGGGGGTAAACACAATGGGGGGGACTACACTACGATGATCCTGAGTTTCATTAAATTTGGGGGGGTCTGGGGGGCACAGCCCCCCAGTATATAATCCTAATTGTTTATAGAATAATAATTCGAAAAGGACTCAAACGCGCATGAATATTCCGACACGAGTGAACGATAATATTTACACACAAATCTTTTTTCAGCAGGGCCGCTAATCTACATATTTACCGAAGATAATGTGGAGTGCCCTCCACAATAAAATTGAACCCAAGCACACAGTGGTCACTGCTTCCGATGGGAGCTTGACTTGACTTGAATGCTGTTCGGGGATTGCTTTTGTAACAGCTCCCCTTTTGGTGTTTCTTATCTTCTAGCTGTAAGTATTTTCCTTTTCATTATCATTTTTTCCAAAATTTCCTTGTTTCTCTCCATTTTCACTTCATCTCTTTCAAATAAAAATTTCCCCAACATTTGCTCTTCATCCTCCTCATGTGGTCTCTGCAATACTCTTACCCCCTGCCTCTCCAGTTCATAACCTTCACAATTCACAATGAAGTGCTGCAGATTTTCCATGTCCCATCCACACACTTCACACCCTACTTCCCCACCACTAAATCTTCTTCTATCATTTAATTTCAATGTGTTCGTCCTTGCCTTATACATAAGAATTGCCCCGTATGTATTATCATACCATCTCTCTTCCTCATAACATAACATAACATAACATAACATAATTACACGGATGACAAAAGCCACAAGGGCCTATCAAAGGTCATCCGCCTCCGTCAAAACCCACCCACAAAAAGCACCATCACCAGGGGAAGACAAAATCAAAGTCCCCCACAATATAATATAACGGATGACAAAAGCCACAAGGGCTCATCATAGGTCATCCGAGTCAAGCGGCCTCTTTTTCAAGGCACCCAAACTCCCAGGAAAACTACATCCAGAGGATTGCATCCAG
Source organism: Ceratothoa steindachneri (assembly GCA_963969495.1). Classification (NCBI taxonomy): domain Eukaryota; kingdom Metazoa; phylum Arthropoda; class Malacostraca; order Isopoda; family Cymothoidae; genus Ceratothoa; species Ceratothoa steindachneri. The sequence goes on along the minus strand of OZ018324.1, from coordinate 77,241,682 downwards.
AAACAAGGGTATCACCAATCAAGGCTTGTCAAGAACTAAATCATGCAGCTATAGATATATACAAACAATATTAATATATACAAAACTTAGGAACCATCACAACCTTCCCTTCCCATAAACTCATCCAACCTACTCTTAAATACATTTAGATTTGGACTACCTACTACCCTCTGCGGCAATTTGTTCCAGAAGTCTACCACTCTATTGGTGAAAAAATATTTTCTTAAATCCAACCTACACCCTTGCTTTTTAATTTTCAAGTGGTGACCTCTAGTCCGATTTCCATCATCTAACTCAAAAAACTTGCTAACATCCAATTTATCTATCCCGGAAAAAATTTTAAACAGCTCAATCATATCCCCTCTCACACACCTCCTTTCGAACGAGAACATATTTAATACCCTCAGTCTATCTTCATATTCAAGGTGCCTCAGGGAAGGAATAATCTTTGTTGCCCTCCGTTGCACTGACTCAAGAAGGTTAATATCATGTCTAAAATGTGGGGACCATGCCTGTATACAGTACTCTAGATGTGGCCTAACATAAGAGTTATAGAGTTTAAGAATAACCTCCTTACTTTTGTAACTGACATTTCTCTTAATAAAACCCAGCACTCTATTTGCCCTATTTCTTGCTTCAATACACTGCTTAGAAAACCTTAATGACTTATCTATTACTACTCCTAGATCTTTCTCATCCTCTACTGAGCTCAGCCAATGCCCATCCATTTCATAGTTAAATTCTCTATTATCTTTTCCCATGTTAATAACTTTGCACTTATCAAGGTTGAAAGTCATTTGCCACTTATGTGCCCAGGATAACAATTTATTTAAGTCCCCCTGCACTTTAAAATTATCATCAATATCTTTAACTACAGCTGCTAATTTGGTATCATCCGCAAAAATTGACACTTTATTATTAACTGCCTCCCCAAGATCGTTTATATAGATGACAAATAATAATGGACCGAGAACTGATCCCTGAGGAACCCCACTGATAACATCCATCCACTCTGACTTTACACCATTTAGCACTACCCTTTGCTTCCTGTCTTTCAGCCACTCAGCTATCCAATTTGAAACACCCCCACATATCCCAATCATTTTTAATTTATGAACTAGTCTCCTGTGTGGTACCTTATCAAATGCTTTACTAAAATCTAAGTAAATTATATCTACATTCTCTCCCTTATCTACTTGATCTGTTACAAACTCCAGAAAGTCTAGTAAGTTAGTCAAACATGATCTACCTGATCTAAACCCATGCTGAGCATCGCTGATCAACCCCTCCCTCTCTAGATGTTGGCAAATCCCTTTTTTAACTATTTTCTCAAGAATTTTACAGACTACAGAAGTTAGGCTAACCGGTCTAAAGTTATTTGGATCCTCTTTACTACCCTTCTTGAAAATGGGGACTACATTCGCTCTCTTCCAATCATCGGGTATTTCTCCATATTCCAATGACCTAGTATATAACTTGTCCAGAGCTATTGAGATACTTTCTACCCCTTCTTTAAGTATCCTAGAATGAATATTATCAGGGCCGGAGGCCTTGGTAGTATCTAAATCACCTATTAGTCCTTTTATCATCCTCCGATCCACACAAATGTTAGTAAACACCTCTTTTCCTGACCTATGAGTACTATACATAGGACTATTTAGTTTCTCTTTTGTAAATACTGATGCAAAATGACCATTTAGTACCTCAACTATTTCCTCATCAGTTTCTCTCACAACCCCTTCATATTTGATAGGTCCTATTTTAACTCTGCCAGACTTGTTATTAATTTTATAGTAACTAAAGAACTTTCTAGGATCTTTGTTGCTATCCTGAGCTAATTTAATTTCTGACACCCTTTTGTTCTTCTTTATAATCTTATTTAACTCATTCCTAGCCATTCTATAATCACTTAAATTTTGAATATTATTTTGTACCTGTAATTTTTTATATGCCCTTTTCTTCTCTGAAATTTTTCTAGCTATCTCCTGATTCCACCATAATGGTTTCCTACTTTTGTTCCTAATGGCCTTCATTGGGATACATTGTTCTTGGACTACATTTATTATATGCTTGAAAGTATCCCACATCCCATAAGCATTTTTACCTCTGAATTCTATATCCCAGTCTACCAAATTTAGCAAGCTTCGAAGTCTTACATAATCTCCCTTATGAAAATTTGGAACTTTTTCAGCATTCTCAGTTATTTTACCCTTCTCAATTCCCAAGTTAAAACGAACTATCTGATGGTCACTATTTCCCAATGCTTCCCCAACAGTCAATTTTTGAACTAAATGATCACTGTTAGAAAGTACTAAATCTAATATATTGTCCCCCCTCGTTGAATCGTTAACAAATTGATTCAAAAAATTATCCTCAAAGCATTCTATGAACCTGCCACTTGTTCTATCCCTACCTATCATATTTTCCCAGTCCACAGAGTTTAAGTTGAAGTCCCCAATAATAACTGCATCTGTTTCACATCCCTTACTTATTTCCCTTATCATTAGTTCATCTATATCATCAGTCTGCCCAGGTGGCCTGTAAAAAGCTCCCAAATGCACCATTCTATTTTTACTGAACCTAATATCTATCCAAAGTGACTCAACTCCATCCTGCTTTATTGAAGTATTTAAACTTGAAACAATGTTGTTTTTTATATAGATAATTATTCCTCCACCAATCCTACCTGTCCTTTGACTAATGTACATATTATAGCCCTGAAAATCAAATTCACTTATAGTGTCACTAAATTCTATTTCATTAACCCATGATTCAGTAACGCATAATATATCTATATCCTCATTGCTAATATAACTAAATAGCTCATCCTTCTTGTTTCTAAGACTACGAGCATTTGTATAGAAACAATTTAACCCCCCTATCCCTGAAGCACCTCTTGAAACTTGAATGACCTCACCTCTATCGCCTTGGAACCTATTTCTGTTATCTGCCAAGTCCATTCTACTTTCAGTACTATAATGTCCTCTCATAATTCCCTGACCACTATTAGTATCTAGTTTCCCGCCCGCAAAGACCTAATAACACGATCATACTCCTCCCACAACACATCTACCCCCCTCCTACTCAAATGCAGTCCATCCATCGCATACATTTCTTTCATTCCAACAAACCTATCCCACACATCCACAAACATGACACCTTCCATCTCACACATCCTCCTCACATAATCATTCAGCCCAATTGCACGAGACATCCATTCTACCCCAACATCCATTCTTGGAAGCACACCTGTCACAACACCTTTCATTCTACTTTCTTTCACCTTTTCAATATCCTTCTTATTCATACGATATATCCTTACACTGTTTTTCCTTTGCAGTGCTCTTCTCCACTCTTCTGTATCCCATTTATTCACTTCCCTCTTCATCTCATCTTCGCTCATTTTTACTATCTGTGAATCCCTCAGTTTTAATTCCTTTTTATATTTTTCCACTTCATTCATAAAATCAAAATATCCTTTTTCTCTCATGTCCTCAAGTATTCTTCTCATCAATTCATTTCTAACTTGTTCTTTCTCTGTTACTATGCTTCTGTAATATGTAAGCTTTCCCTTCATCACCCTTGCTACCATTGATGTTGCCCCTATCTCTCCTCTTAAAACCTCAACCACGTCTCCTTGCCCTGCCCCTAAAATCACTCTGTATGCTCTGTTCTCAAGTTTCTGGAGCTCTTCTATTTCTTGTTTGCTAAATCCAACCACCTTTCCTCCATATAATATTCCTGGCAATGCCACTGCCTTCCAGAAGGTCTTCCCTACCATCAATTTATTACAGCTCTTTTTTATTACTGAGTATGCATTATTTGCCATCCTAATTGCCTTTACTTTCATTACTTCCCTTTGTCTCCTGAAAAAGTTTCTTCCTTTATTAATTACCACTCCCAGGTATTTTATTTCTGTCACTACCCCTACCCCTCCAATTTCTTCTGGTTGTTCATTTCCTTTTATGTTAAATAGTATATTTTTGCTTTTGCTTAAGTTTATCTTTAGCCCATATTTTCCACTTATTCTTATAAAATTTTTGATGTTCTGTTTTGCCTCCTCTATGTTCCTGCTCAAAATTAGTCCATCATCTGCATAGTAAAGCATTCTCAGCTTGAACTTCTCATTTTCAAAACCTACATTGCATTCTTCCACTTCTTCTAATATTAAATATGTTATTAGTTTAAATAGTACAGTAGAGGCCGTGCATCCCTGTTTTATGCCACTTGAGACTTCAAATTCGATCCTATCTTCATCACTTATTTCCATAATTGTTTTGTCTCCTGTGTATACTTTGCTTATGATATCTATTATCCTTTCATTTACTTTATATTTCATTAATGCTTCTATTACCTTTTCCCTTTTTATTGAGTCATATGCTTTACTAAAATCTATTGATGTTACTATCAGGCTTTCCTTTTTCTTGTATGTTTCCTCTATACAATATTGCAGAATTACTAAGTTGTCCTCTACTCTGCCCCCTCTGGTAAATCCTGCCTGGACCTCCTTCCTCTCCTCATTTATCATGATGTGCTCTTCAATCTTCTCCTTTAAAATATTCATAAATATTTTGCCTGAACAATTTCCAAGTGCAATAGGCCTCAACTCTTCCTCCGTTGGCTTATTCGCTTTAGGTATCATTTTTGTTCTCGTCACCTTCCATTTCTCCACATCTATCCTCTTCTCCAGTATATCATTGTATATCTCCGTTAATTTTGTTATCACTACTTTGCTCTTCTCCAAGTTTTTATACAGGTTGGATCTCAGCCCATCTGGTCCCCCCGCTTTATTCCTTCTCATCCTATTCAATGCCTTTTGTACTTCCTCACCTGTTATTCTGTACTCTTTCATCGGTCTTATATATCTCTTTACATTCATTACCATTTCCATGTGCTCCTCTATTCTATAATTATAGATTATTTCCTCATTTACCATCATCCCTGCATCCATGCGCTCTCTTAAGTACCATGGGAATCTATACTCTCCTCTCATATCTTTCTTAACATTTTGATTTTTCATTTCCTGTTCATACTCTCTCTTTCTTACTTCTGTCCATACGGTTCCTATTTTGTTCTCTTGATTCTTGTATATTCTTCCCCAAAAGCCCTTTATCCTTTCTATTCCTTCCTCCCTACTTAGCTTCACAGGTTTTGCTTTCTCTTCTGTTTCTCTTTTTCTGTATATCTCTATACTTTTTTCTTTTCTCTCCTGTCCCCTTAGTTGGTTTATGTATTCCCAGGTCTTTCTGCTATTCTTTTCCTCTTTAATCTGCTTTGTCAAATTTTTCTCATGATTGGTTATCCTTTCTTTAACCATCTTTTTAACCTTATTCTTCTGCTTTGTATACTCTTGGAATGCTCTTTCCTTATTTTCCCCTTCCTCTGTCCTCCTATACTTTCGGTATACTTTCGGTGAATTCTGCCTGTTAATGGCAAGGCTGAAGTCGGCTTCCGCCTAACCCGCTTGATCCCACATTCTCCTCCCTTTCCAGAGTTTGAATTACTTCTGGCAAGGTGTTGTGGTGACGGCTGGGGTATCCTGGTGTTGGTGGATTGTCTTCTAGTCCTTGAAGCCACTTATCCAGATTATTTTTGAAGGCTTCAGGGCTAATTCCACTCAGGTCTCTTAGTTCTTGCGGGAGACAGTTGAATAAGCGGGGCCCATTGTACGTGAAGGAGTTGTAGGCCAGGTTTCTTACTCGCTGTACGGTGCCCTGTACTCCCTTGATGTAACTGAGTCTCCCTTTCCTTGGGTGTTGGTTGGTGACTATGGCCACATTTGGCACTCTGCCTTCCAATATCTTCCACATGTAGATTATTGTGTACCGATCCCGTCTCCTTTGTAATGAGTACAGTTTCAGTTCTCTGAGTCTGTCCCAATAGTTTAAGTGCTGTACCTCTTGGATTCGTGCCGTGTATGATCTTTGGATGCCTTCAAGGGTAGTTATTTCTTGTATTTTATGGGGGGACCAAAGCTGGCAACAGTACTCTAGCCTTGGGAGAACTAGAGACTTCCAGAGTGTTTTAAGGCACTGCCCTTCTCTGGAAGCAAAAGTCCTTAACACCCAACCACTCATGCTCTTTCCTGCTTCAGCTACAGTATTTATGTGGTGGGTAAAAGTAGCATCACTGCTCATGTGGACTCCCAGATCCTTGACATGCTCCTTATCTTCTATCTGCTGTTCATCATATTTGTAGTTGGTGGAGCTCTTGAGTATGTCGTTTCTCCCATATCTTACTAATTCAAATTTTTCTCCATTTAGGAGCATGTTGTTGGTTGATGCCCAGTCCAGTATTCTCTGCAGGTCTTCTTGTACTTTAGCTGCATCTTCTGGGCTTGTTATTTGCCTTTTTATCCTTGTGTCGTCTGCAAAGGAGGATGCTTCGACATGCTCCAGGTTGTTGTCTATATCTCCCACATGTATTATGAACAGGAGTGGACCTAGCACTGAGCCCTGCGGAACACCGCTCCGCACACTGCTAGGTAACGACAGTTCACCTTGCACAGATACCTGCTGGGTCCTCCCAGTTAGGAAACTGTGTAGCCATTTTCCAAGTGAGCCTTCTATTCCAAGGCTTCGTAATTTATGTAATAGGATCCCGTGATCCACTTTGTCGAAGGCCTTTGCAAAATCCAAATATATTACATCGGCATTTTGTCCATCCCGTATGGTTTCTAGAATTCTCTCATAGTGTTGGAGTAGTTGAGACAAACATGAGCGGCCCTGTCTGAAGCCGTGTTGTCCGTCATTGAAGGCTCTCTTTGATTCTATAAATTCAACCATCCTTTTTCTCACTATTCTTTCACAGATCTTGACAAGATGGGATGTCAGGGCTACTGGCCTGTACTTGCTAGCTTGGCCTCTGCTGCCTCCTTTATGAATGGGCGTAATGATAGCCGACTTGAGGGCTACTGGTACAGTACCATTCTGCAGTGAGAGAGACCAGAGCATCTGGAGGGGTTTGGCTAGTTCTTGACTGCAGTTTCTTAGCAGCTGAGAGTGGAAGCCATCTGGTCCAGCCGCTGCATCTGGGGCAATCAATTTAATTGCCTCTATTATGTCCTTCTCCCCAATGTTGATTGATGAGAGTGTGTGAGGAGTACTTGGTCGAGCAGTGAAAAAAGTTCCTGCATCTAATATCCTCTCTTCTTCCCTTGGGTTGCTGAAAACACCTTCATACTGGTTCTTCAGTATGTTAGCCATTTGTTTGGGGTCTGCTGTCGGCTCACCATCCGGTCCGTAGAGAGGTCCCACTGGTGATTTGGTTTTCAGTTTCTTCTTTGCATATGAGAAGAAGTACTTTGGGTTTTCCTTAATTCGGGTTATTGCTTCTCTTTCTTCCCTGCGTTGTTGTTCCTCATGCGACTGTCTTAGTTTTGTTTCAACCTCTTCAATCTGGGACCGTATTCTTCCTTGAAGGGGTGTGTAATTTGTCTTTCTAAGTTTGGTACGAAGTGAGTGTCTTCTTCTCATGAGGACTTTACGGTCTCTGGGGATTATATTTTTGATTCTCCTTCTGGTTTTTTGGGGTATGTGTTTGGAACAAATTTCCCTACATCTCGCCACAAATTTCTTGAGAAGGTTGTCTACGTTGGTGTCTGGTAGAATGTCCTCCCAGTTTGTATCCCTCAACTCTGCTCTAACTTGGTCCCAATTTATGCTAGGGTTGTAGAAGTTCAGGTTGCCTAAGTGGTCATCTGCTGCTGTTTCTCTACTGTGTAGGTGTTCTTTATGTAAGTCAGTGCATGTTGTTTTCACCTGAATGTAATTATGATCCGATAGTATGGTTTCACATATTTTGTATGAGTGGATCAGATTATGGCTGTTTGTAAGGATTAGGTCTAGTATATTGTTCCCTCTGGTAGCTTCCCTTATTTTCTGGGTGAGGAAATATTTTCCCATCAGAGTTATTAGGGCTTCAGCCTGTTGTTTTTCCTCTAGGCTGCCCCCAGTTGTCTTCATATCCCTCCAGCTAAAGTGTGGGAAGTTGAAATCACCAAGGATCAATACTTCAGTGGTTTGTTTTGGAAAAGAATCCAGTTTTTCTCTTGTCCTTACAAGAATCTCTTCAAACTGTACTGTTGTAGTGTTTGGGGGTCTGTACACTGTCATAAGTAACAGGTCTAGTTTTTTCAGGTAAATGGATAGTAGCTCTGCTCTGCTTGTTCAGTTGCCTTCTCCTTTTTATCTCCGTCTCTATTTCTCTGGTGAACCATGGTGGTTCTTTGACCTTGCCTCCTCCCTCTACTGTTTTTATCATTATCTTCCTTTGTAGTTCTCTTTTAGCACAATCCTCTACAATTAAGTCAAAAGTCTCTATATTTTCTACTCTGTTCACTCTTATACATCCTTCCACTTCTTCCACATATCTTTGTACTTTGTTTGCATCCTTGGTATAATATAGCCTTTCCTTTGTATCTATCTTTCCTTTTCTCACTCTCTTGGTCTTTATATTGGTCTCACATATAATCAAATTGTGGTCTGAGAAGTCTATAATTTCTCCTTCCTCGTCTACTTTCATTTTCTCTATCACGTTAGAACCTTCTTTGTTTGTCATTACAAAGTCAATCACACTTCTTCTATTTCTTCTTGTCCATGTGTAGGTCCCTTCGCATGCATGTACTGGAGGTTGACTAGATCATTTTCTTCTTTGGTAAATAAGAGATCCAGTAGGGAAGGGGTGTCACTACCTCGTGAACGCTACTTTTATAGTTAAAAACCGCGGCATTTTTCTTGCAGAACAAGTTGTTCTTCTTTAAACTATGTCCTTCAGTTTATTTCGCAGTTAAATCAGTACTAGGCACAACAGTTGCAAATGTTGTTGTTGTTGTTGTTGGGGGCTTTGGTGCCTTGCTGTTTATGTGCCCTGGGTAATACTTCAGATTTGGGCGCACCGTAGGTGGCGCTGTTAGTAGGCTAGAATATATCTCTTATGACGTCAGACGGTAGCTTCAGATGTGACCAATCACGGCGTTATTTTTTTGTTGTTGTTTTGGGGATTTGTAACTTTTAGTCTGTATTATTTACAAATAACTGCTCCTCTGCTCGTTTATAGTTTTTTCCAAGTTAGGTAAGGTTTCTTGATGTATTTTATTGTTTGTTTGTTTTTTTGTTTTCGTATTTTTGTTTCGCAGTGAACGATAACAGCTTCTTACTGGCAACATCGTAGCTATAAATAGAACCCGCTTAGCATTTTTTTTCTGTTTCGTTATGGCTTTTTCGTGCTCCAGTTGTGTTTCTTCGTTATTCGAATTCGGGTTTATTTTGCATGAGCGCGAAAAACTTTTAGATAATTTAGAGGCGCATAAACTAATCAAGAAACCTATAAAAGTAAGTATTGTTTGTCATTAAGTTAGGTTTTCTGGGAGTAAAAAGCTGTTAGGGAAAAAAACAGTAAATTCAAGAGTACTGCTCGTAGGGGATATATCACAGAGTGGAGACCACCCTGCGATGATCCTGAGTTCCAATCAATTGGGGGGTCTGGGGGACGCAGCCCCCTATTATATACCCATATACAATAAAATATAACGCCGTAATTGTTCACATATGACGCTACCGTCTGACGACAAAAGACATATATTGTAGCCCAAAATTGTAGCCTATAAACAGCGCCACCTAACGTGTGCCCCGAAACTGAAGTGTTGCCGTGCCCTGTTGCTCGAGTCCCGCTTTATAGTCGCGGGAGTTGTTTGGATTTGCTCAAGAATTCGCAGGTGAGGTGGATGACGGTGGAGCGGATGTGAGGAGAGACAGGGGGGGGCAGCAGCCAGTAGTGTGGGTAGGTCAAAGGTGGGGACGTTCAGGGCACAGAGTCTATGCGCCAGGGCTTAGCAGTGGGAGTAGAAGCGGGGGCAGCAGAGTAGGAAGTTCTCCACTGTTTCCTCTATGTTCTGGCACCAGGGAAAGAATGGGTCAGGGGAGAGGTTCATCCGGTGGAGATGGGCGTTGAGGGATGTGTGACCCAGCCGTAACCAGATGAGGGTGACGTACAGGATCCGTGACTGTTGTCTGATCCAGGGTTGTGGTAAGGAGTCTGTGCGGTAGCTGCCCATGGAGGTGTTGCGGAGGAAGTCGGGGAGGCTGGCGTCCCATGCTGAACGGCAGGCGGTGGAGAGTGTGTTTTTGGCAGCGAAGTGTGGGAACGGAAGGGGAGTTATGTCCTTCTGAATCTGGCCCATCTTGGCAGCAGCATCTGCTATATCGTTTCCTCTGATGTTTGGATGGTACCCACTGGAGAGTGATCGCCCATCCGGCCGATCTGAGGGACAGTAGTTGCAAATGTTAGCTTTGTTTGTTTTTGAGAACTGAAAGGTGCTTCAGCCTTCATATGTTTATTAGTGTTACTATGTCGGTCTATGTATTTGATATCCATTCTCCTCTAAAGTGCTGTGAATATTTTTTTCTCATCTGGAAAGGGTAAAAAATAATTAATTTCATATAAGCACTCATTGTCCTATTCCTATTTCATAAATGTACTAATAAATAAATCAATAAGTTAGCCTATTTAGGTGTCTTTTTTTATCACAAAAGTGCGAGAAGTGCAGGCGAGCGGCTTAAAAGCTTCGCTCAAATGAGTCTGTTTAGAGACTCAGGATTGCCGAGTAGATTCGCAGCTGGCTAATAGTGGTCCAGCGACGCGGGAAGCGGTTCGCAACTCACCTCCGCAACTATTTTTTCTTTGTCCCATTTCCTAATCTCATCTGTCTACATTGGTGTCCTAGACCCTTTTTTTCAATAAGTATAATATAGTTTAACGTCTAGTTACGTAAAAATTATATTATTCTTTCCAAGTGAGATTACGCTTGGCAATACAGTCTCAGCCGCTTCTCTCTCTCTCTCTCTCTCTCTCTCTCTCTCTCTCTCTCTCTCTCTCTCTCTCTCTCTCTCTCTCTCTCTCTCTCTCTCTCTCTCTCTCTCTCTCTCTCTCTCTCTCTCTAAGTCAAGCTCGGCTTAAACCTACCGCCCTTCTTTCGTTTTCGCTTCCTCAATTTTTTTTTTAACAGGGAGTTTCAAAGGCATACATCCCTTAGCCCATGAATAATCAAGCCACAACGTTTACCTCAACTGCCTCGATCACGCTAGCGAGCCAGGCCTCTTAAACTTTCACGACCACATGTGCGTCACCTGTGGCAGTTAGTCATCCTGCAGCTATAAACCAGGATGTCAGCGCTCGAGGCACCAAATACACATCAATCAATCTTCCCGCTTTCGATGCGACCGATCCGATCACGTGGTTCGAAATATGTGAGGTTCTGATGGCACATCAAGCCATAACCGATCAAGAGCGCATAATAGGCATCAGACAAAAAGTTTTAATAGGTATCTTTGCTTTGTTTTGGATAAATTTGTTACAAAGTGGGAGAAATGATGCAAAGGGGGAGTTGAGGCAAGCTTTCAAGCTTGAATTTGGGAGATCCCATGTTGAAGACTTAAGAGAACTGCTAACTACTCAACAAATGGGTGATATGCACCCCGAGCGTTTCCTTGATCATCTCAAAGAATTAATCAGGGTGAAGGGCGCTTCGTCAGAGCTTTTTGACTCGCTCCCAACGGAGATTTCCATGACCGATCCCTGACCACATAAGCCCCTCATAATGATTGGTGAGTACAAAAGCGTGGATGAAATCGCCAAAGCATCAGAGATAATATATCTCAATCCTTACGTTAACCGAAGGAACTCTCCCACAGTGTTCCATTCCTTCTTCTAATCCATCTATTTCGCAGGTTCGGTTACCAACGACGCCTTCTGGCAATAGGCTGGACCCGTGTAACGCCTCATTTTCACATTCATCACCGGACTTTGCTGTCGCTTTGGAGAAGATAGAGGGAGAGCTGCAAAAACTAAAACTACAATGTGGGACCGAGCGACCGAACGGTCACAATGGTGGACGGAGCAGCAGGCGCCGTTCGTCCTCTCGAAGACGAAACCAACGAGGGCATTCCACCACAAGAGGTGAGGCGCAGCATTGCCCTGCTCATTCTTTTGTCTATTACCTTACTCCTAAATTCTCTCACTCTCAAACTAGGAGTCTATGGTGGTATAGCAATGCCCTCTGGCATTCTTATAAAATATTACATGTATCAATATTCCATCGCATCAATTTAAATATTATCATTATCTATTATCATTTTAACGTAATGTACCTTGTGCATAAATATTAGCATACTTGCCTTTTTAAATTCAATGTAAAATTATCCATTTATTTTCCCATTTAATTTCTACAATTTCTATTAAATCTTATGTAAAATCTCAACTTAGTTATGTATAAATAATCAATTCAAAATCTCAAATATTTTGTATATGTATTTTCAATATATCTTTTGTAATATATAATTGCCATCCAAAAATCATGGCTAAGATACATTCTTTTCGGCAACACTTACTTTAGTCAAACACACAAACTAACACGCTTTCAGCTAAACCACATTGAACACGAATATTCTTCACTCGTCTGTTGCCATTCTCAGCATAAAGGTGTTTAATCATTCCGTCTCCACTTAGTCATTTAACTCCAAACAAATCATACTTAGTTTAATTCCTCGTCCTCTCACACTTATTATCTGCAAACTGCCATACAAGAATAGGTCCTAATTCTGGTTACTTGTCTCACTGCAGATCCCAATTGACAGTCCATCATAGTTACCATATCATAGTTACCATACCACAGTTACCTTAGTTACTTTACGATACCTCACCTCAATTTACCTTACATTTCACTCTACTTTTCATTACTTTCATACATTGCATTACGTTGTATTCTTTAGCAATTCTCAATTTAATTATATCATTCATCCGTATAAGTGTAATAACTGCTCACTAGTTATTTCCTAATTCAATTATCATTGTGCATTCGTTAATTTTGTAAATATATTTATTTTATTTATTGTATGTTTTTTTCTTACAAACCTCGCGCCCGAAGTTTTCTAAATTCAATTCACGTCAGTCGTTCAGCCTTACCATGGGAAATATGGTAGCGAAGCTGTACACTGTATAAAGCCTTGCCAATACTACTTATCAGCTTATTCTCACTCTCAATTTTGTAAATATATTTATTTTATTTATTGTATGTTTTTTCTTACAAACCTCGCGCCCGAAGTTTTCTAAATTCAATTCACGTCAGTCGTTAAGCCTTACCATGGGAAATATGGTAGCGAAGCTGTACACTGTATAAAGCCTTGCCAATACTACTTATCAGCTTATTCTCACTCTCAATCAAATAATGCTCGCTCTTCACAGATTCGTTCTTCTAATCATGATGTTACTTTCATCTAACCAACTAAGTGGTGCTGGTATCATAGCAAATATGGTGCACAAGCCGTAAAATCTTTACAGCCTTGCACATATTTACAACCAGTAACTCCACCTCCACCTAATCTCAACTCTCCACTCCTCGCACATCAAGCTTCATCTCAAAACTCCTCTAATTATCACTTTTCATCACCAAACTCTGGGCCAGCGACGCGGGAAGCTGTTCGCAACCTGCCTACGCTATTATATTTTCTTTGCCCCTTTTCCTACTCCCCTATATCTGCAATGGTGCCCAGACCCGGGGGGGGGAGCGTTAGCCCTTAGATAACATTTACAAACGGGTTCTCTTAATTTCTTCAAAATACGCTGTGCTTCTAGGAGAAGGGTTGTATAGCGTACGAGAAGTGCAGGCGAGCGGCATAAAAATGTTCGTTTGAATGAGTCTTTTTTGAGACTCAGGATGGCGGAGTGGATTCGCTGCTGGCTAACAGTGGTCCTGCGATGCGGGAAGCTGTTCGCAACTCGCCTGCGCTATTATTTTTTCTTTGCCCCTTTTCCTACTCCCCTCTATCTACAATAGACTCCTCTTATTGAAAGAATATCTGTCCATCAGGGGCGGCTGGTCCTCAGGGGCTGGTGAGCTGCATCCCTCCCTGTCTCAGCCTTGCCAGGCAGATGGTAGATAAGTGGTTAATTCATATTATTAATTAATTATATACAAATAAATATTATTCTTTTTATTCCATTCAGTATTTTTTTATCATTTTTTAACACAAAATACTAGCAGATTTAATAAATTAATTCAATTTTACAGTAAAACACTTTTTCAAGGGTTGACGGCTGCGCCAACCCGTTGCGAGTGGCAACTAGTACAGCCCGATTCCCCGGGATTACAGTGTGTTCGCCCTCAGTGTTAGTGAAACAAATATATAACAATAGTGCATTACGTCCGTGATTCGTGAATACTAACCATTTTTAGCACCCTCCGTGACGACCGAAGCTTAGTTTCAGTGGCCTGGTTACTTCAATATTACATATCTGCTGAATAACATGATAAATGTTTCTCATAGCTTTGGCAACGCATACATTTTAAAGTATGAGGTACAAAAAGTAACGTTTGTATTTCAAATAAGACTGCCTATAGTACCGCCACATTAGTAGTAGCCCTAGTGTAATTGGCCTACTGTCCTACAGAATAATATGATATAAACCCATTTCTTGATAAGTTCATGATAGATATTAGGTCCGAGTTCGACTCAACACTCCTCCAAGGAATTAAGCAATTAACTCACCTAATACAGTATTTTCTCTACATGATGGTATATTCCATTTCCTGTGCAAATTTTTAATTTCATTGTTATGATTTTTTCTCTGTATTAGCCTATATCAGTCCGGCTAGCCGACACTGCGTGAGCACTGAGCTGTCACTACTCCTGAGGCCAGTGCTGGGGGAAGTCTAACCTAATCTAACTTAACCTAGCCTAACCTAACCCAACCTAACTTAACCTGATAATTATAATACAGAAAAATCATAACAATGAAATTAAGAATTTGCACAGGAAATGGAATATACTATCATGTAAGGAAAATACTGTATTAGGTGAGTTAATTCCCTGGATTAACAAATACTGATATAATCAGAATAACTTAGCTTCGGTTGTTGCTTATAGGTTGTAGGGGTGCGAAGATGTATCAGAGAGAAAAATTTTTCCAACGCGAGAATATAAATAGCCCATTAAAATACCAACTCAGGACGGACTCGCCGTAGCGTGATAGCTAGAGTGCTGGCATTTGGATTCAAAGACCCGCGATCGAAACTCCCAAAGTCCACAATTTTTACGAAGAAAATTGGCGAAGAAAACGGAAATCAAGGGAAACGATTTCAAGGGCTAACTCATCTCTAATTCATCAAATCAACAAGAAATCATTACGTCATCAGGAATCAAGAATAAATCATCCCGTCATCAAGAATTCAGGAGAAATCATCACGTCATCAAGAATTAAGAAGAAATCATCACGTCATCAAGGAATTAAGCAGAAATCATCACATGACCAAGAATTTTGTAAGAATCATCACATCAAGATAAATGCAAGTTAATTGGAAGATGCATCAAGAAAGGAAGAATACGAAGATCAAGAATTAACCCAGCCAAGTTAATTGGAAGATGCATCAAGAAAGGAAGAATACGAAGATCAAGAATTAACCCAGCCAACTTAAAGAAGAAGAAATCTCCGCCAATAAGAATACCAAGAGTCAGATAAATGGAACACAATGTTTCAAGGGGCAACTTTACCCAAGAAGAAATAAATAGATTCGAATATAGAAATCTCAAGATGAAGTATATAAAATGCACCCCCCCCCCCCGCCATAGGTAATCTATTTCTCGATTGGCTTATCGGTTATTTATATATTTTCTTATCCATAGGTTGATCAAGAACAATCATGGCAGGTCCAAGCTGTCAAGTTAAGTATTTAAAAGGCATAAATTTTACTCATCTGACACTGAGTGAAAAAAATGACATTAAAACAAAAGGATGACCTTCACAAGTGCTGTTCCTTGAACAAAAAGCCAAGAGCAGGAATCTAGAATACACACGCAAATTTAACTTGGGTGTTTATGAAAAAAATGAGGGCTCTGTGGATGAGAAGAGGCAAATGCTTTGTTTTGCTTCCCATGCCTCTTATTTGGTGGGGACCTAGCCTGGACGAAGAGTGGCATGAGAGACCTGAGACATTTACAAGAGAAAAATGTTAAACATAAAAAATCAGCCAAACACTTACATAATGTGGTTAGTCTTTCATTGCTGGTCAGTGTAAACATTGCTACTGAAATGAGCTCCGCATACAGACTTTCAGTTGCAAAGCACAATGAACAAGTGAGAAAAAAAAGAGCTGTTCTTTCAAAACTTGTGGATCGTGTAAAGTTCTGTGGCAAGTTTGAACTTCTAGTCAGAAGACACGATGAAGAGCCTACTTCCAAGAATCATGGAGTATTTCGTGGAATGTTAGAGTTTGCTTGTAAAATGGATTCTAGCTTAAATTCTCATTTAAAGACTGCAATAGTATTCAGGGGAACATCTAAAACTATACAGAATGTAATCTTGGAAACAACACTAGAAATATGATTAAGGAAGAAGTAAAACCCACAAGTTTTGTAGCAGTGATGTGTGATGAAACAGCAGACATTTATGATAAAACACAGATAGTAATTGTTTTAAGATATGAGATAGAGGGAAAACCTGTTGAGAGATTCTAGGGATTGTTTAACCCTCTCAGCTTGACTGCAGAAGACCTATCAAGTATGCTATTTGAAGAGCTACAGACATTAATTGGTGATTGTACTCATAAGCTTATAGCTCAGACTTACGATGGTGCAGCCTCATTAAGTGGAGCTAAGAGTGGTGTGCAAGATAGAATAAAAGAAGTATATAGCCATGCTCACTTTGTATATTGCTATGCACACCAACTGAACTTGATTTTGGAAAAGGCAGCATCGTAAAATTCTAAAGTTAGTCTTTATCAACAGTTTGTCAGAATACCAGCGTTCTTTTCTAATTCCTCACAAAGAATGGCCACATTAGAGAGTGTTGCAGATTCCCACATAATCCCTAGGCCTTCGACAACACGCTGGAACTTCAAAAGCAGAACTGTGAATGCTGTGTATGAAATAAAAGATATAATTATTGAATGTGCAGTAAACTAGAGTCATCTAACTCAAAGGTCCCTGGTTTAGCAGCAGCTGGTATCAAGAGAATGTTAAAGGATCCCGAGTTCAATTTTTGGCTGGTATTTTTCTCTAAAGTAATGCCCCATGTAGATATTTTGTTTTCACAGCTTCAATCCAGAAATATTGATGCATTTAAAACTAATGCTGCAATGAATGCTTTCAATTCTTCAGTTCAAAGGATAAGAGTAACATGTGATGAGTGTGATACAGAGATGCAAGAGCTACCTGAAGCAAAAAGAAGAAAACCTGAGTTGCCTGAGGCAGGTAGAACAACAACTGCAAAGGATGTGTGTGATGTAATTATTATGCAGTGTAGAGAGAGATTTCGCTTCACTAACCATCTGGAAGCAAGCAAGTTAGTTCTAGTGAACAATTTTCCTACATATTCATTAATTTCCCGAATAAGGAACTTGCACAGACAGTTGAAGCTTACCGAATGCTTGTAAAAGAAAAATTAAGAACTGAACTTGCAGTGCTATACACCAGAGAAGATTTATGGAAGTCACAAAACCTCACAGATCTATTCAATAAAATAAATGGTAATAATTTACAGTCAGCATTTTCAGAAACTGTCAAGTTATTGAAAATTCTAATAACAACTCCAATAATAACAGCCAAAGCAGAAAGGTGCTTTTCAACTTTGAAAAGGATTAAAACTTTCCTGCGTGGCACTATGGCTACTGAAAGACTGTGCTTTAGTAATGTCACCAATTGAAAGTGCAATGGTAATGGAATCAAAGAACTTCAATGAAACTGTCATAAATCATTTTGTTACCATTAAAAGCAGGCGCATGGATTTTATTTTCAAGTAGGCTAACTAACTAGCCTACTTCTGTATATGACCCCCCCTTTCCCTGGCTGCCACTAGTACCAGTCTACCCTCCTCTCCATCTCCTCAAGCTAAGCTACCTATCTAAGGACCTGGAATCCCTAACTTGACTGCTGTACTGCTGTGCTGTATACTGCTGACTGCTGTGGATAATTATATGAAAATAAGTAAGTATAGTACTATAGTTATATTTTTTTAACATTATATTGTAATTTGAAATTATTATGCAGTCCGCCTCCACTTTTTTTTTACCACGAGCCGGCACTGCTGACCATTATATCAACACACATATAGTCACCCACTTCATAACATGAGGCATAATCTGATGAAAAAGCTCCAACCACAGCATGAATTTATCCCCATTGAGGTATCTTAAAATTCATGTTGCTTGTGCAATGGTTTGAGCTAAATTTGATGTTGACTGGATTTCTGTAAGGCTGTTTTTTAAAGGTTGCAAATTTTCATGAACTTTGTTTACGGTTATAGCTATTGAGATTAGGTTTAATGACAAACTTGACTAGATAGCAGCCATTAAACCTTGCTATATGAATTTGAAGATAAAAATCAGTTGAAAGAGAGAAAACGTGAGGGAGGATAACTAATTCAACCGGGAAGGTTTCAAAATCATTGACTTATAAATTCAACAAGATTTATTGAACAACAAATAATGGAAAATGACTAATTTGAATTTGATAATACGGTTAATGAATATAATGTGTATTTATATATATATTGAATATAATGAAATGGCCGATGATTATAATGTTAAGATGAATAAGCTATATAAGGTGGATATTATAGTGAATAAGATATAAAATATGGGGGAATTATATAAAATATAGTATAGTACTGCCACGACGTTTATGAAGTTATAAATCAGGGGAACTGGAATTCGAAGGAATTACACTTTGAATATTTTTAGAATATTTTTAGAGCTTTGTATACACTGATGATTAATCAGGGAGTTAATTCTTACTGACCTTAGTGGAGCGCTGCTGAGATAAAATTGATCGTTAAAATGCGTTCCGGACTCGGGGAAACGGGAAAGTCTATTCTGATTGGTTAATTTCGAATTGGGTTGTACAAAGGTTTGGATTGGTTGGTGGTTGAGAGGAATGGTACTTGGATTTTGAGGTAACCGTATTGGTATCAAAGGTCGTACAAAAATGGATTTTGGGTGAGATGAATATTTTTCTCAGACGAGAAATTGCCAACTGCCTCTTTACGAATTTTGTAGGAGCTTGCAAAGATGTCAGCTGCTACAAGACTCTCCCTAATAGAGTTACCCAACCCGTTACAAAAATATTACGCTAATCCAGATATCTCCGAGGCCTTCTAACAATACGACCAGACCGTTGATGACGCCGGTGGGCTGGCTACGATTGCTGGAAATGGCACAAAATGCGGGTGAGGCACTCTGACTAGCAAGAGTGGACGGATTGATTGTGATCCGTTTGAGTGACCTCTCTGAGCTGGCGCCTGGCGATAGCATGACGCTCTGTGCCTGGCTTGCTGGTTCAGAGGTGACCAGAGGTGGAAGGATGGTCTCCTGACTGGACAGCTCTAACGACGAGGTTTCCTGCAACAAAAGAGGCAGCAGCAATCGGGAAGGAGATGGAGATATGGGCGAAGTAGAGGAGATTGGGTTTGAGGTTAGATGATGATAAGGTAGGGAAATCACTGGATCATAGAGGGGTATAGTGGAAGAAGAAGTAGAAGGTAAAGGTGGACATTTTATATATATAGGTGGTTTGATGGCGTGTTGCCATAGCTCTATGTGACTGCTGAATGGATTTATGGTGTGTTGCCATAGCACTGTGTGAATGCTGATGGGTCGGTGGCGTATTGCCATAGCATTGTATGAGTGCTGAATGAAATGATGGCATGTTACCATAGCACTGTATGAATGCCGAATGAATTGATGGCGTGTTGCTATAGCACTGTATGAATGCTGAATGAAATGATGGCTTGTTGCCATAACACTGTATGATTGCCGAATGAATTGATAGCGTGTTGTCATAGCATTGTATGAGTGCTGAATGAAATCAATGCATGTTGCCATAGCACTGTATGAGTGCCGAATGAATTGATGGCGTATTGCCATAGCATTGTATGAGTGCCGAATGAATTGATGGCGTGTTGCCATAGCACTATGAATGCTAAATGAATTGGTAAGATATGAAGTGCTGATTGAGTGTGTGGCAAAATGAAAAAATGAGGACCTACCTAAATAAGTGAGGTGTAGGTGGTAGGTGTTGACCAGTTTATCGTTTATCACTTGAGTTGGTAATTTAAAGGATGTGAGAATTTGAAGATTGGGAAAGTGAAATTTAAGGATTTAAAGAAAGTGGTTAAGTTGGGTGAAGTTAGAAAACTGGAGAATTTGAGGAATGAAGATTTGATTGAGGATTTAGAAAGTTTGGTGATGAAAAGTGAATATTGACGGAGTTTTGAGATTAAGATTGATGTGCGAGGAGTGGAAGGTTGAGAGTAGGTAGAATGACTGGTTGTAAATATGTGTAGGGCTGTATACATTTGACGGCTTGGGCACCATATTTGTTGTGGTATCAGCACCAATTAGTTAGTTGGATGAAAGTAACATTATGATTAGAAGGACTAATTTGTGAAGAGCGATCATTATTTGATTGAGAGTGAGAATAGGCTGATAGGTAGTATTAGCGAGGCTGTGTACAGTGTACAGCTCCGCTACCATATTTCTCATGGTACCAGCATAGACTCCTAGTTTGAGAGTGAGATAATTTAGGAGTTGAGGGATAGGCGAAAGAATGAGCAGTGGAATGCTGTGCCTCACCTCTTGTGGTGGAATTCCCTCGTTGGTTTCGTCTTCGAAAGGACGAACGGCGCCTGTCGCTCCGTCCACCATTGTGACCGTTCGGTCGCTCAGTCCCACATTGGAGTTTTAGTTTTTGCAGCTCTTCCTCTATCTTCTCCAAACTGACAGCAAAGTCCGGTGATGAATGTGAAAATGAGGCGTTACACGGGTCCAGCATATTGCCAGAAGGCGTCGTTGGTAACCGAACCTGCGAAATAGATGGATTAGAGGGAGGAATGGAACATTGTGGGAGAGTTCCCTAGTTTACGTAAGGATTGAGATATATTATCTCTGATGCTTTGGCGATTTCATCCACGCTTTTGTACTCACCAATCATTATGAGGGGCTTAATGTGGTCAGGGATCAGTCATGGAAATCTCCGTTGGGAGCGAGTCAAAAAGCTCTGACGAAGTGCCCTTCACCCTGATTAATTCTTTGAGATGATCAAGGAAACGCTCGGGGTGCATTTCACCCATTTGTTGAGTAGTTAGCAGTTCTCTTAAGTCTTCAACATAGGAGCTCCCAAATTTATTCATAGTTCCCATTTCTGGAAACTTAAAATAATGGATCTGCTTCTCTCAAATTGAATGTAGATTGGTATTTTTAAATGATAAATCAATAGCAAATTTTTTTTCCTGTCAAGGATCGAACAACTGATTGTTTGCACAGTGGTGTTTTCTACAAATTTATTTGTCCAGGTTGTTCCTCGGCTTCATATATCGGCAGCACTTTGCGATCATTGGGGGCTCGTTATTCTTCTCATATGGGAATTAGCCATCGAACACGGCCAGTTCTTTCGACAAAAGAACATTCACCCGTAAGAGACCACGTAATAAATTGCAAAACGTCAATAACAATAAATAACTTTAAAATCATAGCAAGCAATAAATGTCCGACCACACTCAAGATCGCAGAATCAATATATATTAAACCTTTAAAACCTACTCTTAATTCAGATAATTCGTCAGTTCCTTTTCATGTTCTGTAAAAACCACAACCTACCAAACCATACTCAATAATATTGTTCCAATATTCGTCAGTTGAAATATTTCACCGCTTAGCGTTAAGGTGTGTTCTTCACTATAGTTACCAAAAACCTTTTGTATATCATAACTTTGCAGTATTATTTATTGAAATTGCATAGAGTGAATTAAGCATTCACCCTAATTTCCACAGATATTACAATCAATTCACGTAAGTAAACTAAAGCTATATTTCTCATTATTGTTAAATTGCTAATTAATTGTCATAGAGTCCTAGGAACCAGAAGATGAGCGCACAAGCTCGAAACGTTGTTTTGAATAAATTGATTTAGAGAAATGATTGGATTATTTTTCGTCATTGGCTTTATCTTGAAAATTAAGTTTCGTCTCGCCGGCAAATCGCCCCATCGCTTAATAAATAAATAAATATATATATATATATATATATATATATATATATATATATATATATATATATATATATATATATATATATATATATATATATATATGAGAAAAACATAGTAAACTACAATATTTGTAACAACATAACTGGTTTCGGCAAAATTATAATTGACGCCATTTTCAACTGAGTAATGAAAAAACAAAGCAAGCAGCTCCCGTATATAAAGGCGGACAAAATACTAAACAAAATGAAAACAGAGGAAACAAACTGTAAAAACATAAATATCTGGGTGGATTCAAGAGAGAGTTAAACTAATCTCCGCGAAATATTGCTTACCAGAATTTATAAATACGATTGGCGACCTTATTCGAGATATATTGGTTGAATTTGTATTGCTCTTCGGATGAATTAAAATTATCGACTTAGTTAATAATGATATATTTTGAAATTCTCCTCTCAATATAATTGTTTGATTTATAAATAATTTCGGCTAAGTTGAAATCGATCCTATGGTCGTAATTTAGCATGTGCGCATCCTCTTATTAAAGTGGCCCGAATCTCCTATGTATGACAAATTGCAATTATGGCATATAGAGAAAATCTCCTACACTCAACATATATAATACCGCTGTTCTCCTTCTTATATCTTAAATTTAAATATATATATATATATATATATATATATATATATATATATATATATATATATATATATATATATATATATGAAAACACTGTTTCACTCAATAACGAGTAAATAAATATGAAAGAAAATCACTATTATTGGAACATAAAGTTTATTATTATTTATAAACGGTTAAAAGGGACCAGTTTCGATATTTAGTTTACCATATCATCTTCAGCCGTTAACTAAGAGAATTTGACAAAGAAAACTGAAATATTGGAATATACATTAACAGGCAACTGACTTTAATCTGGAGAGGTTAGCTTTAGGTGATTAACAATATCCTTTAGAATAAGATTTGATATATAGGGGCTACATTTATTCTGGAATTCTGAAAATTTAAATTTGGAATTTCTTTGATTAGTAAGGATTCAATTATTTTTCTTTTATTATAATCGATACAATGGTAAACTATTTGGGCACTAGGGAAATCTATTATATGATTGGCGTTTTTTACATGGTTGAAAAGATTGGAAGCATGGATCGCCCTACGAATGTCCCCCTATGTTCATGTATGCGTTTATTTAATGACCTTCCGGTTTCTTTCACGTAGAAGAAGGGGAAAACTGGGGCTTTACACGGGATTAAATAGATGCCTGCATCCTTATTTGGCGATTCTGGCTTGGTGGAACGGAAAGATATTTTGATAGTTAGGGAATATTGGAAGGTGGTCAATAATAATAAAAAATAATGTTCCATTAATATTGTTTTTTTTGCATATATATATATATATATATATATATATATATATATATATATATATATATATATATATATATATATATATATATTTTCCTCTGGCATCTTTCTCTTCTTCTAGCTATCTTTGTATTCGATCTTGTAGATGGTAGATTACTTGTCCATGTCGTAGAATGGACTCTCGACGATATACCATATATAACTATTCGTTGAGGGAACTTATTTAACTATCTTTAGAGTGCGTGAATGTCTGGGTTGACCGATATTATGTATCTTCGATATGCTTAAGAAGTGGAACTGAGCTCAAGGATAATAATATTGCTATCATTAATAAAATAGAGTTTTATTAATAAAAACTATCAACAACACACAAAACGGAAAATATTGACATAAACAGAGAATGGAAAGGGTCGTGGGGAATCTAGCTAATCCGAGGATTAAGATAGATTTAAAAAGGTAAAACAAATATAAAGTTAAAGGGATTGGATGGTTTGCTAAACCATTTAAAGTACAGGATAGGGTTGACAAAAGGGTTAAATACTCCAAGGTAACGTTCAGCTTACGTAAATACACTTGTTGTGCAGAGGAAGGCGACGTGAAGGAATTTTCGGTCCGCTGGCGAGTTCCAGCCGAAGGGGGGGCGGGGAATTAAATGATCCTGACGTGGCGTCTTAGAAATGAGATCCGTTTCTTGACGGACGGGCTTGAAGAACAATAGCTGTTTTACGTTGTTCTTTTCTGAACAACAGAGGGGGTGAGAACCGTCTCTTGTCTACGGGCTCGAGAACAATGGCTGTTCCAATGTTGTTCTCTTCTGAACAACAAGGTAGAAGGGTGAGAACCGTTTCTTGGCGAACGGACTGGAAGAACAATGGTTGTTCTACGTTGTTCTCTTCTGAACAACAGGGGGGGCCGTTTCTTGTCAACGGGCTCAAAAGAACAATGGCTGTTCTAACGCTGTTCTCTTTCTGAACAACAGGGAAAGCCTAGTGGACTTAGCGTCACGAAGGCTTGAACTTTGGCACTCAAGGGATATTGTCCTTCTTCTGGACAAGTGATGGTGGATCTCGAGGTCGAGGGCCCTTTGGTGCACAAGGTGAGACTGGACCGTAGTGATGTCTCGCGAAGAAAATCTGGATCTCTAATCTGATCTTAGTGGTAAAGTTTCCAAATAAATAGTCGGGACATCCCCTTGGCGTGGGGGAAAATGGAGTGGGGGCTTCGAGGGAATGCACAGCCGAGCCTGAGAACAATGCCTTATCTGCCCATAAGCCTAACTCAATCTGGCGAGGTCGGCGCATGGGGCGACGGGGGAAGATAAACCCCCTTGTTTAAACATTGACTCAAGTGGCTGCGATAAGGCACCTGGCTTCAAAGCGAAGATGGACGTGAGTAGCATCGGGGTTTTAAATAACATGTTATATTGGTTGAAATTAAGCGGCTTCAATTCGTTCTATCACACCCCTCCATTTCGGGGGAAGTTGTCACTTCGAAAAAAAAGAGAGAAGGGACAAAGATAGAGCTCCGTTGTGGGGAACCCGTTTTCTTGTACCAACCGTACCTTCATGCACCTAACTAGTATTACCTCAATATATATGATTATTTTGATCTTTTGATTATAGGGGAAAATAACCTTTAATACAAACTTAATAAAAAAAGGGGCATGGAACAATGAAATGATATAAAATTAGTACATATTGGACAAAATAATTTATACGTAATTTAATGGGTACAAATATATATACATACAAAAAAATAGACATTGAGCGTTACAAAATTCAGACATATACATTAACTAATTATATTACAAGAGAATCTAATTTAAGTCGTACAAGACGGTATATACATACATGGAGATCCTAATCCTACTAATACAATTACTCTACGCTATTCGGTTACGCATTCCTACTGAGTGTGTCAGCGACCTGGTTATCGGAACCTTTTATATAATTTATTTTAAATTGATACTCTTGCAAGAGTAAACTCCAGCGCATAATTCGGCCGTTGGAGTGTCGTACATTCCGAATATATGCTAACGGACGGTGGTCGGTTCCTATCTGAAATTCTTTTCCTATCAAGTACATTTTGAATTTGTCTATAACCCAGATAATTGATAGAGCTTCCTTCTCCATAGTGGCATATCTCTTTTCGCGTGGTAATAATTGGCGACTAGCATATGCAACTGGATGACTCGTTCCGTCATCCTCGTATTGAAAGAGTACACCTACAATGCCCTCGTTGCTCGCGTCGGTCTTAATCCCAAAGGATTTTTCCTGGTTGGGCAACTTTAAAATGGGGGCAGAAATGCGCTTACTCTTGAGCTGATTAAAATGGGAAACAGCGACATCATTCCAACGGAGACGATCGGGGGAATTCTTTTTTAAAAGGGAGCTGAGGGGCGCCGAAATTGCAGCCAAATTTGGAACAAATCGCCGATAGTAAGAAGCTGATCCTAGGAACGATCTTAATTGCTTCTTTGTATGGGAGGGGCATGTCGGCGATTGCCTTAATCTTGTCCTCTTGGGGACCCAACTGGCTTTGTCCTATTTTGAAACCCAAGTATTTTATGGTTTCGTGGGCAAAATGGCATTTGCTGGGCTAATGGTGAGGCCATTTTCGCGCAGTCGCTCGAAAAGAGCTAATAGGGTGGTTAAATGGTGACTCCATTCAAATAGTTCTTGTAGCTGACTCTTTTGATGTGGTGTCAGCTGCGCGTCAATATCCAGGTCAGAGGGTTCAAAAGGCTCGCCTGGTAGGGAAGGAGGAGGGTAATCGGCATCAGGTTGGATGCACACTCTCTGTATTACATTAAGGGACTCCGCGGGGTAATCTTCTTCAAGCGCCGATGTTTCTTCCAGTGCTACGAACGTATCTCCATGGGCGCGTTGGGGGTACTTTTTTTCTTTGGGTCGACGGACAGTCTCCGTGTCCTTGTCTTGGGCCTTATCACCTAAGGGTGTTAGTGATTCACACTCCTTTAGTGCCGTCCTAAAGTCCTGGCTAAGGGTCTCCGAGTAATTGGACGGTGTCGGGGTTCTGATGGGGACGGGCTCCTGGGCTTCTTTCTTATCTCGGCCTCGAGGAACGGCGGCCTGGGACTCAGGGTCGGAACTTACTTGGGGGCTCTCTCCTATAAGCACGGAAAAAAATTGTATGGGTGCTGAAATGACTTCAGCCCAGCCATCATAATATTGACACTGCAGGTAACATCTAACGACGGGGAATTGGTTCGTCCGCCCAAGGTAGTCATATACCACCGCAAATTTTTCGTGGTTAGGGTCCACTGGGGAGAGGAGCTCGTCGGACACGATGAAACACGTACATCCTGTGTCCCTGACGAGAGTCGATACTCGGCAGCCGTTCACGCTGCCCTCCTCAAATTTCAAAGTTCCCGATGAACTTTTATCAAAAATAAAATTTACCTGGTGGCCTGACCGAGGGGGAGAGTTGCTGCTTGGGTTTGCACCACTGGGGGAGCTGGGGTGGCATTAATCTGGTGACCTTAGTGGGCTGGTCCGCTTTTAAGCCTAGAATTTTGGGGGCAATTCCAGCTCATGTGGTTTTCTACACCACAGGTGAAGCATATGATTGGTCGTTTCGGGAAGAGAGATGGAGGAGAAATCTTAACGGGAGGTTTGAAGTCCCGTTGTTGGTTTTGGGGTTTTACGGGGCTCAGAAAACTTCGTCGGCTTTCCTGTGAAGGGGCGCGAATCCTTCCTTCTTTCCTTGTAGGGGGATTGGTGAGAACTTTGATTCTCTTTTGGGTATAAATTATGGCTTGCGGCATAGACATCCGCTTCTTCGGTACATTCTTTAAAGGTCTGGCACCGACGATCCTTGACGAACGCGCGGATCTCCGTCGGGAGAGACGCCAAAAATTGATCCCGCAACACGAAGTCTGTTAAGGACTCGTAGTCCGGATCAACCTTTGAGGATTCTAACCAAAATTTAAAATTCCTCTGAAGAATGTATCCGAATTGACGGAACGTCTGTCCGGGTTTAATACGACCTCCTCGAAATTCTTGGCGGTAGATATCGGGAGTCATATTATGAGCGGCCAATAACTCAGCTTTTAAGGTGCTGTAGTTAATTGTACATTCAGATGGTAAAGATATAAAAATTTTGAGCAATTTACAATTTAACAAGGGAAGTAATCTGACTACACCTTCAGCCTCCAGATCCATGTTATTGATTTCACGGATCTTTTCGAAGTGGGCTAAAAATGCTCCGAAATCCTCTCCATCCTTGAAATTGGGGAGCTTTAGTGAGAGATTGGGGGGGGGGGCTTCTGAACGTGAACTGGCTGACTGTATTTCTGCTTCAACACGAGCTTATTCAATCTGATGGTGAAGCTCAGCTTGTCTTTTCCATTCCTCTCTCTCTCTCTTCTCGTTAAGTTTCTCTCTCTCTTTCTTCTCGTTGGATTTCTCTTTCTCTTTCTCTTTCTTTTTCTTCTCGTTCTTTTCTTTGCTCCTCTTGGACGTACTCAATTAGTTCTTTTGCGGAAAGTCCCAAGGATTCTCCTTGCGCTTTAAAAATTTCGAACTGAGCCATCTTTGCACTTGGGGGCGCAATAGTCAACCAACTAAAATTCCTTGCAACAAGAATTATGCCTTCTAAAGAAATTAGCCTACCTAAATATGGGCACTGACCTATTCGTACTTGGTTTCTCGATCTAAATAACCACTGACTAAAATCACAAAAAAAAAACACAAACAAATTATTATAACAGTTCGTTGAGCTACTCCAGCTTCTTAAGTTTTTAAAAAAGGGGATAGCAATCGTTAAAACAAAAGGGAACTACTATACTCTATTATTATAACGAATAACACTATGCTTTACTCGACTGAGACCAGTGTTTGCAAAGATATAGCGTTAAACCTTACACACTTGAATACAAAATTTAAATAGTATATATATATATATATATATATATATATATATATATATATATATATATATATATACACATATATATATATATATATATATATATATATATATATATATATATATATATATATATATATATATATATATATATATATATATATAAATAAATATGTCGTAGAATTGACTCTCGACGATATACCATATATAACTATTCGTTGAGGGAACTTATTTAACTATCTTTAGAGTGCGTGAATGTCTGGGTTGACCGATATTATGTATCTTCGATATGCTTAAGAAGTGGAACTGAGCTCAAGGATAATAATATTGCTATCATTAATAAAATAGAGTTTTATTAATAAAAACTATCAACGACACACAAAACGGAAAATATTGACATAAACAGAGAATGGAAAGGGTCGTGGGGAATCTAGCTAATCCGAGGATTAAGATAGATTTAAAAATGTAAAACAAATATAAAGTTAAAGGGATGGGATGGTTCGCTAAACCATTTAAAGCACAGGATAGGGTTGAAAAAAGGGTTAAATACTCCAAGGTAACGTTCAGCTTACGTAAATACACTTGTTGTGCAGAGGAAGGCGACGTGAAGGAATTTTCGGTCCGCTGGCGAGTTCCAGCCGAAGGGTGTGGGGGGTGGGGAATTAAATGATCCTGACGTGGCGTCTTGGGAATGAGAACCGTTTCTTGACGAACGGGCTTGAAGAACAATGGCTGTTCTACGTTGTTCTCTTCTGAACAACAGAGGGGGTGAGAACCGTCTCTTGTCTACGGGCTCGAGAACAATGGCTGTTCTAATGTTGTTCTCTTCCTGAACAACAAGGGGGAAGGGTGAGAACCGTTTCTTGGCGAACGGACTGGAAGAACAATGGTTGTTCTACGTTGTTCTCTTCTGAACAACAGGGGGGGACCGTTTCTTGTCAACGGGCTCAAAAGAACAATGGCTGTTCTAACGTTGTTCTCTTTCTGAACAACAGGGGAAGCCTAGTGGACTTGGCGTCACGAAGGCTTGAACTTTGAAACACAAGGGATATTGTACTTCTTCTGGACAAGTGATGGTGGATCTCGAGGTCGAGGGCCCTTTGGTGCACAAGGTGAGACTGGACCGTAGTGATGTCTCGCGAAGAAAATCTGGATCTCTAATCTGATCTTAGTGGTAAAGTTTCCAAATAAATAGTCGGGACATCCCCTTGGCGTGGGGGAAAATGGAGTAGGGGCTTCGAGGGAATGCACAGCCGAGCCTGAGAACAATGTCTTATCTGCCCATAAGCCTAACTCAATCTGGCGAGGTTCGGCGCATGGGGCGAACGGGGGGGAGGATGATAAACCTCCTTGTTTAAACATTGACTCAGGTGGCTGCGATAAGGCGCCTGGCTTCAAAGCGAAGATGCACGTGGGTAGCATCGTGGCTTTAAATAACATGTGATAGTGGTTGAAATTAAGCGGCCTCAACCCGTTCTATCACAGTCCAGTATTCATCTTTTTTTTTAAATGAATGTGTTTGGTAAAAACAAAACTATATTGCTAAGCTTTCGATCTTATTCGATCATCCTCAGAGGGTTTTGAAATGTTCTTGCCTCCTTAACCGATGTAATGGGTGGAGTGAAGATCTGACAGAGTGGAAGAATTTCGATTTTTAAGGGGTATTATTCCGCCTTGGTTAAACGTAACGTGATTGGAATTTTAAAATAGTTTTAATGTGCGATTCCAGCTTGTTGCTTGACTGTTGATGGCCGTCTTATCTCCATTTATTAATATGGCTTCTGAGATGTTCAGCCTCGCTTTATTAACCTCTTTTCTTTTAATAATGGTGTTATCAACGAACATATCTCTCGTTAGGTTAATATTATGGACACTGTCCATATGATTCTTAGGCCCTCCGCTTTGTAGATGCTATTTTTTTCAGGAAGCCAGGACCGAGCTCGTATGCCTGTAGGGGCTAGAAACACAGGTCATTTTTTAATATTGGGGCATAAGACTTACCAGGTTGCGCCAGGAACCAGGACCAAGTCTTTAGCCTCGCGTAAAGAAAGGACATATGCAACCTGAACGGCAAGTCTTCTTTCTTCAAGAGATACACACTACATTAATTCGAATAAGCATGGTGCGTCTCTCCACAAATAAGACACTTGGTCATACACGATAGAAACTTACGAATGGGCGGTCAATAGGTTTTGCGAATCGGTAGGGCAAATCAGAGGAAGGGCGATGGCTGTTCGTGGGAGTGTTAGGACAAGTTATGACAGGTCAGGACCTGCAGCCGCACGCTCCTGCCTCGTCTATTTAAGAAGCAGTAGCTGATCGCAGATCGTCTGTCACAAATTTTTCAACAATGGAGAAGGTTGAGCACCGCGCAGTGATCAAATTTTTTACCAAGGAAGGCAAGAATGCAAAGGAGATCCATGAACGCATGGTTGTAGTGTACACCAACACTGCCCCTTCCTATGCAACCATTGCTCGCTGGAATAGGGAGTGCCACCATGGTCCTGAGTGGCAACGAGGACAATGTGGCCCGTGTGGAGAGGATCATCCTCGAAAATCGACAGGTGAAGGTCGAAGAAATCGAGCGAGAACTTGAAATATCACATGGAAGTGTTATCAACATCATCCACGACAATTTGACCATGACCAAGGTCTGTGCCCGTTGGGTCCCTAGAAACCTCACGAAACCTCACGCACCATGATCGACTTCAACGTCGTCAAATTTCGGAGGAGCTGCTGCTCCTGTACAACCAAGACCCGGCGGGATTCAAGTCACGCATAGTGACAGGTGATGAAACGTGAGTCCATCACTGGGATCCCGAGACCAAGCTCGAAAGCACGGCCTGGAAACACAGGGGCTCTCTGACCTCCATCAAGTTCCGGACCCAACCCTCAGCCGGGAAGATCATGGCCACCATCTTCTGGGATTCTGAGGGAGTGTTGATGGTGGACTATGTGCCTCGGGGAAGGACCATCACAGGCCAATATTACGCCGAGGAACTGGCTGGGTTGAAGAAGTGCATCCGTCAGAAGCAGCGCGGAAAATTGACACGCGGTGTCCTGCTCCTCCACGACAATGCCCCTGTCCACAAGGCCAGAGTTGCACAAGCTTCCCTGCGCGAGTGCGGATTCGAGGAGCTCAACCATCTCCCCTACAGTCCAGATCTGGCCCCTAGCGACTACTTTTTATTCCGCCAGTTCAAGGCTGCACTGCATGGACGCCAGTTTGGGGACGATGAAGCTATCCACCTCGCCGTCCAGGAGTGGATACAACAGCAGTCGGGAGATTTCTGGTTGTCGGGAATTCGAAGCCTCAGGGACAAGTGGCGCAAGTGCATTGAAGTCGAGGGTAGTTATATTGAAAAATAATAAAACACTTTTCCTCATATCTCGTTTCCTTATATCCGAATTGCAAAACTTATTGACCCCCCCCCCTCGTATCATATACACTCTTGGAGTAACTTAGACAGATTTAGCGTAAGCACAAATTGGTACATCTAGAGGAATGATTTGTATGGGCGAAGGGGTGGCAGTCGTAGCAAGCACCTCCCCTGCAGTAGAACGAATGCCTTCGGTGATAGCGATACCACCCGACGTGTGGCGAGTCAGGTAGTCTGTCACGATCGAACGTAACGAAAAGTGCAATGGTGGGTGTCGAGGTTCCTTCCTTTTTTTGATAACATGCCCACCCTTGACTGCTTTTTAGTCAGCCAATTCTTCGGTTATTTCCTTGCAGAAGTAATCCACGCTTTTACTCGTATAAATCCCTCCTTCTATGAAATTCATGGTAGAGTGAGTCCTAACACTAACCTGCGAGCTATGGAGTGGGCAATAACGTGAATATCGTTGCGATTGGCTATACTAGGGTTGTCGCTACTTCGATATTAGGTTTTCTCTCAGGCATGTAGAAATACCCATTCAGTATACGACCGTCACCCACTCTGTGAAGATTAAAATCAACCTATTACAGACAAAACTATTGGCACAACAACTCTACTCTCCCTGTTGCTATCATAACCTAAATGATATATTATTCTTTATTTACTAACCACTACTAACCCTTTTATTGTGATACCTTTGGACACATCTGACACGTCACATCCTCTATGGTGAGTGTTTTTTTTTATTATTGTTAACGATATAACTATAATTGATAATATATACATATATATATATATATATATATATATATATATATATATATATATATATATATATATATATATATATGTCGTAAAATGGCCCTTTTTTATCACTCTACTCTTCGACACCCTCTTTGTAGCGGTATGCTTTGTGGTGCGTGAGTTACTTCTTTGATGAATTAAGCTTTGATCTAAGAGTGCTAATTCGGTAGTTTCATTTTTAAGGAAGAGCTATTTAAACACGTAAAGATAAGAGGAAACACCAGATTTATACCAAAATAAACATTTATTTTAAATGAAACACTTAACTATGACAAACAAACAGTTAACACATTTCTATGTGGTCCTATTAGCATCTAGTCCTATCGCACGGATACGATGACAAAAATAAACAAATAGGCTACCCGTAAACATACCAATTGCCGATTAGTATTTTTATCACGACTCTATTTGATTAGCGTTAAACATTAAATTAACGTACTCTCGTCTACAAGCAAATATGACCTCGGTTCACGAATAATGGTTTCTACTCCCCTTAAAACGTGAGATGTACTAAACTTCTACTATCGCAATATGAATATAAATGTTCTTTTTTAACTTACATGGCAGGAGGTATTAGGGATTGCCGGATGTCGCTTGAGGACTTATCTCTTGCTTTGGAGTGTTGTGGCGGATGGTTGAATTTCGTCGAGGAGGGATGGCTTGACGCCTGTGGGGGGCTGATTCTTCAACGTAATTAAAGAAGGGAGCTCGTTGGGGCTGGGTTCTTCTCCTCTCACTCTTACGGAGCTTGATATGTGAGAGTCACTCGAGTCTGAACAGGTTTACTTTTTTTCAGTCAGGCTTCTTCACAGTCTGTAGAGGATTCTTCGGTATGGGCCCGATATAAAGCTCGACTATTTATGTTAATACGGCCCGGAAAGGGGGGATCGATTTTCTCAATCTGATCCCATCGTTTCTCACGGAAATAGTCTTGTATGGCTGAAGGATCGATCTTCACGAACTGAACCTTCTTTTCTCTTATCGAATTCTAATCTTCTGGTCTGGCTGAAGGATCGATCTTCACCAACTAATCCTTCCACTTTCGGATCGACTTCTACTCTTCGTGTCAGGCTGAAGGATCGATCTTCACGAACTGATCCTCCTTCTGGCGTATCGACTTCTAATCTTCTTGTCGGGTTGAAGGATCGATCTTCACGAACTGATCCTCCTTCTTGCGTAACGACTACTAATCCCTCTCTTTCTTTGCGGGGCTTATTTATAGGCGGATTACAGCCCCATCTAAAGGGGGAAGTGACCAGGCCACAGAGGCAGGGGGAGGGGGGGGGGACGCGAATGGTAAATTCGCATCTGGGGAGAGCGAGAATTGCAGAGGGTGGCACTGGGGTGCCCAAGTGTGCTTGCTAATTAGAGTCTCGCAACCGCACCGCTACTTGGCGTGCCTTTTGACTAGCACCGCTTTTTTTCATAACCACGGCTTTATGGGTCTCGTATGTAATCGGATCGTTAGAGCGTCGTTTAAGGGCCTTATGTGGTCGCCTTAAAACAGATGTTAGCTCCAACTGCCCAAAGCGGCGGGTAGATCAAACAGGGTAAGCAGTTATGGTTATTCGCCAGCTACCGTTCCCACGCTTCTCCTCATGGGAGAGGGGGGTTTAATGTACCTATACTCCTCCAGGATGCTTAATGTAGCTATTTCTCTGCATTTACCTCCCTCTTAAAGAAATTAACGGGGGGGGGGTATTCCAATCCGACGCTTACAATAATCATAGGTAACTTACTGAACATTATATTAAACAATAAATTCTAGTTCACTCGGGAATGCCTCGATAACATTTCACCTGACCTTACATTAATTCCTATATTACTGTTCCAACTTAGGATCTTCTTACCTACCACTAGGGGGTTACTCGCCCCTACTTAATTACAATTCTCTTGATTTACACTTAACTTTGCTATAATACAATAGTTGGGCTGCTCCTTAATCGTCGACAGGATTTCGACTTAACGAGTCAGCCATACAATTGTTGAACCCTTTTATATAGTGAATGGAGTACTGGTACTCCATCAAGAGGATACTCCATCTCAGGAGCCTTCCATTCTTACTCTTATTTTTACTTAAGTATGACAACGGTTTATGGTTGCATTCCAACTTAAACTAGTGCCTGATTAGATAATATTTGAATTTACCTATAGACCATATTATGGCCAAAGCTTCGATTTCGCTTGTAGCGTGGGCTTTTTCTCTACTCAAAAGTTTCCTACTGACATAAGCTATGGGATAGGCTGTTTAGGCATCTTCGTATTGAAGCAATACTCCGCCTAACCCGTTTTGACTAGCGTCCGTGCGAATGCAGAAGATCTTGTTGGGATTTGGTAAGCGAAGAATGGGCGCAGTTACGAGTTTTCCTTTTAGAACCTCCAACTGAGTTATTGCATGGGGGTTCCACGTGACAGGGTCTGACGCTGTCTTTTTTAACAAATCATTCAGTGGGGCCGCGATGGAAGCGAAGTGCGGCACGAAACGCCTCTAAAACGAGGCGGCTCCCATGAAAGATCGGAGTTGTTTCTTTGTTTTCGGCCGGAGCATCTTGACTATGGCGTCCACTTTTTCTTGCTGGGTAGTCAAGTGTTTTTGTCCTATTTTGAATCCCAGGTAGTCAATGGATTCGTAGGCGAAATAACACTTGGTAAGCCCGGCGGTTAGACCTTGCTCCTTCAATTTCTCCAGCAATGAGCGTAAAGCGTGTAAGTGTGACTCCCATGTACGGGTAGCTACGTACATGTTGTCGAAGTAAAACGACACGTCACTTAGGCCAGCGATAATTCGCCTCATCATCCTATTGTAATTGCTACCGGCTGTAAGTAGTCCGAATGGTAGCCTGGTAAACTGTAACAGACCTTTCTAAGTCGCAAAAGCCGTCAGTTTTTTTGACTCTTTAGCGAGAGGTATTTGATAGTACGCTTTACACAAATCCAATTCGGTGATGAATTTAGCGTCTTCAAATAAATCAAGATTTTGATTTATTAGCGGGATGGGCTCGGCGTCGAAAACGGTCACTGAATTTAATTTTCGGAAGTCCACGCACATCCGAAATGATTGATCAGGTTTCTTAACATTACTATGGGGAGCAATAATCGGACTCCGATGGCTCTAAAACTCCCAATTTTAATAAATTTCGGACTTCCTTATTGAAGGCTTCTCGTAGGTGGATCGGTAAAGGATATGGTTTGCTTCGCACCACTGAATTAGTTTTTAGTTTTATTTCATGGATGAAATCCTTGGCACATCCGGGGGTTTCAGAAATGACTTCTGGGAATTCCATGAGCAAGTTCAACATTTCCGATTGCTGTTGAATCTCTAAGTGGGGATTTATCTTTAAATCCACCCGAGGGTCTTCCGGGGTAGGTGAGAGTAATGGAAGTTCGTATTCCTCGTCTTGTTCCACACACACGGTGTGTATGACTTGCAGGGGCGTACCCGGGTAAACGGCATCCATCGGTTCTTCTTCGTCTAGAAGGGTAATATTATTTATGCACGCGCGGTGGTGACATTTTTTTAGCATGTTTAGGTGATAGGTTCTTCGCCCTGTTGGGGTATCTATCAAGTAATCGACTCAAACCCGTGCCTCGATTACTTCAAACAGTCCCTTCCACTGGGCCCATAACTTATTATTTTCGGTCGGGAGTAATAATAAGACTTCATCTCCTGCCTTTAATCTTCGCGCCTTTGCTTCCATATCGATTTAGTCCCGGTATTTGGCTGAATTTTTTTCGGCGTTCTCTAGCGCTAAGCCAGAGCAGTATTCTAGGCGCTCGCGCATGTCCATCACGTAGGCGTAAGACGAGTTGATTTCTAGGTCGAGATTCACGTTGGAAAATAATTCCTTAAGAATACTCATAGGACCTCGCACATTTCTCCCGTATAATAGCTCAACAGGCGAGAATCCCAACGTCCAATGAGGTATTTCTCGGCAGGCGAAAAGGGCTGCAGGCAGGTATCTGTGCCACTGTGTAGGGTTGTTTTGACACAACTTCTTCAAAATATTTTTGAGGGTCCCGTTTAATTTCTCGCAGATTCCGTTAGTGGATGGATGAAATGGACTCGTAAAAATTGGCTTGACTAGCAGTAGTTTATTAAAATACTCCATCAATTCTGAGGTGAATTGGCGCCCTCTATCCGATAGAATTTCTTTAGGCAGGCCTACTCATGCAAATATTGAAATGAATGCTTCCGCGCAGGAAATAGTGTCAATCTTCCGTAGTGTCATGGCATCTGGGAACCGGGTGGCACCATCCACTAGGGTAAGGATGTAGGAGTGTCCTCCACTTGAATGGGGGTGAATTGTTCCCACCAAATCAATAGTCACTCGAAAGAATGGTTGGTTATAACGGGCACTTTTTGTAAGGGCGCGGGAGGTACCCGTCCTCTGGATGGATCTTTCTGACACACGTCGCATGATCGGCAATAGGCCACAATTTCTCTGGCGGCCTGGGGCCAATAAAAGTGTCAGAATATCCGCTGCGCCGTTTTGTTGTGCCCAAATTGTCCGGCTAATATTCCATCATGCGCGGTATTCAAAATTCTTCGAGTGTATTCTTGAGGTACACACAGTGCTTTGTTGCTCTCCTTATCCTCCTCGCTGATAGTACGGTAGAGAAGTGAGTCTTCTACGATATATTGGATAGGCTTCTTTCCTTTCACTTGGAGAGTTTCACCTTTAATAGCTTTCTCCCATAGAGGTTTAAGAGTGGGGCATTCCTTCTGAGCAATAGCGTAGGAAGTCAGTTTTAACCCATTGTCTTCGAGGGTAATCCTCGGGGTCAACTTAGCAGGTTGCTCTTTCCTCTGGGCTTCTTGTGCCCGGGTGACTACTTGTTGGGCCACTTCTTGCTGGGGAATTAGGGGGTTTTGTCCGATTAGTACTGCACAGAACTTAATCGGGCTACTACCACGTCCGTCCAACCGGTGAAATATCTGCATTGTATATAACATCTCACGACGGGGAATCGATTGTCGCGTCCTAAAAAGTCGTGGACGATTGCGAATTTCTTATGGTTAGGGTTTACTGGGGGCAGCAACTTGTCGGATACCACTATGCACCTACATCCGGTGTCTCTGACCAAAGTGGATACTCGGCACCCATTAACAGTGCCCTCTTCAAATTGTAGGCCACCTGGCAAACTTTTGTTGAATAGAAAGTTTACCTGTTGCTGGGGCCCTTCGGATGTTGGCGCGGGGACGGAGGACGCATCAGCTTGTCCTGCTGGGATCGCGGCAGTCAGGTTTTGTACCTGTTGTCTCAGTCGGGAGTTCTGTGGGCACTGGAAACTCAGGTGACCTATTATCCCGCAGGTATAACAAGTGACGGGCTTCCTTGGATACGTGCCGGTATTAGGGTATGATCCTTGTAGAATCCTAACTTCTTTTTGATTTTTTTCTTATCCCAAATTTGGCTTATAAGTTCCTTTTGCTACTGAGAACTTAAAGGGCTTCTTTTGCAAATGCCTTGGTGGCGGCCTATTTTTCTTTGGGGAGGGAGCCTTCTCTTTCTTGTACTCCCTCGGATATAAACGATTATTTACCGCGTGGAGATCAGCCTCGTCCAGACACTCGTTGAAGGTAGAAGCTTTTCGGTCCTTAACGAATGCACGGATTTCCTGGGGTAGTGTGCTTAGTAACTAATCTCTAAGCATGAAGTCGACGACCGAAGCGACTTCGTTCTCTACCCCTTCTGACTCCATCCAAAAGTGTAAGCTTCGACGAAGCTTAAAGCCAAAATGTTTGTATGTTTGTCCAGGTCTTATACGAGCCTGCCTGAACTTAATCCTATATCCTTCCGGGTTAAGGTTTGTTGCTGAGAGAAGTTCGGCTTTGAGAGTGGAATAGTCCACAGTCGCTTCTGAGGGTGAAGATACGAATATCTCTCTCATCCTACGATTAAGTAGCGGTAACAGTCTGGCGACCCCATCTTCTTCTAGGTCCCAATTATTGACTTCAAATATTTTCTCAAAATGGGAGAGATATGAGCATAAATCTTCTTCGTCCTTGTACTCCGGGAGTTTCATGCTGGCCGCTGATGACACTCCTGATTTGGATGACACTGACTGCACCTCTAACTGGTCTTTGCTAAGAGATCTTTCGTGGGCCCTTATCTTCTCTCTTTCATAAGCTTCCATTTTCGTCTTTTCCCTTCTTTCTTCTCTTTCGTTTCTCTCTTTCTCCTGAATAAACGAGCTCAGATCGGTTCCTTCCAGTCCGAGGCTTTGAACTTGCTTCCGATAAAGGTCGAACGATGCCATCGCGCTTATGTCAGTCATCTACTTTGTTGTAAATCAAGCCTGACCTACTCCACCACCGAAACTTACCACTTGGCCTAACAATTACCTTTAGATTGTTTCCGCCTCTAACTTTACCAATTTTCCTCTCGTCAAATATTCTATTATTCCTGGTATTCCCTTTAGGTGTTAGCTCTTCCTTAAATAGACACTGTTGGGTACTTTCTAATATAAAACCGACAGACCTGACACCACTTTTATAATGTGTCGTAGAATGGCCCCTTTTTTTATCACTCTACTCTTCGACACCCTCTTTGTAGCGGTATGCTTTGTGGTGCGTGAGTTACTTGTTTAATGAAGTAGGCTTTGATCTAAGAGTGTTAATTGGGTAGTTTCGTTTTTAAGGAAGAGCTATTTAAACACGTAAAGATAAGAGGAAACACCAGATTTATACCAAAATAAACATATATTTTAAATGAAACACTTAACTATGACAAACAAACAGTTAACACATTTCTATGTGGTCCTATTAGCATCTAGTCCTATTGCACGGATACGATGACAAAAATAAACAAATAGGCTACCCGTAAACATACCAATAGCCGATTAGTATTTTTATCGCGACTCTATTTGATTAGCGTTAAACATTAAATTAACGTACTCTCGTCTACACGCAAATATGACCTCGCTTCACGAATAATGGTTTCTACTCCCCTTAAAACGTGAGAAGTACTAAACTTCTACTATCGCAATATGAATATAAATGTTCTTTTTAACTTACATGACAGGAGGTATTAGGGATTGCCGGATGTTGCTGGAGGACTTATCTCTCGCTTTGGAGTGTTGTGGTCGATGGTTGAATTTCGTCGAGGAGAGATGGCTTGATGCCTGTGGGGGGCTGATTCTTCAACGTAATTAAAGAACGGGAGCTCGTTGGGGCTGGGTTCTTCTCCTCTCACTCTTACGGAGCTTGAGATGTGAGAGTCACTCGAGTCTGAGCGGCTTTGCTTTTCTTCAGTCAGACTTCTTCACAGTCTGTAAAGGATTCTTCAGGATGGCACCGATATAAAGCTCGACTATTTATGTTAATACGGCCCGGAAAGGGGGGATCGATTTTCTCAATCTGATCCCATCGTTTCTCACGGAAATAGTCTTGTATGGCTGAAGGATCGATCTTCTCGAACTGAACCTTCTTTTCTCTTATCGAATTCTAATCTTCTGGTCTGGCTGAAGGATCGATCTTCACCAACTAATCCTTCCACTTTCGGATCGACTTCTACTCTTCGTGTCAGGCTGAAGGATCGATCTTCACGAACTGATCCTCCTTCTGGCGTATCGACTTCTAATCTTCTTGTCGGGTTGAAGGATCGATCTTCACGAACTGATCCTCCTTCTTGCGTATCGACTACTAATCCCTCTCTTTCTTTGCGGGGCTTATTTATAGGCGGATTACAGCC
This sequence comes from Ceratothoa steindachneri, assembly GCA_963969495.1. NCBI lineage: Eukaryota > Metazoa > Arthropoda > Malacostraca > Isopoda > Cymothoidae > Ceratothoa > Ceratothoa steindachneri. Next base: position 77,201,500 of record OZ018324.1, on the reverse strand, counting down.
CCATCTAAAGGGGGAAGTTACCAGGCCACAGAGGCAGGGGGAGGGGGGGGGACGCGAATGGTAAATTCGCATCTGGGGAGAGCGAGAATTGCAGAGGGTGGCACTGGGGTGCCCAAGTGTGCTTGCTAATTAGAGTCTCGCAACCGCACCGCTACTTGGCGTGCCTTTTGACTAGCACCGCTTTTTTTCATAACCACGGCTTTATGGGTCTCGTATGTAATCGGATCGTTAGAGCGTCGTTTAAGGGCCTTATGTGGTCGCCTTAAAACAGATGTTAGCTCCAACTGCCCAAAGCGGCGGGTAGATCAAACAGGGTAAGCAGTTATGGTTATTCGCCAGCTACCGTTCCCACGCTTCTCCTCATGGGAGAGGGGGGTTTAATGTACCTATACTCCCCCAGGATGCTTAATGTAGCTATTTCTCTGCATTTACCTCCCTCTTAAAGAAATTAACGGGGGGGGGGGGGGTATTCCAATCCGACGCTTACAATAATCATAGGTAACTTACTGAACATTATATTAAACAATAAATTCTAGTTCACTCGGGAATGCCTCGATAACATTTCACCTGACCTTACATTAATTCCTATATTACTGTTCCAACTTAGGATCTTCTTACCTACCACTAGGGGGTTACTCGCCCCTACTTAATTACAATTCTCTTGATTTACACTTAACTTTGCTATAATACAATAGTTGGGCTGCTCCTTAATCGTCGACAGGATTTCGACTTAACGAGTCAGCCATACAATTGTTGAACCCTTTTATATAGTGAATGGAGTACTGGTACTCCATCAAGAGGATACTCCATCTCAGGAGCCTTCCATTCTTACTCTTATTTTTACTTAAGTATGACAACGGTTTATGGTTGCATTCCAACTTAAACTCGTGCCTGATTAGATAATATTTGAATTTACCTATAGACCATATTATGGCCAAAGCTTCGATTTCGCTTGTAGCGTGGGCTTTTTCTCTACTCAAAAGTTTCCTACTGACATAAGCTATGGGATAGGCTGTTTAGGCATCTTCGTATTGAAGCAATACTCCGCCTAACCCGTTTTGACTAGCGTCCGTGCGAATGCAGAAGATCTTGTTGGGATTTGGTAAGCGAAGAATGGGCGCAGTTACGAGTTTTCCTTTTAGAACCTCCAACTGAGTTATTGCATGGGGGTTCCACGTGACAGGGTCTGACGCTGTCTTTTTTAACAAATCATTCAGTGGGGCCGCGATGGAAGCGAAGTGCGGCACGAAACGCCTCTAAAACGAGGCGGCTCCCATGAAAGATCGGAGTTGTTTCTTTGTTTTCGGCCGGAGCATCTTGACTATGGCGTCCACTTTTTCTTGCTGGGTAGTCAAGTGTTTTTGTCCTATTTTGAATCCCAGGTAGTCAATGGATTCGTAGGCGAAATAACACTTGGTAAGCCCGGCGGTTAGACCTTGCTCCTTCAATTTCTCCAGCAATGAGCGTAAAGCGTGTAAGTGTGACTCCCATGTACGGGTAGCTACGTACATGTTGTCGAAGTAAAACGACACGTCACTTAGGCCAGCGATAATTCGCCTCATCATCCTATTGTAATTGCTACCGGCTGTAAGTAGTCCGAATGGTAGCCTGGTAAACTGTAACAGACCTTTCTAAGTCGCAAAAGCCGTCAGTTTTTTTTACTCTTTAGCGAGAGGTATTTGATAGTACGCTTTACACAAATCCAATTCGGTGATGAATTTAGCGTCTTCAAATAAATCAAGATTTTGATTTATTAGCGGGATGGGCTCGGCGTCGAAAACGGTCACTGAATTTAATTTTCGGAAGTCCACGCACATCCGAAATGATTGATCAGGTTTCTTAACATTACTATGGGGAGCAATAATCGGACTCCGATGGCTCTAAAACTCCCAATTTTAATAAATTTCGGACTTCCTTATTGAAGGCTTCTCGTAGGTGGATCGGTAAAGGATATGGTTTGCTTCGCACCACTGAATTAGTTTTTAGTTTTATTTCATGGATGAAATCCTTGGCACATCCGGGGGTTTCAGAAATGACTTCTGGGAATTCCATGAGCAAGTTCAACATTTCCGATTGCTGTTGAATCTCTAAGTGGGGATTTATCTTTAAATCCACCCGAGGGTCTTCCGGGGTAGGTGAGAGTAATGGAAGTTCGTATTCCTCGTCTTGTTCCACACACACGGTGTGTATGACTTGCAGGGGCGTACCCGGGTAAACGGCATCCATCGGTTCTTCTTCGTCTAGAAGGGTAATATTATTTATGCACGCGCGGTGGTGACATTTTTTTAGCATGTTTAGGTGATAGGTTCTTCGCCCTGTTGGGGTATCTATCAAGTAATCGACTCAAACCCGTGCCTCGATTACTTCAAACAGTCCCTTCCACTGGGCCCATAACTTATTATTTTCGGTCGGGAGTAATAATAAGACTTCATCTCCTGCCTTTAATCTTCGCGCCTTTGCTTCCATATCGATTTAGTCCCGGTATTTGGCTGAATTTTTTTCGGCGTTCTCTAGCGCTAAGCCAGAGCAGTATTCTAGGAGCTCGCGCATGTCCATCACGTAGGCGTAAGACGAGTTGATTTCTAGGTCGAGATTCACGTTGGAAAATAATTCCTTAAGAATACTCATAGGACCTCGCACATTTCTCCCGTATAATAGCTCAACAGGCGAGAATCCCAACGTCCAATGAGGTATTTCTCGGCAGGCGAAAAGGGCTGCAGGCAGGTATCTGTGCCACTGTGTAGGGTTGTTTTGACACAACTTCTTCAAAATATTTTTGAGGGTCCCGTTTAATTTCTCGCAGATTCCGTTAGTGGATGGATGAAATGGACTCGTAAAAATTGGCTTGACTAGCAGTAGTTTATTAAAATACTCCATCAATTCTGAGGTGAATTGGCGCCCTCTATCCGATAGAATTTCTTTAGGCAGGCCTACTCATGCAAATATTGAAATGAATGCTTCCGCGCAGGAAATAGTGTCAATCTTCCGTAGTGTCATGGCATCTGGGAACCGGGTGGCACCATCCGCTAGGGTAAGGATGTAGGAGTGTCCTCCACTTGAATGGGGGTGAATTGTTCCCACCAAATCAATAGTCACTCGAAAGAATGGTTGGTTATAACGGGCACTTTTTGTAAGGGCGCGGGAGGTACCCGTCCTCTGGATGGATCTTTCTGACACACGTCGCATGATCGGCAATAGGCCACAATTTCTCTGGCGGCCTGGGGCCAATAAAAGTGTCAGAATATCCGCTGCGCCGTTTTGTTGTGCCCAAATTGTCCGGCTAATATTCCATCATGCGCGGTATTCAAAATTCTTCGAGTGTATTCTTGAGGTACACACAGTGCTTTGTTGCTCTCCTTATCCTCCTCGCTGATAGTACGGTAGAGAAGTGAGTCTTCTACGATATATTGGATAGGCTTCTTTCCTTTCACTTGGAGAGTTTCACCTTTAATAGCTTTCTCCCATAGAGGTTTAAGAGTGGGGCATTCCTTCTGAGCAATAGCGAAGGAAGTCAGTTTTAACCCATTGTCTTCGAGGGTAATCCTCGGGGTCAACTTAGCAGGTTGCTCTTTCCTCTGGGCTTCTTGTGCCCGGGTGACTACTTGTTGGGCCACTTCTTGCTGGGGAATTAGGGGGTTTTGTCCGATTAGTACTGCACAGAACTTAATCGGGCTACTACCACGTCCGTCCAACCGGTGAAATATCTGCATTGTATATAACATCTCACGACGGGGAATCGATTGTCGCGTCCTAAAAAGTCGTGGACGATTGCGAATTTCTTATGGTTAGGGTTTACTGGGGGCAGCAACTTGTCGGATACCACTATGCACCTACATCCGGTGTCTCTGACCAAAGTGGATACTCGGCACCCATTAACAGTGCCCTCTTCAAATTGTAGGCCACCTGGCAAACTTTTGTTGAATAGAAAGTTTACCTGTTGCTGGGGCCCTTCGGATGTTGGCGCGGGGACGGAGGACGCATCAGCTTGTCCTGCTGGGATCGCGGCAGTCAGGTTTTGTACCTGTTGTCTCAGTCGGGAGTTCTGTGGGCACTGGAAACTCAGGTGACCTATTATCCCGCAGGTATAACAAGTGACGGGCTTCCTTGGATACGTGCCGGTATTAGGGTATGATCCTTGTAGAATCCTAACTTCTTTTTGATTTTTTTCTTATCCCAAATTTGGCTTATAAGTTCCTTTTGCTACTGAGAACTTAAAGGGCTTCTTTTGCAAATGCCTTGGTGGCGGCCTATTTTTCTTTGGGGAGGGAGCCTTCTCTTTCTTGTACTCCCTCGGATATAAACGATTATTTACCGCGTGGAGATCAGCCTCGTCCAGACACTCGTTGAAGGTAGAAGCTTTTCGGTCCTTAACGAATGCACGGATTTCCTGGGGTAGTGTGCTTAGTAACTAATCTCTAAGCATGAAGTCGACGACCGAAGCGACTTCGTTCTCTACCCCTTCTGACTCCATCCAAAAGTGTAAGCTTCGACGAAGCTTAAAGCCAAAATGTTTGTATGTTTGTCCAGGTCTTATACGAGCCTGCCTGAACTTAATCCTATATCCTTCCGGGTTAAGGTTTGTTGCTGAGAGAAGTTCGGCTTTGAGAGTGGAATAGTCCACAGTCGCTTCTGAGGGTGAAGATACGAATATCTCTCTCATCCTACGATTAAGTAGCGGTAACAGTCTGGCGACCCCATCTTCTTCTAGGTCCCAATTATTGACTTCAAATATTTTCTCAAAATGGGAGAGATATGAGCATAAATCTTCTTCGTCCTTGTACTCCGGGAGTTTCATGCTGGCCGCTGATGACACTCCTGATTTGGATGACACTGACTGCACCTCTAACTGGTCTTTGCTAAGAGATCTTTCGTGGGCCCTTATCTTCTCTCTTTCATAAGCTTCCATTTTCGTCTTTTCCCTTCTTTCTTCTCTTTCGTTTCTCTCTTTCTCCTGAATAAACGAGCTCAGATCGGTTCCTTCCAGTCCGAGGCTTTGAACTTGCTTCCGATAAAGGTCGAACGATGCCATCGCGCTTATGTCAGTCATCTACTTTGTTGTAAATCAAGCCTGACCTACTCCACCACCGAAACTTACCACTTGGCCTAACAATTACCTTTAGATTGTTTCCGCCTCTAACTTTACCAATTTTCCTCTCGTCAAATATTCTATTATTCCTGGTATTCCCTTTAGGTGTTAGCTCTTCCTTAAATAGACACTGTTGGGTACTTTCTAATATAAAACCGACAGACCTGACACCACTTTTATAATGTGTCGAAGAATGGCCCCTTTTTTTATCACTCTACTCTTCGACACCCTCTTTGTAGCGGTATGCTTTGTGGTGCGTGAGTTACTTGTTTAATGAAGTAGGCTTTGATCTAAGAGTGTTAATTGGGTAGTTTCGTTTTTAAGGAAGAGCTATTTAAACACGTAAAGATAAGAGGAAACACCAGATTTATACCAAAATAAACATATATTTTAAATGAAACACTTAACTATGACAAACAAACAGTTAACACATTTCTATGTGGTCCTATTAGCATCTAGTCCTATCGCACGGATACGATGACAAAAATAAACAAATAGGCTACCCGTAAACATACCAATAGCCGATTAGTATTTTTATCGCGACTCTATTTGATTAGCGTTAAACATTAAATTAACGTACTCTCGTCTACACGCAAATATGACCTCGGTTCACGAATAATGGTTTCTACTCCCCTTAAAAACGTGAGAAGTACTAAACTTCTACTATCGCAATATGAATATAAATGTTCTTTTTAACTTACATGAAAGGAGGTATTAGGGATTGCCGGATGTTGCTGGAGGACTTATCTCTCGCTTTGGAGTGTTGTGGTCGATGGTTGAATTTCGTCGAGGAGAGATGGCTTGACGCCTGTGGGGGGCTGATTCTTCAACGTAATTAAAGAACGGGAGCTCGTTGGGGCTAGGTTCTTCTCCTCTCACTCTTACGGAGCTTGAGATGTGAGAGTCACTCGAGTCTGAGCGGCTTTGCTTTTCTTCAGTCAGACTTCTTCACAGTCTGTAGAGGATTCTTCGGTATGGGCCCGATATAAAGCTCGACTATTTATGTTAATACGGCCCGGAAAGGGGGGATCGATTTTCTCAATCTGATCCCATCGTTTCTCACGGAAATAGTCTTGTCTGGCTGAAGGATCGATCTTCACGGACTGAACCTTCTTCTCTCTTATGAATTCTAATCTTCTGGTCTGGCTGAAGGATCGATCTTCACGAACTAATCCTTCCACTTTCGGATCGACTTCTACTCTTCGTGTCGGGCTGAAGGATCGATCTTAACGAACTGATCCTCCTACTGGCGTATCGACTACTAATCCCTCTCTTTCTTTGCGGGGCTTATTTATGGGCGGATTACTGCCCCATCTAAAGGGGGAAGTGACCAGGCCACAGAGGCAGGGGGAGGGGGGGTACGCGAATGGTAAATTCGCATCTGGGGAGAGCGAGAATTGCAGAGGGTGGCACTGGGGTGCCCAAGTCGGCTAGCCAATAAGAGGTTCGCAACCGCACCGCTACTTGGCGTGCCTTTTGACTAGCACCGCTTTTTTTTCATAACCACGGGCTCATGGGTCTCGTAGGTAATTGGATCGTTAGAGCGTCGTTTAAGGGCCTTATGTGGTCGCCTTAAAACAGATGTTAGCTCCAACTGCCCAAAGTGGCGGGTAGATCAAACAGGGTAAGCAGTTATGGTTATTCGCCGGCTACCGTTCCCACGCTTCTCCTCATGAGGGGGGGGGGGGTAATGTACCTATACTCCTCCAGGATGCTTAATGTAGCCATTTCTCTACAATATATATATATATATATATATATATATATATATATATATATTAGGGTGATGACTTTTGACTTTTTTTATCAAAAATTATTTCCTGTTACTTTTGCTTATTAATGACAAAAATTAATTTCATTCCATTAAAATATTGAAAAAGGTCACGCACAAACCACTTGGAAATGCAATATAGGCCATTTTAGCATTTTATATGTGTTAAAAATATTTATATTAAATATATAAGTCATCAAACAGACGTGTGCAATAATTTATGTACCAGAGAATTGTATAGAATTTTACAGAAAATCATCACGTCATCGCTTGGGCAATTTCTGTAGAGTTCCAGAATTTTCTTCAGCCATTTCGCATGCAGTATATAAGCGAGATGTTTAAAGTGGGTAGTTACTAGTTGTTTTAACGGCGTTGATATTATTATTGCCTTATTATAATTGTTGTGTATTATCCAGCGTTTATTGTAAATAGATCCTGGTATTATTTGGTAAGCTACATTTAACTCTCTCACTAATTATATAATATTTTATTAGTGTCTGCCTTCTCTCTTATTTTTTTCTAATTGTAATTTGCTTGTTTTTTTATCAAATATATAAAAGCTCAATAACAGTTTCTTTAATTCGTTACCTATTTAATATTCAGGTTTATTTTCTATTTCAATTGCTGAGTACAAAACATGTCGTTCAAGAAAATCTTTTTTAACTCGGAGAAGAACAAGAAAAGCTGGACAAATAACTTAGTCCACTTTCAAGCACCATCAAGACGAGGCAACTTGGCAGTTTATGAAGCACCCTTAAGTGAACGGAGTCGCATGCCCCTTGAAATTCCACGTCGTTGGACGCTTCAAATTTCTTGAATCCACCGCCAAAGAACGGAGAGAGAGGATCGGTCTAATTGTTGTGGAGCTAAAAGCCATATGGAGCAAAACATTGAACTTCCCGCATGTATCTGATCAAGCCATTTGTGCAAAAATAGAAAACCTTCTGAAAGACTATGAGTACTGCAGAAAGAAACAAAGCTTTAATTCTTTGAATGAACTGTTTGACGTGATCAAGGTGAAAGGCAACTGGTTGTGAAAAGAAGATGAGAACTTCAATAAACCTCAAATTTTGATCAAAGGCCAGGTTGGTTATTCCACTGGTAAACCTGCTAGTGCCAAGACCATATAGCAATCCAAGCGAAAGAAGGCAATGGAAGCGACTGTGTCCCCACTTTCCATCTCAGCACAACCTGATTGTTCCGAAACTAGCACGGACTCATCCAATAACAGCGAAGACAGTTCTTGGGAGAATGAGAATGCAGCATCAACGAGGAAAAGGAAGCATAACCCAACAGGCTTAGCAAGACTCCTTGCTACAAGCTCAAAGCTGTCATCCCACAGAGCAGCAAAGGTATGTCGCCAGCTTTCTGGTGAGGGCATTGAAATCCCAACCTCATGTCAGTCAGCAATCCACAAGGCTATCTACACGAGAGCTGCTCAGGTGAAGAAGCACTTGGTGAGCACGCTTCATCTGGAAAAGTGGAGCTTACACTTTGACGGCAAACGCATTGAGGACTTTGAATATCAGGTTGTGGTCCTCAAGAGTGAAGTGAAAGAAACAAAGTTGGCTGCGCTCAAATTGAAGGATGGGAAAGCTGTGACAATTGCAAAAGGGCTCCAGGGTGTGTTAGAGGAGTTCAACCTGTGGGGATCAATTGTTATGCTTGTCGCCGGCACAACAAGCGTGAATACCGGCAAAAAGACAGGCGTTGTTGTTTGACTGCAGCAAATGTTCGAAGATAAAGGTCACCCCAAACACAAGTTCATCACTTGCCAGCACCATGTCCTGGATCGGATTCTTCGCGTTGTCATGGGCGATGAGCTCCATGGGTTAACTAAATCACCAAACATAGAGTACTTCTTTGTGCAGGATTTGATGAGCAATTATGATAAATTGAAAGCAGCCTTCAGCAACGGTAAAACAGAGATTAAGGAAACGGGCGGCTGGAGAGACGACATGAAGTTTCTCTATCACCTCACGCGTGTCTTCCGTCACTTCACTGAGATGAATGGGGTCCCCTTTGTAAAGTTTAAAAAGATTCCAAACATCAGCAATGCACGTTAGAACTCTCATGCCATTCTAGTTCTTCTTGAGTTCATTCTGATGTTTGACACCCGGCGCAGGCTGCGTAAAATCTGTTCATTCATTTCTTACTCATGAGCTGACCATTCGTTCAGCACTCACTTGTTCCGCGCTGAAGATTTTTATGAACTATCTGCAACTCTGAATGAATACCCAACAGGTCTCAAATGCTTGAAAACCCACTGGAAAACAGATAAATCTCCAATCAAAATTGCCCGAAGCAACCAGTGCAGTGAGCGTGCAGTCAAAGTTATGCAAGACTTGCACGGGTCCTGCCGCAACAAGGACAACCTATCACTGAGATTCATCCTCTCCAATGACATTATTGTAACTAATTTACTTCCTTGTGTGTTTGATGACCTTATATAATGTTATATATATATATGTGACTCATAAGCTTGTGTTCAATCTTGCATATGCTGCCAGTGACTTCAAAAACTGGACAAAAGAGCTGACAAATAAAATTTTTAAAATCATTTTGTGCTTGAGGTTTTTTTATCAAATGACCTTGAAAGTAAGATTTTATATAATTTTTAATTAAAGCTCATCAAATTATGACACAGAGATATGAGGTTGTAAAAAAGTCATCACCCTAGTGTGTGTATATATATATATATATATATATATATATATATATATATATATATATATATATATATATATATATATATATATAAATATGTTAGACTGCTAGACTGAAGCTTTGTTGAAGAACTGTGCTATTTATGTCTCGACTGTGTCTTATCTGGGTATCGTATTGATGCTTGGGTATTCACTCCACTTCTGACAAAGTTCAAGCTATTGCAGATTTACCTATTCCTACTAATGTGACTCAGCTAATGACATACTTAGGCTTGCTCAAATTTTATAGGAGGTTCATTCCTAAGGCAGCCTCTATCCTGAAGCTTCTTATTGTTTATTAAGATCCATTGTACCTTTATAGCGTACGAGAAGTGCCGGCGAGTGGCTTAAAATCTTCGTTTGAATGAGTCTTTTGCGAGATTCAGGGTGGCCGAGTGGATTCGCAGCTGGCTAACAGTGGTCCAGCGACACGTGAAGCTGTTCGCAACTTGCATATGCAATTATTTTTTCTTAGCCCCTTTTCCTCCTTCCCTCTATCTATAATTGTGCCCATACCCGGGAGGGGGAGCGTTAGCCCTTGGATAACATTTCAAAACGGGTTCTCTTCATTTCTTCAAAATACACCCCGCTTCTAGGAGGGAGGTTGTATAGCATACGAAAAGTGCAGGCGAGCAGCTTTAAAGCTTCGTTTGAATGAGTCTTTTTCGAGATTCAGGATGGCCGAGTGGATTCGCCGCTGGCTGACAGTGGTCTTGCGACACGGGAAGCTGTTCGCAACTCGCATATGCTATTATTTTTTGTTTACCCCTTTTCTTACTCTCCTCTATCTAGACCTTGGTCTTGTGAAAAAGCACAAACAACTGGGTTTTTTTCTCCCATCTGATTCTTCTATCTTCTAATATATTAATGCATTTTAAACTTCAGAAGCCAATTATAATGGTTACAGACAGCAGTGCTTATAGCATTGGAGCTGTTCTATGCCACCTGATAGATAGTATAGAGTCTCCTGTTCACATTATTTCTTTAATTTTAACAGCTACAGAACCTAATTACTCTAAGTTGGAGAAGGAAACTTTAATGATGTTTTTTTTTATTTTTTAAGAAAAATTAAAGATACATAAAAAAAAGCAAATATAACACTTGAATGGCTAGAATGTCGTGACGAAGGAAATAGATTTTATTTATATGTATATATATATATATATATATATATATATATATATATATATATATATATATATATATATATATATATATGTGTGTGTGTGTGTGTGTGTTTGTATATGTGTATATATTTATATATGTGTATGTATAAACAAAAATAATGATAAAGAAAGAAATAATAAATAAAGTCCAAAGAAAAACGAGAGAGCTAAGTCAAAAGAAAAGGTCGCAATGCGGCCAAACAAGCACCAGAAGCAACCACTGACGGTGCACAAGAAGAGGCAAATGAGACAAAATAAGAAAAGAGAAGTACCATAGAGATGCCCTCTACACTAAGGCAAAAACTCACCATCTTTTTACCTATATTTATCTTCTACACTTTTTCACTCTTTGTATATCAATCAATCAATATTCTTTTAGGAAATTTAATTTCTATTTGTGGGATCAGCACAATTTTACATTGGTGACAGATCATATACCCCTTCTCTGTTTATTTTCTTCTACTAAATGTATCCCTCCTATGGCTTCTGGTAGGATACAACGTTGGGCTCCTCTTATTTACGCTTATAATTTCACGTTTATTCATCATTCTGGAACGTTTCTTAGGTACTGCAAATACTCTAAGCCGTCTATTTCTTCCTAGAATTGATATAACTGGCAATAATCCAGTTCCAGCTGACTGGACTATGCCAGTGAATTTTATAGACTATTCACCAGTCACTAGTGTTGCTGTCAGGGACTGCACACTTGTAGATCCTCTTCTTTCTAAAGTACACAAGTTCTATGAGATTGGGTGGCCAGCCTCAACTATGAGGGATCCTGGCCTTGTTCCTTATGTACGGACGGAGGGTGATGATTTATCCATTCGGTCAGGTACAATCTTGTGGGGTAGTAGCAGTGGCAGTTCTTCCTATGGGCGACATGGGCGGTCACAAGGAGCGGCACTTGTGGGGGGGCTACATTGCCGCCCCTCCAGAAACGTTTTTCATCATTAAAATATGTCTTTCATGATTGCCCTTTAACCCGCGATCTGGCAACTTTCATTTTCTAATTGTCTCAAATTTGCATTCGCGTTGCAATTCACCCCATTTTTGACGGCGATGAGTTTAAACAGTTTGATTAATTAATTAATTAATTTGATTTTTGTGGTGTTTTTAATTGAGCATGAAGTATTGAATGTATTTGTGCGATTGGGAACCGAAATTGGGCGATATTTGCGGAAAGACCTGTATTTTAGTCTATGCTCGCTAAACTAAGGGAAGCCCATAAATATATATATATATATATATATATATATATATATATATATATATATATATATATATATATATATATATATATATATAAAGCTCATGTAGTAAGAATAGTATTGTATCATATGTTATTTATTATAGAGAACAATTCTTAATACTAAACCATCAAGGCCTGAGAAACGCAAATGGATAAGAAAAGGTCTAAGCTATAAGGTGCTCAATGTAGAAAAAAGAGGAAAGAAGAAGCAGAGAAACGAGCAAAAGATGAAGGTATAGAACTTTGCCAGTACTTCTCACTGCTATTTTGTGATCATACGTCTTTCTGGGATATTTGAAGTGCACTGATGCATTTAGCCTAAGCCCTAATTTGCCTTGTTTCCTAGGAGAATGTTTAGTAACTTATGTTCCATAAGTTAAATTATTGTTTTGGCAAACTCATGCATTGGTCACTTATGTTTTTTTTCTCCTGGTTGCAGGGGCCCTTTTGAAATATTTTGAAACCTCTGCCACTAGCCAGGATGGGAAGGTGTCTACTTCTGCAGCCACACAAGCCTCTACAGAAATGGTTTTGGAGCCTCGGACCCGGCTGGAGAACCATCCACTTCTACAGCCTCACATAGACCTGTGTCTCCACAAATGCAGTCAGATCCAGAGGATGAAGGCCCATTCGCTTTCCCTGCTTCCCATCAGGACTCTTTAGGTGAGTTATTTATTTATTTATCTTTTTGCACATAGGATGGTAAATAATAATTTAAAATAACAAATGATGTATTTCAAATATAAAGCAGTAAATTATTTATTAGTGTGTGTGTGAACAATTCTGTAAACAGTTATGAATTATAATGTTATTATCACTGATTCACTGGGGTTACCAGATGATTGTGGTTTCTCACGAGTCACAACCATCATTCCATAACATTACTACCATAAGACATGCTGTGAATATTGTGTTGTCTAAATTAGATGTGCATACTAATTTATATTTCTCTTGTTCTTTCCATTAGAACTGCCTGGAGCTGAATTGACTACCGAGGATGAGCCTCTGTCCACTAACTTTGCTAATTGGCCTTCACTTCTGACAGACAGAATAAGGACACAATTGACTTCCAGAGGACCAACTCAAGTATCATCTGACTTTGTATTCCCTAAAAACGACAGTGATGGAAGAAGTTGCCACCATCATTATTTCAGGAAGTTGTTGATTAGTGGTGAGAATATAACCAGAAGTTGGCTGGTCTATTCATCAAAAAACAACAGCCTCTTCTGTTTCTGTTGCACATTATTTTGCAAGAGAAAGATACATTTAACAAGACTGGGACTTTCATACTGGAAGAATGCAGGCTCATTGCTCACATCACACGAAAGCAGTCCAGAACACCTAAAATCTATGAAAACGTGGAAAGAGCTGGCAGTGAGGATGAAAAGAGGGGAGACCATTGACAAGCAGGAGATGGCACTTCAGGAGGCTGAGATATCAAGATGGAAAGCAGTGCTAACACGTCTTCTTGCTATTGTGCATTCTCTGGCAGTTAGGAATTTGGCAATTAAGGGTACACACAGAAATGTTATTCTCACCATCAAATGCCAATTTTTTTAAAGAAGTTGAGCTTATGGCACAATTTGACCCTATAATGCAAGAGCACATTAACCGTGTCCAACAAGGGACCTCCAGTTACCCCAGCTACTTTGGCCACCACATACAAAATTAGCTCATTGATTTGTTGAGCAGCAAGACCATTTCAGCAATGGTGGCTGACATCAAACAATCTAAGTTCTTCTCAATAATTGTAGATTGCACTCCAGACATCAGCCACACTGAACAGTTGTCAGTTGTGTTTCGGGCAGTATCACATGAGGGGAAGCCCCATATCATGGAACATTTCATGGGGTCCTTGGATGCGGAAAACTCCACTGATCAGCATTTGGCATCTATGATTTTGAAGAGACTGGAGGAGTTAGAAATTCCTTTCATGGACTGTAGGGGACAATCATACGACAATGGGACCAACACGAAGGAAAAAAATGAGGGTGTTCGATCCAGGCTACTTGAAATGAATCCCAGAGCTCTGTTTGTTCCATGTTGGGCTCATTCTCTGAATTTGCTTGTGGCCGATGCTGCCAAGGGATCTATTGATGGCACAAGTTACTTTGGAATCTTGCAGAAGCTTTATAACTTGTTTTCAGCCTCCACACAACGATGGGCCATTTTGGAATACATGTGGATATCACCTTGAAGATGTGGTCTGACATAAGATGGGAGAGCAAGATCTAGAGTATGGAGCCCTTAAGATATCAAGCAGATGGAGGGAGAGATGAACTGATCGAGGTGAGAGATCACACCAAAGATTCTGTAATAAAGGTTGAGGCCCAATCTCTAGCAGATAGAGTTGGATCGTACAGCTTCGCCATTTGTCCAGTTGTGTGGTACGACCTGTTGTGCCAAATTCAGCATGTGAGCAAGCAGATGTAATCTCGTAACATGCAAGTTGATGTTGCAGTAAATCTCCTAAAGAAGACAGAGAGAGCTCTCTATGATTACACGGCAACAGGTTTTGTTGCTACACAGATGGCAGCCAAAGATATCTGTGAACAAATGCATGTAGAGGCTGTGTTAAAACAGAAACGGCGGAGGTCTACAAAGCAGCACTTCTCTTATGAAACATGTGATGAGCCCTTAAATGATGCTTTGAAGAAGTTGGAAGTGACATTCTTCAATGCAGTCGTTGATGCTGCAATGTCAGCCATTCAGAAAAGATTTTCCACCTTGGAAAATGTGGGAGAGAAGTTTGGAGTGCTGACTAACTTCCATAATCTCACATTTGAGGAGCTGACCTATCAATGTGAGAAACTTAGCACTACACTACAATTTAAGGGTCATTCTGACTTGAATGGTAGAGAGTTTGTACAAGAGCTGAAAAACTTGCCAGACATGCCATTAAAAAATATATCTTTGCTTGAGCCATTAACTTTTATCCACGTAAAGGAGCTCTCTGAAATATATCCAAATTTGTGGACTGCTCTCAGGATTGGTATTGTCGTGGTATGACATTACATTACATCAATACCATATTATATCTATGGGGGAGGGACCAATAACTTAAAGGCGAACCGACAAAGGAACGGAACACCACGAGTTTCGACGGGCGGAATAGCGAGATAAGAGTGCAACGAGGTCAGGTAAAATACGGGCAATGGAAAAGCTCAAGGTTATTTAAAGAGGCATATACAAAAATATAATTTTATCTACATAAAAATGAGAGAATTGATGGGCAAAATTACATCAGAGAATTACTGGGCGAAATTACATCAGAGAATTAATGGGCAAAATTACATCGGTAAACGAGATGGGGAATTGTAGTTATGCCTCAGACTATGAAGTTAAAATTTAATGTATTACAGGAGGAGACTATTCAAATGGGTGGAATTAACTCAAATGGGTTACTGAAGGAGGAGAGGGGTTGGCTTACGGAGGATTCCGGGTGAGACGTCGGGGTAAGGCTTCACGGATGGCTTCTGCACGTGAGGCGAGGGCGCTCAGAGCTTCTGAGCGAGAACTTAACGTGATGACGGTTCTCCAAAAGGGGGGGGGGGGCGGTAACGTCCGGTCCAGGGGAGAGTATTTCGGCCACCCGAAAACGAGGGGCGAACGAGGAGGGCTTCGGCAGGAATTGTTGAGTGAAGTCGGAAAAATCACTCGGTAGCGATCATTAAATGGAATTACCTCACTGGCTGGGGCTAATTCCGACACACAAATAGTTCAGCCGTCACTTTGCTTCGTTGTTAGCACCTGACTTGGAACTAAGGGAATCTTCTTGGGCCCGGGCAAGACTTCTCAACTCTCTGTCTGCCTCATGAAGGACGAGCACTATATATGTCCGAGGCTCTCCCCGCGGGGGGGAGGGGTTAGTGGGAAACAGTTCTACTCTCGAATGGCCTCGAATCTTCTTGCCCAGGCGATACTAACCCGTGTAAGGGTAGACCGTGGTAAACGCGGTTCGAGGTTACCGCTTGTGGAAAGGAGGGGGGGGGTAGTCCTCCCAATTTAAGGCTAACAGAACCTTCTCCAGCACATAGAACTTCCGTGCTGGAAAAGAAATTCCACGTGGGATTCCACCACAGGTATTACTCTTCCAGTCATTGTCACAGGAACGCCTCACTGGTCTGGCCACCATCAGCATAAATCACACAGTTGCTGAGAGGATTTCATATGATGAGCTAGTTCATGATTTTGCAGCTAGGAAAGTGAGAAAAGTCAGGATTTAGATGGTAGTTGTGTTATGATGCAGTAGATTTTATTTATTATCTTCTATCAACTTTCTTATACTTTTATGATAAAACATTTATATAATTTACATTACAATATTGTTTCTGAAGTTTATGTTAGTTGTGCAATTCATTTGTATTATTCCTATTTCTCGTACCATAACTATATTCCTATGTTTGTGTTTTATTTAAGGGATGAAGAGTTTGTAAAATTCATAAAAGACATTTTTTTAAAAATTCTATAGTAACAATAAAAAGTTGTTTTGTGAAAGTTATGGCTGTCCTAAACTTCTAATGTACACTGTGGGGAGGGGGGCGGTGCCGTAGGTGAGGTTCGCTCAGGGCGCCATGTAGGCTAGGACCGCCACTGGGTAGTAGAATAGCCATTCATCCTAAATTAAGGAGTGCTCTATTGTATGAATTACATGCTAGTCATGTAGGTGCTTCTCGCATCTAGGAATTAGCTAGAGGTTACTTTTAGCGGCCTAACTTGAACAGTGACCTCGAATAACTATATATGTCGTGTTCCCTGTGCTTAGCTCTACACTTCACACGTCTTAGTGCGGAATTTTATCCTTGGGAGTGGCCACTGTCGCCATAGAACAGGTTGCATGTCGATTATGTCAGAAAGCATTTTCTTTTATCATAATGGATGTTCACTATAATTTTCTAAATAGGTTGGTTTTTACTCTATATTAGGTCCAATTGCTAGAGAAACTTTTAAGTTTCATGAACATTCTTTCGCGCAGTTTGGTTTGTCAGTTTCAATTATTTTTGACAATGGTCCTTGTTTTACTTCTGCTGAGTTTAAGGAATTTATCACAGGTTATGGTACTCATCACATTACTACGGCAGTATATAAACCTTCTGCTAATGGCTTAGCTGAGAAGATGGTTCTGAACTTTAAGAAAGTTATCCGTACATCTTCTGAACTCCTGTTTAATTATCGACTGACACTATAGCAATGCCTCTGGGCATTCCTATAATAAAAACCTCCTGGGAAACTTATATATATATATATATATATATATATATATATATATATATATATATATATATATATATATATATATATATATATATCATCATTTATTATGTATAAAATTCAATTCTTTTGTCATTTAAATGATTCATGCAATCCTTTAACTTTGTTAATTTAATCATTCTTTTATTTTACTTTAACTTTGTCAATTTAATCTTTTAATTAATTTACTTCAACTTTTGTAAATTAAATCAATTCATGTTAAACTTAATAATTAATTAATTCATTTATTTTACTTGTCAATTCAATTAACGTATACTGTTCCAAACAACATCTCTTAAATTTCACACACAAACAAACAAACAAACACACGTTCCCAGCCCAATCAAAATAGCACGCTATTCCGCCCACTCGACTCGCTGCTTTCTTCGTATAAAGGTCGGTAACCATTCCTTCTACATTTATTCATTTCCCTCCAAACAAATCATACTGAGTTAATTCCACTCTCACATTCTTTGCAAACGACCATACGAGAGTAAGTCCTAATTATATTTACTTCTCATTGCAGCCCCAATTCTTCCATTATAGATACTATATAGATACTCGAAATTACTACATAGATACTCTACATCAAAGATACTCTAAAATATTTACTCAAAGATACTCTAGATTATTCACAACATTACTACACGATATTATATATTTTTCACCTTATTGTTTCACCATATTATTCAGGATATTTACTTAACCTACTTATCTCATTGTACATTCGTTGATTTTATGAATATATTTATATTTGTGTAATTGTCTTTCTTAACGCCCAAGTCATTATTCCAAAATTTATTTCACTGTCGCCTTTAGGCCTAAAGCTAGCTGCAGACATCTTCGATCAAACAAAATTTATGGTTATGGTTTTCGAAACGCTATCTAGGCTGATTTATTAACCGAAGATAAATCACATTGATAACTATAAACTATAGCACCACACTCTACTACTGAGGTTTTCCCAGCTGAGTTGATGTTTGGTTGACGTTTGAGGTCTCAATTAGATTTGTTGTGGCCTACAGAACAACTATTTACTAGAGTGGCTCATAGGCAGGAATGTCAGAAAGCTAACCACTCAATGTTTGAAATTTAGCCCTTCCACAGTGACACCATCATCTCCAGTGATGACCAGGAAATATAATCCTGGTGGTTCTAAGTAGATACCTGCTAAAGTACAAGAGCAAAGTAATCCATCATATTATGTATAGGTGTATTGTACCCACGGGGGATGTTGTGAAAAGACACCAAGATAAGGTAATTCCGAGATCCTAATGGCTCCTGTTAGAGAAGCCTCTGTGCCACAATATGTTTCTCCTATTTCACCAGTTCGTTCGATTTTATCTTCTAATCTTGTCCCTCCTGTGGTGGACACTTTATCGCAGGTCTTATAGGGTGAGGAAACCTATACATAGGCTAAATCTTTAAGTTTTGTTTTATGTTCTAACAAAACTTAGAGGGAGGTATTTAGGTGATCTAATGTTGCTGTCAGGACTTCGATACTAGGTAACCTCTCAAAGCCCTGTAGAAATACCCATTAAGTCTATGCCCGTAACTCACTATATGAAGATTAACAACGACCTACTTAAGACAAGACTATTGGCACAAGAAATGTACCTTACCTGTTCCTATCATAACCTAAATGATATATTATACTCTATTTACTAACCCGTACTTACACTTTTATTGTGATACAAATTGCCACATCTGACACGTCACATCATCTATGATGAGTTTTCCTTATTGTTATCCACGATATAACTATAATTGATAATATATATATATATATATACCGGGTGTTTAAAAAAATTGATATCATTTGAGATGTAAATATCACAGAAACTACATAGTCAAGGCAAATGAAACTAAATAGGTAAGCAACATAAGATTTATTATTCCAAATTTGAATGAGAAAATCAAAGGTATGTGGATACCATGAATGATTTCACAAATTTTCAATATGCGCACCGCCTGAGACACGGCACACGTCAAGTTGGTAGTCCAACTTCTCCCAAACAGGCTGCAGTATGTCTTTGGTAACAGTCTCCATTTCGATAGTGATTCTGTTTTTGAGTTCCTCTAGGTTTGCAGGAAGAGGGGGGGGGACATAGACCCATCTCTTCACATAGCCCCAGAGCAAAAAACGCAAGGTGTCAGGTCAGGTGTACGTGGCGTCCATTTCAACAGCACATTTTCTTCATCACCAGCACGCCCGATCCACCCCCCTCGCAGATTACCATTGTCAGTGAGTTTCCAGTGAAGTGGAGTCCCGTCCTGTTGAAAAATGAAGTTTTCTTGTACATTTGCAATGAGCTCATCCATTAGCCAGTTCTGAAGCACTTGCAGATACACATGGCCGGTCACATTTCCTTCAAAGAAGAACGGGCCATGAAGATGGTTCTTGAAGATGGCGCAGAACACATTCACTTTTGGTGAGTCCCTCACGTGCTCAACTGTGGCATGAGGGATTTTCTTCGCCCTAAATGCGAACACTATGCTTATTGACTTTGCCATTCGTATGAAATGTGGCCTCATCACTGAAAACAAGACGTTCCTTGAAATCGTTTTCTTCACGTTTCTTTTGCATATCAATACAGAATTCTTTGCGCTCTCGCTTGTCATTTGCCGTTATTGCTTGAACTAGCTAAACCTTGTAGGGTTTCATTAGCAAGCGTTTCCTCAGGATGCGCCAAACGGTCGTTGGAGGAATTTGGGTTTCCAGACTTGTTCTTCTTATGGACTTCTTGGGGCTTCGCAAAAGTTTGTGGTGATCCCACTCGACCGTCCTTTCGATGTTATTGGTCGTCCAGATCCTTTTGCCCTGCACAGACAGCCTTCCTCTTTGAATTTTTTGTGCCATGTCCAAATCTGCATTGCCCTTGGTGACTGTTTAGAGAACTCTCTCACAAATGCACGCTGCACAGTCTTGTTCGACTTTTGCCCGAGCATACTCCAACACACAAAACGCCTTTTCACTTCAAGTGAATGGCATTTTTATACCTCTAAAGATAAAAACATCAAACATTAAACACAAAATTTTGACCTATTTCTACACGTGGTGTTAAGATTTTAAATTTTTTGAGCGGGAACTGGCAAAGTTATTAGATTGCAAAATGATATCAATTTTTTTTAAACACCCTGACTATATATATATATATATATATATATATATATATATATATATATATATATATATATATATATATATATATATATATATATATATATATATATATGCAGATTCACCCACAAAGGAAAAGTGAAAAACGATTCCGAGCGCTTTCGTCTAAATTCTTTAAAACCTTTTCAAGGAATGAACAGGACGCAGGATACACATTGCCTTAAATAGTTGGAGGGGGGATTAGACTACCCACCTCTGAACCATAATTAGTGGGTATAAAATCCTGAAACAACTTTATTTGAGATTTTATGTATGTAGTGATAATGGGGTCTAGCATGAACAAACCAGGGCTAAGGTTGAAATTTCCGAACGCGTTAATGGAGATACATTATAATATATTTCTCGAAATATACGAGTGATTACTGCATTTTATGACTGGTTTGGCACTATTCCAGTTAATGCTATGGTCAAGATTGTACATATATAGAAAAAGCGCACATTATTCACTGTGATTACATACATTGGCTTGATGTTGCTTAACCCGGACAACATCAAGTTCGCCAAAAGTTCGCAATCATATATTGAATAAACTTGCTGGGTCTTGCTCAATTTGCTCGAATAAAAGGCAAACCATTTACCATTTGATGAAGAGCAGCACCCACCACATATTGCGAACTATCACTCACCAACTGATACGGAAATTCATTCAGCAGGGGATGTTTTAGCGTGATTGATTCTACCAGGGCTGCCTTCGTATTATGGAATGCTTCGCGTACGGCTTCATTCCATATGAGTTCTTGAGCTTTTGGTTGCATGCGTGCCAATTCCGTAAGCGGCGCGGCAATTTCAGCAAAATTAGGCATATTTCTTTGATAGTAACCTAAGATGCCTAGGTAACAGTGTAATTCTTTGTAATCGGTCGGTATCGGCATATTAGAGATTTCTGATTTTTTTTTTGGGGGGGGGAAGGTTATTCCTGAGTCTGAGATATGGTGTCCTAAGAATTCAATTTCCCTTCTCATGAACTCGCATTTTTCTATTGAAACACGAAGTCCGTTTTCGGCTAAAATTTTAAGTACTTTTTCTAAATCCTCGACGTGTTTTTCTTCGTTTTCTGAAAATATAAGAATGTCGTCCATATTGACGAATACACATTCCAAATAACAGAATATACTGTTCATATGGCGTTGAAAAGTGCAACTGACATTCTTCATGCCAAATGGGAGTCTTAAAAATTCCCAAAGTTCAAATTGAGTTATTTATGACAGCGGTTTTTTCTATATCTGCTTTATTCATTGGGATTTGATGGTACGCTCTAATTAGGTCGAGAC
The DNA here is from genome assembly GCA_963969495.1 of Ceratothoa steindachneri. Classification (NCBI taxonomy): domain Eukaryota; kingdom Metazoa; phylum Arthropoda; class Malacostraca; order Isopoda; family Cymothoidae; genus Ceratothoa; species Ceratothoa steindachneri. Next base: position 77,179,821 of record OZ018324.1, on the reverse strand, counting down.
GGGCAAAAATGGTTTTGCCGTGAAGATAATTAGCCATAGATTTAATTCTAGGGAGAGGATAAAGATCGGGCTTGGTGATCGCGTTAACAGAGCGAAAATCACTCACCACTCTGTATTCTTTTGATTTTTTTCTTTTGCACCATGTGAATATGTTATGCCCATGGTGATCTTGAGGGCCTCACTACGCCTTCTTTCAATAGAGAAGCAAAAGTTGCTTTGGCAAATTGCAGCTTTTCCATAGAAAGGGGTCTTGAGCGAGCAAAACATTGGTGGTGAATTTCCTGTCTCAATGGTATGAAACACGGAATTTAGTGGAAGATTAACGACGTCTACTTGTTGCGAGTTGCATATTGAGTTGAATTTCTGAACCACTTACTTGCATTTTTCGGGGATGTGTGAAAGGTCATTGATAATTATAGAGACTAACGGGGCTTCTGATTGTTTAATTTTAGAAGATAACTTGGTGCATTTGTCTACTAGAATGCCTTGACCACAGTCTACCAAAAGATCGTAATGAACGAGAAAACCTGCTCCTAGGACGGGTGATATTATGTCCACGACTACGAACATCCAATTGAAGGTACGGCGTAAACTGGGTATGAATATGTCTAGCATGACTTCACCGTGTACTTTTATCTTACCACCATTGGCTGTAGCAACATTTACACTGGACTTTCTCATTTTGCAATACTGTACGAGGTTGATGGGAATAATAGAGACGCCTGCGCCAGTGTCTATAAGGAATTCGCCTTTCTATCCATTTAATTTAATAGCCACAGTGATTAACATTGGCATACCGGTCTTCGCAGTAATTTCAGCACGCCTTACTAGTTTTTCGAGGGAATAGGAGATGAGGGTCTAGATGATGGTAGAATTTCTATATTTTCTTCCCGTTTAGGACATTTGTACCATGTCCTGCAATGTTTCGCCTCTGGACCAAAATATAAATAGGCTCGACATACTAAAGGTTTTTAATCGCTACGAAACGGTTTAAGTCCTAGCGGTATGCTATCGTTACGCCTATTTGTAAATTTATTCGTGCGAATATACGCGCCACTGGGCATTGACCGCGCATCCTTCGCCTATTTCACATTACGATTCGAATTATCGCATGGCCTATTGTAAGCACTAGCACTATCTTCGCGAATAGAACAAATGTTATTGTCACTTACATGACCATATTGAGGTTTATAAAACGGCATTAGTTCGTCCGCCAATTTTCCTATCTGCGTGAGCGTCAATTCCTTCTGCGTCGAGATGATCAGAGTGATGCTCAGAGGTAGAGATTGAACGAATTTATGTCTCACCAGATCTTCACCAACGCCGACTTCGAGTGCCGTCTTCCTTAAATCTTCAAGTTTCACCGATGGTCGTCCGTGGAGTGGAGATGAAGCTGTCAATTTCTCGAATAATTCGGGTTTAGTCCTTTCAAATAGGCTGATAAGTTCAGTCCTCAGTTGTGTATATTTCTGCGATGAAAGAACTGCGCCAGGGAGACGATTGACTGTTTCCGCTGGTAGTGCTGCAAGAGTATGGAAGAATTTGGTGTTTTCTCTGGTTATCTTTGCAATGTGGAATTGTGCTTCCACGATTCTGAACCAACCAGCTACCGCTGTGTCGTTGAAAATCGGAGGCTTGACTACGATGGAGTTTGCGACTTCTTCTTGGAATATTTGTTCGGATGTTCTTGAATCCATCTTCTATTATTTTTCCTTACTCGATTTTCAATCACTTATAAAGGGTCACCGATTTATGGGGGCGTTTTCGAAGATGAAAGGTTCTCTTTGTTGGTCACCAGATATATATTTCACCTCATTTTGTGATCCTCTTTGCTATTGAGCTCCGCATAAGATTGTTGCGAAACGTTGATCGTTAAATTGGATTTAGGTGATACAATAACGTTTCTAGAAATTATTACATGACTCCAAAAGGTAATGGATGAATATTTTTGGCTGGACGATGAGCAAAAAATCTAATATGATTTTGCCTTCGAGCAAAATGGCGATGAAAACAAGAAGACTGCAGTTCTATTTATTTAGTGGATTTGGGTAGCAAATGGAGGAGGAGTTAGAATTAGATTGATTATCGATTTCACGAGCTTATCTTTGATGAGGCTTAAATACCACTCTCTTAATGTTTGTGCTTTGGTACGATGACTGAATAAGACTCGCCTTGATGCAAGATCAGTTGCGTAAATGTTATCTCTTAATGCGGATTAAATGACTTAATTGGTATGACCCGCGAGCGATATCTGAAACTGCTCCTGGAAATGATTTTTCTCGAATGATCCTCTCCCTCTCCTCGATTTGCTCGTTTTATACTTGGACACATTTACAAACATACAGATATATATATATATATATATATATATATATATATATATATATACATATCCAATACCTTTGAATACCTTTTCTCTCGTGAGAAACTATACTGAAACGGTGAAATTTGGCCAAACGCTTTTTTTCGTCTTCCTTAACAAAAATAAACATATAATATTGTAGTTGTAATTTGATGCTCACTGAGTATCGTTACGATCGAGCTAACCCATTTCAAGGTTCCCTTTTGTAACCACAGAATAATTAGTCTCATTCCTAATTTACCTTTTCACCGCCACTTTGGTCTTTTCGGGAAATCAAAATGGGAACCGTTCTAAAATATCATGTTACAATGTTTCATTTGAGTTTATTTTTGTTTCGTTTCACACACATAAATTTATTTACATTGGCTGAGTGTACACATTACTACTTCATGGGTTTGTGCGTGTACATATTGTATGCACCACATGCTATTAGTTTTTCGAATAGCTTAGGGTTGGTCTTCTCTAAAGGCCGATCACTTCCGTTTTTAAACTCTGATAGTTTTGGTCCGCCAAAACGGCTACCGGAAAACGGTCAACGGTCTCAGGAGGAAGTGAGGCTAATACGTGAAAGAACTTGGTCTCCTCTTTTTTAACCCAGAACTATAAAACTGTGTCTCTACAATGCGAAACCAGCCTGTGACTGCTGATTCATTGAAGATGGGCAGCTTGATGTTGATGGCGTTCGCGAAGTCCCGATCACCCTGTCCTGTCTGATGCTTGCTTGTAGAGTCCATATCCTCGATGCCTTCCCTGTTTGAAACGTAAGGGTAACCATTTTATAGGGATACGTTTGCTGGAGGTGCCCTGTTTATAGGAGGGCGGTGAGACTGGCTTATGTATATAATTATGGACAGTCCCTTAGATTAATAGAGAGAAGGGAAAATATGGCACGGATATTTTGGATAGGTCTCTCAAGTCCCGCGAGTTAAGTAATAGGTGGCGCTAATCTCGTATCTGACTCCAACGATACTCAAATAATATGATCGAGAAAGGACTGAGAGGAATCACGCAAACAAAGATAAATGTTTAATTCCAACAGGCAAATCGAGAAAAGCAAAGGAAGACTCGCGTTTACACGATACGGTCAGAGAATATTTCACTACCGGTCAGGAAAACGACTATTACGGGAACAAGACTAGTGAATACAACGAGGGCTTCGCGACGCTAAACGAACCGTAATTAGTTATTTACTATCGATCTTATGGTGCCTTTCCGTCTGCTTGACTTAACTGACGATTCGAGTATAGAGTTCTCCATTTTTCTTCTAAATAGTACAGGAGGCGTAGCCGCTTTTCGCCTCTGGGATCACAGTGTTTTTAGCCCCGCCCACTGGGCGAGATTTTCTCATTTCATGGTCTCGGAAGCTAATCAATTTATGGCGCATACAATTTTTCAGCCTAATTCCATTCCCAGGCGCGGAATGTTCGTTTTTAATACATGGTCGCCAAATTTTACTGCTATCTGAATTCTCGCTTTTCCGATTAACTACTTGACCGGTTTAGACACACACACACACACACACACACACACATATATATATATATATATATATATATATATATATATATATATATATATATATATATATATATATATATATACGCGTGGGCATTTGTTACAATTCTTCCTATTCCTGCGAGGCACTTTGCTGGTCTAATTCTAGTACCAGGGCCATGTTCCCCACAAATTTACATTCTTCTCAGCCTCAACTCATCGATGGAATATCTTGATTGAGATTTAGTGCAACTATCAAACGGGCTGTGTGAACGAGATGGAGTAGTCGAGCATATGCAGTGAAAGTTGTTCACACAAAATTCACAGAAATCATCGCTGCGCTAGAACGGTTGATGAAAGATGCAGAAAACGAAACTAAGAGATATGATCTAGATTTTATTCTTCAGACAATGCTGTTATTTTCTTTTATGTCACTCCTTGGCCTTCGGGGAGATATATTTCCTGAAATTAATGACACTCAAAAGTACCTCCAAAGAAATGACTGGAGTTATAACAATGTCCCATTAAACTATCAGCCTTGAAGACTTCTCTTTTTCTAACTCAAGACAAAACAGTAGAGACGGGTTTGCCTATTCAACCGAAATTTGCTCTGATATTAGAATTAGCACAAAACATTGAATTCGCAAAGAGAAAAAAAAGAGCTGTCAATGCCGCTTTCAGCTACGGCGCTGAGCGAGGAAGATAAATGTTGTCAGTGATAGACAAACTAGTTGAAAAAAATATTGCAAAGGTATACACCTTTCTGACACTGTCCAATCATTTAGATAAATAGTATAAGTGTGATATATATGCTTTTGGTGAGAATATTAAGTGAGAAGACATTCTCGTAGATAGGGCAAGACCTCAAAATTATTTGGCGGCTGCTTACGCTGAAGAAATGGAAGGGCATTTGCAAGTTTTTCAGTTTTTTCTCAAATATAATCTTAGTCAGTCAGTGCCAAATATAGTAATACTTTTAAGATCTTTCTAAGTCATGATATTAGTGTTGCTAGCTGCGAACTAAAGTTCATCAAGAACTACCTCAGATCATCAATGAGTCAAACAAGGTTGACTGGTTCGAAAATACTATCCATAGAGCGTAACTTTGCAGATAAAATTGATTTTGATGAAGTTATTCAAGATTTCGCGAAGCGAAAAGCTCATAAAAGCAATTTGTAAATCGTTTGTTTTTGTAATTCACTCATTTTCTTTTCTTTAACATATTTTTCCTATTATTCTTTTTGTGTATAAACATTATAAAAGTAAATTTTGCATACCTATATATCTGCATTATTCCGTTTTCAGCGTTTTGAAGTGTTATTAGAAGTTTTAAAGAGCGGCCAGATAAACATCCGTCTAGGGTGGCGGAATGAAGTTAATCGCTAACGGAAAGTTCGAATTTCCGGACGAAATTTCCTTAGGCCTAAGTCGCAACGTCGTGGGAATACTGTATTGAAACAAAGATATGAAAAATATATATTATGGAATGAACCGTTATGATTAAAAATGAAATTATAGTTTATGAGTGGATTGAATTTTATGCGGTTGAATTAACTTTTCACGAGTTAATGAGAATTAGAGTACACATATGATGATTGACAAATGTTAATTAGATTATAGTTGAATGTTGAATGAGTAAATATTATAAATGTATGATGAATAGTTCTATGGATTGATTAATAGATTATATGAGCAAATAGATTATATAGTTAAATGGATTGGGTAAATAATATATATAATGATATGTATAAATAGATTGTATGGATTAAATTGGATACATAAATGAATTAAATCAATAGATTGAATAAATAGGCAATATAAATAATTATATAAATAGATTACAACGGTGTTGGGAGTGTCTGTAAATGAGAGAAAGAATCACGTATTAAAAACGAGATTCTTTTGGGACATTTTTAGCTAAATATTACAATTTCAATATTACAGACCTGATTGCGATGATCCGAACAAAGTGAATGAATGAGCATGTGATTTTATTAGAAAACGCTCGAGAGATCGGGCGTACCAATCACACGATTTAAGTAATGGTTACCAACCCATGTTGAAATAATATATATATATATATATATATATATATATATATATATATATATATATATATATATATATATATATATATATATATATATATATATATATATAGTTATGATTAAATATTTCCACTTGTAGGGGTGTAGACCGGTACACGACACTGCCTCCTTGGAGGTTTCCGCTGCATCCGCCAGAAGGTTTCTGTCTGAGAAATAGGCCATCTTAGGCTCTCTTTTAGTCAATATAGCTAAAGCGCTCATTTGATTAAGCATGTAGCCTTTGGCAATTTGCTGCAATCAGTTGAGCTTTAAATGAAAAGAGTTAGAAGACAGCGAGCTATGAACAAAAGAAACGCCATGTAATCCTTGAATGAGGGACCTCGACGTTATGGTATTTGGTTATTAGTGTAATTGATTTTAGTTAAAAAATCAGCCTAGATAGTTATTTGAAAACCATTACTATAAATTTGTTGAATTGAATGGAATAGTCGTCTGCTAATATTTAGGCCTAACGTACAATAAACAAAATAAATATATTTACAAAATCAACGAATGAACAATGAGGGAATTGAATTAGGAAATAACTAGTGAGCGATTATTACAATTATATGGATGAATGATATAATTAAATTGAGAATTGCTAAGGAATACAACGTAATGCAATGTATGAAAGTAATTAAAAGTAGAGTGAATGTAAGGTGAAGTGAGGTAAGGTATGTAAAGTAACTAAGATATGGTAACTATGATATGGTAATTATGATGATTAAGATAACTATGATGGACTGTGAATTGGGTTCTGCAATAAGACAAGTAACCAGAATTAGGACCTACTCTCGTATGGCAGTTTGCAGAGAATAAGTGTGATAGGATGAGGAATTAAACTAAGTATGATTTGTTTGGAGTTAAATGACTAAATTGAGAAGGAATGATTACCGACCTTTATGCTGAGAATCGCGAAATACAAGTGAGGAATATTCGTGTTCAATGTGGTTTAGCTGAAAGCGTGTTAGTTTCTGTGTTTGACTAAAGTATGTGTTGCCGAAAAGAATGTATCTTAGCCATGATTTTTGGATGGCAATTATATATTACAAAAGATATATTGAAAATACATGTACAAAATATTTGAAATTTTGGATTGATTATTTATACATAACTAAGTTGAGATTTTACATAAGATTTGATAGAAATTGTAGAAATTAAATGGGAAAATAAATGGATAATTTTACATTGAATTTAAAAAGGAAAATATGCTGATATTTATGCACAAGGTACATTACGTTAAAATGATATTAGCTAATGGTAATATTTAAATTGATGCAATGGAATATTGATACATGTAATATATTATAGGAATGCCAGAGGGCATTGCTATAACGTAATCGAAGCTCCGCTCTTCACACTTGCGCCTCGTTGTTTTTATATGTGCCTTCTCGCCCGAGAGCACTTCGGGGCCTGATCGCTAGCCGAAGCAGCACCATGCTCGTCTGTTCTTCGAGGCCCCTTGGGAGAGAGGAATCCCGTGCCATCTTCGATTTTTTCTTACCTTTCCTTTTTTTGTAGACGATGGCGGAGATTTAATTTGTTCCCCTCAGAGGGGGAGCGGGGATCCCAAGTCCTAATATTAATCTCAAAATCAAAGAACATGCTTACATCCAATTTAAAGGCTCAATCATACCCAATAGCGGATCCATGACTAAAATTGGGGGGGGGGGGGGGCACTAGATTTTTTCGAACTACAATAAAAGAGGTAAATATACTTATTATTTTTATGAGCAGTTTTATTGAATATTAACCATCCAACAGCTGTAAAAAACAATAAAGGTAATTACAACTGCTTTACTGGAAAAGTACTTGGCAAACGATAAATATTTAATAAAACATATATTTGAGTGCACTATTACAACATCTAACAGAGATAAATCAGTCGCCGCGATCTAGCAAAACCACCCAATCTAACACAGATAAATAGAAGAAGAGCGTGGTGCTTAAAAAAACATCATTTTCCAATTTTTATGGGCAAATGCATCGATCACGCTGTTTGTTGCAATGTTAATTTTGCTGTGAACACCAAGCAGCGCTAGACCGTTGAGGCGCTCTTGACCCATAGTGTTCCTCAAATAGGTTTTCAGTCGCTTTAAGGCTGAGAATGACCGTTTCGCTTCCGCATTCGAAACGGGAAGCGTGATCAAAACTTGGAGATGCCTGGCCAAGTTTGGATACATTCGAGTCTTGGCATGAGCTAGAGCATCTCCAACAGAGTTAAACTTTGTTGTTGTTGAAAACCATAGCTCTGCTTCCTCTTTGACAAGACTCAAGCTCTCGATGTCAGCCTCGTAAACTGTGCAGCCTTCAGTAAAGCTCCAACATCTCCGTCAACGCCGTTGAGCAGATGCTTGATGTTAAAGACAGCCATAACGGTGTCGTCCAGGAACCAACGCCGTAACTTACTCATGACCTGACCAGGAAACGGTATGCATACAGATCATAGGAAATACTCTTCTGCTGTTTGAAAAGGTACATTATCACGTTGCGTCTGTCGTTTGCAAACTCAGGGCATGGGAATGGTATCGTGCGTTGAGCCGATCTCGTGCAGGAGCTACTCTGATTTCGTGAAGATGTCGTGAAAACTGGTATTGGCATCTTCCCTGACTCTGTCGAGATGCGTCACTACTTCCCTGATCGTAGCATATGCAGATAGGAGAGCAACCACAGGAAATTGCAGGGCTCGGTTTGGTTACACAGTGTGAACCAGCACGGACTCAGTGACGACGAGGCCAATCAAAAAGCGCTGCTCTTGGATGGCGATCAGCAATAGTCCCGCTGTCGCATCCGAATTGCTCTCATCTTGGAGGAAGACGGCTACACATGGTAGCAGTTCCATAGAAACAACGACGGAATCGTGTCACTCAACCCATCTAGTAGCGCAGAGGCCGAGTAATTTCTGCTGCTTCGAGGATGTGTGGTGTTTCACTAGCTGAGCAAACCTCATAGAACGCATGTTCGAGGAATTAACGTAGTTGAAAACCTCGTTGAGGGTCTGGAGAGCAAGTTTGACTTCTTTTGTGGTACAAGCCTTAGTCAACACAAGGTTCAATCGATGATTGCAGCAGTGGGTCACCTTTGCGAGTGGATATTATTGTTGTATAACTGCTGCACACCTGCGAAACTTCCCCATCATAGCACTGGCTCCATCAAAACAGAGACCGCGACAGTTGTTCATGTCGAGACCGACACAATCTACTGTGCTGAGAAGACGAGCCAGTCCTTCTCTAGTCAAGTCTACGGCATGAACGAAGCCCAGAAAGTCCTCTCTCAATTGGTCGTTGGTGAAGTGACGGACGCAGATGGTGGCTTGTTCTTTCTTTGCAGTATCCGTGGTCTCGTCCATCATGATAGCAAATATTCCAGCAACTTGAGATACCACCTTCTCTTGCACTAGTCTCCCTGCAAATAAAGATAAAACTTAAATATTTATTGCATTATTCTGTATATATATGGAAATGCAAAAGCATAAAATAACAGTGAAAATAGTAAATGGACAATTTTTACCTGATATTTTGATGAGTTCATTTTTGGTAGTCTTGGTAATAAAAGTACAATTCTTGTTGGATGTCATTACCAGCTTCGCTAATTTAGCATCGCCGCCATTGGAGCGGTACCGCAACAGCGCTCGACAAACTCCTTCTTTAGTTACACTTGAAGCGGACAAATCTAAGGGACCGTCGTCACGGTGCCCTCTAAGAGGAAGCATATCGCGGCCACAAAACAGTACAGTCTCAACAACTGGGACAAGCAGACGACGATTGCTTTCAATTTGATCCTTCCTTTTCCCAGTCATCATGACATCAATAGCCCTCGTTGGATGGCGGGCAGTGTCCAGAAACTGTTGCATCCTAACCATACTGGTTGTATGATAGCTGTTTCTGTTATGGCTATTGAGCATCTCAGTAGTTTTTTATATTTTTGCATTGGCTGCAAAACTAGTGTTCCCAGCTTCGTCTGTTTGTTAATTCCAGCTTGGTAACCAGCAAAGAAAACACAAGCGACGCAATAGCCGCCTTTCTTTGACGCCAAGTATTTAAGCCGAAGGTACGTGGAACACCATCCAGGTTGAAAGCGTATCTTATGACCACCTTCATTTGTATATGGAAGTGTCTCTAAAGATGGCGGTTTTTGATGAATCACAGCGAGTTTATCGGCATCTGTTGCTTTCGTATTCAAAACAAAATTGGCGATGTCAACTTGAGTAGGCTGTTTCTCACTCGAAACGGTCGAAACATCGGTTGCCTCTTCGGTAACTGGATCATGTTGACTACAGAAAGTTCCCGTTGAAGTGCTTGTCTTTGGCTCCATCTCGTTGTCTTCATGGCTCCTGGCCAATTTCGATTTAAAAAAACTAGTTATTTTTGTCCACTTCATCGTGATCACCTGATCAATGTACCACAGTTCTAGCTTTTATAAAGAAAGAAGGAAGGGAGATAGGAGGAGGATAAGAGAAGGAGAGACGAAATGAACTAGGAGAGGCGTAACATAATAAGATTCGGGAGGGGCCTAACCTAGACAGAGATATTTGTGGAGGACTTAGATAGGGTCTAAAAAGGGGACACAGAGACAATGGCACAACCCCATACATTACACTAATATTAGTAAAGGTATAGCCTAATATTGATAATTGAGTAAATTATTAAAAATGCAAGACATCAACAGGTAAAAGCAAATGAGCAAGAGGTGTGCAAAAGGTCACAATTATATCATAATTAATTGGCACCAGGCATCAGTTGAGAAAATAGCCAAGCTTTGGTATAAAAATAAGGCTTTCTGTCATATATATATAATAGTTATAAAGTTTTAACATTACTATGTTGAAAATAATACTTATTCAAAACATTCTCACATATATATATATATATATATATATATATATATATATATATATATATATATATATATATATATATATATATATATATATATATATATATATATATATATACTGCGACATAAACCAGAAACCAGGTTAGGCTTAGGATGAATGTGAAAGTCAGAAGATATCACCAGTCGCAGTATATCTCTTAATATCTTGTTGTACATACTGCTTATACTTAACCAATATAAAATAAGTATGCAGCATTCGAACCACTAAACATACATAAAAGGTAAAGGAAACAACTAGATTAGGCTATCCTAATTTCCCTAACAATATTTCCAAAATAATTAATGAACTATAAAAGGAAATGATATTACGTTAAAACACGGGGCTTGCAAAAGAGCGTCGGTTGGCGCGCTATCGCTGTGGTATTTAACCTCTGATTTAACTAAATACCTACCAAAATCAAAATAAGCCCTTAGAAAGTGAAATACCTAACAAAATATAGCGTGAGTACTTACCTTAAGCGGGGAAGATCAGGTAAAACCAAGAAACACGAATATTTTAACAGCGCTGAGCAACCAAAAGCGATTGTCTTGAACTGAAAGAAGGGAATGATGTTTGTTCTTGCGATGAAATGGCTGGAGTTTTAAACTGCTCATCTTGGGGAAGATATGATAAGAGAGCTGACAATTGACCAGCAATTATCTTTTGTTCCGTGTTCCTCTCTCTCTCTCTCTCTCTCAAAATAAGCCCTTAGAAAGTGAAATACCTAACAAAATATAGCGTGAGTACTTACCTTATACGGGGAAGATCAGGTAAAACCAAGAAACACGAATATTTTAACAGCGCTGAGCAACCAAAAGCGATTGTCTTGAACTGAAAGAAGGGAATGATGTTTGTTCTTGCGATGAAATGGCTGGAGTTTTAAACTGCTCATCTTGGGGAAGATATGATAAGAGAGCTGACAATTGACCAGCAATTATCTTTTGTTCCGTGTTCATTCTGGATTTAATTATCCCACTGACAATCATAAGAGCGTACTGATGTTGAAAACTCCCTTAAATTCATATTTCCATGAGATTAGTTTCAGATCAAATATAATTGGGGAGACAATTTCTTAGGAACAGCATCAGCCTGACCAAAAATGATGGGATAGAAAACACCAATATTTTAACATAGGCTTTTCCGGCCGATTACAAAAAGTGCCGCAAAAAATGTCACATTTTTTTGTCTGAAATATGAAAATAATTGAATATTAAACATATTTACTATGAATTTTGATGGTAACTAAAAGGAAATGATATATATTGGTTTGTTTTAGAAGTTTTTTTTCACCATGGCCTCCTGTGATAATTTTTAAGGGTTGGTTTCCATTATCTGAGGGGTGGGGGCATCTCCCAATGCCCCACTCTCTAAATACGCCACTGTATCTACATGATGTAGATATATGATGTAGACTGACATAGGCTCATAGGATCCCTAGGGCCCTAGGGGTGCCAACCTAGCTTCTTAGTTCTTATGGTTGCTGGCATGGCTCATGGGGGCATGGCCGCACTGCCCCCCTCAGATGCGCCTATGTTCGAATGCGCAAACAACTAGAAAAATATGAAGATGCAATAATGATGATAAAAAAATGCCAATATTTTATCATATTCCTTCACTCGATTTTTTTGCTTACAAAGACCATAGAAAGAGTGAGTTAACTTGAAAAGTGCAGAGTAGAGACTACTATCAGAATCGTACATATGTTTCCTATATAATTTAGTGTAGTGCAACCGCAAAAATGTAATAACCAATAAAATATTGCATAAATGCTAATTGAAAATTATTATAAACACAAGTGTATACACATGCCACTTTATGTACGTGACCAGGATTTAAGAAAAAAGGGAGGTCACATTTAGAACGAGGCGTAAATTTTTCGTTAGTTTACATCTGCTATTTTACACACGTACCTTACCGTACTACCAGCCTTGTTCCTAGGTGATGAAAAAAAGGCTGATTAGTTTAATTAATATACACTGTGTTTGATTCGTCTTTCTTTTCACGTATTTAACAAGCTTACATTACTATAAAATAATATATTATTGCGTAGTATTTTACGAAATTTCCACTAGGCGACATTTCTCGTACTTGGCCCACTAAATATAAACAAAATCGATAGGGAACTAGTGATGCCGAAACGTTTTAGCCATTGTGTTTTATTTATCACTGAGAATGTGTTGGGTAGACCAATTGTAGTATATATTGCACAATTTTTAAATCATTACTGCTACGTAAAATTGGAAATGTTTAATTCGATGTCGCCCAGTAGGTTGAAATTGCCTTCACTGGGCGAGAAATTATCATCACTAGGTGATGCTCAAATGTTTATTCGCCTATACACTGAGAAAAAAAAATCGCTTCGCTTTTAATGAGTTTTTTTAAAAAAATGGGGGGGGGGGCTGTATCCGGGGCTGATCATACCCCTAAGTCCTGGTTACATATTTGGAAATTAAGTTAACTTTTCATTCACGATGAAGACTAATATGAAAAAAAGGAGGAAGCTATCAAATAAATAAAGAAAGAGGAAAGGGAATAATAGGCCTTACCTTATCCATAACGGAATCCTCGCTTCTCGTTCATACGGACTTCGAAACAAATTACCTCTTATTGTGACATTTGTTTCCCTAAACTTATTTAACCATTGTAGCACATTGTTCTTTCACGGGAGCCAAAAACGAAGTGAATTCTTCCATAAGAGCAAAACAAGTACTAGTTTATTTTCTTCGCCAGCAGACGGATTTTTAGCAAGTCAAGAGTCATTCGTTTCAAACGACTTAAAACTTAGGCCCAAAATATCCACAACCTAATCCAATATTTAAAGATAGCTTCAAAAACAAGGGTAGCATATCATTTAACATTCAAATAAAGGTGGGAAATGAAATCTTTCATTCTAAAAAGCATAAATATTAAATTCAATAAGTTTATTCTTGTTCGCGCTAAACAAACGAACAACAATCATTGATGGTTTCCCATGGTTGTAAATCACTTACAAATGCCTTTGAATCGCTAATTGAGGCTTCTGCCACTAGATGGCACCACCTAGCGCCAAATCTGATGGCAGATCTGAAATCTAAAAGGTGAATAACCATATAACCCATGGTCATACGGGTCATTTCATGGCTTTAAATGGGTACAATCGCACTTTACTTCCTTTGAAACAAAAAGTGAGGCCTAGACCTGGTGCTTCGCCGCAGGTTTAAACGCACCTTAGTAATCTAAATCGACAAAAGATTTCAATGTTTCTGAAAAAAAATACGCTTCTTGAATGATATAATGTATCAACCAAATCATAAATATTCTGTAAACGAACTAAAATATGTAGGTAGCAATACAAATAAAGAAGTATATATATATATATATATATATATATATATATATATATATATATATATATATATATAATGCAATAGCAGCTACAAAGGATGGAGGGGGATGGTTTGAACTCTCCAAACGTTATGCTATTATAATCCTAGTATCTCAAACAACATTTCTTCAGCCATTAACCCTATTTAATCTCTCTTCCCTGAGCAATTAAAACTTAGCCATGCTGGACACCAAGCTAATTAAATTAATATAATATAATATCTCTTTTGCTCTATTTATTTAAACTATATCGTGAGAATGCATTACACCGGCCTGTCCGTGTTATACCATTAAAATGTTTTGACTGTCCATTTAAAAAAATCACTCTAGTTTCTACCCACACGCAATCTGGCAACACTCTCCCACTAAGTTCAAAATTGACAATTTACCACTTTTATTTTTCAAGCTGCTTAAATGCCCTAATATCTCTTCCATTTATTTGTAAGTTTTTTCCTTCTTCTCCTCTGTCTATGGCTTTTTTATTTATCTATTACTCGTAAATGTAATTCGAATAATTAGTAATATCCTTCTGCACTATCTTATTCCCCCACTAATATCAAATAGGTAAGAATCTTAGTTCTTACTTAGATCCGTCCTGAGGTAAATTCCTTACAGTCGTGGTCGTCCACCGCTGCTTCCGTTCCTATTATCCCTACGCTGTAGGTTTAGCTGGTCCGGTTCCAAGTTTGAGTCCGCTCTGCAGAATTTTGTATATCCTGGGACTGGCGGCTCATCAGGGACTGTCCTCAGGAAGGCATTAAGTTTAGCCTTGAATTTGTCAGCAGGGCAGCCAGTGAGATCCCTTAAGTTTCTTGGTAAAGAATTGAGATTTTGGGACTTATACCCTAGGCTGGCTGTGAGCTGGGTCTTGACCCTTGCTGGTGCTTGTGGGGGCAGCACTTTCCTCAAGCAGTGATGGCCAGTCTTTGGAGTTGAGGCTACCATCTCATTTGTGCTTGATGGGTTTGGTACCAGATTATCACTTTCCATGAATAAATTATAATCTACCTTTCCCTCCTTTGTTGAGAATAGATGTTTAGGTTTCTCAGTCTCCCAGTAAGTCTGGTCCTTCATGCCCTGGACCTGCCTAGTGAAAGCATGCTGGACCTTCTCTAGCGCCTGTATATCCATTGTCCTGTGAGGGGACGGAATCTGATAGCAATAGTCCATGATAGGCTGTACCAGGGCCCTCTACAAAGTCATCAGGCATTCAGCTTCCCAGGAGTAAAAAGTCTGCAGTATCCATCCTGAGATTTTTCTGGCTTTTTTTATAGTTTCTTTTGTGTGGTGTATGATGGTTCCATCTTTGCTTATCATTTGTAATTATTTTAGCCTCGATTTCTTGTCTGCAACCATGTGATGAATTTTTAAGCTTCTCTAAAATGTCTTGATAATATGGAATTAACCTGCCATCCAATATCATCATGTTTCCTAAGTTTATTTTTATTGCCATATGCCATGATTTCAACCTTATTTTGGCCTCTTTCTTCCTAGATACTTTTTCTGTGCCGAAATGCATGTGGATGAAGTTTATGGTGATTTCCGATTATATACTGGGGGCTGTGTCCCCACACCACCCCTAAAATCATTGAAATCTCAGGGTCATCATTGTCACATCCCCCCGATGAGCTGTCCCCAACAATGAGCCAATGCTCAAAATTAAACTATTGTTTCCTACACTTATAATTGTTGGTAAATATGTACTTACATGGGACAGGTGGGTAGAGTTTACTGTTGGTGACCCTGAACTCGTGAAATCTCTTTCACATCAGGAAATTTCTTCATAAAACTAGCATTGGCGAGATATCTGTCCATATGTTCCTCTCTCAACCCATAGTGGGGAACATTGGCTCTCGTATCCTGCCAAACTTTCTATATTTTGCGTACTGGCACCAGTTTCTGGATCCTCAAAATTCTTAGTGCTTCATGGTTAGATGTTCGTATCCTTCAGATGACAAATTGGAATAGGCTGCCCATCTGTCAGTGACAACTGTTGTTCCTGGCAAAATCCACTTTTTTTACATCCCTGCCAGGAGGGTTTCGCTGCTTTGATTTTCACCTGAAACAATGAAACTTCTTCATTTCATGTTTAAAACCCTCCAAAAAGCCACTACCCTTCCACTATACGGCTGCAGTTATATTTGCATTTGCCAAATTTTTCATCAATTTTGACTTTTGCTGGGACCTCTAAACAGTGAAGAAAAATGGTCAAAATAATGTAAAAGAACTTCCTGGCAAAAACTAAATCACTTGACAGGTTTTTTGACGGTAATTCTGAAGATCCATACCCCGTCAGCTTTCCTGGTCGCATTCCCATAATATTTATTCCATCTCCCAATACATATAGCAACCCATAGTACGGTTCGCGGGGTATGGATCTTCAGGTTTACCGGCTCAGGTAATTTCTTATAGTTTTTATCAATATTGTTTCATTTTTTGTTTATTTTCAGGTTGGCAATGCTTGTTATTAGCTCGTTATTTAAATTTAATAAGTGCTTTATATACAGTAGCCTTGTTTGTGCATCCCTTATCACCAGTAAAGCTCCAATTTCTCCTTGTAGTGCACAATTTGGAGCATAAGATAAGGCATTTAATATTGACCTGTATACTTTGTTTTCTACTTTCTGCAGCTCATCTATTTCTTGTTTGGTGAATGTTATCTCTATTCCATATCAGATCAGATCAGATGATGTTGTGGGAGTATTGCCTTTGTTACGGCACTCCTGTGAAATATAATTAGATTAGTATTAGTTTTTTATTTGTTTATTATATATATTTAGAGAGTTATGTCTCTCTAATCTTCTTGTTCCTTTGATTCCATAATTTGACCAAAATTTCCTTTATTTTACTTTTGAATTTATTGTCAAATAAAAGCATGCCTATTAGATGTTCTTTGTTCTCTATGTATGGTTGCTGCAGTTCAGCATACTTCTCTCTGGTATTTGAATATCCTTCACATATTAGTAAAAAGTGTTCTACATCCTCTCTTTCTTTACTACAGATTGGACAGTCTTGATTTTGTTCCTGTGCCAATCCTGTTAGCTCTAATGTGTTTGTTCTGCATTTGTATAGCAGACCTGCTGCAAAAGTGTTATCATATATTTACTCATAACATAACATAACATAATTACACGGATGACAAAAGCCACAAGGGCCTATCAAAGGTCATCCGCCTCCGTCAAAACCCACCCACAAAAAGCACCATCACCAGGGGAAGACAAAATCAAAGTCCCCCACAATATAATATAACGGATGACAAAAGCCACAAGGGCTCATCATAGGTCATCCGAGTCAAGCGGCCTCTTTTTCAAGGCACCCAAACTCCCAGGAAAACTACATCCAGAGGATTGCATCCAGAAACAAGGGTATCACCAATCAAGGCTTGTCAAGAACTAAATCATGCAGCTATAGATATATACAAACAATATTAATATATACAAAACTTAGGAACCATCACAACCTTCCCTTCCCATAAACTCATCCAACCTACTCTTAAATACATTTAGATTTGGACTACCTACTACCCTCTGCGGCAATTTGTTCCAGAAGTCTACCACTCTATTGGTGAAAAAATATTTTCTTAAATCCAACCTACACCCTTGCTTTTTAATTTTCAAGTGGTGACCTCTAGTCCGATTTCCATCATCTAACTCAAAAAACTTGCTAACATCCAATTTATCTATCCCGGAAAAAATTTTAAACAGCTCAATCATATCCCCTCTCACACACCTCCTTTCGAACGAGAACATATTTAATACCCTCAGTCTATCTTCATATTCAAGGTGCCTCAGGGAAGGAATAATCTTTGTTGCACTGACTCAAGAAGGTTAATATCGTGTCTAAAATGTGGGGACCATGCCTGTATACAGTACTCTAGATGTGGCCTAACATAAGAGTTATAGAGTTTAAGAATAACCTCCTTACTTTTGTAACTGACATTTCTCTTAATAAAGCCCAGCACTCTATTTGCCCTATTTCTTGCTTCAATACACTGCTTAGAAAACCTTAGACTTATCTATTACTACTCCTAGATCTTTCTCATCCTCTACTGAGCTCAGCCAATTCCCATCCATTTCATAGTTAAATTCTCTATTATCTTTTCCCATGTTAATAACTTTGCACTTATCAAGGTTGAAAGTCATTTGCCACTTATGTGCCCAGGATAACAATTTATTTAAGTCCCCCTGCACTTTAAAATTATCATCAATATCTTTAACTACAGCTGCTAATTTGGTATCATCCGCAAAAATTGACACTTTATTATTAACTGCCTCCCCAAGATCGTTTATATAGATGACAAATAATAATGGACCGAGAACTGATCCCTGAGGAACCCCACTGATAACATCCCTCCACTCTGACTTTACACCATTTAGCACTACCCTTTGCTTCCTGTCTTTCAGCCACTCAGCTATCCAATTTGAAACACCCCCACATATCCCAATCATTTTTAATTTATGAACTAGTCTCCTGTGTGGTACCTTATCAAATGCTTTACTAAAATCTAAGTAAATTATATCTACATTCTCTCCCTTATCTACTTGATCTGTTACAAACTCCAGAAAGTCTAGTAAGTTAGTCAAACATGATCTACCTGATCTAAACCCATGCTGAGCATCGCTGATTAACCCCTCCCTCTCTAGATGTTGGCAAATCCCTTTCCTCCCTGTCCTCCCATCTCCTTTCTCCATATTCTATATATGTTTAACGTGGTTTTTGCTTGGATATCTTGTCTCCAGATATTGGTATCCCATTGTCTTATCTTTTTTTGTAGGTCATCCTTTGATATCTGCCTTAGTTGTCTAATATTTATATTTAGGTTACCCATATATTTATTGATCTCTTTCATATAGTCTGTTTTCTTGTTTTCTAATGTATATTCCATTATGTTTGTTATCAATTGACTTTTCTTTTCTTTTAATACGTCTTGCAAGAATGATAATTTATTTTTCATTATCCTTGTGATGACCAGTGATGCCCCTATCTCTCCTCTTAGGCTGCTTATGGGAGCTCTTTTGTTGGCTGATAATATTGTTCTATTAACTTTGTTCTCCATTTTTTGTATTTTATCTATCTCTCCCTGGTTTAGATCTATTACATTTGTGGCGTAGAGTAGACTCGGTATCACAAGGTTTTTCCAATATGTTTTCCCAATTTCTATTTTATTGCAGCTTTTTGCAATTATTGGGTATGATCTTGATCTTGATCTTGATTGTACAGGAGCCTCACATGATGGGAGGCTGGCCTTTGTAGCGGCGGCACCTGTAAAGGAAAAAAAAACAAAAAATGAGAGAAGAAAAAAAAGGTACATAGTACTCTCTCATTCTCAACTGTGCCACTTCCGTTTTCTATTACTGTACATAACATAACATAATTTAACGGATGACAAAAGCCACAAGGGCCTATCAAAGGTCATCCGTATCCATCAAATCCCACCCATATAATGCATCCATAGGATTTTGTCAGATCATGCAGCTACAATATACAATTTAACAATCCATAGGAATGTCCAACCATGCATCTACAATATATAATTTAAAGCCTCCATAGGAGTCTGTCAAAAACAAAATCAAAATCCCCCAAATATACAATAAAAAGAAACTGCATCCACAGGAATGAGTCAAGAAACATATCCACATACCAAAAAGTAAGAAATTAACCCTCCATCCCCATATAATCATCCAATCTGCGCTTGAAAACATTCAAGTTTGGGCTGTCTACAGTCTCAGGTGGCAAACTATTCCAATAATCTACCACTCTGTTAGTGAAAAAATATTTTCTAACATCCAGTCTGCACCTCTGTTTTTTAATCTTTAAGTGGTGGCCTAGTTCTATTACTACCTTCTAACTCAAATAACTTGCTGAAATCTAATTTATCCATCCCAGAAAAGATTTTAAAAAGCTCAATCATATCTCCCCTCACACACCTTCTTTCAAATGAAAACATATTTAATACCCTCAGTCTATCTTCATATTCAAGGTGCTTCAGGGATGGTATTATTTTTGTTGCCCTCCTTTGTACTGACTCTAATAAGTTTATATCATGTCTAAAATGTGGTGACCATGCCTGTATACAGTACTCTAAATGTGGCCTGACATAAGAGTTGTATAGTTTAAGGATGACCTCCTTACTCTTGTAGCTAACATTTCTTTTAATGTAACCTAGCACCCTATTTGCTCTATTTTTTGCCTCAATACACTGCTTTGAAAATTTCAGTGACCTATCTACTACCACTCCTAAGTCTTTCTCATCTTCAACTGAATTAAGCCAATATCCATCCATCTCATAGCTAAATTCCCTATTATCTCTCCCCATGTTAATAACTTTGCATTTATTAAGGTTAAAAGTCATCTGCCACTTCTGAGCCCAAGCTAACAGCTTATCTAAGTCACCCTGCACTTTAAAGCTACCCTCAACCTCTTTGACTACAGCTGCCAATTTAGTGTCATCAGCAAAAATTGACACTTTGCTATTTACACCTTGCCCAAGATCATTTACATAGATTATAAATAATAAAGGGCCTAAAACTGATCCCTGAGGTACGCCACTAATAACATTCCTCCACTCTGACCTCACTCCATTCAGTACAACTCTCTGTTTCCTATTTTTCAGCCATTCAGTTATCCAATTTAAAACGTTCCCACATATCCCATGCAGCTTTAATTTATGAACTAGTCTTCTATGTGGAACCTTATCAAAAGCTTTGCTGAAATCTAAGTAGATCACATCAACTTTCTCACCCCTATCTAATTCTTTAGTTACATAATCCATAAAATCCAGTAAATTAGTTAAACACGATCTCTACTTCTGATACACCACATCTTCTCAAGGAATTCCTTCACCACCACAATCATGTTATCAGTCGTCTCTCTCCCCAAACCTAGAATTAGTATCATCCATTCTCTTCCTGTTTTTTCAACTCTGTCATTCCTTGTGCACCCCATTTCAACCAAGACCTTTTGCATCATTTCGTGCCTCTCTCTGTAGTACTCCGCACACTCCAGCAATACATGCTCCACAGTCTCGTCCACACCCATATCACACCTCTGGCAGACCTTACTATGTGATTCAGACCACCTATAGTTCCTTGCATTTACATCCATGCATTGGGCCCTAGCTTGGAAGAGAAGATCCCCACCAAGGCTTCCATCATACCACTTGACATACATTGGGGTATCTTTCTCTCTGAACAACTCTAAGGTCTTCTTTTGTAACATGTCATTTTTCCATTTGTTCATTCCCATCCTTTTGACTACGCTCTCTATCTCATTTCTCCATTTCCTCCCATCCCACTCTGGCCCTTCTCCACTTCCATTCACCATAGCCCATTCATAGCCATCATGGGTTCCTTCCATAAACCGGCGAGTCAAACCAATACGTAGCCCAGTCCTGTTTACAATTGCCAGGCACCTTTTTTCCCATTTACTTGTTCCTACGTTTGCTAAGTATACTTTTCGCGCTAGCCGTTCATCCTTCATTCTTTCCAGACGTATCTTGTACTTCAAAATCGCCTTCATATACCTCTCCTTGAAGGTGCTCCACCCCATGTCACCCCTCAAAGCCTCTATCCCAGCATACCTGGGCGCATTTAGAGCAACTCTCGCCACTCTACTTTGGCACACTTCCAGCTTGTTCATTTCGGTCTCGTTCCATGCCATCACCTCCATACCATACATAATGCTAGGCACTGCTACACACTTCCATACCTCACGCAAGGCATCATACTTGCTGGCTCTCATTCTTGCAGCACTAGCTAGTCTACCCACCCACTGGCTAGCTATGCTTTGCTTTTCATTCTTCGTTCTTCCACACCCCTCTGGACTCACCCACACTCCGAGGTACTTATACTCTAATGTCTGCCTCACTTCTCTCTCTCCAAGCCTCCAAGTGGTGTCCCTTTCCTCCTCTGATCCATTTACAACTATTATCTGCGTTTTTTCAGTGCTAAAAGTCACATCGAAGTCCCTTCCATACTCCTCTACAACATCCAGTGTCCTTTGCAGCTCATCACCTGATTCACTCATCACTACCACATCATCTGCATACAGCAGCATGCATATTTTGTCCTGACGTACTCTCACACCCACATTCATTCTCCTCACTCTTGTTGCTAATTCTTCAGTGTATATACTAAAGAGGGTAGGTGACAGGATGCATCCTTGTCTAACACCTCTTTCACTCTTCACCCAGTCCGTCTCTATGTTTCCCAGTGTGTACCTTGCCTTTGTGTCCTCATACATACTCTCTACAATCCTCACTATCTTCCTACTAAGCCCAATCTTTTCAAGTACAGTGCATAGCATCCTTCTGTTCACCCTATCATACGCTTTCTCAATATCCAAGAAGGCTAGGTACAGCTTGCCTCCACTCTTCTTCTTGCTTTCAATCAGTTCGCTCACAACAAAAATATTATCTTCTGCTCTTCAAAACTGCACTGAAGACTTTTCCAATCGTATTCCCCAGGGAAATAGGTCGATAGTTCTTCAGCTCGTTTCTACTTTTGTGGCCTCCCTTGTGCAGCAATGAAACCCTGCACTCATTCCACTTTTTTGGCACTCTCTCTTCGTACCAAACACGGTTGAACAATTCAGTCAACGCTTCAATCACAGCCTCACCTCCATGTTTGAGCAGTTCGTACGGTATGTCATCCGGGCCTGCGGCCTTTCCATTTTTCTGTTTATTTATGCACTTAGCCACCTCTCCTTGTGTGATCTCTTCACTAAGTTCATTCGCATCCTTTCTCTCCAAAGTCACACACTCTGGTCTCACATCAAACACTTCCCCCACACCGCCAATTTTTTCCCAAAATTCCTTGATTGCCCTTTTCATCTCATCTTTGTCCGCCACACTTTCCCCATTCACTTTTAAACTCTCAACATTTTCCCTGTCTATCATTCGCTCACCTCTCATGAATCTATACCACTCACGGCCCCCTTCCAGGCCTTTTTCTTTTAGCAGATGAATCACACCCCTCTCACACTTCACTTTTGCATCTCTAATCTTGCGTTTGGTTGTTCGCTGTTGTTTCACATACGTTTCCCAGGTCGCCTGATACTCTGCCTCTGCCTGGTCGCTTTCATGCCTCCTTTTTCTCAGCCTTCTGCACAACTTATTCAGCCTCTTCCTCTCTTTTCTTGCATCCCTGATATCATCACTCCACCACGGTTTGCCCATTTTTTTCCTCCTATTCTTTCTTACGTACCCTATATGCCTTTCTGCGGCACCTCTCAAGGTCTCAGTAAGTCTCTCATTTGTTTCATCCACACCAGACCCACTTCATAACATAATTACACGGATGACAAAAGCCACAAGGGCCTATCAAAAGTCATCCGACTCCGTCAAAACCCACCCACAAAAAGCACCATCACCAGGGGAAGACAAAATCAAAGTCCCCCACAATATAATATAACGGATGACAAAAGCCACAAGGGCTCATCATAGGTCATCCGAGTCAAGCGGCCTCTTTTTCAAGGCACCCAAACTCCCAGGAAAACTACATCCAGAGGATTGCATCCAGAAACAAGGGTATCACCAATCAAGGCTTGTCAAGAACTAAATCATGCAGCTATAGATATATACAAACAATATTAATATATACAAAACTTAGGAACCATTACAACCTTACCTTCCCATAAACTCATCCAACCTACTCTTAAATACATTTAGATTTGGACTACCTACTACCCTCTGCGGCAATTTGTTCCAAAAGTCTACCACTCTTTTGGTGAAAAAATATTTTCTTAAATCCAACCTACACCCTTGCTTTTTAATTTTCAAGTGGTGACCTCTAGTCCGATTTCCATCATTTCCATCACTTCCAGCTCCCCAGTCCCTGTCCCTAAGGTCTATCTGAAAATTGTCCCACTTGGCATCTCTCAGCCTCTATTTTCTCTTCCCGTTTTTCTCCTTTACTTCTTTACTTCCATACAGCTTGCATTCTATCACCAGCATGTTGTGATCAGATACTACATCAATCACGCCTTCTTCATCAATCCACATACATGTCATATTTGCCATTGTTTGCATCTTCTTATGTATTCCTCTGATGTGATCTTTGAAACACTTTTTTTTGTTATTAATGGTCACTCCTAAGTACTTTATACTATTTTCTACTTCTATCCCTTCTATTTCCGCTGGTTGCTCTTTCATGTTAAATATAATAAATTTGCTTTTTGCTTTATTAATTTCTAAGCCATTTTTTCTTGCTGATTGGGTTAGAAGCTTTATGTTCTTTACAGCCTCTTCTAAGGATTGTGACAGTTGGAGTCCATCATCTGCAAAGAATAGAGTATTAATCCTAGCATTTCCTAGCTGATTCATGAAGCCATTAACATCAGTACAGAAACAAGCACCATCTTCTTTATAGAAGGCAGCTAAGGCCTCATGGCATTTACAGAAAGTAGATATTTTTGCACCATCCTCTAGAAGATTCCATTGCTGTAGTTTGGAGCCCAACAGTTCTGCATTCTCCTTTGACAATGACAAACCCCTCACCAAATCATTCAATCTTGATTTATCAACTGGATCTTCTTTGCCTTAGAATCATCCTCATACAGGAGCTGCCAAGTGTAGGCCATGAATGGTCTTTTGCAGTCTCCTTCTTTTCTTATGTTCTTATGTTCTTAATGTTTTCATCTCTGAACCCCATTCCACTTCTCTGTAGTTCTTCTATTATTTGATAAGTAGTTAGTTTAAATAGGGTGGCAGAGATGGTGCACCCCTGCTTTATTCCACTTGTGACCTCTATGATTTGCTCTTTTTCTTCACTTAGTTGTATTTTTGTTTTATCATCATTATATATTTTTGCTATTATGTCTATTATCTGTGGGTGTACTTTATATTTCATTAGGTGTTCAATCATGTTTTCTCTTCTTATGGAGTCAAAAGCTTTTTGGAAGTCTATTGCCGCTATTACTAATGCTTTTTTGTTCTTGTAGCTTTCTTCTATACAGTATTTTACAACCATTAAATTGTCTTCTATCATTCTTCCCTTTGTGAAGCCTGCTTGCAGTTCTGAGTCTTTATCTATATTTTTTATATGATCTTCTAATCTGTTTTTTACTAGTGACATAAATAATTTATAGTCTATGTTTGTTAATGCTATTGGTCTGAGGTCTTTAGCTTCTGGTCTCTTGTTCTTTGGTACCATTTTTGTTTTGGAAATTTTCCAATCATCTGGTGTTTTGCCAGTTTCTATTATTTTGTTGAAACATTCAGTAATTTTTCTTATGCATTTATCATTTTTTTCCATTGCTTTAAATAGTTCTGGTATTAGTTCACTTGGTCCTGCAGCCTTCCTTTTCTTTAACATCTTTATCTGCGCTTTTACTTCATCTTCTTTTATTTCTATTTTGTTCTGTGCTGTTATTTCTTCTTTGATTTCAAATGCCATATCCATGTGTTCTTTAATTATCTGGGGTATCTCTGCTTCTTTTACTATTTCCCCATTTCCTGTTTTGAAGTCATAATCCAAATGTTCTATTACGTGTTTAGGGGCTTTTATTTTATAAACAATCTTTGTTTTATTCTCATTACTGTTCCTAATTTCTTCTATATATGATTTCTTAATGTCTTCATTCCATATAATATCTATTTGTTTCTCAAACTTTTGGTATATTTTCCTCCAATATTCTGTTACCTCGGCCTTAGTTTCTTCAGTACTTAGTTTTTTGTTATTTTTGTACAATTCAATATCTTTATTACTTTTACTGTTATTTCCTTTTAACTTGTTAATGTGATCCCATAGTTTTTTACTTCCTGCACTTTTTATCTCCAGCAGTATCTTTTCTTCATATAATGTTATTTCCTGTTTTATCAAGTTTTTCACTTTCTGCTTTTGTTTCAGATATTTCTTATTTGCTTCTTCATATTCCTCTCCTCTCTTGTATCTTTTATTTCTATTCAGATATTGTCGTTTTTTTATTTCCTCTTTTATTTTCCTATTCATCCATGGTTTTTCTTTTTTGTCATTTTGACCTCTTCCAGTTGTATAATATGTTTTTGTTAACTTTACTTTACTTATTAGTTTCATCTTCTCTATTTGACTGTCTATG
Source organism: Ceratothoa steindachneri (assembly GCA_963969495.1). Lineage (NCBI taxonomy): Eukaryota > Metazoa > Arthropoda > Malacostraca > Isopoda > Cymothoidae > Ceratothoa > Ceratothoa steindachneri. Next base: position 77,153,585 of record OZ018324.1, on the reverse strand, counting down.
TTGCTTATCTCCTCCCTTTCTATTGTTTTTTCCATCTCTTCTTCAAATATTTTCATTGCCGTTTCATCTCTTTTTAGATACTTTATTTCCTTTATATTTTCAGCAACTTCTTTGTCTTTCTCATAATCAAGATATATAGTTATCAAGTTGTGGTCTGATATATCTATTTCCTGTTTATTTTCATCTATGGTCATTCTTTTGAAGTTTTTATACATATTCTGGTTCATTAGTACGAGGTCTATAGCACTTTTTTGATTATTTCTTCCCCAGGTGTATGTACCATTGCACTCTAGGTCTGAATTTATTAATATTAGATTGTATTCATCTATTAGTTTATTTATCGTTTTCCCATTTTTATTTTCTTTTTGGCTTCCTAGAATGCCAAGATGTCCATTAAAGTCTCCTACTAAAAGTACTTTATTGTCTTTGTTTTCTTCCAGTATTTTCTCAATCTCTTCTATTAGACTCTTCTTTTTATCTATATCTCTCTTATCTTCTCCTGTTGGATAATATATTAGTATTATTTTGAATTTTAGTTTTCCTATCTTCAGATTACCATATAAGATATCATAGTTTTTTGTTTTTACTTTCTCTACCATTATTTTCCTAGTGTTATTATGGATTAGCATTAGGCCTCCTCCTTTTTTATCATTCTTACTCCTCATATTTTCTATTTTATTTAAGTGTTTACTTATCTCAATACTGTCTATTTTTTGCCATGTTTCTGTTAAGCATAGTATTTCCTTATTATCCTTTATTATACTTTCTATCTCACCTATCTTTACTTTTGTTAATCCTTGGACATTTAATAATTTTATTTTTACTTCTTCAATATGATTTTTATCTTGTCAATAGTTGTTCCTTCTGATTAAGTCTCCTTTGTATTGTTGGAACTACAAGACCCTTCCAGTATGCTTTACCAATTATCATTGTTACAACTTTTTTTTGATTGTGCAATAGGTCATGTTTGCATGCTTTCTTGCTTTCTCTATTATTTTTTCTTTGTATATCTTGAAGCGGTAAATATGTAGATTATCGACCCGGACGATAAACCGTAGTTTTTTCGTCTGTGTTCCAAAATGTTTCACGTTTTTGGAGTACATTTAAGGGACGGCTCATGTGGGGGTAAGCACAAGGGGGGGACCACACTACGATGATCCTGAGTTTCATTAAATTGGGGGGGGGCTCTGGGGGGCACAGCCCCCCAGTATATAATCCTAATTGTTATAATGTTCTGCCATTTACAGAGGTGAATGCTTTAACTACATCATGTCTGTAATCGTTTTGCGAATTATAATAGGGGTGGGGGGGGTATGACGTCAGAAATGCTTGATATCAATTTTTCTTTCCTACTAAATAGCTTTTTATTATCCTCATTCGGAGTCATTTTTATTTTTCAATATATTTTTCCCCATTTTACTATTTTTGTTACCTTCTTTTATACATTTAAATGTAATTGGCTAGATCATTTCAAGGAACTACTTGTTTTTTAGCAGTTTGGGTGTCAAATATTCCCCTTTTACGCAGTTTGAAAATAATCATCGAATTGTGAATTTTGTCCGTCGGCTATTGCAGAATTATTAACCCTAGTTTCTGATAAAGATTAATTAAACACCTTTTTGCATGTGTATAATTTAGTGCGAATTAAAAGTGAATGCGACATTTGTGGCCAAGCTTTAGATGTGAACCCTAACTTCGAATTTAGATGATCGAAAATAAAATGTGATTCAAGTCAGCTAGATTTCGAATAGGGCGCAGACGCGCAAAATAAATAGGCTTTCCTCTTTGCTATTTCGGAAGTATAACCACTGCATTTAAGATTGGGAGGAATTGTTTTACAAATCATGTGGTAGATGAATGGAATAGGCTCACTAGACATGTGATAGAAGCCTCCTCTCTGGGTAGTTTTAAGTATAGATTAGATAAATATATGGATGAAGCTGCTAGATGGGACTGACTTTTTTTTATGTACATATGTATATATTTTTCTAAGGAGTGGGGAGATTATATTTTGCGGTTGCATGAATGGACATAATCCTCTGGATACATTTTATGTATATTGTAGATTAGATCTGACGAACTCCTGTAAAGGGTGACAATGCTGATGACTTTTCTCTGGTAAGAAATCTTTTGTGTGTTGACTGGAACAGGAGCTGCCAAGTGTAGGCCATGAATGGTCTTTTGCAGTCTCCTTCTTTTATTGTGTTCTTGTGTTTCGTTTGGTTATTTTCGGGCAATTTGGTAACTAAAATGGCCTACGTAAACAGCATTTTCGGTGGGTTTAATTTCAAGATTTCCCCCCAAAATTGGCGGCACCTAGCATTCGAACAAAACTCAAATGCGCATGAATATTCAAACACGGGTGAACGATAACGCGCACGAAGATTCAAACACGGGTGAACGATAATATTTACACAAAAAAAAATTTATTTCACGCCGAGCCGATAATCTACATGTTTACCCTTGAAGCAATTTCTGGGACATTCTTGTTGAATGTCCCATTCTGGGTGATCTTCACGCACGTTACCTGTCCCGGTACCGGGATGGGCAGGGGCGCTACTGCCTGTCCCTTGTACTCAGGACGAGTGCGTGCACATTGACTGGTGGACTTGTTGACTTTTTGGGTTAGGCCGGCCTTCTCCCTATTATTTAACCAGGTTTTCTTTTTGTTTTTATCCTTATAGGTTGCATGCTCCTGCGCTGGGGGAGACCTCCTCTCAACACAGGAGCTTGCTTACTATTCGTTTCTTTTTCCTTTTTTTAAATTTTTGTTCTTGTTTGGGTTGTTTTTTGTGTGTTATTGAATTTGATTTTAGAGTAGCCTAGTACTAGGCAGTTTTTAATACAGCGACTAATGCCCAAGTAGGCAGTCGCCATATGAGCTCTTTAAAAAAGAAACAATTTCTCTTATTATTTATTGTTATTCCTAGATATTTAATATCCTCTACAACTTTCAGGTCTTCAATTATATCTGGTGAATTTTTGATGTTGAAAATTAATATTACTTTTTTACTATTGATCTCTAGTCCACATTCTTTAGCTATTTTCCTTATTTCATTTATTATCATTTCTTCATCTTCAATATTGTGAGTTAATATTATGCCATCATCTGCAAAGAAAAGTGCTACAATTGGATATAACTTGTCTAAGAAACCTTTACTTAATTTTTCTAATTTTTCAATAATTAGATGTTATCAGTAGGAATAGAAATGTTGATCCATTGCAATCTTGTATGATTCCACTCGTTATGTTGATTTCCCGGATACATTTTTCATTTATAAATAATTTGGTTGTATTCCCAGTATATATGTTTGCATTGTTTTTATAATATTGGGGTCTATATTGTATTTAAATAGCATTTCTATAATTTTCTCCTTTTTAATAGTCAAATGCCTTGAAGTCAATTGCTATGACAATCAAGCTCTTTTTATTTTTGAAGCTAGTGTCAATACAGTGATTCAAAATAAACAGGTTGTCCATGGTTCTTCTACCCTTTGTAAATCCATTCTGTAGGGGATTATTTGCTTTAATGTTAATCATATGTTCTTCCATTTTTTCCTTAGGATATTCATAAATATCTTATAGGATTGATTCAAAATCGCTATAGGTCTGAAGTCTTGAGCTGTGGGTTTGCTTATTTTAGGGATTAGTTTTGTTTTTGAAGTTTTCCAGCTTTCAGGTATTTCATGGTTTCTTATTATTTGATTAAAAGTTCATGCTTAATGCTATCCAGACCTGCTGCTTTTTTAATGAATCCACAATTATTGATTTTCCAAATTCTAATGGTATCATTTTTATTGTATGATATCCGGCCGAGCATGTCAGCATGGTCTTCTAAAGCAAAAGTGAAGTTTAACTTCTTCAGGTTCTTCAATTACAATTTTTACCATATTTCTCTGGTTATCTTCTATAATTTTGTTATATTGCATCAAAATGTTCCATAATGTCATGAATGTGAATAGATTTTCCCTCTTTAGTTGTTACTGTGATCCTTGTTTCCACATTTTTATTTTCTTCCATAATTGGTAATGTATTCTTTATCAAATTTTGATGTTTCTGGTATATATTTTCTCAGCATTCCTTCATTATTTGTCCGATCTGTGTAGCTTCTATCTTAGTACCATCTTCATTATATATATCAACTTCTTTATCTTGGATTTTGCAAGGATCTCTTAACTTATTAATACATTTCCATAAGTTCTTATTTTTGTCTCTATTCATTATACTGTTAGGTTAATTTCATAACACTTTTGCTTCCTTCACAAGTTTTTGGACATAGTATTTTTGTTTATAATATTCATCTTCAAATTTTTTCCTGTCATGAGCTGTTTTAGCATTTAACATAACATAATTTCACGGATGACAAAAGCCACAAGGGCCTATCAAAGGTCATCCGTATCCATCAAATCCCCCCACATAAGGCATCCATAGGATTTTGTCAGATCATGCATCTACAATATACAATTTAACAATCCATAGGAATGTCCAACCATGCATCTACAATATATAATTTAAAGCCTCCATAGGAGTCTGTCAAAAACAGTCCCCCAAAATATACAATAAAAAGAAACTGCATCCACAGGAATGAGTCAAGAAACATATCCACATACCGAAAGTACGAAATTAACCCTCCATCCCCATATAATCATCCAATCTGCACTTGAAAACATTCAAGTTTGGGCTGTCTACAGTCTCAAGTGGCAAGCTATTTGTAATCTACCACTTTGTTGGCGAAAAAATATTTTCTAACATCCAGTCTGCACCTCTGTTTTTTAATCTTTAAGTGGTGGCCTCTAGTTCTATTACTACCTTATAACTCAAATAACTTGCTGAAATCCAATTTATCCATCCCAGAAAAGATTTTTAAAAGCTCAATCATATCTTCCCTCACACACCTTCTTTCAAATGAAAACATATTTAATACCCTCAGTCTATCTTCATATTCAAGGTGCTTCAGGGATGGTATTATTTTTGTTGCCCTTTCTTTTAAGTTTATTAAAATGTCTTCTTTTGCTAATATTTTTTAGAATTTGCTGTTAGCCATTGAGGCTTAATTTTTTCTTGTTTTTTTTTGTTTAATGTAATGTGTTTTGTAACCTCCATAGTTTTTTGGCAGTATTTAAAATGAGAGAATCCTGATTCATCAGGTTACTAGTTATTTTATCAAATTCTTGAAAGAAATCTTCCTCTGTTTTATCATTAATATTGAAAATTTCTATTTTTTTCTTAATATTATATTCCTCTTATGTTTCTTATCTTGAATCTTGTTGTAATCATGTATGATCTGATAGGTCATATATATTCTTGTTTTCAGCAATTTTCTTATCCACAGTTATTATAGAAACCTGGATTTATCAGTACAAAATCTATACAACTCTTTTGGTTTCTTGCCTGCCAAGTAATTTCATCATTGCATCTATCATCTGCATTTAATAGAACCAGGTCGTGGGATTCCATAATCTCCAGAATCAATTTCCCATTGAAATTCAAATTTGGGGGCCCCAAGAAGCCAATATGACCATTAAAATCTCCCAAGAGTATTATTGGTTTATCAGGATTATATTATTTATGATATTTATTGCAAAATTCTTGTTTACTTGTCACAGAGAATATCACTATTCTTTGTACTTTGTTATCTAAAATAATGTTAATCCTAGACATTACTGTTAATCCCCCTCACTTTTGTTCTTCTTTGCTTCTAATATTATAAACATAATTTAATTGATCATTGAATTTAATTCTGTCTCTTCGTTGATGGGTTTCAGTTAAGCATATAATTTGAAGTTCATGATTACAATATTTTCTAAGAAGTCTAATAATTTTTCTTAAGACTTGTATGTTGATTAGGTTATGGTTAGGTATTTCTTGACAGAAGCATTATTATTTAATTCTGTATATCTAAAAAAGATTTTTTTCTGTGCTTTATAAACCATCCATTTCTTTTTTCATTTATTGCTAACGGAATCCTTCCTTCAGATAGCCTCTGCTCCCAAAGCTTGTACTGCGCCGGGAGTATTGCGTTCAACCTTTTTGGAGCAAACATCGTGTCACGCTGGTACCGTGGCAGTGTATACGGATGGCTCCAATTCCCAAGAGGGGGTCGGCTTCCACGCCGTATCCCCTCTCTTTGAAGTCAGCGGGGCTCTACCAGGCGCTGCGTCTGTCTTCACGGCCGAGCTGGTGGCAATACACCACTCGGTACGGGAGATTACGCGACGTGCCTGGTTCGGAGACCGGATTGTGATCTATAGCGACTCACAAAGCGCCCTGAGTGCTTTCGGGGCATTGGAATATCCGCATACCCTGGGTCGCGATATCTGTGACGCCACGGTTTTGGCGAGCAGGGCAGATGTTGAGATTATCTTCTGCTGGGTTCCTGGACTTGTAGGAATTGCGGGGAATGAGGGCGCCAAAGAGTCCGTGAGGACTCTGCGACTGGACCAGCATTTGGCTCTTCCTCACACTGACTACATGGCAGGAATACGGACAGCTCTTGGGACTGCTTGGCAAAGAAGATGGGAGACGGTCAAAGGGAACTTAAAGTTGCGTGCCATTGTGCTGCGACTGTTCCCATGGACCTATCCGCCAATGCTGCGGCGGCTTCAGGTTGCTTTCTGTCATCTCCGAATCGGCCACACTCGTGTGACGCATCGCTATTTGATGGAGCACTCGCCTGCGCCCTGTGGCAACCAACGACTGCATCGTATCCCAGACTGTTCTTGTCGAATGTCCCAGTCTGGGTGATCTTCACGCATGACACCTGTCCCGGTACTGGGATGGGCGGGGTCGCTACCGCCTGTCCCTTGTACTCGGGACGATGCGTGCACTTTGACTGGTGGACTTATTGACTTTTGGGGGGAGGCCGGCCTTCTCCCTTTCATTTAACCCGACCCCGTAAGGGGCGCGGCGATTTGCCATCCTGGCCGCCGTGCTGACGGGATCCAGCACTCCGTCCGGCCCCAGCTTAGCCTCTCTTCCTTCCTTCAGATAGCCCGATTTCTCCCCTACCTCGTCGCTTTTCATACAACCCCTCCCACAACTTTCTCTGGTCAGCCTCTAATTTCACAGGGTAGAATGCTGACCTTCTTCTCAAGCCAACCACCCCGGATGGGGGCTGAGGGGGGAGGGGACATTGTTCCCTAACCCCTCAGCTCCGGTTCGGGATGGTTTTTTTTTAACAACCTGCTTCATCCCCACCCATACCTTCCTCACATCCCTTTTCCTCTCCTCTTCACATTCTATCTGTTTTATGCCGTGTCTAAGGTGGAGCCGCCATGCCGAAGGACTGCCAGGCCACCAGCCGGGAGGGGTGGTCCCAAATGGCGGCGCCTGGCTCTGCCGGGCCTGTAAGCACCTTGCAGTGCGGGCTACTGCAAGAGGTGGTGAGCGATTGCGTCCCGTAAAACAAAGAGGGTCACCATGCCCAATGATGAAAAAAAAACCATCTCCCCTTAATTCCCCCTAAAACAACGGAGCCGCCCTCGTGCAGGTCCACAGAAAAGATGGAGGTCCCCCCCCTGTGCTTGCGCAGGGGACCCTCCATACCTCTTTAACCGGAGAGGAGGCTTACTCCTCTCCTACGCCTACGGGTGTAGGGGACTCCCCCTCACCCCCTTCTCTGGAGGTGCTTTCGGGCACCTCCCTATCTCCAGCGGCAGTCCCTCCTTTGCTTTCTAAGGGGATTGCCAAGAAAGCCAGCAGGCAGCCCATTGCCGACGGCCCCTCGTACAAGCGGCTCGGTAGGGCAAACCCCCTTAGGGGGGAGAGGGAACCAGGCCCCTTCGGTCGCTTCCCTCAAAAGACCTGCTGGCAAACCCGGTAAGGATTTGCCACTCTGGCCGCTGTGCTGACGGGATCCAGCGCTCCGTCCGGCCCCAGCTTAGCCTCTCTTCCTTCCTTCAAAACACTTGTTTCCTCTCTTTTCACACAACCTCTCCCACAACTTTCTCTGGTCAGCCTCTAATTTCACAGGGTAGATGCTGACCTTCCTTTCAGCCAACCGTCCCGCATCGGGGCTGAGGGGGTGGGGGACAATGTTCCCTAACCCCTGAGCTCCGGTCTGGGGTGGCTGGTTTTTAACTACCTGCTTCATCCCCACCCATACCTTCCTCACATCCCTTTTCCTCTCCTCTTCACAATCTATTAATTTTTACGCCGTGTCCAAGGTGGAGCCACCATGCCGATGGACTGCCAGACCACCAGGCGGGAGGGGTGGTCCCAAATGGCGGCGCCGGGCTTGTAAGCACCTCTCGCAGTGCGGGCTACTGCGAGAGGTGTGCGCGATTGCATCCCGTGTTTAAAAAAGGGTCACCATGCCCAATGATGATAAAAAAAACAAACCCAACCCTCAACTTCCCCTGTTCCATCGACGGAGCCGCCCTCGGGCAGCTCCAGCAAAAAAATGGAGGTTCCCCCCCCCCTGTGCTTGCACAGGGGACCCTCCATATTTCTCTAACCGGAGAGGAGGCTTACTCCTCTCCTTCGCCTACGGGTGCAGGGTACTCCCCCTCACCCCCTTCTCTGGAGGTGCTTTCGGGCACCTCCCTTTTCCCAGCGGCAGTCCCCTCTTTTCTTTCCAAGGGGACTGCCAAGAAAGCCAGCAGGCAGCCCTTAGCCAGCCGCTCCCCATCAAAGCGGCTCGGTAGGGCAAACCCCCTTAGGGGGGAGAGGGAAGCCAGGCCCCTTCGGTCGCTTCCCTCAAAAGACCTGCTGGCAAGAATTTTAAACCTTGCTGGGGTCAAGGCCTGTGCCTCCCCACACAAGACTGGCGACACTGCCAAGGGGACCTGCGATGTCCTGGGAGGGGATGGCCAACTGGAGGCCCCTCCTGTGATAAACATGGTGCTTGAGGAGACCCAGCCTCAGACGGTAGGGCCTTCCATGGGGGGGAATTCGGGCTCGGCGCCAAGCACCAAACACGAATCCACCCCTATGCAAGGTCCTCCTCAAATGGCTGAGGGCTCCGAGGCAGTAAAAGGAGGGGAGGGATCTCCTCCGACAGGTGCCCCTACGACAACCAGGACCTTCTCCATTTCGGAGAGGGACCTGGCTGAGGCCGGTCCATCTGGTCTGGGGGCTTCTGCCGGCGGAGGTGAAAAGCGGGTTCATTCCCCGCCCTCCTCTCCAAAAATGAAAAAGACAAAGAAGACGAAAAAGACTCGGGGGCTCCTCTCCACCCGCGTGGGCTGCGGGGACGGATGGGTCTGCTACCACTTTGGTAGGCGACCAAGCCAAGATCGGCACATCTGGCCCCTCTACCCCCTCGTGTGCGGAGCCCCTGACCAAGACTAACACCAAGAGTGCACAGGGCGGAGCCTCGATGACATCGGGGCCCCTCATTCAGAGGTTACCTGGCGTTTTCGAGCCCGCTGGCTTCAAGCGCTTCCTCGTTATTCGCTCCACTGATGGCACCATGTTGTCCAAGGGCAACGTGATCCATCAGAGGAGAGGATTAGCTAGTGCAATTGGTAGAGAGCCGAAGGTGACCCGTTTCTCGGACGGCAGCCTTCTGGCGAATGCGGCGAATCCCGCCGAGGCGGCCAAGATAAGTGCTCTTCGGACACTTCATGGCACCCCGGTGAGTGTGACGCCGCACTCTACCATGAACTTTGTGAAAGGAGTAGTTTATGCGAGGGAACTCGTTGACTACTCCATTGAGGACATCACCCTAGAGCTGGCCGACCATGGGGCGGAAAGGTCGAACGTGTGATGAGAAAACGGGGAGGGGCTTCGAGACCCACCCCTACACTCTTCGTCACGTTCGACTGTGACAAGCTCCCTGAGTCGGTGCGTGCCAGTTGGTACCGCTACCGCGTGAAGGCATTCGTGCCACTGCCGCGGCGGTGCTATTACTGTCACCGCTTCGGCCACACGAATCGATCATGTAGACGTGCAAAATCGGGGTCACCCGAAGTCTGTGTAAATTGCTCCAAGGTCGCACACGATAAGTCCAAATCGTGTGTGGCCAAGTGTGTCAATTGCGGAGAGCCGCACCCTGCTTCTTCGAAGCAATGTGGTGCATATCTCCTTGAGAAAGAAATCCTGGCCGTTCAGGCCCAGGATCGACTCTCATTCCGCGAGGCTAAGGACTTGGTCCTGGCGCGCCCGGCTCTGCCTGGGACGTCATATGCCTCAATAGTTAGAAAAGCACCCTCTGCTCCTGGCCCATCCAGGCCAACCAGCACGGCTGTTTCCGCGCCCATTCGGAGCCCTTCTGCGGGCTCTACTACACCCGGGCGCTCCCCTGGTAGAGCTGGCGGCAAAAAGGGTTCACACCCAGCCCCGGCTAATACCAGGGCTCCCTCCTCTTCCCCCAGCGTGACCGTTTCCCGTAAGGCGAAACGGCCACGCGCCTCCACAGAGTCGTTAGACTCACAGGAGGCAACACCCCTGAAGATGGTCGCTAGGCCATCTTCCGGGGTTCCTAAAGCTGTTCCCCGAAAGGAGGACAGCAACAAAGGAGCTTCGGCCCCTTCGCCCACGCCCCGAGGTGGAGCGAGTGGCTCGGAGACGGTGGTTCCTCGAAAAGAGGGCCCCCCGCCTCCCAAGCCGCAACGCCCGCCTAAGGTTTCGAGGCGGAGGGAGGAAAAGACTCGCATGGCGAGCCCAACCTCCCCCAATAAGTCCTCGAAGGCGACAGCGCCTTCAGCGCTTTGTCCGGCCAACAGCGCCCGGGGTTCTGCCCCCGGGAAGCGTACGGCCATTCCCGTGAGGGTCTTCAATTCGAGGAGGGCCCCCGCGTCTCCTCCGAGCTAGGCCTGGAGGGCATATTCCTTCAATGGAATTGCCGTGGACTCCGGGCCAACTGGGAGGAGCTGCGGAGGCTCGTCTCGTCCCGTTCCCCGTTAGCTATTTTTCTGCAGGAGACCATGCTAGGCGCGTGCCCGCTGCCTGCCCTCCCGGGGTATAAGGGTCTTGCGACCCCACCACCGCGGGATGGCCTGGCTGGGGGATGCGCGGTTTACACCCGGCATGATGTCTCCGTTCTTCCTTTCTCTTTAGATACCTCCTTTCAGGCAGTGGGTGTGCAGCTGCACCTGGATAAGAGGTATACTATCATTTCTGCCTACATTCCACCGTCAGCTGACTTCGACGCGGGGGACTTCCGCCGCGTCGTGGCACGGTTGCCGAGGCCCTATCTCTTGCTTGGAGATCTGAACGGCAGGCATCCTCTCTGGGGAGATTACTCCATAAATCCCAGGGGACAAGTCCTTGCCGATCTGATCGAAGAGCTTGAGATGGGTGTCCTAAACGTGGATGAGTTTACGCATCACTGTCCGAGAACCGCTTCATTTTCTTGCCTTGACCTATCTTTGTGCTCTTCGGATGCACAGCCTGATTTTGATTGGGGGGTGGTCGATGACCTCCATGGTAGTGATCACTTTCCCATTCAAATATCATTTTCAGGGCAACTGCCGCCTGAGAGACCACCTCGGTGGTGCTTGGCGCGGGCGCGGTGGCCTGCATTTCAGGAAATGACTGAATTCTCTATCTCAGTCGAGGAGTTTAGGTCGGTAGATGAGGCCGTTGAGTTCTTCTCCGGCAACCTCATCGCCGTAGGCCTGACTACTATTCCTAGGACGTCTGGCCGTTTTGCACGCCGACCACTCCCATGGTGGTCGGCCGAGTGTGAGACGGTCCTCAAACAGAAGCGTTATGCCTACATGCGCTATAAGCGCCGCCCGAACGATTTCACTGTCGCTGAATTTCGTCGGGCTAGGGCTAGGTTCCGGTATATTTCGAAGCACGCCCGCCGCTCTTCTTGGCGGGCATACGTGTCTTCACTTAACGGGAAGACCCCTTTAGCTGAGGTGTGGAAGCGAGTCAAAAGGATTCGGGGCAAGTTCTCGCAGGACCCCCCTCCCGTTCTCCAGGAGAATGGGACCGCAATCTCGGACCCCGCGTCCGTGGCGGAATCCTTAGCGACCGCTTTTTCCGCATTCTCTAGCCGTGATGCTGCTCCGCCAGCATTCAATGCACGTCGTGATGTCGCGGAAGGCCGCCGGCTGGACTTTACCTCCAGAGGCGGAGAACCCTTCAACGACAAGTTTACTGTGAGTGAGTTGCGTTCCGCTCTCGCTTCGTGCGCGGACACCGCCCATGGTCAGGACGATGTCCCGTACGCCATGCTTCGACACCTGGGTGAGCGAGGCATGGCCTCTCTATTAGATTTGTTCAACAGGATCTGGGTGGAAGGTCTTCTCCCAGACTCCTGGCGAATCGCTACTGTGCTCGCCTTTCGCAAGCCGGGGAGAGATCACTCTACTCCGACCGGTTTCCGCCCAATCTCTCTAACCTCTTGCGTGTGCAAGTTGATGGAGAAATTGGTAAATGTTAGATTAGCCTATTTCCTGGACAGCGGAGGCCATCTGTCTTCTGCGCAGTGCGGCTTCCGTAAGTTCCACTCCACTTCGGATGCTCTGCTCCGACTGGAAAACGCCATCTGCGAGGCTTTCCTTCGTAGACAGCACTACGCCACGGTGTTTTTCGATCTGGAGAAGGCCTATGATACCGCATGGCGATACGGTATCATGGAGACTCTCCACACGATGGGGGCGAGGGGACGCCTCCCAATGTTTATATCTGAATTTTTGCGAGATCGTCGATTCCGCGTACGGGTGGGGGGAGCCCTCTCCGGCCCAAAGGAGCAGGAAGAGGGTGTCCCGCAGGGAAGTGTCCTCAGTGTCGCACTCTTTGCCCTGAGCATCAACGGCATCACCTCGGTGCTGCCGGAAGATGTTCTCGCTACGCTCTACGTGGACGACCTTTCGATCTCTTTTGGCGCGGCCCAGATGCCAACTCTGGAGCGTCGACTCCAACAGGCATTGAACCGCGTCTCTCGCTATGCCGAAGCGCACAGGTTTCGGTTTTCTTTGGCCAAGACTAAGGTGGTGCACTTCTGCCGCCATCCACGGCTTCACCCCGACCCAGATTTGTTTCTTAATGGGGTGCGCCTGGATGTGGTTGAGTCGCACCGTTTCCTTGGTCTTGTATTCGACCGACGCCTCACCTGGGAGGCTCATATTCGCAGCCTTAGGGTCTCTTGTACCCGCGCCATGGACATTCTCCGTTCCGTGACGTTCAGCGCTTGGGGCGCTGATAGGGCTAACGCCTTACTTTTTTATCGATCCTTTGTTCGCTCGAAGCTCGACTACGGATGCGAGTTTTATGCATCCGCAGCCGAGCGTTTATTGCAGAAGGTGGATTCGATCCACCACACCGGCCTTCGCCTTGCGACCGGTGCCTTCCGCACTTCCCTCATTGAGAGCCTGTTGGTCGATGCTGGGGAGATGCCACTCGCTCTGCGCCGCGTGCAGTGCATCACTCGCCTGTACGCGCGAGCCCGGCGCCTCCCTCAGTCGCCAACAGCTCTCACTGCATCCGCAGCTGATCTCGATGGTGCCTATGCCGCCGAGAGACGCCAGTCATACCCTAAGCCCTTTAGGTTTAGGGCCAGGAAACTCCTTCGAGAGGTAGATATAGCTCTCGGGCCGGTGGCGCCCCTGGTTCTGCCCAGGACGCCACCCTGGAGGGTACCACATTTGGCTATTTGTCGCCACGCCTCTGCTCCCAAAGCTTGTACTGCGCCGGGAGTATTGCGTTCGACCTTTTTGGAGCACACATTGTGTCACGCTGGTACCGTGCCAGTGTATACGGATGGCTCCAAGTCCCAAGAGGGGGTCGGCTTCCACGCCGTATCCCCTCTGTTTGAAGTCAGCGGGGCTCTACCAGGCGCTGCGTCTGTCTTCACGGCCGAGCTGGTGGCAATACACCACTCGGTACGGGAGATTACGCGACGTGCCCGGTTCGGAGACCGGATTGTGATCTATAGCGACTCACAAAGCGCCCTGAGTGCTCTCGGGGCATTGGAATCTCCGCATCCCCTGGTTCGCGAAATCCGTGACACCACGGTTTTGGCGAGCCGGGCAGATGTCGAGATTATCTTCTGCTGGGTTCCTGGACATGTAGGAATTGCGGGGAATGAGCGCGCCAAAGAGTCCGCGAGGACTCTGCGACCGGACCAGCGTTTCGCTCTTCCTCACACTGACTACATGGCAGGAATACGGGCAGCTCTTCGGACTGCTTGGCAAAGAAGATGGGAGACGGTCGAGGGGAACTTAAAGTTGCGTGCCATTGCGCCGCGACTGTTCCCATGGACCTATCCCCCAATGCTGCGGCGGCTTCAGGTTGCTTTCTGTCGTCTTCGAATCGGACACACTCGTGTGACGCACCCCGTAAGGGGCGCGTCGATTTGCCATCCTGGCCGCCGTGCTGACGGGATCCAGCGCTGCGTCCGGCCCCAGCTTAGCCTCTCTTCCTTCCTTCAGATAGCCCGATTTCTCCCCTACCTCGTCGCTTTTCATACAACCTCTCCCACAATTTTCTCTGGTCAGCCTCTAATTTCACAGGGTAGAATGCTGACCTTCTTCTCAAGCCAACCACCCCGGATGGGGGCTGAGGGGGGAGGGGACATTGTTCCCTAACCCCTCAGCTCCTGTTCGGGATGTGTTTTTTTTAACAACCTGCTTCATCCCCACCCATACCTTCCTCACATCCCTTTTCCTCTCCTCTTCACATTCTATCTGTTTTACGCTGTGTCTAAGGTTGAGCCGCCATGCCGAAGGACTGCCAGGCCACCAGGCGGGAGGGTTGGTCCCAAATGGCGGCGCCTGGCTCTGCCGGGCCTGTAAGCACCTCTTGCAGTGCGGGCTACTGCGAGAGGTGGTGAGCGATTGCGTCCCGTAAAACAAAGAGGGTCACCATGCCCAATGATGAAACAAAAAACCATCTCCCCTTAATTCCCCCTTGCTCATCGACGGAGCCGCCCTCGGGCAGCTCCATCAAAAAAATGGAGGTCCCCCCTCCTGTGCTTGCACAGGGGACCCTCCATATTCCTCTAACCGGAGAGGAGGCTTACTCCTCTCCTTCGCCTATGGGTGCAGGGGACTCCCCCTCACCCCCTTCTCTGGAGGTGCTTTCGGGCACCTCCCTTTTCCCAGCGGCAGTCCCCTCTTTTCTTTCCAAGGGGACTGCAAAGAAAGCCAGCAGGCAGCCCTTAGCCAGCCGCTCCCCATCAAAGCGGCTCGGTAGGGCAAACCCCCTTAGGGGGGAGAGGGAAGCCAGGCCCCTTCGGTCGCTTCCCTCAAAAGACCTGCTGGCAAGAATTTTAAACCTTGCTGGGGTCAAGGCCTGTGCCTCCCCACACAAGACTGGCGACACTGCCAAGGGGACCTGTGATGTCCTGGGAGGGGATGGCCAACTGGAGGCCCCTCCTGTGATAAACATGGTCTTTGAGGAGACCTAGCCTCAGATGGTAGGTCCTTCCATGGGGGGGAATTCGGGCTCGGCGCCAAGCCCCGAACCTGAATCCGCCCCTATGCAAGGTCCTCCTCAAATGGTTGAGGGCTCCGAGGCAGTACAGGGAAGGGAGGGATCTCCTCCGACAGGTGCCCCTACGACAACCAGGACCTTCTCCATTTCGGAGAGGGACCTGGCTGAGGCCGGTCCATCTGGCCTGGGGGCATCTGCCGGCGGAGGTGAAAAGCGGGTTCATTCCCCGCCCTCATCTCCAAAAAAGAAAAAGACAAAGAAGACTAAAAAGACGAAAAAGACTCGGGGCTCCTCTCCATCCGCTGGGACTGCGGGGACGGATGGGTCTGCTGCCACTTTGGTAGGCGACCAAGCCAAGATCGGCACATCCGGCCCCTCTACCCCCTCGTGTGTGGAGCCCCTGACCAAGACTAACACCAAAAGTGCACAGGGCGGAGCCTCAATGACGTCGGGGCCCCTGATTCAGAGGTTCCCCCGCGTTTTCGAGCCCGCTGGCTTCAAACGCTTCCTCGTTATTCGCTCCACTGATGGCACCATGTTGTCCAAGGGTAACATGATCCATCAGAGGAGAGGATTAGCTAGTGCAATTGGTAGAGAGCCGAAGGTGACCCGTTTCTCGGACGGCAGCCTTCTGGCGAATGCGGCGAATCCCGCCGAGGCGGCCAAGATAAGTGCTCTTCGGACACTTCATGGCACCCCGGTGAGTGTGACGCCGCACTCTACCATGAACTTTGTGAAAGGAGTAGTTTATGCGAGGGAACTCGTTGACTACTCCATTGAGGACATCACCCTAGAGCTGGCCGACCATGGGGCGGTCAAGGTCGAACGTGTGATGAGAAAACAGGGAGGGGCTTCGAGACCCACCCCTACACTCTTCGTCACGTTCGACAGTGACAAGCTCCCTGAGTCGGTGCGTGCCGGTTGGTACCGCTACCGCGTGAAGGCATTCGTGCCACTGCCGCGGCGGTGCTATTACTGTCACCGCTTCGGCCATACGAATCGCTCATGTAGACGTGCAAAGTCGGGGTCACCCAAAGTCTGTGTAAATTGCTCCAAGGTCGCACACGATAAGTCCAAATCGTGTGTGGCCAAGTGTGTCAATTGCGGAGAGCCGCACCCTGCTTCTTCGAAGCAATGTGGTGCATATCTCCTGGAGAAAGAAATCCTGGCCGTTTAAGCCCAGGATAGACTCTAATTCCGCGAGGCTAAGGACTTGGTCCTGGCGCGCCCAGCTCTGCCTGGGACGTCATATGCCTCAGTAGTTCGAAAGGCACCCTCTGCTCCTGGCCCATCCAGGCCAACGAGCACGGTTGTTTCCGCGCCCATTCGGAGCCCTTCTGCGGGCTCTACCCAACCCGGGCGCTCCCCTGGTAGAGCTGGCGGCAAAAAGGGTTCACACCCAGCCCCGGCTAAAACCAGGGCTCCCCCCTCTTCCCCCAGCGTGACCAGTTCCCGTAAGGCGAAACGGCCACGCGCCTCCACAGAGTCGTTAGACTCACAGGAGGCAACACCCCTGAAGATGGTCGCTAGGCCATCTTCGGGGGTTCCTAAAGCTGCCCCGAAAGGAGGACAGCAACAAAGGAGCTTCGGCTCCTTCGCCCACGCCCCGAGATCGAGCGAGTGGCTCGGAGACGGTGGTTCCTCGAAAAGAGGGCCCCCCGCCTCCGAAGCCGCAGCGCCCGCCTAAGGTTTCGAGGCGGAGGGAGGAAAAGACTCGCATGACGAGGTCAACCTCCCCCAATAAGTCCTCGAAGGCGACAGCGCCTCCAGCGCTTTGTCCGGCCAACAGCGCCCGTGGTTCTGCCCCCGGGAAGCGTACGGCCATTCCCGTGAGGGTCTTCAATTCGAGGAGGGCCCCCGCGTCTCCTCCGAGCTAGGCCTGGAGGGCATATTCCTTCAATGTAATTGCCGTGGACTCCGGGCCAACTGGGAGGAGCTGCGGAGGCTCGCCTCGTCCCGTTCCCGTTAGCTATTTTTTTGCAGGAGACCATGCTAGGCGCGTGCCCCCTGCCTGCCCTCCCGGGGTATAAGTGTCTTGCGACCCCACCACCGCGGGATGGCCGGGCTGGGGGATGCGCGGTTTACACCCGGCATGATCTCTCCGTTCTTCCTTTCTCTTTAGATACCTCCTTACAGGCAGTGGCTGTGCAGCTGCACCTGGATAGGAGGTATACTATCATTTCTGCGTACATTCCACCGTCAGCTGACTTCGACGCGGGCGACTTCCGCAGCGTCGTGGCACGGTTGCCGAGGCCCTATCTCTTGCTTGGAGATCTGAACGGCAGGCATCCTCTCTGGGGAGATTACTCCATAAATCCCAGGGGACAAGTCCTTGCCGATCTGATCGAAGAGCTTGAGATGGGTGTCCTAAACGTGGATGAGTTTACGCATCACTGTCCGAGAACCGCTTCATTTTCTTGCCTTGACCTATCTTTGTGCTCTTCGGATGCACTGCCTGATTTTGATTGGGGGGGTGGTCGATGACCTCCATGGTAGTGATCACTTTCCCATTCAAATATCCTTTTCAGGGCAACTGCCGCCTGAGAGACCACCTCGGTGGTGCTTGGCGCGGGCGCTGTGGCCTGCATTTCAGGAAATGACTGAATTCTCTATCTCAGTCGAGGAGTTTAGGTCGGTAGATGAGGCCGTTGAGTTCTTCTCCGGCAACCTCATCGCCGTGGGCCTGACTACTATTCCTAGGACGTCTGGCCGTTTTGCACGCCGACCACTCCCATGGTGGTCGGCCGAGTGTGAGACGGCCCTCAAACAGAAGCGTTATGCCTACATGCGCTATAAGCGCCGCCCGAACGATTTCACCGTCGCTGAATTTCGTCGGGCTAGGGCTAGGTTCCGGTATATTTCGAAGCACGCCCGCCGCTCTTCTTGGCGGGCATACGTGTCTTCACTTAACGGGAAGACCCCTTTAGCTGATGTGTGGAAGCGAGTCAAAAGGATTCGGGGCAAGTTCTCGCAGGACCCCCCTCCCGTTCTCCAGGAGAATGGGACCGCAATCTCGGACCCCGCGTCCGTGGCGGAATCCTTAGCGACCGCTTTTTCCGCATTCTCTAGCCGTGATGCTGCTCCGCCAGCATTCAATGCACGTCGTGATGTCGCGGAAGGCCGCCGGCTGGACTTTACCTCCAGAGGCGGAGAACCCTTCAACGACAAGTTTACTGTGAGTGAGTTGCGTTCCGCTCTCGCTTCGTGCGCGGACACCGCCCATGGTCCGGACGATGTCCCGTACGCCATGCTTCGACACCTGGGTGAGCGAGGCATGGCCTCTCTATTAGATTTGTTCAACAGGATCTGGGTGGAAGGTCTCCTCCCAGACTCCTGGCGAATCGCTACTGTGCTCGCCTTTCGCAAGCCGGGGAGAGATCACTCTACTCCGACCGGTTTCCGCCCAATCTCTCTAACCTCTTGCGTGTGCAAGTTGATGGAGAAATTGGTAAATGTTAGATTAGCCTATTTCCTGGACAGCGGAGGCCATCTGTCTTCTGCACAGTGCGGCTTCCGTAAGTTCCACTCCACGTCGGATGCTCTGCTCCGACTGGAAAATGCCGTCTGCGAGGCTTTCCTTCGTAGACAGCACTACGCCACGGTGTTTTTTGATCTGGAGAAAGCCTATGATACCGCATGGCGATACGGTATCATGGAGACTCTCCACACGATGGGGGCGAGGGGACGCCTCCCAATGTTTATATCTGAATTTTTGCGAGATCGTCGATTCCGCGTACGGGTGGGGGGAGCCCTCTCTGCCCCAAAGGAGCAGGAAGAGGGTGTCCCGCAGGGAAGTGTCCTCAGTGTCACACTCTTTGCCCTGAGCATCAACGGCATTACCTCGGTGCTGCCAGAAGATGTTCTCGCTACGCTCTACGTGGACGACCTTTCGATCTCTTTTGGCGCGGCCCAGATGCCAACTCTGGAGCGTCGACTCCAACAGGCATTGAACCGCGTCTCTCGCAATGCCGAAGCGCACAGGTTTCGGTTTTCTTTGGCCAAGACAGGTGCACTTCTGCCGCCATCCACGGCTTCACCCCGACCCAGATTTGTTTCTTAATGGGGTGCGCCTGGATGTGGTTGAGTCGCACCGTTTCCTTGGTCTTGTATTCGACCAACGCCTCACCTGGGAGGCTCATATTCGCAGCCTTAGGGTCTCTTGTACCCGCGCCATGGACATTCCGCCTTACTTTTTTATCGATCCTTTGTTCGCTCGAAGCTCGACTACGGATGCGAGTTTTATGCATCCGCAGCCGAGCGTTTATTGCGGAAGGTGGATTCAATCCACCACACCGGCCTTCGCCTTGCGACCGGTGCCTTCCGCACTTTCCCCATTGAGAGCCTGTTGGTCGATGCTGGGGAGATGCCACTCCCTCTGCGCCGCGTGCAGTGCATCACTCCCCTGTACGCGCGAGCCCGGCGCCTCCCTCAGTCGCCAACAGCTCTCACTGCATCCGCAGCTGATCTCGATGGTGCCTATGCCGCCGAGAGACGCCAGTCATACCCTAAGCCCTTTGGGTTTAGGGCCAGGAAACTCCTTCGAGAGGTAGATATAGCTCTCGGGCCGGTGGCGCCCCTGGTTCTGCCCAGGACGCCACCCTGGAGGGTACCACATTTGGCTATTTGTCGCCACGCCTCTGCTCCCAAAGCTTGTACTGCGCCGGGAGTATTGCGTTCGACCTTTTTGGAGCACACATTGTGTCACGCTGGTACCGTGCCAGTGTATACGGATGGCTCCAAGTCCCAAGAGGGGGTCGGCTTCCACGCCGTATCCCCTCTGTTTGAAGTCAGCGGGGCTCTACCAGGCGCTGCGTCTGTCTTCACGGCCGAGCTGGTGGCAATACACCACTCGGTACGCCCCCGTAAGGGGCGCGGCGATTTGCCATCCTGGCCGCCGTGCTGACGGGATCCAGCGCTCCGTCCGGCCCCAGCTTAGCCTCTCTTCCTTCCTTCAGATAGCCCGATTTCTTCCCTACCTCGTCGCTTTTCATACAACCTCTCCCACAACTTTCTCTGGTCAGCCTCTAATTTCACAGGGTAGAATGCTGACCTTCTTCTCAAGCCAACCACCCCGGATCGGGGCTGAGGGGGGAGGGGACATTGTTCCCTAACCCCTCAGCTCCGGTTCGGCATGGGGTTTTTTTAACAACCTGCTTCATCCCCACCCACATCTTCCTCACATCCCTTTTCCTCTCCTCTTCACAACCTTTATTTTTTTACGCCGTGTCCAAGGTGGAGCCGCCATGCCGAAGGACTGCCAGGCCACCAGGCGGGAGGGGTGGTCCCGAATGGCGGCGCCTGGCTCTGCCGGGCTTGTAAGCACCTCTCTCAGTGCGGGCAACTGCGAGAGGTGATGAGCTATTGCGTCCCGTAATCAAAAGAGGGTCACCATGCCCATGAATGAACAAAAACAACCAAAAACCCAACCCCCAACTTCCCCAAAAACATCTACGGAGCCGCCCTCGGGCAGCTCCACCGAGAAAATGGAGGTCCCCCCCCTTGTGCTTGCGCAAGGGACCCTCCATAATTCTTTAACCGGAGAGGAGGCTTACTCCTCTCCTACACCTACGGGTGTAGGGGACTCCCCCTCACCCCCTTCTCTGGAGGTGCTTTCGGGCACCTCCCTATCTCCAGCGGCAGTCCCTCCTTTGCTTTCTAAGGGGACTGCCAAGAAAGCCAGCAGGCAGCCCATTGCCGACCGCCCCTCGTGCAAGCGGCTCGGTAGGGCAAACCCCCTTAGGGGGGAGAGGGAAGCCAGGCCCCTTCGGTCGCTTCCCTCAAAAGACCTGCTGGCAAGAATTTTGAACCTTGCTGGGGTCAAGGCCTGTGCCTACCCACACCACCTGACTAGTGACAATACTGCCAAGGGGACCTGCGATGTCCTGGGAGGGGATGGCCAACTGGAGGCCCCTCCTGTGATAGACATGGTCCTTGAGGAGACCCAGCCTCAGACGGTAGGGCCTTCCATGGGGGGGAATCCGGGCTCGGCGCCAAGCACCGAACCCGAATCCGCCCCTATGCAAGGTCCCCCTCAAATGGCCGAGGGCTCCGAGGCAGTAAAAGGAGGGGAGGGATCTCCTCCGACAGGTGCCCCTACGACTACCAGGACCTTCTCCATTTCGGAGAGGGACCTGGCTGAGGCCGGCCCATCTGGCATGGGAGCTTCTGCCGGCGGAGGTGAGAAGCGGGTTCATTCCCCGCCCTCGTCTCCTAAAATGAAAAAGACTAAAAAGACTCAAAAGACGAAGAAGACTCGGGGCTCCTCTCCATCCGCGGGGGCTGCGGGGACGGATGGGTCTGCTGCCACTTTGGTAGGCGACCAAGCCAAGATCGGCACATCCGGCCCCTCTACCCCCTCGTGTGCGGAGCCCCTGACTAGGACTAAGACCAAGAATGCACAGGGCGGAGCCTCGATGACATCGGGGCCCCTGATTCAGAGGTTACCTGGCGTTTTCGAGCCCGCTGGCTTCAAACGCTTCCTCGTTATTCGCTCCACTGATGGCACCATGTTGTCCAAGGGCAACATGATCCATCAGAGGAGAGGATTAGCTAGTGCAATTGGTAGAGAGCCGAAGGTAACCCGTTTCTCGGACGGGAGCCTTCTGGCGAATGCGGCGAATCCCGCCGAGGCGGCCAAGATAAGTGCTCTTCGGACACTTCATGGCACCCCGGTGAGTGTGACGCCGCACTCTACCATGAACTTTGTGAAAGGAGTAGTTTATGCGAGGGAACTCGTTGACTACTCCATTGAGGACATCACCCTAGAGCTGGCCGACCATGGGGCGGTCAAGGTCGAACGTGTGATGAGAAAACAGGGAGGGGCCTCGAGACCCACCCCTACACTCTTCGTCACGTTCGACTGTGACAAGCTCCCTGAGTCGGTGCGTGCCGGTTGGTACCGCTACCGCGTGAAGGCATTCGTGCCACTGCCGCGGCGGTGCTATTACTGCCACCGCTTCGGCCATACGAATCGATCATGTAGACGTGCAAAATCGGGGTCACCCGAAGTCTGTGTAAATTGCTCCAAGGTCGCACACGATAAGTCCAAATCGTGTGTGGCCAAGTGTGTCAATTGCGGAGAGCCGCACCCTGCTTCTTCGAAGCAATGTGGTGCATATCTCCTTGAGAAAGAAATCCTGGCCGTTCAGGCCCAGGATCGACTCTCATTCCGCGAGGCAAAGGACTTGGTCCTGGCGCGCCCGGCTCTGCCTGGGACGTCATATGCCTCAATAGTTAGAAAGGCACCCTCTGCTCCTGGCCCATCCAGGCCAACGAGCACGGTTGTTTCCGCGCCCATTCGGAGCCCTTCTGTGGGCTCTACCCAACCTGGGCGCTCCCCTGGTAAAGCTGGCGGCAAAAAGGGTTCATACCCTGCCCCGGCTAAAACCAGGGCTCCCCCCTCTTCCCCCAGCGTGACCGTTTCGCGTAAAGCGAAACGGCCACGCGCCTCCACCGAGTCGTTAGACTCACAGGAGGCAACACCCCTGAAGATGGTCGCTAGGCCATCTTCCGGGGTTCCTAAAGCTGTTCCCCGAAAGGAGGACAGCAACAAAGGAGCTTCGGCCCCTTTGCCCACGCCCCGAGGTGGAGCGAGTGGCTCGGAGACGGTGGTTCCTCGAAAAGAGGGCCCCCCGCCTCCGAAGCCGCAACGCCCGCCTAAAGTTTCGAGGCGGAGGGAGGAAAAGACTCGCATGGCGAGCCCAACCTCCCCCAATAAGTCCTCGAAGGCGACAGCGCCTTCAGCGCTTTGTCCGGCCAACAGCGCCCGGGGTTCTGCCCCCGGGAAGCGTACGGCCATTCCCGTGAGGGTCTTCAATTCGAGGAGGGTCCCCGCGTCTCCTCCGAGCTAGGCCTGGAGGGCATATTCCTTCAATGGAATTGCCGTGGACTCCGGGCCAACTGGGAGGAGCTGCGGAGGCTCGCCTCATCCCGTTCCCCGTTAGCTATTTTTTTGCAGGAGACCATGCTAGGCGCGTGCCCCCTGCCTGCCCTCCCGGGGTATAAGGGTCTTGCGACCCCACCACCGCGGGACGGCCGGGCTGGGGGATGCGCGGTTTACACCCGGCATGATGTCTCCGTTCTTCCTTTCTCTTTAGATACCTCCTTTCAGGCAGTGGCTGTGCAGCTGCACCTGGATAGGAGGTATACTATCATTTCTGCGTACATTCCACCGTCAGCTGACTTCGACGCGGGGGACTTCCGCCGCGTCGTGGCACGGTTGCCGAGGCCCTATCTCTTGCTTGGAGATCTGAACGGCAGGCATCCTCTCTGGGGAGATTACACCATAAATCCCAGGGGACAAGTCCTTGCCGATCTGATCGAAGAGCTTGAGATGGGTGTCCTAAACGTGGATGAGTTTACGCATCACTGTCCGAGAACCGCTTCATTTTCTTGCCTTGACCTATCTTTGTGCTCTTCGGATGCACAGCCTGATTTT
This sequence comes from Ceratothoa steindachneri, assembly GCA_963969495.1. NCBI lineage: Eukaryota > Metazoa > Arthropoda > Malacostraca > Isopoda > Cymothoidae > Ceratothoa > Ceratothoa steindachneri. Next base: position 77,129,818 of record OZ018324.1, on the reverse strand, counting down.
GATTGGGGGGTGGTCGATGACCTCCATGGTAGTGATCACTTTCCCATTCAAATATCATTTTCAGGGCAACTGCCGCCTGAGAGACCACCTCGGTGGTGCTTGGCGCGGGCGCGGTGGCCTGCATTTCAGGAAATGACTGAATTCTCTATCTCAGTCAAGGAGTTTAGGTCGGTAGATGAGGCCGTTGAGTTCTTCTCCGGCAACCTCATCGCCGTGGGCCTGACTACTATTCCTAGGACGTCTGGCCGTTTTGCACGCCGACCACTCCCATGGTGGTCGGCCGAGTGTGAGACGGCCCTCAAACAGAAGCGTTATGCCTACATGCGCTATAAGCGCCGCCCGAACGATTTCACCGTCGCTGAATTTCGTCGGGCTAGGGCTAGGTTCCGGTATATTTCGAAGCACGCCCGCCGCTCTTCTTGGCGGGCATACGTGTCTTCACTTAACGGGAAGACCCCTTTAGCTGATGTGTGGAAGCGAGTCAAAAGGATTCGGGGCAAGTTCTCGCAGGACCCCCCTCCCGTTCTCCAGGAGAATGGGACCGCAATCTCGGACCCCGCGTCCGTGGCGGAATCCTTAGCGACCGCTTTTTCCGCATTCTCTAGCCGTGATGCTGCTCCGCCAGCATTCAATGCACGTCGTGATGTCGCGGAAGGCCGCCGGCTGGACTTTACCTCCAGAGGCGGAGAACCCTTCAACGACAAGTTTACTGTGAGTGAGTTGCGTTCCGTTCTCGCTTCGTGCGCGGACACCGCCCATGGTCCGGACGATGTCCCGTACGCCATGCTTCGACACCTGGGTGAGCGAGGCATGGCCTCTCTATTAGATTTGTTCAACAGGATCTGGGTGGAAGGTCTCCTCCCAGACTCCTGGCGAATCGCTACTGTGCTCGCCTTTCGCAAGCCGGGGAGAGATCACTCTACTCCGACCGGTTTCCGCCCAATCTCTCTAACCTCTTGCGTGTGCAAGTTGATGGAGAAATTGGTAAATGTTAGATTAGCCTATTTCCTGGACAGCGGAGGCCATCTGTCTTCTGCACAGTGCGGCTTCCGTAAGTTCCACTCCACGTCGGATGCTCTGCTCCGACTGGAAAATGCCGTCTGCGAGGCTTTCCTTCGTAGACAACACTACGCCACGGTGTTTTTTGATCTGGAGAAAGCCTATGATACCGCATGGCGATACGGTATCATGGAGACTCTCCACACGATGGGGGCGAGGGGACGCCTCCCAATGTTTATATCTGAATTTTTGCGAGATCGTCGATTCCGCGTACGGGTGGGGGGAGCCCTCTCTGCCCCAAAGGAGCAGGAAGAGGGTGTCCCGCAGGGAAGTGTCCTCAGTGTCACACTCTTTGCCCTGAGCATCAACGGCATTACCTCGGTGCTGCCAGAAGATGTTCTCGCTACGCTCTACGTGGACGACCTTTCGATCTCTTTTGGCGCGGCCCAGATGCCAACTCTGGAGCGTCGACTCCAACAGGCATTGAACCGCGTCTCTCGCAATGCCGAAGCGCACAGGTTTCGGTTTTCTTTGGCCAAGACAGGTGCACTTCTGCCGCCATCCACGGCTTCACCCCGACCCAGATTTGTTTCTTAATGGGGTGCGCCTGGATGTGGTTGAGTCGCACCGTTTCCTTGGTCTTGTATTCGACCAACGCCTCACCTGGGAGGCTCATATTCGCAGCCTTAGGGTCTCTTGTACCCGCGCCATGGACATTCCGCCTTACTTTTTTATCGATCCTTTGTTCGCTCGAAGCTCGACTACGGATGCGAGTTTTATGCATCCGCAGCCGAGCGTTTATTGCGGAAGGTGGATTCAATCCACCACACCGGCCTTCGCCTTGCGACCGGTGCCTTCCGCACTTTCCCCATTGAGAGCCTGTTGGTCGATGCTGGGGAGATGCCACTCCCTCTGCGCCGCGTGCAGTGCATCACTCCCCTGTACGCGCGAGCCCGGCGCCTCCCTCAGTCGCCAACAGCTCTCACTGCATCCGCAGCTGATCTCGATGGTGCCTATGCCGCCGAGAGACGCCAGTCATACCCTAAGCCCTTTGGGTTTAGGGCCAGGAAACTCCTTCGAGAGGTAGATATAGCTCTCGGGCCGGTGGCGCCCCTGGTTCTGCCCAGGACGCCACCCTGGAGGGTACCACATTTGGCTATTTGTCGCCACGCCTCTGCTCCCAAAGCTTGTACTGCGCCGGGAGTATTGCGTTCGACCTTTTTGGAGCACACATTGTGTCACGCTGGTACCGTGCCAGTGTATACGGATGGCTCCAAGTCCCAAGAGGGGGTCGGCTTCCACGCCGTATCCCCTCTGTTTGAAGTCAGCGGGGCTCTACCAGGCGCTGCGTCTGTCTTCACGGCCGAGCTGGTGGCAATACACCACTCGGTACGCCCCCGTAAGGGGCGCGGCGATTTGCCATCCTGGCCGCCGTGCTGACGGGATCCAGCGCTCCGTCCGGCCCCAGCTTAGCCTCTCTTCCTTCCTTCAGATAGCCCGATTTCTTCCCTACCTCGTCGCTTTTCATACAACCTCTCCCACAACTTTCTCTGGTCAGCCTCTAATTTCACAGGGTAGAATGCTGACCTTCTTCTCAAGCCAACCACCCCGGATCGGGGCTGAGGGGGGAGGGGACATTGTTCCCTAACCCCTCAGCTCCGGTTCGGCATGGGGTTTTTTTAACAACCTGCTTCATCCCCACCCACATCTTCCTCACATCCCTTTTCCTCTCCTCTTCACAACCTTTATTTTTTTACGCCGTGTCCAAGGTGGAGCCGCCATGCCGAAGGACTGCCAGGCCACCAGGCGGGAGGGGTGGTCCCGAATGGCGGCGCCTGGCTCTGCCGGGCTTGTAAGCACCTCTCGCAGTGCGGGCAACTGCGAGAGGTGATGAGCTATTGCGTCCCGTAATCAAAAGAGGGTCACCATGCCCATGAATGAACAAAAACAACCAAAAACCCAACCCCCAACTTCCCCAAAAACATCTACGGAGCCGCCCTCGGGCAGCTCCACCGAGAAAATGGAGGTCCCCCCCCTTGTGCTTGCGCAAGGGACCCTCCATAATTCTTTAACCGGAGAGGAGGCTTACTCCTCTCCTACGCCTACGGGTGTAGGGGACTCCCCCTCACCCCCTTCTCTGGAGGTGCTTTCGGGCACCTCCCTATCTCCAGCGGCAGTCCCTCCTTTGCTTTCTAAGGGGACTGCCAAGAAAGCCAGCAGGCAGCCCATTGCCGACCGCCCCTCGTGCAAGCGGCTCGGTAGGGCAAACCCCCTTAGGGGGGAGAGGGAAGCCAGGCCCCTTCGGTCGCTTCCCTCAAAAGACCTGCTGGCAAGAATTTTGAACCTTGCTGGGGTCAAGGCCTGTGCCTACCCACACCACCTGACTAGTGACAATACTGCCAAGGGGACCTGCGATGTCCTGGGAGGGGATGGCCAACTGGAGGCCCCTCCTGTGATAGACATGGTCCTTGAGGAGACCCAGCCTCAGACGGTAGGGCCTTCCATGGGGGGGAATCCGGGCTCGGCGCCAAGCACCGAACCCGAATCCGCCCCTATGCAAGGTCCCCCTCAAATGGCCGAGGGCTCCGAGGCAGTAAAAGGAGGGGAGGGATCTCCTCCGACAGGTGCCCCTACGACTACCAGGACCTTCTCCATTTCGGAGAGGGACCTGGCTGAGGCCGGCCCATCTGGCATGGGAGCTTCTGCCGGCGGAGGTGAGAAGCGGGTTCATTCCCCGCCCTCGTCTCCTAAAATGAAAAAGACTAAAAAGACTCAAAAGACGAAGAAGACTCGGGGCTCCTCTCCATCCGCGGGGGCTGCGGGGACGGATGGGTCTGCTGCCACTTTGGTAGGCGACCAAGCCAAGATCGGCACATCCGGCCCCTCTACCCCCTCGTGTGCGGAGCCCCTGACTAGGACTAAGACCAAGAATGCACAGGGCGGAGCCTCGATGACATCGGGGCCCCTGATTCAGAGGTTACCTGGCGTTTTCGAGCCCGCTGGCTTCAAACGCTTCCTCGTTATTCGCTCCACTGATGGCACCATGTTGTCCAAGGGCAACATGATCCATCAGAGGAGAGGATTAGCTAGTGCAATTGGTAGAGAGCCGAAGGTAACCCGTTTCTCGGACGGGAGCCTTCTGGCGAATGCGGCGAATCCCGCCGAGGCGGCCAAGATAAGTGCTCTTCGGACACTTCATGGCACCCCGGTGAGTGTGACGCCGCACTCTACCATGAACTTTGTGAAAGGAGTAGTTTATGCGAGGGAACTCGTTGACTACTCCATTGAGGACATCACCCTAGAGCTGGCCGACCATGGGGCGGTCAAGGTCGAACGTGTGATGAGAAAACAGGGAGGGGCCTCGAGACCCACCCCTACACTCTTCGTCACGTTCGACTGTGACAAGCTCCCTGAGTCGGTGCGTGCCGGTTGGTACCGCTACCGCGTGAAGGCATTCGTGCCACTGCCGCGGCGGTGCTATTACTGCCACCGCTTCGGCCATACGAATCGATCATGTAGACGTGCAAAATCGGGGTCACCCGAAGTCTGTGTAAATTGCTCCAAGGTCGCACACGATAAGTCCAAATCGTGTGTGGCCAAGTGTGTCAATTGCGGAGAGCCGCACCCTGCTTCTTCGAAGCAATGTGGTGCATATCTCCTTGAGAAAGAAATCCTGGCCGTTCAGGCCCAGGATCGACTCTCATTCCGCGAGGCAAAGGACTTGGTCCTGGCGCGCCCGGCTCTGCCTGGGACGTCATATGCCTCAATAGTTAGAAAGGCACCCTCTGCTCCTGGCCCATCCAGGCCAACGAGCACGGTTGTTTCCGCGCCCATTCGGAGCCCTTCTGTGGGCTCTACCCAACCTGGGCGCTCCCCTGGTAAAGCTGGCGGCAAAAAGGGTTCATACCCTGCCCCGGCTAAAACCAGGGCTCCCCCCTCTTCCCCCAGCGTGACCGTTTCGCGTAAAGCGAAACGGCCACGCGCCTCCACCGAGTCGTTAGACTCACAGGAGGCAACACCCCTGAAGATGGTCGCTAGGCCATCTTCCGGGGTTCCTAAAGCTGTTCCCCGAAAGGAGGACAGCAACAAAGGAGCTTCGGCCCCTTTGCCCACGCCCCGAGGTGGAGCGAGTGGCTCGGAGACGGTGGTTCCTCGAAAAGAGGGCCCCCCGCCTCCGAAGCCGCAACGCCCGCCTAAAGTTTCGAGGCGGAGGGAGGAAAAGACTCGCATGGCGAGCCCAACCTCCCCCAATAAGTCCTCGAAGGCGACAGCGCCTTCAGCGCTTTGTCCGGCCAACAGCGCCCGGGGTTCTGCCCCCGGGAAGCGTACGGCCATTCCCGTGAGGGTCTTCAATTCGAGGAGGGTCCCCGCGTCTCCTCCGAGCTAGGCCTGGAGGGCATATTCCTTCAATGGAATTGCCGTGGACTCCGGGCCAACTGGGAGGAGCTGCGGAGGCTCGCCTCATCCCGTTCACCGTTAGCTATTTTTTTGCAGGAGACCATGCTAGGCGCGTGCCCCCTGCCTGCCCTCCCGGGGTATAAGGGTCTTGCGACCCCACCACCGCGGGACGGCCGGGCTGGGGGATGCGCGGTTTACACCCGGCATGATGTCTCCGTTCTTCCTTTCTCTTTAGATACCTCCTTTCAGGCAGTGGCTGTGCAGCTGCACCTGGATAGGAGGTATACTATCATTTCTGCGTACATTCCACCGTCAGCTGACTTCGACGCGGGGGACTTCCGCCGCGTCGTGGCACGGTTGCCGAGGCCCTATCTCTTGCTTGGAGATCTGAACGGCAGGCATCCTCTCTGGGGAGATTACACCATAAATCCCAGGGGACAAGTCCTTGCCGATCTGATCGAAGAGCTTGAGATGGGTGTCCTAAACGTGGATGAGTTTACGCATCACTGTCCGAGAACCGCTTCATTTTCTTGCCTTGACCTATCTTTGTGCTCTTCGGATGCACAGCCTGATTTTGATTGGGGGGTGGTCGATGACCTCCATGGTAGTGATCACTTTCCCATTCAAATATCATTTTCAGGGCAACTGCCGCCTGAGAGACCACCTCGGTGGTGCTTGGCGCGGGCGCGGTGGCCTGCATTTCAGGAAATGACTGAATTCTCTATCTCAGTCAAGGAGTTTAGGTCGGTAGATGAGGCCGTTGAGTTCTTCTCCGGCAACCTCATCGCCGTGGGCCTGACTACTATTCCTAGGACGTCTGGCCGTTTTGCACGCCGACCACTCCCATGGTGGTCGGCCGAGTGTGAGACGGCCCTCAAACAGAAGCGTTATGCCTACATGCGCTATAAGCGCCGCCCGAACGATTTCACCGTCGCTGAATTTCGTCGGGCTAGGGCTAGGTTCCGGTATATTTCGAAGCACGCCCGCCGCTCTTCTTGGCGGGCATACGTGTCTTCACTTAACGGGAAGACCCCTTTAGCTGATGTGTGGAAGCGAGTCAAAAGGATTCGGGGCAAGTTCTCGCAGGACCCCCCTCCCGTTCTCCAGGAGAATGGGACCGCAATCTCGGACCCCGCGTCCGTGGCGGAATCCTTAGCGACCGCTTTTTCCGCATTCTCTAGCCGTGATGCTGCTCCGCCAGCATTCAATGCACGTCGTGATGTCGCGGAAGGCCGCCGGCTGGACTTTACCTCCAGAGGCGGAGAACCCTTCAACGACAAGTTTACTGTGAGTGAGTTGCGTTCCGCTCTCGCTTCGTGCGCGGACACCGCCCATGGTCCGGACGATGTCCCGTACGCCATGCTTCGACACCTGGGTGAGCGAGGCATGGCCTCTCTATTAGATTTGTTCAACAGGATCTGGGTGGAAGGTCTCCTCCCAGACTCCTGGCGAATCGCTACTGTGCTCGCCTTTCGCAAGCCGGGGAGAGATCACTCTACTCCGACCGGTTTCCGCCCAATCTCTCTAACCTCTTGCGTGTGCAAGTTGATGGAGAAATTGGTAAATGTTAGATTAGCCTATTTCCTGGACAGCGGAGGCCATCTGTCTTCTGCACAGTGCGGCTTCCGTAAGTTCCACTCCACGTCGGATGCTCTGCTCCGACTGGAAAATGCCGTCTGCGAGGCTTTCCTTCGTAGACAGCACTACGCCACGGTGTTTTTTGATCTGGAGAAAGCCTATGATACCGCATGGCGATACGGTATCATGGAGACTCTCCACATGATGGGGGCGAGGGGACGCCTCCCAATGTTTATATCTGAATTTTTGCGAGATCGTCGATTCCGCGTACGGGTGGGGGGAGCTCTCTCCGGCCCAAAGGAGCAGGAAGAGGGTGTCCCGCAGGGAAGTGTCCTCAGTGTCACACTCTTTGCCCTGAGCATCAACGGCATCACCTCGGTGCTGCCGGAAGATGTTCTCGCTACGCTCTACGTGGACGACCTTTCGATCTCTTTTGGCGCGGCCCAGATGCCAACTCTGGAGCGTCGACTCCAACAGGCATTGAACCGCGTCTCTCGCTATGCCGAAGCGCACAGGTTTCGGTTTTCTTTGGCCAAGACTAAGGTGGTGCACTTCTGCCGCCACCCACGGCTTCACCCCGACCCAGATCTGTTTCTTAATGGGGTGCGTCTGGATGTGGTTGAGTCGCACCGTTTCCTTGGTCTTGTATTCGACCGACGCCTCACCTGGGAGGCTCATATTCGCAGCCTTAGGGTCTCTTGTACCCGCGCCATGGACATTCTCCGTTCCGTGACGTTCAGCGCTTGGGGCGCTGATAGGGCTACCGCCTTACTTTTTTATCGATCCTTTGTTCGCTCGAAGCTCGACTACGGATGCGAGTTTTATGCATCCGCAGCCGAGCGTTTATTGCGGAAGGTGGATTCGATCCACCACACCGGCCTTCGCCTTGCGACCGGTGCCTTCCGCACTTCCCCCATTGAGAGCCTGTTGGTCGATGCTGGGGAGATGCCACTCGCTCTGCGCCGCGTGCAGTGCATCACTCGCCTGTACGCGCGAGCCCGGCGCCTCCCTCAGTCGCCAACAGCTCTCACTGCATCCGCAGCTGATCTCGATGGTGCCTATGCCGCCGAGAGACGCCAGTCATACCCTAAGCCCTTTGGGTTTAGGGCCAGGAAACTCCTTCGAGAGGTAGATATAGCTCTCGGGCCGGTGGCGCCCCTGGTTCTGCCCAGGACGCCACCCTGGAGGGTACCACATTTGGCTATTTGTCGCCACGCCTCTGCTCCCAAAGCTTGTACTGCGCCGGGAGTATTGCGTTCGACCTTTTTGGAGCACACATCGTGTCACGCTGGAACCGTGCCAGTGTATACGGATGGCTCCAAGTCCCAAGAGGGGGTCGGCTTCCACGCCGTATCCCCTCTGTTTGAAGTCAGCGGGGCTCTACCAGGCGCTGCGTCTGTCTTCACGGCCGAGCTGGTGGCAATACACCACTCGGTACGGGAGATTACGCGACGTGCCCGGTTCGGAGACCGGATTGTGATCTATAGCGACTCACAAAGCGCCCTGAGTGCTCTCGGGGCATTGGAATCTCCGCATCCACTGGTTCGCGATATCCGTGACGCCACGGTTTTGGCGAGCCGGGCAGATGTCGAGATTATCTTCTGCTGGGTTCCTGGACATGTAGGAATTGCGGGGAATGAGCGCGCCGATGAGGGCGCCAAAGAGTCCGCGAGGACTCTGCGACCGGACCAGCGTTTCGCTCTTCCTCACACTGACTACATGGCAGGAATACGGGCAGCTCTTCGGACTGCTTGGCAAAGAAGATGGGAGACGGTCGAGGGGAACTTAAAGTTGCGTGCCATTGCGCCGCGACTGTTCCCATGGACCTATCCCCCAATGCCGCGGCGGCTTCAGGTTGCTTTCTGTCGTCTTCGAATCGGACACACTCGTGTGACGCATCGTTACTTGGTGGAGCGCTCGCATGTGCCCTATTGCAACGACTGCGTCGTCCCCCAGACTGTTCGGCATATTCTTGTCGAATGTCCCAGTCTGGGTGATCTTCGCGCACGATACCTGTCTCGGTACCGGGATGGGCGGGGTCGCTACCGCCTGTCCCTTGTACTCGGGACGAGTGCGTGCACCATGACTGGTGGACTTTTTGACTTTTTGGGGGAGGCCGGCCTTCTCCCCTTTATTTAAGGTTCCTTTTTTTTCTGTTATTGTTTTGTTTTAGGTTGCACTCTCCTGCACCGGGGTGAGGGGGACCTCCCCCCGCTGCCGGAGATTGCTTCGATTGTTAAGTTTTTCTAATTTATATTGATTAAGTTTTCATATTTTAACTTTAAAGTAGCCTAATTCTAGGCTGTCGTGTTTTTCGGCGACTTATGCCCAAGTGGGTAGTTGCCAGATGGGCTCTAGAAAAAAAAAAAAAAAAAAAAAAACGGTACGGGAGATTACGCGACGTGCCCGGTTCGGAGACCGGATTGCGATCTATAGCGACTCACAAAGCGCCCTGAGTGCTCTCGAGGCATTGGAATCTCCGCATCCCCTGGTTCGCGATATCCGTGACGCCACGGTTTTGGCGAGCCGGGCAGATGTCGAGATTATCTTCTGCTGGGTTCCTGGACATGTAGGAATTGCGGGGAATGAGCGCGCCGATGAGGGCGCCAAAGAGTCCGCGAGGACTCTGCGACCGGACCAGCGTTTCGCTCTTCCTCACACCGACTACATGGCAGGAATACGGGCAGCTCTTCGGACTGCTTGGCAAAGAAGATGGGAGACGGTCGAAGGGAACTTAAATTTGCGTGCCATTGCGCCGCGATTGTTCCCATGGACCTATCCCCCAATGCCGCGGCGGCTTCAGATTGCTTTCTGTCGTCTCCGAATCGGACACACTCGTGTGACGCATCGCTATCTGATGGAGCGCTCGCCTGCGCCCTATTGCAACGACTGCGTCGTCCCCCAGACTGTTCGGCACATTCTTGTCGAATGTCCCAGTCTGGGTGATCTTCGCGCAAGATACCTGTCCCAGTACCGGGATGGGCGGGGTTGCTACCGCCTGTCCCTTGTGCTCAGGACAGATTCGTGCACATTGACTTGTGGACTTGTTGACTTCTTGGGGGAGGCCAGCCTTCTCCCTATTATTTAAGCAAGGTTTTTTTTTTTTGCATTTGTTTTTTTTTTTGTTTGTTTTTTTCCTTTAGTTGCACGCTCCTGCGCCGGGGGGACCTCTCCCCGACGCACCAGCTTGCTTCCTTTCCCCCTTTTGGGGTGTTGTTTTTTTTTCTCTTTAATTTTATTTTAAAGTAGCCTAGAACTAGGCCAGTTTTAATACGGCGACTAATGCCCAAGTAGGCAGTCGCCAGATGAGCTCTTAAAAAAGAAAAAAAAATCATTTAACCCGGACTAATTGTTGTTGTTGTTTTTGTTTTGTTGTTTCTTGTTCAATTTTTTAAAGTAGCCTAGAACTAGGCTGTTTGTTTATGGCAACTTATGCCTAAGTCGGCAGTCGCCAGATAGCCCCTTAAATAAAAAATTTAAAAAAATCCTTAAGATAAACTTTCTTCTTTTTTTTAATGAAGCCCATATGGGTTACATACAACTAAAAAACCCCCCACCATTTTATTGTAAAAGGCGCCTCTTAACCAACCAACCAACCTAAAGATTCTTAAAATAGTGTAGATTGGTAAAAAAAATAACTTGTAGCAATTTTTTTGGGACAGGTTCTTACATATAGAAATCATTTTAATAATCATGTTATTGACCTTGTCTACAATTGAAAAAAAAGAGATGGTGCAATTAACCAATTATGATATTTATGTAGATAGGATGTTTTTCTCACTATTTAGCTGTTTTCGCAATATCCATTCCTATTTGAATTAAATTATGCTCAGTAATCCTTTTTTTTTTTCAGTGTAAATTGTAGTGGGGTGGGTAGATCAGGAAATTATGGAAAAAAGCAATAAAATTAGACAAAGTTTCCTCTTTAAAGAGAAACTGAGCGAGGAACAAGTGGAGAATATTTTGAAAAAAGTTGTATCTTTGCCAAAAAATATAAATGAAGGGGCTCCAGTGACTAAAAAAGCAACAAGTGATAAAATTGTCAACCTCCAGGTTTGTCTACAAGATTTTTAATTTTTTTTTTTAGCCACTGGTCTTAATGCACAAATTTATGAGAAATTTTATAAGATATATGAATATGGTTCACCCACATGTCCCCCATACAAAATGAATCTTGGTAGAAAATCGTGTGTACTCATTTAGATGTAAAATTTGCTTAATATTTAACATTTAAATGTTTAGTAGGAATGTCACTAGTAATAACCTCTCCATTAAACAGTCATGCATCATTGGTCCTTTTGCTTCTTCTTGCTCTTGTTCTATCAGTATTTTTTTTTTAATTTTAACATATTAATGTGCTAAATTTGATTTGGCCAACTTATACCTTTGGTGGCATTATTAGCCTGATGGGCATTTAAAGAAAAAAAAAACAAAACAACTAAACAGAGTACTGCAACATCATCTCATCCATGGGTATGAGTCTCCAAATATATCCTTTCATCAAGCTGTGATGTAGATGAAAACACTGCTTTCAATTATGGTGAAGTTAAGCTACATTGGATGTGGAGCCGCAATTCTGGTTAATAAAGGTGTATATCACAGTGGAATTTCTCTTAATTATATTTAGTCTCTTAATGAGAGCATGGATGGATATTGAAATTAATGAAAACCTGCAAAAGTATCCCATGTAGGTTTACTTTTCTAAAGTCTACCTTAGTTGATTAGAAAACTAAAGCTATATATAAGACAATATTAAAAAGTAGAGTGGATAGACTATTTGCTTTACTTAATTCTCTAATTCAGCATTGATGTTTCCTTTTTTATAATCATTACTAACAAACCAATATTATATTTTATAAATGTTACTTTGCTCTAACAGTAAATTAACATCCCTATTACACATGCTCCTTTCCTGTCAACTTTTATATTTTTGCTGCAATTAGGGTGGAGGGGGGCTGTGCAAAAATATTATTATTTACCAACAAGTTAACTAATTACATTGTTTTATTATAGAGTTGCTAAGGTGTGAGTTGCTTAAGACCAGATTAGCAAGTGCCATTTTTGGTCTTGGCAATGCTCTTACAGAAGGAAATGGTACATTGACAGGAGTCCACCTCCCAACTTGCTGGCAGGGTTCTTTGATGCCTGATGTGGCACATACAAAAAGAAATATGTAAAGGCAAACAAACGCAGCCAGCTTCATCCTTATCCACCTGAAAACATTCTATACTAAATATTTGCTTTAGTATAGAATGCTGATAACTAATACTTAATGACAATAACAAATTGTGCAAATACATGTAGCTCACAGTTGTGTAATCCATGAATGAATGTCTTGACAAGACCTTTGGTGTATGGACAAAAGATGCAATGACAAACATTAAGAATGAAGAAGATAGAACACTTTTAGTTGATGAAATCTGACAGTAGCCTCATTTAGTAGTGTTGACAAGAAGAAAGCTGATAAAGATCGTAGAAAAGAAAATTCATCTAGTGGAAGCTTCAAGATGAGAATGTCATGAATCATAGTGCCTGCAGAAAGCTGAGAAGAAAGTGAAGAGGAGGCTATTCCAGAGCTTCAAAGGAAGTGTAGTCACCACAGTTACGTCTGCCTTAATTCCTCATTATATTCTGAAAAGACCTTCAGTTGTCTGTTCAAGAGGCAGGAGGTATTCAACTGCTGATAAGCCTCAAGGATTAATAACAAGTGCTATTGCTAAAGATATTCAAGAAAATTGGATCACCCTAACGGCTGCAACACTTCTCTGGAAAGGCAAGCTGATGCCAATGCTCATAAACAAGAATGGCAAGGAAGAAAGATTGCCAGTGTTGGTTGGAAATGCTGCTGATGTAAAGCTACTGGGAGTGGCTAGATAGCCTCGTGGAAGTGATGTCATCAGGTGACATCATTGCCTAGCACACTTATGGTGGTGCAAACAGTCGGTTTTCAACTTAAGTTTTGACACAACAGCATCAAACACTGGATAAGTTACTGCTGCCTGTGTTACCATTCAGTCAAAACTAGATTGTGCTCTTATGTGGTGTGTGTCACCATCATGTTGAAGAAGTAATCCTGAATCATGAGTTTGATACACTCAAAATCGAGACATCAAAGTCTCCAGAAGCATCTTTGTTCACAAGATTCAAGAAGAATTGTGAATGCATTGTGGTGGAGCGAATGTGAGTGTGGGTAAAAGGGCCATTCTCCCACCCCTTTTCTCAGTACCTTCTCCCTCCCTCTGTAAGAATGTGTGTGTGAGTGGGAATGAGGTTTTTTTTTATATTTTCTCTTTGTATATATATGTATTTGATTTCATGTATTAATTGTTTTCTCTTTCTCAGATTGTACTTTGCTTAAAATAATCTTTTATCAAAATTGTACTTTGTTTATAATATTCTTTTAGCAAAGCGCCATATTCTGGAAAGAGGTAAGCTAGTCGATAAATTTACTTGGGTAATGCCCACTTATTAGTTTCCCTTCCATGTATAAATAAAGGGGTCATAAAAGGAGGATATATCTCTTCTACAGAGAGTGGAAGTGTGGACTGATAGCAAGAGGGGTTCTCTAGACGAGTGCTCCGCCCAGCCCTGAGACGGAGGGCTTTCGTGCCTCTCTAACCACCTGAACCGCCATACCCGCCTTCGTTGACAATCCTGCCTCCTTCTAAGTTAGCCTACTACCACCCACCTCCAGCACACAAGTGATAGCGCGTGCCCCCTTTTCGTTCGGTTGTTGTTGTGTTTTTTTATGTTTTGTGTAGATATATAAGTAAATTGTTGTATTCGCCGGTTATAAAATTCTCTTGGTATCGTATTTGGATTGGGGAATTTAGCCTCATTTTGAAGTGTGCACACTTCCCTTGTAAATATAAAATTGTTGTAAATATAAGCTGTAATTATCATTGTACTTTTTTTCTGTTAGTAAAGAACTGTACATACAATCCGTTTCATTCTCCTTCAATTTCTCACGTCCGTATTAGTATAGGAAGCGGGTTGGATCGATTGGGGTTAGTCTAAATTTTTCGGCCCGCTACAGCATCTTGCATGCAAAGGATGAAAGTTTAACCAAAATTGACATTTAAATTTATAATGATGATGCACAAGTGCTTTTATCCTGCAAAAAATGAAGTTTTAAGCATAATCTGCACAAGCAAGCGCTTTCATAGTGTAAGGAAGACTACAAAGAAATGGCACAAATCTGCCAGGATGATATCACAAAACAAGAAACACTCCACAGACCAGGGGCCATGCATAAAGCAAGGTGGATGTCAAAGATTTTATTCCCATCAAAATATGCCTAGGTGAAGAGCAAATTTCTGTACTACTACTGGAGTTTTTTTTTTTTCTTATTGGGATTGGTAGCTCATATGTCAGTCTTCTTCAAATGCCCCACGGTTTTATTTGTTTACAATGCTCAACTATAAGGCTGTTAACTCAAATCATTTTAGTTAGTACTGTGACAGCCTTTGATAGACATTTGTGTTATTTGATCCCAGAACTGGTTGTTTTGGCACTGTTTTGCCAAGCACCCCAAAACACTGCTATCGTTCTGGATATAGCAAACTGTCATTTCCAAAAATTACAGAAGTGACAATCCTGCTGATCTTGTGATAGAGGTCTTGTGGTTTAAAGTGAACCTTCTTCCTAACAGGATGTTGACAATTGGCTGAACAATGACCACTTCAAGGCAGCCAAGTCCATTGTGTATGAGTTAAATGTTGTGTATGACCCTGCAGAGAGAGCAGTAAAGCTCACAACTGATATTGTCTCAGTTGCAAGAAGAGAAGACCAATTCCCAAAGTGATTGAATGTGACCACAGGGCAAGGTCAAATTTGAGGAAACTAGCAAATTTGGAGTAGTCACATTGATGTTTTGTTTTATACATTTTCAACTTTTAATCAATTTAAGTACACCACTGCACTACAACTGTGTGCTTAAATCTATTATCCATATATATATATATATATATATATATATATATATATATATATATATATATATATATATATATATATATATATCTGAACGTGCAGGGAGATTATTAGTAAGAAAGGTCAGTAAAATACCCAAGGTTACTCTAAAAAACTTCAGCGTGACTTAGAAGTGAGTGGAGTTACAGTGAATAAAGACACAATTAGTCAATCGCTTTGTAGCATGGGCATCTACTTAGTCTCTAAGGAAAACCCCACTTCTTACAAGAAAACAGGTTTGCAATCGTTTGAATTTTGCAAAAGAGTTTGTTGGTAAACCTACAGAATTTGGGGACAACGTACTTTGGTCGGATGAGACAAAGATAGAACTGTTCGGCCGTAGTGGAGCTCCGAGAGTATGGCAAAAGAAAGGTACCAAATAATATGCACCAAAGAACACTACTCCAAAAGTAAAATATGGAGGTGTCTCAATCATGATCTGGGGTTGTTTTATTGCCCCAGGTGTTGGAAATATTGAAACCATAGAAGGAAGAATGAATGGAGAACATTATAGAAGAATCTTGACAATGATCCAAAGCATACAGCAAAACTGACACAAAATTGGTTTAAATGTTCTAAAATGGCCTAGTCAATCCTCATCTGAACCCTATCTAAAATCTATGGAAGGAACTGAAGCTCAGAATCAAAAAAAGAGAACCAACAAACATGTCTGAACTAAAGAAAATATGCATTGAGGAATGGACTAATATTAACACAAACACATGTAAGAAGTATTTAGGAGACTACTCTAAGTGGATACAAACTGTTATTAGCAACAGTGGTTATGCTACTAAATAGAATAAACCCTCAATATAATGAACCAAATTTCCTGGCCGAACTCCATCAGGTTTAACAAACCGAAGTTTGTTAAGTCCAATGGTTGGTTTGACTGTCTCATTGTGTCAGGCAAGTGTTGCACGCCATGCTGCGGCACATCTACTCACTGGTTCACAGGTCAGTTGGCTGTTTGTAAGTGGAGGGGGGGGGGCTTGCTTGGTGGGCCCTTCTGTCTAGGGATGAACCCTGACTGCATGAAATGCTACACAGCACTTTGTACCCCATTTTTATGAAAAGAGCCATGGCATGGAATAAATTGTGTGTAGGGGGGGGGGGTTATTTTTAGTGGGCTTTATGTGCCCCTCACAATTAGTGGGAGGTCGAAGTTTGAAGATTAGCGTATCCAATGAGTAAATCCTGAATTTTTATTTTTTCAGAGAAGTATTGCCTTCATTTTTTGTGCATTTGAAGCTCTTAAGATCTTATTATCTGGTGAAGAAGAGAATCAAAATGAAATGGCAGTTCATAATGTAATGGTACCATTCAAAAGGTAATATTTCACTCATGGTTAATGGAATTAAATTTTATATTTTTAGTGAACATTTGAGAGAGCATATGTGAAACAAATTTAGGTGAGTACGCTAGAACTAGGAATATAAAGCAAAATGTTGAGTGGCAGAATGATGGGAAACATGTGAGGAGCAAAGGGAGCTATACTTGCAAATGTTTACAATAGAGCAAATGATAATCTCGAGGAGATGTGGATGAATGCATACACAATGAAAAGTGAAATGAGTCATTAAGGAAACGGCAAATGAAATATTTGAATGAAAGATGAATGAATATCCATATGGAAATCTGAAGTTCCTACACCCCTTTGGCTTACCATTTGCCAGCTCTGGCCATTGGAATAATTGCCTACTGGCAGGTAGCTTGTAGACTACTCTTTAGAACAGATCCAAAGAGCTGGCTGACAAAGAATATGTCAAGGGTGAGCTTGTGATGAGAAAACTTGGGAAGGGAGCTTGAGACCCACTTTTACGCTTTATCTTGTTTAATCATAACTGACTCTGTTGCTGGTTTGCATCACTAATGCATTAAGGAATTGTGCCACTTCTTGGTGCTACTACTGCTACATATCTTGTGAAGGATATCAACTTCAGTCTGTAAATCCTATTTCCTTTTTTCTTGTGCGCTCAGTGCTACCTGAGATGACATGCCTCAATATTAAAAAGTCACCCTCTTCTCCTCGCCCCTTCAGTCCTATTAATTAGCACAGTTGCTTCTGTGATCCTTCTAAACCCTTCTGGAGGGTCTACCCACCCCATCATCCCCCTGGTAGAAAGGTAGGCACAGTTGGGTCACTCACACCCAGCCTCTGCTAAAACCAGGGCTGTCTTTCTGGTAAGGCAAAATGGCTGCATTCAGCCACCAAGTTGTTAGATTAACAGCAGGCAAACCCTTTGAATCTGGTCTTGAGGCTCTCTTTGGGGTCCAACAAATTGGGAAGAGATCAGTCTACTCTAGCCTCTTTGACCCAGGTCAAAGTTGGAGAAATTGATGGGAAATGTTAGATTAGCCTTTTCTTGGACACCAAAGGACACCTGTCTTCACAGTGGGGCTTCTGCAAAGTCTACTAGTCAGCTGCTCTGCTCTGACTAAAGAATGGAATCTCTAAGGATATTGATCATTAAGGATATCTTTTAAGATTAAATTTTGGGTATAAGGGCTGTCAAAAAAAGTAATTCCAACATACAGTTAAATAGACATTTTATGTAAAGTCTTATTGTTTTTATAGATTGGCCAATCTATCTTTTTTTTCACAATATATCATATGTTAATGTTTTGAGCAAAATAAGTTTTATCTCGCACATTCATTTTGCAATGATCTCATTCCATAATTTGTTAACGTCAGAAGTACAATTATGTTTGCTCATTTGTTAAACTATAGTTATACTTCAGTTTTTTCCTACCAAAACAGGATTGTACTTTCTCCTTCTTTCAGACAGCCTGTATTTCTCCCCTACTTCGTCGCTTTTCATACAACCTCTCCCACAACTTTGTCTAGTCAGCCTCTAATTTAACAGGGTATATGCTGACCTTCTCAGCCAACCGTCCTGGATCGGGACTGAGGGGGAAGAGGACAATGAGCTCCAGTTATTGATGGTGGGTTTATAATGACCTGCTTCATCCCCACCCATACCTTCCTCACATCTCCTTTCCTTCTCACTTCACCATTTATCTGTTTTTCTGCCGTGTCCAAGGTGGAGCCGCCATGCCGACGGACTGCCAGGCCACCAGGAGGGAGGGTGGTCCTGAATGGCGGCACCTGGCTCTGCTAGGCCTGTACGCACCCCTTGCGGGGCAATGATGGAAATAAAAAAAAACCGGCTTCTGGTAGCTCCACGGAAAAAAATGGAGGTCCCATCCCCCCTGTGCTTGCGCAGGGGACAATCCATATTTCTCTAACCGGAGAGGAGGCTTACTCCTCTCCTTCACCTACGGGTACAGGGGACTCCCCCTCACCCCCTTCTCTGGAGGTGCTTTGGGGCACCTCCCTTTTTCCAGCGGCAGTCCCCTCTTTTCTTTCCAAGGGGACTGCCAAGAAAGCCAGCAGGCAGCCCTTAGCCAGCCACTCCCCATGCAAGTGGCTTGGTAGGGCAAACCCCCCTTAGGGGGGAGAGGGAAGCCAGGCCCCTTCGATCGCTTCCCTCAAAAGACCTGCTGGCAAGGATATTAAACCTTGCCGGGGTCAAGGCCTGTGCCTCCCCACAAAAGACTCTTGACGCTGCCAAGGGGACCTGCGATGTCCTGGGAGGGGATGGCCAACTGGAGGCCCCTCCTGTGATAGACATGGTCCTTGAGGAGACCCAGCTTCAGACGGTAGGGCCTTCCATGGGGGGAAATAAATCCGGGCTCGGCGCCAAGCACCGAACCCGAATCCGCCCCTATGCAAGGTCCCCCTCAAACGGCTGAGGGCTCCGAGGCAGTACAAGGTTGGGAGGGATCTCGTCTGACAGGTGCCCCTACGACTACCAGGACCTTCTCCATTTCGGAGAGGGACCTGTCTGTGGCCGGCTCATCTGGCAAATGGGGGCTTCTGCCGGCGGAGGTGAGAAGCGGGTTCATTCCCTGCCCTCCTCTCCAAAGAAAAAGACTCGGGGCTCCTCTCCATCCGCGGGGGCTGCGGGGATGGATGGGTCTGCTGCCACTTTGGTAGGTGACCAAGCCAAGATTGGCACATCTACCCCCCCGTCCCCCGTGTGCGGAGCCCCTGCACAAGACTAAGACCAAGAGTGTACAGGGCGGAGCCTCGATGACATCGGGGCCCCTCATTCAGAGGTTACCTGGCATTTTTGAGCCCGCTGGCTTCAAGCGCTTCCTCGTTATTCTCTCCACTGATGGCACCATGTTGTCCAAAGGCAACATGATCCATCAGAGGAGAGGATTAGCTAGTGCAATTGGTAGAGAGCCGAAGGTGACCCGTTTCTCAGAAGGGAGCCTTCTGGCGAATGCGGCGAATCCCGCCGAGGCGGCTAAAATAAGTGAGTGTGACGCCGCACTCTACCATGTACTTTGTGAAAGGAGTAGTTTATGCGAGGGAACTCGTTGACTACTCCATTGAGGACATCACCCTAGAGCTGGCCGACCATGGGACGGTCAAGGTCGAATGTGATGAGAAAACAGGGAGGGGCCTCAAGACCCACCCCTACACTCTTCGTCACGTTCGACTGTGACAAGCTCCCTGAGTCGGTGGTGCTGGGTGGTACCGCTACCGCGTGAAGGCATTCGTGCCACTTCCGGGTGGTGCTATTACTGTCAACGCTTCGGCCATACGAATCGCTCATGTAGACGTGCAAAGTCGCGGTCACCCGAAGTCTGTGTAAATTGCTCCAAGGTCGCACACGATAAGTCCAAATCGTGTGTGGCCAAGTGTGTTAATTGCGGAGAGCTGCACCCTGCTTCTTCGAAGCAATGTGGTGCATATCTCCTTGAGAAAGAAATCCGTGCCGTTCAGGCCCAGGATCGACTCTCATTCCGCGAGGCAAAGGACGTGGTCCTGGCGCGCCCGGCTATGCCTGGGACG
Organism: Ceratothoa steindachneri; assembly: GCA_963969495.1. Classification (NCBI taxonomy): domain Eukaryota; kingdom Metazoa; phylum Arthropoda; class Malacostraca; order Isopoda; family Cymothoidae; genus Ceratothoa; species Ceratothoa steindachneri. The sequence continues at coordinate 77,110,008 of OZ018324.1, read as the reverse complement.
TCATATGCCTCAATAGTTAGAAAGGCACCCTCTGCTCCTGGCCCATCCAGGCCAACGAGCACGGTTGTTTCCGCGCCCATTCGGAGCCCTTCTGCGGGCTCTACCCAACCTGGGCGCTCCCCTGGTAAAGCTGGCGGCAAAAATGATTCATACCCAGCCCCGGCTAAAACCAGGGCTCCCCCCTCTTTCCCCAGCGTGACCGTTTCCCCGTAAGGCGAAATGGCCACGCGCCTCCATCGAGTCGTTAGACTCACAGGAGGCAACACCCCTGAAGATGGTCGCTAGGCCATCTTCGGGGGTTTGTAAAGCTGTCCCCCGAATGGAGGACAGCAACAAAGAAGCTTCGACTCCTTCGCCCACACCCCGAGCGGGTGGCTCAGGGACGGTGGTTCCTCCTAAAGAGGGCCCCCCACCTCCGAAGCCGCGACGCCCACCTAAGGTTTCGAGGCGGAGGGAGGAAAAGACTTGCATGGCGAGCCCAACCTCCCCTAATAAATCCTCGAAGGCGACAGCGGCTTCAGCGCTTTGTCCGGCCAACAGCGCCCGGGGTTCTGTCCCCGGGAAGCGTATGGCCATTCCTGTGAGGGTCTTCAGTTCGAGGACGACCCCCGCGTCTCGTCTGAGCTAGGCCTGGAGGGCACATTCCTTCAATGGAATTGCCTTGGACTCCGGGCCAACTGGGAGGAGCTGCGAAGGCTCGTCTCGTCCCGTTCCCCGTTAGCTGTCTTTTTGCAGGAGACCATGCTAGGCGCATGCCCCTTAACTGCCCTCCCGGGGTATAAGGGTCTTGCGACCCCACCCCTGCGGGATGCCCGGGCTGGAGGATGCGCGGTTTACACCCAGCATGATGTCTCCATTCTTCCTTTCTCTTTAGATACCGTCTTTTAAGCAGTGGCTGTGCAGCTGCGCCTGGATAGGAGGTATACTCTGATTTCTGCGTCAGCTGACTTCGACGCGGGGGACTTCCGCCGCGTCGTGGCATGGTTGCCGAGGCCCTATATCTTGCTTGGAGATCTGAACGGCAGGCATCCTCTCTGGGGAGATTACTCAATAAATCCCAGGGGACAAGTCCTTGCCGATCTGATCGAAGACCTTGAGATGGGTGTCCTAAACATGGATGAGTTTACGCATCACTGTCCGAAAACCGCTTAATTTTCTTGCCTTGACCTATCTTTGTGCTCTTCGGATGCACAGCCTGATTTTGATTGGGGGGTGGTCGATGACCTCCATGGTAGTCATCACTTTTCCATTCAAATAACATTTTCTGGACCGCTGCCGCACAAGAGCCCGCCCCCGTGGTGCTAGGCATGGGTGCAGTGGTCTGCATTTCAGGAAATGACTGAATTCTCTATCTCAGTTGAGTACTTTAGGTTGGTAGATAAGGCCGTTGATTTCTTTTCTGGCACCCTCATTGCCGCTGGCCTAGCTACTATTCCTAGAAGGTCTGGCCATTTTTGTCAGCCGACTGTGAGATGGCCCTCAAGCAGAAGCGCTATGCCTACATGCCAGAACGATTTCACTGTTGGTGAATTTCATTTGGCTAGGGGTATGTTCCGGTATATTTTGGAGCATGCCCGCCAAGAGAGCATGCCCGCCACTCTTGGCGGGCATTCACGTTTTCACTTAACGGAAATACCCCTCTAGCAGGGGTGTGGAAGCAGGTCAAAAGGATTCGGGGCAAGTTCTCGCAGGACCCCGCATCCATGGCAGAATCCTGTGCGACCACTGTCTCTGCGTTATCTAGGATACTGCTCCACGAGCATTCAATGCTCGTTGTGATGTTGCAGAAGGCCGCTGGCTGGACTATACCTCCAGAGACGAAGAACTATTCAACGACACGTTTACTCTGAGTGGGATGCATTCTGCTCTTGCTTTGTGCACGTACACCGTAGCCATGATTTGACACCTGGGTAAGCGAGGCATGGCCTTTTTCTTAGCTTTGTTAAACAGGGTCTGGGTGGAGAGTCTCCTCCCGCATATCTGGCGAATTGCTACTGTGCTTGCCGGTTTCCTCCCAATCTCTAACCTTTGCATGTGCAATTTGATGGAGAAATTGGTGAATGTTAGATTAGCCTTTTTTTCTGGACAGTGGAAGCCATCCGTCTTCTGCACAGTGTAATTTCTGCAAGTTCCACTCCATGTTGGATGCTCTGCGAGGCCTTCCTTCGTAGACAGCACTATGCCACGATGTTTTTCGATCTGGAGAAGGCTTATGATACAGCATGGAGAATCTCCACACGATGGGAGGTGAGGGGACGCCTCCCAATTTTTTTTTTTTTTGTGAGATTGTTGATTCTGTGTGTGGGGAGCCCTTTCCGGCTGAATTGAGCATGAAGGTGGTGTCCTGCAGGGAATTTTCCTCTGTGTCACACTCTTTACTCTGATCATCAACAGCATCACATCTGTGATGCCGGAATATGTTTTCGCTACGCTCTACTTTGGAGATTACGTGACCTGCCCGTTTCAGAGACCGGAATGTGATCTATAGCGACTCACAAAGTGCCCAGAGTGCTCTTGGGGCATTGGAATCTCTGCATTTCCTGGTTCACGATATCCATGATACCACGGTTTTGGCAAGCCAGGCAGATGTCTAGATTATCCTCTGTGCTGGGTTCCTGGACATGTAGGAATTGCAGGGAATGAGCTTGCTGATGAGGGTGCCAAAGTGCTCACGAGGACTCTGCAACCGGACCAGCGTTTCACTCTTCCTCACACCGACTACATGACAGGAAGACGGGCATCTCTTCAGTCTGATTGGCAAAGAAGATGGTAAACCGGGAAGAGGACTTAAAATTGCATGCCATTGCACTGCAACTCCCATGGACTACCCACTAATGCCGCTAAAGGATTCAGGTTGCTTTCTGTTGTCTCCCCGAATTGGGCACACTCAGGATATACACTGCCATTTGATGGAGTGCCCTACTGTAAAGACTGCCTTGTTCTCCCAGACTGTTTGGCACATTCTTGTTGAATGTCCCAGTTTGGGTGACCTCCGCTTACATTACCTGTCCCATTACTGGGATGGGCGGGATCGCTACCGCCTGTCCCTTGTACTTGGGATGAGTTCGCGCATATTGACTAGTCGACTTTTGGGGATGTCTGTCTGGCCTTCTCCCCTTTATTCAACTAGGGGTTTTTTTTTTGTTTGCTCTGTAGGTCGCATGTTCCTGCACCGGGAGACCTCCCCTGATGCCAGAGCTTGCTTCCTCCTTGCCATTTGTCATTTTTATTGTTGTTGTTTTTCATATTCATATTTTAAAGTAGCCTAGTGCTAGGCTGTCTTTAGTGTTGCGACTTGGGCCCAAGTGGGTAGTCACTAGATACACTCCTAAAATAATAATAATAATAAAAATTATAAGTCCCCAGACACAATGTGTCTCAGGGATTAGCAACACCAGATTGTTTCCAGTTCCATTTCATTTTGTTTAGCTTGTCATTCATGCCAGATTCACCCAAGTTTTCCCAGATTGTTTCCTGCTGTTTCATTTTGTTTAGGATGTGTCTTACCTTATATATACTGTGTCGTTGCCTACTTTCTTCATTATTAATTGAAAATGGCATCTTGCCGAAACTAGTCTGATAGTTATAAATAAAATCTTGATTCAAATATTGTGGTTTACCATTATCTTTCAATATATATTTCTTTTGTATGGTTGTACAGTTAGCTCAAGTCAACCGCGGCTATGAGTCTGTAATTGATTTCATTCTACAGGATCAGTTCCACACTTTCTGTGAGACTAATCTAAGGGACCATATATATATATATATATATATATATATATATATATATATATATATATATATATATATATATATATTTGTGTGTGTGTGTGTTTGTTTGTGTATATGTATATGTAGTTATATAATCTATATATATATATATTAATTTTTTTTAGACATTTGAAGAGTTTAAGAAAAAATATGTTGAATTTGGATTTAAAATTGAAAAGAAAATTACTGTTAAGTTATATAATCTATATATATATAATTTTTTTTTAGACATTTGAAGAGTTTAAGAAAAAATATGTTGAATTTAGATTTAAAATTGAAAACAAAATTACTGCAATCAATACATGATTTCTGCTCATTCCTTGATGATCAGATTAAGGTATGTACATGGTCTCTTTTAATATTGAAGAATGTAGTTTTGTATCAACTTCTACAGGCAAGAAATACACCCTATATATATATATATATATATATATATATATATATATATATATATATATATATATATATATATATATATATCACTGACAACTGTTTAACTATACAATTAATCATTCAAAATTTCAGGGGAAGGGAAATATTATTATTCCTACTTTCCACATTCATCCATTTGCCCTTCATTGGTTATTATTGCCAGCCCATGTATAACAGGAATGCTGTAGGGTGGTCTTTAGTTTGGTTTGACGTGTTTGTAGTATTGTATTTTGAGGTCTCAACTGAGTTGGGAGTGAATCAAGTGTTTCTGGTGAGGGAATATTCTTCCTTTCCTGTCTGTGGTGGATGAGTACAGCTTGGGATTGGTTGGGTAGGTGTGTAAATGGCATTTGACTATTTCAGTTTAGTTCTGAGTGGTTAGTTTAAAAAAAAAACAACACTCCTATGGTTGTCAGTTATTGTGGCACTCATAATGCCATCCTTTGGATTATGAGCCTTGGGTAGGGCTGGGTTTCTCAAAATCACTTCCACATGAGTTGTAGTCTCTATTTATTGTTGAGACCTCCACCACAACTGCACTTGCTCCATTTTAGTGAGCTTAGCACTAGGGATCCTGAATAAAGAGAGATGCCTGGGTGATTCTCAATTGGATTAAGAAGAATCAGTTGAATGAACAGAACTGCTTCACCTGTTCTCAAGCTGCATGAAGACAACAAAGAATTTTGCCAATATCAGCAGTTTGAGCCATACCTTTCACATTTGACCCTCGTCTATTTCTGCCCATCTTAAATTTATAGTGCCATCTTCAATTACTACCATCATTAGTTTCATTTATATTAATTTTTGCCATAAATACAGATTTTATTCAAATAATGCTACCCCACAATGTTAATTCTTTAGATGCCATAATTGATCCTAATTAAAAATGCAAATTAGTTGTTGCTGTTCCTCAGGATATTCTTTGCAGTGTGTGTGTTCTGACATGTAGTGTTTTGGGTTTGTGGAAGCTATGGCAAATGCCTGTGTGATACTCTACTTTGATGACTTTTTCATGATGCAGGTGGTCTGGGTTTAGTAGCTGTGCATCCTGTCATGATCTTTAGGTCCTTGTTTTTCTATTGTATTGTATTGTGGTGTGTTTCAGAGGTTATAGCCCCAGGCAGGGCTTGTATAGTCCTATTGGATAAGCCATTTATGAGTGGTTTGGTTACCGTGGTTAATTTGGTATCGCTCTGTGTACCTCGATAGGTTGCTTGGTTTGGCTTGATGGCTACTAGTGTACTGGTGCAATTCTTTCTTGATTGTAGTCTGGGTAAAGGTGATCAGGTATTTCTTAAAGGGTAAAGAAACTTAAAGATTGATTTCAGTATTCTTTATTTGTCAGGAATTTGGAAAGGGTTCAGATACATCTCTTGATAGATTTTAGTCTTCATGTTGAGGCACTTTCCAATTTCCATCTTACATAAACAGCCTGCACACATGTCATTGATTTTACTATGCTTCCAGATGTTGGGCATTATATTGTGTGAGTAGCTGTAGTTTAGGTGCTGATGTGGTTAGTGTGGCTATTTGTGATGGCTGCATAGTCTAGGTCAGTGGGGAAGAGTTGCCAGTTTGAATAACTGATTCTCAATTTAGAGTTTGAGCTGACTAATGTGTGTTGTGTGATGCGATTTCAGGATGTTTGCTTGTTGTTTGGGAGTATGGTGTATGTTGTGGGGATGGTTCTGTGATTGTGTAATGGTACCGTTGGATAGTGTTATGCTGTTTAGTGTTTGTGGTAGTGTTGATACACTGCCAGTTTTTGTTTTTTTGCTCTACTATTTTGTTGTTTGTTTACATGTTCAGTACACCTATGTATTTTTAATTCAATGTTGTGTGTGTTATACTTCATATACCACGGTTCCTGATTGTCTTGAATTTCTGATGTAAAGTTGGGGTGTATTTTTCTGTTCCCTTTAGGGAAGTGCTTTCTTTCTGCGTTCTCTATAGTGGTGTTTGTCTCTAATGGGAGGAGTTTATGTTTCTTAGTGTTCCGTTTCATTTGTGAAGGCTTCCCAGTTGACACTCTAATTTTTGTCAGCTGGGGGGGTTTCTTTTTTGGGGGGGTCATGATTGGGTGGTGGTCTGAAGGGAGTGTTTGAACCATTCTCTAGGATATGGGGTGAAGCTGTGGGAATAAAAGGTGATCTGGTTTGCTAATTAGTACTTATAAATAGTGTTATAATTAAGTTTATATTGGTTAGTTACAATGGTGTACTAATTTGTTTCAGTGAGCAAGAGGTGTTTAGATTCTCTTACTGTTCTAGGTGTTGGGAATCTGTTTTGTATGTGTCAGTGTTTGTGCATGTAGAAATTTAGCCTCGTATTCTTAATGTCTGTTGGCGAATCTGCAGGCAAAATCAAGGAATCTTCTACAGAAAGTACAAGGGGCGGTCAATAAGTTTTGCAATTTGGATATGAGGAAAAGTGTTTTAAAATTATTTTTCAATATAACTACCCTAGACTTCAATGCACTTGCTCCACTTGTCCCTGAGGCTTCGAATTCCCCGACAACCAGAAATCTCTCGACTGCTGTTCAATCCACTCCTGGACGGTGAGATGGACATCTTCATCATCCCCCCCTGTAAGGGGCGCGGCGATTTGCCATCCTGGCCGCCGTGCTGACGGGATCCAGCGCTCCATCCGGCCCCAGCTTAGCCTCTCTTCCTTCCTTCAAAACACTTGTTTCCTCTCTTTTCACACAACCTCTCCCACAACTTTCTCTGGTCAGCCTCTAATTTCACAGGGTAGATGTTGACCTTCCTTTCAGCCAACCGTCCCGCATCGGGGCTGAGGGGGTGGGGGACAATGTTCCCTAACCCCTGAGCTCCGGTCTGGGGTGGCTGGTTTTTAACTACCTGCTTCATCCCCACCCATACCTTCCTCACATCCCTTTTCCTCTCCTCTTCACAATCTATATATTTTACGCCGTGTTCAAGGTGGAGCCGCCAGGCCACCAGGCGGGAGGGGTGGTCCCAAATGGCAGCGCCGGGCTTATAAGCACCTCTCGCAGTGCGGGCTACTGCGAGAGGTGTGCGCTATTGCATCCCGTGTTAAAAAAAGGGTCACCATGCCCAATGATGAAGATCAAACAAAAAAACTCCAACCCCCAACTTCCCCAAGAACAACGGAGCCGCCCTCGGGCAGCTCCAGCAAAAAAATGGAGGTCTCTCCCCTGTGCTTGCACAGGGGACCCTCCATATTTCTCTAACCGGAGAGGAGGCTTACTCCTCCCCTTCACCTACGGGTGCAGGGGACTCCCCCTCACCCCCTTCTCTGGAGGTGCTTTCGGGCACCTCCCTTTTCCCAGCGGCAGTCCGCTCTTTTCTTTCCAAGGGGACTGCCAAGAAAGCCAGCCGCTCCCCATCGAAACGCCTCGGTAGGGCAAACCCCCTTAGGGGGGAGAGGGAAGCCAGGCCCCTTCGGTCGCTTCCCTCAAAAGACCTGCTGGCAAGAATTTTAAACCTTGCCGGGGTTAAGGCTTGTGCCTCCCCACAAATGGCTCTTGACGCTGCCAAGGGGACCTGCGATGTCCTGGGAGGGGATGGCCAACTGGAAGCCCCTCCTGTGATAGACATGGTCCTTGAGGAGACCCAGCCATAGACGGTAGGGCCTTCCATGGGGGGGAATTCGGGCTCGGCGCCAAAAACCGAACCCGAATCTGCCCATATGCAAGGTCCTCCTCAAATGGCTGAGGGCTCCGAGGCAGTAAAAGGAGGGGAGGGATCTCCTCTGACAGGTGCCCCTACAACAACCAGGACCTTCTCCATTTCGTAGAGGGACCTGGCTGAGGCCGGTCCATCTGGCCTGGGGGCTTCTGCCGGCGGGGGTGAGAAGCGGGTTCATTCCCCGCCCTCCTCTCCAAAAAAGAAAAAGACTAAAAAGACGAAAAAGACTCGGGGCTCCTCTCCATCCGCGGGGGCTGTGGAGACGGATGGGTCTGCTGCCACTTTTGTAGGCGACCAAGCCAAGATCAGCACATCCGGCCCCTCTACCCCCTCGTGTGCGGAGCCCCTGACCAAGACTAACAACAAGAGTGCACAGGGCGGAGCCTCGATGACATTGGGGCCCCTCATTCAGAGGTAACCTGGCTTTTTCGAGCCCGCTGGCTTCAAACGCTTCCTCGTTATTCGCTCCACTGATGGCACCATGTTGTCCAAGGGCAACATGATCCATCAGAGGAGAGGATTAGCTAGTGCAATTGGTAGAGAGCTGAAGGTGACCCGTTGCTCGGACGGCAGCCTTCTGGCGAATGCAGCGAATCCCGCCGAGGCGGCCAAGATAAGTGCTCTTCGGACACTTCATGGCACCCCAGTGAGTGTGACGCCGCACTCTACCATGAACTTTGTGAAAGGAGTAGGTTATGCGAGGGAACTCGTTGACTACTCCATTGAGGACATCACCCTAGAGCTGGCCGACCATGGGGCGGTCAAGGTCGAACTTGTGATGAGAAAACAGGGAGGGGCTTCGAGATCCACCCCTACAATCTTCGTCACGTTCGACTGTGACAAGCTCCCTGAGTCGGTGCGTGCCGGTTGGTACCGCTACCGCGTGAAGGCATTCGTGCCACTGCCGCGACGGTGCTATTACTGTCACCGCTTCGGCCATACGAATCGCTCATGTAGACGTGCAAAGTCGGGGTCACCCGAAGTCTGTGTAAATTGCTCCAAGGTCGCACACGATAAGTCCAAATCGTGTGTGGCCAAGTGTGTCAATTGCGGAGAGCCGCACCCTGCTTCTTCGAAGCAATGTGGTGCATATCTCCTGGAGAAAGAAATCCTGGCCGTTCAGGCCCAGGATAGACTCTCATTCCGCGAGGCTAAGGACTTGATCCTGGCGCGCCCAGCTCTGCCTGGGACGTCATATGCCTCAGTAGTTAGAAAGGCACCCCCTGCTCCTGGCCCATCCAGGCCAACGAGCACGGTTGTTTCCACGCCCATTTGGAGCCCTTCTGCGGGCTCTACCCAACCCGGGCGCTTCCCTGGTAAAGCTGGCGGCAAAAAGGGTTCATACCCAGCCCCAGCTAAAACCAGGGCTTCCCCCTCTTCCCCCAGCGTGACCGTTTCCCGCAAGGCGAAACGGCCACGCGCCTCCACAGAGTCGTTAGACTCACAGGAGGCAACACCCCTGAAGATGGTCGCTAGGCCATCTTCGGGGGTTCCTAAAGCTTTCCTCCGAAAGGGGGACAGCAACAAAGGAGCTTCGGCTCCTTCGCCCAAGCCCCGAGGTGGAGCGAGTGGCTCGGAGACGGTGGTTCCTCGAAAAGAGGGCCCCCCGCCTCCGAAGCCGCAGCGCCCGCCTAAGGTTTCGAGGCGGAGGGAGGAAAAGACTCGCACGGCGAGCGCAACCTCCCCCAATAAGTCCTCGAAGGCGACAGCGCCTCCAGCGCTTTGTCCGGCCAACAGCGCCCGTGGTTCTGACCCCGGGAAGCTTACGGCCATTCCCGTGAGGGTCTTCAGTTCGAGGAGGGCCCCCGCGTCTCCTCCGAGCTAGGCCTGGAGGTCATATTCCTTCAATGGAATTGCCGTGGACTCCGGGCCAACTGGGAGGAGCTGCGGAGGCTCGTCTCGTCCCGTTCCCCATTAGCTGTTTTTCTGCAGGAGACCATGCTAGGCGCCTGCCCCCTGCCCGCCCTCCCGGGGTACAAGGGTCTTGCGACCCCACCACCGCGGGATGGCCGAGCTGGGGGATGCGCGGTTTACACCCGGCATGATGTCTCCGTTCTTCCTTTCTCTTTAGATACCTCCTTTCAGGCAGTGGCTGTGCAGCTGCACCTGGATAGGAGGTATACTATCATTTCTGCGTACATTCCACCGTCAGCTGACTTCGACGCGGGGGACTTCCGCCGCGTCGTGGCACGGTTGCCGAGGCCCTATCTCTTGCTTGGAGATCTGAACGGCAGGCATCCTCTCTGGGGAGATTACTCCATAAATCCCAGGGGACAAGTCCTTGTCGATCTGATCGAAGAGCTTGAGATGGGTGTCCTAAACGTGGATGAGTTTACGCATCACTGTCCGAGAACCGCTTCATTTTCTTGCCTTGACCTATCTTTGTGCTCTTCAGATGCACAGCCTGATTTTGATTGGGGGGTGGTCGATGACCTCCATGGTAGTGATCACTTTCCCATTCAAATATCCTTTTCAGGGCAACTGCCGCCTGAGAGACCACCTCGGTGGTGCTTGGCGCGGGCGTGGTGGCCTGCATTTCAGGAAATGACTGAATTCTCTATCTCAGTCGAGGAGTTTAGGTCGGTAGATGAGGCCGTTAAGGTTCTTCTCCGGCAACCTCATCGCCGTGGGCCTGACTACTATTCCTAGGACGTCTGGCCGTTTTGCACGCCGACCACTCCCATGGTGGTCGGCCGAGTGTGAGACGGCCCTCAAACAGAAGCGTTATGCCTACATGCGCTATAAGCGCCGCCCGAACGATTTCACTGTCGCTGAATTTCGTCGGGCTAGGGCTAGGTTCCGGTATATTTCGAAGCACGCCCGCCGCCCTTCTTAGCGGGCATACGTGTCTTCACTTAACGGGAAGACCCCTTTAGCTGAGGTGTGGAAGCGAGTCAAAAGGATTCGGAGCAAGTTCTCGCAGGACCCCCTCCCGTTCTCCAGGAGAATGGGACCGCAATCTCGGACCCCGCGTCCGTAGCGGAATCCTTCGCGACCGCTTTTTCCGCATTCTCTAGCCGTGATGCTGCTCCGCCAGCATTCAATGCACGTCGTGATGTCGCGGAAGGCCGCCGGCTGGACTTTACCTCCAGAGGCGGAGAACCCTTCAACGACAAGTTTACTGTGAGTGAGTTGCGTTCCGCTCTCGCTTCGTGCGCGGACACCGCCCATGGTCCGGACGATGTCCCGTACGCCATGCTTCGACATCTAGGTGAGCGAGGCATGGCCTTTCTGTTAGATTTGTTCAACAGGATCTGGGTGGAAGGTCTTCTCCCAGACTCCTGGCGAATCGCTACTGTGCTTGCCTTTCGCAAACCGGAGAGAGATCACTCTACTCCGACCGGTTTCCGCCCAATCTCTCTAACCTCTTGCGTGTGCAAGTTGATGGAGAAATTGGTAAATGTTAGAGTAGCCTTTTTCCTGGACAGCGGAGGCCATCTGTCTTCCGCACAGTGCGGCTTCCGCAAGTTCCACTCCACGTCGGATGCTCTGCTCCGACTGGAAAATGCCGTCTGCGAGGCTTTCCTTCGTAGACAGAACTACGCCACGATGTGTTTTTTGATCTGGAGAAGGCCCATGATACCGCATGGCTATACGGTATCATGGAGACTCTCCACACGATGGGAGCGAGGGGACGCCTCCCAATTTTTATATCTGAATTTTTGCGAGATCGTCGATTCCGCGTACGGGGGGGGGGGGGGGGGAGCCCTCTCCGGCCCAAAGGAGCAGGAAGAGGGTGTCCTCAGTGTCACACTCTTTGCCCTGAGCATCAACGGCATCACCTCGGTGCTGCCGGAAGATGTTCTCGCTACGCTCTTGTGGACGACCTTTCGATCTCTTTTGGCGCGGCCAAGATGCCAACTCTGGAGCGTCGACTCCAACAGGCATTGAACCGCGTCTCTCGCTATGCCGAAGCGCACAGGTTTCGGTTTGCTTTGGCCAAGACTAAGGTGGTGCACTTCTGCCGCCTTCCACGACTTCACCCCGACCCAGATTTGTTTCTTAATGGGGTGCGCCTGGATGTGGTTGAGTCGCACCGTTTCCTTGGTCTTGTATTCGATCGACGCCTCACCTGGGAGGCTCATATTCGCAGCCTTAGGGTCTCTTGTACCCGCGCCATGGACATTCTCCGTTCCGTGACGTTCAGCGCTTGGGGCGCTGATAGGGCTACTGCCTTACTTTTTTATCGATCCTTTGTCCGTTCGAAGCTCTACTACGGATGCGAGTTTTATGCATCCGCAGCCGAGCGTTTATTGCGGAAGGTGGATTCGATCTACCACAACCGCCTCGGCCTTGCGACCTGTGCCTTCCCCACTTCCCCCATTGAGAGCCTGTTGGTCGATGCTGGGGAGATGCCACTCGCTCTGCGCCGCGTGCAGTGCATCACTCGCCTGTACGCGCGAGCACGGCGCCTTCCTCAGTCGGCAACAGCTTTCACTGCATCCGCAGCTGATCTCGACGGTGCCTATGCCGGCAATAGACGCAAGTCATACATACCCTAAGCCCTTTGGGTTTAGCGCCAGGAAACTCCTTCGAGAGGTAGATATCGCTCTCGGGCCGGTGGCGCCTCTGGTTTTGCCCAGGACGCCACCCTGGAGGGTACCACATTTGGCTATTTGTCGCCACGCCTCTGCTCCTAAAGCTTGTACTGCACCGGGAGTATTGCGTTCGAACTTTTTGGAGCACACATCGTGTCACGCTGGAACCGTGCCAGTGTATACGGATGGCTCCAAGTCCCAAGAGGGGGTCGGCTTCCACGCTGTATTCCCTCTGTTTGAAGTCAGCGGGGCTCTACCAGGCGCTGCGTCTGTCTTCACGGCCGAGCTGGTGGCAATACACCACTCGGTACGGGAGATTACGCGACGTGCCCGGTTCGGAGACCGGATTGCGATCTATAGCGACTCACAAAGCGCCCTGAGTGCTCTCGGGGCATTGGAATCTCCGCATCCCCTGGTTCGCGATATCCGTGACGCCACGGTTTTGGCGAGCCGGGCAGATGTCGAGATTCTCTTTTGCTGGGTTCCTGGACATGTAGGAATTGTGGGGAATGAGGGCGCCAAAGAGTCCGCGAGGACTCTGCGACCGGACCAGCGTTTCGCTCTTCCTCATACCGACTACATGGCAGGAATACGGGCAGCTCTTCGGACTGCTTGGCAAAGAAGATGGGAGACGGTCGAAGGGAACTTAAAGTTGCGTGCCATTGCACTGTGACTGTTCCCATGGACCTATCCCCCAATGCCGCGGCGGCTTCAGGTTGCTTTCTGTCGTCTTCGAATCGGACACACTCGTGTGACGCATCGCTACTTCATGGAGCGCTCGCATGCGCCCTATTGCAACGACTGCGTCGTCCCCCAGACTGTTCGGCATATTCTTGTCGAATGTCCCAGTCTGGGTGATCTTCGCGCACGATACCTGTCTCGGTACCGGGATGGGCGGGGTCGCTACCGCCTGTCCCTTGTACTCGGGACGAGTGCGTGCACCATGACTGGTGGACTTATTGACTTTTTGGCGGAGGCCGGCCTTCTTCCTTTCATTTAACCCGGTTTTATTGTTGTTGTTTTTGTTATCGTTTTTCTTATTGCTTTGTTATTGTTATTTTTTTTATATTGTTGTTTCCTGTTGAATTTTTTTGAAGTAGCCTAGAACTAGGCTGTTTGTTTACGGCAACTTATGCCTAAGTCGGCAGTCGCCAGATAGCCCCTTAATCAAAAAAAAAAAAAAATCTTCATCATCCCCAAACCGGCATCCACACAATGCAGCCTTGAGCTGGTGGAATAAAAAGTAGTTGCTAGGGGCCAGATCTGGACTGTAGGGGGGATGGTTGAGCTCCTGAATCCCACTTGCGCAGGGCAGCTTGTGCAACTCTGGCCTTGTGGACTTTGTTGACGTTGAAGTCGATCATGGGATCAGGAGGTTTCTAGGGACCCAACGGGCAGAGACTTTGGTTATGGCCAAATTGTCATGGATGATGTTGATAACACTTCCATGTGATATTCCAAGTTCTTACTCGATTTCTTCAACCTTCACCCGTCGATTTTCGAGGATCATCCTCTCCACACAGGCCACATTGTCTTCGTTGGTCATGTCTGATGGGTGTCCTGGACAGGGGTCATCTTCAAGGGACTCACGACCATGGCGGAACTCACTATTCCAGAGAGCAATGGTTGCATAGGAAGGAGCAGTGTCGGTGTACATTGCAACCATGTGTTCATGGATCTCTCTTGCATTCTTGCCTTCCTTGGTAAAAAATTTGATCACTGAGCGGTTCTCAACCTTCTCCATTGTTGAAAAATTTGTGACTGACAATCTGCGATCAGCTACTGCTTCTTAAATAGACGAGGCAGGAGTGTTTGGCTGCAGGTCCTGACTTGTCATAACTTGTCCTAACACCCCCACAAACAGCCACCCCCCTTCCTCCGTCTTGCCCTACTGATTCTCAAAATTTATTGACTGCCCCTCGTATATAGAGTTGTCCTGGTAAATTCTGACCGTGGCCAATAAAGTAGTGCATAAGTTCTATGAATAAAGCTAATAGCTTATTGGGGTTTATTGGGAGGAGTATAAGTAATTGGAGTGATATGCAGTTCCTGGGTTATGGAGCTTGCCTTATGGTGAAAGAGACTAAATCTTAATACAGAAAGGACAAAAGTTTGAGGGGACTAAAAGTTATAATAGGGGAGGCATGGGTAAGGCTATTATTTTTAGCAAATAGGATAAGATTGGTAGAAATTGGTTTACAAATTAAGTAGTAGATGACTGGAATAGACTCACTAGTCATGTGATAGAAGCATCCCCTTTTGCAGAGTTTTAAATAGATTGAATAGATTTATGGATGAGGATGTTAGGTGGTTTAGTGGATTTTGTCTAGATATAATAAGGTATTGAACCACCTACACCTTATAGATAGTAGGACTGAACTGGGTGATGGGAAGAGGAGCTGCTTCATATTGGCTATTAGCCTTTTCCTTTCTGAGTGGCACTTTATAGTGATAGGAGCTAAGCACTGTGGTCTCATCAGTTCATACCTGGGCAGAATGACCCTCGGTCACACTCATTTTTTTCAATTTCCCACAGACCTGGATACTTGCTATCATATCTTTTCTTTGTCTATTCGCATCCATTCTTTGATACTCATAAGTCATTAGCTTGTTTGCATGATGACTATCTATTTATTTGTTTGTCTCTTACCATTCCCTCATTGATGGTTTCTTCTTTTTCAGACATTTCACCATTCATCTAATTCTCGCATAAAATTTCTCAGATATTTAATCACTTGGAAAACTGATGCGATGTTGCTCAGGTATGTGTCTTTGCGGTATTAAAATGGAGTTTAACTACATCAGAGATGTTGCTTTGGGCCTGGTCTAACATACTGCATCACATGCTCTATTTTATTCTAGCCCCCAGTGGCCACAATGTACATACTAAGATAGAATTTTTAGACAAAATATGAATTAGGATCACCTTTTAATTTGACAAATCAAGGTTTTTAATATTTTAATTTTTATTAAATTGACATTGATATTAGGCAAATTTTTATGGGATATATCTAGACTAATTAACTGTTGGCCACAGAAAAAATGTGAGTATGACAAACATGGTCCAATAGACTCATGACTAGGAGTTTTGATGATAACTTTCTCATCCTACTAGGTTCCCCTGCACGGGGATAGGCTGTGTAGCCTGTTACACTTAGGGCCTGGAGAAGGTGCACATCCCTGAGGGCAAATTATGGAACCCCTGTGACTGGGTGTATGTTAACTGTGATGATGCCTGTGGAAGTTGTTGTATTTGTGCACCAACAGCTTTCCCCAGTCAATGATGGTATAAACTGACCTGGATGGTCATTTGCCTGGGCCGGGGCCTTGTTGCTCTATACATGATAGAGTGAGGGGATGTTACCCAATCTTTATTTCTGAATTTCTGCCATATTGTTTGATTATATGCATGGGTGAGGAGAGACCTCTTTGGCCCAATGTAGCACGAAGTTTGTGTCAAGCAGGAGTGTCATCAGTGTTTCACTCTGCTCTGGAAGCTGTTCTTAGTAGGTTCTATGTGGCTGTCCTTTCAATCTCTCCTGGTGCAGCCTAGCTACCAACTCTGGAGTGTAGTCTCCAAAATCCATTGACACTCATCTCTTGACATGTCAAAGAGCAGAGGTTTTGTTTTACTTTGGCCTAGGCATAAGGTGGTGCATTTCTGCTGCCATCCACAGCTCCACCCTGACTTGAACTGCTTCTTAAATGGGGTTCATCTGCAAGTGGTGGATTCTCACCATTTCCTTGGTTTGCCTTAAACCCACACCTCACCTAGCAGGCTCAGCCCTCGGGATGCCAGTTTTATGCATCTGGATTGTGATCCTTAGTGACTCACAAAGTGCATGAATGATGAATGATCCAGACCATTTGAATCTTCACACCATGGTTGTAGTGAGCCGGGTGGATGTTGAGGTTAACTTTTGCTGTTTTCATGGACATGTGTGAGTTGCACAGAATGAGTGAGCCAAAGAATGCGAGAACTTATCAACCCGACCATCCTTTTTCCCTTCCTCACACCACAACATGGCAAGTATCAAGGCAGCCCTCCTGGATGTTTGGCAAACCTATGTTTGCATGCCATTGTGCTGACTCTTCATAGACCAACCTAGCCCTCAATTCCTGGATGGCTTCAGGTCACTTTCTGCCATCTTCTCATTGGACATACCTGTGGCATGCACTGCCATTTGATGGGATGCTCAGATTTACCTTACTGTGGTGATTGCATCATCCCCCAGTTCTTGCTGAATGTCCTAGTGTGGGTCATCTTCACGCCCATTATCCAACCCAGTATTGGGATGAGCTGGGTCGCTACCTCTTGTCCTTCCATACTTCACATTTGTGCACATTTTTTTGAAGAAGCTGACCTCCATTTTATTTTACTCTCTTTGGTGTTGGTTGCAGGGTCCTGCATCACATGGTGGTGGCCTGCCCCTACTTCCTTCTTGCTTGTTTTGTTTTTGTTTATTTGAGGGTTTTTGGTTTTTTGTCTTTTGCACGCTTTTTTTTTCAAATGCTAGGGATGAGTGGATGATTACAACTTATTCTGCAGTCTCCATTAGGTGCCATGCTTTCTCATCTCCTCCACATTGAGTTATTTACCCAATCCTTGAACCTTCTTTTTACTTTCATTCCTAATCTTCCTGCTGTACAAAATTTCACAGCTGCAGTGGCAAAACACACAAGGCCATGGCCCTTCTTGGAACACCCATCCATTGATTAATGAGGAGCTAGAGGTGAAGGTAGGTCATAAAGGCATATTCAAAGAGGGAGAGCAATTTATGTAAGGCAGTGCATAGCACATTTTAGGAGCAAATACCGAGAAAGCATAATCCTTCTCACATATGTCTAAGAGGAACAAGTTGTAAGGGACAGTTTTAGCAGTCTGAGGACAGGTAGGAAGGAGCTGCAGCATTTAAGGTCATATGTAAGTAGAAGTCCCATAAAGGTGCCCCTTGTATCAAATGGGTAGCCAGTGCAAATCATGAAGCAAGGGAGTTAAGCGAGGGAAAAGTCCCTGGTGGAAAAGAGCACAGATCGTGACATTTTTAACCAGTGAGAGAGATTAAAAAGTGGTGCAGGGTGAAAGGAGTAATAGTATTCGAGGCACATGATGAATGCTGATCTCTAATTTAATGTCAAAGTGGGAACAGATTGGGCGCAAAGAGGAGTTACAAATGTTACCAGCAGGTTTTGAGAGATGACTTTTGGAAAACAAGGTCATATGAGGCACCATGGTTAAGATGGGCACAATAATTTTGCACAACCAGATCTGCAGGAGTTCCTACCGATAGTATCTCACTCTTGTCATTGTTCTTTCTGACTGTCATGCTATCCTGCCTTGTTGGAAGTGGTAGGCCTCTAACAGGTGCTGTATCTGTCTTGGCCAAGCTGGTTGCACTGCAGTTTCTTTGTGCAAGATATTATGCATTGTGCCTGTGTCTGACACCAACCAGATTAGGATTTATTTCAAGAGTGCCCCGAGAGCTTTTAGGCATTGGAATCTTCACACCTCCTGCTGGTTTACACTCTGATTCCACGTGATACGTGGATGTTTAGATTCTCCTTTTGTTCTGCTCCTTGACATGGAAGTGGTGTAGAATTTTCAAAACTCCGCTTTAGCTTAACCAAAGGTGATTAGGGTTCTAAGCTGCCATTTGTTTATTTGAAATATTATTCATTCCTGATTTACACTTCTTATAAGACCTTAGTTTGTGTATGCCCTGCAATTTTCATCTTTGTATTTGTGAATGGACAAAACATTCAGCTTCATCATTGAAGCTGAATGTGGATTCAGTAATATAAATTAAGTTGCTCTTTTGGGTAGATAGTTGAGTTCCCATTAGAAATAAGTTTCAAACTAGTAAACCTGAGATTTAACACTCCTAGCACAAAATTTCTCTACCTACTTATAACATATAGTCGAACACCATTCACCTTGAAGAATTTGCTCTTTAGACCTCTCTCCAGGTTAATGCGATTGGCTCATCATTCAGGAAGGTCTTTGCTGTCTGGTTGGGGCCATTATCCTGCATGAAAAATTGATGGTTGGGCTTTAGAGGCTCAGTGCTGGGGCAACTGATCTGGCACAGGCTACCTGGAGCATTGATATACAAAACAGCCCTTTCCCCCACAATTTTCGTGGTAGTGGCTCTCTTCCTTGGACTACCAGTTGATTTATAAGCCTTGCATAAACCTTACTCAGATTAGCAGAATATTATGGCATACACTTTTGGAACTCTTGACACTCTGCAATGGCTACAAGTGAAAGATGATCATGTTATGGATAGAGGTGGAACAGATGGCTAGATAATGAGATAATATACACAAGATTGGACTAAACTTATAAGCAAACAATGCTAGTTCTCTACAAAGAATTGTTTGGTTTATTTTGTGTACATAAAATTTTTCTATTAAATTCATCTGTTATAACTTTTGCCCAAATGTAGCTTTGGAAATGGTTTTCTTTTGCAAAAGTTATGTAAGATGAGATAGAATATACTGGCATTCTGATCTTTTGTGGTACTATACCACAGGGCTAAATGTTTATATAACGTAACTAAAATTAAATTAGGCAAGAAAATGACAATTTTTGTTGGTTTATGCAAGAGGGAAATAATTAAAATGTTCTCGCTTAGTGTTATTGATTAATAGTAAATGGTAGATTTTGTTCTATAATTACTGGTTAATTTTGTTTGATTGTAGGATGAGGTCAAATAAAACTAGGTGTGAGATTTTAGTCATTTGATCAGGGTTGGCAAAAGACGGAAGATTTTTTAAAAAGCCCAATAAAACCTGGGTTTTTTCAAAAAACAAATGCTACAAGCATCAAAATAACATAGAAAAAGAATTGTGGGTACCCATGATTGCCATAATCTGTAGGAGGAGAGATGAATTATGAGTCGGTATCAAAGAAATTATCTTAATTTGATACATATTTGTTGAAATTATAAACATAAATATGAAGTTTTTTGAAAAGTGTAATTTTGAAGGGGAAAAAACCCAAACCCGGGTTTTTTCAAATTTCATTTGAAGAAGCCAAAAGTAACCTGGTAATAAAATGTTTTTTTTTATTTGCCAACTATGTTTGTAATAGTACTTTTTCCTTAACCAAAAAATTTCCATGTATGATCTTCCTAACTTTCAGATGTACAAAAGGTTATGGATATATGTGTGTGTATATATATATATATATTGCTTCTCTTACATATACTTAACCTTTATTTTAGGAGATGCCATGAACCTTCAAAACTAAAACCTGTAAAGCTGATTAAGCACCTCGATTTTATCCATGGTAAGTTGGGTTCTCTCAAATGTTAATATTTGCTTGAAAGCCTAAGACAATTGGCATTTCCTTCAGGTTGGGTTGACATTCATTAAGCCGAGAGATGTAAGTCATACCCTAAGCCCTTTGGGTTTAGGGCTAGGAAACTCCTTCGAGAGCTAGATATAGCTCTCAGGCTGGTGACACCCCAGGTCCCATATTAGCCACTTAAACCCCAACCCATTTGATTGATATCTTCCAAACAACTCTTTTCTTCATCAACCCCATCTTATGCGCCTTTTATAAACTGCCAGATGAATCTCATCCTCCACATCAAGCACTCAGCGGCTCTGGTCCAGACCACATCAATAACATACACCTCGCACCACATGGAAGATGAGCCCTCACCAACATTGCAAATTATAGCTACTCAGCACAATACCCAATACCAGAGAACATGGTACAGTCTAGGGATGCACTGGAACCAAAATTTTCATTAACTGGCTGGAACTGGTACTAGCTGGAATTTAAATAAAGAACGGGCCATAAACATCTATTTCTCGATTGATATTATATACATTTCAAGTAGAGAAATATGATTGTGCATAAACTTTTGAATTCATTACTTTTCTTTCAGAATTTTGCTCTAGCAATTTAGTTATTTTACTTATTTAGTAATCGTCTGCTCAGATTATATATTTAAAATTTGTTGAATCAATTAGTTGGAAATAATTCTTAGAAATCACTGTCTAAATCACAAATATGGGAATAGTTTCATATTGAAGATCAATCAGAAGTTGCTGAATGTAAACTCTATTTGAAGGGTATAAGAAGGGGCAGCAAAGGTAATTTACCAAAATAATTTAGTACAATGCCACTGCACAAACTGCAATATTCCAACTTAATGCAAACTCTAAAATTAAAACTGATGTTCAGAAGAGAGTTACAGCTGAAAAATATAAAGCAGATCTCAATGTTGACATTATTGCTGAGAGGCAAATGACCGTCACTGATGTCTTTGAGAACATGATTTGGCACATAAATGATAAAAGGTCTGTTGATATGCATGAAAAAATTCTTGCTATGTATGCAATAGATAACCAAGCCCTTCTTTTAGCGGTCAGAAGGATTCATTGACCTGAGGGCCATATAGAACCAAGGTACCTTATTCCTAGTATGAGATATTTTTCATACACAATGCTGCCTAAAGTATATGAGAATACAATGAAAAAAATTTCTTTCGCAGCAAGGCTCTTTTCTGAAAGACATACAGGTGAAAATATTGAACATATGATTAAAACATGACAGAATGGAAAATACCAGAATATGTGCCTTTGTGTTAAATTAGCAAAAATAGAAAGTGTTCATTGTTTTCTCCATATTCTTATCTAGTACAGTAAGATATTTGAGCAAACATCGCCGTATAAGCACTCACCTAATACTGTCAAATGTAAGGACCCCACTTTTTTTCATTTCAGGATGTTTCCACATGGTGAATAGTATATATTTAATGTCAACAAATGAGTGGAATCTTATCCAAAAAATTAATGACTACTGCAGTACTACAGTATACTTATAGTCTTATACTATAACTATACATCTATTGCATATTAATACTTGATATCAATCTGAAAACTGAAGAGTACAACAATAACTCTTCAAACTTCAATTTATAATTTCAGTACTCTAAGTGTAAACAGATCTGTAGAAAAAAGACAGGTTGGTTATTAGGTTCTGGTCACTTAAAAGTATAAGTTCCAGCCGGAACTCACCGATGGGTTACTTGGTTCTGGTGCACCCCTAGTACAATCATCACAATCTTTAAAACCATCATTCCCTACATTACCTTAACAAAACATTTCACTACTGTGTACTTCCTCTATTCTCATGGTGGCTCATTCTAAACCACATTAATTTGTTTTCATACTACATTCAACAAACCCTCATCTTGCAGATCTCGTACAAAGATTCTATGATGGCATTAACCAAACACAACTACATAGATCATTCCTTCCACAACACATCTAACAAAATATACATGCCCAGCACAAACAAATGGCTACCAAACATCAGCCATCACAAATTTCAAGGTTTCACTGCATCCACTTATCCAATCTTTAACAACACACAGCAAATTGACTTGTCCATTTTGTACCTCCCTGAACTAAACACATTTCAACACATTCTCAATATGCCCAATACATGTTGTGGGTAAAACTGTCCATTTTGTACCTCCCTGAACTAAACACATTTCAACACATTCTCAATATGCCCAATACATGTTGTGGGTAAAACTTCTGGAGTGTGTATCTGATAAAATACACATCCTCCTGCCAGTGTCAGTGGAATTTTAGTACTTGGGTTCGGGAATGTAGGTAGGTGAGACGATTATTCCTGGATTGCTTCATGAAAGCTCATCGGGAGATAACTAATCTGTTGATCCTGCGTTTACTCATTTTAATTTACAGATACTTATCCTGAATTGACGATAGATGCTTTGTTGTACTGCGAAACCCTACAATCCACCGTCCCAAATCCAACCGCACTTGTTCCTTTGTGCAAGTAGGTATTTTGTCAATAATTATAAATTTTTCCTCCTATTTTGATTACCTGCAATTTAGTAGTCAGTTAATTATACTTAATTAATTGAGGATGAGATTCCCAAGTGGATAATGAAGGACAAACTTCCAAGCAGAGAACCAGGGAGAAAATTGGCAGGGTTCTCTATTAATTATTCCAGTTGCCTTTTATTTCTCAGTAAGGACCCATATTTACAGCATATGTTAGCCACCAATAAGGCAACCCCAAATTGAGACTCATTCCGGCGACGTTTCACTCTGCTAGGGTATAGCTCCCCCCCCCTCGCCCCGCATCCCCCCCGGGAAGGACACCCAGTCCACATCAGGAGTATGGGTGTGGAGACCTGGTTGAGGGATGGAAGAGTTACCAGTGAGGTGATTAATTAGCCTGCACCCTCATACTACCTCAGTGTGCCTACCAATAGATGGCCAGTTTCCAACATGTGCTGAAGTTTAGTGATTGCAGACGTAATCGTGGGCTGAAGCACCAGTGCCCCCCCCCCATCCTCCTCGTGTATGCTATTTTTATTGAATGCCTAGTCTGTGGCAACTTTGTGTGCTCTGCATTTGGTGGATGCTTGGGTCCTGAACACGCCCATTTTTCTGCTGCATCTAAGCATGCCTTCCTTTTCAGTCATTTTCTCTCGTTTACTCCTAGCTTAGGGTCCTTCCTTAGGCTTAATAAATTGTTTTTTCCACACACACACACACACACACACATACACACACACACCATGTAGCTTTGGCATGTTGTAAATAGGTATTAGATAATGTCATGGTAATGTAGGCAGTGACGATAAATCTTTGTCTGTAAGCCTGGTGCAGCATGTGTGTGGGTATTTACTGCCCTGGAGCAAACCCTTTGTGGTGGTTATGCCCACTCAATGGTATCACTTCAGTGCCGCTGGCCATTTTTGTGATTCATTAAGATGATGTTCTCTGGATATCCTTTGGTGCAACAGCTTCTGCTCTACATCTTAAATCTCTCGCTTTAGCTACGAAAAATGTGGTGCATTTCTACCTCCATACCTGGCTTGTTCACCTGTTCATAAATGGAGTTTGCCTGCATGTGTTAAGATGAGCATCATTTCCTTTGTCTTGTTTTTGACCGCTGCCTCACCTGGGAAGCCCATACCCGCAGAGAGCCTAAAGGTCTCCTTCATCAGCACCATGTGGCATTCTTCTAAGCTAGACTATTGAGCTACTTTTCTACCACTCCTATGCAATCACATATCCACCCATCCATCCAAGCATAAGTTGTGGAAGGTGGACTCTATGAGCCACTTCAGAAGCAGAATCTTCTATTTCAAAATCTGCAAGAGGAGCTCATTGAGGTACAACATGAAAGTCTCCACTACAACTTTCAGCAACAATCACCAGGCATGTTCTGGTCTGCTGTGAAGGAGAAACCAGTCCTTGGAAGGGAGGCTGAGAAAGTATTGTTGCTGTTCGCTGCAACCTATTTGTGTTAATCAGTGTTTGCATCCCTAGCTGCAATCAAAGCAAAATCAATTGCAGCCTGAACATGATTTAAGAGTAGCACTTTCTATGATTGCGCCACAAATGGACAAACTTACCAGTGAAATCCAGCCCCAAGGCTCCCATTAAAATCAGTTTTCAGTTAATAAGAAACGGTTTTGTCTTCAGTTTGCCTTTGTGGAATCTAACAAAGGCAAATTAAATTTAATCATGTTCATTATGTCTCGTTTTTTTTTTTTTCAGCCTGCCTTGTTCTTTGCTTTTACAGCCTATGCCCTACAGTTAGTGATATAGTAACATGCAACACATACATTATATAGTTATATACACCCCATAAAACTAATGGGGCCGCGGTTATGCCTGTAGGAGCATGTTTGGGGTCACCTGCTAAAAAAGTTGGGAAGCAGTGGTTTAGTGTGTCCAGTAGGAAAATTAGTTCTTAGTTAATGAGATCATTCGAGGTGGTTGTTCTCAGTGACATGTAACTGGGCAGGAATGTTATGCTTCTAATGTGTCGCTCACTCTCCTGCTGAACAGGTTAAATGGCATAATTTCTTGCATAAGGTACCATCTTATTAGGTACTGCATCTGCAAGCTCTGGATCCTTTTTATTGATTGTACTTGAACATGTCTGAGATTTGACTTAATGATTCTGGGGAACATCTGCACCAGACATTGACCTCATTCATACAGGAGTGTAGAACAGCTGTAGGGTCTAAGTTTGATAGCGTCTTTGTCATCCAAGTTTATCAAGAGGCATTTGCATTGAGTACAGGTTTCTGGCTTGGCAGTCCAATGAATACCTCCAAAAACAATACTGTCAGTTTTGTTAATTTTCCCACTCCCCGCTTCCTCTCCTGTGAGGTGGGTGGCAACTAGGAAGGCCACAACCCTTTCTAGGTGGGTTCCCAGGTCCATCAGAGTTGTGGAGGTTTGTGCTGTTGATAGCCAGCATCTCTGGGTCTTCCTTGGACAAATCAATCCAGAAATCTTTCACTTAGCGTAAGTTCCCATGTCTTTGCTAAATCCATTGAAGCCTGCTTAGCGTAAGTTCCCATGTCTTTGCTAAATCCATTGAAGCCTGAGCTGTGCTAGAAGAATTGTGATGAAAGGTGCTCACAATAACTTTCAGTATATGAAAAGGGACGAGACTAACCCATCTAGTCTGAGGTACTTTCATGTTCATTGTCCATGACATTAGAACAACTTCCCATCCCAGTGTAAAACACACTATTGTGCAGCGGGGAGGGGGGTACGCACACAAAAGTGATGTATTGTTGATTATCCAGATCAACTCCTCCAGCTTTCAAGGTGACAGACACCTTGATGCTAAATCAAGATGGTCAGCTGTATTGCAGATGACATCCTATCCCATATGTTGTGCCTAGTCTTTAATGGTGAATATCCAAAATGAAATTGATGGTAATCCATGTCCTCTGTGTTTTAGCATTGTTGTCAATTGAGTTATCCTGTTCTGCTGCTGCGTAAAATAATTCATGCTAAAATCACAATGGAGTAAAAATTAGTTTTACTTTGTTTTCTATGCTTACATTTTTCACAGCTTGCTGCATTGCTCTCGTCTCAACTTTTTGTTTGTCTTTGTAGAATTTGATATCCTCATTTTCTGGTTAAGTCTTTGGTTCTAAATTACCTGCATTGCATCTGGAAATACAGGCTGTATAATTCCATCACAAATGCAGCTCTTTTTTTTTTCTACAGTTACTTGCTCTTCTTTTCCTTTTCACCAGAGTATGATGTTGCTCATATTGTTTCGTTGCTTTGTACTTGGTCAGTCTTGATCCTAGCACCCTGGAGCAGATGGCATCTCTGCTCCCTCCGGCCACTTGGGAGATTAAGGAAGAAAGCTTTGATCCAACAGCCTGTGCTCCAGCAAATGTCACCATAATTAAATGTCTTTGAGGGTGTCCTGAGGGGGCCAGGGTAATGGAGGAAAGCTGTTTCATTTAATGGGATGATAGATTCAACTTGTCTTTTGGTTGTAAGCTGAGAACTACTGATAAAAGCTAAAGGCTATCTACCAACCAGGAAAGCTTTAGTGTGAGATCTGATAGATGACCCTGTTTACACTTTTCCTTAATGCCATTGTGAAGTTGTAACTTGTAGATGGTCTTCAAGATTCTGATTAGAGTTTATTTCCTGGAATCGTATTCAATATTATTAATTTTGTCTTTGATTTTTTACCTAATTTGTTGCTCTATCCTGTTTATTATTTAAAGTTATAGTGCAAAACATGATTTAAGGAACTCTAGAACTGGTCTTTTAGCCAATTTCAAGGCAGAAAATTTACAACCCCATGCAGCAATTCTTCACATCATAGGTGAAAATAATTGGGCTTTTTCATTTTTTCAGGACAATAATCTTGTAAAAATGACCAGGAAAACAAATAGTTATCCTCTAGTTAGGATTTAGTTGGATCCAACCCCTTTTGGAGCCCCTACAGTTGATCTAAGCTTTTATTTTGCCGCCATCTTAGCATTTTCTTCAACTACAGTTGGAAAAACTGCTTTGTTGATCATTTTCCAATCACTTCTGTTTAAGTATACCCATCACAAAACAAGTAATTATTAGGTCAGATTTTAAAAGGTTAAGAAAATTAACCTTTACTAATTTTAAGTAAAGCTATGCAAGTATTCTGACTGATTAACTTGCATTTTCAGATTTCTTTGTGTTCAATATCTTGACAATCCCCATATTGAACTTAGGCCTGAAGATCGATTGAAGCTCTATCTTTTGATTAAGTTCTTGTGGGATCTTTCTGTGCCTCGGCAGGATTTTGAGGTCAGTTGTTTGGGTAACGTTTTAAGGGTCCTATCATACTTCATCATCTCCCAAGGAAATGGGTACAAAAGGAAATTTTACAGTCTCTAAACTCCACTTTAATTCAGCCAGATAAGAGGTGCCTCCCATTAGCCAATCAAAATGGTTGCCTCATCTCAGAACTAAATTATGACACCAGTTAGCCCAGGTTTAAAGTTTAAACTTCTGTTAGGTTAATTTGATAGTATTTTTTCGCAAGTTCTTGTTTTGAAGAGTAAAAAGGCTACCTCATCTTACCTGCCTGTCATAGAAATCAATAAATCCAACTTCCTATGTATGAGGAATGGGATTTTATAGTCTCTGAACTCCACTTTAATTCAGCTTCTCCTTAACGATATTTGATTGAAGTTATTTATTTCATGAGCCAAAATCGTTAGGTTAATTTGATAGTACATATGTTTTCTGCAGTTCTCTTTAAATAAGACTACCCATAATTGAAGAATAGATGGAATGCATTCATGTATGTAATCTCGTTTATTCATTCAGACTTTAGTTGGAGGTTCCTTCCTTTATTAAGCCGACTTATTAACCTTTTTTTTATTATTCCAGAGGTTTGTGATAGTGACCAGATAGGCATTAGTGAACTGGGTAGTGTGGATTTGGTTCTGAAAGCTAGTTTAGGATGGGATAGTTGACTGTTTCTGTCCAGTATAATCATATCGACCTTGATGGACCCAAGTTGTGTTTGATTATTAAGCCATTATTGATATATGAATTATTTATACTGTGGTTATGGTGTCTTTTTTTTTTGTTAAAACGTGTGTGTGTGCTTTTTTCCCACATGGTGTCTTCGTTATATGAAATGGCCAAAGTTTGGTGGGAGGTTGTTAGCTCTGGCCTCTTAATGGTATCCTTGGTGAAAAAGCGGTAACTTTGGATTTGGTTGAGACTATTTGGAGTCATTGTGGTAAAACCAGGTGTGTTTTTGGTAGGGTTCAAAATGAGTAGCTAGGATACCTTTTAATGCATTCAAGGTATAGGTAAGAGAGTACCTACCCTTGGGGACAAATTTTTTGATATTTGAATACTGGTTAGCAAATGTCCTATATCAAATTCTCGGCATGTGGTAAACTACTGGTACCTGAAGGATTAGCATGTTTGCCACTGTGACTTCCTCCTAAGGGATTCGATATAACTTTGACTTCACCTCATTGGCCACTGCTTTGGAAAATTGCTGACTGTCCTTGCTCTCTCCACCCAGCAGATTCTTGAAATTAAATAATGTTTTGCAGACTTGATCCAACCCATTGCTCTTTGGCGCCTTCCTCACATACCCTATAGGGAACCTTTGTGTTGCTCCCTCAATTACCTTGGATGAAAGGTATCCCCTCCCCACCTAGATGGAGAAAGCCTACCGTGCTCGTTTTTTTTTTTGCAAGCTGGAGTGCAGAGGCTCACATGGATGATGTTGCACTCTTTCTTTGGCCTTTTTACTGCCCCCTCACCTAAGATGCCTAAATTTGCAGCCTTGGTTCTATTGCATCCATGGACATTCATTTTGTAACTCACCACTTGCGGTGCTGATAGCAGTACTGCTCTGATGTTTTTTTTTTTGTTTGAAGCTGGTATATATGAGTTTTACACATCCACAGCTAAGCTGCCAAGCGATATCTGATTCCATGGTTACCGCGAGCTTGGTAGATGTGGACATGTGGAAAAACTGGGAATGAAGGTACCATGCTAGTCTGTGAGGACTGGGCAACCAGACTACCGTTTCACTCTTCCACACAACTACATGGCAGGAATCAGGGCCGTCTGGCAAAGACCATACCCATGGGCCTACCTCCCAATGCCACGACAGTCTTGGGTCACTTTCTGCCATCTGAATTGGAGTGCTCACATGTAACTTATTTTGATGATTGCATTCTCCCCCACATTGTTACACTCATTTTGGTGATCTTCATGCACAGATACTTGTAGACTTTTGGGGCAGGCTGGCCTATACTTTGACTTTGTTGTTGGTTGTATGCTCTTGTACCGGGGCAGAGGTGGGCATCCCCTTGACCCTACATCATGCTTCCTTCTTACTCTTTGCTTCTTTGTTTGTTTTTTCCTTTTGGTTTTGTTTGTCTTTTACTATATAAAATGGTGACTTATACCCTAGTGCGCAGTCGCGAGATGCGCACTGATGCCTAAATTTTGGAAGGTAGACTCAACCCAACATAGTGGTTTCTGTCCTCCCATCTCCTAGTCGATGCTGTGGAAGTGTAGATCATTGTACTGTACATAGTGCATTATACACTTGTACAATTAAGCCCATCATCTCCCTCAGTTGACCTACACAGTGCCTATATCACCTCGAGACGCTAATCATCGGGTAAGCTAATTCATTTGAGAGTTTGATATAGCACTCAGGCTGTTTGTGCCCCGGAGGTCATCCTGAACATTTGTGGCCACACCTCTCCTCCCAAAGCTTCTACAGCATGTGGAGTCTTGTTGTGCCAATCAGCAGTAATTTAGTGGAACTCTTCATGGCCTAAGTGGATATACCACACTTAGTACTAGATATTGTGCCCAGTATCCCTCGGGTATTAGAACCTACCACCCCTTTGTTACCGGTTTCTTTGTCATGTCTGCTGCAAGTGTGGAGGATGGTGAGAGTATCTTCTGGGTTCCTGGATATGTTTGGATTGTGGTAAATAAGTATGCCAAAGTCAACTGGACCTGCATTTTACCCGACTCTAACTCTGACTTCAGGTCACTGTCGTTGCTGAATTGGGCACACTCAGGGTTGTAGCACCATCTGAAAGAATGCTCCCCAGTTCCTTACTGCAATGCCTGCTTGTATTTTTCAGCCTGCATGAACCTTTAGCTGTTTGGGTCCTTGAAGCAGCAATTTTTGCCATTTTAAATTTATTTAGCCTATATAGGCTAAAAATAGCTTGTGTAATTTGTATAGTTTTGTCATTCCTGGTAATTTCCAGTATAGAACCTCGACTTTTAATAATAAATTTTCTTTGTACATTCTCATCCCAGCTCCAATGCATCCCTGTGAACTTCGTGAGATGGGCCATGCACAACACACCTTTAGACATTCAAGAAGAGATTGAGTTTGAAGATTTAATAATGAAACTTGATAAGCCACTTGTCCTTGGGGTAAGTTGGTGCCAACTTTTATTGGTTTGCAGACTATTATGAATACTTTTCCTGTGGTTCGTGTCCGCTTCAATAGTGCCCCTTCCCCCCTTCCCCCCTTCCCAACACTTTTATTCCTGCAGGAGGGTACCCTCCTATTGACTGCTACATCCTTGCCTCTCTGTTTGCAGGACGTACGCGGCTTTATATCTTTCACTATATTCATCTCTTTTAACAATATGACCATGTGGTGGGATGGAGGTACCCTGTGTACACCCTGCAGATGTGTACCCTGTCTAGTCTGTTAAATTTGGTACCTGGACGACTTACGTCTCATCCTAGCCTGAATGCATATTATGGAAGCTGTCACTGGGCTGACTTGAACACTGATGTAGGACCCAGACAGTGCAAATTAGGGATGCCGTGTCATGGTTCTAATTTTTAGGCTTGTAATTAAGTACTGCCAAACAGCACTACAAAAAAGTTGAATTCAACTCCTTGACAGGGCTTGGAAGTTATTGGCGTTTTCTCCTCATTTCTTCTCAGCATTCCTTTTTGTCTCCCATCAATAAGAGGCTTTGGAACCTCAAAATAATGCTCACAGCTTGCAAGAGACCAGACCTTGAGGGCACTAGCGAATAATTAGAATATCAGTTTTGCCCCAATAGCTACTTTCCTGTATTTAATGGGCTGACCACCTTCTGGGGCTGCTCTAGGGTGCATAGCCCTCTACTCCTTGTGGCAGCCTTGTCTTGTTGGCTCCCAGGCCAACTAAAAGTCATTTGTCCCGTCTAGGTCTGCAACCACCGTCCTGGGACGACTCGTTGCCCTGTCCCTCCTCAGAGGAGAGCATTAGCGAAGTGGTCTGATATAGAGCCAAGGTGACCCTTTTTTGGACTGGAGCCTTTTGGTGAATGTCAACCTTTCTGAAGTAGCCATGATTAATGCCCTTTGGACAATCAATGGCTCACTGGTGTGTGATGCTGCACTATCATGCAAGGAGTGGTTTACTCCTTAGAAAGCATCACTGAAGAGCTGGATAACTAAGGAGCAAACGAGCTCCAGCATGGGATGAGAAGGTAAGTGCGCTCGAGACCCACCACTACACTTCTGCATGTTTGATCATGATATGCTTCCTGAATCAGTGCATGCTAGTTGGTATTGCTACCCTGTAAAGGCAATCATGCCACTGCTTTGGCTTATAAATTATTCATGTTGACTTTCAAAGTCAGATTTATCCTTTGCCTAAGTTCCTCAAAGGCCATAGACGATAACACTTCCTCGGACAGGCATTGGACCCAATATCTCTGCCGAAGCACACACCTTTTGATCTTCTTTACCCAAGAGTAGGGTAGTGCATTTCTGCTCTCATCCATGTCTAAATCCAGACTCGTACTAGTTTCTTAGATGGGTCATACCAGGAATTGGTTGATTCTCAACTGTTGCCTTGGTCTTGTTTTCGGCCAACTACTCACCACTGAGGCTCATATTCGGCGCTATAGACATGGTTTGTTTGGTCACGTTCAGTAAGGTGGAGTATTCACCACAATGGTTTCTTCCACATGTCTACTATTGAGAAACTACTTATCTATGGTGAGGAGATGCCATCCACTTTCACTGTGCACAGTTCATTATGCTCTTGTATGCGCTGGCCCACTATCGCTGGATCTGTGATAGTCTTTGATTGTACCTATGCCTTTGAGACATCTTGGTTTAGTGGTAGGAAACTTCTTCAAGAGTTAAGTGTAACTCAGATTGGGCTCAGTCTGCCAGCCTGAGCAGACTCTACCTCCAAAGCGACTGCATTGTTTCCCATATTGATTGGAACGGCATTGAACCGCGCCTCTCGCCATGCCTTGGCCAAGACTAAGGTGGTTCATTTCTGCCGCCATCCACGGCTCCACCTAAATTTGTTTCTCAACAGGGTGCATATGAAAGTGGTGGACTCACACCGTTTCCTTGGTCTTGTATTTGATCGACACCTCACCTGGTAGCCTCATTTCCTCAGCCATAGGGTCTTTTGTACCTGCATCATGGATATTCTTTGTTTCACTTGACTATGGATGCGATCAGTGCATCCGCAACAGTGTGTGTATTGTGGAAGGTGGACTTGATCCACCACACCTGCCTTTGGCTGGCGACCGGTGTCTTCTGTACTTCCTCCATTGAGAGTCTACTTGTCGATGCTGGGGAGATGCCACTTGCTCTGCACCCTGCACAGTGCATTATTCTTGACGGTGCCTATGCCGCCGAGAGACGCCAGTCATATCCTAAGCCTTTTAGGTTTACAGGGTGTCCTCTAACCTGGAGAACCTAGAAAAGTCAGGGAATTTTGACTTACTGTAATTTTTTTTTAAAACAGGTTGTGTAACAGGTACTTTTTGTACTTTTTCAAGTGGTACTTTTAAATAAGCTAAGGGCAAAACTCACTTTCTTTTGTATTATTGCAATGTATAGTATAGTTAAAGACTTCAGCTCCATTTCTCCAAAGGTCATGATGTCATCTAAAGTAAGCTGTCAAAGACTTGATTTATTGTTAGAAAACCTTATTTAAGTAAATTGCCTAACAGGAATAGAAACAGATTCCATAAAAGAATCTCATTCTAGATTGATTGAGAATCCGTTTGTTAAAGAAATGTCGTAATTATGACTTTGAAAAAGATTGTTTAGATTAATTTTTCTCAACATTTTTAAATCGGTTAACATTACAAATGATTATCAAGATTTTGTTAATGATACAATGTTTCTTGGCAATGCCTCAGTTGAGACAGGATTTACAATAGATTGGGACCTGTTGTTATTAAGCTGTTGTAATGCTTGTGAATGTTATAAGGATTACCTCAAGGAACATAAGAAAAAGAATATCAAACAAAAAAAATGAAGCTGCGAATAAAAGAAAAGCAATGTAAGAAATTTGAGAAAAAGGAAAACAAAAAAAATTTCAAATCCTAGAGGACCAAATTCTAACCTGGAATTTATTTTAAGGGGGCATTATGATTATCTGTATCAACTTGCATATTGTATAACTTATGTAGATATTTTTTTTTATTAAATAAACAAAAGAAAAGCCGAGCATGAATCTGGTACCTTCATAAAATTTTCTATTGCTAAAAAATGTTTTTCTTATTTCTATTATATATTATTAGGATATTTCTTTTGTACCAGGTCGGTATGGGTTGGGCTTTTTTTTATTTTATAATTTTAACAAGATTTTGATTCTTTACCAGAACTTCATGTAGGTCAGGGAAAAGTGAGTGAGTTTTAAATTGGAATTTCATGGTGTAGCGGGCCGAAAATATATCTCTAATCCCAATCGATCCAACCCGCTTCCTACACTGTCCGGATGTGAGAAATCGAGGGAGAATGAAACGGATTGTATATACAGTCCCTTTACTTACCAAAAAAGTACAATGATAGTTACAGTAATTTATATTTACAAGGAAAGTGTGCACACTTCAAATTCCCCAATCCAAATAAGATACCAAAAGAGAATTTTATAACAGGCGAATACAACAAATTTACTTAAATATATCTACACAAAACATAAAAAAAACAACAACAACCGAACGAAAAGGGGCACGCACTATCACTTGTGTGCTGGAGGTGGGTGGTAGTAGGCTAACATAAAAGGAGGCAGGATTGTCAGCCAATGCGGGTATGGTGGTCCAGGTGTCTAGCGAGGTATGAAAGCCCTCCGTCTCAGGGCTGGGCGGAGCACTCGTCTAGAGAACCCTTCTTGCCATCCGTCCAAGCTTCCACTCTCTGTAGAAGAGATATATCCTCCGTTTATGACCCATTTACTTATACATGGAAGGGAAACTAATAAGTGTGCATTACCCAAGTAAATTTATCTACTAGCTTACCTCTAAATGTATATCCAAACAATCCTCAAAATATAATCTTTTGATAAAAGATTATTTTAAACAAAGTACCATTTTGTTTTAATTATAGTGATATATCAAAACTAACTACTATCTTTCCAGAATATGGCGCCTGGAAAGAAGGGAAAACATGGTAATCATTTTATACATAAAATAAACAAAAACAAAACAAACCCATTCCCATTCACACACACACATTCTTACAGAGGCAGGGAGAGGGTACTGAGAAAAGGGGTGGGAGAATGGCCCTTTTACACACACTCACATTCGCTCCACCACACCGGGACACCATGGTTTAGGGGTAGGAAACTCCTTCGAGAGCTAGGTATACCTCTTGGGCCAGTGGCACCACTGGTTATGCCCATGATGCCACCTTGGAGGGTACCACCTTTGAATATTTTTTGCCACGCCTCTGCCTCTATGTACAGTACCGGGAGTATTTCTTTAAAGACTTTTTGGAGCACACTTTGTGTCATTGGAACTGTGCCAGACATATACAGATGGCTCCAAGGCCCATGAGGCAGTCTGTTTCCATACCATATCCCCTCTGTTTAAACTCTGGAACTATGCCTCACGGCCGAGCTGGTTACAATACACTGTTTGGTATGGAATATAACGCTATGTGCCCGGTTCGGAGACCGGATTTATAGCGACTCAAAAAGTACCCTTAGTGCTCTAAGGCATTGGATTCTCCACATCCTCTGGTTTGTGATATCCTTGATGCCACAGTTTTGGCAAGCCTGGCGGATGTAGAGATTATTTTCTGATGGGTTGACATGTATGAATTGCAGTGAATGAGCAAGCTGATGAGGGCGCCAATGAGTCTGTGAGGACTGGCGACCAGACAAACATTTTTCTCTTCTTCACAATGATTACCCCAAAGGAGGGTGGGGGGAGTTGAACCTTGCCCAGACACCAGTGTGCTTCTTGCATTTTTTGTGTGGTTGTGTTTTTATTGATTATTTTGATTTTAATGAAGCCTAGTATTAGTCTTTAAAAGACACCATCTCTGTGGTTGTCCCCAGATGAGCCTATGATACCGCATGTGCGATACGGTATCATGGAGACTCTCCACACGATGGGGGCGAGGGGACGCCTACCAATGTTTATATCTGAATTTTTGCGAGATCGTCGGTTCCGCGTACGGGTGGGGGGAGCCCTCTCCGGCCTAAAGGAGCAGGAAGAGGGTGCCCCGCAGGGAAGTGTCCTCGTGGTGCACTTCTGCCGCCATCCACGGCTCCACCCCGACCCAGATTTGTTTCTTAATGGGGTGCGCCTGGATGTGGTGGAATCGCACCGTTTCCTTGGTCTTGTATTCGACCGATGCCTCACCTGGGAGGCTCATATTCGCAGTCTTAGGGTCTCTTGTACCCGCGCCATGGATATTCTCGGTTCCGTGACATTCAGCGCTGATAGGGCTACTGCCCTACTTTTTTATCGATCCTTTGTTCGTTCGTAGCTCGACTACGCATGCGAGTTTTATGCATCCGCAGCTGAGCGTTTATTGGGGAAGATGGATTCGATCCACCACACCGGCCTTCGCCTTGCGACCGGTGCCTTCCGCACTTCGCCCCATTGAGAGCCTGTTGGTCGATGCTGGGACGATGCCACTCGCTCTGCACTGCGTTCAGTGCATCACTCGCCTGTAAGCGCGAGCACGGCGTCTCCCTCAGTCGCCAACAGCTTTCACTGCATCCGCAGCTGATCTCGACGGTGTCTATGCCGCCGAGAGCTGCCAGTCATACCCTAAGCCCTTTGGGTTTAGGGTCAGGAAACTCCTTGGAGAGCTAGATATAACTCTCGGACCTGTGGCGCCCCTGGTTCTGCCCAGGACGCCACCCTGGAGTGTACCACATTTGGCTATTTGTCGCCACGCCTCTACTCTCAAAGCTTGTACGGCGCCGGGAGTATTGCGTTTGACCTTTCTGGAGCACACCGTGTCACGCTGGAACCGTGCCAGTGTATACGGATGGCTCCAAGTCCCAAGAGGAGGTCAGCGTCCACGCTGTGTCCCATCTGTTTGAAGTCAGCGGGGCTCTGCCAGGCGCTGCGTCTGTCTTCACGGCCCAACTGGTTGCAATACACCATTCTGTACGGGAGATTATGCAATGTGCCCTGTTTGGAGACTGGATTGTGATCTATAGCGAATCACAAAGCGCCCTGAGTGCTCTCGGGGCATTGGAATCTCCGCATCCCCTGGTTCGCGATATCCGTGACGCCACGGTTTTGGCGAGCCGGGCAGATGTCGAGATTATCTTCTGCTGGGTTCCTGGACATGTAGGAATTGCGGGGAATGAGGGCGCCAAAGAGTCCGCGAGGACTCTGCGACCGGACCAGCGTTTCGCTCTTCCTCACACCGACTACATGGCAGGAATACGGGCAGCTCTTCGGACTGCTTGGCAAAGAAGATGGGAGACGGTCGAAGGGAACTTAAAGTTGCGTGCCATTGCGCCGCGACTGTTCCCATGGACCTATCCCCCAATGCCGCGGCGGCTTCAGGTTGCTTTCTGTCGTCTCCGAATCGGACACACTCGTGTGACGCATCGCTATCTGATGGAGCGCTCGCCTGCGCCCTATTGCAACGACTGCGTCGTCCCCCAGACTGTTCGGCACATTCTTGTCGAATGTCCCAGTCTGGGTGATCTTCGCGCACGATACCTGTCCCAGTACCGGGATGGGCGGGGTCGCTACCGCCTGTCCCTTGTGCTTGGGACAGATTCGTGCACACTGACTTGTGGACTTGTTGACTTCTTGGGGGAGGCCGGCCTTCTCCCTATTATTTAAGCAAGGTTTGTTTGTTTTTTTGTTGTTTTTTTGCATTTGTTTTGTTTTTTGTTTTTGTTTTTTTCTTTAGTTGCATGCTCCTGCGCCGGGGGGACCTCTCCCCGACGCACCAGCTTGCTTCCTTTCCCCCTTTTGGGGTGTTGTTTTTTTGTTTTGTTTTTTTCTCTTTAATTTCATTTTAAAGTAGCCTAGAACTAGGCCAGTTTTAATACGGCGACTAATGCCCAAGTAGGCAGTCGCCAGATGAGCTCTTAAAAAAAAAAAAAAAAAATTGGTGAGCCGGGTGAATGTCGAGATTATCTTCTGCTCGTTTCCTGGACATGTAGGAATTGCGGGGAATGAGCGCGGATACATGGCAGGAATACAGGCAGCCCTTCGGACTGCTTGGCAAAGAAGATGGGAGACATTCGAAGGGAACTTAAAGTTGCGTGCCATTGTGCTGTGACTCTTTCCATGGACCTATCCTCCAATTCTGCGATGGCTTCAGGTTGCTTTCTATCATCTCCGAATTGGACACACTCGTCAGACGCATCGCTATTTGATGGAGCGCTCGACCTCGTCGTCCCCCAGACTGTTCGGCACATTCTTGTCGAATGTTCCAGTCTGGGTGATCTTCGCGCACGTTACCTGTCCCGGTTCCGGGATGGGCGGGGTTGCTACCTCCTGTCCCTTGTGCTTGGGACGAGTTCGTGCACATTGACTTGTTGACTTTTGGGGGAGGCCGGGCTTCTCCCCCTTTATTTAAGTAGGTTCTATTTTTTTCTGTAGGTTGTACGCTCCTGCCCCGGGTCGAGGGGGGGGGGGCTCGTCCCGACGCCTGATATTGCTTCCTAATTTTTATCATTTTCATATTCTTATTTTAAAGTAGCCTAGTTCTAGGCTGTCGAATTTCCGGCGACTTATGCCCAAGTGGACAGTCGTTAGATGGGCTCTAAAGAAAAAAAAAATGTCCCCAGATGAGTGCCATTTAAAAATAAAAAGATGGCGAGTGATGAATTACTGGGTCAGATGTTTATGATGTTTAGAAGTGTGTGTATGAGGTTGTAACTGTGCATCCTTAGGTGATATAGCCATGTAATAAGGATCGTTTTAAATAGAATCTATTGGTGTGAAAAGGTTTGGAATAGATTATAAGCTGTATATGGTCCTTGATGTGACCAATATGATGTGATGGTGTAATCTGTCCACCCACTGTTGGAATTTATTGGATGTTGATTTTCTTTTACCAATTCTTTACCTTTTGTTTTGATGGCTTGGAATTAATAATTGATTTTCCTGTTTAATTCAGATTCTAAAAAGCCTCAAAAAGGCGAGAGGAGTCATCATTGATGGCAATAAAGATGATCCTTGCAACCGTAAACCTCACCACAAGAAGAAAAGGAAAACCACAAATGCCTCCTCACTCAGCTCTTCCAATAAAGCTGTACCAGAAAAAGGGATTAAGAAAAAAAGTACCTCCCTCACCTGTCCCATAAAATCGAAATCACTTAATAAACTTTCTAAAGGGAAAAAATTAGCCATAACTTCCTCACAAATAGAAACAAAACTTAGCCATAAAGCTGGTCCTGGCAAGACTAAACTTCACAGTGAGAACCAAAGAAAGAAAACTAAAAGTTTTGCACCACTGGACTCTTCTAGTGAAGATGTACTGGAAAATGAAATTTATGAAGTCAGAGACTTGGCATCAACTTGCTCACTTCCAGAGGGAAAACTTAAAAAGAAAAAAAGTAGCTTCCTCACCTCTGCCATAAAATCAAAATCACTTAATAAAGGGAAAAAATTAGCCATAACTTCCTCACAAATAGAAACAAAACTTAGCCATAAAGCTGGTCCTTGCAAGACTAAACTTCATAGTGAGAGCCAAACAGAGAAAACCATAAATGTCAAACCACTGAGCTCTTCCTGTGAAGAAGTACCGGAAAATGAATTTTCTGAAGATGGAGATTCAGCACCAACTTCCTCACTTCCAGGGGAAAAACTCAAAAAGGTAAAAAGACTAAAGAAAAAAAGTACCTCCCTCACCTGTCCCATAAAATCGAAATCACTTAATAAACTTTCTAAAGGGAAAAAATTAGCCATAACTTCCTCACAAATAGAAACAAAAGTTAGCCATAAAGCTGGTCCTGGTAAGACTAAACTTCACAGAGAGAACCAAACAGAGAAAACCACAGATGTCACTCCCCTCAGCTCTTTCAGTAAAGATGTACTAGAAAATGAAATTTCTGAAGAGAAAAATTCATCAACTTCCTCAATTCAGGAGGGAAAACTTAGAAAGGTAAAAAGGATAAAGAAAAAAAGTACCTCTCCTACATCTCCCATAAAATCTAAATCACTTAATAAACTTTCTAAAAGGAAAAAATCAGCCATAACTTCCTCTCAAACAGAAACAAAACTTAGCCATAAAGCTGGTCCTTGCCCGACTAGACTTCATAGCGAGAACCAAACAGAGGAAACCACAAGTGTCACACCACTGAACTCTTCCAGTGAAGATGTACTGGACAATGAAATTTCTGAAGACAGAGATTCAGGACCAACTTCCTCAATTCCAGAGGGAAAACTTAAAAAGATTAAAAGAATAAAGAAAAAAAGTAGCTCCCTCACCTCTCCCTTAAAATCTAAATCACTTAATAAACTTTCTAAAGGAAAAAACCTTAGCCCTAAAAAAATGGTAAGTAAAATTAAATGTGCTTCCAAGTCATCCCTTACTATATCTGGGTCAAATGATGAATTTCCTAAAAAGAAAAAATCGCCCATAGTTTCTTCTCCACCCAAGTCTTTGATATCTTCTAAAAACAATACAAATCAACCAGAGTCTTCAACACTTCACAAAAGTAAACGATTAAAGAAAGATGAACATGATTCCATCTCTCTTCCTTCTTTGGCTCAACCCAGATATAATAATGAATGTTATAAAGAAGGAAAAGCACCTCCAACATCCCTTCCACAACCTGCAGTGTGTGTTCAAATCAATACAAATCAGAGTCAGCCTCTCTCTGAGTTAGCTGTTGAAAAACAAAGGGAAAACCCCAGAAAACAAAGATGTGGGCAAGAATCTAATGAATCAGTGGAAATGGAAGACAATCCTACAACTCAGATCACTACAAAAAATGTAGCAAGGGAGGGTGAAACTGTGGTGAATGTTTCAGATTTTAAACCTAATCAGAGTGATGACTCTGATTTAGAAATAGAGAAAATCATTTGTACTAAAATTAAATCTGAAAGTTCTGATGAAATGGATGAAGCCTCTGGTAGTGATGGTGATATCATCCCTTGTGATGAAAATAAAATGATGTTTACAGATGAGGAAACTGCTACTTATCATAGGTATCTCAAGCAAGCAAATTTGAAAGAAAAGGTGAAAGAAATTGTCTCTAAAGAGTCTGTTTTAGCTTTCAAATATGGCTCTTTGGCTGAAATGAGAGACAAAACAGTTCAGTCTATTACTGCTGGGTCCATGCTTGTCTCCAAAAATGGCATACATAGTGATGATAAATCTTATAAAACTCACTCAGAGCCAATAAAAAGCGTCTCTGAGGCTACCTTATATGAAAATAGTGATAATGAAGATATAGATTCTATTCTTGATACTATCAAAAAAGACTTAGAATCTCTGGATAGTAAAATAAAAGAAAGTAGATCTATTTACAAGGGACACTCTAAGAAGATGTCTAAGCACTCTCCTGAAACTGAACTAAGTGCCTCTAATCAAGAAAAGGTTAAGGCAGTTGAATTGGAAAATCAAATGAGCAAAGACACTTCAACTTGTGTTGTATCTGATGAGGATGATTGTATTGTTGAGCTTATTAAATCAGTACAAGAAACCACAACAACTAAAGGAGGAACAAGCTCTCCTAATGCATCACTACACAAAGAAATACTGGATTCTAGTATCAGTGAAAGTGAAAATATGTCCCTACATACCAATAAAAATTTCATTCAAGAAGTGGTTACCCAAAGTTATAAAGAAACATCCACTAAGAATAACACCATCTGTCCAGAAGAAACTTCCCCCTCCATTTTATTGAATGGAGAAAGTCCAAGTCTTAGAGCATCTCCTGTAGCAGAACGAACTGAAGGTGACCATCATCACACCTCAACTCCCCACCTCATTAACCAAGGGGTTACATCAAAACCCTCCCTGACAAAACTGGCATCATTCTTGTCCCCCAAGAAAACCTTTTTCCAGACAAATTGTGTTTCTCCAGAAAACTCTAGCAATTGTGTAAGGGAAATGTCTACCATTTTGTCTCCCCTCAGGGTGTCTAGCACAGCTTTATTCAATGACATATCCATCATCCCTAATTTTGTTGAAGAGAATAAACCTAAGGAGCAAGTAGCAGTGGAGTCACAGACTCTGTTGAAGGATGACTCTCTTTTGTTTGAATCAGTTAATCAGGACTCTATTTCATCTAACTCCATCTTAATTTCCCCAAATAATAGTGATATTATATCTCCATGCCCTACAAAAACTGGTATTCCTTCCTCTGGGGGGGACAATAATGTGCCTAAATCATCGAACTTGGAAGAACAGCAGCTCTCAGATAATGATGGCATGCATACAGATAATTTCCAATCTTCGAGATCTTCCTCAATACTCAGCCAGAATAAAAGCAAGTCTTCTATAAAAAGCACAGAAATGGATGCCAATCAAACAGATGATTGCAAAATTATTCTCCACTTCTCTCCATCCCCATCTTCAATCACTTTCTGTCAAACATCACCACTCTCTCAAGATCGCCCTTCTCAAAGGAAACGTAAGTCTGTCTAGTTTTATATAGATATAAACTTTTATCCACTCTTATGCAGCTGATATTTTTCTCTTGTTAATTGATATATGATGCACATTGACTTTTGGGGGGAGGCCGGCCTTCTTCCCTTTATTTAAGTAGGGTTTTTTTTGTCGTTATTGTTTTCTTTGTAGGTTGCACACTCCTGCACCGGGGTAAGGGGGGACCTCTCCCCGATGCTGGAGATTGCTTACTAATTGTTACGTTTTTCCCATTTTTATCATTGTTATTCTTATTTTAAAGTAGCCTAGTGCTAGGCTGTTGTGATTCCGGCGACTTATGCCCAAGTGGGCAGTCACCAGATGGGCTCCTAAAAAAAAAAAATAATGGATACATGAATTTCATTGCAAGCTTCCTGAGCCAATATAAGAATAGTTAATGCATACATAGTAGTAGCTTGTGCCATTCTTCTCTGGAGATCCTCATGCTCAATAATGAAATTTATATAGGGTCATTTCATATGAACTCACCAAAGTCTGGATCTCCCATGGTGACTGACTCAGATTTAGCTGAAAAAAAAATTGTGCTGGTACCTCTTTTACATAAATAATGAACATGTCACAAATTCTAAGCCAAAATTCCAAAGGGTTTCTGTGCTGTGGCTCTTGAAAAAAAAAGGGTTGTGCCCATTTTTGACATTCCGAATTCTGCATTTTCCTGTTCACCCACCTTTAGATGTCAATATCTCTGCAATGGAATAAGATGTCTGCCTGAAGTTTGCTATACTATATAATTCACACCCACACTTTCAAGATCTTTCACCAGAAAAGGCCTATCTCTTCTAGTTTCTGAGTTGGCCTTCAAATTAGTGATTTTTTTTTGTGTGCAAAAATGAAAATTTCAATTTTCAGGGGGCAACTCTCATGCTAGAATGATTCACAACAGGCTATAGAGGCTGGATTGCTTCTATTTGAGGACATTATTATTTTCAGAAGGGGCTCGAAAAAGGGCTTTGGCTCAAAAAATGCAATTTGACCAATTTTTTACTGACAAATTCACTGTGTGAGCAATTGCCCACTGAGAAAAAATTTTTTCCACATAATTGTACATATATGTCAATCATTGCATAAAAAATTTAACTTGTTTTATAAAATATGCATAGAATGAGTGCAAATAATTGATACTGATACTTGCAGGTTTCATTATCTTGACTGACTTCTTTTGCTTGTATTACATCGGCTTACCAGGTTTTGCATCATCATTCAGGATCTTAGTATTGTATCATTGAAGGTTATTAAAAACAAAAGAACCCTCATTTACATTCAGCAGGGCTACTGAAGAGTTGTGCAAAATTGGTATTTTTCTGGGTGATGAAGGCCACAAGAGACCATCCTCCTGGCAGGAGGATTATGTCTTGGCATTGTGGTGTCTCCTTCAATGAAGTAGACTAGATCTGTCTCCATCATGAAAAGGTTTATTTGACACACTTCAAAAGTCTTCAGAAATTATGCGTTGATCCACTGTGGCCACAAGAAGCTGATAACAAGGGTCTTTATTCTATTTCTAAGGGGTGGTGGGTTTTAGGTTTTTTATTCTATATTGACAAAATTAGGGACCATATAAAAAGTATACCATGTAGTTATCCATGCTAAATATATTTTTTTACTTTTTTATAGCTTTAATAATAATAGTTGATACTAGGTAATTTGCAAATACAAAAACTACATGACAACTATATATTCAAAAAGTTTGTAAATAATAAAGATATAGATTATGGTTATAAAGAAGGTGAATAGAGAAACTGAAATATTCTCTGGACTATTGAGAGGTGTACACATTTTTTTCCAGAAGTTAAAAAGTGAGCAGATATTTTTTAAAGTAGGATCTATGGAGTTCCAAATATCAACCTTGTTATATGAAACGACCTTCTAGCATATAATTTGCTCGTTCTTTGTATGTATGAGCAGGTTGATGGTGGTGCAATATTTTAGAATATTTTATACATATATTCATCTACTTTAAACTTGAATAGTTCCTTAAATTTGAAGGTTCTGTGATTACAAGTGAGGAAGTAACCTGATTATTCTTTTATGGGCAGGATTTAGTTTTCACATAACTGAAATAGCAACTATATTTCTTTCAGAATCCCTCAGAATAGTAGATGAAGGAATTGCCCTCGGGTTGAGCTTAAAGCCAGGGCAGAAGCTGTGTTGTAACCTATGAACGATGTGTCAGAGACAAGTGATGATATGGAACCATTTGACACTGATTTTCATTCACCAGAACTTGCTAGAACATCACTTGACGTAGTCGCCCATTCCCTGGACTGTTCACCATTTAAACTGTGCAGTATTTCGAAGAGAGTGGACCATCATATGGGGAATGAAAGGTCCAACAGTTTTAACTGCCACCAAGTCGAAATTTGCATGGTCATTTGACTTTCAACGAGTGGAACTCAAATAAAGTTCTGAGGAGGACCATACTTCAAAGTCTCGTAAAGATCTTGATCGTTTGATGTTATTACTGAAGGAAAAACTGTAAACCTCCACATGGCAGAAGATCAAGCTATTTACTCTTGTGCCAGAAAGTTGGACCTGAAGGAATGTGTATAAGCTACCAGACAGAGGAATATTCACAGACTTCCCCAGGGAAGAAGGAATTTGTGCTGGTGAGAAACAATGGTGTAAAACTTCACAAGCAGAAACAGGTGTTGCTTGTGAATTTGTGGGAACTTTGTGTTCCAGTTACAGCATCTGTGTGTGTGTGTGAATTGGACCAAAATGTCAAACTGATTTTGCTGCTGCAATTTGTGAAACTCAGGATTATGAGGACTTGCGAAAATAGTGTGTTGTATTAGCAACCGCAAATGTATGCTGCATTTGTGTGAACATTGCCCAGGCAAGGATGCACTGGAGCAGCATTTATCAGGTATTTTCTAGTGATGGGATGAGTAGTCAGTATCGGTATCGATGGTATTGAACGATTTTAGTGGTATCAGTACTCGTATCAAAGTTTTTGGCCTTAGTTTATGATACCAACATTCTATCCAAGATCCTTAAAGGCCTCTTCACTAGTGATGGAAAGAGTCCTCAGTATCGGTATCGAATATCGGTAGTATCAGCTTTTTTTAGTGGTATCGGAATTTGTATTGGTATGAGGACTTTTGTCTCATTTCCAATATCAAAATCTGATTATATTCTTGTGTTCTGTATGTGGAAAAAAAACCCATAATATGCACCCTTCAAACCCATAGTTTTTCAGGGAACCAAAAGGAACAAGTACAGGCCAAACTACTAGTTTACCCGTACTTGAAAAATTCACGTAATTACAATCAATCAAATGACTGCAGTTGGTTTGGTATAAATAATATAATTTCAAAAATATTTTGAAAATAGTGTACACGTGCCATCA
Source organism: Ceratothoa steindachneri (assembly GCA_963969495.1). Taxonomy (NCBI): domain Eukaryota; kingdom Metazoa; phylum Arthropoda; class Malacostraca; order Isopoda; family Cymothoidae; genus Ceratothoa; species Ceratothoa steindachneri. Next base: position 77,065,561 of record OZ018324.1, on the reverse strand, counting down.
TAAATGGATGGAAAATTTTATATTATTTTCATCTCGCTTATTATTGGGTAAATCTTAAACAAGATTAGAATTTCTAGTTACTTCGGTCAAAATTATTATTACACAAAAAATACATGCAATTTGCTTGAGAGATCAAAGCCGTTCCATATAGTTATATTGTATGTATGCTACCAACCAATTAATTCTATTTTTGTTCCATCGTTTTTTCAGGAAATTTTATTTCATTTTTATACATCTAAAAGTTAAGCTTTAAATAGACTTTAATCTTTATACACAAATTTTATCTATAAATGTTATTTATTTTATAATCCTTTGATATTCATATTCAATTTTCACAACCATTGCAGAATGAATATGTAGTTACATGAAATAAACGGTAGTGTTAGAGAGTAGCCATATCGAACATGTTCAAACGGCGTTCATTTAAACGAACAAACACAAAATTTATGACTCAATATTTGTTATTGTATTACTATTGTTTGAATCCATAATCAAATGCATAGAAATTTCTTTTTAATGATAAATTATTTAGAATATTGGGTTTAAGTTTACATCTATATTGTCAGTTGTTTTTATTTGGTTGTTAAAGGGATTAGTTGTATAATTGGATGTCTAAGTATTCTATTTTGTAATAACTTGAAGAATTAAACAACGCCCCATTGTTCAGTGGTATTATTCTTCAAACAAATGAATAGAAACCTATATAAGTATTTATTAATACACAAACACATTTGTATATATATATATATATATATATATATATATATATATATATATATATATAAAGTACTTAGTACTTGTATCAGAATTGGGAGTATACAGTGGTATTGTACTCGATATCGTTACTCACTTGAAAATTTGGTATCGTCCCATCACTAGTATTTTCTCTGCATGACTTTGATCCTGAGAATTCAGTGACTTACAAACATACAAACAGCAGGCTCAAACTAATCATAGGACATCAATTTTATATCTAGCATCTTCTGTGCAGGACTTCATCCAAATGCCTTGCAGTTCATTTGATGGCCCCCAAAAGCACCATTTTATAGCTAAGGTCAAATCTAGTTAACTCGGTAAACTGAAAGAAAATCTTCCGGAGGATGAGGCAGTTGTCATGCTAGATTTTGCTGAGAACTATAGTTTGGTGGTGCAGGATGAGGTACAAGGGTTCCACGGGAACAACTTGCAAGCAACACTTGATGCATTTCTGATTTATTACAAATCAGCTGGTAAACATCGCAATTGGTAGAACTGTCAAATGTTTGTTTGGTTGAGCAAGCCTTCAGGCAACTATGGTAAGACACATTTCTTAATGCTTCTTAAATGCATGACTGGTGCTGTGAAAATATTCCTGCAGTTGAATTTTTCTATGTATAAGTGGTGGATATAAACCAAAATGAGAAAAACTGACCTGCCTGCACAATTTAAAAATGCATGCAAGGTAACTGATCATTTTGATACTGTCAGCAAAGATTTGAAAATGTATGCAAGGCAAGATTTGAAAATGTATGCAAGGATGAAGCCCACCATGGGCTTCATCCTGATTTTGACTTGAAAATGAAATTGCTAATTTTGATAATGTAGGCAAAGAGCAACAATTTGCTGTTGTGAATGATGTTGAATTACAGCCAGGAAACTTTCATGCATTTATGATGAGGATTGGTTTATGGGTTGCATTGTTTAGTGGTCAGATGAAAACTGATGAAGCCTCCTCCTGTTCGTCAGAATGCCTGCTAGGTCTATTCCAGAACACTATATACATTGTGTCTTCAGGGGCAGAGTTCAAGGTTTTATAAGTTTGCTGATCATTACACTGAACTAAATTAGAAGAAGCTGCTGTCATTTGGGTTATGAACTGAAAATAATTTCATGCCACATTTTTAAATAGAGCTTGCTAAATTGTGGATACCATCAAATTTCTGTGGTGGATGAGAAATATATACTTCATTACATTTTTTTGACAATAACTAGTTTAACATAAGCTGTCATGGGGAGAAAAATGTCTACATTTCATAAAATTATTTACATATGAAGGAGGTGAGAAAACATTTATGTAGAAAAAAGTTAGCATGGTTAATTGCCCATACAGTGAATTTGTCAGTAAAATAAATAAAATTTCATTTTTTGCGCCCCTTTACTTCTAAATTAAAATTGGTATAGTTAAGAAACCTTCTGCAGATAGTCATGTCCTGAACAAGGAGGAATCCAGCCTCAATAGCCTCTTATGAATTCTATCATGAGAGTTTTCCCCTGAAAATTGAAATTTTCATTTTTGCACTTAACAAGATCACTAATTTAGAGGTCAATAGATGAGAAATGAAAAGAGAGAGGCCTTATCTGATGACATATCCAGAAAGCCTGAGTGCAAATTACATAGTCATTCTCAAAAGTTAAAACCAAGGAGGTATTTCAGAAATAAAACGGATGATGACTGTTTATTTGTTTACTGTTTTTCTTCAACATTACTGTATGTTAGAAGTAAGAACATTTTAGTGCTTTGTATTGTCTCCTTTGTTATCAATTACCGCCTGAATTTGTCTCAGGATGATAGTGATGTGTATCGGCAGTACTCTTTCGAGAATTGTGACCTATACAGTATAGGTTACAGAATTCTCATCAAGTTGTTAGAGAAAGCAATTAAGGAAGTATAGGCTATACTTCCTTAATTGCTTTCTCAAACAACTTGATAGTTTAAATCAGGGCTGTTGCCGAGCCATTTAAGCACCTGAATATTCTTTTCCACCAGATAATCTGCCACCACTTGTGACCTATGACAAGGAGCTCCATCGTGCATGAAAATTCTGCACGTGTGGATTGTCATGTGAATATCCAACTTCTCCTTAAGCAGTCTCAAGTAACTTTCACCATTCATTGTAGTCTTTGGAGGTAAAAAGTACAGTCCAGCTGCTCCAGTATAACTAAAAGCCTCCCATACCATCTGGCTGGGAGGATTTCCTCGTAGGAACCATGTATTTCGTATCAAATCTTTTGCCTACTGGCCCCCCAGTACATGTTGCTGATGTGATGTAAACTGCTGGAATATACATGCATCAGAAAATGTAACATTGCTCCAATCACCAGTCATATAATGCCGATACCTTCAAGCAAAATCTAACCTATTCTTTTTTTTGGCTAGTTTGTGACTTAACTTAAATTCATTACACAACTGCTGTGAAACAGCGCTAACACTTACCTTCCACCTTTTTTTGTAACAAATTAGCCTGAAATTTTTTGCAGGAACTACCGGGAGATCTCGAAACAATAAATTTCATTAGGTTGTCATCTCTCTTGGACATTTTCTTTGGTCGCCCAGTTCTCTTCTTATCTGAATAACTGCCATCATTTTTAAATTTACTGATGGCTGTATGCACAGCAGTCTTGCTACAGCACATCTTTTCACTAATCTTGCATTCACTATAACGTTTGTGTAAAGTTAAGTTTTGAGCTTGAACATCACAAAGTGGAAGCATTTTTGCCAATTTTTGAGAAAATCCTTGAGAGATATTAATGAAAACACAAACTCACCCTACAAGCATCAGTGGGCAGCTAGCGAGTAAAATGGCAATATTTACATATAACCAGCGAAACACATACATACATTTGTTAGTTAGAAAAATACTATTATTGAAATATATGGAACATCAGGGGTGGTCTTAAACCTTTGCAAATGACTGTAGTATATCAGATTCTAGGCCCCGGTACCGCGATGGGCGGAGTCGCTACCGCCTGTCCCTTGTACTCTGGACCAGTGTGTGCACATTGACCAGTAGACTTGATGACCTTTGGGGGGAGGCCGACCTTCTCCCTATTATTTTAGAGGGGGGGTTTTCCTTATAGGTTGCACGCTCCTGCACCTGATAGACCTTCCCCCCAATGCAGGAGCTTGCTTACTGCTTGTTTCCGTTTCCCCCTTTTTTAATTTTTGGTGTTTGGTTTGGGTTTTTTTTGTGTCTTTTTGAATTTGATTTTAAAGTAGCCTAGTACTAGGCAAGATTTTAATACGGCGACTAATGCCCAAGTAGGCAGTTGCCAGATGAGCTCTTAAAAAAAAAAATCTAGGCAGACATCTTATTCCATCCCATCCAAATGTGGGTGCTCAGGAACATTCATAATTCGGCAGTGTCAAAAATGAGTGAAAAGCCACAGCACAGAAACCCATATTTTTTCGTAGGATTTGGCACATGCTCATTATATATGTAGAGGTAACAGCATATTTTTTTACAGCCAAATCTGAGTCAGGCACCATGGTATCTAGTTGAGTTCATATGGAATGACCCCATATTAAGATCACAGAATGGCACACACTAATGTATCTGAAGACACCAATGTCTTTTCTCACAGGAGGGGCATTTTATACTCGGACCACTAAATGACGGCGTGTGTAGAACATACATAGCCCTTCAAATTACCACCCCGTAAGGGGTGCGGCGATTTGCCATCCTGGCTGCCGTGCTGACGGGATCCAGCGCTCCGTCCGGCCCCAGCTTAGCCTCTCTTCCTTCCTTCAGATAGCCCAATTTCTCCCCTACCTCGTCGCTTTTAATACAACCTCTCCCACAACTTTCTCTGGTCAGCCTCTAATTTCACAGGGTAGAATGCTGACCTTCTTCTCAAGCCAACCACCCCGGATGGGGGCTGAGGGGGGAGGGGACATTGTTCCCTAACCCGTCAGCACCGGTTCGGGATGGGGGTTTTTTAACAAACTGCTTCATCCCCACCCATACCTTCCTCACATCCCTTTTCCTCTCCTCTTCACATTCTATCTGTTTTACGCCGTGTCTAAGGTGGAGCCGCCATGCCGAAGGACTGCCAGGCCACCAGGCGGGAGGGGTGGTCCCAAATGACGGCGCCTGGCTCTGCCGGGCCTGTAAGCACCTCTTGCAGTGCGGGCTACTGCAAGAGGTGGTAAGCGATTGCGTCCCGTAAAACAAAGAGGGTCACCATGCCCAATGATGAAAAAAAACCCCATCTTCCCTTAATTCCCCCTAAAACAACGGAGCCGCCCTCGTGCAGCTCCACAGAAAAGATGGAGGTCCCCCCCCTGTGCTTGCGCAGGGGACCTTCCATACCTCTTTAACCGGAGAGGAGGCTTACTCCTCTCCTACGCCTACGGGTGTAGGGGACTCCCCCTCACCCCCTTCTCTGGAGGTGCTTTCGGGCACCTCCCTATCTCCAGCGGCAGTCACTCCTTTGCTTTCTAAGGGGACTGCCAAGAAAGCCAGCAGGCAGCCCATTGCCGACCGCCCTTCGTACAAGCGGCTCGGTAGGGCAAACCCCCTTAGGGGGGAGAGGGAAGCCAGGCCCCTTCGGTCGCTTCCCTCAAAAGACCTGCTGGCAAAAATATTAAACCTTGCCGGGGTCAAGGCCTGTGCCTCCCCACTAAAGACTTATGACGCTGCCAAGGGGACCTGCGATGTCCTGGGAGGGGATGGCCAACTGGAGGCCCCTCCTGTGATAAACATGGTCCTTGAGGAGACCCAGCCTCAGACGGTAGGGCCTTCCATGGGGGGGAATCCGGGCTCGGCGCCAAGCACCGAACCCGAATCCGCCCCTATGCAAGGTCCTCATCAAACGGCTGTAGATTCTCAGGCAGTACAAGGAGGGGAGGGATCTCCTCCGGATGATGCCCCTGCAACCACCAGGAACTTCTCCATTTCGGAGAAGGACCTGGCTGAGGCCAGTCCATCTGGCCTGGGTGAGAAGCGGGTTCATTCCCCGCCCTCCTCTCCAAAAAAGACGAAGAAGACTCTGGGCTCCTCTCAATCCGCAGGGGCTACGGGGACGGATGGGTCTGCTGCCAATTTGGCAAGCGACCAAGCCAAGATCGGCACATCCGGGCCCTCTGCTTCCCCGGGTACGGAGCTCCTGACGATGACAAAGACCAAAAGTGCACAGGGCGCTGCCTCGATGACATCGGGGCCCCTGATTCAGAGGTTACCTGGCGTTTTCGAGCCCGCTGGCTTCAAACGCTTCCTCGTTATTCGCTCCACTGATGGCAGCATGTTGTCCAAGGGCAACATGATCCATCAGAGGAGAGGATTAGCTAGTGCAATTGGTAGAGAGCCGAAGGTAACCCGTTTCTCGGACGGGAGCCTTCTGGCGAATGCGGCGAATCCCGCCGAGGCGGCCAAGATAAGTGCTCTTCGGACACTTCATGGCACCCCGGTGAGTGTGACGCCGCACTCTACCATGAACTTTGTAAAAGGAGTAGTTTATGCGAGGGAACTCGTTGACTACTCCATAGAAGACATCACCCTAGAGCTGGCCGACCATGGGGCGGTCAAGGTCGAACGTGTGATGAGAAAACAGGGAGGGGCCTCGAGACCCACCCCTACACTCTTGGTCACGTTCGACTGTGACAAGCTCCCTGAGTCGGTGCGTGCCGGTTGGTACCGCTACCGCGTGAAGGCATTCGTGCCACTGCCGCGGCGGTGCTATTACTGTCACCGCTTCGGCCACACGAATCGATCATGTAGACGTGCAAAATCGGGGTCACCCGAAGTCTGTGTAAATTGCTCCAAGGTCGCACACGATAAGTCCAAATCGTGTGTGGCCAAGTGTGTCAATTGCGGAGAGCCGCACCCTGCTTCTTCGAAGCAATGTGGTGCACATCTCCTTGAGAAAGAAATCCTGGCCGTTCAGGCCCAGCATCGACTCTCATTCCGCGAGGCTAAGGACTTGGTCCTGGCGCGCCCGGCTCTGCCTGGGACGTCATATGCCTCAATAGTTAGAAAAGCACCCTCTGCTCCTGGCCCATCCAGGCCAACCAGCACGGTTGTTTCCGCGCCCATTCGGAGCCCTTCTGCGGGCTCTACTACACCCGAGCGCTCCCCTGGTAGAGCTGGTGGCAAAAAGGGTTCACACCCAGCCCCGGCTAAAACCAGGGCTCCCCCCTCTTCCCCAAGCGTGACCGTTTCCCGTAAGGCGAAACGGCCACGCGCCTCCACAGAGTCGTTAGACTCACAGGAGGCAACACCCCTGAAGATGGTCGCTAGGCCATCTTCCGGGGTTCCTAAAGCTGTTCCCTGAAAGGAGGACAGCAACAAAGGAGCTTCGGCCCCTTCGCCCACGCCCCAAGGTGGAGCGAGTGGCTCGGAGACGGTGGTTCCTCGAAAAGAGGGCCCCCCGCCTCCCAAGCCGCAACGCCCGCCTAAGGTTTCGAGGCGGAGGGAGGAAAAGACTCGCATGGCGAGCCCAACCTCCCCCAATAAGTCCTCGAAGGCGACAGCGCCTTCAGCGCTTTGTCCGGCCAACAGCGCCCGGGGTTCTGCCCCCGGGAAGCTTACGGCCATTCCCGTGAGGGTCTTCAGTTCGAGGAGGGCCCCCGCGTCTCCTCCGAGCTAGGCCTGGAGGGCATATTCCTTCAATGGAATTGCCGTGGACTCCGGGCCAACTGGGAGGAGCTGCGGAGGCTCGTCTCGTCCCGTTCCCCATTAGCTATTTTTTTGCAGGAGACCATGCTAGGCGCGTGCCCGCTGCCTGCCCTCCCGGGGTATAAGGGTCTTGCGACCCCACCACCACGGGATGGCTTGGCTGGGGGATGCGCGGTTTACACCCGGCATGATGTCTCCGTTCTTCCTTTCTCTTTAGATACCTCCTTTCAGGCAGTGGCTGTGCAGCTGCACCTGGATAGGAGGTATACTATCATTTCTGCGTGCATTCCACCGTCAGCTGACTTCGACGCGGGGGACTTCCGCCGCGTCGTGGCACGGTTGCCGAGGCCCTATCTCTTGCTTGGAGATCTGAACGGCAGGCATCCTCTCTGGGGAGATTACTCCATAAATCCCAGAGGACAAGTCCTTGCCGATCTGATCGAAGAGCTTGAGATGGGTGTCCTAAACGTGGATGAGTTTACGCATCACTGTCCGAGAACCGCTTCATTTTCTTGCCTTCACCTATCTTTGTGCTCTTCGGATGCACAGCCTGATTTTGATTGGGGGGTGGTCGATGACCTCCATGGTAGTGATCACTTTCCCATTCAAATATCATTTTCAGGGCAACTGCCGCCTGAGAGACCACCTCGGTGGTGCTTGGCGCGGGCGCGGTGGCCTGCATTTCAGGAAATGACTGAATTCTCTATCTCAGTCGAGGAGTTTAGGTCGGTAGATGAGGCCGTTGAGTTCTTCTCCGGCAACCTCATCGCCGTGGGCCTGACTACTATTCCTAGGACGTCTGGCCGTTTTGCACACCGACCACTCCCATGGTGGTCGGCCGAGTGTGAGACGGCCCTCAAACAGAAGCGTTATGCCTACATGCGCTATAAGCGCCGCCCGAACGATTTCACTGTCGCTGAATTTCGTCGGGCTAGGGCTAGGTTCCGGTATGTTTCGAAGCACGCCCGCCGCTCTTCTTGGCGGGCATACGTGTCTTCACTTAACGGGAAGACCCCTTTAGCTGAGGTGTGGAAGCGAGTCAAAAGGATTCGGGGCAAGTTCTCGCAGGACCCCCCTCCTGTTCTCCAGGAGAATGGGACCGCAATCCCGGACCCCGCGTCCGTGGCGGAATCCTTAGCGACCGCTTTTTCCGCATTCTCTAGCCGTGATGCTGCTCCGCCAGCATTCAATGCACGTCGTGATGTCGCGGAAGGCCACCGGCTGGACTTTACCTCCAGAGGCGGAGAACCCTTCAACGACAAGTTTACTGTGAGTGAGTTGCGTTCCGCTCTCGCTTCGTGCGCGGACACCGCCCATGGTCCGGACGATGTCCCGTACGCCATGCTTCGACACCTGGGTGAGCGAGGCATGGCCTTTCTGTTAGATTTGTTCAACAGGATCTGGGTGGAGGGTCTTCTCCCAGACTCCTGGCGAATCGCTACTGTGCTCGCCTTTCGCAAACCGGGGAGAGATCACTCTACCCCGACCGGTTTCCGCCCAATCTCTCTAACCTCTTGCGTGTGCAAGTTGATGGAGAAATTGGTAAATGTTAGATTAGCCTATTTCATGGACAGCGGAGGCCATCTGTCTTCTGCACAGTGCGGCTTCCGTAAGTTCCACTCCACGTCGGATGCTCTGCTCCGACTGGAAAATGCCGTCTGCGAGGCTTTCCTTCGTAGACAGCACTACTCCACGGTGTTTTTTGATCTGGAGAAGGCCTATGATACAGCATGGCGATACGGTATCATGGAGACTCTCCACACGATGGGGGCGAGGGGACGCCTCCCAATGTTTATATCTGAATTTTTGCGAGATCGTCGATTCCGCGTACGGGTGGGGGGAGCCCTCTCTGCCCCAAAGGAGCAGGAAGAGGGTGTCCCGCAGGGAAGTGTCCTCAGTGTCACACTCTTTGCCCCTGAGCATCAACGGCATCACCTCGGTTCTGCCAGAAGATGTTCTCGCTACGCTCTACGTGGACGACCTTTCGATCTCTTTTGGCGCGGCCCAGATGCCAACTCTGGAGCGTCGACTCCAACAGGCATTGAACCGCGTCTCTCGCTATGCCGAAGCGCACAGGTTTCGGTTTTCTTTGGCCAAGACTAAGATGGTGCACTTCTGCCGCCATATACGGCTTCACCCCGACCCAGATTTGTTTCTTAATGGGGTGCGCCTGGATGTGGTTGAGTCGCACCGTTTCTTGTGTCTTGTATTCGACCGACGCCTCACCTGGGAGGCTCATATTCGCAGCCTTAGGGTCTCTTGTACCCGCGCCATGGACATTCTCCGTTCCGTGACGTTCAGCGCTTGGGGCGCTGATAGGGCTACCGCCTTACTTTTTTATCGATCCTTTGTTCGCTCGAAGCTCGACTACGGATGCGAGTTTTATGCATCCGCAGCCGAGCGTTTATTGCGGAAGGTGGATTCAATCCACCACACCGGCCTTCGCCTTGCGACCGGTGCCTTCCGCACTTCCCCCATTGAGAGCCTGTTGGTCGATGCTGGGGAGATGCCACTCGCTCTGCGCCGCGTGCAGTGCATCACTCGCCTGTACGCGCGAGTCCGGCGCCTCCCTCAGTCGCCAACAGCTCTCACTGCATCCGCAGCTGATCTCGATGGTGCCTATGCCGCCGAGAGACGCCAGTCATACCCTAAGCCCTTTGGGTTTAGGGCCAGGAAACTCCTTCGAGAGGTAGATATAGCTCTCTGGCCGGTGGCGCCCCTGGTTCTGCCCAGGACGCCAGCCTGGAGGGTACCACATTTGGCTATTTGCTCCCAAAGCTTGTACTGCGCCGGGAGTATTGCGTTCGACCTTTTTGGAGCACACATCGTGTCACGCTGGTACCGTGCCAGTGTATACGGATGGCTCCAAGTCCCAAGAGGGGGTCGGCTTCCACGCCGTATCCCCTCTGTTTGAAGTCAGCGGGGCTCTACCAGGCGCTGCGTCTGTCTTCACGGCCGAGCTGGTGGCAATACACCACTCGGTACGGGAGATTACGCGACGTGCCCTGTTCGGAGATTGTGATCTATAGCGACTCACAAAGTGCCCTGAGTGCTCTCGGGGCATTGGAATCTCCGCATCCCCGGGTTCGCGATATCCGTGACGCCACGGTTTTGGCGAGCCGGGCAGATGTCGAGATTATCTTCTGCTGGGTTCCTGGACATGTAGGAATTGCGGGGAATGAGCGCGCCAAAGAGTCCGCGAGGACTCTGCGACCGGACCAGCGTTTCGCTCTTCCTCACACCGACTACATGGCAGGAATACGGGCAGCTCTTCGGACTGCTTGGCAAAGAAGATGGGAGACGGTCGAAGGGAACTTAAAGTTGCGTGCCATTGCGCCGCGACTGTTCCCATGGACCTATCCCCCAATGGCGCGGCGGCTTCAGGTTGCTTTCTGTCGTCTCCGAATCGGACACACTCGTGTGATGCATCGCTATCTGATGGAGCGCTCGCCTGCGCCCTATTGCAACGACTGCGTCGTCCCCCAGACTGTTCGGCACATTCTTTTTGAATGTCCCAGTCTGGGTGATCTTCGCGCATGACACCTGTCCCGGTACCGGGATGGGCGGGGTCGCTACCGCCTGTCCCTTGTGCTCGGGACGAGTGCGTGTACTTTGACTGGTGGACTTATTGACTTTTTGGGGGAGGCCGGCCTTCTCCCTTTTATTTAACCCGATTTAATTGTTTTGTTATTGCTTTGTTATTGTTATTGTTATTTCTTTTTATTGTTTTCTGTTTAATTTTTTAAAGTAGCCTAAAACTAGGCTGTTTGTTTACGGCAACTTATGCCTTAGTCGGCAGTCGCCAGATAGCCCCTTAATTTAAAAAAAAAAAAAATTCAAATTACCACAATGCATTTGCCAAGACAAAGTCCCTGACAAGCAGTGGTTTTGTCTACTCTTCCTTGAATGGTCCCTCTATTCATTTTTTTAAGCTAATAGAGCTCTTAACAATAGAAATGAGATATATGCTGTATAAACTAAACATTAAAAATTTTAGACTACTAACATTCTTTTTTTTTCTCCATTTCCCTCGCCTTGTGTTCCATTCTCCTTTCTTGGTCCTAATTGGGGTACCTTTAAATTGCCTGCACTTGTCAACTTTGGGGAGGGTAGGTTGATACCCGTCTTTGTTTCATCACAACATCATTTTGCTCTATGGATTCCATATTTTTGTATAGGGTCTTTCGATGTCAATCAACAAAAATTGTGGGAAGCTTTGTGTTACCCTCTGATTTTTCTTTAAAAAAAAATTTATAGTGGCATCTCTAACTCCTGTAGGTCTTGCAGTCCTCAAGAGTCAATCTTTTAAAGCTCTGTAAGAAGGGTAATTTTTGTTGAAGAAGCAAAAGGTTTACATTAAATGAGATTAGGCAATAAAAGTGATTCTGATACACTTTGAGCTTTTGTTAACTTGAGGAAACTCGTGGACTACTACATCACCTTAGAACCTGCCAACCATGGAACGGTCAAGGTTGAATGTGTGTTGAGAAAACAGTCAGGGGCCTTGAGATCCACCCCTAAAGTCTTGGTCACATTTGACTGTGACGGGTTCCCTGAGTTGGTGCATGCTTATTGGTATAACTACTGTATGAATGCATTTGTGCTGCGGAGGCTGTGAAATGGGAGGGTGAAGAGAACACTGGCCCATTGAAGAAGGAAGAGGGTGTCCTGCATGAAGATGTTCTCACTATGGTCTATGTGGATGATGTTTCAATCTCTTTTGTGTGGTCTAGATGCTAACTAAGGAGCATTGACTCCACAGGCATTGAACTACACCTTTCAATATGCTGAAGTGCATAAGTCATTGGTTTTGGGCTCCATCCACCCCGACCCAGACCTGTTCCTAAACAGTGTTCTCCTAAAATGGTAGATTTGCACTGTTTCCTTGTTCTTGTTTTCTTGTACCCTAACAATGGACATTCTTCATTCTGTAATGTTCAGCACCATGGGTGCTGATAGGGCTACTACCCTCTCTTCTAATGATCCTTTGTTAATTCAAAGCTCGACTCAGATCCGTTTTATGCATCCATAGCTGAGCATGTATTGTAGAAGGTGGACTCCACACCTATCTGCCTGATCACCGGTGCCTTCCACACATCCTTCATTTGAGAGCCTACTTATTGATGCTGGGGAGATGCCACTTGCTCTGCGTCAGCAGTACATGCAACCCTGGTGCCTTCTTTAGATGCCAATGGCTCACTGCATCTGCAGCTGACTTTGACAGTGCCTATGCTGCCAAAAGATGCTAATAAAGAGCTCAGGCTGGTGGCCCTCTGGTTTATTGTGTTTCTCTTGGGAGCACTTTTCATGACATGCTGCTGGATCCGTGCCATTATATACCATTGGCTTCAAGGCTCAGGAGCAGGTTTTTTTTCATGTATCCCCAATGGCTCTACCAGGTGCTGTCTTCATGGCCAAACTGATTGCAATGCAACATTATTTTTACTGAAGACAATGCGTCATGCCAGGTTCTGAGACCAGATTGTAAATTTTAGCAACTCACTAAGCACTGGCATCACCACACCCTGTGGTTTGTGGTATGTGAGCCACATTTGCTCAGAGCCTGGCGGATGTTGAGACCAGACTAGCGTTTTGCTCTTCTTCGCACCTCCTACATGGCAAAGAAGATTGGAGATGGCTGATGGAAACATTAGTAAAACAAGTTGCATGCCATTGCACTAAAACTGTTCTCATGGACCTACCCTCCAATGCCGCTGTGACTGGGTCACCTTGTTGTCTTTGAATAGGGCACCCTCAGTGGGCTCACCATAATTTGATGGAGTGCTCTCCTCACTTTATTGTGATGACTGCATTGTTCCCTAGTCTAAGTGATCTTTGCACATTACCTCGTTCAGTAGCCTAATTCTGGATGGGTTCCTGTATGGACAAATTGCTATGACCATTACTGGCAGAACCGACTATAAAAAAATTGAAAATCAATAATGCTAAGACTACATCCAATGCCTGCAAATAATGAAAGATGTTACTTTTTTCTTTTTTGTTAATTTCATGCAGTACTTTCAAAAGCATGATTTTCATAAAAAAGACATTCAAAAATCATTGTAAATTTTTGGGGAGGGCTTTTCTTAAGTGGCTAAACAATTTTTTATTCTTATTATCTCTAAAATAACCATGCTAAGCTTAGTAAAAAATAGTTTATTTCCTTTTTGAAAATAAATTATAGAAAAACAAACTATTGATTTACCAATGATTATTTTTTGCTTAATAAGGTTAAATAAAATAGTCTAGCTCTAAAAATAATTTTTTCAAGAAGATAATTATTGCTGTAACTAAGATAGTTATAACAATTATTAGCCAACAGTTTCCTAAAAAATTGATTTCCAAAGGGTTGTTTTTTATTTCACCTTCATGGGTAAATATACAAATTTCAAATTGTAGGTTAATTTAATTTTGATTCTTTCTTTTCTTTTTTTAAGAAAAGACCCTTTTTTACCTAAATTTGGAGGGCCATATCTGGAACCAATCAACTTAAAGCAGTAAGAAACATTGAATTGTCTCATTGAGATCTATAAGTAATCAAATTTCAGAAAAGCCCACAAAGTAGAGAAAGCACAAAGTTATTTGTCTTCAAGTTATGGTTTGACTAGGCAGAAGGCCCCAAAGCAATTTATTAAAAATTCTACCTCCTATCATAGTCTCTTCGTAACCCTCTCTCACTCAATCTTCACTTAGAACAAGAACACCTCTCTTCTGATCATAGATGATTCCCTCTTTCTCACACGTTTGCCTTTAGTTTTTCTCATGCATCCACTTGCAATCTCAGTCCTTAAAACTTTCTCCCACTCTACATCTCTTGCATTTCTTGCACACACACTCACTTTTCACTAAAACACTTGGCTTAAGCAGCTTGCAAAACATATCATTATATAAGGAAATTCCTTTCGGTCTGGATTAATATTTCCAGGGTGTCTACTGCCCTTGAAATCCTTAAAAAGTCCTTGCTGGTGAATTGTCCAAAGTTTTAGCTGGTAGTTCCTTTAATCTAAGATCACACAACCTGGTCAGATGGATATCCATGTCCATTTCATGCAGGGAAATAAAATCATTACTAGGTACCATAATTCAGTTTTTCTGAGCAGAGGAAGAGCTGAAGACTTGCTAGAAGCTTTTAATGAAGGGGTATCGAATCTTGACCAATTCAAGTATCAATGGACAGCCCAAACATTTCTCAGGCTGTTGAATGCTGATGAATAAAAGAAGTTGCAATTCTCCTCTACTTGATTGTGGCACATGCTCATTGCCTGTAGTTTCTGGCAGCCTCAAGTTTGCTGATGAGAATGTTTTTTGGAATGTTGGCAAATTTTTGTCTACATTATATTATGTTTTCAAGATTCTCCAATGGGACAAACTTTGTTTTTGCAAGCAAATGAAGTTCATCAATCTGATTTGCCTATGAAATTTTGCTCAACAAGATGGGTAGAAAACAAAAGTTGCACAAAGGGCGATTAGTCTTCTCCCCAAAGTCAAGATGTTTGTTTAAACAATAAGAATACTCACAAAGGACCAAAAAGTGCATCATATGTCACGATGAAAGAGGCTCTGTGCAATAAGCTTCTATATGCTAAGATCACCCTTTTTTTTTAAAGATTTCATCAAAATTGGGAGGATTTCTGGTCCGGTATCAAACTGACTCTCCAATGATGCCATTCCTTTACGAGGATTTGTGTACCATGCTGTTGACTCTCTTATGTTTTATCAAGAAAGATTTAGTTGAGGGAATCTCCCATTGATTTAACCAATCCATCTCACCAATTACCTGCTGAAAAAGTGGATCTCGGCTTCGTTGTTAAAGAAGAGATTAGAAAAGTTTGAAAACATCTGGCTAACACCTATATTCTTCAGCTTCGGAAGGAAGCAGTGAACTTCTTCATACCTGTAGTAAAAAACATCACGGACAAGTAGCTGTTGAATGGGGTTTCAATATTAACAAAGAAATCTCAGTGGAAAATCTTCAACAGAACTCTGATTGCTCAGAGAGTTGTACACGATGCCTTGGTTGCAATACAGAAGTTTTTAACTGAGTTTAAAGTGCATAAGTCACGTATGCATGCAGTTAGGAATTCTTCTCGCCTGTACAAAGAAGATTTGAAAAGAAAAGGAAGCAGGACAAAAGTTTTACAGACATGGAAGCCAAGAAAAGATGAACTGATGCTCTGATCAAAGAAAAAGAGGATGAGAAGCAGACTAAAAATGGATTTTGAAACAAAAATGAGTCTTCTTGATAAGGAAATTATAACCATCAAGCATAGTTAAATTAAAAATAAAATTAAAAGGTAATCTCTGAATCATGAATGTTCATTCTGTTTGGCAATACATTTAATTTTCAATTGAAATATGTGATTTTTTCCCAAATGCTAAATGATTCAGTGTTTGAAGATCATTTTGAAACAAAAAATTCTTTGTTATAAAGAGTGGAAAGTAATTGGTAATTTAGATAATTGTGTGGCTGAGTAAAAATAAATGCTTTAAAATATATTTTTATACTTGAAAATGGAAGCATTTCCAAATGTAGGCACTAAATTTTCATGAAATGGATAGTTTTTTATGATAGAAATTATTTAATTAAAAAATGGTCTCATAAAGGTAATAAAACATACAAGGGTTGTGTAACTAATAATTTAAAAACAAAGAGCCCTGGCTAAAACCAGTCCTTGAATTCAAAATCACCAAACAAGTAGACAGCCTGATTTCATTATATTTCACAATTGCACCATGTTGCGCAATATCACCTAACCAGTGATTTTGAGGTACAATCATTATTGTCAAATGAGAACTAGATGTAGTTCATTTGCGCAAGATTGCAAATGTGGCCATCTCCCATGGTTTGGAACCCATATTAAATGTAGATCACCGCAATGGCCAGCACTATAGTTCATAAATCCTTAGTAAAATAAAATTAAAATAATTTTTTCTCCCTCTCCCTTATGCCTCAGCAATTCCTCTTTAAAGATTTTCAATTATCTTAACTTATTTGATTTCCTAATTATAAAATTGCGTTAGTTAGGTACAAGATGTGACTTTTCAATCACAATAATTAAATGCTGTCAAATTTTCAGGATCTGGATCTATTACTCCAGCTGAGAGCTCTCCTTTGAAGACCCTTAGATATGAAGACACATCCAGTGAGATATCTCCAGCCCCAAAAGTCACATCTCCCGAAATCATTCATTTTGACATTTCTTCTTCACTTGCTAAGGAAATGTCTAAAAGAATCCTTCAAAATGAGTGTGTCAAAACTAGTGAAACTGCATCCAGTAAAACATGTTTGGCCCTAAAAGTTCCATCTTCAGAAGCTGCTATGCTCAATATGCAGGGTGAGAAAGAAATGTGCAGGCAAATTTCCTCCACAGTCAAATCTGACAGTTTTGTAGAATGTTTGGACCAGGTTTCTTCTTCAATTAAGCAGAGCTCTCCACAAATTCCTAGAAATGAGGATGTGGAAATGAATGAAACCACTGCCAATGGAATATCTTCGGTCTCAAATGCTACATCCCCAGTTAATGAGAGCTCTACTCTGGGAACTATTACAAGCGATGAGGGTGCTAGAAACATCTCTCCCAAGTGCTATGTAAAAAAGCTTTCTCCTTTGCAAATCCTTAGAAATGAAGATGTGCAAAACTCATCCATGGCTGATTTTGAAATGACTGGAACCTCGCTCTCAAATGCTAAATCTCCAGTTAATGAGAGTTCTCTGAGAACCATTACAAGTGATGAGGGTACAAGAAACATCTCTCCTAAGTGTTGTGTAGAAAAGGGTTCTACTCTGACTAAGCAGAGCTCTCCTTTGCAAATCCTTAGAAATAAAGATATGAAAAACTCATCCTTGGCTGATGTTGAAATGAATGAAAAGGCACTTAATGGAACATCACCCTCAAATGCTATATCCCCAGTTAATCAGAGCTCTCCTCAGAGGACCCTTACAGGTGATGATGGTGCAAGAAATGTCTCGCCCAAGTGTGACATGAACAAAAATAAAATTTCGGCCCTAAAAGCTGCAACTCCAGAAATTATGATTCTTGATTCACAGGAGGAGGCAGAAGTCTGTGACAAAGTTTTCTCGCCTGTTAAAAGAGGACATTTGTTCAGAAAATTTGGTCAAGTTTCAGCCAGAGAGAGAACTCTTCTAACTTCCCCTGATAGAAACTTGTCCTCGAGTGCGAAAGTAAGTGCCATTTATTGCCAGGAGCTTACATTATTTTAATCCACCTTACCAGCCCGATAGTTCTCATTCCTGGAGGTACTTCTATTGCTCAAGGAGATATTATGATAAATGTTCTGATAGGGGCAACTCCTCAAGGTCTCTAGTTAATACCGCTATTCATTTTAAAGAATGCAATAGCAAAAATCGTTTATCATGTGAAAGTGAAAATAGTGAATGATATATTGCTGCACACATTGTAGCCAGGAGGATATGAAACATCAGACAGTGAGACTGGGAAGGTGCAGAGTAGTAGGTAGTAGTTCTCTGCTTTACCTTCTCCTGTCACTAGGTTAACTTGAACTCAGAATGGGCCTGAGAAACCTGTTGTGTACTTTCCCCTCACTCCCTCTTGGTGCTACTTTATTAGTATAACTAGTATTAGGACTATTACCACCTTCCTTTCACCCAACCATCCTGGATCGGGGCTGAGGGGGAGCGGACATTGCTCCCTTACCCGTGACCTCCAGTTTGTGATGGTGGGTTTTTAACAACCTGCTTCACCCCCACCTTCACATACCCTCTTTCTCTCTCCTTTCACTGTCTATCAATTTTATGCCCAGCCCAGGAGGTCTGGTGGGTTTTCCAGCCCGGTGTTCATCCCTCGCAAAGTGGGCTACTGCCTAGGGTGATTAGTGTATGCATCCTGTGATATAAATAGGCTCACCATGCCCAAGTTTATTAAAAAACTACTTCCCCTTTACCTTTCCCTCTATCTAGGCCTACATGTGCAGGGAGATCCCCTTCACCCCCTTCTCTGGCAGTCCCTCCTTTTCTTTCACACCGTGCTGATGGGACTCAACGCTCCATCCAGTCCCAGCTTAGCCTCTTCTTTCTGACAGCCTGTGTTACTACATTACTTTCTCATTTTCCCTACAACCTCTCCCACAATTTTCTCTGGTCAGCCTCTAATTTCACAGACACCAACCAGCTTCCTCTCACCCATTTCTCTTGGGTTGCCCCTCTTTATAGTATCAGTCCCTCTTCTTTAAATTCCAGTTTGGAGTGTTTTTTTTTAGCAATTTGCTTCATCCCCACCCACACCTTCCTCACATCGCCTTTCTCCTTTCAACGTCTATCAATTTTACGCCCAGCCATTAGGCAGGAGGAGTGGTCTCAAATGGCGGCAGATGGTTCTGCCAGCTCTGTATTCACCCCTTGCAGAGCAGGCTATTGCATGGGATAATTAGCATTTGCTTCCAGTATTACTAATAGTCACCTTGCCCGAATTAGCAACAGAGCCACCTGTGACTTCACAGGGAACACTCCAAACTATTTCTACAAGAGAGGAGGCTTACTCTTCTCCAATGCCTACAGGCGCTAAGGAGCCCCCTCACCCCTTTCTCTCCCGTCATCGCCAAGTGTATCAATTGCGTAGAGCCGCACCCTGCTTCTTTGAAGCAATGTGGTGAATATCTCCTTGAGAAAGAAATCCTGGCCGTTCAGGCCCAGGATCGACTCATTCCGCGAGGCTAAGGATTTGGTCCTGGCGCGCCCGGCTCTGCCTGGGACGTCATATGCCTCAATAGTTAGAAAGGCACCCTCTGCTCCTGGCCCATCCAGGCCAGGAGCCCTTCTGCGTGCTCTAACCAACCCGGGCCTTTCCTGGTAAAGCTGGCGGCACAAAGGGTTCATACCCAGCCCCGGCTAAAACCAGGGCTGCCCCCTCTTCCCCCAGCGTGACCGTTTCCCGTAAGGCGAAATGGCCACGCGCCTCCACCGAGTCATTTGACTCACAGGAGGCAACACCCCTGAAGTTGGTCGCTAGGCCATCTTCCGGGGTTCCTAAAGCTGTCCCCCGAAAGGAGCTTCGGCTCCTTCGCCCACGCCTAGTGGTGTAGGGAGTGGCTCAGAGACAGCGTTTCCTGGAAAAGAGGGCCCCCCGCCTCCGAAGCCGCAACGCCTGCCTAAGGTTTCGCTGAAGGCGACAGTGCCTTCAGCGCTTTGTCCGGCCAACAGCGCCCGGGATTCTGCCCCCGGGAAGCGTACGGCCATTCCCATGAAGGTCTTCTGTAAGAGGAGGGCCCCCGCGTCTCCGAGCTAGGCCTGGAGGGCATATTCCTTCAATGGAATTGCCGTGGACTCCGGGCCAACTGGGAGAAGCTGCGGAGGCTCCTCTCTTCCCGTTCCCCGTTAGCTATCTTTTTGCAGGAGACCATGCTAGACACGTGCCCCCTGCCTGCCCTCCCGGGGTATAAGGGTCTCGCGACCCCACCACCACGGGATGGCCGGGCTGGGGGATGCGCGGTTTACACCCGGCATGATGTCTCCGTTCTTCCTTTCTCTTTAGATACCTCCTTTCAGGCAGTGGCTGTGCAGCTGCACTTGGATAGGAGGTATACTATCATTTCTGTGTACATTCCACCGTCAGCTGACATCCGCCGCGTCGTGGCACGGTTGCTGAGGCCCTTTCTCTTGCTTGGAGATCTGAACGGCAGCATCCTCTCTGGGGAGATTACTCCATAAATCCCAGGGGACAAGTCGTTGCCGATCTAATCGAAGAGCTTGAGATGGGTGTCCTAAACGTGGATGAGTTTACGCATCACTGTCCGAGAACCGCTTCATTTTCTTGCCTTGATCTATCTTTGTGCTCTTCGGATGCACAGCCTGATTTTGATTGGGAGGTGGTCGATGACCTCCATGGTACTGATCACTTTCCCATTCAAATATCATTTTCAGGGCAACTGCCGCCTGAGAGCCCACCTCGGTGGGGCTTGGCGCGGGCGCGGTGGCCTTCATTTCAGGAAATGACTGAATTCTCTATCTCAGTCGAGGAGTTTAGTTTTGTAGATGAGGCCGTTGAGTTCTTCTCCGGCAACCTCATCGCCGTGGGCCTGACTACTATTCTTAGGACGTTTGGCCGTTTTGCACGCCGAACACTCCCGTGGTGGTCGCCGAGTGTGAGACGGCCCTCAAACAGAAGCGTTATGCCTACATCCGCTATAAGCGCGCCCGAACGATTTCACTGTCGCTGAATTTCGTCGGGCTAGGGCTAGGTTCCGGTATATTTCGAAGGACGCCCGCCGCTCTTCTTGGCGGGCATACGTGTCTTCACTTAACGGGAAGACCCCTTTAGCTGAGGTGTGGAAGATAGTCAAAAGGATTCGGGGCAAGTTCTCGCAGAACCCCCCTTCCGTTCTCCAGGAGAATGGGACCGCAATCTCGGACCCCGCGTCTGTGGTGGAATCCTTAGCGACCACTTTTTTCGCATTCTCTAGCCGGGATGCTGCTCCGCCAGCATTCAATGCATTTCGTGATGTCGCGGAAGGCCGCTGGCTGGACTTTACCTCCAGAGGCGGAGAACCCTTCAACGACAAGTCTACTGTGAGTGAGTTGCGTTCCACTCTCGCTTCGTGCGCGGACACCGCCTATGGTGCGGACGATGTCCCGTACGCCATGCTGTGACACCTGGGTGAGCGAGGCATGGCATTTCTGTTAGATTTGTTCAACAGGATCTAGGTGGAGGGTCTTCTCCCAGACTCCTGGCGAATCGCTACTGTGCTCGCCTTTCGCAAACTGGGGAGACTCTCCACACGATGGGGGCGAGGGGACGCCTCCAAATGTTTATATCTGAATTTTTGCGAGATCGCCGTCGAGAGACGCCAGTCATACCCTAAGCCCTTTGGGTTTAGGGCCAGGAAACTCCTTCGAGAGGTAGATATCGCTCTCGGGCCGGTGGCGCCTCTGGTTTTGCCCAGGATGCCACCCTGGAGGGTACCACATTTGGCTATTTGTCGCCACGCCTCTGCTCCCAAAGCTTGTACTGCGCCGGGAGTATTGCGTTCGACCTTTTTGGAGCACACATCGTGTCACGCTGGAACCGTGCCAATGTATACGGATGGCTCCAAGTCCCAAGAGGGGGTCGGCTTCCACGCCGTATCCCCTCAGTTTGAAGTCAGCGGGGCTCTACCAGGCGCTGCGTCTGTCTTCATGGCCGAGCTGGTGGCAATACACCACTCGGTACGGGAGATTACGAGACGTGCCCGGTTCGGAGACCGGATTGTGATCTATAGCGACTCACAAAGCGCCCTGAGTGCTCTCGGGGGCATTGGAATCTCCGCATCCCCTGGTTCGCGATATACGTGACGCCACGGTTTTGGCGAGCCGGGCAGATGTCGAGATTATCTTCTGCTGGGTTCCTGGACATGTAGGAATTGCACGGAATGAGCGCGGCGATGAGGGCGCCAAAGAGTCCGCGAGGACTCTGCGACCGGACCAGCGTTTCGCTCTTCCTCACACCGACTACATGGCAGGAATACGGGCAGCTCTTCGGACTGCTTGGCAAAGAAGATGGGAGACGGTCTAAGGGAACTTAAAGTCTCGTGCCATTGCGCCGCGACTGTTTCCCATGGACCTATCCCCCAATGGCGCGGCGGCTTCAGGTTGCTTTCTGTCGTCTTCGAATCGGACACACTCGTGTGACGCATCGCTACTTCATGGAGCGCTCGCATGCGCCCTATTGCAACGACTGCGTCGTCCCCCAGACTGTTCGGCATATTCTTGTCGAATGTCCCAGTCTGGGTGATCTTCGCGCACGATACCTGTCTCGGTACCGGGATGGGCGGGGTCGCTACCGCCTGTCCCTTGTACTCGGGGCGAGTGCGTGCACCATGACTGGTGGACTTATTGACTTTTGGGGGGAGGCCGTCCTTCTCCCCTTTATTTAAGGTTCCTTTTTTTGTTATTGTTTTGTTTGTAGGTTGCACTCTCCTGCACCGAGGTGAGGGGGACCTCCCCCCGCTGCCGGAGATTGCTTCGATTGTTAGTTTTTCCACTTTATATCATTAAGTTTTCATATTTTTACTTTAAAGTAGCCTAGTTCTAGGCTGTCGTGTTTTTCGGCGACTTATGCCCAAGTGGGTAGTTGCCAGATGGGCTCCATAAAATAAAAAAAAAAATAAAAAATTGCGAGATCGTCGATTCCGCGTACGGGTGGGGGGAGCTCTCTCCGGCCCAAAGGAGCAGGAAGAGGGTGTCCCGCAGGGATGTGTCCTCAGTGTCACACTCTTTGCCCTGAGCATCAACGGCATCACCTCGGTACTGCCAGAAGATGTTCTCGCTACGCTCTGCGTAGACGCCCTTTCGATCTCTTTTGGCAGTGCCCAGATGTCGACTCCAACAGTCATTGAACCGCGTCTCTCGCCATGCCGAATCGCACAGGTTTCGGTTTTCTTTGGCCAAGACTAAGGTAGTGCACTTCTGCCGCTATCCTCGGCTCCACCCCGACCCAGATTTGTTTCTTAATGGGGTGCGCCTGGATGTGGTTGAGTCACACCGTTTCCTTGGTCTTGTATTCGACCGACGCCTCACCTGGGAGGCTCATATTCGCAGCCTTAGGGTCTCTTGTACCCGCGCCATGGATATTCTCGGTTCCGTGACGTTAAGCGCTTGGGGCGCTGATAGGGCTACTGCCCTACTTTTTTATCGATCCTTTGTTCGTTCGAAGCTCGACTACGGATGCGAGTTTTATGCATCCGCAGCCGAGCGTTAATGGCGGAAGGTGGATTCGATCTACCACAACCGCCTCGGCCTTGCGACCTGTGCCTTCCCCACTTCCCCCATTGAGAGCCTGTTGGTCGATTCTGGGGAGATGACACTCGCTCTGCGCCGCGTGCAGTGCATCACTCGCCTCTACTCCCGAGCACGGCGCCTTCCTCAGTCGCCAACAGCTTTCACTGCATCCGCAGCTGATCTCGACGGTGCCTGTTTGAGTAGAGACGCAAGTCATACATACCCTAAGCCCCTTGGGTTTATGGCCAGGAAACTCCTTCGAGAGGTAGATATAGCTCTCGGGCCGGTGGCGCCCCTGGTTCTGCCCAGGACGCCACCCTGGAGGGTACCACATTTGGCTATTTGTCGCCACGCCTCTGTTCCCAAAGCTTGTACGGCGCCGGGAGTATTGCGTTCGACCTTTTTGGAGCACACCTCGTGTCACGCTGGAACCCTGCCAGTGTATACGGATGGCTCCAAGTCCCAAGAGGGGTTCGGCTTCCACGCCGTATCCCCTCTGTTTGAAGTCAGCGGGGCTCTACCAGGCGCTGCGTCTGTCTTCACGGCCGAGCTGGTGGCAATACATCACTCGGTACGGGAGATTACGCGACGTGGCCGGTTCGGAGACCGGATTGTGATCTATAGCGACTCACAAAGTGCCCTGAGTGCTATCGGGGCATTGGAATCTCCGCATCCCCTGGTTTGCGATATCCGGTCAGATGTCGAGATTATCTTTTGCTGGGTACCTGGACATCTAGGAATTGCGGGGAATGAGCGCGCCAAAGAGTCCGCGAGAACTCTGCGACCGGACCAGCGTTTCGCTCTTCCTCACACCGACTACATTGCAGGAATACGGGCAGCTCTTCGTACTGCTTGGCAAAGAGGTTTGGAGACGGTCGAAGGGAACTTAAAGTTGCGTGCCATTGCGCCGCGACTGTTCCCATTGACCTACCCCCCAATGCCGCGACGGCTTCAGGTCGCTTTCTGTCGTCTCCGAATCGGGCACACTCGTGTGATGGAGCGCTCACCAGCGCCCTCTTGCGACGACTGATCGTCCCCCAGACTGTTCGGTACACACTTCTTGAATGTCCCAGTCTGGGTGATCTTCGCCCACGTTACCTGTCCCGGTACCAGGATGGGCGGGGTCGCTACCGCCTGTCCCTTGTACTCGGGACGGTGCGTGCACCTTGACTGGTGGACTTCTAGATTTTTTGGTGGTGGTGGCTGGCCTTCTTCCTTTTATTTAACCAGTTTTTTTCCCCCTTATAGGTTGCACGTTCCTGCTCTGGGGAGGACCTCTCCCGCCACAGGAGCTTGCTTCCTCCTCGTTGGCGTTTCCTTTTTTTAATTTTTGGATTTGGGTTTGTTTGTTTTTGTGTGTGTGTGTGTTTTTGAATTTGATTTTAAAGTATCCTAGTACTAGGTAAGTTTTTAATACGGCGACTAATGCCCAAGTATGCAGTCGCCAGATGAGCTCTTAAAAAAAAAGTCTTGACAATAATTACCGTGGTATCTTTACTGTGACCTTGCCTCTTAGACGTCGCCAGATTATCGCTTTTAAAAAAATAATACCTATTTAACCTGAAAATTTACATTATTTTGGTTGTTCATTTTTCCAGTTGATATATTTCCTCTGTTCCATTTGTATCCTTAGGTCCCAGAAGATGTGAATGACCTAGTCAGTCCCTCGCGTTCGTCCAAGAGGAGAAATTCGATGAGTAGCCTGGGAAATGTATTGCCTCTCCGACGTTCGAGAAGAATGTCGGATATAAGCGAGAATCCACACTCGGACACAATTGCTGGGATTGCGACTCCTCCCAGAAGATCGCGAAGAATCAGTGGTATAAGTGAGGATTTTCCAGAGTCTGGCATCTCTACCAGTACTACGACCCCTGTCAGACGATCACGAAGGGTCAGTGATATTAGTGAGGATTTGCCAGACTCTGCCATCACTGCCGGAACTACCACCCCTGTCAGACGATCGCGCAGAATCGGTGGTCTCAGTGAGGATTTGCCAGATTCTGCCATGACTCCTGGTGCTACGACCCCTGTCAGACGATCACGAAGGGTCAGTGGTATTAGTGAGGATTTGCCAGACTCTGTCATCACTGCCGGAACTACCACCCCTGTCAGACGATCACGAAGGGTCAGTGGTATTAGTGAGGATTTGCCAGACTCTGCCATCACTGCCGGAACTACCACCCCTGTCCGACGATCCCGACGAATCACTGGTATAAGAGAATAATCTAGGAAAGTGGTGAGTCTGAGGGGTGTTCTCTCGTTAAAGATAAGTACCACATCTTTACTAGAGGGTAGTGGGGTTACTGAGCTGACTACTGTGCCTTCTCACTTTCACAGGAAGTAAATGCGTGTGCACAGTTGGTTTTTCATCAAAGGTTATTTCTGAGAAAGATTGTTTTAGGAAGGCAGGTGTTTGTTTGGGCATTGGAAACTGATTAAAAGATGATATTGGTAAGAACTAGACAGGAATATATTACAGATGAGGTTTGGAGAAATTCTGGTTGGGCATGGAAGTATAACTTTTTTATACAAGATCAGAGGAACAGGATCATTATTGTTTGTGAGAGAAGTATTAATTGAAATGTGAGAAGGGGCAGAGAGTAGATCAAAATGTGTTTGTTGAGATAAAAGTATATGTAGAAAGGGCGAGGTGTGATTTTAGAGCCCCTGGTGTAGCTCATACACATGCTGTTTTGTGCTGGTATGGATGTGGCTAATCGTGTGAATGCCTAGAGTTTGATTGGAATCGGCAAGAATCTACACAACTGGATGGGTGTGAGATTATGGAAGATGGAAAGTGAGAACAATGCAATGGGTATGTTGGATGTGAAAGACCCACGTTCTAAGCTACCTTCACTCACTCTGGGCTTCACACATTGGGACAAACATCTGCTGCATTGTATATACAAGTCATACCAGACTATCTATCGAGCAGGATACGCAAATATGATATAATCACCTACCATCACAACCATTCCAACATTACCAGAACTCTTTATTGGCAACAGCACAATCACTGAACAGGGCCTTCGCATGTACATCCTGATTCTTCTGACAACTTTCACATAAAGCTCTCATACTCCCATAACTTGCGTATCAAAAGGTATTTATACAAAACCTTGCCCAATCCTATCATATCAACTAATGGCATGCCAGGAAAAAGATCATCTTCATCATTATTATGTCTAATAGAAGAATGTTTATTCTTCATATATACATATCACAAAGTTTTTCCCATATATCAAACTATGTCATACATGTAGGCCTTCATACAGACATTTTTCACTAGCTGCACTTCTTCAGCTCAAACCTTAAGACATATTTCTTGCATTTCCAAAATGTCATCACCCAAAGCCTCGCTCTCCTCATCCATTTCTAGATTAATGGTTCCACTAAAATTCATAATTACAGTAAACCCTCGATATAACTAACTATATGGGGCGGGGGGGTCGTTCGTTAAAGCCGAAAGTTTCTTAAACCCGATGGGCGTTAAAAGCAGTGGAAATAACGAACCAAGTTCATTATGGATCTGTAATACGTATGTAATTACTAATAAGGTTAAGTGGACTACACAACATAGTACTGATACGAACCTTGCACTGTAGGAGACATGTGACACACCAACACTCACTCAGGCTGGTCGTAACGCTTGCCTGTTGAACCCAATGGAGTTCGGCCAGGAAATTTGGTTAGTTATATCGAGGGTTTACCCTTACTTTTTTTCCGCCTTCATCTTCATTCTTTTTTCCTTGCATACAAAAAATACGTCCCTATTAAAACACAACAGAGCATTTGCTTATCATTTAGCATCATGCTCTACATTCAATTAATTTTTAGTCACTATAGTGACATTCATTAACGAAACCTGTGTCACTCATTCCACCGAAGACTCGCCTACTTTCATTATTCCAGGACCACTGTACTCGCAATAAACCATCAGTATCCTATGGATCTGACACACTCGCTTACTTGCCCCTAGATAGAATTAGTCTTTAACCACCATAATGGACATGCCCAACTACTCCATATAATCCTCTCATAAAGTTCTGCACCTTTGTCACTCTCCCCCTCCCTCTCTGGGATCTTTTCTTCAGGGGTTGTTTCCAGAGATGCTCTGGCCTTCTCATGGCGAGGGTGGGGTCAGCCCTGGCCCCCTTAGGGGACCCATGGTTCTGCCAACAAGACTTTTAACATGCCCCTCTTTCTTTCCTCCCCTATTACGTTCTTCCACTGCGCTATATTTTCCCCTCTTCCTTCACCTATCTAGTGGTTCTTATGGATACCCGACCTCTGCTCGTTTAATCGATTGATTTCGAATTGTTCTTCCATGAAGGTGAAAGAGGCTGGGCATCTCCACCGCCTTCGTCTACCGCATGCCCAAGGAGAAACCAACCCATCGTTGGCCCCTTTTCTCCGTGCGTAGGAGAACTCGGGCAGCCTCTTAGGTTTTAAAAGATGGTGTGGTGGATCCGTATTCATTCTCCAAGAGGACATACCGGACGTAACTGATTGTATAGTTGCAGGAGTGCCGGGCCCTTGTAGGCCTCCATGGTGGGGAGTCCCGAGGGAGAATGCGAAGTTTTTTCTTTTTGCAATGGCTAGCCATAGACCAAAAACCTTCCCTTCTCGTAAGGGTTCTCGTGCCAAACGTTCCTTAGCTCCCCTTCCAGCCTTCCCTCGCTCGTTGGACCCCTATTCCAACGAAGTAGACCCAGATCTAGATTATCCTCGCTTTCTTGTCATGAATTCATCATCCGACATCCCACTTGCAAAAGTGTGGTGAACCCCGCCGGATGTGGTCAAGAGGAAGTGGTGATGTCGTAGTCGAGGTGTCATCCCACTCAACACGACCTTTTGCGAAATCTATCTTCGATAGCTGAAATTCCAATAACTGTCTCGCCCCATCCGCGTCTGAATTTTGTCGAAAGTGTCGTCCGTTCAAACGAACTAAAGGACTACGACCCCACCCGCCTTCAGAGTAAGCTCGGTACCCAACGTGTCACACACGTACACAGGGTAACTAAAACATTAGGCTCCACTAAAGTCCCAACCGCCACACTGATTTTAACATTTGAACGACAAGAACTGCCGCAGTATATTAAAGCTGGGTACCTTCGTGTCCCGGTAAGTCCCTACATCGAACTACCAAGACGATGCTTCAATTAAAATCAATTTGGACATGTTGGCCGTGCCTGTCTCCACCCTCGCTCTTGCGTGAATTGTAGCTCTGACTACCATGGCCCCGAATGCTCCAAAACCCCGCTGTGCCAACTGCGGAGGTACCCACAGTGCTGCGTCAAAACTCTGCTCTATATTTTTATATGAAAAGGAAGTGCTCGCTTTGCGCCACTCCCTACGCCAGTTTGGATATCGGAACAAGGAGATTGTATTGTGTTTGTACAACTCACCTGTCCGACCGCACCTGGAGTATGCCGTACAATTTTGGAGTCCTTCACTTCGTAAGGACATCGCGAGATTGGAACGCGTACAAGCTAGGGCAACCAAGCTGATTCCCTCTATCCGACATAAAAGTTATGAGAATAGACTAAGGGAATTAGATCTGTTCTCGCTGGAAACCCGTAGACTGCGTGGTCAGCTCATCGAAGTTTTCAAAAATACTTCAAGGGTTCGACAATGTTGACTACCGGGATATTTTCACACTGAGTGAGAACAGAACGCACAATCACGGCTTCAAACTTGAACTGAAGCGTTACAACCGCAATCTGTGTGGAAATTTTTTCACCTACAGTATCTGCGGTAAGTGGAACGCACTTCCAGTGGAAGTTGTCAACAGTGAATCTGTTGACCAGTTCAAGTCAAGACTAGACAAAGTCTTGAAAAGTGGCCGTTTAGGGACGTAAAACAATTGAGCAGCCATGTGCCCGCTCGATTGCTAGTCCAAAGGTACCCTCTTTGAATGGACCGTAAGGTCTCGTAGGGTACGTCCTTTCATTGTTACTCCTTGTTACTCTAGATGTAAGAGGCCCGCCAGCGTACCCGAGCACAAACCTCGCTACTCGGCCGGCTCTTCTCTATTCCCTATTCCAACGAAGTAGACCCAGATCTTGATTATCCTCGCTTTCTTGTCATGAATTCATCATCTGACATCCCACTTGCAAAAGTCGATGTGTTTGTCGTCAATGAATCTTTTGAGTCCCGCTGTGGTGAACCCCGCCGGATGTGGTCAAGAGGAAGTGGTGATGTCGTAGTCGAGGTGTCATCCCACTCTCAACACAACCTTATGCGAAATCTATCTTCGATCGCTGAAATTCCAATAACTGTCTCGCCACATCCGCGTCTGAATTTCGTCAAAGGTTTCGTCCGTTCAAACGAACTAAAGGAATACGACCCCACCCGCCTTCAGAGTAAGCTCAATACCCAACGTGTCACTCACGTACACAGGGTAACTAAAACATTAGGCTCCACTAAAGTTCCAACCGCCACACTGATTTTAACATTTGAACGACAAGAACTGCCGCAGTATATTAAAGCTGGGTACCTTCGTGTCCCGGTAAGTCCCTACATCGAACTACCCACACGCTGCTTCAATTGCAATCAATTTGGACATGTTGGCCGATCCTGTCGGCACTCTCGCTCCTGCGTGAATTGTAGCTCTGACTACCATGGCCCCGAATGCACCAAAACGCCCCACTGTACCAACTGCGGAGGTACCCACAGTGCTGCGTCGAAACTCTGCTCTATATTTTTATATGAAAAGGAAGTTCTCGCTTTGCGCGACTCCATACGTCTAGATATAAGAGAGGCCCGCCAGCGTGCCCGAGCACAAACCTCGCCACTCCGCCGGCTCTACTCTGAAGTTTTACGTGATGCTGGACGAAACCGACCATCACGCGCAAGTTCCGACCAGCCTGAAGCACCACCCTAGATCTACTCGCAGCGTCGAAAACATTCAGAATATGCAGTCGAAGTATCGCTCTCACACCGAGATAACGAATGTAGCCCCCCTCTCTCCAGCAGCTCTAGCTGGGAGAGACGCTTGAAGGCATCAGACGCTATTTAAAAGAATCATTATCAACCAGTGAAGGTTCATCCACCCGGCCACGAGACCCAAAGCCCAGTGGTAAGAGGAAGGATTCCTCACCTGGGTCATCGACCACCAATAAGCGGGCAGCCTCTGGAGCTGACACGGCCGAACCCCGAGAATCTCCAATGGATTCCTCCCATATGGTTGAACATTCTCTGCCCTTGAGTCCGTCTCACCCTTCACAGGACGTAGGCCCCATCCTGATCCAAACGATGGCAGAAATACACCCAGCTCTACACACCTTGCTCAGATCACCTGTTCGTTCCGCTCACCCTTCAACCCAAGATCCAACGGAAGCAGTTAATACTCCATCATCACCAATCGCGGCGGTTGGACCAACTCCTCAGACACCGAAAATACCCTCAACCCAGGAATCCGGATCTACCGGCCGAAAATCCCTTCTTGAACTTCCTTTTCCGGCAAGTTATGAGCCCGAATTACAATCAAGGGCCTCGGTTGGTTCTCCAAAACCCACGAAAAAAAAGCCCCAGTTACTGCTCCATCTAGGATCTCTTTCCCTGCAATAGCAGGCTCCGCAAAATCAGCTCTTTGGGACGAACTTCAAATACAATTTCGGCCACAAAAGAGAAAAAGATATCCACAGTTGTATCTAATCGTCACACATAATATATTCCATTTTACAATGGAATTGCCAAGGCGTTGTTCCAAAGTGGGAAGAATTCAAAATTCTTTTGACGACTATCCAACCCGCTGTTATTTGTCTTCAGGAGAATAACCTTTGTATGCGGCCTTTCCGTCGGTACCGGGCTTTCTCACCTTCAACTCTATTGCTCCTGCTGTAAGCTCATCTCATGGTGAGGCGGTGTCAATCATGGTATCTTCATTCCACCATGTTTCTCCCATCCCTTTACATACTACCCTCCAAGCTGTTGCCGTGAGTGTTTTTCTTAATAAGCTTTTTACCGTTTGCTCTATTTACCCACCCCCTTGTTTATCATTGTGAACACCCGACCTCCCCATTGTGAAGTTGCCCTCCCCATTCTTATTACTAAAATATTTTAACGCCCGTCACCCATACTGGGTGGAAATCACTCGAAATGCCAAAGGCAGTGTTTTAGTCTTTTATTTTCTGACTTTCTTTGTGTTTTAAATACTGGCGATTTTACCTCTTATGTCCAGACGGACTCTTTTAGCTGTGTTGACCTGTTTGTTTGTTCCCCGGATTGCTTCACGGAATTTCGATGGACAATTCTTGACGATCTCCATGGGAGTGATCACTTTCCTATTGTCTTGTCGGCCCTTCAAGTTAGCCGTCATACAACCATGCCCCTTAAGTGGGACTTAGGGCATGCAGATTGGGAAGGTTTCCAAGAGGGGTCCTTCACAAGTGCATCCTTGGGGACCTAAAATGGAGTGGACGCGACAGTAGAATACTTTACATCGACTATCTACAATGCAGCAACACAGACCATCCCACGAAGGCGACCCGCAACGACCGCTCAACCGTGCCCTCGTGGACCTCGACGTGTGCAACAGCTATCAAATATTACAAGTTAGCCCCTGCCCGATTCCGAAAGAACCTAACTTTGTGCAACAAGGTCGACGGAAACCGAGCTCTTGCGCTTCGCCGAAATTCATGGCGCCTTTACGTTTCATCAATTTCCTCTGACACCTACTGCTAAGATCTAGAAGAGGATTATTAAGATCAGGGGCCGTTATGCTGATCATCATACTCCCACACTCAACTTAGACGGTTCCTTGGAGAATGACTGCCTGGCGGTCAGCAATGCTTCTGCTGACTATTTTCGCGCCCTGAGCAGTGTCAGCCGTTACGATAAGGCTTTTCAATCCTACAAATCAAAATCTAACCTTCCATATAACGCTCGATGCAACATCCATGAGCTACATAGCGCTTTGTCCCTTTGCAGATCTACTTTCCCTAGCCTTTACGAGATCCATTTCGATATGATTCGGCACCTACATCCACACTACTCTCTTCTTACTTGATTTGTACAACCTTATATGGGTGAAGGGTTTTACCCGTCATCATGGCGCATTGGGATCATCCTTACCTTTGTCAAACCGGGCAGGGACGGGTTGGACGCAGATCACTACCGCCCTATAGCTCTTATCAGCTGGTTGAGTAAGTTGCTGGAAAAAATGATTTTGGAGCGCCTAAACTGGTTCCTAGAAACCAATCACCTTATCTCTCCATTTCAATGTGCCTTCCGCAAAGGTAATAGTACCCTTGACCTACTAGTACGTTTCGATGGATCGGTCCGGAAAGCTTTCTCATTAAAGCACCGACTCCTGGCTATATTTTTCGATATTGAGAAAGCCTACGACACAACATGGAGATGCGGCATCTTGAAGCAACTATACGTCTGGGGGATGAGAGGCCTTTTACCGTTACTTATTCAAAGTTTTTTTAGCATCTCGATCTTTCAAGGTACGTGTTGGAGACGCATACTCTGACCTGCAACCCCAAGAGGAGGGAGATCATTTTATGTTTTATATTTCGTCTCTCCCAGAGCGTGTATCGGCAACTCTGTTTGTCGATGATTTAGCACTATACTGTTCCTCACCTCGCCTTCCTTCAGCAGCGAGTTGGTTACAACTGGCGGTCGATGCTGTCTCCAAAAGACCACAACTTAAGGGATTCCGCTTTTCCACGAACAAAACCAAAGCAATGTATTTCCACCGAGGCAGAGGGGTTCTTGTTCCGCCATCTATCTCTCTACAAGGCGAAGATATAGTTTGTCTCCGAGTTTCGGTTCCTTGGCTTAACTCTCGATTCAAAGTTATCCTGTTTACCACACCTACGCCGACTTTGAAGAGACTCTCTGCGGGCTCTAGACATTTTGAAAGTCCTCTCACACACTTCGTCGGGCAGCGACCAACAAACATTGTTGACATTATACACAGCCCTCGTCCAATCCAAATTGGATTATGGCTGTCAAATTTACTCATCGGCTTTCCCTTCAGCCCTTAAAATGCTGAACCCCATTCGAAACCTTTGAGTTCGCCTTTCTAGTAGAGCCTTCCGTACTTCTCTTGTTAGATTAGCCTTTTTCCTGGACAGCGGAGGCCATCTGTCTAACGCACAGTGCGGCTTCCGCAAGTTCCACTCCACGTCGGATGCTCTGCTCCGACTGGAAAATGCCGTCTGCGAGGCTTTCCTTCGTAGACAGCACTACGCCACGGTGTTTTTCTGGAGAAGGCCTATGATACCGCAATGGCGATACGGTATCATGGAGACTCTCGACACGATGGGGGCGAGGGGACGCCTCCCAATGTTTATATCTGAATTTTTTGCGAGATCGTCGATTCCGCGTACGGGTGGGGGGAGCCCTCTCCGGCCCAAAGGAGTAGGAAGAGGGTGTCTCGCAGGAAAGAGTCCTCAGTGTCACACTCTTTGCCCTGAGCATCAACGGCATCGCCTCGGTGCTGCTAAAAGATGTTCTCGCTACGCTCTACGTGGACAACCTTTCGATCTCTTTTGGCGCGGCCCAGATGCCAACTCTGGAGCGTCGACTCCAACAGGCATTGAACCGCGTCTCTCGCTATGCCGAAGCGCACAGGTTTCGGTTTTCTTTGGCCAAGACTAAGGTGCTGCACTTCTGCCGCCATCCACGGCTTTACCCCGACCCATATTTGTTTCTTAATGGGGTGCGCCTGGATGTGGTGGAATAGCACCGTTTCCTTGGTGTGGTATTCGACCGACGCCTCACCTGGGAGGCTCATATTCGCAGCCTTAGGGTCTCTTGTACCCGCGCCATGGACATTCTGCGTTCCGTGACGTTAAGCGCTTGGGGCGCTGATAGGGCTACTGCCCTACTTTTTTATCGATCCTTTGTTCGTTCGAACCTCGACTACGGATGCGAGTTTTATGCATCCGCAGCCGAGCGTTTATTGCGGAAGGTGGATTCGATCCATCACACCGGACTTCGCCTTGCGACCGGTGCCTTCCGCACTTTCCTCCATTGAGAGCCTGTTGGTCGATGCTGGGGAGATGCCACTCACTCTGCGTCGCGTTCTTTTGCATCACTCGCCTGTACGCGCAGGCCCGTCGCCTCCCTCACTCGACAACAGCTCTCACTGCATCCGCAGCTGATCTCGACGGTGCCTATGCCGCCGAGAGACGCCAGTCATACCCTAAGCCCTTTGGATTTAGGCCTAGGAAACTCCTTCGAGAGCTAGATATAGCTCTCGGACCGGTGGCGCCCCTGGTTTTGCCCAGGATGCCACCCTGGAGGGTACCACATTTGGCTATTTGTCGCCAGGCCTCTACTCTCAAAGCTTGTACGGCGGCGGGAGTATCGCGTTCGACCTTTTTGGAGCACATTTCGTGTCAAGCTGGAACCGTGCCAGTGTATACGGATGGCTCCAATCCCAAGAGGGGGTCGGCTTCCACGCTGTCCCCTCTGTTTGAAGTCAGCGGGGCTCTGCCAGGCGCTGCGTCTGTCTTCACGGCCGAACTGGTTGCAATACACCTCTCTGTACGGGTGATTATGCGACGTGCCCGGTTCAGAGACCGGATTGTGATCTATAGCGACTCACAAAGCGCCCTGAGTGCTATCGGGGTATTGGAATCTCCGCATCCCCTGGTTCGCGATATCCGTGACGCCACGGTTTTGGCGAGCCTGGCGGATGTCGAGATTATCTTCTGCTGGGTTCCTGGACATGTAGGAATTGTGGGGAATGAGCGCGCCAAAGAGTCCGCGAGGACTCTGCGACCGGACCAGCGTTTCGCTCTTCCTCACACCGACTACATGTCAGGAATACGGGCAGATCTTCGGACTGCCGCGCAAAGAAGATGGGAGACGGTCGAAGGGAACTTAAAGTTGCGTGCCATTGCGCCGCGACTGTTCCCATTGACCTATCCCCCAATTCCTCGACGGCTTCAGGTCGCTTTCTGTCGTCTCGAAATCGGACACACTCGTGTGACGCATCGCTATTTGATGGAGTGCTCGCCTGCTCCTTATTGTGACGACTGCGTCGTCCCCCAGACTGTTCGGCACATTCTTGTCGAATGTCCCAATCTGGGTGATCTTCGCGCACGTTACCTGTACCGGTACCGGGATGGGCTGTGTCGCTACCGCCTGTCCCTTGTACTTGTGACGAGTTCGTACACGTTGACTTTTGGGGGGAGGTCGGGCTTCTCCCCTTTATTTAAGTAGGTT
The DNA here is from genome assembly GCA_963969495.1 of Ceratothoa steindachneri. Lineage (NCBI taxonomy): Eukaryota > Metazoa > Arthropoda > Malacostraca > Isopoda > Cymothoidae > Ceratothoa > Ceratothoa steindachneri. The sequence continues at coordinate 77,030,269 of OZ018324.1, read as the reverse complement.
CTTTTTTTTGTTATTGTTTTCTTTGTAGGTTGCGCGCTCCTGCACCGGGATGAGGGGGACCTCCCCCCGACGCCGGAAATTGCATCCTAATTTGTATCATTGTTTTCATATTCTTATTTTAAAGTAGCCTATTTCTAGGCTGTCGTGTTTCCGGCGACTTATGCCCAAGTGGGCAGTCGCCAGATGGGCTCTAAAAAACAAAAACAAAAAAAACTTCACTTTATGCCCATGAACTCAACCTCTTTCTCAAACCTTTCAACAGTTCACGCAGGCAACTTTCAACCGCACTCTTATGTCTTCCAAGGCCTCAACCCTCATTCTCCAAACTACTCAAAACAGCATTTCTTGCACGCTGAAAAGGGGTATTTTCTACCCGTAATTGGCGATTGTTTCTTGAATTGAAGTTACTACCCAGGAGTACTACATCTGTTAGTAATTGCCACTGTACCAGATCTAACTTTGTGAACAACCATCACATGCATCCCGTTCATTCACTTTCATACAATCAACACACAATGGCAATCTTCCAACAGTAGGTGTGTTTTTTTTTAACTCTTTTATTTTATATCCGGCCAGGGACCAGGGAGGTTGGCCTCCTCCATCTTTTGGCTGTTGATGTGATGCAGCCTCCCGCCGACTCTTGAGCATGATTTTTCTCTTTATTTTTAAGTTTTCTGCGAATATGCCTTTGGTTAAAATTCGAAGAAAAAAAATCATTCCGAATGCACATTTCTCTTGCATTTAATAAACTGCAGTGAGTTCTTTTTTTTTATTATTTCAGATCTGAAAATATGGTTGTCAAAGCTAAAGAAAAAGGCTACGTTTGTGGAATTTTTACTGTTTTGTTATTCCTTAATAAATGATGAGTTCTATTTGTGCTTTTACATTTTTCAATCCTCTGGCCACTTTAGTTTCCAATATATAATGTATCATCGGTGCCCATTTGAGATGTCTAATCAACCAATTTTTCTATTTCTACTCATGTGATGGTAGCCAACTGTTCTGTGTAAGTAGCCTAAATTTCAACACTTGACCATCCTTAAAGTAAACTTTTTCACAATTTCTGAAACACGTGCTTCCCTTTCGCAATTTGCAAATAGGTCCCCAGGCCTTTTTACATCCCGTACATCCACACTCAGAATTATATTTACTGGATGGAACCTTTTTTGGGTGACGAGCTTTTATCCGACATCAGCGTTTTGCCATTCCTTAAACCAAACTGAGATAGTTTGAATCCACAAAGTTATCGCCCTCACGATGTAATCAGCAAACTATTAGAGAAAATGGTTATGGTCCGGTTGCGTTAGTTAACGTTTCTTCCTTTCAACGGTTTGCAGTAGGAAGAATCTCATCTGCACACATTATGAACACTCAAGATTTCGTTGACCGCCTCAACCACTTGCAATTACTGGATGCAAAACTTTTGAGCTTTGATGTAAATTCTTTGTTTACCAAAGTTCCGGTTGACCAAACAAACCATGGGCCTTGTGCTGGAAATCATGCCTAGACTTAATTTGGATCTTCCCATTTCTACGAGTAAATTTATCGATTTAGTTGAATTATGTCTCTCTAACAATGTGTTTCGAGTAAATAATGAGTTTTATAGACAAATATTTGGCCTTAGCATGGGAAATAGTTTATTTCCGATATTGGCATCTCTCTTCATGGAATATTTTGAGACTGAACTCCTTCCCACAATTTCTCCCCCTAACTTTATATGGTTAAGGTACATTGACGATGTATTTTCTGTATGGCCTAATGGCCATGATTTTGATACCTTTTTTAATAATTTGCATGTCTCCATCAAATTTAAATATGAATGGGAATATGATAATAGATTACCCTTTTTAGATGTCCTCATTAATAAAGATCACCATGAATTAAAACTTGACGTGTATAGGAAACCAACCCACTCGAATGCCTATATACATTATTTTTCGTTTCACGATAATACTGTTAAAAAATCGGTAATTTCTAACCTTTTCCTTAGAGCATACAAAATATGTCATCCTTCCTATTTAGATGAAGAAATTGTCATTATCAGGACCATTTTTTCTAATTTGTATTACCCCGATTGGTTCATATCGTCTGCCCATTTTGCAGCTAGGAAAACATTCTATGGTAATAAGCCTTCCCGCACTAACGACTTCAACAAATGTATAACATTGCCATTTAATAATAAATTAAATAGTTTAAAGGACATATTTGGAAAAGCAGGTATTAATCTAGCCTTTAAATATAATAATTCCTTAAACCAATTGATGATGGCCAGGAAACCCAAAGAACACCCTAACATAGGAGTATATGCAATACCATGCAACGATTGCCATAAAGTTTATATAGGAAAAAGGGGAGAAATCTAGACAAGAGATTGTACGAACACAAAAGAGATATTAGAGTGGACAGCGAAAGCAGTGGAATATTTTGCCATGTTAGAGACAAGAATCATACGATCGATTTCAATGGAAGTAAAATGGTATTTAAAGTGGCTAACTATGTTAAGAGAAGAATCGTAGAATCGAGCTTGATATCGTCAGTTCCTAATTTAAATCTACCTGAGGGTCAATTTTCTTTTAATCCTGTAATAAGAAAGCATATAAACAAAATAGTTAAATGTCAGCCCTTCAATATGTTTAGGCCTAAACCTCCCCCCCCCCCCGATTAGCCACAAGTAGGGGATTGGGGGAAAAAAAGAGGGGATCTTGTGTTATGCATATATGCATTTCTCTTATATTTTCTACCCAGTGTCAGTTGAAAAAGGGTGTGATATACACCGAAACTGTTCTGAATTAAATTGTCTTCGGAGAATGTGGTTTAATTCCTCATCTTTTCTTGTGATATTGCATTAATTTTCATCATATATATATATATATATCTCAAAGTAGCACGAGAGAATGATGAAAATGAATCCATTAAACCACATTGAAAGAGAAATCGGAATCATTTTTCCTTGCAGTAATAGTTTTATTACCTTTTTTCGAAAAAAATTCGTGCAGGGAAGCGATTCGAACCAGGCACACTGAGGCAGTGAGCACCGCTTTGATCACCTAAACAGCCCACCAACCTCTTTCCCAAAACTTCCTAATTTTTCATCACTTTCCTACCAATTGAAGTCTGCGCAATATAACACCAGTAAACCCGCCCTGCTTTATCCCAACAGGCAAGGCTTTTATTAACTATTTTTCTCTTGTCCTACAGTTGTAGAGGGGTCAGTCATTTCCGAGTGGATAGAACACGACAATCCTATCTGGATGCAATCGTGGAGTAATACCACCCTACTCTGATGCATTCCTGGTGGGACATCCCTTCATTCTAACCTGGTCCCTCAGGACAGCCTCACAGAAAGTGAGGCTCACTTTATCGTGCTACATGGACGGGATATACAGCACAGGTTGAAGGACCAATGACTGATGGCACCATGTTGTCAAAGGGCAACATGATCCATCAGAGGAGAGGATTAGCTAGTGCAATTGATAGAGAGCCGAAGGTGACCCGTTTCTCGGACGGGAGACTTCTGGCGAATGCGGTGAATCCCGCCGAGGAGGCCAACATAAGTGCTCTTCGGACACTTCATGGCACCCCGGTGAGTGTGACGCCGCACTCTACCATGAACTTTGTGAAAGGAGTAGTTTATGCGAGGGAACTCGTTGACTACTCCATTGAGGACATCACCTTAGAGCTGGCCGACCATGGGGCGGTCAAGGTCGAACGTGTGATGAGAAAACAGGGAGGGGCCTCGAGACCCACCCCTACACTCTTCGTCACGTTCGACTGTGACAAGCTCCCTGAGTCGGTGCGTGCCGGTTGGTACCGCTACCGCGTGAAGGCATTCGTGCCACTTCCGCGGCGGTGCTATTACTGTCACCGCATCGGCCATACGAATCGCTCATGTAGACGTGCAAAGTCGGGGTCACCCGAAGTCTGTGTAAATTGCTCCAAGGTCGCACACGATAAGTCCAAATCGTGTGTGGCCAAGTGTGTCAATTGCGGAGAGCCGCACCCTGCTTCTTCGAAGCAATGTGGTGCATATCTCCTTGAGAAAGAAATCCTGGCCGTTCAGGCCCAGGATCGACTCTCATTCCGCGAGGCAAAGGACTTGGTCCTGGCGCGCCCGGCTCTGCCTGGGACGTCATATGCCTCAATAGTTAGGAAGGCACCCTCTGCTCCCGGCCCATCCAGGCCAACGAGCACGGTTGTTTCCGCGCCCATTCGGAGCCCTTCTGCGGGCTCTACCCAACCCGGGCGCTCCCCTGGTAAAGGTGGCGGCAAAAAGGCTCATACCCTGCCCCGGCTAAAACCAGGGCTCCCCCCTCTTCCCCCAGCGTGACCGTTTCCCGTAAGGCGAAACGGCCACGCGCCTCCACCGAGTCGTTAGACTCACAGGAGGCAACACCCCTGAAGATGGTCGCTAGGCCATCTTCCGGGGTTCCTAAAGCTGCCCCCCGAAAGGAGGACAGCAACAAAGGAGCTTCGGCTCCTTCGCCCACGCCCCGAGGTGGAGCGAGTGGCTCGGAGACGGTGGTTCCTCGAAAAGAGGGCCCCCCGCCTCCGAAGCCGCAACGCCCGCCTAAGGTTTCGAGGCGGAGGGAGGAAAAGACTCGCATGGCGAGCCCAACCTCCCCCAATAAGTCCTCGACGGCGACAGCGCTTTGTCCGGCCAACAGCGCCCGGGGTTCTGCCCCCGGGAAGCGTACGGCCATTCCCGTGAGGGTCTTCAATTCGAGGAGGGCCCCCGCGTCTCCTCTGAGCTAGGCCTGGAGGGCATATTCCTTCAATGGAATTGCCGTGGACTCCGGGCCAACTGGGAGGAGCTGCGGAGGCTCGTCTCGTCCCGTTCCCCGTTAGCTATTTTTTTGCAGGAGACCATGCTAGGTGCGTGCCCCCTCCCTGCCCTCCCGGGGTATAAGGGTCTTGCGACCCCACCACCGCGGGATGGCCGGGCTGAGGGATGCGCGGTTTACACCCGGCATGATGTCTCCGTTCTTCCTTTCTCTTTAGATACCTCCTTTCAGGCAGTGGCTGTGCAGCTGCACCTGGATAGGAGGTATACTATCATTTCTGCGTACATTCCACCGTCAGCTGACTTCGACGCGGGGGACTTCCGCCGCGTCGTGGCACGGTTGCCGAGGCCCTATCTCTTGCTTGGAGATCTGAACGGCAGGCATCCTCTCTGGGGAGATTACTCCATAAATCCCAGGGGACAAGTCCTTGCCGATCTGATCGAAGAGCTTGAGAAGGGTGTCCTAAACGTGGATGAGTTTACGCATCACTGTCCGAGAACCGCTTCATTTTCTTGCCTTGACCTATCTTTGTGCTCTTCGGATGCACAGCCTGATTTTGATTAGGGGGTGGTCGATGACCTCCATGGTAGTGATCACTTTCCCATTCAAATATCCTTTTCAGGGCAACTGCCGCCTGAGAGACCACCTCGGTGGTGCTTGGCGCGGGCGCGGTGGCCTGCATTTCAGGAAATGACTGAATTCTCTATCTCAGTCGAGGAGTTTAGGTCGGTAGATGAGGCCGTTGAGTTCTAATCCGGCAATCTCATCGCCGTGGGCCTGACTACTATTCCTAGGACGTCTGGCCGTTTTGCACGCCGACCACTCCCATGGTGGTCGGCCGAGTGTGAGACGGCCCTCAAACAGAAGCGTTATGCCTACATGCGCTATAAGCGCCGCCCGAACGATTTCACTGTCGCTGAATTTCGTCGGGCTAGGGCTAGGGCTAGGTTCCGGTATATTTCGAAGCACGCCCGCCGCTCTTCTTGGCGGGCATACGTGTCTTCACTTAACGGGAAGACCCCTTTAGCTGAGGTGTGGAAGCGAGTCAAAAGGATTCGGGGCAAGTTCTCGCAGGACCCCCCTCCCGTTCTTCAGGAGAATGGGACCGCAATCTTGGACCCCGCGTCCGTGGCGGAATCCTTAGCGACCGCTTTTTCCGCATTCTCTAGCCGTGATGCTGCTCCGCCAGCATTCAATGCACGTCGTGATGTCGCGGAAGGCCGCCGGCTGGACTTTACCTCCAGAGGCGGAGAACCCTTCAACGACAAGTTTACTGTGAGTGAGTTGCGTTCCGCTCTCGCTTCGTGCGCGGACACCGCCCATGGTCCGGACGATGTCCCGTACGCCATGCTTCGACACCTGGGTGAGCGAGGCATGGCCTTTCTGTTAGATTTGTTCAACAGGATCTGGGTGGAAGGTCTTCTCCCAGACTCCAGGCGAATCGCTACTGTGCTCGCCTTTCGCAAACCGGGGAGAGATCACTCTACTCCACCGGTTTCCGCCCAATCTCTCTAACCTCTTGCGTGTGCAAGTTGATGGAGAAATTGGTAAATGTTAGATTAGCCTTTTTCCTGGACAGCGGAGGCCATCTGTCTTCCGCACAGTGCGGCTTCCGCAAGTTCCACTCCACGTCGGATGCTCTGCTCCGACTGGAAAATGCAGTCTGCGAGGCTTTCCTTCGTAGACAGCACTACGCCACGGTCTTTTTCGATTTGGAGAAGGCCTATGATACCGCATGGCGATACGGTATCATGGAGACTCTCCACACGATGGGGGCGAGGGGACGCCTCCCAATGTTTATATCTGAATTTTTGCGAGATCGTCGATTCCGCGTACGGGTGGGGGAGCTCTCTCCGGCCCAAAGGAGCAGGAAGAGGGTGTCCCGCAGGGAAGTGTCCTCAGTGTCACACTCTTTGCCCTGAGCATCAACGGCATCACCTCGGTGCTGCCGGAAGATGTTCTCGCTACGCTCTACGTGGACGACCTTTCGATCTCTTTTGGCGCGGCCCAGATGCCAACTCTGGAGCGTCGACTCCAACAGGCATTGAACCGCGTCTCTCGCTATGCCGAAGCGCACAGGTTTCGGTTTTCTTTGGCCAAGACTAAGGTGGTGCACTTCTGCCGCCATTCACGGCTTCACCCCGACCCAGATTTGTTTCTTAATGGGGTGCGCCTGGATGTGGTTGAGTCGCACCGTTTCCTTGGTCTTGTATTCGACCGACGCCTCACCTGGGAGGCTCATATTCGCAGCCTTAGGGTCTCTTGTACCCGCGCCATGGACATTCTCCGTTCCGTGACGTTCAGCGCTTGGGGCGCTGATAGGGCTACCGCCCTACCTTTTTATCGATCCTTTGTTCGTTCCAAGCTCGACTACGGATGCGAGTTTTATGCATCCGCAGCCGAGCGTTTATTGCGGAAGGTGGATTCGATCCACCACACCGGCCTTCGCCTTGCGACCGGTGCCTTCCGCACTTCCTCCATTGAGAGCCTGTTGGTCGATGCTGGGGAGATGCCACCCGCTCTGCGCCGCGTGCAGTGCATCACTCGCCTGTACGCGCGAGCCCGGCGCCTCCCTCAGTCGCCAACAGCTCTCACTGCATCCGCAGCTGATCTCGATGGTGCCTATGCCGCCGAGAGACGCCAGTCATACCCTAAGCCCTTTGGGTTTAGGGCCAGGAAACTCCTTCGAGAGGTAGATAAAGCTCTCGGGCCGGTGGCGCCCCTGGTTCTGCCCAGGACGCCAGCCTGGAGGGTACCACATTTGGCTATTTGTCGCCACGCCTCTGCTCCCAAAGCTTGTACTGCGCCGGGAGTATTGCGTTCGACCTTTTTGGAGCACACATCGTGTCACGCTGGTACCGTGCCAGTGTATACGGATGGCTCCAAGTCCCAAGAGGGGGTCGGCTTCCACGCCGTATCCCCTCTGTTTGAAGTCAGCGGGGCTCTACCAGGCGCTGCGTCTGTCTTCACGGCCGAGCTGGTGGCAATACACCACTCGGTACGGGAGATTACGCGATGTGCCCGGTTCGGAGACCGGATTGTGATCTATAGCGACTCACAAAGCGCCCTGAGTGCTCTCGGGGCATTGGAATCTCCGCATCCCCTGGTTCGCGATATCCGTGACGCCACGGTTTTGGCGAGCCGGGCAGATGTCGAGATTGTCTTCTGCTGGGTTCCTGGACATGTAGGAATTGCGGGGAATGAGGGCGCCAAAGAGTCCGCGAGGACTCTGCGACCGGACCAGCGTTTCGCTCTTCCTCACACCGACTACATGGCAGGAATACGGGCAGCTCTTCGGACTGCTTGGCAAAGAAGATGGGAGACGGTCGAGGGGAACTTAAAGTTCCGTGCCATTGCGCCGCGACTGTTCCCATGGACCTATCCCCCAATGCCGCGGCGGCTTCAGGTTGCTTTCTGTCGTCTCCGAATCGGACACACTCGTGTGACGCATCGCTATCTGATGGAGCGCTCGCCTGCGCCCTATTGCAACGACTGCGTCGTCCCCCAGACTGTTCGGCACATTCTTGTCGAATGTCCCAGTCTGGGTGATCTTCGCGCACGATACCTGTCCCAGTACCGGGATGGGCGGGGTCGCTACCGCCTGTCCCTTGTGCTCGGGACAGATTCGTGCACATTGACTTGTGGACTTATTGACTTCTTGGGAGAGGCCGGCCTTCTCCCTATTATTTAAGCAAGGTTTGTTTGTTGTTATTTTTTGTATTTGTTTTTTTTGTTTTTTGTTTGTTTTTTCCTTTAGTTGCACGCTCCTGCGCCGGGGGGACCTCTCCCCGACGCACCAGCTTGCTTCCTTTCCCCCTTTTGGGGTGTTGTTTTTTTTTTGTTTTTTTTTCTCTTTAATTTATTTTAAAGTAGCCTAGAACTAGGCCAGTTTTAATACGGCGACTAATGCCCAAGTAGGCAGTCGCCAGATGAGCTCATTAAAAAAAAAAAAAAAAATCCATTGAGGACATCACCCTAGAGCTGGCCGACCATGGGGCGGTTAAGGTCGAACGTGTGACGAGAAAACTGGGAGGAACCTCGAGACCCACCCCTACACTCGAATTCGTCACGTTCGACTGTGACAAGCTCCCTGAGTCGGTGCGTGCCGGTTGGTACCGCTACCGCGTGAAGGCATTCGTGCCACTGCCGCTATGGTGCTATTACTGTCACCGCTTCGGCCATACGAATCGCTCATGTAGACGTGCAAAGTCGGGGTCACCCGAAGTCTGTGTAAATTGCTCCAAGGTGGCACACGTTAAGTCCAAATCGTGCGTGTCAATTTCGGAGAGCCGCACCCTGCTTCTTCGAAGACATGTGGTTCATATCTCCTTGAGTTAGAAAGGCACCCTCTGCTCCTGGCCCATCCAGGCCAACGAGCACGGTTGTTTCCGCGCCCATTCGGAGCCCTTTGCGGGCTCTACCCGACCCAGGCGCTCCACTGATAAAGCTGGCGGCAAAAAGGGTTCATACCCAGCCCCGGCTAAAACCAGAGCTGCCCCCTCTTCCCCGTAAGGGGCGCGGCGATTTGCCATCCTGGCCGCCGTGCTGACGGGACTCAGCACCCCGTCCAGCCTCAGCTTAGCCTCTCTTCCTTCCTTCAAAACACTTGTTTCCTCTCTTTTCATACAACCTCTCCCACAACTTTCTCTGGTCAGCCTCTAATTTCACAGGGTAGATGCTGACCTTCTTCTCGGCCAACCGTCCTGGATCGGGGCTGAGGGGGGAGGGGACAATGTTCCCTAACCCCTGAGCTCCAATCTGGGGTGGTTGGTTTTTAACAACCTGCTTCATCCCCACCCATACCTTCCTCACATCCCTTTCCCTCTCGTCTTCAAAATCTATCTTTTTTACGCCGTGCCTAAGGTGGAGCCGCCATGCCGATGGACTGCCAGGCCACCAGGCGGGAGGGGTGGTCCCAAATGGCGGCGCCTAGCTCTGCCCGGCCTGCAAGCACCTCTTGCAGGGCAGGCAACTGTGAGAGGTGGTGAGCTGTTGCGTCCCGTGTAAATAAGAGGGTCACCATGCCCAATGATGAGTATAAAAAAAAAACAACCCCCAACTTCCCCAAGAACATCAATGGTGCCGCCCTCGGGCAGCTCCACCAAACAAAATGGAGGTCCCCCCCCCCTTGTGCTTGCGCAGGGGACCCTCCATACTTCTTTAACCGGAGAGGAGGCTTACGCCTACGGGTGTAGGGGACTCCCCCTCACTCCATTCTCTGGAGGTGCTTTCGGGCACCTCCCTATTTCCAGCGGCAGTCCGTCCTTTTCTTTCTAAGGGGACTGCCAAGAAAGCCAGCAGGAAGCCCATTGCCGACCGCCCCTCGTGTAAGCGGCTCGGTAGGGCAAACCCCCTTAGGGGGGAGAGGGAAGCCAGGCCCCTTCGCTCGCTTCCCTCAAAAGACCTGCTGGCAAGGATATTTAACCTTGCCGGGGTTAGGGCTTGTGCCTCCACACACAAGACTGGCGACACTGCCAAGGGGACCTGCGATATCCTGGGAGGGGATGGCCAACTGGAGGCCCCTCCTGTGATAGACATGGTCCTTGAGGAGACCCAGCCTCAGAGGGTAGGGCCTTCTATGGGGAGAAATCCGGGTTCGGCGCCAAGCACCGAGTCCGCCCCTATGCAAGGTCCCCCTCAAACGGCTGAGGGCTCCGAGGCAATACAAGGAGGGGAGGGATCTCCTCCGACAGGTGCCCCCACGACTACCAGGAACTTCTCCATTTCGGAGAGGGACCTGGCTGAGGCCGGCCCATCTGGCATGGGGGCTTCTGCCGGCGGAGGTGAGAAGCGGGTTCATTCCCCGCCCTCCTCTCCAAAAAAGAAAAGGACGAAAAAGACCAAAAAGATGAAGAAGACTCGGGGCTCCTCTCCATCCGCGGGGGCTACGGGGACGAATGGGTCTGCTGCCACTTTGGCAAGCGACCAAGCCAATATCGGCACATCCGGCCCCTCAGCCCCCCCCCCCCGGGTACGGAGCTCCTGACGATGACAAAGACCAAAAGTGCACAGGGCGGAGCCTCGATGACATCGGGGCCCCTCATTCGGAGGTTACCTGGCGTTTTCGAGCCCGCTGGCTTCAAACGCTTCCTCGTTATTCGCTCCACTGATGGCACCATGTTGTCCAAGGGCAACATGATCCATCAGAGGAGAGGATTAGCTAGTGCAATTGGTAGAGAGCCGAAGGTAACCCGTTTCTCGGACGGGAGCCTTCTGGCGAATGCGGTGAATCCCGCCGAGGCGGCCAAGATAAGTGCTCTTCGGACACTTCATGGCACCCCGGTGAGTGTGACGCCGCACTCTACCATGAACTTTGTGAAAGGAGTAGTTTATGCGAGGGAACTCGTTGACTACTCCATTGAGGACATCACCCTAGAGCTGGCCGACCATGGGGCGGTTAAGGTCGAACGTGTGATGAGAAAACAGGGAGGGGCCTCGAGACCCACCCCTACACTCTTCGTCACGTTCGACTGTGACAAGCTCCCTGAGTCGGTGCGTGCCGGTTGGTACTACTACCGCGTGAAGGCATTCGTGCCACTGCCGCTATGGTGCTATTACTGTCACCGCTTCGGCCATACGAATCGCTCATGTAGACGTGCAAAGTCGGGGTCACCCGAAGTATGTGTAAATTGCTCCAAGGTCGCACACGATAAGTCCAAATTGTGTGTGGCCAAGTGTGTCAATTGCGGAGAGCCTCGCCCTGCTTCTTCGAAGCAATGTAGTGCATATCTCCTTGAGAAAGAAATCCTGGTCGTTCAGGCCCAGGATCGACTCTCATTCCGCGAGGCAAAGGACTTGGTCCTGGCACGCCCGGCTCTGCCTGGGACGTCATATGCCTCAATACTTAGAAAGGCACCCTCTGCTCCTGGCCCATCCAGGCCAAAGAGCACGGTTGTTTCCGCGCCCATTTGGAGCCCTTCTGCGGGCGCTACCTAACTTGGGCGCAAAAAGGGTTCATACCCTGCCCCGGCTAAAACCAGGGCTCTCCCCTCTTCCCCCAGCGTGACCGTTTCCCGTAAGGCGAAACGGCCACGCGCCTCCACCGAGTCGTTAGACTCACAGGAGGCAACACCCCTGAAGATGGTCGCTAGGCCATCTTCTGGGGTTCCTAAAGCTGTTCCCCGAAAGGAGGACAGCAACAAAGGAGCTTTGGCCCCTTCGCCCACGCCCCGAGGTGGAGCGAGTGGCTCGGAGACGGTGGTTCCTCGAAAAGAGGGCCCCCCGCCTCCGAAGCCGCAACGCCCGCCTAACGTTTCGAGGCGGAGGGAGGACAAGACTCGCATGGCGAGCCCAACCTCCCCCAATAAGTCCTCGAAGGCGACAGCACCCGGGGTTCTGCCCCCGGGAAGCGTACGGCCATTCCCGTGAGGGTCTTCAATTCGAGGAGGGCCCCCGCGTCTCGGACTAGGCTTGGAGGGCATATTCCTTCAATGGATTTGCTGTGCACTCCGGTCCAACTGGGAGGAGCTGCGGAGGCTCGTCTCGTCCCATTCCCCGTTAGCTATTTTTTTGCAGGAGACCATGCTAGGCGCGTGCCCGCTGCCTTTCCTCCCGGGGTATAAGGGTCTTGCGACCCCACCACCGCGGGATGGCCGGGATGGAGGATGCGCGGTTTACCCCCGGCATGATCTCTCCGTTCTTCCTTTCTCTTTAGATACCTCCTTTCAGGCAGTGGCTGTGCAGCTGCACCTGGATAGGAGGTATACTATCATTTCTGCGTACATTCCACCGTCAGCTGACTTCAACGCGGGGGACTTCCGCCGCGTCGTGGCACGGTTGCCGAGGCCCTATCTCTTGCTTGGAGATTCTGAACGGCGGGCATCCTCTCTGGGGAGATTACTCCATAAATCCCAGGGGACAAGTCGTTGCCGATCTGATCGAAGAGCTTGAGATTGTTGTCCTAAACGTGGATGAGTTTACGCATCACTGTCCGAGAACCGCTTCATTTTCTTGCCTTGACCTATCTTTGTGCTCTTCGGATGCACAGCCTGATTTTGATTGGGGGATGGTCGATGACCTCCATGGTAGTGATCACTTTCCCATTCAAATATCATTTTCAGGGCAACTGCCGCCTGAGAGACAACCTCGGTGGTGCTTGGCGCGGGCGCGGTGGCCTGCATTTCAGGAAATGACTGAATTCTCTATCTCAGTCGAGGAGTTTAGGTCGGTAGATGAGGCCGTTGAGTTCTTCTCCGATAACCTCATCGCCGTGGGCCTGACTACTATTCCTAGGACGTCTGGCCGTTTTGCACGCCAACCACTCCCATGGTGGTCGGCCGAGTGTGAGACGGCCGTCAAACAGAAGCGTTATGCCTACATGCGCTATAAGCGCCGCCCGAACGATTTCACTGTCGCTGAATTTCGTCGACTAGGGCTAGGTTCCGATAATTTTGAAGCACGCCCGCCACTCTTCTAGGCGAGCATACGTGTCTTCACTTAACGGGAAGACCCCTTTAGCTGAGGTGTGGAAGCGAGTCAAAAGGATTCGGGGCAAGTTCTCGCAGGACCCCCCTCCCGTTCTCCAGGAGAATGGGACCACAATCTCGGCCCCCCGCTAGTGGCGGAATCCTTAGCGACCGCTTTTTCCGCATTCTCTAGCCCAGATTCTGCTCCGCCAGCATTCAATGCACGTCGTGATATCGCGGAAGGTTGCTGGCTGGACTTTACCTCCAGAGGCGGAGAACCCTTCAACGACAAGTTTACTGTGAGTGAGTTGCACTCCGCTCTCGCTTCGTGCGCGGACACCGCCCATGGTCCGGACGATGTCCCGTACGCCATGCTTCGACACCTGGGTGAGGGAGGCATGGCCTTTCTGTTAGATTTGTTCAACAGGATCTGGGTGGAGGGTCTTCTCCCAGACTCCTGGCGAATCGCTACTGTGCTCGCCTTTCGCAAGCTGGGAAGATATCACTCTACTCCGACCGGTTTCCGCCTAATCTCTCTAACCTCTTGCGTGTGCAAGTTGATGGAGAAATTGGTATATGTTAGACTAGCCTTTTTCCTGGACAGCGGAGGCCATCTGTCTTCCAGAGGTTCCACTCCACGTCGGATTCTCTGCTCCGACTGGAAAATGCCGTCTGCGAGGCTTTCCCTCGTAGACAGCACTACGCTACGATCTTTTTCGATCTAGAGAAGGCCTATGATACCGCATGGCGATACGGTATCATGGAGACTGTCCACATGATGGGGGCGAGGGGACGCCTTTTAATGTTTGTCTGAATTTTTGCGAGATCGTCGATACCGCGTACGGGTGGGGGGAGCTCTCTCCGGCCCAAAAGAGCGGGAAGAGAGTGTCCCTCATGGAAGTGTCCTAAGTGTCGCACTCTTTGCCCTGAGCATCGCACCTGGCTGAGGCCGGTCCATCTTGCCTGGTGGCTTCTACATGCGGGTGTGAGAACCGGGTTCATTCCCCGCCCTCCTCTCCAAAAAAGAAAACAACGAAAAAGACGAAGAAGATTCGGGGCTTCTCTCCATCCGGGGTGTCTATGGGGCCGGAAGATGTCCTCGTTACGCTCTACGTGGACGACCTTTCGATCTCTTTTGGCGCGGCCCAGATGCCAACTCTGGACGTCGACTCCAACAGGTATTGAACTGCGTCTCTCACTATGCCGAAGCGCACAGGTTTCGGTTTTCTTTGGTCAAGACTAAGGCAGTGCACTTCTGCCGCCATCCACGGCTTCACCCCGACCCAGATTTGTTTCGTAATGGGGTGCGCCTGGATGTGGTGGAATCGCACCGTTTCCTTGGTCTGGTATTCGACCGACGCCTCACCTGGGAGGCTCATATTCGCAGCCTTAGGGCCTCTTGTACCCGCGCCATGGACATTCTGCGTTCCGTGACGTTCAGAGCTTGAGGCGCTGATAGGGCTACTGCCCTACTTTTTTATCGATCCTTTGTTCGTTCGAAGCTCGACTAAGGATGCGAGTTATATGTTTTCGCAGCCAAGCGTTTATTTCGGAAGGTGGATTCGATCCACCACACCGGCCTGCGACTTGGAACCGGTGCCTTCCGCACTTTCCCCATTAAGAGCCTGTTGGTCGATGCTGGGGAGATGCCACTCGCTCTGCGCCACGTGCAGTGCATCACCTTCCTGTATGCGCGAGCCTGGCGCCTCCCTTATTCGCCAACAGCTCTCACTGCTTCTGCAGCTGATCTCGATGGTGTCTATGCCGTCGAGAGACACCAATCATACCCTAAGCCCTTAAGGTTTAAGGCCAGGAAACCACTTCGAGAGGTAGATATAGCTTTTGGGCCGGTGGCGCCCCTGGTTCTGCCCAGGACGCCACCCTGGAGGGTACCACATTTGGCTATTTGTCGCCACGCCTCTGCTCCAAAACCCCGTAGGGGGCGCGGTGATTTGCCATCCTGGCCGCCGTGCTGACGGGACTCAGCACCCCGTCCGGCCCCAGCTTAGCCTCTCTTCCTTCCTTCAAAACACTTGTTTCCTCTCTTTTCACACAACTTTCTCTGGTAAGCCTCTAATTTCACAGGGTAAGATGCTGACCTTCCTTTCAACGAACCGTCCAGCATCGGGGCTGCGGGGGTGGGGGACAATGTCCCCTAACCCCTGAGCTCCGGTCTGGGGTAGTTGGTTTTTAACCACCTGCTTTATCCCCACCCATACCTTCCTCACATCCCTTTTCCTCTCCTTTTCACAATCTATATATTTTACGCCCTGTCTAAGGTGGAGCCGCTATGCCGATGGACTGCCTGGCCACCAGGTGGGAGGGGTGGTCCCAAATGGCGGCGCCTCGCTCTGCCGGGCTTGTAAGCACCTCTCGCAGTGAGGGCTACTGCGAGATGTGATGCAGGATTGCATCCCGTTTCAAAAAGAGGGTCACCATGCCCGATGATAAGTGTAAAAAAAAACCCCAACCCCTAACTTCCCCTATAACATCGACGGAGCCGCCCTTGTGCAGCTCCAGCAAAAAAATGGAGGTCCCCCCCCCCTGTGCTTGCTCAGGGGCCCCTCCATATATCTCTAACCAGAGAGGAGGCTTACTCCTCTCCTTCGCTTACGGGTGTAGGGGACCCCCCCCCCTCACCCCCTTCTCTGGAGGCGCTTTTGGGCGCCTCCCTTTTACCAGTGGCAGTCTCCTCTGTTCTTTCCAATGGGACTCTCAAGAAAGCCAGCAGGCAGCCCTTAGCCAGCCGCTCCACATCGAAGCGGCTCGGTAGGGCAAACCCACTTAGGGGGGAGAGGGAAGCCAGGCCCCTTCGGTCGCTTCCCTCAAAAGACCTGCTGGCAAGAATACTGAACCTTGCCTGGGTCAAGGCCCATGCCTCTCCAAAGAAGACTAGTGACGTTACTGCCAACGGGACCTGCGATGTCTTGGGGGGGGGGGAGGCCAACTGGAGGCCCCCCCCACCTGAGATAGACATAGTCCTTGAGAAAACCCAGCCTCAGACGGTAGGGTCTTCCATGGTGGGAAATCCTGGCTCGGCGCCAAGCACCGAACCCGAATCCACCCTGATGCAAGGTCCTCCTCAAACGGCTGAGGATTCTCAGGCAGTACAAGGAGGGGAGGGATCTCCTCCGGATGATGCCCCTGCGACCACCAGGACCTTCTCCATTTCGGAGAAGGACCTGGCTGAGGCCGGTCCATCTGGCCTGGTGGCTTCTACCGGCGGGGGTGAGAAGCTGGTTCATTCCCCGCCCTCCTCTCCAAAAAAGAAAACAACGAAAAAGACCAAAAAGACGAAGAAGACTCGGGGCTTCTCTTGATCCGGGGTGGCTACGGGGACGGATGGGTCTGCTGCCACTTTGGCAAGCGACCAAGCCAAGATCGGCACATCCGGCCCCTCTGCTTCCCCGGGTACGGAGCTCCTGACGATGACAAAGACCAAAAGTGCACAGGGTGGAGCCTCGATGACATCGGGGCCCCTCATTCAGAGGTTACCTGGCGTTTTCGAGCCCGCTGGCTTCAAACGCTTCCTCGTTATTCGCTCCACTGATGGCACCATGTTGTCCAAGGGCAACATGATCCATCAGAGGAGAGGATTAGCTAGTGCAATTGGTAGAGAGCCGAAGGTAACCCGTTTCTCGGACGGGAGCCTTCTGGCGAATGCGGTGAATCCCGCCGAGGCGGCCAAGATAAGTGCTCTTCGGACACTTCATGGCACCCCGGTGAGTGTGACGCCGCACTCTACCATGAACTTTGTGAAAGGAGTAGTTTATGCGAGGGAACTCGTTGACTACTCCATTGAGGACATCACCCTAGAGCTGGCCGACCATGGGGCGGTCAAGGTCGAACGTGTGACGAGAAAACAGGGAGGGGCCTCGAGACCCACCCCTACACTCTTCGTCACGTTTGAATGCGACAAGCTCCCTGAGTCGGTGCGTGCCGGTTGGTACCGCTACCGCGTGAAGGCATTCGTGTTACTGCCGCGGTGGTGCTATTACTGTGACCGCTTCGGCCATACGAATCGCTCATGTAGACGTGCAAAGTCGGGGTCACCCGAAGTCTGTGTAAATTGCTCCAAGGTCGCACACGATAAGTCCAAATCGTGTGTGGCCAAGTGTCTCAATTGCAGAGAGCCGCACCCTGCTTCTTAGAAGCAATGTGGTGCATATCTTCTTGAGAAAGAAATCCTGGCCACTCAGGCCCAGGATCGACTCTCATTCCGCGAGGCAAAGGACTTGGTCCTGGCACGCCCGGCTCTGCCTGGGACGTCATATGCCTCAATTGTTAGAAAGGCACCCTCTGCTCCTGGCCCATCCAGGGCAACGAGCACGGTTGTTTCCGCGCCCATTCGGAGCCCTTCTGCGGGCTCTACCCAACCCGGGCGCTTCCCTGGTAAAGCTGGCGGCAAAAAGGGTTCATACCCAGCCCCGGCTAAAACCAGGGCTCCCCCCTCTCCCTCCAGCGTGACCGTTTCCCGCAAGGCGAAACGGCCACGCGCCTCCACCGAGTCGTTAGACTCACAGGAGGCAACACCCCTGAAGATGGTCGCTAGGCCATCCTCAGGGGTTCCTAAAGCTGTCCCCCGAAAGGAGGACAGCAACAAAGGAGCTTCGGCTCCTTCGCCCACGCCCCGAGGTGGAGCGAGTGGCTTAGAGACGGTGGTTCCTCGAAAACAGGCCCCCCCGCCTCCGAAGCCGCAACGCCCGCCTAAGGTTTCGAGGCGGAGGGAGGAAAAGACTCGCATGGCGAGCCCAACCTCACCCAATAAGTCCTCGAAGGTGACAGCGCCTCCAGCGCTTTGTCCGGCCAACAGTGCCCGGGGTTCTGCCCCCGGGAAGCGTACGGCCATTCCCGTGAGGGTCTTCAATTCGAGGAGGGCCCCCGCGTCTCCTCCGAGCTAGGCCTGGAGGGCATATTCCTTCAATGGAATTGCCGTGGACTCCGGGCCAACTGGGAGGAGCTGCGGAGGCTCGCCTCGTCCCGTTCCCCGTTAGGTATTTTTTTGCAGGAGACCATGCTAGGCGCGTCCCCCTTGCCTGCCCTCCCGGGGTATAAGGGTCTTGCGACCCCACCACCGCGGGATGGCCGGGCTGGGGGATGCGCGGTTTACACCCGGCATGATGTTTCCGTTCTTCCTTTCTCTTTAGTTACCTCCTTTCAGGCAGTGGCTGTGCAGCTGCACCTGGATAGGAGGTATACTATCATTTCTGCGTACATTCCACCGTCAGCTGACTTTTACGCGGGGGACTTCCGCCGCGTCGTGGCACGGTTGCCGAGGCCCTATCTCTTGCTTGGAGATCTGAACGGCAGGCATCCTCTCTGGGGAGATTACTCCATAAATCCCAGGGGACAAGTCGTTGCCGATCTGATCGAAGAGCTTGAGATGGGTGTCCTAAACGTGGATGAGTTTACGCATCACTGTCCGAGAACCGCTTTATTTTCTTGCCTTGACCTCTCTTTGTGCTCTTCGGATGCACAGCCTTATTTTGATCGGGGGGTGGTCGATGACATCCATGGTAGTGATCACTTTCCCATTCAAATATCATTTTCAGGGCAACTGCCGCCTGAGAGACAACCTCGGTGGTGCTTGGCGCGGGCGCGGTGGCCTGCATTTCAGTAAATGACTGAATTCTCTATCTCAGTCGAGGAGTTTAGGTCGGTAGATGAGGCCGTTGAGTTCTTCTCCGACAACCTCATCGCCGTGGGCCTGACTACTATTCCTAGGACGTCTGGCCGTTTTGCACGCCGACCACTCCCATGGTGGTCGGCCGAGTGTGAGACGGCCCTCAAACAGAAGCGTTATGCCTACATGCGCTATAAGCGCCGCCCAAACGATTTCACTGTCGCTGAATTTCGTCGGGCTAGGGCTAGGTTCCGGTATATTTCGAAGCACGCCCGCCGCTCTTCTTGGCGGGCATACGTGTCTTCACTTAACGCGAAGACCCCTTTAGCTGAGGTGTGGAAGCGAGTCAAAAGGATTCGGGGCAAGTTCTCGCAGGACCCCCCTTCCGTTCTCCAGGAGAATGGGACCGCAATCTCGGACCCCGCGTCCGTGGCGGAATCCTTAGCGACCGCTTTTTCCGCATTCTCTAGCCGTGATGATGCTCCGCCAGCATTCATTGTAGGTCGTGATGTCGCGGAAGGCCGCCGGCTGGACTTTACCTCCAGAGGCGGAGAACCCTTCAACGACAAGTTTACTGTGAGTGAGTTGCGTTCCGCTCTCGCTTCGTGCGCGGACACCGCCCATGGTCCGGACGATGTCCCATACGCCATGCTTCGACACCTGGGTGAGCGAGGCATGGCCTTTCTGTTAGATTTGTTCAACAGGATCTGGGTGGAAGATCTTCTCCCAGACTCCTGACGAATCGCTACTGTGCTCGCCTTTTGCAAACCGGGGAGAGATCACTCTACTCCGACCGGTTTCCGCCCAATCTCTCAAAACTCTTGCGTGTGCAAGTTGATATAGAAATTAGTAAATGTTAGATTAGCCTTTTTCCTGGACAGCGGAGGCCATCTGTCTTCTGCACAGTGCAGCTTCCGCAAGTTCCACTCCACGTCGGATGCTCTGCTCCGACTGGAAAATGCCGTCTGCGAGGCTTTCCTTCGTAGACAGCACTACGCCACGGTGTTTTTCGATTTGGAGAAGGCCTATGATACCGCATGGTGATACGGTATCATGGAGACTCTCCACACGATGGGGGCGAGGGGACGCCTCCCAATGTTTATATCTGAATTTTTGCGAGATCGTCGATTCCGCGTACGGGTGGGGGGAGCCATCTCCGGCCCAAAGGAGCAGGAAGAGGGTGTCCCGCAGGGAAGTGTCCTCAGTGTCACACTCTTTGCCCTGAGCATCAACGGCATCACCTCGGTGCTGCCGGAAGATGTTCTCGCTACGCTCTACGTGGACGACCTTTCGATCTCTTTTGGCGCGGCCCAGATGCCAACTCTGGAGCGTCGACTCCAACAGGCATTGAACCGCGTCTCTCGCTATGCCGAAGCGCACAGGTTTCAGTTTTCTTTGGCCAAGACTAAGGTGGTGCACTTCTGCCGCCATCCACGGCTTCACCCCGACCCAGATTTGTTTCTTAATGGGGTGCGCCTGGATGTGGTTGAGTCGCACCGTTTCCTTGGTCTTGTATTCGAACGACGCCTCACCTGGGAGGCTCATATTCGCAGCCTTAGGGTCTCTTGTACCCGCGCCATGGACATTCTCCGTTCCGTGACGTTCAGCGCTTGGGGCGCTGATAGGGCTAACGCCTTACTTTTTTATCGATCCTTTGTTCGCTCGAAGCTCGACTACGGATGCGAGTTTTATGCATCCGCAGCCGAGCGTTTATTGCGGAAGGTGGATTCGATCCACCACACCGGCCTTCGCCTTGCGACCAGTGCCTTCCGCACTTCCCCCATTGAGAGCCTGTTGTTCGATTCTGGGGAGATGCCACTCGCTCTGCGCCGCGTGCAGTGCATCACTCGCCTGTACACGCGAGCCCGGCGCCTCCCTCAGTCGCCTACAGCTCTCACTGCATCCGCAGCTGATCTCGATGGTGCCTATGCCGCCGAGAGACGCCAGTCATACCCTAAGCCCTTTGGGTTTAGGGCCAGGAAACTCCTTCAAGAAGTAGATATAGCTCTCGGGCCGGTGGCGCCCTTGGTTCTGCCCAGGACGCCACCCTGGAGGCTACCACATTTGGCTATTTGTCGCCACGCCTCTGCTCCCAAAGCTTGTACTGCGCCGGGAGTATTGCGTTCGACCTTTTTGGAGCACACATCGTGTCACGCTGGTACCGTGCCAGTGTATACGGATGGCTCCAAGTCCCAAGAGGGGGTCGGCTTCCACGCCGTATCCCCTCTGTTTGAAGTCAGCGGTGCTCTACCAGGCGCTGCGTCTGTCTTCACGGCCGAGCTGGTGGCAATACACCAGTCGGTACGGGAGATTACGCGACGTGCCCGGTTCGGAGACCGGATTGTGATCTATAGCGACTCACAAAGCGCCCTGAGTGCTCTCGGGGCATTGGAATCTCCGCATCCCCTGGTTCGCGATATCCGTGACGCCACGGTTTTGGCGAGCCGGGCAGATGTCGAGATTATCTTCTGCTGGGTTCCTGGACATGTAGGAATTGCGGGGAATGAGCGCGCCAAAGAGTCCGCGAGGACTCTGCGACCGTACCAGCGTTTCGCTCTTCCTCACACTGACTACATGGCAGGAATACGGGCAGCTCTTCGGACTGCTTGGCAAAGAAGATGGGAGACGGTCGAGGGGAACTTAAAGTTGCGTGCCATTGCGCCGCGACTGTTCCCATGGACCTTCCCGTAAGACGCGCGGCGATTTGCCATCCTGGCCGCCGTGCTGACGGGATCCAGCGCCCCGTCCGGCCCCAGCTTAGCCTCTCTTCCTTCCTTCAGATAGCCTGTATTCCTATCCTACCTCGTCGCTTTTCATACAACCTCTCCCACAACTTTCTCTGGTCAGCCTCTAATTTCACAGGGTAGAAGCTGACCTTCTTCTCAGCCAATCGTCCCGGATCGGGGCTGGGGAGGGAGGGGACAATGTCCCCTAACCCCTGAGCTCCAGTCTGGGGTGGTTGGCTTTTAACAACCTGCTTCATCCCCACCCATACCTTCCTCACATCCCTTTTCCTCTCGTCTTCAAAATCTATCCGTTTTACGCCGTGTTCAAGGTGGAGCCGCCATGCCGAAGGACTGCCAGGCCACCAGGCGGGAGGGGTGGTCCCAAATGGCGGCGCCTGGCTCTGCCGGGCCTGTAAGCACCTCTTGCAGTGCGGGCTACTGCAAGGGGTGGTGAGCGATTGCGTCCCGTAAAACAAAGAGGGTCACCATGCCCAATGATGAAACAAAAAAACATCTCCCCTTAATTCCCCCTATATCAACAACGGAGCCGCCCTCGTGCAGCTCCACAGAAAAGATGGAGGTCCCCCCCCCCTGTGCTTGCGCAGGGGACCCTCCATACCTCTTTAACCGGAGAGGAGGCTTACTCCTCTCCTACGCCTACGGGTGTAGGGGACTCCCCCTCACCCCCTTCTCTGGAGGTGCTTTCGGGCACCTCCCTATCTCCAGCGGCAGTCCCTCCTATGCTTTCTAAGGGGACTGCCAAGAAAGCCAGCAGGCAGCCCATTGCCGACCGCCCCTTGTACAAGCGGCTCGGTAGGGCAAACCCCCTTAGGGGGCAGAGGGAAGACAGGCCCCTTCGGTCGCTTCCCTCAAAAGACCTGCTGGCAAAAATATTAAACCTTGCCGGGGTCAAGGCCTGTGCCTCCCCACTAAAGACTTATGACGCTGCCAAGGGGACCTGCGATGTCCTGGGAGGGGATGGCCAACTGGAGGCCCCTCCTGTGATAGACATGGTCCTTGAGGAAAACCAGCCTCAGACGGTAGGGCCTTCCAAGGGGGGGAATCCGGGCTTGTCGCCAAGCACCGAACCCGAATCCGCCCCTATGCAAGGTCCTCCTCAAACGGCTGTGGATTCTCAGGCAGGACAAGGAGGGGAGGGATCTCCTCCGGATGAATCCCCTGCGCCCACCGGGACCTTCTCCATTTCAGAGAAGGACCTGGCTGAGGCCGGTCCATCTGGCCTGGGGGCTTCTACCGGCGGGGGTGAGAAGCGGGTTCATTCCCCGCCCTCCTCTCCTAAAAAGAAGAAAAAGACAAGAAAGACGAAAAAGACTCGGGGCTCCTCTCCATCCGCGGGGGCTGCGGGGACGGATGGGTCTGCTGCCACTTTGGTAGGCGACCAAGCCAAGATCGGCAAATCCGGCCCCTCTACCCCCTCGTGTGCGGAGCCCCTGACTAAGACCAAGAGTGCACAGGGCGGAGCCTCGATGACATCGGGGCCCCTCATTCAGAGGTTACCTGGCGTTTTCGAGCCCGCTGGCTTCAAACGCTTCCTCGTTATTCGCTCCACTGATGGCACCATGTTGTCCAAGGGCAACATGATCCATCAGAGGAGAGGATTAGCTAGTGCAATTGGTAGAGAGCCGAAGGTAACCCGTTTCTCGGACGGGAGCCTTCTGGCGAATGCGGCGAATCCCGCCGAGGCGGCCAAGATAAGTGCTCTTCGCACACTTCATGGCACCCCGGTGAGTGTGACGCCGCACTCTACCATGAACTTTGTAAAAGGAGTAGTTTATGCGAGGGAACTCGTTGACTACTCCATAGAAGACATCACCCTAGAGCTGGCCGACCATGGGGCGGTCAAGGTTGAACGTGTGATGAGAAAACAGGGAGGGGCCTCGAGACCCACCCCTACACTCTTCGTCACGTTCGACTGTGACAAGCTCCCTGAGTCGGTGCGTGCCGGTTGGTACCGCGTGAAGGCATTCGTGCCACTGCCGCGGCGGTGCTATTACTGTCACCGCTTCGGCCACACGAATCGATCATGTAGACGTGCAAAATCGGGGTCACCCGAAGTCTGTGTAAATTGCTCCAAGGTCGCACACGATAAGTCCAAATCGTGTGTGGCCAAGTGTGTCAATTGCGGAGAGCCGCACTCTGCTTCTTCGAAGCAATGTGGTGCATATCTCCTTGAGAAAGAAATCCTGGCCGTTCAGGCCCAGGATCGACTCTCATTCCGCGAGGCTAAGGACTTGGTCCTGGCGCGCCCGGCTCTGCCTGGGACGTCATATGCCTCAATAGTTAGAAAAGCACCCTCTGCTCCTGGCCCATCCAGGCCAACGAGCACGGTTGTTTCCGCGCCCATTCGGAGCCCTTCTGCGGGCTCTACTACACCCGGGCGCTCCCCTGGTAGAGCTGGCGGCAAAAAGGGTTCACACCCAGCCCCGGCTAATACCAGGGCTCCCCCCTCTTCCCCCAGCGTGACCGTTTCCCGTAAGGCGAAACGGCCACGCGCCTCCACAGAGTCGTTAGACTCACGGGAGGCAACACCCCTGAAGATGGTCGCTAGGCCATCTTCCGGGGTTCCTAAAGCTGTTCCCCGAAAGGAGGACAGCAACAAAGGAGCTTCGGCCCCTTCGCCCACGCCCCGAGGTGGAGCGAGTGGCTCGGAGACGGTGGTTCCTCGAAAAGAGGGCCCCCCGCCTCCCGAGCCGCAACGCCCGCCTAAGGTTTCGAGGCGGAGTGAGGAAAAGACTCGCATGGCGAGCCCAACCTCCCCCAATAAGTCCTCGAAGGCGACAGCGCCTTCAGCGCTTTGTCCGGCCAACAGCGCCCGGGGTTCTGCCCCCGGGAAGCGTACGGCCATTCCCGTGAGGGTCTTCAATTCGAGGAGGGCCCCCGCGTCTCCTCCGAGCTAGGCCTGGAGGGCATATTCCTTCAATGGAATTGCCGTGGACTCCGGGCCAACTGGGAGGAGCTGCGGAGGCTCGTCTCGTCCCGTTCCCCGTTAGCTATTTTTTTGCAGGAGACCATGCTAGGCGCGTGCCCGCTGCCTGCCCTCCCGGGGTATAAGGGTCTTGCGACCCCACCACCGCGGGATGGCCGGGCTGGGGGATGCGCGGTTTACACCCGGCATGATGTCTCCGTTCTTCCTTTCTCTTTAGATACCTCCTTTCAGGCAGTGGCTGTGCAGCTGCACCTGGATATGAGGTATACTATCATTTCTGCGTACATTCCACCGTCAGCTGACTTCGACGCGGGGGACTTCCGCCGCGTCGTGGCACGGTTGCCGAGGCCCTATCTCTTGCTTGGAGATCTGAACGGCAGGCATCCTCTCTGGGGAGATTACTCCATAAATCCCAGGGGACAAGTCGTTGCCGATCTGATCGAAGAGCTTGAGATGGGTGTCCTAAACGTGGATGAGTTTACGCATCACTGTCCGAGAACCGCTTCATTTTCTTGCCTTGACCTATCTTTGTGCTCTTCGGATGCACAGCCTGATTTTGATTGGGGGGTGGTCGATGACCTCCATGGTAGTGATCACTTTCCCATTCAAATATCATTTTCAGGGCAACTGCCGCCTGAGAGACCACCTCGGTGGTGCTTGGCGCGGGCGCGGTGGCCTGCATTTCAGGAAATGACTGAATTCTCTATCTCAGTCGAGGAGTTTAGGTCGGTAGATGAGGCCGTTGAGTTCTTCTCCGGCAACCTCATCGCCGTAGGCCTGACTACTATTCCTAGGACGTCTGGCCGTTTTGCACGCCGACCACTCCCATGGTGGTCGGCCGAGTGTGAGACGGCCCTCAAACAGAAGCGTTATGCCTACATGCGCTATAAGCGCCGCCCGAACGATTTCACTGTCGCTGAATTTCGTCGGGCTAGGGCTAGGTTCCGGTATATTTCGAAGCACGCCCGCCGCTCTTCTTGGCGGGCATACGTGTCTTCACTTAACGGGAAGACCCCTTTAGCTGAGGTGTGGAAGCGAGTCAAAAGGATTCGGGGCAAGTTCTCGCAGGGCCCCCCTCCCGTTCTCCAGGAGAATGGGACCGCAATCTCAGACCCCGCGTCCGTGGCGGAATCCTTAGCGACCGCTTTTTCCGCATTCTCTAGCCGTGATGCTGCTCCGCCAGCATTCAATGCACGTCGTGATGTCGCGGAAAGCCGCCGGCTGGACTTTACCTCCAGTGGCGGAGAACCCTTCAACGACAAGTTTACTGTGAGTGAGTTGCATTCTGCTCTCGCTTCGTGCGCGGACACCGCCCATGGTCCGGACGATGTCCCGTACGCCATGCTTCGACACCTGGGTGAGCGAGGCATGGCCTTTCTGTTAGATCTGTTCAACAGGATCTGGGTGGAAGGTCTTCTCCCAGACTCCTGGCGAATCGCTACTGTGCTCGCCTTTCGCAAACCGGGGAGAGATCACTCTACTCCGACCGGTTTCCGCCCAATCTCTCTAACCTCTTGCGTGTGCAAGTTGATGGAGAAATTGGTAAACGTTAGATTAGCTTTTTTCCTGGACAGCGGAGGCCATCTGTCTTCCGCACAGTGCGGCTTCCGCAAGTTCCACTCCACGTCGGATGCTCTGCTCCGACTGGAAAATGCCGTCTGCGAGGCTTTCCTTCGTAGACAGCACTACGCCACGGTGTTTTTCGATCTGGAGAAGGCCTATGATACCGCATGGCGATACGGTATCATGGAGACTCTCTACACGATGGGGGCGAGGGGACGCCTCCCAATGTTTATATCTGAATTTTTGCGAGATCGTCGATTCCGCGTACGGGTGGGGGGAGCTCTCTCCGGCCCAAAGGAGCAGGAAGAGGGTGTCCCGCAGGGTAGTGTCCTTAGTGTCACACTCTTTCCCCTGAGCATCAACGGCATCACCTCGGTGCTGCCGGAAGATGTTCTCGCTACGCTCTACGTGGACGACCTTTCGATCTCTTTTGGCGCGGCCCAGATGCCAACTCTGGAGCGTCGACTCCAACAGGCATTGAACCGCGTCTCTCGCTATGCCGAAGCGCATAGGTTTCTGTTTTCTTTGGCCAAGACTAAGGTGGTGCACTTCTGCCGCCATCCACGGCTTCACCCCGACCCAGATTTGTTTCTTAATGGGGTGCGCCTGGATGTGGTTGAGTCTCACCGTTTCCTTGGTCTTGTATTCGAACGACGCCTCACCTGGGAGGCTCATATTCGCAGCCTTAGGGTCTCTTGTACCCGCGCCATGGACATTCTCCGTTCCGTGACGTTCAGCGCTTGGGGCGCTGATAGGGCTACCGCCCTACCTTTTTATCGATCCTTTGTTCGTTCCAAGCTCGACTACGGATGCGAGTTTTATGCATCCGCAGCCGAGCGTTTATTGCGGAAGGTGGATTCGATCCACCACACCGGCCTTCGCCTTGCGACCGGTGCCTTCCGCACTTCCTCCATTGAGAGCCTGTTGGTCGATGCTGGGGATATGCCACTCGCCCTGCGCCGCGTGCAGTGCATCACTTGCCTGTATGCCTGAGCCCGGCACCTCCCTCAGTCGCCAACAGCTCTCACTGCATCCGCAGCTTGTCGCGATGGTGCCTATGCCACCGAGAGACGCCAGTCATACCCTAAACTCCAAGGGTTTAGGGCCAGGAAATTCCTTCGAGAGGTAGATATAGCTCTCGGGCCGGTGGCGCCCTTGGTTCTGCCCAGGACGCCACCTTGAGGGTACCACATTTGGCTATTTGTCGCCACGCCTCTGCTCCCAAAGCTTATACGGTGCCGGGAGTATTGCGTTCGACCTTTTTGGAGCACACATCGTGTCACGCTGGAACCGTGCCAGTGTATACGGATGGCTTCAAGTCCCAAGAGGGGGTCGGCTTCCACGCCGTATCCCCTCTGTTTAAAGTCAGTGGGGCTCTGCCATGCGCTACGTCTGTCTTCACGGCCGAGCTGGTGGCAATACAACACTCGGTACGGGAGATTACGCGACGTGCCCGGTTCGGAGACCGGATTGTGATCTATAACGACTCACAAAGCACCCTGGGTGCTCTCGGGGCATTGGAATCTCCGCATCCCCTGGTTCGCGATATCCGTGAAGCCACGGTTTCGGCGAGCCGGGTGGATGTCGAGATTATCTTCTGCTGGGTTCCTGGACATGTAGGAATTGCGGGGAATGAGCGCGCCGATGAGGGAGCTAAAGAGTCCGCAAGGACTTTTCAACCGCACCAGCGTTTCCTTCTTCCTCACACCGAATACATGGCAGGAATACGGGCAACTCTTCGGACTGCTTGGCAAAGAAGATGGGAGACGGTCGAAGGGAACTTAAAGTTCCGTGCTATTGCGCCGCGACTGTTCCCATGGACCTATCCCCCAATGCCGCGTCGGCTTAAGGTTGCTTTCTGTGTCTCCGAATCAGGCACACTCGTGTGATGCATCGTTATTTGATGGAGCGCTCGCCTGCGCCCTATTTCAACGATTGCGTCGTCCCCCAGACTGTTCGGCACATTCTTGTCGAATGTCCCAGTCTGGGTGATCTTCGCGCACGATACCTGTCCCGGAACCGGGATGGGCGGGGTCGCTACCGCCTGTCCCTTGTACTCGGGACAGATTCGTGCACATTGACTTGTTGACTTCTTGGGGGAGGCCGGCCTTCTCCCTATTATTTAAGCAAGGTTTGTTTTTTTGTTTTGTTTTTTTTTGCATTTGTTTTTTTTTGTTTTTTTCCTTTAGTTGCACGCTCCTGCGCCGGGGGGACCTCTTCCCGACGCACCAGCTTGCTTCCTTTCCCCCTTTTGGGGTGTTTTTTTTTTTTCTCTTCTAATTTTATTTTAAAGTAGCCTAGAACTAGGCCAGTTTTAATACGGCGACTAATGCCCAAGTAGGCAGTCGCCAGATGAGCTCTTAAAAAAAAAAAAAAAAAAAAAAATCGTGTGACGCATTGCTTTTTGATGGAGCGCTCGCCTGCGCCGTATTGCGACGACTGCGTTGTCACCCAGTCTGGGTGATCTTCGCGCACGTTTTCTGTCCCGGTACCGGGATGGGCGGGGTCACTACCGCCTGTCCTTTGTACTCGGGACGAGTGCGTGCACATTGACTGGTGGACTTGTTGACTTTTGGGGGGAGGCCGGCCTTCTCCCTTTCATTGTTATTGTTGTTTCCTGTTCAAATTTTTTAAAGTAGCCTAAAACTAGGCTGTTTGTTTACGGCGACTTATGCCTAAGTCGGCAGTCGCCACATAGCCCCCCCCCCAAAAAAAAAAAATGAAGGATCAATGCATTCTTCCTCAATCTCCCACCTGGTCCGAAGGCACGGTTCCAAAGGGTGGGGTTGATGGATTGATGCTGGTCTCATAGCTCACACTTCACGGTGATCGCGCTGTTCTAGTAGTGGGGCGGGGGGGTTTGACCAATTTTGTGTTAGCAATGCCCTTTGAGCATTCCTATAATATATACATCAATTATTATGTTAAATTCATGCAATTCTTTTACTTTTGTCATTTATATCGTTCAATTATTTTACTTAACTTTTGTAAGTTAAATCATATTTTATGTACCCCCTCCCTCTCTGGGATCTTTTCTTCAGGGGTTGTTCCCAGAGAGGCTCTTGCCTTCTCGTGGCGAGGGGGGTCAGCCCTGGGCCCCCTAGGGGACCCATGGTGCTGCCAACAAGACTTTTAACATGCCCCTCTTTCTTTCCTCCTCTATTACGCTCTTCCACTGCCCTTTATTTCCCCCTCTTCCTTCACCTATCAAGTGGTCCTTATCCATACCCGACCTCTGCTCGTTTAATGGATTGATTCCGAATTGTTCTTTCATGAAGGTGAAAGAGGCTGGGCATCTCCACCGCCTTCGTCTACCGAATGCCCAAGGAGAAACCCATCGTTGGCCCCTTTTCTCCGTGCGTAGGAGAACTCGGGCAGCCTCTTAGGGTTATAAAGATGGTGTGGTGGATCCGTATTCATTCTCCAAGAGGACATACCGGACGTAACTGATTGTATAGTTGCAGGAGTGCCGGGCCCTTGTAGGCCTCCATGGTGGGGAGTCCCGAGGGAGAATGCGAAGTTTTTTTCTTTTTGCAATGGCTAGCCATAGACCAAAAACCTCGCCTTCTCTTAAGGGTTCTCGTGCCAAACGTTCCTTAGCTACCCTTTCAGCCTTCCCTCGCTCGTTGGACCCCTATTCCAACGAAATAGACCCAGATCTAGATTATCCTCGCTTTCTTGTCATGAATTCATCATCTGACATCCCACTTGCAAAAGTCGATGTGTTTGACGTCAATGAATCTTTTGAGTCCCGCTGTGGTGAACCCCGCCGGATGGGGTCAAGAGGAAGTGGTGATGTCGTAGTCGATGTGTCATCCCACTCTCAACGCAACCTTGTACGAAATCTATCTTCGATAGCTGAAATTCCAATAACTGTCTCGCCACATCCGCGTCTGAATTTCGTCGAAGGTGTCGTCCGTTCAAACGAACTAAAGGAATACGACCCCACCCGCCTTTAGAGTAAGCTCAATACCCAACGTGTGACACACGTACACAGGGTAACTAAAACATTAGGCTCCACTAAAGTTCCAACCGCCACACTGATTTTAACATTTGAACGATAAGAACTGCCGCAGTATATTAAAGCTGGGTACCTTCGTGTCCCGGTAAGTCCCTACATCGAACTACCTACACGCTGCTTCAATTGCAATCAATTTGGAAATGTTGGCCGATCCTGTCGGCACCCTCGCTCCTGCGTGAATTGTAGCTCTGACTACCATGGCCCCGAATGCACCAAAATGCCCCACTGTACCAACTGCGGAGGTACCCACAGTGCTGCGTCGAAACTCTGCTCTATATTTTTATATGAAAAGGAAGTTCTCGCTTTGCGCGACTCCATACGTCTAGATATAAGAGAGGCCCGCCAGCGTGCCCGAGCACAAACCTCGCCACTCCGCCGGCTCAACTCTGAAGTTTTACGTGATGCTGGACGAAACCGACCATCACGCGCAAGTTCCGACCAGCCTGAAGCACCTCACCCTAGATCTACTCACAGCGTCGAAAACATTCAGAATATGCAGTCGAAGTATCGCTCTCACACCGAGATAACGAATGTAGCCCCCCTCTCTCCAGCAGCTCTAGCTGGGAGAGACGCTTGAAGGCATCAGACGCTATTTAAAAGAATCATTATCAACCAGTGAAGGTTCATCCACCCGGCCACGAGACCCAAAGCCCAGTGGTAAGAGGAAGGATTCCTCACCTGGGTCATCGACCACCAATAAGCGGGCAGCCTCTGGAGCTGACACGGCCGAACCCCGAGAATCTCCAATGGATTCCTCCCATATGGTTGAACATTCTCTGCCCTTGAGTCCGTCTCACCCTTCACAGGACGTAGGCCCCATCCTGATCCAAACGATGGCAGAAATACACCCAGCTCCACACACCTCGCTCAGATCACCTGTTCGTTCCGCTCACCCTTCAACCCAAGATCCAACGGAAGCAGTTAATACTCCATCATCACCAATCGCGGCGGTTGGACCAACTCCTCAGACACCGAAAATACCCTCAACCCACGAATCCGGATCTACCGGCTGAAAATCCCTTCTTGATATTCCTTTTCCGCCAGGTTGCGAGCCCGAATACAATCGAGGGCCTCGATCGGTTCTCCAAAACCGAAAAAAAAACTTACTGCTCCATCTAGGATCTCTCCCCCTGCAAAAGCAGCCTCCTCAATATCAGCTCTCCATCTCCCAAGCTCTTTGGGACGAACCTCAAATACAATATCGGCCTCAAAAGAGAAAAAGATATCCACAGTGGTATATAATCATCACATAATATCTTCCATTTTACAATGGAATTGTCAAGGAGTTCTTCCAAAGTGGGAAGAACTCATTCTTTTGACGACTATCCACCCCGCTGTTATTTGTCTCCAGGAGAATGAACTGGGTATACAGCCCTTTCCGCCGGTACCCGGTTTTCTCACTTTCAACTCTATTGCTCCTGCTGGAAGTCCCTCTCATGAGGGAAGGGGGGGGGGGTATCAATCATGGTATCTTCATCCCATATGTTTCTCCCATCTCCCTACATACTACTCTCCAAGCTGTTGCTGTGAGGGTTTTTCTTACTAAGCTTTTTACTGTTTGCTCTATTTACCCACCCCCTTGTTTATCATTGTGAACACCCGACCTCCCCATTGTGAAGTTCCCCTTCCCATTCTTATTACTAGGAGATTTTAACGCCCGTCACCCATACTGGGGTGACATCACTCGAAATGCCAAAGACAGTGTTTTAGTCTCTTTTATTATCTGACTTTCTTTGTGTTTTAAATACTGGCGATTTTACCTCTTATCATGTCCAGACGGACTCTTTTAGCTGTGTTGACCTGTCTGTTTGTTCCCCTGATTGCTTTACCGAATTTCTATGGTCAATTCTTGACGATCTCCATGGGAGTGACCACTTCCCAATTGTCTTGTCGGCCCTTCAAGTAAGCCTTCATACAACCATGCCCCTTAAGTGGGACTTAGGGCATGCAGATTGGGAATGTTTCCAAGAGGCGTCCTAATCCAAGGCATCTTTGGGGACCTTCAATGGAGTGGAGGCGGCAGTAGAATAATTTACATCGACTATCTACAATGCAGCAACACAGACCATCCCACAGAGGCGACCCGCAACGGCCGCTCAACCGTGCCGTGGTGGACCTCGACGTGTGCAACAGCTATCAAAAATTACAAATTAGCCCATGCTCGATTCCGAAAGAACCCAACTTTGTGCAACAAGGTCGACGGAAACCGAGCTCGTGCGATTCGCCAAATAACCCTTCGTCAAGCTCGTCGAAATTCATGGCGCAGATACGTTTCATAGATTTCCTCTATGACACCTAATGCTAAGATCTGGAAGAGGGTTAATAAGATGGTCCATTACGCCAATCATCATACCCACACACTCAACTTAGATGGTTCCTTGGAGAATGACGGCCTGGTGGTCAGGAATGCTTTTGCTGACCATTTCCGCACCGTCAGCAGTGTCACCGTTACAATAAGGCTTTTCAATCCTACAAAAAGGAAGAATCTCATTCTCTCAACTTCACAACAAAATATAACCTTCCGTATAACGCTCTATTCAGCATCTATGAGCTGCGATGAGCTTTGTTCCTTTGCAGATCTACTTCCCATGGCCTTGATGAGATCCATTTTGACATGATTCGGCACCTACATCCACACTCTTCTCTCTTCCTGCTTGATTTGTACAACCTTATATGGGTGAAGGGTTTTTACCCGTCATCATGGCGCATTCGGATCATCCTTCCCTTTGTCAAACGGGGCAGGGACGGGTTGGATGCAGATCACTACCGCCCTATAGCTCTCACCAGCTGTTTAAGTTGCTGGAAAAAATGATATTGGAGCGCCTAAACTGGTTCCTAGAAGCCAATCACCTGCTCTCTTCATTTCAATGTGGCTTCCGCAAAGGTAATAGTACCCTTGACCTACTAGTACGTTTCGAGGGATCAGTCCGGAAAGCTTTCTCATTAAAGCACCGAGTCCTGGCCATATTTTTCGATATTGAGAAAGCCTACGACACAATATGGAGATGCGGCATCTTGAAGCAGTTGTACGTCTGGCCTTTTACCTTTATTTATTCAAAGTTTTTTAGCATCTCGATCCTTTAAGGTACGTGTTGGAGACGCATTCTCTGACCTGCAACCCCAAGAGGAGAGAGTTACTCAGCGCAGTGTTTTAAGTGTTTTATGTTTTATAATTGCCATCAATGATATTATTTCGTCTCTCCCAGAAGGTGTATCGGCAACTCTGTTTGTCGATGATTTAGCACTATACTGTTCCTCACCTCGCCTTCCATCGGCAGCGCGTCGGCTACAACTGGCGGTCGATGCTGTATCCAAAAGAGCACAACTTAAGGGATTCCGCTTTTCCACGAAAAAAACCAAAGCAATGTATTTCCACCGAGGCAGAGGGGTGCTTGTTCCGCTATTTATCTCCCTACAAGGTGAAGATATAGAGTTTGTCTCCGAGTTTCGGTTCCTTGGGGTAACTCTCGATCCAAAGTTATCCTAGTTACCACAACTACGCCGACTTCGAACAGGCTGTCTGCGGGCTCTAGACATTTTGAAAGTCCTTTCACACACTTCGTGGGGCAGTGACCGACAAACATTGTGGACATTATACACAGCCCTCGTTCAATCCAAATTGGATTATGGCTGTCAAATTTACTCATCGGCTTTCCCTCCAGCCCTTAAAATGCTGAACCCCATTCGAAACCTTGGAGTTCGCCTTTCTAGTGGAGCCTTCCGTACTTCTCCTGTCAACTTCCTTTACTGCGAGAGTGGGGTACTCCCTTTGCCCTACCATAGACTTCCAATCTGCATGCGATACCTCTGCCGAGTACAGCAAGCCCCTGTATCAGAGGTCTACAGATGCCTGTATGCTGCCGAATCAACGGTGGCATATGATAAGTTGCCATCTTCACCCTGCCCTTTGAACCTTCGCATAGAAGATCATCTCTCTAACCTGGGTGCTCCAAGGGTCCTTACCCTTCCATCCTTACTGACCCCTAGGTGGCGTGCTCCTCTCCCCACATTATGTACCAACATGTGGAGCCTGGAGAAGTCCTCCATGGACCCTCGCATCATTAAAAGCCTGTTCTTAGAGCATTCGATCTCCCACAAACAATGCTGCCCACTATACACGGATGGCTCTAAGTCGGACGGTGGCGTGGGGTGCCGCAGCCATCTACCCAGGAGGAGAATTCCTAACTCTATCTTTGCCACCAGCAGCATCTATTTTTACCGCTAAACTTTCAGCATTCCTTTTAGCCTTTAGACTCATCCAAATTTTACCTTTTAGTGATTTTGTCATTTTTTTCCGACTCAAGGAGCGTCTTACAGTCAATTAGATCTTTTAAGGCGTCCCATCCCCTGGTCACAGAAATTTGCAACTGGCTGATCCAAAATGCATCCCGATATAAAATTATTTTTTTGCTCGTTCCCTGTGCATGTGGGGGTCCTGGGCAACCAGAAGGCTGATCGGCTGGCCCACTCAGCACATTATGTGTCCCCTGAGAACTCGGCTCTGCCTTTTAGGGACAACTTTCCTTCAATAAGAAAGTATATTTTTCAACTGTGGCAGAATGAATGGGATGACTGTTTATCATCCAAACTATACAAAATAAAAAAATCTATTCGCTCTTGGCCCTCGAGTCGTCATAGAATGCGGTCGTTGGAGGTGGCCCTTTGCCGAGTTCGCATTGGCCACACGAGACTTACTCACAGCCATCTTATTTCGGGTGATGCCCATATCAGCCCTTGCTGTCATTTTTGCGGTGGGGACCAATCGGTTGCCCACCTTTTATTGGATTGTAGTCATTTTACCATTCTTCGGTTGTCCTGTTTCCCGACCCTTTTAACTATTCCTCAACACACCAGTCTTCGATTCATATTGGCGGAGGAATCTTTTAACCCGTCGTTTTTTTTTATTTTTGTCATAAAGTGGTCTCCTCCGCCTTTTATAGAGGATATTTCTCGTTCTACCCTAGCGGCCATATAGAATCCACTTGGATTGGGCAGCAACCCACCGGTAACTTATCTTAAATCTTATGTACAGCTTAATGATTAATTAATTCATTTATCTTACTTGTCAATTCATTTAACGTACTACTGTTTCAAACAACATCTCTTAAAATTTCACACACAAACCAACAAACACACGCTTTCAACTCGACCTTCTGGAACACTATTCTCTCCCATTCAACTCGCCATTCTCAGCATAAAGGTCGGTAATCATTCCTTCTACAATTAGCCATTTACCTCCAAACAAATCATACTGTTTAATTCCACATCCTCTCGCAATTCTCTGCAAACGACCATACCAAAGTAGGTCCTAATTCTATTTACTTCTCGTATTTGCAGCCCCCAATTCAGTCCATCATAGTCACCATATTATTTCATATTTATTTCACGTATTTCATTTCTCTTCACATCTCGTTACTGTAAATCATATTTTACCATATCTTACATTGTATACCTAATCCAACTTATCTCATTGTGCATTCGTTGATTCTATGAATATATTTATATTTGTTTAATTGTTTTTCTTAAAACCTAGTTCATTATTTCAAAATTTATTTCGCTTTCGTTTAGGCCTAAAAACTAGAAGGCGACAACTTCGATCGAACAAATTTATGGTTATGGTTTTCGAAACGCTATTTAGGTTGATTTATTAACAGAAAATAAATCCCATGAATAGGTTGTTGCCAGAGGCGCTCTGGCCTTCTCGTGGCGAGGGAGGGTCAGCCATGGGTCCCTTAGGGGTCCCTTGGTGCTGCCAACAAGACTTAACGTTCTTCCACTGCCTTTTATTTCCCCCTCTTACTTCACCTATCTAGTGGTCCTTATAGATACCCATCCTCTAATCGTCTTATGGATTGATTCCGAATTGTTCTTTTACGAAGGTAGTAGAGGCTGTGCATATCCACCACCTTTGTCTACCGAATGCCCAAGGAGGAACCCATCGTTGGCCCCTTTTCTCCGTACGTAGGAGAACTCGGGCAGCCTCTTAGGTTTCAAAAGATTGTGTGGTGGATCCGTATCCATTCTCCAAGAGGACATACCTGACGTAACTGATTGTATAGTTGCAGTAGTGCCGGGACCTTGTAGGCTTCCATGGTGGGGAGTCCCGAGGGAGAATGCGAAGTTTTTTTCTCTTTGCAATGGCTAGCCACAAACCAAAAACCTCCCCTTCTCGTAAGGGTTCTCGTGCCAAACGTTCCTTAGCTCCCCTTTCAGCCTTCCCTCGCTCGTTGGACCCCTATTTCAACGGAGTAGACCCAGATCTAGATTATCCTCGCTTTCTTGTCATGAGTTTATCATCCGACATCCCACTTTCAAAAGTGTGGTGAACCCCACCGGATGTGGTCAAGAGGAAGTGGTGATTTCGTAGTCGAGGTGTCATCCCACTCTCAACACAACCTTGTGAGAAATTTATCTTCGATAGCTGAAATTCCAATAACTGTCTCGCTCCATCCGCGTCTGAATTTTGTCGAAAGTGTCGTCCGTTCAAACGAACTAAAGGACTACGACCCCACCCGCCTTCAGAGTAAGCTCGGTACCCAACGTGTCACACACGTACACAGGGTAACTAAAACATTAGGCTCCACTAAAGTCCCAACCGCCACACTGATTTTAACATTTGAACGAAAAGAACTGCCGCAGTATATTAAAGCTGGGTACCTTCGTGTCCCGTTAAGTCCCTACATCGAACTACCCAGACGCTGCTTCAATTGCAATTAATTTGGACACGTTGGTTGTTTCTGTCGGCACCTCCGCTCCTGCGTGAATTGTAGCTCTGACTACCATGGCTCCAAATGCACCAAAACACATCGATGTGCCAGCTGCAGAGGTACCCACTACTATATCAAAACTCTGATCTATATTTTTATGTAAAAAGGAGGTGCTCGCTTTTCGCTACTTTCTCCATCTAGATATAAAAGAGGCCCGCCAGCGTGCTCGAGCACAAACTTCACCACTCAGCCGTCTCTTCTCTGGCGTTTTACGTGACTCTGGACGAAACCGACCATCACGCTCGAGTTACGACACGCCTGAAGCACTTCATCCTACATCTAGTCGCAGCGTCAGAAACATTCAGGATATACAGTCGAAGCATCGCTCTCACACCGAGATAACCAATGTAGTCCACTTCTCTCCAGCAGCTCTAGCTGGGAGAGACGCTTAGGGTCAGACACTTGGAGACATCAGACGCCATCTGAAAGAATTCTCAACATTGACCAGTGAAGGTTCACCCACCTAGTCCCGAGACCGAAAGCCCAGTGGTAAGAAGAAGGATTCCTTACCTGGGTCATCGACCACCAATAAGCGGGCAGCTTCTGGAACCGACTCGGCCGAATCCCGACGATCTTGAATGGACTCTTCCCTATTGCTGAACATTCTATACCCTTAAGTCCGTCCCACCCTTCACAGGACTTAGGCCCCATCCTGATCGAAACGATGGCAGATTACACCCAGCTCCCAACACCTCACCCGCATGGCCTGTTCGTTTCACTCACCCTTCTACTCATTGAAAATCGCCTCGACCCATGAATCCGGAACTACCGGCCGAAAATCCCTTCTCGATCTTCCTTTTCCGCAGGTTGTGAGCCGGTTCTCCCAAACCCTCGAAAATTGCTCCAGTTACTGCTCCCTCTAGGATGACTACCCCTGCAAAAGCAGCCTCCTTAAAATCTGCTCTCCGCCACCCAAGCTCTTTGGGACGAACCTCGAAACACAATATCGGCCACAAAAGGGAAAAATATATCAACAGTGGTATCTAACCGTCCCACATAATATCTTCAATTTTACAATGGAATTGTCGAGGCGTTCTTCCAAAGTGGGAAGAACTCAAAATTCTTTTGATGACTCTCCACCCCTGTTATTTGTCTTCAGGAGAATAAACTGGCTACACGGCCCTTTTACCCGGTACCCAGTTTACTCACTTTCAACTCTATTGCTCCTGTTGGAAGCTCCTATCGTGGGGCGTTGTCAATCATGGTATCTTCATCCCACCATGTATCTCCCCTCCCCCTACATACTACCCTCCAAGCTGTTACCGTGAGGGTTTTTCTTACTAAGCTTTTTACCAGTTGCTCTATTTACCTACCCAATTGTTTATCATTCTCTAGACCCAACCCTTTAGAACTTATAGACTAGTTGCCCTCCCCATTTTTATTACTAGGAGATTTTAACGCCCGTCACCCATAATGGGTTGAAATCACTCGGAATGCAAAAGGCAGTGGGTTGAAATCACTTGGAATGCAAAAGGCAGTGTTTTAGTCTCTTTTATTATCTCACTTTCTTTGTGTTTTAAACACTGGCGATTTTACCTCGTTTAATGTTTTGTCGGCCCTTCAAGTTAGCCCTCATACAACAATGTCCCTTAAGTGGGACTTAGGTCATGCAGATTACAAGGTTTCCAAGACATTGGACATTGGACATAATAAGTGAGAAATATAGTAGTAGAGGGTTTTAGTAGGAGAAATAGTGGGGAAAATAGGGAAAACTATAATAGGAAAGTGAAAACGAAAGGTAGAATGAAAGACAGATCCCTGGTGAAAGGGTATCACTGGCTTTCTTTGCGTTTTGGTTTTGTTTTTTTTGATAGCATATTACTATACTATCGACGTGTGCAACAGCTATCAAAAATTACAAATTAGCCCATGCCCGATTCCGAAAGAACCCAACTTTGTGCAACAAGGTCGACGGAAACCGAGCTCGTGCGCTTCGCCAAAAAACCTTCATCAGGCTGGCAGATTTTCATGACACAGTTACGTTTCATCAATTTCCTCTATGACACCTACCGCTAAGATCTGGAAGAGGATTAATAAGATCAGGGCGCTGTTATGCTGATCATCATACCCCCTACCACCCACTCAAATTACACGGTTCCTTGGAGCATGTCATCCTGGCGGTCAGCAATGCTTTTCTGACCTTTTCTGGGCCGTCAGCAGTGTCAGCCGGTACGATAAGGCTTTTCAATCCTACAAATCAAAGGAAGAATCTCAGTCTCTCAACTTCACAACAAAATCTAACCTTCCGTATAACGCCCTATTCAGCATCCATCCATAAGCTGCGTAGCGCTGTGTCCCTTTGCAGATCTACTTCCCCTGGCCTTGATGAGATCCATTTCGATATGATTCAGCACCTACATCCACTTTGTACTCTCTTCCTGCTTGATTTGTACAACCTTATATGGGTGAAGGGTTTTTACCCGTCATCAAGGCGCATTGGGATCATTCTTTCCTTTGTCAAACCGGGCAGGGACGGGTTGAACACAGATCACTACCGCCCTATGACTCTCACCATTTTTTTTTTTTTAAAGAGCTCATCTGGTGACTGCCTACTTGGGCATTAGTCGCCGTATTAAAAACTGGCCTAGTACTAGTCTACTTTAAAATAAAATTATAAAAGACAAAAAACAACCCCCCCCCCAAAAAAACAAAAAAAAACGGGAAGAGGAAGGGAGCAGTAAGCAAGCTCCTACGTCGGGGGTAGGTCACCCCGGGCAGGAGCGTGCGACCTATAAGGGAAAAATAAAACAAAAGTAAAAGTTAAAAAACAAAACAACCTCCCCCCCTCCCTGCTTAAATAATAGGGAGAAGGCCGTCCTCCCAGCCAAAAGTCAACAAGTCCACCAGTCAATGTGCACGCACAGGTCCCGAGTACAAGGGACATGCGGTAGCGACCCCGCCCATCCCGGTACCGAGACAGGTAACGTGCGCGAAGATCACTCAGACTGGGACATTTGACAAGAATGTGCCGAACAGTCTGGGGAACGACGTAGTAATCGCAATAGGGAGCAGGCGAGCGCTCCATCAAATAGCGATGGGACACACGAGTCTGTCCGATTCGGAGACGACAGAAAGCGACCTGAAGCCGTCGCAGCATTGGGGGATAGGTCCATGCGAACAGTTGCGGCGCAATGACACGCAACTTTAAGTTCCCTTCGACCGTCTCCCACCTTCTTTGCCAAGCAGTCCGAAGGGCTGGCCGTATTCCTGCCATGTAGTCGGTGTGAGGAAGAGCAAAACGCTGGTCCGGTCGCAGAGTCCTCGCGGACTCTTTGGCGCCCCCATCGGCGCGCTCATTCCCCGCAATACCTACATGTCTAGGAACCCAGCAGAAGATAATCTCGATATCCGCCCGGCTCGCCAAAACCGTGGCGTCACGGATATCTCGAACCAGGGGACGCGGAAATTCCAATGCCCCCGAGAGCACTCAGGGTGCTTTGTGAGTCGCTATAGATCACAATCCGGTCTCCGAACCGGGCACGACGCATAATCTCGCGTACCGAGTGGTGTATTGCCACCAGTTCGGCCGTGAAGACAGACGCAGCACCTGACAGAGCCCCGAGGTATCATAGGCCTTCTCCAGATCGAAAAACACCGTGGCGTAGTGCTGTCTACAAAGGAAGAACACGCAGACGGCATTTTCCAGTCGTTTTTGTTTTTTTAATTTTAGGAGCCCATCTGGCGACTGCAAACTTGGGCATAAGTCGCCGAAATAACGACAGCCTAGCACTAGGCTACTTTAAAATAAGAATATGAAAACATAACAATGATAAAAATAGGAAAATAGGAAGCAATCTCCGACGTCGGGGGGACGTCCCCCTCAACCCGGCGCAAGAGCGTGCAACCTACAAAGAAAACAATAACAAAAATTAAAATAAAACTACTTAAATAAAGGGGAGAAGCCCGGCCTCCCCCAATAGTCAACAAGTACACAAGTCAATGTGCACGAACTAGTCCCGAGTACAAGGGACAGGCGGTAGCGACCCCGCCCATCCCGGTACCGGGACAGGTAACGTGCGCGAAGATCACTCAGCCTGGAAAATTTGACAAGGATGTGCCGAATAGTCTGGGGGATGACGCAGTGGTCACAATAGGGCGCCTGCGAGCGCTACAGCAAATAGCGATGCGTCAAACGAGTGTGTCCGATTCGGAGACGACCGAAAGCGACCTAAAGCCGTAGCAGGATTGGGGTAACAGTCGCGGCGCAGTGGCACGCAACTTTAAGTTCCCTTCGACCGTCTCCCATCTTCTTTGCCAAGCAGTCCGAAGAGCTGCCCGTATTCCTGCCATGTAGTCGGTGTGAGGAAGAGAGAAACGCAGGTCCGGTTGAAAAGTCATTGCGGACTCTTTAGCTCCCTCATCGGCACGCTCATTCCCAGCAATTCCTACATGTCCAGGAACCTAGCAGATTTTTTTTTTTTTTTCGTATTAAAACTGGCCTAGTTCTAGGCTACTTTAAAATAAAATTAAAGAGAAAAAAACAACAACACCCCAAAAGGGGGAAAGGAAGCAAGCTGGTGCGTCTGGAAGAGGTACCCCCGGCGCAGGAGCGTGCAACTAAAGGAAAAAAACAAAAACAAAAAAACAAACGCAAAAAAAAACAAAACAAAAACAAACCTTGCTTAAATAATAGGGAGAAGGCCGGCCTCCCCCAAGAAGTCAACAAGTCCACAAGTCAATGTGCATGAATCTGAACCGAGCACATGGGACAGGCGGTAGCGACCACGCTCATCCCGGTACTGGGACAGGTATCGTGCGCGAAGATCACCCAGACTGGGACATTCGACAAGAATGTGCCGAACAGTATGGGGGACGACGCAGTCGTTGCAATAGGGCGCAGGCGAGCGCTCCGTAAAATAGCGATGCGTCACACGAGTGTGGCCGATTCGGAGACGACAGAAAGCAACCTGAAGCCGCCGCGGCGTTGGGGGATAGGTCCATGGGAACAGTCGCGGCGCAATGGCACGCAAATTTAAGTTCCCTTCGACCGTCTCCCATCTTCTTTGCCAAGCAGTCCGAAGAGCTGCCCGTATTCCTGCCATGTAGTCAGTGTGAGGAAGAGCGAAACGCTGGTCCGGTCGCAGAGTCCTCGCGGACTCTTTGGCGCCCTAACGGCGCGCTCATTCCCCGCAATTCCTACATGTCCAGGAACCCAGCAGAAGATAATCTCGACATCTGCCCGGCTCGCCAAAACCGTGGCGTCACGGATTTCGCGAACCAGGGGATGCGGAGATTCCAATGCCCCGAGAGCACTCAGGGCGCTTTGTGAGTCGCTATAGATCACGATCCGGTCTCCGAACCGGGCACGTCGCGTAATCTCCCGTACCGAGTGGTGTATTGCCACCAGCTCGGCCGTGAAGACAGACGCAGCGCCTGGTAGAGCCCCACTGACTTCAAACAGAGGGGATACGGCGTGGAAGCCGACCCCCTCTTGGGACTTGGAGCCATCCGTATTCACTGGCACGGTACCAGCGTGACACGATGTGTGCTCCAAAAAGGAACGCAATACTCCCGGCGCAGTACAAGCTTTGGGAGCAGAGGCGTGGCGACAAATAGCCAAATGTGGTACCCTCCATGGTGGCGTCCTAGGCAGAACCAGGGGCGCCACCGGCCCGAGAGCTATATCTACCTCTCGAAGGAGTTTCCTGGCCCTAAACCCAAAGGGCTTAGCGTATGACTGGCGTCTCTCGGCGGCATAGGCACCATCGAGATCAGCTGCCGGTGCAGTGAGAGCTGTTGGCGACTGAGGGAGGCGCCGGGCTCGCGCGTACAGGCGAGTGATGCACTGCACGCGGCGCAGAGCGAGTGGCATATCCCCAGCATCGACCAACAGGCTCTCAATGGGGGAAGTGCGGAAGGCACCGGTCGCAAGGCAAAGGCCGGTGTGGTGGATCGAATCCACCTTCCGCAATAAACGCTCAGCTGCGGATGCATAAAACTGGCATCCGTAGTCGAGCTTCGAGCGAACAAAGGATCGATAAAAAAGTAAGGCAGTAGCCCTATCAGCGCCCCAAGCGCTTAACGTCACGGAACGCAGAATGTCCATGGCGCGGGTACAAGAGACCCTAAGGCTG
This sequence comes from Ceratothoa steindachneri, assembly GCA_963969495.1. Classification (NCBI taxonomy): domain Eukaryota; kingdom Metazoa; phylum Arthropoda; class Malacostraca; order Isopoda; family Cymothoidae; genus Ceratothoa; species Ceratothoa steindachneri. The sequence goes on along the minus strand of OZ018324.1, from coordinate 76,987,362 downwards.
CGAATATGAGCCTCCCAGGTGAGGCGTCGGTCGAATACAAGACCAAGGAAACGGTGTGAGGAAACCACATCCAGGCGTACCCCATTAAGAAACAAATCTGGGTCGAAGTGAAGCCGTGGATGGCGGCAGAAGTGCACCACCTTAGTCTTGGCCAAAGAAAACCGAAACCTGTGCGCTTCGGCATAGCGAGAGACGCGGTTCTCTGCCTGTTGGAGTCGACGCTCCAGAGTTGGCATCTGGGCCGCGCCAAAAGAGATCGAAAGGTCGTCCACGTAGAGCGTAGCGAGAACATCTTCCGGCAGCACCGAGGTGATGCCGTTGATGCTCAGGGCAAAGAGTGTGACACTTAGGACACTTCCCTGCGGGACACCCTCTTCCTGCTCCTTTGGGCCGGAGAGGGCTCCCCCCCACCCGTACGAGGAATCGACGATCTCGCCAAAATTCAGATATAAACATTGGAAGGCGTCCCCTCGCCCCCATCGTGTGGAGAGTCTCCATGATACCGTATCGCCATGCGGTATCATAGGCCTTCTCCAGATCAAAAAACACAGTGGCGTAGTGCTGTCTACGAAGGAAAGCCTCGCAGACGGCATTTTCCAGTCGGAGCAGAGAATCCGACGTGGAGTGGAACTTACGGAAGCCGCACTGTGCAGAAGACAGATGGCCTCCGCTGTCCAGGAAATAGGCTAATCTAACATTTACCAATTTCTCCAATAACTTGCACACGCGAGAGGTTAGAGAGATTGGGCGGAAACCGGTCGGAGTAGAGTGATCTCTTCCCAGCTTGCGAAAGGCGAGCACAGTAGCGATTCGCCAGGAGTCTGGGAGAAGACCCTCCACCCAGATCCTGTTGAACAAATCTAACAGAAAGGCCATGCCTCCCTCACCCAGGTGTCACAGCATGGCGTACGGGACATCGTCCGGACCATGGGCGGTGTCCGCGCAAGAAGCGAGAGCGGAACGCAACTCACTCACATAAACTTGTCGTTGAAGGGTTCTCCGCCTATGGAGGTAAAGTCCAGCCGGCGGCCTTCCGCGACATCACGACGTGCATTGAATGCTGGCGGAGCAGCATCACGGCTAGAGAATGCGGATAAAGCGGTCGCTAAGGATTCCGCCACGGACGCGGGGTCCGAGATTGCGGTCCCATTCTCCTGGAGAACGGGAAGGGGGTCCTGCAAGAACTTGCCCCGAATCCTTTTGACTCGCTTCCACACCTCAGCTAAAGGGGTCTTCCCGTTAAGTAAAGACACCTATGCCCGCCAAGAAGAGCGGCGGGCGTGCTTCGAAATATACCGGAACCTAGCCCTAGCCCTAGCCCGACGAAATTCAGCGACAGTGAAATCGTTCGGGCGGCGCTTATAGCGCATGTAGGCATAACGCTTCTGTTTGAGCGCCGTCTCACACTCGGCCGACCACCATGGGAGTGGTCGGCGTGCAAAACGGCCAGACGTCCTAGGAATAGTAGTCAGGCCCACGGCGATGAGGTTGCCGGAGAAGAACTCAACGGCCTCATCTACCGACCTAAACTCCTCGACTGAGATAGAGAATTCAGTCATTTCCTGAAATGCAGGCCACCACGCCCGCGCCAAGCACCACCGAGGTGGTCTCTCAGGCGGCAGTTGCCCTGAAAAGGATATTTGAATGGGAAAGTGATCACTACCATGGAGGTCATCGACCACCCCCCAATCAAAATCAGGCTGTGCATCCGAAGAGCACAAAGATAGGTCAAGGCAAGAAAATGAAGCGGTTCTCGGACAGTGATGCGTAAACTCATCCACGTTTAGGACACCCATCTCAAGCTCTTCGATCAGATCGGAAACGACTTGTCCCCTGGGATTTATGGAGTAATCTCCCCAGAGAGGATGCCTGCCGTTCAGATCTCCAAGCAAGAGATAGGGCCTCGGCAACCATCCCACGACGCGGCGGAAGTCCCCGGCGTCGAAGTCAGCTGAAGGTGGAATGTACGCAGAAATGATAGTATACCTCCTATCCAGGTGAAGCTGCACAGACACTGCCTGAAAGGAGGTATCTAAAGAGAAAGGTAGAACGGCGACATCATGCCGGGTGTAAACCGCGCATCCCCCAGCCTGGCAATCCCGTGGTGGTGGGGTCGCAAGACCCTTATACCCCGGGAGGGCAGGCAGGGGGCACACGCCTAGCATGGTCTCCTGCAAAAAAATAGCTAAAAGGAATGGGACGAGACGAGCCTCCGCAGTTCCTCCCAGTTGGCCCGGAGTCCACGGCAATTCCATTGAAGGAATATGCCCTCCAGGCCTAGCTCAGAGGAGACGCGAGGGCCCTCCTCGAATTGAAGACCCTCACGGGAATGGCCGTGCGTGATGAGGTTGCCGGAGAAGAACTCAACGGCCTCATCTACCGACCTAAACTCCTCGACTGAGATAGAGAATTCAGTCATTTCCTGGCCGGACAAAGCGCTGAAGGCGCTGTCGCCTTCGAGGACTTATTGGGGGAGGTTGGGCTCGCCATGCGAGTCTTTTCCTCCCTCCGACTCGAAACCTTAGGCGGGCGTTGCGGCTTGGGAGGCGGGGGGGCCCTCTTTTCAAGGAACCACCGTCTCCGAGCCACTCGCTCCACCTCGGGGCGTGGGCGAAGGAGCCGAAGCTCCTTTGTTGCTGTCCTCCTTTCGGGGAACAGCTTTAGGAACCCCGGAAGATGGCCTATCGACCATCTTCAGGGGTGTTGCCTCCTGTGAGTCTAACGACTCTGTGGAGGCGCGTGGCCGTTTCGCCTTACGGGAAACGGTCACGCTGGGGGAAGAGGGGGGAGCCCGGGTTTTAGCCGGGGCTGGGTGTGAACCCTTTTTGCCGCCAGCTTTACCAGGGGAGCACCTGGGTGTAGTAGAGCCCGCAGAAGGGCTCCGAATGGGCGCGGAAACAACCGTGCTCGTAGGCCTGGATCGGCCAGGAGCAGAGGGTACTTTCGTAAGTATTGAGGCATATGACGTCCCAGGCAGAGCCGGGCGCGCCAGGACCAAGTCCTTAGCCTCGCGGAATGAGTGTCGATCCTGGGCCTGAACGGCCAGGATTTCTTTCTCAAGGAGATATGCACCACATTGCTTCGAAGAAGCAGGGTGCGGCTCTCCGCAATTGACACACTTAGCCACACACGATTTGGACTTATCGTGTGCGACCTTGGAGCAATTTACACAGACTTCGGGTGACCCCGATTTTGCACGTCTACATGATCGATTCGTATGGCCGAAGCGGTGACAGTAATAGCACCGCCGCGGCAGTGGCACGAATGCCTTCACGCGGTAGCGGCACCAACCGGCACGCACCGACTCAGGGAGCTTGTCACAGTCGAACGTGACGAAGAGTGTAGGGGTGGGTCTCGAGGCCCCTCCCTGTTTTCTCATCACACGTTCGACCTTGACCGCCCCATGGTCGGCCAGCTCTAGGGTGATGTCCTCAATGGAGTAGTCAACGAGTTCCCTCGCATAAACTACTCCTTTCACAAAGTTCATGGTAGAGTGCGGCGTCACACTCACCGGGGTACCATGAAGTGTCCGAAGAGCACTTATCTTGGCCGCCTCGGCGGGATTCGCCAGAAGGCTGCCGTCCGAGAAACGGGTTACCTTCGGCTCTCTACCAATTACACTAGCTAATCCTCTCCTCTGATGGATCATGTTGCCCTTGGACAACATGGTGCCATCAGTGGTGCGAATAACGAGGAAGCGTTTGAAGCCAGCGGGCTCGAAAACGCCAGGTAACCTCTGAATCAGGGGCCCCGATGTCATCGAGGCTCCGACCTGTGCATTCTTGGTGTTAGTCTTAGTCAGGGGCTCCGCACACGAGGGGGTAGAGGAGCCGGATATGCCGATCTTGGCTTGGTCGCCTACCAAAGTGGTAGCAGACCCATCCGTCCCCGCAGCCCCCGCACGTGGAGAAGAGCCCCGAGTCTTCTTCGTCTTTTTCTTTTTAGGAGAGGAGGGCGGGGAATGAACCCGCTTCTCACCTCCGCCGGCAGAAGCCCCCATGCCAGATGGGCCGGCCTCAGCCAGGTCCCTCTCCGAAATGGAGAAGGTCCTGGTAGTCATAGGGGCACCTGTCGGAGGAGATCCCTCCCGTCCTTTTACTGCCTCGGAGCCCTCGGCCATTTGAGGGGGAACTTGCATAGGGGCGGATTCGGGTTCGGTGCTTGGCGCCGAGCCCGGATTCTTCCACATGGAAGGCCCTACCGTCTGAGGCTGGGTCTCCTCAAGGACCATGTCTATCACAGGAGGGGCCTCCAGTTAACCATCCCCTCCCAGGACATCGCAGGTCCCCTTGGCAGTGTCGCCAGTCTTGTGTGGGGAGGCACAGGCCTTGACCCCGGCAAGGTTTAAAATTCTTGCCAGCAGGTCTTTTGAGGGAAGTGACCGAAGGGGCCTGGCTTCCCTCTCCCCCCTAAGGGGGTTTGCCCCACCGAGCCGCTTGCACGAGGGGCGGTCGGCAATGGGCTGCCTGCTGGCTTTCTTGGCAGTCCCCTTAGAAAGACAAGGAGGGACTACCGCTGGAGATAGGGAGGTGCCCGAAAGCACCTCCAGAGAAGGGGGTGAGGGGGACTCCCCTACACCCGTAGGCGTAGGAGAGGAGTAAGCCTCCTCTCCGGTTAAAGAAGTATGGAGGGTCCCCTGCGCAAGCACAAACGGGGGGGACCTCCATTTTCTCGGTGGAGCTGCCCGAGGTCGGCTCCGTAGATGTTTTTGGGGAAGTTGGGGGTTGGGTTTTTTTGTTTTTTTTTCATACATGGGCATGGTGACCCTCTTTTTAATACGGGACGCAATAGCTCATCACCTCTTGCAGTTGCCCGCACTGCAAGAGGTGCTTACTGACCCGGCAGAGCCAGGCGCCGCCATTTGGGACCACCCCTCCCGCCTGGTGGCCTGGCAGTCCATCGGCATGGCGGCTCAACCTTGAACACGGCGTAAAAATTAATAGATTTTGAAGAAGAAAGGAAAAGGGATGCGAGGAAGGTATGGGTGGGGATGAAGCAGGTGTTAAAAGCCAGCAAACCCAGACCGGAGCTCAGGGGTTAGGGAATATTGTCCCCTCCTCCCTCAGCCCCGATCCGGGACGGTTGGCTGAGAAGAAGGTCAGCATCTACCCTGTGAAATTAGAGGCTGACCAGAGAAAGTTGTGGGAGAGGTTGTATGAAAAGCGACGAGGTAGGGGAGAAATCGGGCTATCTGAAGGAAGGAAGAGAGGCTAAGCTGGGGCCGGATGGAGCGCTGGATCCCGTCAGCACGGCGGCCAGGATGGCAAATCGCCGCGCCCCTTACGGAAGGACCCAGCAGAAGATAATCTCGACATCCGCCCGGCTCCCCCAAACCATGGCTTCACAGATATCGCGAACCAGGAGGTGGGGAGATTCCAATGCCCAGAGAGCACTCAGGGCGCTTTGTGAGTCGCTATAGATCACAATCCGCATTCCGAACCAGCCACGTAACGTAATCTCCCGTACCAAGTGGTATATTGCCACCAGCTCAGCCGTGAAGACAGACGCAGCGCCTGGTAGAGCCCCGCTGACTTCAAACAGAGGAGATACGGCGTGGAAACCGACCCCCTCTTCGGACTTGGAGCCATCCGTATACACTGGCACGGTTCCAGCGTGACACGAGGTGTGCTCCAAAAAGGTCGAACGCAATACTCCCAGCGTCGTAACAAGCTTTGGGAGCACAAGCGTGGCGACAAATAGCCAAATGTGGTACCCTCCAGGGTGGCGTCCTGGGCAGAACTAGGGGTGCCACCGGCTCGAGGGCTATATCTACCTCTCGAAGGAGTTTCCTGGCCCTAAACCCAAAGGGCTTAGGGTATGACTGGCGTCTATCGGCGGCATAGGCACCATCGAGATGTGCTGCGGATGCAGTGAGAGCTGTTGGCGAGTGAGGGAGGCGCTGGGCTCGCGCGTACAGGCGAGTGATGCACTGCACACGGCGCAGAGCGAGTGGCATCTACCCAGAAGGCTCTCAATGGGGAAAGTGCGGAAGGCACCGGTCGCAAGGCAAAGGCCGGTGTGGTGGATCGAATCCACCTTCAGCAATAAACGCTCGGCTGCGGATGCATAAAACTCGCATCCGTAGTCGAGCTTCGACGAGGCTCCGCCCTGTGCACTTTTCATCTTTGTCATAGTCAGGAGCTCCGTACCCGGGGGGGCAGAGGGGCCGGATGGGCCATTCTTGGCTTGGTCGCTTGCCAAATGGCAGCAGACCCATCCGTCCCCACAGCCCCCGCGGACGGAGAGGAGCCCCGAGTCTTTTTAGTCTTTCTTGTCTTTTTCTTCTTTTTAGGAGAGGAGGGCGGGGAATGAACCCGATTCTCTCCTCCGCCGACAGAAGCCCCTAGGCCAGATGGACCGGCCTCAGCCAGGTCCTTCTCCGAAATGGAAAAGATCCTGGTAGTTGCAGGGGCACCGGTCAGAGGAGATCCCTTCCCTCCTTGTGCTGCCTCGGAGGCCCCAGCCGTTTGAGGAGGACCTTGCATAGGGGAGGATTCAGGTTCGGTGCTTGGCGCCGAGCCCGGATTTTCCCCCATGGAAGGCCCTACCCTCTGAGGCTGGGTTTCCTCAAGGACCATGTCTATCACAGGAGGGGCCTCCAGTTGGCCATCCCCTCCCAGGACATCGCAGGTCCCCTTGGCAGCTTCACCAGTCTTTTGTGGGGAGGCACAGGCATTGACCACGGCAAGGTTTAAGATTCTTGCCAGCAGGTCTTTTAGAGAGGCGACCGAAGGGGCCTGGCTTCCCTCTCCCCCCTAAGGGGGTTTGCCCTACCGAGCCGCTTCGATGTGGAGTGGCTGGCTAAGGACTGCCTGCTGGCTTTCTTGGCAGTCCCCTTGGAAAGAAAAGAGGCGACTGCCGCTGGAAAAAGGGAGGTGCCCGAAAGCACCTCCAGAGAAGGGGTGAGGGGGAGTCCCCTGCACCCGTAGTCGAAGGAGAGGAGTAAGCCTCCTCTCCGGTTAGAGAAATATGGAGGGTCTCCTGCGCAAGCACAGGGGAGGGGGACCTCTATTTTTTCGGTGGAGCTGCCCGAGGGCGGCTCCGTCGTTTTTTCAGGGGGAGTATAATGGGTTTGGTTTTTCAAAGATTCATCCATGGGCATGGTGACCCTATTTGTGCTACGGGACGCAATAGCTCATCACCTCTCGCAGTTGCCCGCACTGCGAGAGGTGTTTACAAGCCCAGCAGAGCCAGGCGCCGCCATTCGGGACCACCCCTCCCGCCTGGTGGCCTGGCAGTCCATCGGCATGACGGCTCCACCTTGGACACGGCGTAAAATTGATAGAATGTGAAGAGGAGAGGAAAAGGGATGTGAGGAAGGTATGGGTGGGGATGAAGCAGGTTGTTAAAAAAAAACCCATCCCAAACCGGAGCTCAGGGGTTAGAGAACATTGTCCCCTCCCCCCTCAGCCCCGATCCGGGGTGGTTGGATTGAGAAGAAGGTCAGCATCTACCCAGTGAAATTAAAGGCTGGCCAGAGAAAGTTGTGGGAGAGGTTGTATGAAAAGCGACGAGGTAGGGGAGAAATCGGGCTATCTGAAGGAAGGAAGAGAGGCTAAGCTGGGGCCGGACGGAGCACTGGATCCCGTCAGCACGGCGGCCAGGATGGCAAATCGCCGCGCCCCTTACGTGGGAGAGATATGCACCACATTGCTTGAATGAATCCGGGTCCGGCTCTCCGTAATTGACACACTTGGCCACACACAAATTAGACTTATCGTCGCGGCCTTGGAGCAATTTATTCATACTTCGGGTGATGGGTGGGGATAAAGCAGGTTGTTAAAAACCCACCATCCCAGACCGGAGCTCAGGGGTTAGAGAACTTTGTTCCCTCCCCCCTCAGCCCTGATACGGGACGGTTGGCTGAGAAGGTCAGCATCTACCCTGTGAAATTATAGGCTGACCAGAGGTAGTTGTGGGAGAGGTTGTATGAAACGCGACGAAACCGGGGTGGAAACAAGTGTTTTGAAGGAAGAGGCTAAGCAGGGGCCGGACGCGGTGCTGAATCCCGTCAGCACGTCGGTCAGGATGGCAAATCGCCGCGCTCCTTAAGGGCTCCTGACACTCAAAGGTGACGATGAGCGTACTCGTAGGAACTTAGAAACCCTAAAAACGCCCGTAACCCTCAGGGACGAAAGTTTATCTTTTAGTCTAGAAACATCATATTGCAATAATTCGTTGGAGTGAATCATTCTCTTAACAAAAATTAAGGCGAGGGTAGGGCACAACCGAAACCGGGACCTCTGAAAGGGAGGACAAATCCCGCACGGCACCACACTGCTCTCGCGAAGATACCTCAACTACTAAATCGCCACCTCCACGGGCCCAAATTTTTTATTTTTTTAAAATTTTATGGAGCCCATCTGGCAACTACCCACTTGGGCATAAGTCGCCGAAAAACACGACAGCCTAGAACTAGGCTACTTTAAAGTAAAAATATGAAAACTTAACAATGATATAAATTGGAAAAACTTAAAAATCGAAGCAATCTCCGGCAGCGGGGGGGAGGTCCCCCTCACCCCGGTGCAGGAGAGTGCAACCTACAAACAAAACAATAACAAAAAAAAGAACCTTAAATAAAGAGGAGAAGGCCAGCCTCCCCCCAAAAGTCAATAAGTCCACCAGTCATGGTGCACGCACTCGTCCTGAGTACAAGGGACAGGCGGTAGCGACCCCGCCCATCCCGGTACCGGGACAGGTATCGTGCGCGAAGATCACCCAGACTGGGACATTCGACAAGAATATGCCGAACAGTCTAGGGGACGACGCAGTCGTTGCAATAGGGCGCATGCGAGCGCTCCATCAAGTAGCGATGCGTCACACGAGTGTGTCCGATTCGAAGACGACATTTTTTTTTTTTTTTTTATTTAAGAGCTCATCTGGCGACTGCCTACTTGGGCATTAGTCGCCATATTAAAACTGGCCTAGTTCTAGGCTACTTTAAAATAAAATTAAAGAGAAAAAAAAAACAACACCCCAAAAGGGGGAAAGGAAGCAAGCTGGTGCGTCGGGAAGAGGTCCCCCCGGCGCAGGAGGGTGCAACTAAAGGAAAAAAACAAAAAAAATAAAACAAAAAAAAAACGAACCTTCCTTAAATAATAGGGAGAAGGCCGGCCTCCCCCAAGAAGTCAACAAGTCAATGTGCACGAATCTGAACCGAGCACATGGAACAGGCGGTAGCGACCCCGCTCATCCCGGTACTGGGACAGGTATCGTGCGCGAAGATCACCCAGACTGGGACATTCGACAAGAATATGCCGAACAGTCTGGGGGACGACGCAGTCGTTGCAATAGGGCGCATGCGAGCGCTCCATGAAGTAGCGATGCGTCACACGAGTGTGTCCGATTCGAAGACGACAGAAAGCAACCTGAAGCCGCCGCGCCATTGGGGGATAGGTCCATGGGAAACAGTCGCGGCGCAATGGCACGAGACTTTAAGTTCCCTTAGACCGTCTCCCATCTTCTTTGCCAAGCAGTCCGAAGAGCTGCCCGTATTCCTGCCATGTAGTCGGTGTGAGGAAGAGCGAAACGCTGGTCCGGTCGCAGAGTCCTCGCGGACTCTTTGGCGCCCTCATCAGCGCGCTCATTCCCCGCAATTCCTACATGTCCAGGAACCCAGCAGAAGATAATCTCGACATCTGCCCGGCTCGCCAAAACCGTGGCGTCACGGATATCGCGAACCAGGGGATGCGGAGATTCCAATGCCCCGAGAGCACTCAGGGCGCTTTGTGAGTCGCTATAGATCACAATCCGGTCTCCGAACCGGGCACGTCGCGTAATCTCCCGTACCGAGTGGTGTATTGCCACCAGCTCGGCCGTGAAGACAGACGCAGCGTCCGGTAGAGCCCCGCTGACTTCAAACAGAGGGGATACGGCGTGGAAGCCGACCCCCTCTTGGGACTTGGAGCCATCCGTATACACTGGCACGGTACCAGCGTGACACGATGTGTGCTCCAAAAAGGTCGAACGCAATACTCCCGGCGCAGTACAAGCTTTGGGAGCAGAGGCGTGGCGACAAATAGCCAAATGTGGTACCCTCCAGGGTGGCGTCCTGGGCAGAACCAGGGGCGCCACCGGCCCGAGAGCTATATCTACCTCTCGAAGGAGTTTCCTGGACCTAAACCCAAAGGGCTTAGGGTATGACTGGCGTCTCTCAGCGGCATAGGCACCATCGAGATCAGCTGCGGATGCAGTGAGAGCTGTTGGCGACTGAGGGAGGCGCCGGGCTCACGCGTACAGGCGAGTGATGCACTGCACGCAGCGCAAAGCGAGTGGCATCTCCCCAGCATCGACCAACAGGCTCTCAATGGGGGAAGTGCGGAAGGCACCGGTCGCAAGGCGAAGGCCGGTGTGGTGGATCGAATCCACCTTCCGCAATAAACGCTCGGCTGCGGATGCATAAAACTCGCATCCGTAGTCAAGCTTCAGGGAAACAAAGTATCGATATTTTTTTTTTTGATTAAGGGGATATCTGGCGACTGCCGACTTAGGCATAAGTTGCCGTAAACAAACAGCCTAGTTCTAGGCTACTTCAAAATAATTCAACAGGAAACAACAATAAAAAGTAATAACAATACCAAAGCAATAACAAAAACGATAACAAAAACAACAACAACAATAAAACCGGGTTAAATGAAAGGGAGAAGGCCGGCCACCCCCCAAAAGTCAATAAGTCAGCCAGTCATGGTGCACGCACTCGTCCCGAGTACAAGGGTCAGGCGGTAGCGACCCCGCCCATCCCGGTACCGAGACAGGTATCGTGCGCGAAGATCACCCAGACTGGGACATTCGACAAGAATATGCTGAACAGTCTGGGGGACGACGCATGCGTTGCAATAGGGCACATGCGAGCGCTCCATCAAGTAGCGATGCGTCACACGAGTGTGTCCGATTCGAAGACGACAGAAAGCAACCTGAAGCTGCCACGCCATTGGGGGATAGGTCCATGGGAACATTCGCGGCGCAATGGCACGCAACTTTATGTTCCCTTCGACCGTCTCCCATCTTCTTTGCGCGGCAGTCCGAAGATCTGCCCATATTCCTGCCATGTAGTCGGTGTGAGGAAGAGCGAAACGCTGGTCCGGTCGCAGAGTCCTCGCGGACTCTTTGGCACCCTCATCGGCGCACTCATTCCCCGCAATTCCTACATGTCCACGAACCCAGCAGAAGATAATCTCGACATCTGCCCGGCTCGCCAAAACCGTGGCGTCACGGATATCGCGAACCAGGGGATGCGGAGATTCCAATGCCCCGAGAGCACTCAGGGCGCTTTGTGAGTCGCTATAGATCACAATCCGGTCTCCGAACCGGGCACGTCGCGTAATCTCCCGTACCGAGTGGTGTATTGCCACCAGCTCGGCCGTGAAGAAAGTCGCAGCGCCTGGTAGAGCCCCGCTGACTTCAAACAGAGGGGATACGGCGTGGAAGCCGACCCCCTCTTGGGACTTGGAGCCATCCGTATACACTGGCACGGTTCCATTTTTTTTTTTTTTTTTTTTTTAAGAGCTCATCTGGCGACTGCCTACTTGGGCATTAGTCGCCGTATTAAAACTGGCCTAGTTCTAGGCTACTTTAAAATGAAATTAAAGAGAAAAAAAAAACAACACCCCAAAAGGGGGAAAGGAAGCAAGCTGGTGCGTCGGGGAGAGGTCCCCCCGGCGCAGGAGCGTGCAACTAAAGAAAAAAACAAACAAACAAAAAACAAAACAAATGCAAAAAAACAACAAAAACAAACAAACAAACCTTGCTTAAATAATAGGGAGAAGGCCGGCCTCCCCCAAGAAGTCAACAAGTCCACAAGTCAGTGTGCACGAATCTGTCCCAAGCACAAGGGACAGGCGGTAGCGACCCCGCCCATCCCGGTACTGGGACAGGTATCGTGCGCGAAGATCACCCAGACTGGGACATTCGACAAGAATGTGCCGAACAGTCTGGGGGACGACGCAGTCGTTGCAATAGGGCGCAGGCGAGCGCTCCATCAGATAGCGATGCGTCACACGAGTGTGTCCGATTCGGAGACGACAGAAAGCAACCTGAAGCCGCCGCGGCATTGGGGGATAGGTCCATGGGAACAGTCGCGGCGCAATGGCACGCAACTTTAAGTTCCCTTCGACCGTCTCCCATCTTCTTTGCCAAGCAGTCCGATTTTTTTTTTTTTTTTTTTTATAGAGCCCATCTGGCAACTACCCACTTGGGCATAAGTCGCCGAAAAACACGACAGCCTAGAATTAGGCTACTTTAAAGTTAAAATATGAAAACTTAACAATCAATATAAATTGGAAAAACTTAACAATCGAAGCAATCTCCGGCAGCGGGGGGAGGTCCCCCTCACCCCGGTGCAGGAGAGTGCAACCTAAAACAAAACAATAACAAAAAAAAGGAACCTTAAATAAAGGGGAGAAGGCCGGCCTCCCCCAAAAAGTCAATAAGTCCACCAGTCATGGTGCACGCACTCGTCCCGAGTACAAGGGACAGGCGGTAGCGACCCCGCCCATCCCGGTACCGAGACAGGTATCGTGCGCGAAGATCACCCAGACTGGGACATTCGACAAGAATATGCCGAACAGTCTGGGGGACGACGCAGTCGTTGCAATAGGGCACATGCGAGCGCTCCACCAAGTAACGATGCGTCACACGAGTGTGTCCGATTCGAAGACGACAGAAAGCAACCTGAAGCCGCCGCGGCATTGGGGGATAGGTCCATGGGAACAGTCGCGGCGCAATGGCACGCAACTTTAAGTTCCCCTCGACCGTCTCCCATCTTCTTTGCCAAGCAGTCCGAAGAGCTGCCCGTATTCCTGCCATGTAGTCAGTGTGAGGAAGAGCGAAACGCTGGTCCGGTCGCAGAGTCCTCGCGGACTCTTTGGCGCCCTCATAGGCGCGCTCATTCCCCGCAATTCCTACATGTCCAGGAACCCAGCAGAAGATAATCTCGACATCTGCCCGGCTCGCCAAAACCGTGGCGTCACGGATTTCGCGAACCAGGGGATGCGGAGATTCCAATGCCCCGAGAGCACTCAGGGCGCTTTGTGAGTCGCTATAAATCACAATCCGGTCTCCGAACCGGGCACGTCGCGTAATCTCCCGTACCGAGTGGGGAATGGCCAACAGCTCGGCCGTGAAGACAGACGCAGCGCCTGGTAGAGCCCCGCTGACTTCAAACAGAGGGGATACGGCGTGGAAGCCGACCCCCTCTTGAGACTTGGAGCCATCCGTATACACTGGCACGGTACCAGCGTGACACGATGTGTGCTCCAAAAAGGTCGAACGCAATACTCCCGGCGCAGTACAAGCTTTGGGAGCAGAGGCGTGGCGACAAATAGCCAAATGTGGTACCCTCCAGGGTGGCGTCCTGGGCAGAACCAGGGGCGCCACCGGCCCGAGAGCTATATCTACCTCTCGAAGGAGTTTCCTGGCCCTAAACCCAAAGGGCTTAGGGTATGACTGGCGTCTCTCAGGCATAGGCACCATCGAGATCAGCTGCGGATGCAGTGAGAGCTGTTGGCGACTGAGGGAGGCGCCGGGCTCGCGCGTACAGGCGAGTGATGCACTGCACGCGGCGCAGAGCGAGTGGCATCTCCCCAGCATCGACCAACAGGCTCTCAATGGGGGAAGTGCGGAAGGCACCGGTCGCAAGGCGAAGGCCGGTGTGGTGGATCGAATCCACCTTCCGCAATAAACGCTCGGCTGCGGATGCATAAAACTCGCATCCGTAGTCGAGCTTCGAGCGAACAAAGGATCGATAAAAAAGTAAGGCGGTAGCCCTATCAGCGCCCCAAGCGCTCAACGTCACGGAACGGAGAATGTCCATGGCGCGGGTACAAGAGACCCTAAGGCTGCGAATGTGAGCCTCCCAGGTGAGGCGTCGGTCGAATACAAGACCAAGGAAACGGTGCGACCCAACCACATCCAGGCGCACCCCATTAAGAAACAAATCTGGGTCGGGGTGAAGCCGTGGATGGCGGCAGAAGTGCACCACCTTAGTCTTGGCCAAAGAAAACCGAAACCTGTGCGCTTCGGCATAGCGAGAGACGTGGTTCAATGCCTGTTGGAGTCGGCGCTCCAGAGTTGGCATCTGGGCCGCGCCAAAAGAGATCGAAAGGTCGTCCACGTAGAGCGTAGCGAGAACATCTTCCGGCAGCACCGAGGTGATGCTCAGGGCAAAGAGTGTGACACTGAGGACACTTCCCTGCGGGACACCCTCTTCCTGCTCCTTTGGGCCGGAGAGGGCTCCCCCCACCCGTACGCGGAATCGACGATCTCGCAAAAATTCAGATATAAACATTGGGAGGCGTCCCCTCGCCCCCATCGTGTGGAGAGTCTCCATGATACCGTATCGCCATGCGGTATCATAGGCCTTCTCCAGATCAAAAAACACCGTGGCGTAGTGCTGTCTACGAAGGAAAGCCTCGCAGACGGCATTTTCCAGTCGGAGCAGAGCATCCGACGTGGAGTGGAACTTACGGAAGCCGCACTGTGCAGAAGACAGATGGCCTCCGCTGTCCAGGAAATAGGCTAATCTAACATTTACCAATTTCTCCATCAACTTGCACACGCAAGAGGTTAGAGAGATTGGGCGGAATCCGGTCGGAGTAGAGTGATCTCTCCCCGGCTTGCGAAAGGCGAGCACAGTAGCGATTCGCCAGGAGTCTGGGAGAAGACCTTCCACCCAGATCCTGTTGAACAAATCTAACAGAAAGGCCATGCCTCGCTCACCCAGGTGTCGAAGCATGGCGTACGGGACATCGTCCGGACCATGGGCGGTGTCCGCGCACGAAGCGAGAGCGGAGCGCAACTCACTCACAGTAAACTTGTCGTTGAAGGGTTCTCCGCCTCTGGAGGTAAAGTCCGGCCGGCGGCCTTCCGCGACATCACGACGTGCATTGAATGCTGGCGGAGCAGCATCACGGCTAGAGAATGCGGAAAAAGCGGTCGCTAAGGATTCCGCCACGGACGCGGGGTCCGAGATTGCGGTCCCATTCTCCTGGAGAACGGGAGGGGGGTCCTGCGAGAACTTGCCCCGAATCCTGTTGACTCGCTTCCACACCTCAGCTAAAGGGGTCTTCCCGTTAAGTGCAGACACGTATGCCCGCCAAGAAGAGCGGCGGGCGTGCTTCGAAATATACCGGAACCTAGCCCTAGCCCGACGAAATTCAGCGACAGTGAAATCGATCGGGCGGCGCTTATAGCGCATGTAGGCATAACGCTTCTGTTTGAGGGCCGTCTCACACTCGGCCGACCACCATGGGAGTGGTCGGCGTGCAAAACGGCCAGACGTCCTAGGAATAGTAGTCAGGCCCACGGCGATGAGGTTGCCGGAGAAGAACTCAACGGCCTCATCTACCGACCTAAACTCCTCGAATGAGATAGAGAATTCAGTCATTTCCTGAAATGCAGGCCACCGCGCCCGCGCCAAGCACCACCGAGGTGGTCTCTCAGGCGGCAGTTGCCCTGAAAATGATATTTGAATGGGAAAGTGATCACTACCATGGAGGTCATCGACCACCCCCCAATCAAAATCAGGCTGTGCATCCGAAGAGCACAAAGATAGGTCAAGGCAAGAAAATGAAGCGGTTCTCGGACAGTGATGCGTAAACTCATCCACGTTTAGGACACCCATCTCAAGCTCTTCGATCAGATCGGCAACGACTTGTCCCCTGGGATTTATGGAGTAATCTTCCCAGAGAGGATGCCTGCCGTTCAGATCTCCAAGCAAGAGATAGGGCCTCGGCAACCGTGCCACGACGCGGCGGAAGTCCCCCGCGTCGAAGTCAGCTGACGGTGGAATGTACGCAGAAATGATAGTATACCTCCTATCCAGGTGCAGCTGCACAGCCACTGCCTGAAAGGAGGTATCTAAAGAGAAAGGAAGAACGGAGACATCATGCCGGGTGTAAACTGAGCACCCCCCAGCCCGGCCATCCCGCGGTGGTGGGGTCGCAAGACCCTTATACCCCGGGAGGGCAGGGACGGGGCACAAACCTAGCATGGTCTCCTGCAAAAAAATAGCTAACGGGGAACGGGACGAGACGAGCCTCCGCAGCTCCTCCCAGTTGGCCCGGAGTTCACGGCAATTCCATTGAAGGAATATGCCCTCCAGGCCTAGCTCGGAGGAGACGCGGGGGCCCTCCTCGAATTGAAGACCCTCACGGGAATGGCCGTACGCTTCCCGGGGGCAGAACCCCGGGCGCTGTTGGCCGGACAAAGCGCTGAAGGCGCTGTCGCCTTCGAGGACTTATTGGGTGAGGTTGGGCTCGCCATGCGAGTCTTTTCCTCCCTCCGCCTCGAAACCTTAGGCGGGCGTTGCAGCTTCGGAGGCGGGGGGCCCTCTTTTCGAGGAACCACCGTCTCCGAGCAACTCGCTCCACCTCGGGGCGTGGGCGAAGGAGCCGAAGCTCCTTTGTTGCTGTCCTCCTTTCGGGGGACAGCTTTAGGAACCCCGGAAGATGGCCTAGCGACCATCTTCAGGGGT
Source organism: Ceratothoa steindachneri (assembly GCA_963969495.1). Classification (NCBI taxonomy): domain Eukaryota; kingdom Metazoa; phylum Arthropoda; class Malacostraca; order Isopoda; family Cymothoidae; genus Ceratothoa; species Ceratothoa steindachneri. Next base: position 76,970,891 of record OZ018324.1, on the reverse strand, counting down.
GTTGCCTCCTGTGAGTCTAACGACTCGGTGGAGGCGCGTGGCCGTTTCGCCTTACGGGAAACGGTCACGCTGGGGGAAGAGGGGGGAGCCCTGGTTTTAGCCGGGGCAGGGTATGAACCCTTTTTTCCGCCAGCTTTACCAGGGGAGTGCCCGGGTTGGGTAGAGCCCGCAGAAGGGCTCCGAATGGGCGCGGAAACAACCGTGCTCGTTGGCCTGGATGGGCCAGGAGCAGAGGGTGCCTTCCTAACTATTGAGGCATACGACGTCCCAGGCAGAGCCGGGCGCGCCAGGACCAAGTCCTTTGCCTCGCGGAATGAGAGTCGATCCTGGGCCTGAACGGCCAGGATTTCTTTCTCAAGGAGATATGCACCACATTGCTTCGAAGAAGAAGGGTGCGGCGCTCCGCAATTGACACACTTGGCCACACACGATTTGGACTTATCGTGTGCGACCTTGGAGCAATTTACACAGACTTCGGGTGACCCCAACTTTGCACGTCTACATGAGCGATTCGTATGGCCGAAGCGGTGACAGTAATAGCACCGCCGCGGCAGTGGCACGAATGCCTTCACGCGGTAGCGGTACCAACCGGCACGCACCGACTCAGGGAGCTTGTCACAGTCGAACGTGACGAAGAGTGTAGGGGTGGGTCTCGAGGCCCCTCCCTGTTTTCTCATCACACGTTCGACCTTGACCGCCCCATGGTCGGCCAGCTCTAAGGTGATGCCTTCAATGGAGTAGTCAACGAGTTCCCTCGCATAAACTACTCCTTTCACAAAGTTCATGGTAGAGTGCGGCGTCACACTCACCGGGGTGCCATGAAGTGTCCGAAGAGCACTAATCTTGGCCGCCTCGGCGGGATTCGCCGCATTCGCCAGAAGGCTCCCGTCCGAGAAACGGGTTACCTTCGGCTCTCTCCCAATTGCACTAGCTAATCCTCTCCGCTGATGGATCATGTTGCCCTTGGACAACATGGTGCCATCAGTGGAGCGAATAACGAGGAAGCGTTTGAAGCCAGCGGGCTCGAAAACGCCAGGTAACCTCTGAATCAGGGGCCCCGATGTCATCGAGGCTCCGACCTGTGCACTCTTGGTAGTAGTCTTCTTTGTCAGGGGCTTCGCAACCGGGGGGGCAGAGGGGGCGGATGTGCCGATCTTGGCTTGGTCGCTTGCCAGAGTGGCAGCAGACCCATCCGTCCCCGCAGCCCCCGCGGATGGAGAGGAGCCCCGAGTCTTTTTTGTGTTTTTAGTCTTTTTCTTTTTCGGAGAGGAGGGCTGGAATGAACCCGCTTTTCACCTCCGCCGGCAGAAGTCCCCAGGCCAGATGGACCAGCCTCAGCCAGGTCCCTCTCCGAAATGGAGAAGGTCCTGGTTGTCGTAGGGGCACCTGTCGGAGGAGATCCCTCCCCTCCTTTTGCCTCGGAGCCCTCAGCCATTTGAGGAGGACCTTGCATAGGGGCGGATTCGGGTTCGGTGCTTGGCGCCGAGCCCGAATTCCCCCCCATGGAAGGCCCTACCGTCTGAGACTGGGTCTCCTCAAGGACCATGTCTATCACAGGAGGGGCCTCCAGTTGGCCATCCCCTCCCAGGACATCGCAGGTCCCCTTGGCAGTATTGTCACTAGTCAGGTGGTGTGGGGAGGCACAGGCCTTGACCCCAGCAAGGTTTAAAATTCTTGCCAGCAGGTCTTTTGAGGGAAGCGACCGAAGGGGCCTGGCTTCCCTCTCCCCCCTAAGGGGGTTTGCCCTACCGAGCCGCTTGCACGAGGGGCGGTCGGCAATGGGCTGCCTGCTGGCTTTCTTGGCAGTCCCCTTAGAAAGCAAAGGAGGGACTGCCGCTGGAGATAGGGAGGTGCCCGAAAGCACCTCCAGAGAAGGGGGTGAGGGGGAGTCCCCTACACCCGTAGGCGTAGGAGAGGAGTAAGCCTCCTCTCCGGTTAAAGAATTATGGAGGGTCCCTTGCGCAAGCACAAGGGGGGGGACCTCCATTTTCTCGGTGGAGCTGCCCGAGGGCAGCTCCGTCGATTTTCTTGGGGAAGTTGGGGGTTGGGTTTTTTGTTGTTTTTTTTTCATTCATGGGCATGGTGACCCTCTTTTGATTACGGGACGCAATAGCTCATCACCTCTCGCAGTTGCCCGCACTGCGAGAGGTGCTTACAAGCCCGGCAGAGCCAGGCGCCGCCATTCGGGACCACCCCTCCCGCCTGGTGGCCTGGCAGTCCTTCGGCATGGCGGCTCCACCTTGGACACGGTGTAAAAAATATAGGTTGTGAAGAGGAGAGGAAAAGGGATGTGAGGAAGATGTGGGTGGGGATGAAGCAGGTTGTTAAAAAAACCCATCCCGAACCGGAGCTGAGGGGTTAGGGAACAATGTCCCCTCCCCCCTCAGCCCCGATCCGGGGTGGTTGGCTTGAGAAGAAGGTCAGCATTCTACCCTGTGAAATTAGAGGCTGACCAGAGAAAGTTGTGGGAGAGGTTGTATGAAAAGGCGACGAGGTAGGGGAAAAATCGGGCTATCTGAAGGAAGGCAGAGAGGCTAAGCTGGGGCCGGACGGAGTGCTGGATCCCGTCAGCACGGCGGCCAGGATGGCAAATCGCCGCGCCCCTTACGGGGTCGAAATATACCGGAACCTAGCCCTAGCCCGACGAAATTCAGCGACAGTGAAATCGTTCGGGCGGCGCTTATAGCGCATGTAGGCATAACGCTTCTGTTTGAGGGCCGTCTCACACTCGGCCGACCACCATTGGAGTGGTCGGCGTGCAAAACGGCCAGACGTCCTAGGAATAGTAGTCAGGCCCACGGCGATGAGGTTGCCGGAGAAGAACTCAACGGCCTCATCTACCGACCTAAACTCCTCGACTGAGATAGAGAATTCAGTCATTTCCTGAAATGCAGGCGCCCGCGCCAAGCACCAACGAGGTGGTCTCTCAGGCGGCAGTTGCCCTGAAAATGATATTTGAATGGGAAAGTGATCACTACCATGGAGGTCATCGACCACCCCCCAATCAAAATCAGGCTGTGCATCCGAAGAGCACAAAGATAGGTCAAGGCAAGAAAATGAAGCGGTTCTCGGACAGTGATGCGTAAACTCATCCACGTTTAGGACACCAATCTCAAGCTCTTCGATCAGATCGGCAACGACTTGTCCCCTGGGATTTATGGAGTAATCTCCCCAGAGAGGATGCCTGCCGTTCAGATCTCCAAGCAAGAGATAGGGCCTCGGCAACCGTGCAACGACGCGGCGGAAGTCCCCCGCGTCGAAGTCAGCTGACGGTGGAATGTACGCAGAAATGATAGTATGCCTCCTATCCAGGTGCAGCTGCACAGCCACTGCCTGAAAGGAGGTATCTAAAGAGAAAGGAAGAACGGAAACATCATGCCGGGTGTAAACTGCGCATCCCCCAGCCCGGCCATCCCGCGGTGGTGGGGTCGCAAGACCCTTATACCCCGGGAGGGCAGGGAGGGGGCACGCACCTAGCATGGTCTCCTGCAAAAAAATAGCTAACGGGGAACGGGACGAGACGAGCCTCCGCAGCTCCTCCCAGTTGGCCCGGAGTCCACGGCAATTCCATTGAAGGAATATGCCCTCCAGGCCTAGCTCGGAGGAGACGCGGGGGCCCTCCTCGAATTGAAGACCCTCACGGGAATGGCCGTACGCTTCCCGGGGGCAGAACCCCGGGCGCTGTTGGCCGGACAAAGCGCTGAAGGCGCTGTCGCCTTCGAGGACTTATTGGGGGAAGTTGGGCTCGCCATGCGAGTCTTTTCCTCCCTCCGCCTCGAAACCTTAGGCGGGCGTTGCGGCTTCGGAGGCGGGGTGCCCTCTTTTCGAGGAACCACCGTCTCCAAGCCCCTCGCTCCACCTCGGGGCGTGGGCGAAGGAGCCGAAGCTCCTTTGTTGCTGTCCTCCTTTCGGGGGACAGCTTTAGGAACCCCGGAAGATGGCCTAGCAACCATCTTCAGGGGTGTTGCCTCCTGTGAGTCTAACGACTCGGTGGAGGCACGTGGCCGTTTCGCCTTACGGGAAACGGTCACGCTGGGGGAAGAGGGGGGAGCCCTGGTTTTAGCCGGGGCAAGGTATGGACCCTTTTTGCCGCCAGCTTTACCAGGGGAGCGCCCGGGTTGGGTAGAGCCCGTAGAAGGGCTCCGAATGGGAGCGGAAACAACCGTGCTCGTTGGCTTGGATGGGCCAGGAGCAGAGGGTGCCTTTCTAACTATTGAGGCATATGACGTCCCAGGCAGAGCCGGGCGCGCCAGGACCAAGTCCTTAGCCTCGCGGAATAAGAGTAGATCCTGGGCCTGAACGGCCAGGATTTCTTTCTCAAGGAGATATGCACCACATTGCTTCGAAGAAGCAGGGTGCGGCTCTCCGCCATTGACACACTTGGCCACACACGATTTGGACTTATCGTGTGCGACCTTGGAGCAATTTACACAGACTTCGGGTGACCCCGACTTTGCACGTCTACATAAGCGATTCGTATGGCCGAAGCGGTGACAGTAATAGCACCGCCGCGGCAGTGGCACGAATGCCTTCACGCGGTAGCGGTACCAACCGGCACGCACCGACTCAGGGAGCTTGTCACAGTCGAACGTGACGAAGAGTGTAGGGGTGGGTCTCGAGGCCCCTCCCTGTTTTCTCATCACACGTTCGACCTTGACCGCCCCATGGTCGGCCAGCTCTAAGGTGATGTCCTCAATGGAGTAGTCAACGAGTTCCCTCGCATAAACTACTCCTTTCACAAAGTTCATGGTAGAGTGCGGCGTCACACTCACCGGGGTGCCATGAAGTGTCCGAAGAGCACTTATCTTGGCCGCCTCGGCGGGATTCGCCGCATTCGCCAGAAGGCTCCCGTCCGAGAAACGGGTTACCTTCGGCTCTCTACCAATTGCACTAGCTAATCCTCTCCTCTGATGGATCATGTTGCCCTTGGACAACATGGTGCCATCAGTGGAGCGAATAACGAGGAAGCGTTTGAAGCCAGCGGGCTCGAAAACGCCAGGTAACCTCTGAATCAGGGGCCCCGATGTCATCGAGGCTCCGCCCTGTGCACTCTTGGTATTAGTCTTCTTTGTCAGGGGCTCCGCAACCGGGGGGGCAAAGGGGGCGGATGTGCCGATCTTGGCTTGGTCGCTTGCCAGAGTGGCAGCAGACCCATCCGTCCCCGCAGCCCCCGCGGATGGAGAGGAGCCCCGAGTCTTTTTTGTCTTTTTCTTTTTCGGAGAGGAGGGCGGGGAATGAACACGCTTTTCACCTCCGCCTGCAGAAGTCCCCAGGCCAGATGGACCAGCCTCAGCCAGGTCCCTCTCCGAAATGGAGAAGGTCCTGGTTGTCGTAGGGGCACCTGTCGGAGGAGATCCCTCCCCTCCTTTTACTGCCTCGGAGCCCTCAGCCATTTGAGGAGGACCTTGCATAGGGGCGGATTCGGGTTCGGTGCTTGGCGCCGAGCCCGAATTCCCCCCCATGGAAGGCCCTACCGTCTGAGACTGGGTCTCCTCAAGGACCATGTCTATCACAGGAGGGGCCTCCAGTTGGCCATCCCCTCCCAGGACATCGCAGGTCCCCTTGGCAGTATTGTCACTAGTCAGGTGGTGTGGGGAGGCACAGGCCTTGACCCCAGCAAGGTTTAAAATTCTTGCCAGCAGGTCTTTTGAGGGAAGCGACCGAAGGGGCCTGGCTTCCCTCTCCCCCCTAAGGGGGTTTGCCCTACCGAGCCGCTTGCACGAGGGGCGGTCGGCAATGGGCTGCCTGCTGGCTTTCTTGGCAGTCCCCTTAGAAAGCAAAGGAGGGACTGCCGCTGGAGATAGGGAGGTGCCCGAAAGCACCTCCAGAGAAGGGGGTGAGGGGGAGTCCCCTACACCCGTAGGCGTAGGAGAGGAGTAAGCCTCCTCTCCGGTTAAAGAATTATGGAGGGTCCCTTGCGCAAGCACAAGGGGGGGGACCTCCATTTTCTCGGTGGAGCTGCCCGAGGGCGGCTCCGTTGATTTTCTTGGGGATGTTGGGGGTTGGGTTTTTTGGTGTTTTTTTTCATTCATGGGCATGGTGACCCTCTTTTTATTACGGGACGCAATAGCTCACCACCTCTCGCAGTTGCCCGCACTGCGAGAGGTGCTTACAAGCCCGGCAGAGCCAGGCGCCGATATTCGGGACCACCCCTCCCGCCTGGTGGCCTGGCAGTCCTTCGTCATGGCGGCTCCACCTTGAACACGGCGTAAAAAATATAGGTTGTGAAGAGGAGAGGAAAAGGGATGTGAGGAAGGTATGGGTGGGGATGAAGCAGGTTGTTAAAAAACCCCCATCCCGAACCGGAGCTGAGGGGTTAGGGAACAATGTCCCCTCCCCCCTCAGCCCCGATCCGGGGTGGTTGGCTTGAGAAGAAGGTCAGCATTCTACCCTGTGAAATTAGAGGCTGACCAGAGAAAGTTGTGGGAGAGGTTGTATGAAAAGGCGACGAGGTAGGGGAAAAATCGGGCTATCTGAAGGAAGGCAGAGAGGCTAAGCTGGGGCCGGACGGAGTGCTGGATCCCGTCAGCACGGCGGCCAGGATGGCAAATCGCCGCGCCCCTTACGGGGTCGAAATATACCGGAACCTAGCCCTAGCCCGACGAAATTCAGCGACAGTGAAATCGTTCGGGCGGCGCTTATAGCGCATGTAGGCATAACGCTTCTGTTTGAGGGCCGTCTCACACTCGGCCGACCACCATTGGAGTGGTCGGCGTGCAAAACGGCCAGACGTCCTAGGAATAGTAGTCAGGCCCACGGCGATGAGGTTGCCGGAGAACTCAACGGCCTCATCTACCGACCTAAACTCCTCGACTGAGATAGAGAATTCAGTCATTTCCTGAAATGCAGGCGCCCGCGCCAAGCACCAACGAGGTGGTCTCTCAGGCGGCAGTTGCCCTGAAAATGATATTTGAATGGGAAAGTGATCACTACCATGGAGGTCATCGACCACCCCCCAATCAAAATCAGGCTGTGCATCCGAAGAGCACAAAGATAGGTCAAGGCAAGAAAATGAAGCGGTTCTCGGACAGTGATGCGTAAACTCATCCACGTTTAGGACACCAATCTCAAGCTCTTCGATCAGACCGGCAAGGACTTGTCCCCTGGGATTTATGGAGTAATCTCCCCAGAGAGGATGCCTGCCGTTCAGATCTCCAAGCAAGAGATAGGGCCTCGGCAACCGTGCAACGACGCGGCGGAAGTCCCCCGCGTCGAAGTCAGCTGACGGTGGAATGTACGCAGAAATGATAGTATGCCTCCTATCCAGGTGCAGCTGCACAGCCACTGCCTGAAAGGAGGTATCTAAAGAGAAAGGAAGAACGGAAACATCATGCCGGGTGTAAACTGCGCATCCCCCAGCCCGGCCATCCCGCGGTGGTGGGGTCGCAAGACCCTTATACCCCGGGAGGGCAGGGAGGGGGCACGCACCTAGCATGGTCTCCTGCAAAAAAATAGCTAACGGGGAACGGGACGAGACGAGCCTCCGCAGCTCCTCCCAGTTGGCCCGGAGTCCACGGCAATTCCATTGAAGGAATATGCCCTCCAGGCCTAGCTCGGAGGAGACGCGGGGGCCCTCCTCGAATTGAAGACCCTCACGGGAATGGCCGTACGCTTCCCGGGGGCAGAACCCCGGGCGCTGTTGGCCGGACAAAGCGCTGAAGGCGCTGTCGCCTTCGAGGACTTATTGGGGGAAGTTGGGCTCGCCATGCGAGTCTTTTCCTCCCTCCGCCTCGAAACCTTAGGCGGGCGTTGCGGCTTCGGAGGCGGGGGGCCCTCTTTTCGAGGAACCACCGTCTCCAAGCCCCTCGCTCCACCTCGGGGCGTGGGCGAAGGAGCCGAAGCTCCTTTGTTGCTGTCCTCCTTTCGGGGGACAGCTTTAGGAACCCCGGAAGATGGCCTAGCAACCATCTTCAGGGGTGTTGCCTCCTGTGAGTCTAACGACTCGGTGGAGGCACGTGGCCGTTTCGCCTTACGGGAAACGGTCACGCTGGGGGAAGAGGGGGGAGCCCTGGTTTTAGCCGGGGCAAGGTATGGACCCTTTTTGCCGCCAGCTTTACCAGGGGAGCGCCCGGGTTGGGTAGAGCCCGTAGAAGGGCTCCGAATGGGAGCGGAAACAACCGTGCTCGTTGGCTTGGATGGGCCAGGAGCAGAGGGTGCCTTTCTAACTATTGAGGCATATGACGTCCCAGGCAGAGCCGGGCGCGCCAGGACCAAGTCCTTAGCCTCGCGGAATAAGAGTAGATCCTGGGCCTGAACGGCCAGGATTTCTTTCTCAAGGAGATATGCACCACATTGCTTCGAAGAAGCAGGGTGCGGCTCTCCGCCATTGACACACTTGGCCACACACGATTTGGACTTATCGTGTGCGACCTTGGAGCAATTTACACAGACTTCGGGTGACCCCGACTTTGCACGTCTACATAAGCGATTCGTATGGCCGAAGCGGTGACAGTAATAGCACCGCCGCGGCAGTGGCACGAATGCCTTCACGCGGTAGCGGTACCAACCGGCACGCACCGACTCAGGGAGCTTGTCACAGTCGAACGTGACGAAGAGTGTAGGGGTGGGTCTCGAGGCCCCTCCCTGTTTTCTCATCACACGTTCGACCTTGACCGCCCCATGGTCGGCCAGCTCTAAGGTGATGTCCTCAATGGAGTAGTCAACGAGTTCCCTCGCATAAACTACTCCTTTCACAAAGTTCATGGTAGAGTGCGGCGTCACACTCACCGGGGTGCCATGAAGTGTCCGAAGAGCACTTATCTTGGCCGCCTCGGCGGGATTCGCCGCATTCGCCAGAAGGCTCCCGTCCGAGAAACGGGTTACCTTCGGCTCTCTACCAATTGCACTAGCTAATCCTCTCCTCTGATGGATCATGTTGCCCTTGGACAACATGGTGCCATCAGTGGAGCGAATAACGAGGAAGCGTTTGAAGCCAGCGGGCTCGAAAACGCCAGGTAACCTCTGAATCAGGGGCCCCGATGTCATCGAGGCTCCGCCCTGTGCACTCTTGGTATTAGTCTTCTTTGTCAGGGGCTCCGCAACCGGGGGGGCAAAGGGGGCGGATGTGCCGATCTTGGCTTGGTCGCTTGCCAGAGTGGCAGCAGACCCATCCGTCCCCGCAGCCCCCGCGGATGGAGAGGAGCCCCGAGTCTTTTTTGTCTTTTTCTTTTTCGGAGAGGAGGGCGGGGAATGAACCCGCTTTTCACCTCCGCCTGCAGAAGTCCCCAGGCCAGATGGACCAGCCTCAGCCAGGTCCCTCTCCGAAATGGAGAAGGTCCTGGTTGTCGTAGGGGCACCTGTCGGAGGAGATCCCTCCCCTCCTTTTACTGCCTCGGAGCCCTCAGCCATTTGAGGAGGACCTTGCATAGGGGCGGATTCGGGTTCGGTGCTTGGCGCCGAGCCCGAATTCCCCCCCATGGAAGGCCCTACCGTCTGAGGCTGGGTCTCCTCAAGGACCATGTCTATCACAGGAGGGGCCTCCAGTTGGCCATCCCCTCCCAGGACATCGCAGGTCCCCTTGGCAGTATTGTCACTAGTCAGGTGGTGTGGGGAGGCACAGGCCTTGACCCCAGCAAGGTTTAAAATTCAAGCCAGCAGGTCTTTTGAGGGAAGCGACCGAAGGGGCCTGGCTTCCCTCTCCCCCCTAAGGGGGTTTGCCCTACCGAGCCGCTTGCACGAGGGGCGGTCGGCAATGGGCTGCCTGCTGGCTTTCTTGGCAGTCCCCTTAGAAAGCAAAGGAGGGACTGCCGCTGGAGATAGGGAGGTGCCTGAAAGCACCTCCAGAGAAGGGGGTGAGGGGGAGTCCCCTACACCCGTAGGCGTAGGAGAGGAGTAAGCCTCCTCTCCGGTTAAAGAATTATGGAGGGTCCCTTGCGCAAGCACAAGGGGGGGGACCTCCATTTTCTCGGTGGAGCTGCCCGAGGGCGGCTCCGTTGATTTTCTTGGGGATGTTGGGGGTTGGGTTTTTTGGTGTTTTTTTTCATTCATGGGCATGGTGACCCTCTTTTTATTACGGGACGCAATAGCTCATCACCTCTCGCAGTTGCCCGCACTGCGAGAGGTGCTTACAAGCCCGGCAGAGCCAGGCGCCGCCATTCGGGACCACCCCTCCCGCCTGGTGGCCTGGCAGTCCTTCGGCATGGCGGCTCCACCTTGAACACGGCGTAAAAAATATAGGTTGTGAAGAGGAGAGGAAAAGGGATGTGAGGAAGGTATGGGTGGGGATGAAGCAGGTTGTTAAAAAACCCCCATCCCGAACCGGAGCTGAGGGGTTAGGGAACAATGTCCCCTCCCCCCTCAGCCCCGATCCGGGGTGGTTGGCTTGAGAAGGTCAGCATTCTACCCTGTGAAATTAGAGGCTGACCAGAGAAAGTTGTGGGAGAGGTTGTATGAAAAGCGACGAGGTAGGGGAGAAATCGGGCTATCTGAAGGAAGGAAGAGAGGCTAAGCTGGGGCCGGACGGAGCGCTGGATCCCGTCAGCACGGCGGCCAGGATGGCAAATCACCGCGCCCCTTACGGGGCAGGGACAGTGAAATCGTTCGGGCGGCGCTTATAGCGCATGTAGGCATAACGCTTCTGTTTGAGGGCCGTCTCACACTCGGCTGACCACCATGGGAGTGGTCGGCGTGCAAAAAGGCCAGACGTCCTAGGAATAGTAGTCAGGCCCACGGCGATGAGGTTGCCGGAGAAGAACTCAACGGCCTCATCTACCGACCTAAACTCCTCGACTGAGATAGAGAATTCAGTCATTTCCTGAAATGCAGGCCACCGCGCCCGCGCCAAGCACCACCGAGGTGGTCTCTCAGGCGGCAGTTGCCCTGAAAATGATATTTGAATGGGAAAGTGATCACTACCATGGAGGTCATCGACCACCCCCAATCAAAATCAGGCTGTGCATCCGAAGAGCACAAAGATAGGTCAAGGCAAGAAAATGAAGGGGTTCTCGGACAGTGATGCGTAAACTCATCCACGTTTAGGACACCCATCTCAAGCTCTTCGATCAGATCGGCAACGACTTGTCCCCTGGGATTTATGGAGTAATCTCCCCAGAGAGGATGCCTGCCGTTCAGATCTCCAAGCAAGAGATAGGGCCTCGGCAACCGTGCCACGACGCGGCGGAAGTCCCCCGCGTCGAAGTCAGCTGACGGTGGAATGTACGCAGAAATGATAGTATACCTCCTATCCAGGTGCAGCTGCACAGCCACTGCCTGAAAGGAGGTATCTAAAGAGAAAGGAAGAACGGAGACATCATGCCGGGTGTAAACCGCGCACCCCCCAGCTCGGCCATCCCGCGGTGGTGGGGTCGCAAGACCCTTGTACCCCGGGAGGGCGGGCAGGGGGCACCCGCCTAGCATGGTCTCCTGCAAAAAGATAGCTAACGGGGAGCGGGACGAGACGAGCCTCCGCAGCTCCTCCCAGTTGGCAATTCCATTGAAGGAATATGCCCTCCAGGCCTAGCTCGGAGGAGACGCAGGGGCCCTCCTCGAACTGAAGACCCTCACGGGAATGGCCGTACGCTTCCCGGGGGCAGAACCCCGTGCGCTGTTGGCCGGACAAAGCGCTGTCGCCTTCGAGGACTTATTGGGGGCGGTTGGGCTCGCCATGCGAGTCTTTTCCTCCCTCCGCCTCGAAACCTTAGGCGGGCGCTGCGGCTTCGGAGGCGGGGGGGGGCACTCTTTTCGAGGAACCACCTTCTCCGAGCCACTCGGGGCGTGGGCGAAGGAGCCGAAGCTCCTTTGTTGCTGTCCTCCTTTCGGGGGACAGCTTTAGGAACCTCCGAAGATGGCCTAGCGACCATCTTCATGGGTGTTGCCTCCTGTGAGTCTAACGGTCACGCTGGGGGAAGCCCTGGTTTTAGCCGGGGCTGGGTATGAACCCTTTTTGCCGCCAGCTTTACCAGGGTCGGCCCGGGTTGGGTAGAGCCCGCAGAAGGGCTCCGAATGGGCGCGGAAACAATCGTGTTCGTTGGCCTGGATGGGCCAGGAGCAGAGGGTGCCTTTCTAACTACTGAGGCATATGACGTCCCAGGCAGAGCCGGGCGCGTCAGGACCAAGTCCTTAGCCTCGCGGAATGAGAGTCTATCCTGGGCCTGAACGGTCAGGATTTCTTTCTCCAGGAGATATGCACCACATTGCTTCGAAGAAGCAGGGTGCGGCTCTCCGCAATTGACACACTTAGCCACACACGATTTGGACTTATCGTGTGCGACCTTGGAGCAATTTAAACAGACTTCGGATGACCCCGACTTTGCACGTCCACATGAGCGATTCGTATGGCCAAAGCGGTGACAGTAATAGCACCGCCGCGGCAGTGGCACGAATGCCTTCACGCGGTAGTGGTACCAACCGGCACGCACAGACTCAGGGAGCTTGTCACAGTCGAACGTGACGAAGAGTGTATGGGTGGGTCTCGAAGCCCCTCCCTGTTTTCTCATCACATGTTCGACCTTGACCGCCCCATGGTCGGCCAGCTCTAGGGTCATGTCCTCAATGGAGTAGTCAACGAGTTCCCTCGCATAAACTACTCCTTTCACAAAGTTCATGGTAGAGTGCGGCGTCACACTCACCGGGGTGCCATGAAGTGTCCGAAGAGCACTTATCTTGGCCGCCTCGGCGGGATTCGCCGCATTCGCCAGAAGGCTCCCGTCCGAGAAACGGGTTACCTTCGGCTCTCTACCAATTGCACTAGCTAATCCTCTCCTCTGATGGATCATGTTGCCCTTGGACAACATGGTGCCATCAGTGGAGCGAATAACGAGGAAGCGTTTGAAGCCAGCGGGCTCGAAAACGCCAGGTAACCTCTGAATGAGGGGCCCGATGTCATCGAGGCTCCGCCCTGTGCACTCTTGGTCTTAGTCAGGGGCTCCGCACACGAGGGGGTAGAGGGGCCGGATGTGCCGATCTTGGCTTGGTCGCCTACCAAAGTGGCAGCAGACCCATCCGTCCCCGCAGCCCCCGCGGATGGAGAGGAGCCCCGAGTCTTTTTCGTCTTTCTTGTCTTTTTCTTCTTTTTAGGAGAGGAGGGCGGGGAATGAACCCGCTTTTCACCCCCGCCGGTAGAAGCCCCCAGGCCAGATGGACCGGCCTCAGCCAGGTCCTTCTCTGAAATGGAGAAGGTCCCGGTGGGCGCAGGGGATTCATCCGGAGGAGATCCCTCCCCTCCTTGTCCTGCCTGAGAATCCACAGCCGTTTGATGAGGACCTTGCATAGGGGCGGATTCGGGTTCGGTGCTTGGCGCCAAGCCCGGATTCCCCCCCATGGAAGGCCCTACCTTCTGAGGCTGGTTTTCCTCAAGGACCATGTCTATCACAGGAGGGGCCTGCAATTGGCCATTCCCTCCCAGGACATCGCAGGTCCCCTTGGCAGCGTCATAAGTCTTTAGTGGGGAGGCACAGGCCTTGACCCCGGCAAGGTTTAATATTTTTGCCAGCAGGTCTTTTGAGGGAAGCGACCGAAGGGGCCTGGCTTCCCTCTCCCCCTAAGGGGGTTTGCCCTACCGAGCCGCTTTGATGTGGAGCGGCTGGCTAAGGGTGGCCTGCTGGCTTTCTTGGCAGTCCCCTTAGAAAGCATAGGAGGGACTGCCGCTGGAGATAGGGAGGTGCCCCAAAGCACCTCCAGAGAAGGGGGTGAGGGGGAGTCCCCTACACCCGTAGGCGTAGGAGAGGAGTAAGCCTCCTCTCCGGTTAAAGAGGTATGGAGGGTCCCCTGCGCAAGCACAGGGGGGGGGACCTCCATCTTTTCTGTGGAGCTGCACGAGGGCGGCTCCGTTGTTGTTATAGGGGGAATTAAGGGGAGATGTTTTTTTTTTTCATCATTGGGCATGGTGACCCTCTTTGTTTTACGGGACGCAATCGCTCACCACCTCTTGCAGTAGCCCGCACTGCAAGAGGTGCTTACAGGCCCGGCAGAGCCAGGCGCCGCCATTTGGGACCACCCCTCCCGCCTGGTGGCCTGGCAGTCCTTCGGCATGGCGGCTCCACCTTGAACACGGCGTAAAACGGATAGATTTTGCAGACGAGAGGAAAAGGGATGTGAGGAAGGTATGGGTGGGGATGAAGCAGGTTGTTAAAAGCCAACCACCCCAGACCGGAGCTCAGGGGTTAGGGGACATTGTCCCCTCCCCCCTCAGCCCCGATCCGGGACGATTGGCTGAGAAGAAGGTCAGCTTCTACCCTGTGAAATTAGAGGCTGACCAGAGAAAGTTGTGGGAGAGGTTGTATGAAAAGCGACGAGGTAGGATAGGAATACAGGCTATCTGAAGGAAGGAAGAGAGGCTAAGCTGGGGCCGGACGGGGCGCTGGATCCCGTCAGCACGGCGGCCAGGATGGCAAATCGCCGCGCCCCTTACGGGGCGCCAAATAAACGTAGATGGAAGGACAATGCTGGGTGAAAGAGAATTGGTACAGAAGACTAAGTAGGGGTTAACGGAAGAAGAAAAAGAATGCAAAGCTGGGGCCAGAAGGGGCACTCAGTCCCGTCAGCACGGCGGCCAGGAGAGCAAATCACCGTGCACCTTACGGGGTGTTGTGTAAGAAAGATTATTAATGATCAATGCCCTTTTTCAGAATACTCAAAGGTAGGAATTCAGCTACCCCCTCCATTTTTATGCTGGATCCGCCACTGCTTTAAACAACCCTTTATTTCTCAAGTAAGAGCCATGAGGTGAAAACTCTTATCTATACAGTGCCATAGTTATCCATACTTCTGGTGGAATAAAAGCCATTATTATTACACATTTTGTATAATTCCTTATAATTGCAAAATACTAAAACTTGTATTAATTATGAATCAAGCATACAGACATGAAAATATGTAGGGGTACAAAAGCGGCTGCCATAGCAGGTTTAGAGCTAATAATTACTTATTTACATACCAAATGGACCGTTTACCTTGGGTCACCAGACGAGTATAAAAAGTTCTTAGAAGATAATAAATATGAATGTCATTAGAGTGTAGCAAGATTAACTAATGCCATCATGAAAGCGCTTAGAAAAGAATCATACAAAAGATGAAAATTATATATATATAAAATTAAAAGATACATAATTAGGAGTAACTAACATCTGAATATTAAACATACAAAATATTAAGATCTAAACTTAACATTAGGACGCTATAAAGTTGTCTACTTTCACTTTAAGGTTTTAGAGTAGTACTACAATTAATTACGTGTCTGAAGATGCTTTTTTTGTTTCATTTTCTAAAAAATGGACAAATACATCGGTGATTTTCTAAATTATTACATTCCAATTGCGTGACTAGGTAGAATTTTCAATTAAAAAATAAAATTAAGCCTTGCAATTTACCACTCAAATTATGCCCGATGTCATTAATAATATAAGTTTATCCTTAGCCGTAAAAGCATCTTTTATTAAAAGGTAAAAACGAATAGGGGAGGGGAGAAAGCACCAGATAGTGAAACTTGCATTAAATGTTTTGAATAAGAAATTTTTACCTTTGAAGAAAACGAACAAAAGCACAAACACAGGAGTCTCAAATAGTGAACTGAAATTGGTTCAGAAAAGTAGATTTGGACCAATTAATTCGGGCAGATAAAACCTCTACTCGGATACTCTTTATTGAGGGTTAATAAATCTACATTTAAGTGGAAAAGGAATGGCACTATTCGTGTTAAATTCAGCAAAGGATCAGATTAAACTCTCCCCACCCAAAAACACTGAATGCAATTACATTAGACAGATCAAAAAAAGGCAATCCAGTCAGTTGTTAATTTATTACTTGGATTAATTAAAACTACTGAATTCACTAATTCTTTGGTTGGCAAATCTTACATAAACTTGGGACCCCAGAGAGCCAAATCGCTCAGATAATAAGGGTATAATAGAGTATAATAATAGTAATAATTACATTCAACAACATACAACTCGATTGTCAAATTAAACGTTAAAAAGTCAGATACACATCATTCCTTTACAATACGCAGCTTGACAAATTGTTCCAAAGGTTTTCTTTTTCTCGTATGTTTAGTTTCCAATCATGACGATAGGAAGTATTAAAAAAAAGGGACTAGATTTGCAAAGGAATCCATTCGGGCCCCCAACTGCCTCAAACCAAGGAGCACCGAGCACGGCAGAGCAGTAGCGTTTCGCTCCTTCCCTTGTGAGAGGGTTCGATGAAGAGAGAGCGAGAACACAATATATAGAGTAGCGAAAACTGGACAAGAACCACCGCATAATTACGTCTGAAGAGGGAGGAGGGGTATATATGTAACATCCATAACCTGATCGCTAATATGGGAGTTACAATCCACCACAAAATACAAAAAAAAAAAGTTGGTGACAATTCGTGTGGAGACGGACAGATGTATCCGTCCTCAGTAGCCCGTAGCGCACAACTCATAGCCGTGGGCGAATATTAGAACTAAGCGTAAAAAAAGTCAGGAGATTCAGGCCAAGAAACTCATACCGAGACGGGCATTCAGAAAGCGAGACCGTATGATGCGACACTTCAATTGCAACTAAAATAATAAACTACGAGGATATTATAAATGGCGAAGTGCTTGGGTATGATCGGGAGAAAAGCGCTACGAATACTCGAAAACAAAACACTATAAATCTAGCTTTGATAAAGGCTATAAAATAATGAGAATGTGGCAAGCAGCTTGGAATAATCTAATAAACTTCGGAGCACCGTTCTGCAATGCAAGCTGGTTCTTCGAAGTACTCGTAGTAATACAGATGTAAAAAATTAGGGCATTAAATATTCAATCAAGATCTAGCTGCACGGGATGGTTCAAATATGGGCAGCAAATCTAGCGTTTTCATTACCGTAACTCTTCAATCACACACAAAAGGACGAATCCCAAGCTCCATCTCAACAATGTTCTATGATGAAATTTTATGGTTGGCAATATCACCTTTCGGCTAGCCTACTTAATTAAGAAATCGCCAAAATACAGACACAGGGATTTTTAACAAAACAAAAACAAGGTGTATAAAAAGTTCTTATCTACTTTTTCTTTACTTTTATGTATAAAAAATGATATTCGAAATATATATATATATATATATATATATATATATATATATATATATATATATATATATATATATATATATTAAAAATCTGCATTAAGAGCAGACAAAATCATACTTGAGCCAAGTGGTTAAGTTGAACGAGTTCTTCCTTTTCCTAAAGGTTGTCACCTCTTTTCATATCTACGTATTCTACCAAAGCTTTGTACACAAATTCGTATTGGGCCTGAAAAGCGAAATAATAATAATAGGTATTTATAATGCGCCCTTCAGGGCCGTTAGCCCTCCCAGAACGCAGGTTGTGTAGCGAGTGTAGAAAAAGTTTACAGGGGAGAAAAGGCAATTCTGAAGAGGAGTCTTAAGGAGACGTTTAAAAGTAGCAAGGGAGGGAGAGGATCGGACTAGGGTAGGAAGAGCATTCCAGAGTCTAGGAACACAAACTGAGAAGGAACGGTCACCCATCGAGCAGAGGACAGAACGAGGAGTGTTCAGGATGGGAGCGAGGTTAGACCGGAGTGACCGAGGAGTTTGACGACGGGAGAGGGCAGACGAGATAAGGTGCAGCCTCGAGATTTAGAGCCTTGTAGGTGATGAGAAGAATTTTATAGTGGGTACGGAAGCGAATAGGTAACCAGTGTAGCTCCTGCAACAGAGGCATCGAAGGAGAGAACCAGGAGGGGGGGGGGGGCGAAGGAGCCGAGCAGCATAGTTTTGAACTAGTTGTAGTGGACGAAGTGACGAAGAAGGGAGATTCACTAGAAGAGAATTGCAGTAGTCTAAGCGTGAGGTGACGAAAGCATGAATAGCAGTCTCAAAACTTCGTCCATCAAAATGGGATCAAATGCGTGAGAAGTTGGGGAGGAAACCGAGGGAAGATTTACAGATACGATGGATTTGCGGTTTAAACGAGAGTTGCTCGTCGAAAATAACACCAAGATTACTGAAGGTATCAGAGAAGGCGACATTGGTTTCCCCAAGATTAAGGGAGGGGAAGAGAGCTTTAGATTTCTCCACCATCGAAGCGGTACCAACAAGGAGAACTTCAGTTTTATCGTGGTTAAATTTGAGAAAGTTGACAGACAACCATTCGTTTATGGAGGTGTAGGCTGAAAGGAGCTTGGTAATTGATTGAGGACACAGGGGATGAGGAAAGGTATATCTGAGTGTCATCAGCATAGAGGTGGAAGGACAGGCCCAAATCGCGAAGAAGAAAGCCAAGAGGAAGTAAATGCGAAAGAGGAGGGGACCAAGTACTGAGCCCTGAGGCACCCCAAAATGAATGGGCGCGGGCTCAGAGGAGAGGTTATCGAGCGCGACCGACTGAGTACGGGAGGATAGGTATGAGCGGAACCAAGCAAGTGCAGTGCCCGAGAGAACAAGGAAAGTGCGAAGACGATCAAGGAGGACAGTGTGGTCGATGGTGTCGAAAGCAGAGGAGAGGTCTAGGAGGACTAGAATGGAAGTACAACCCCTATTGGCTGCTCTAAGTAAACCGTTTGAAACATTAAGAAGAACAGTTTCAGCAAAGTGCTAAGCTTTGAACCCCGATTGGTACATTTCATCTATATTGAAGTTAGAAATATGGTCATTAAGGCGAGAGAAAGCCACTCTCTCGAGGATCTTAGAGAGGAATGGAAGCTGTGAGATAGGGCGATAGCTAGATGGTTCAGAGGGGTTAAGGTGTTTTTTTTTTTAAGGATAGGACAAATTGAGGCATGTTTGAAGGAAGAGTAAACCACCCCTGTGGCAAGTGAAGTGTTAAAGAGATGAAGAATCAGTGGGAGGACAGCAGGGAGAATTTGGTGCAGAAATTGGTACAATTTTAATCCCATTATGTTTTGTATGCTGTGGTACCTTTAATAATTCAAAATAAGATCCTATGGATTTGGGGGCCACCCAGGATCCATTCCTGGGCGAATGGGTTGCAAGAAATCTAATGTTTTCATGGGACTCCTTGGGAGCAAGGAACGAAAATGATTTCATGGCACTACTTGGGAGTGCGGAAAGGTCAAAAGATTTCATGGGACTCCTTGAGAGTGAGGAACAAAAAAGATTTCATGGGACAACTTGGGAGTGAGGAAAGGTAAAAAGATTTCATGGGACTTCTTGGGAGAGGAACGATAAAGATTTCATAGGACTCCTTGGGAACGAGGAACGATAAAGATTTCATGGGACTCCTTGGGAGCGAGGAACAAAAAAGATTTCATGGCACTACTTAGGAGTGAGGAAAGGTAAAAAGATTTCATAGGACTACTTGGGAGAGAGGAACGATAAAGATTTCATGGAACTCCTTTGGAGAGAGGAACGAAAAAGATTTCATGGGAAACCTTGGGAGTGAGGAAAGGTAAAAAGATTTCATGGAAATACTTGAGAGTGAGGAAAGGTAAAAAGATTTCCAGGGACTGAATGGGAGTGAGGAAAGGTAAAAAGATTTCATGGGAATACTTGGGAGTGAGGAAAGGTAAAAAGATTTCCAGGGACTGAATGGGAGTGAGGAAAGGTAAAAAGATTTCCAGGGACTGAATGGGAGTGAGGAAAGGTAAAAAGATTTCCAGGGACTGAATGGGAGTGAGGAAAGGTAAAAAGATTTCATGGGACTGAATGGGAGTGAGGAAAGGTAAAAAGATTTCCAGGGACTGAATGGGAGTGAGGAAAGGTAAAAAGATTTCATGGGAATACTTGGGAGTGAGGAAAGGTAAAAAGATTTCATGGGACTGAATGGGAGTGAGGAAAGGTAAAAAGATTTCCAGGGACTGAATGGGAGTGAGGAAAGGTAAAAAGATTTCATGGGAATACTTGGGATTGAGGAAAGGTAAAAAGATTTCATGGGACTGAATGGGAGTGAGGAAAGGTAAAAAGATTTCCAGGGACTGAATGGGAGTGAGGAAAGGTAAAAAGATTTCATGGGAATACTTGGGAGTGAGGAAAGGTAAAAAGATTTCATGGGACTGAATGGGAGTGAGGAAAGGTAAAAAGATTTCCAGGGACTGAATGGGAGTGAGGAAAGGTAAAAAGATTTCATGGGAATACTTGGGAGTGAGGAAAGGTAAAAAGATTTCATGGGACTGAATGGGAGTGAGGAAAGGTAAAAAGATTTCCAGGGACTGAATGGGAGTGAGGAAAGGTAAAAAGATTTCATGGGAATACTTGGGAGTGAGGAAAGGTAAAAAGATTTCATGGGACTGAATGGGAGTGAGGAAAAGTAAAAAAAAATCATGGGACTACTTGGGAGCGAGGAAATCTAAAGTGGGAGAATTAATTAAATTTAAATGCCATCTCCATCCTCCCCCAACCTTATACAAAAAAACAACAAACAAACAAAACCCACATACCCTAAACGTCAACTATAAACAAATCTTTTAAAACAAATTATCAGGGGTCAGAGGTAATCTCGCCTTCCTAAGGGGCCTGAGCATGCAGCCAACAATTTACATAATTAAATACCATGAGGAGACCCACTTCTCACCCAAACTATATCACACCACACACTGGAGGAGGCCAAAACTCTATAACGACGCAAATGTAGAGCGCACGAACTCTCCCCAAGGACAAACGGTAGCGAGTGAGTTGTTGAAAGGGCCCATCTAGGGACTGACACCAAGGGCCTAAGTCGCTATAATAAATCAGGCTATTAAGAGTAATGTTAAAATACACAAAAAAAAGTAAAATAAAAAAAAACAAGAATTTTTTTTTTAATTTGAAGGTAGATCAGGTTTATTCTTGGCGACGGGGGTAAAATGACTAGCCTATAAAACAACCAAAACAAAAGCAATAAGTAGCGCTCCATCAGATGACGGTGCGTCCCACGAGTATGCGCAAGTCAAAGACGAAAGAAAGCGACCTGAAGCCAGCGAGGCATTGGGGGTATGTTCATGAGAACAGTCGCGGCGCAATGGCACGCAACTTTAAGTACCACTCGGCCGTCTCCCATCTTCTTTGCCAGGCCACCATGAGAAATGCCCCGGCTGCTGCCATTTAGTCAGTGTGAGGTCGTCCAGCCATCGCAGACTCTTTGGCAACCCACTTCCCCACAAACACAGCAGAAAATAATCAGGCCATCTGCTAGGCTCGCGGCAACAGTGGCGTTATGGATACCAAGAACCATGGGTACGGAGATTCTAATACCCCGAAAGTACTCGGGTCTCTTCTACCTAGCAGTGTGTTACGACCAGCTCGTACTTGAATCCGGAGGCAGTGCCTGGAAAAGCACCTCTGATTTCATACGGAGGGCATACGGCATGGAAGCCGACCCCCTACTGGGGTTTGGAGCCATCCAAGTATACTGGCATGAATCCAGCGTGACAAGAAGTGTTCTCCAAAAATATCAAATGCAATACTCCATCCTACTGGGCAGAACCAGAGGCACCACTGGCCCGAGAGCCACACCGAGCGATCTAAGTTTATTAAGCTTAAAACCGAAGGGCTTTGGGTATGACTGGCGTCTCTTGCTGGTAGAGACAGCCGAGATCGGTCGCGGATTGCAATGAGAGTCGATGGTGACTGAGGGAGAAGCTGGGCCCACGCGAACAAGTGCATAGTTACCTGTGAACGGCGCAGTGCAAGCGGCATCTCCAGGGCATCGATAAGCAGGCTCCCAATAGGGGAAGTGCAGAAGGCATCAGCCACCAGACCGAGACCGGTTTGGTGGATGTTGTTTATAGTTCCGAGGGAGCAGATGCCATATCTGCTCTCTCCGACCGTAGGGAGATTAAAGGAGAAAGCTTTGATCCTACAGCCTGTGCTGTAGGCCACGTCATTACCAAAATTAAGTGGGGCCGCACCTATGAGACGAAATTAGAGGAGGGAGACTCGCATGCTGTGAGAACTTTATATCCCCCCCCTCCCCTGTGCTAGCGGTCCATAAATAGTTATGAAGTGGAAGTTCTATTGCAAGTTAACCACGTGGAATACAACCAAGTGACTTTCCACTTGGAAACTGACGCGAAGCTGCGGATGAGTAAAACTCGCATCCATAGTCTGTTTTGAGCGAACAAAGGAATGATAAAACAGCGGAGCGGTAGTCCTATCGAAACCCAGTGTTCAACATCATGGATGGATTGCACAAAAGTCCCTTCGAGCTCACTGCGGGGTGATTGCGCCAGTGAACATCAGTGAAGAAGTATGTCCAAGACTATGGAAATGCCCTTCTACTACCACCCACCCCGACCCAGACTTTTTCCTGAGTCTTGTTTTTGACTGACGCCTCAACTAGGAAGACCATATGCACAACCTTAGGGTCTCATAACAGTGCAATGAAGGAAAATCGAAACCTGTGGCCTTAGGTATGGCGAAAACGAGGTGATACCGTAGATGCTTAGGGCAAAGAGTGCGACATGAAGGAGCTTACCCCCCACCCCCACCCCTAACCAGCGGAATCGGTCTCGTAGGAATTCAGATATGAAAATTAGGAGGCGTTCTCGCACTCCCATCTTCTGGAGGGTCTCCAAAAGTATTAAAGGCGTTTTCTAGATTGAAAAACACCGTGGCGTAATGTTGTCTACCTACGAAGGCCTCGCAAACGGCATTTTCTAACTAGAGCAGAGGATCCGACGAGGAGTAGAACTTGCGGAAGCTGCATTGCGCAGAAGACAGGTGGCCTCCGCTGCCCAGGAAAGGGCTATCTAACATCTACCAATTTCTCTATGATCTTGCAGACGTAGGAGGTTAGAGAAAATGAGCGGAAACAAGCTGGGGAGAGTGATCTCTCTCCGGTTGGCGAAAAGCGAGCAGAGTGGCTATTCGGTCGGAGTCTGGGAGGATACCCTCTGTACAGATCCTGTTGAAGAAATCTAGCCAAAATTCCATTCTTCGCTTAGATAGATGTCGAAACATGGCATACGGGACATTGTCCATGCCAGAAGCGAGAGCGGAACCCAACTCACTCAACCAAAACTTGTCGTTGAAGGCTTCTCTGCCTCTGGATGTAAAGTCCAGTCGACGGTCTTCAGGGACATAAAGACACGCATTGAATGCTAGCAGAGCACCTCAGGTAGTGAATGTGGAGGAAGTGGTTGCGTAAGAGTCCGCCACAGACGCGAGGGTTCGAGATTGCGGTTTTGTTCTCCTGGAGAACGGGAAGCTGGGCAACTTGCCCGGAATCATTTTGCTCTCTTCCATACCTCTGCAAGAGGGGTCTTTCCCGTTAAGTGAAGACACTTATGCTCGAAAAAGGTAGTGGATGTGCTTGGAAGAATACCGCAACCTAGCACTAGCTGAAGAAATTTACCGACAGTGAAATCGTTAGGGCGGCGTATCGCTTCTTGCTGCGGGTTGACTCACGCTCTGCCGACCCCCCAAGGACGTAGATCGAGTGGTAAGGGGCAACGTTCTACTAATAGTAGTTAGGCCCGCCCTCGACGCCAAAAACCCTTCATGACGATCACCTTCAAAACGCGACCCCTCTCTCCCTCAAATACCTGCTAAGGGATAACCCTCAGAAACGGTCCCCTCCCGACCAAAATTCCTCCTGCGAATCACCCTCAAAACGCGATCCCGCCAAAATCTTTCCTCGGGACCATCCTCTAAACGCGACCCTCGCCAGAAAAAAATGCTTACGAATTCTTGGAGTTGAAACTGGCGCTGGGATCTGATCTTTCTCGCAGTCTGGAACACATCGACGCAGCTCTCTCTGCGCAGTTGTCGCAGGCAATTATTCAAGCAAACATACACACTACTCCGATCACCTCCGCCCCTGAAAGTGAATGCGAGATAAAACATTAAAAAGTAATAATCGATAACCACTTTTTCTATAGAGATTTGTGTAAAAAAAAAAAACCCTGCACCTTTTACTGAAGGCTTAAAGACAGAATTACAATATGAAACTACTCGCTGCCCTACGAATTGGAAGGGGTCGTCTCTTACAAACAAGAGAATTAAAATGATTGGACCAGAGGGTGGGAGGATACTTACGAGCAATGTACGACAGTCGGTGGCTGAGACGAGAGACTGGAGAGGTTGGCTAGATTGGCGTCGTTATGCGTTTGTACTCGAGTAATCACTTCCATGATTCCCAAAGTGACGAGTGGCACTTCGCCCATATGACCCGACCACCCGACATATTGGAACTGAGTAACTGTCAGTGAATCTCCATTCTTGGCCGCCATGAAATAAAGTAAACAAATTAACCACGCAAGGTAGAATCACCCCCATCACTAGCTAGCATTTTCACCACTTAGGGGGAGCTGGGATATATACATATACATATATACATATACATATATACATATACATATACACATATATACATATACATATATACATATATACATATACATATACATATATACATATACATATATACATATACATATATACATATACATATATACATATACATATATACATATACATATATACATATATACATATATACATATACATATATACATATACATATATACATATACATATATACATATATACATATACATATATACATATACATATATACATATACATATATACATATACATATACATATACATATATACATATACATATACATATACATATATACATACATATATACATACATATATACATATACATACATATATACATATACATACATATATACATATACATACATATATACATATACATACATATATACATATACATACATATATACATATACATACATATATACATATACATACATATATACATATACATACATATATACATATACATACATATATACATATACATACATATATACATATACATACATATATACATATACATACATATATACATACATACATACATATATACATACATATATACATACATATACATATATACATACATACACATATACACATATACACATATACACATATACATATACACATATACACATATACATATACACATATACATATACACATATACATATACACATATACATATACACATATACACATATACACATATACATATATACATATATACATACACACACATACATACATACATACATACATACATACATACATATATATATATATATATATATATATATATATATATATATATATATATATATATATATATATATAAATCTCGTAGGTATTGTAGTACCGAACTGCAGTTGCATTGAAGCATGTTCTTTCTCAGTCAGAACCTACAGTTTAATATGGGATCCAAGCCACCGGTATCTACAGCGTATGGTAGCTATCTAAAGTCGACCCAGAGACTAACCAGACACGAAGTAGCTAAATTTTGCTAAAACTACTCAGGCTGTAGCCAGTGGGGAGGGATAGTGAGCTCTAAACGTAGAAAAAGGGTAACCTAACCTAACAAAAATAGGAGGGGGGGGGAGGTACTTAAGCCTCCCCCAGCAAAGGAATTCAATTGGAGAAAGCTGTGAGAATAAAATATATAACTATATTCATGATGAATACGGCTGTGATTAACCAGAAGATTGGTTATTGCAATATGTACTGAAAATATGAAATGGGAAAAGAAAAATAATGATTCAAAATATCAGTGAGTTGAAGGTAAAAGAGGCGTGTACATCAGAAAAGATCACTTTAAATTGGAAAGATGTAAGAAGGAAAAAAAGCCGATTGGATACAAAGAAGAACCAACCGTCGAAGTGGGCCGAGGTTCGAACTCTTCTCCTTGTCACCGAGATCAGGGGATGGGACCCTTAATCCACTCAAATCCCAGAGCCTACAAAAAGTTTTGTTCATGCAGAGGTTATATTATAAGCTACAGTATTAAAAAAAACACTACAGAAAATGCTCAACAGTGCAGATGAGAATGAATACATACATGAAACAACTTTAATGAGTTGTTTTGGTAGGTTAAGGGAGATGTGGACTGGCATTGTGTAAGTGGACCGGATACCCTATCAAGGTATGAAAGAGGTAAGCATGAAAGTGGTTGTTAGTGTTGAGGGAGATCTGAAAAATAAGTCAGGTGGAGTAGATGAAAGTCGCTGAGATGTTAAAAAGTGCTGGTAGTTGCGATACGGAAGGGGTGTGGTGGCGCTGTTGTAAGGTTTTGAAAGTGAAAGTGTAAGTAGACTGGAAGAATGCAGTATTTATTTTTAGAATGCTTAATGAGTTATTTCACCATTTGATGGGTCTAAACAGGAGTGAAAAAGAGTGATTTAAAAGAGGTGCTAAAGATGACCCGAGAGAGAGAGAGAGCACCAGTACTGTTGTAGGAGGGTGAAAAAAACAAAACATGGGGAGTCGGGCTATGGCTGAGCCGAGTGGAAACACCGCATTACAGCAAAGCTAAGTAAGCCTCATGGGGTGTGGCAATCTGCCAGGTGGAAGTTTCATTTCGGGTCGCCTTCACGGCGGTTGCGATACGTTGTAGATACCTATGGTTCGGTTTCCCCGTTAATCAGTAGGTCCACCAAACTGAGAATAAAAAAGGTTATAATGATCAATGTGGGATTTATAGGGGATGAACCAAGAGGGCTTTGAGCAGGTAGAGTGCGTGTGGATGAATATTTGCACTGATACAGCTTGCTGAAAGGTAAAAGATAACAGATGTATATCTATGCTGCCTTCATTTCTCAGTGGGGACCTATTGATTTTGAGGACTCCAAACCACAGGTAAGGCTTGCATTCTGGCGAAAGGTGATCGGGTGAGTGTTTTGTTTTGTTTTTTAAAGGCACGTATATGGCGGTTGCCTGAAGTGGCATGGCTGCTGAACAACCATTTGAGACTACACATAGGCTATGGTACTAGTAACCCCCTCACACTCCCCCAAAGCAAACAAAATGAAAAGAGAAAAGGCCAGCTCCGTCAAGGGAATGAGCGTGCACGCAGCATCAAAAACTAAGCAGTTTGGAGGAGGCCTTTATATCCCCAAAGCTCGATGACACTATAGTTAGGCGTGCATGAATCTGTCACTATATGGGAAAAGCAGTAGCAACCTGGCGATTCCCCCCCCCCCCCATACGGAAATTGACAAAAATGTCCGGGGGTATCAAGCAGTCAAGACCAAGGAAATAGTTCGTGTTGAAAAGATTTCACACCTCCACTTGTGTTTAATTATAGCTAGTTGTTAAAGGTGTCACTACATTCATGGATGGAATTATAGCCTCCCTGTAGTCTAGTTTGATGACATTTTATCACCAGGTGGTCGGTGTTTTGCGGGGCGGTGTGGCATGCTGGACAGATGGGCGAGTCCTGCATTCCCAATCGATGAGGGTTTACTGCTGTTCTTGCAGTGCTGTCCATTGTTTTCTGGTTGCTGTCTGGGGTCTGATACCAAGTTTCCACCTTCAAGGATGTTAGATTCCCATTGCGTTTTCAAGGATGACATCAAATCAAAGCTATTGCTAGTTTTGTAAAAGGGTCAGTGGGAATTTGAGTCTTGATGTGGTGGGGAGGGGGGGCGTTGTTCATTTATCCTCTTCAGGGGTATGTTGTCTGGCAGATTGCTGTGCTGCTTGAGATTTGGATTTCATTTGTTCTACGGAGGTTAGGTGGGGCTATATAGCTCATTGTAGGAAGCCAAGGGGTCGGTGTAGGTTTTAGGGCACCTGAGATGATTCTCATTGTGTCATTGAGATGGACGTCTACTTTTTGTGTGTGGGCACTACGCTCCCATACTGATGTGCAGTACTCTGCTGTACTGTAGCAAAGTGCTAGGGCAGAGGTCCGTAGGACCTCCTGGTGTGCTACCCAGATTGTGCCAGCCAGTTTTCTAATGAGGGAGTTTCCGTTTTTTTTCACCTTTTGTCCAGTGTTTTCGATATGTTTTGGGTAGGTTAAGGTTCTGTCCAGTGTGATGCTTAAATACTTTGGATGAGGGTCTGGTGGTAGGGTTTTATTCTCTATTTGTATCCTAAGGTTTTGGTTAGCTTTCCGGTTGTCTAGGTGGAAGAAGGAGGTCACTGTTTTTGTGGTGTTCATTTTCAAGTACCATTTCTTGAAGAAGTTGTACAGGGCTTTTATGTCCTCAGACAGGGTGTCCTCAATTTCTTCAGTTGAGTTTGATTGGTATGCAATTCCCCAGTCATCTGCGTATCCAAATTTGCTTGAGGTTGTAGTTGGCATGTTGCTGAGGTATATAATGAATAGGGTGGGTGCCAAGAGCCACGCTTGTGGTACCCGTTCTTAATTTTATAGGTTTTACTTTTATTCTCTCCTAGGAGAGTATAAAAGTATATGGTTCCTGTCATGGTGGAGAGTAGGCGAAGAATCTTTTTGCATTTGATAAGTTTGGCCAATTTGAACATGAGTCCATCTCTCCAAACTGCATCATATGCAGCATTAGATCTATGAAGATAACACCTGTTTTCTTATTGTGTTCATATCCTGCTTCAATATAGGATGTTATAGCTAGGACTTGTTCAGTCGTGTTTCTTTATTTCCTGAAGCCTGCCTGTTCTGGCGGGATGTGCGGTTCTATCAGTGGCGTTATGCGGTTGAGAAGGATTCTTTACAAGAGTTTGTAAATGCAGCTCAACAGAAAGATTGGTATGTAGTTGGCTGGGTTGTCTGAAGGTTTACCTGGTTTTAGGATTGCAATGACCTTTGCTATTTTCCAGGTTTTAAGGTATTTTCCTATGTTGGTCTCCGGCCTTTCTCTCTAAGGTGTCTTATTGTGTTCATATCCTGCTTCAATATAGGATGTTATAGCTAGGACTTGTTCAGTCGTGTTTCTTTATTTCCTGAAGCCTGCCTGTTCTGGCGGGATGTGCGGTTCTATCAGTGGCGTTATGCGGTTGAGAAGGATTCTTTACAAGAGTTTGTAAATGCAGCTCAACAGAAAGATTGGTATGTAGTTGGCTGGGTTGTCTGAAGGTTTACCTGGTTTTAGGATTGCAATGACCTTTGCTATTTTCCAGGTTTTAAGGTATTTTCCTATGTTGGTCTCCGGCCTTTCTCTCTAAGGTGGAGTAGCATTTCTTGATAGGTGCCATTGTTACCTGCAGATTTACCAGGTTTAGTGCACTTAAGAGCTTGTAAGTCTTCTAGGGAGACTGGGCCTGTCAAAGTTTCATCGTCTTCAGGTGATTCCTTGTACAGATTTTGGTACACTTTTCTGATTGTTGTCTCAAAGGCGGTATTGGGGATGTGGTGGCCTCTTTGTTTGATATATTTGGCAGCAGCGTCTACATTGATATGTGCAGTGTGTTGTGTTGGTGTTGAGGTTTGTAGGTCAAGTTTCTTGATTAGCTGGACAAGTCAAAGCGAAGAACTATACAAAGAATTTGAACACACACAGAACCCTGACACCGCCGATTAACTACTAGACTCCGTGTACAAGGAAAGGAAAATTGGGTTCTGTGTGTGTTCAATTCTTTGTATAGTTCTTCGCTTTGACGTGTCCAGCATGGGATGTATTGGGAACGGAAGCCTCTTGGGATATGCAGTTTGGCACTTTTAAGTATTAGTTTAATGAAATGTGGTACGTTGTCTGACGTGGCTGGTATTCTGAGGCAAGTTTTCTCAATTTCCGTGGTGAATTTCTCCCAATCTGCCTTTTTGAAGTTCCATCTTAGTTTTGGGATATAGTTGATTTTGGGGATCTTTATGCGGGTTGTGATCAGCATTGGTGTGTGGAAAATATGTTAGAACTTCCCCTCTTTTTGCTGTCAAGTGTTCTTGGTTTTCGTTTTTAGCTAAAAAAAACAACAAGGCTGGGTTGTATTCGTGTCTCCATCTTGCTGAACGAAAAGGAAATAGTGTGAATAGACAACTTCCAGGAAGGAAAACCTTGTTTATGAATAAGTCCGGGTCGGGGTGGAACTGTGGATAGAAGCAGAAATGCACTGTTTTATTCTTGGCCAAAGGAAAACAAAACCTGTGCGCTTCGACATAGCGATAGATGCGGTTCAATGCCTGTTGGAGTCGACGATCCAGAGTCGGCAACGGGGCCTCACAAAGAGAGATCGGAGGGCTGTATACGTTGAGAGTAGCGAGGACATCTTCCAGCAGCACCGAGGTGATACCATTGACGCTCAGGGCAAAAAGAGCGACAATGAGGACACTCTCAAACCTGCCCTAATGAGGCGTTGAGAGCTGTCCTGACCTGTACCCAGAATTGATGATCTCATAGAAACTCAGACTAAAATTGGGAGGCAACTTCTTACCCATATTGTGTGGAGGATCTCCATGAGATCCTATTACCCCCATGCAGTATCTTATGCTTTCTCAAAATAGAAATAAACAAAACAAAACGGTGAAATGCTGTCTACGAAGGAAGGCTTAACAAATATTTTCAAGCTGGACCAGAGCATTTGATATAGGGTGAAACTTGTGAAAGCTGCCTTGGAGACAGCTGGCCTCCGCTGTTCAAAAGCTAAACTAACGAACGTTAATCAATTTCTCCATCAACTTGCACATGCAGGAATAAACTGGGTGGAAACCAGTCCAGGGGTAAAGTGATCTTTCCTCCAGTTACGAAAAGCAAGCAGATTAGTCTTTGGCCAGAAATCTGCGACAATACCTTCCATCCAGATCTTGTTGAAAAGGCTAGCCAAAAGGCACTATCAACACATGAATCGATTCGAATAGAAATCGGGGGCCTTCGGCGAGCTCACAATCTGCTTTAAATGCTAGTGAAGAAGCAACCCGACTAGAGAATGCAGTCACAAATGACGGAATCGGGATCTAAGATTGCAGTCCTATCTTCTCCCCAAAAATGGAGAGGATATGTGAGAACTTATTCTTTTCACATGCTTACACTGCTCTGCAAGAGGAGTCTTGAGGTTAAGTGAAGGCACATATGCCCACCAAGAGCGACCAACGTGCTTCAAAATATATCAGATGGAACATAGGCCTCGTTCCATGAGATTCACCCACAGTGAAATTGCTCGTTCAGCTGTTAAAGTGCATATTGCTCCTCTCAGGCAAATAACGAGGAAGCGGCAGTGAAAAACGGCAAGACATTCTAGGAATAGTAGTCAGGACCAGGTTGTTAAGGGTGCCAAGGAACTCAATTGCCTCCTCAACTGAGAAAATCAGCCATCTCTGAAATGTGCGCTACGTGCACACTCAAAGCAGGACTGGTGGTTTCCTGGGCGGCAGCCGCTCACAACAAAAAAAAAAACGGTGTATAAGTGATCACTACCTTGAAGGTCATCGACCACCTACCACTCCAATTCACGTTCCACGTTCCGAGCACACAGGGACAGATCCAGACAAGAAAATTAAGCGGTTCTCGGGCAGTGATACGAAAACGTACCCAGGGGTCAGGTCCTTACTGACTTATTTACAGCTCATCAAGGATCTGACTCCTGAGATTGATCATGGTGTCCCCTAGAGAGGGTGCTGACCATTCAGATCCCCTAGAAAGGGCCTTGGCAACTGTGCCACAACGCGGATATCCAAGGTTGAAATAAAAGTATACTTCCAATCCATTTGTAGCAGCAATGCCAGTGCCTTAAAGAGAGAAATCACGTCGGGTGTAAATTGCGCATCCACTCACCCAGCTCTACATCAATTGTTGGTGGAGTTCCAAAATCTTAATGATTTCGGAAAACGGGAGAGGCACACCCTCGACATGGTCTGCTAAAGGCAAACAGTTAGAGGTGAGCAGGAAGAGAGAAGCTTTGCAAGCTCCTCCCAGTTTGTCCAGAGTTCTCGGGTCCGCATTCAGCCATCCCCTGCTTCAAGGAAGCATAGGGTGGCTGGACACAATCCACACACTTGGGCTAACAACCCCCCCCCCCCCACAAACCAGGGTTTTATAAGATCTGGGTGTTTTTTTTTCTCAAAAAAACAAGTGCTACAAGTATTAGACTAACTTAGAAAAAGAATAGCTATCTCTATTTTTATATTTATAATTAATTAGTTCAATATTTATATTATATTAATATCATGGTCAAGAATTGTGGGTACCCATGATAGCCATAACCTGTAGAAGGAGAGATCAATTATGAGTCAGTATCAGAGAAATAACGTTAATTTGCTACAAATTTTTTAAAATTATAAACAAATATGCATTTTGAATAAAATAAGTAGCGTTCATTTTTTGAAAATAAGCTGTGTAATTTTAAATTCTTTTACCTCCCCAAACCCTGTTGGGTTTTTTTTTTTTCAAATTTAACTTATAAAATAAAATGCTAATAAAACCCACGTTTTTCGATTTGCCAACCGTGGCTGTATGGGGTAAGACCCTAGTTCAGTTAGAGCAGATTCGGGATTAACCCAACCATGAAGGTTTGCAGGCCAAATTTGCATGGGTGAAGCGGTGGCGATGGGAATAGCACGAATGCTTTGATTCAGTAGCGATACCAAACAGCTCACACAGACTGGGTTGCCTGTCATGGTCAAATGTGATAGTATAGGGGTGCGTCTAGAGGCCCCTCCCTGACCTCCCTATCACACAGTCGACCTTGACCACTCATAAAAATTCAAGGTAGAGTCAGTGGTCACCTGTATAGGCAAGCAATCGAGTGTCCAAAGAGCACTGGAAATGGCAGCCTGGTGAAGTTCCACTGCATTCATCAAAAAGTCCCCTCCAGGAAAGAGGAGTTTCTTTATAACCTTTGCCAAATCCTGGCATTGATGGAACACAGGTCTTTCGGACAACACACTCCCATCAGTAGAATGAGTGACAGAGAAGCTTGAAGCCAGTGAGCTCGAAAACACAGGGCAATCTCTCCATTTGAAGCCTGTGTCATTGGGGCTTCACTCAGCTTAGTCTGTTAGGACTTGCTCCCTCCGCCCTGGGGTCTACATGGCATCCTTAACCTGGTCACATGCCGGTTCTGCAAGGGGATACGTCCAGACATATCCCCCTTGGAAAGAAACCCCTAGCTTTCTTACTTTTCCTTTTGTTGGTTTCAGGGGAGAAATGGGAATGCACCCTATCCCCCCATATTTGTAAGGCCATATACGAGGGGTGGTCAATAAGTTTTGCGAATCGGTAGGACAAAACAGAGGAAAGGGGATGGCTGTTTGTGTGGGTATTAGGACAAGTTATGACAAGTCAGGACCTGCAACCGCACGCTCCTGCCTCGTCTATTTAAGAAGCAGTAGCTAATCGCAGATCGTCAGTCACAAATTTTTCAACAATGGAGAAGGTTGAGCACCGCGCACTGATCAAATTTTTTACCAAGGAAGGCAAGAATGCAAAAGAGATCTATGAACGCATGGTTGCAGTGTACACCGACACCGCCCCTTCCTATGCAACTATTACTCGCTGGAATAGGGAGTCACGATCCCGCCGCCAATCCATTCGGACCACCTTTCCCCTGAGTGGAGCCCGAACTCAGGGGTGATTTCCGTGTTCTTCAGATAAGAGCCTGGCATTTGAGGCAAGGGCAGACTGGGGTACGCCTTCGCCATGGGAGGGGGCCTACTTTCAGCCATCCTCAGTGGCGTTGGTGATCACGACCGGGGACTCACCAGACCCGTGGGCTGGTGGAGGAAATACAGGTCATTTGGCCTGGTAAGCCAACCTTCAACGGGAAAATTGGGTAGAGTGGTAGGCAGCGGCTATGCTGGCACCCAAAAGCAGTGGTGTGGCCCGGTGTGTCTCGCCACACCTTGTCCCTCTAAGGCGATGCCAGGGAAAAAGATGAGGAAACAGCCTCCCCTGTAGATACACGAGGAGGAGAAACCCTTTCAAGTTGGAGGGCACCTTTTCAGGTGTGGCGGCCCATGGGCAACTCCAAAAGTGATAAAAGGGGAAGCCCTTTTATCAATGGGGAGTGATGAGAGGGGGGGCTCCTCCACGAGTTAGAGCCGGGTCGTCAAATTCCACACCCACCCTAACACCGGGCGAGGCTCCACAAAAAGAAATGTAGCCGTAGCCCCAAATTTTGTAAGAGCTTACCAATAAACAAAAAAATTGTGATTGGTATGCAAGAAAAAGGAGCAGGTGTGTGTGTGGGTTCTTGGGCTATATACCGCGTCCAACAATTCTTGCATAGCCCGTTAAGGGGTTTCAGACTTTTTAGGGCTCCAACCCTGGACAAGCTAATATGTGGTGTTAACGTCTGTGCAACAACACACAGTGACCAGTTCCCCAGTCGCCCCCCTAAAGGCTCCAGCTCCCAACGGAACAATCAGATAGGCAGAGTGACATAGTAGATCCCTTACTAGGTCGTACTAATCGTCGACAAGATAGCCAGGATATGAAAATCCTGGCCGTCGGGCGACAAAGCCCGAAACTTTCATTTGGCCTGGCAGCCAACGAGGCAGTAAAGCTCACCCACCATAAACAGTACAGCCTTATGGCCCTTAAAAAGGCCGCAGAGAGATGGTCAGCCATTACGAGCAGGAAAGGGGTTGTTGGGGCCAAGCCTACCATCCCATTAATTGCCCCACAACACCCAGGACGTCTACAAGTCCTCGTCACTTGCAACCTGTAGGGGTTAAAGAGGGATGTTTATAAAGGCTCCAAAGCCTCTTTTCTGACACAGCATGAAGTAGCTGATCAGGTCCTTAAACCTAGGGAAAATAAAGAGGGGGGATACTCTTAAAGGGAAAACGCGCCACCTTCCCCAGGTCCTAGTATAGAGTTCAATTCAACCCAGTGAGCCAATCCTTTCCTATTGGCACTTTGGCCAGGACATTGTGCTGCTCCTCTAGGTACCAGGCTTAGCAGTCGACACAGGGTATGTAGGGGGTAGTAACATAAGGGTGCGTGATGTTGACATGGCTGTTTAATGTTTATGGATAAAGTACCGATGTTGTTGATGTTGCAAGGAACAAATGACAATATCTCTGCTCCCTCCGACCGCTTGAGAGATTAAGGGAGAAATCCTTTGATCCGTCAGCTTGTGCTGGAGGGTCCCGTCAACGTTACCACGATTAAGTCAGACCTCACCTTCTGTGAGGTTGTCCTGAGGGACCAGTTTAGAGTGGGGGAGGGGGGGGCTGTTGCATGCTGTGGGAGTTTTATAGACCCCCTCCCCAATGTGCTAGTGGTCCATGCAACAGCTAGAAAGTGGAAGTTCAATTGTCATACAAGGTGGCTAGAGTTTAATGGGAACGAAAGAAAGGGGTGAGAGAGCGATGTGGAATGGGAAGTGATGGGTTCTATGCCGATGACCTGGAGTTAGCGGCTGAGTGTGTGAGAAGGACTTGGAAATGTAAACTGAAGCTTTAACAGGGTATGTGTGAGGAGGAGGTAAAGGAGAATGCATAAAAGAGCAAGGTGTTAGTATTTAGGGGAGTGAGGATGTGGAGGTATACTTGAATGAGTTTGATATTTTAGTATCGAGGATGGATTGTGAATCATAGTGGTAAAGATGAGGCGAATTGCAACAACTTTTATGAATGATAGTAAGAAAGTCAAGAGGGGGAGTGATTAGTAGTAGTGAGTGGTAAAGGTTTGAGAGTGGAATGCGCGCGGAAGCGGCATGAGAGCATGGTGGTGCCAATGTTGCTGTATGGTAACGAGACAATGGTATGAAAGGAAAAAAAAAAGCAGTAGCGGTAAAAATTGATAACTTGAGAAGGATGTTTGGTATGCAAAATGTGGATTGAGTGAAAAAAGACTGGATAAGAGTGTGTTTAATGTGTGAATGTGGTTATGACTTTTAAAGTGGTATAGGCATCTAAGAAAAAGATGGAACGGTGACTATCACATGTAATGGTGTGAATGTGTTGGGAGACCCCATAAAAAGTAGGTTCATTATGTGAATGTTTGAGAAAGGGCTAATTGAGGTTGAGTTTGTGAAGGAGGGGGGGGAGCTTAGGGCTTTTATCCATGGATGGATGGATTAGATGAGATGCTACAGCACATACCACCCTACCACTACCTATATAATAATAGGTGGCCTTTGTACTTGATACAAACACCTAAAGGGGTGGAAGAGGGGTTCATATTTAGTGGCATTGATATGCACCGCCTCGACGTTTTATGATCCGATTCTCATTCAATTGACGTACATCATCATAGCCTAAGAGGTGAGTAAGAACCGATGAAGGGGATGAATATTCCTCACTCAAATTACCTTAGTATTTGTGACTAGGAAAGATCGGGTGCTATATTTGGGGTAGCTTTCGCTGGTCACGAATTTGATGTTAAGGTTGTCGTACGATTCATCTTCATCAGGCCAGTACTTCGCACAATGGTTTTCACCACTTCCAAGCTGAAAAAAATGTAACAAGTTTATTTAATGACTCGAATTCAATCTACTTACAGCCAAACTTTGTAGTTTGAACTTAAAAACAACAAAACAGAAGAGAGCATCTGTGACAAAAAGTTTGGGGGAAATATGTTAGTTAAAAGCATTAGTCAGAGGAAGTGAAAATGTTAAAAAATGTTAGAAAAAAGTGAAAATGTGAGGAAGCTTTGTTAGTGAAAAAGTAAAAATATGTGGAAGCTTTGTTAGAAAAAGTGAGTTTATTCGAAAAAGGTAAAAATGTGTAAAAAGCCTTATTAGAAAAAAGTAAAAATGTGCGGAAGCTTTATTAGAAAAGAATGAAAAGGTGCAGAATCTTTGCTCAAAAAAATTAAAATGTGTGGAAGGTTTGTTAGAAAAAGTGAAAATACAGTGCTGTGCAAATTAATTGGGACAGTGATAGAAAAACGCCAAATTTCTTTATTCATGTATTACTCTCAAAATCATAGCATATATATCATCTTAATGTTGACAGTTAATAAAAAATATGTCCTCCTTTTGCTTTAATAACCTCAGCAATCCGATTTGGCCTATTCAATACTTCCTCATCGTGATACCAAGCCTGTATAACAACAATCAGCTTTTCCATTGTTGAGCAGTCCTTCGCCATGGTCCTCCACTTGATGATTGCCCACAGATTCTCAATTGGATTAAGGTCTGGTGAATAAAAAGGCCATTCCAGTACCGTAATCTTCTCGGCTTGGAAGAATCATTGCACTTTTTTTTAGACGTGGAATGGGGCGTTGTCCTGCTGAAAGATGACATCGCCGTTTGCAAAGTGTTCATGAAGTGTCGGGAGCAGATGCTTCCTTAAGGTTGCTTGGTACTTGTCAGAATTCATCATTCCTTCCACTGGTACCAGTCGTTAGGGTCTATTTGCCATGAAAGTGCCCCAAAACATCTTCTTAGGAGGGTGTTTGGGGGCTTGCTGGATGTGCCCCCCTCTCACTGGTTCTCCTGCACCGCGCCTCATGACTAGTGACTTCAAAGAGGGTCTCGTCAGAGAATATCACCTTTTTCCAATCTTCTTTGGCACATTCTTTGTATTTCTTGGCCCAAGTCAAACATTTCATCTTCCTACCAGCGGTAACTAGAGCCTTATTGAAGCGTCTTCACGCAGTTGTGCTGGCTTTAAGAAGCCTTCGGGAAATAGTTGACGAGTAGATGTGAATACCAGCAGCTAATAAATCACGCTGTAAGTCTTGGTTGGTCTTTCGCGGATCTTTTACGCTATTGCGTACAATATTTTGTCATTGTGTGCATTTTTTTTCGTCCACTTCTTTCCCCTTCTGGATTACTGATGACTTCGTTCTTCCTGATGATTCGACCCCCAGTCAACTTAGTCAGCCTCAGCTTACTGGCTATCTTCCTAACTGAAATACCAGCATATTCACGCAGTGCTACAACCTTTGCTCTCTTCCTAGGAGTAACGTCCATCCCGGGAGCTAACCTGTTAATGACCACTCACTGCAGTCTGTTTTGTTCATTGTCCTTGACAAGTGTTACCATTTGGCGAAATCTATATGGTTGCCAACTAGCCACTCAGAATAACGGATTGATTACTCAAGCATCACCTATAACAGGAGCGTGTTAGAAAAATTGAAAATTCTTGAGGTGTCCCAATTAATTTGCACAGCACTATGTGAAAGCTTTAAAAAATGTGAAAATGTGTAGAAGCTTTGTGGAAAAAGAAAATGTGGGGAAACGTCTAAAAAGGTAAATTAAATGTTAAAGTCTTAAATTTCAACCACTTTTCCCATTAAGTGTGGTGAGTATGCACATCAAAGCTACTAAAACTAACCACCCTCCTTTATTCTTAATCGACAGTATACAAGCAGCTCAGGGCCAGTGAATTAACCAACACAATCCAAGCTCATTCAACCAATTCATGGAATTATTAAATGTGTGAGTTTCCAAAACAGCACCTGCATTAATTCACATAAGGGTGCAAGCAAATTTAGTCGACCCACAATGAACAACTGATACCATGCAACAATATTTTTACTCTATAATAGACGATTTTCAAAGCCTCATTATCACCATCCATTATTTTCATATTCAGTGTGTGAAAAAAGTCAAGGAGAGAAGCACTACATTCAGAAGTTCAGAATCACACACGGTGGATGAATCCTTCCCCCCCAAAACGGCCGACTGGTACAAATAGAGATGTAGTAGCTATAGCCTTTGTTTATATTGGAACAGTGCAATGTAGAACTAGGGCAGATTGTGTATAATACAGCATTTTACTGTAAAAAGCATCATCAACGCATCCAAGGAGATCAAACCATGGAAAACCTAGCTGAAAAAAGCTGGGGTTAATATTCAAGGACTTTCACCACTGGCATGTGTCCCCAATCAGCATATCAGTGGTCTAGGAACTAAAATAGGGAGGTACCAAGGATATACGCCAAGATATCCCTAATCCTGCTGAAACCCAGCATATTAAGGCCAGTTAGAGCTTTGCTAAAAAATCAATCTGTACAAGACACCATATGGCCCTCCGTTCTATGGTCTATAATATTGCAGCACATTTGTTTCATGGTGTATGTGGTTAATTTGCATGCTACGGTTGCATTCTGTGGGGAGGAGTGATTTCTCATTTTTTTAGTGTACTGAGGTGAGAGATGTGTAATCTGGTGCTCAGGCCGTAGAAAACAGAAAAAAATAAAAAATCATGAGATACCAAGAAAGAGATGAAAAACAAGGCATACTCAGGTACCGGGGGGGGGGGGGTCGCTCCCACTGGGTTAAACCAATACCTAAACTATATGACCTGGAAGCAACCTACCTCCTCTAGAAACTCAATCATGCCACAATTTGGTGTGCTCAAATCTGTCCTGAGTATGAGAGACAAGCGGTATCGCCCCGCCATCAAGTGGTGCGAGCCCTGCGAGTGCCCAATTCAGAAGAAAACGAGCTGAAACTATACACACACTGTGGGATAGGTCCACGAAAAGATGTACGGTGCAATGGGCAAGAGCAAAGCAATTGTCCCGTCGCCCAGTCCATGCACACCTCTTGACGCCTTCATTTCCTGCAATCCCTACATGTCCAGGAATCCAGTACGAGACAATCTCGATATCACCACCATGGTCCCGTTTCGCACCCGCCGTGGCATCACAGATACTTCGAACAAGGTGATGCGGAGTTTAAAAATGCTCCAAGGGCACTCAGTACTAAAGATGTGGTTCTATAAAATATAATCTGGGCTCCGAACGAGGAACGCTGCAATCTCTCGTATCGAGCGGTGTATGGTAACAAACTCGGCCGTGAAGAGACCCAGCGACTGGATGAACCTCGCAGATTCAAACAAGGGGAAGATATGTAAGTTGACCCCCTCTTCAGATGTCGAACAAGCCGTGTATAAAGATTCAAGAAATTCGAACGCAATACTCCCAAGGCTGTAGAATCTTTGGAAGAAGAGGCATGGCGACAAACGTTCAGAGGTAGTACCGTCCATGGTAGTGTCCTGCCCAGAACAGCGGTGCCAACGGACGGAGAACTGCTTCAATCTCTCGAAGGGCTTCTCATGGTGGTAGACATTGTCAATATGGGCCTCAGATGAAATGAGATCCATTGGCGACCGAGAGAGATACTGGACTGACGGGTACGAGCGCATAATATACTGTCTACTCCATAAAGCGAGCACATTAACTCTGTTTTAAAGCCACTAAATACCCTTCCACTATCCCACATCACATTACAATACATCCATTCCTGCATCATATACCATCCAGGCGTATTAACTGACCTGGCAGTGCAGGGTCATTGCGTGTCAAGCTGGTAGTATAAAAACCTTCAAGGGCGCGGCTTAATTGCACGAATGCATTCAGAACCATGTGTGTTTTTATTTATCCCTTACTCCTTTTCTACATTTCATTTAGTCCCTCCTTGGGCGACAATGCATACTAATGCTCAGCTATTACATTAAAATAGAAATATGAAAAAGAAAAAATCAGAATTACAAAAAATTAAAATGACCAATTCTTTAAATTTTTCTTTTTACCTCAGAAAGCATAACAACTGTGTTCACTTCTTGTTCATATATCATCCTCCAAAAGTCTGGAACGGTGTTTTCAAGTGGATCTTGAGTTACAATGAAGTTCTCCCCCAGATCAAAGCCCTTTAAAAAAAAAGACTATTAAAAAAATACTGCTCTCCTACTTTAAAATCATCTTAAATTAAAAGAAAACAGTAACCATTTTTCAATAGAAAGGTCGATTACCAATGTGGGTAAAGATTCCTATTTCCTTTGTGACCATTAAATTAAAAAAAAAAGAAGCACCAACCCCTAGTAATGATAAGATACAAGGAAAATGATACTGCAGGTATATTTCTGTGAAGGGGTGGTGAACCCACATATGCTGGAGCACTTAGCTCCCGCTACTATGAGGAGGACCAATTATGGGTACCTTTATGCTTATTTTGGCTACAACTTGGTATGTATTTTTTTCCAAAGTTAAAGTAATAATTACCAACGAGGGCAAATCCTGCATTAAATTTACCGAAATTATAACTCCACCCACATATTACGAGGTCAATCTCAACCACATAAAAAAGGGGCCCCCTACCGCAACAAATATGGAAAAAGTTTTTTGGCATTTTTGTCTTAATTTTAGGAGCCCATCTAGCGACTGCCTACTGGGGCATAAGTAGAGGTACACAACACAGCCTACTAATAGGCTATATTAAAAAACAAATAACGATAGAAAGGACAAAGGCTAAAAAAAAAAAAGACAAAGCAAAAAGGCAAGAAGGAAGCGCGCTCCAGCGTCGGGCGTAGGCCCGCCTCCCCCCGGCGCAGGAACATGCGACCAAACAAAAACACACCCCAAAAAAGTCAAATAAAGTGGAGGAGGCCATCCTCCTCTAAAAAGTCGTATAGTCCACAAGTCTGTGTGCACGAATCTGCCCCAGGTACAAGGGACAAGCGGTAGTGACCCCGCTCGTCCCGGTCAGGTAACGTACGCGAAGATCACAATAAGGGGCAGGCAAGCGCTCCATCAAGTGGCGTTGCGTCCAATTCGGAGACGACAGAAAGCATCCTGAAGCTGTCGCGGCATTGGGGGGAGGGGGGGGGGGTTCACGGGGACAGTCACAGCGCAATGGTACGTAACTTTAAGTTCCCTTCGACCGTCTCCCATCTTCTTGGCCAAGCCGACCAGAGGGCAGCCCGTATTCCTGCCATGTAATCGTTGTGAGGAAGAGCGAAACGCTGGTCTGCTCTGATCGCCCAGTCCTCACCGACTCTTTGGCACCCTCATTCCCAGCAATTCCTACATGTCTAGGAAACCAGCAGAAGATAATCTCTACATCCGCCGGGCTCGCCAAAACCGTGGCCTCAGGATATCGCTTTGAGTCGCTATAAATCAAAATCTGGTTTCCGAACCGGGCACGTCGCGTTATCTCCCGTACCGAGCGGTGAATTGCAACCAGCTCGGCCGTGAAGACAGACACAGTGCCTGGCAGAGCCCCGCTTACTTCAAACAGAGGGGACACGCGTGATAACCGACCCCCTCTTGGGATTTGGAGTAATCCGTATACACTGGCAAGGCTCCAACGTGACACGAAGTGCGCTCCAAAAAAGGTCGAACGCAATACTCCCGGCGCTGTAGAAGCTTTGAGAGCAGAGGCGTGGCGACAAATAGCCAAAGGTGGTACCCTCCAGCGTGGCGTCCTGGGCAGAACCAGCGGCGCCACAGGCCCGAGAGCTAGTTTCCTAGCCTTAAACTCAAAGGGCTTGGGGTATAACTGGTCTCTCGGCGGCATAGGTACCGTCGAGATCAGATGCGGATGCAGTGAGAGCTGTTGGCGACTGAGGGAGGCATCGGGCTCACACGTATAGGCGAATAATGCACTGTGCACGGCGGAGAGCGAGTGGCATCTCCCCTTTCCTGCAGACAGTGGGAACAGGATGGAAAACTGCTGGTATTGGGGCCATGAGGGAACAAGAACCCACAAATGTCAGCTGCAGCAAGCTTGTCCATGTTGCACTTGACATTCCTTTGTGAATGTGCAAAAGGATAGATAAGGAAAAAAAAATGGAGGAAGAATGCAAGGATACTCTTCCCCCTAAATGGGAACCCACAGGTCAGCGACTAGCCTACGAATTTAGCCGTAAGCCGAGAGAGGTGAGAAGACATCTATAAAAGAAGGCGGTGATAAAACAAGGTAAAACACCAGCGAGGGCAGGGTCGTCCCCCAAAGTTCTTAGCCTATTACTTTGGCTATATTGCTAGAGTTAAAAACAAAACCAGAAGAAAGGAGACAAAACGGAGCTAAGCTACAACCAAAACCAGAATCAAAACAGAGAAGGGACGCTCCGGCGTTGGAGGGAGTCGGAGTGTTCCTCCAAAACCCGAGCTAACGATTAACACTCCCAAAACTCTAGCCATTTGAGGAGACCAGCTCGGTGTACACGGAATAAAGTCTAGGTAGTAACAATCTAGTTAAAGACTAAGTGTACTGGGGAAGTGGGCAAGTGCTGCTACTCCAGGGACGAGGTTAGCAATCTATATGAGGCACTCCCTTGGGGGGCTAAGCCAAGGGAAACCGCTTCTGATTAAAACGAAGTTAAGGCACATCAGGTGTAATTATTCATCGGATGGAGTCCTAATTTGGCCCAACTTCAAGGTTGCTGCCATACGCTCTAGATACGCCCGGCTTAGACCCCACTAAGAAATAAAAACCTCAAAAATA
Source organism: Ceratothoa steindachneri (assembly GCA_963969495.1). Taxonomy (NCBI): domain Eukaryota; kingdom Metazoa; phylum Arthropoda; class Malacostraca; order Isopoda; family Cymothoidae; genus Ceratothoa; species Ceratothoa steindachneri. Next base: position 76,928,134 of record OZ018324.1, on the reverse strand, counting down.
GTTCAGATCGGTGGTAAACCCCTTAACGATTTTTGTGTGTCCTTTGTCGGACAAAAAGAGAGGGGTGGAAGAGAATCAATTTCATGGTTCTGATGACCCAACTTTCTTGTGGGAGCACAAGGAGGAAGAAGATGATAATATTTACTTAAAGCGGTGAGGAGGAAGATAATATTTACTTAGAGCGGCGAGGAACATGATAATATTTATTTAAAGTGGCGAGAAGGAAGATAATATTAATACAAGTAGTGAGGTTATGGTAACTGACAATCTAAGGCACATAGCCCGCATAAACTAAGGTTGTTGTTCTTGGGGCATCTTGGACAGGGGGGAGGGGCGGCTCTCCTGCATCTGTTCAACTTAAGTGCCATGTGTCTGGGGTAACGAAGCCTTGGCATGAGGTTTAGACCCTGATTGCTAAGACAACAAAAGCTCTGACTAAACCCTGGTTGCCAAGACAACGAAAGCTCCAAGTGTGGAAAATACCATGTCTGAGTCGGTCTTTAAAGACAGGGGAGGGGCAGGGCTCAGATTCCACTTTCTACTACACCCAAACCATCCTATGGCAATGTTACGTACCTACACTGGCATGTGTACTGAGCTGATGGTGATAAAGTAGGCTCGTTCCCTCCCACCTAAATCAAAGGGAGTGTGCATGTGTTTAGGCACAGCCTTTGCCACCGATTCTGAGTGGAGAAGAAGGCTCTGAGGTGCAGAACTTACCGAGATGAACGAAGCGTTAATGTACGTGGCCCCAATTTGCGACGGAAGAGGCGCCAGAATGACGCAATTGGTGTCATAGGGGAGGACGAAGTCGTAGCGATTTTTGTTCTTGTTCATATCATTGTTGGCCACTGTGAAGGCCTTCCGGTCTTCAATCACACGTCCCAGGCGCTGGAAAAAAATATTGACACATATTTAGATCTTTCCTGTGGTGGTGGAGTTGGGGATAGGCATTTTATAAAAAGTCGTCAATCATTTTCACACATATTTGGGTCGGTGCACATTAATGTCACTACAAACTACCAGACCTTTCGCACAAACTCTCTATTCCCTTTCAGGTTTGTATCAAGAGGTAAGCATCTGCACTCTCCCTCTTTTAACAACTCTCCTCTTTCCCTCATTAGATTCCACTCCTCCAGTCCCCACAACCATAGTCCTTTCTGGAACTCCCTACCTTGAAAGTCCATCAACTTTCAAAGTCTGGAGTGGACTTGTATGCCACTTGAGAGTCCACAGACCTATAAATCTAAGACAATCATCATCAATCCCCTCTTCAGAGAGAAAGAGAGAGCCACGACTACTAACCATAAATGAATAGCTAAGCCCCCCGGATTGGAGTACTTAATTTCAAATTAAGTGTAACCACATCCAGACAAAATGGGTTCCACACAAATCAATGCTAACCCCTAATATCGGTTCATCCCTGGGAAAAAATGACTCCAGCAGGTTCCCCACAAACTTATCATACACAATATCCTCCACTTTCTCTTCACTCAGATTCTCTCAAACACTCACAATCAATTCTCCTTTTTATGTGGTCATAATTTGCAAACAAATAAAAGTATCATGTTTCATTGACACCAACCAAAGCACAAGTCCATAACAATAGTTTTTATTCAAAAGGGTAAAACCATACTTGTACACATACATCCATTTCCATGTGGCAATGTCATGGATGGTAAAATTTTAAAAATAAAAATGAGAGCCTTAAAGAAGATAAAGGTCAATCTGGTACTCAAATCGGTCATTTTTTTTAATAAGTACTTATTAGGCAGCTGGTGGCGAAATTAATTCAGCTTATTTAGATTAGGCCAAAAATAAAAACAACAAAAACTAAGATCATGGAACATTAGAATTATTCTATGATGGGGTTCCAACCCAGTGCTTCCACCAATTTTACTTAGGGATGGGTACATATTTAGTTAGCTCCAACCCACCACTACAGAGGTGGTACTCTTTCTCTCCCCAAAACACAGGGTGATTATAGATATCCTTATACGGGACCCCAAGAATTACACACTACAGTTATGGATATAACAAAATTCACTCAACACCTAAACTACAGAATTGCAGCTCAAGGTCTACTATGACACTATCACACTCGCATTTGGGCGGCAATAGAGCCTGATGCTTCTAATCTCTTTAGAGCTTCCACCAAAGAACACAACCACCACCCATACACTACATTATTAAACACCCCGCAAGTGTTTAGCCTCTCTCTAAACGGAGGATTTGCATTCAGACATGAAAATACAAATTCCAAGTACTCACAGGAAACAGGCCAACACCACATACAAAATACAAAGCAGACTGCTTTCAAATCTCAGAGACTAAATCATCTGTTAAATTCCATCCCATCAGACATCACAAAATGACCTGCTCTGGCAAGGATCACTTGCAATCATGATGTATAAATAAATACCGGCTTGACCAAAAAGATATCTGCAACGAGACCAAGAGACAGTACCCCTAAAACATATTTCCGATGTGCAGCTGGAACGTTGGGGAAACTGCTTTTGTTCTGTTAATCAAAGGGGTTGTGTTAGCTCTAGGGAGTAGAGTAGGCCTCTGGGTCAGGAGGTCCAGGATTATTATAGTAAATTGTACCTCAAACTCCTTTGCCAAGTCAGTTGAATTATCTGTCTCATGCTGCACATGTTTAGTCCAATCGTCCTTCAGTTTGGGAATAGTTTTTTCGGTGTTGCCAAACTGAGCATACTCCATGAGGGCTCGATGCACAAATATGTATTGCTTCTGAAAATGGCCAAAGGTAGGAACGATCAGTTTTACATCCATCAGGAATTTCACATATCAGGTAAAGCGGATAAACTAAATAATGGATGAGAGATCCATTAGATAAACAAAGGAATGAAAACGGCACTGTTGTGGACCTCCCATTTTATGTTGGGTGATAAAAAGGAGGGAGGGGGACCTGTTTCACCACCCTAAGAATGCTATAAACTCACAAGCGACTGGACAAGGAAGTTCCTCTGATGACGCAGGTCACAAATCACATTATAGATGGATGCCTTGTCTTCCTCGTCCAGCTCAGAGACCAGCGTATCCAGGGCAACTAGTGTTCCTGTGCGCCCTACACCGGCACTGTGGAAGCAAGAAAGGATATTATTATTTTTTTTTTTTAACTTTACCTTTTGTCGCCATATTCGATAGTATTAATTTAATATACATTTGCTATTGGCAAAATACCCTATAATCATACAAATTTGTCATTTTAATCTATTGTTTATATATGGTATAAAATTATTTTAAAAATCTAGCATTGTATGATATCAGGACTTCCCCCCCCCCACATAAAGTATGGTTGGTGCGCCCACTAAAAACTATCCCATCATTTTTTCCCATGTCAAATTAGCCCTCCATAGCGATGGGGTCTATGTGCTGGTAACATCTCAGCCAATCAAGCTTCATCCTTGGATAGAAGGCTCCTAACATGCCATATCCATACACTCCTATCATCCACTCCATCCTCGGTTAAACCTCTCTCTCTCTCTCAAATACTTGTTCACAGAATTAACCCACCTTTTATGCGGTCATCCAACCACGCATAGACTCTTCTTATTTTCAATTCACAAGTCCATTTCAATCCATTCTTCTTACATCCACATACCACCTTAAAAGACACCATCGCAACTTCATTCAAACCATTAACATCTATTTCTGTCCTTTCTTACTATATACCCTTGGCACACCCAAACATCCATTTGCACTTCAATGAGGGCATCTCCTCCACAGTTTGTTAGCAACGGCTAGAGGAAGTGAAAAAGTGTGTACATGATGGGGGGGGGGGGGGATGAAGGTTTATAGACTCGGTACTCAAAAGATACTACCTGGGGTGCTCACCATGACAAGATATTTCAGCAACTGCCCTCACTTGCCTCAATGCCACGCCATATCAAACAAATAACAAGCCATTTTTCATCACATTACTTGAGTCACATTTAGCTGATCAATAAGGCCATTTTTCAACCAAAGACTCGAGCCATTTCCCAACCAATCACTCAAACCATTTTCCAACCAATCACTCAAGCCATTTTCCAACCGGTCACTCTAACCATTTTTTACAACCCATCACAAGCCATTTTGCAACTGATCACTCAAGTCATTTTACAGCTGCCAAGCAAGCTGTTTTTCAACTGATCACTCAAGCCATTACTTAATCAAACAGTTCCAAAATGAACCCACTCCATACATTCTTAGCACCTGCCATAAAAGCTCACTGTCTACATGATCGTATACTTTCTCCAGTCTCATGAACTCAACATACGCCTTACATCGCACCACTTTTCTTATCAGCTATGTCTCAATACACACACATCCTAACTGCTCCAAAACCATCCTGCTCATCCCTCTCCTTTGAATGGACCGTAAGGTCTTCTAGGGTACCTTCTTTCCTTGTTACTCCTTCCTATAAACCCAATCAGAATTTTTCAATACACTTTGCTGACAACAGTCAGACTTATTTGACTGTAGTTCTTACATTCACCTTTCACTCCTTTACCATTATAGAATGGTACTATACAGCATTCTTCCAGTCCTCAGACACTTTCAATGCCTTAGAATACAACGGACAGACTCATTCCATAACACAATCTCTACTAATTTAGGGCATCTTAGCCACTATATCATTTACCCCAGTTGTTTTCCCATTTTCCAACCTTTTACAGCACCAACAACCTCTTGTATATTTATTGCTTCCATACAGTGATGCATCCATTATATATTCTCAAAGCAAATCATATTCACATTTGGTTCATCTTCACACTGATATTATAAAACTTGCCAAAGTACTCTCATCAACTAGTTTTGACATCGCCATTGCTCACAAGTACCTTGCCATACCTATTCTTTTCTTATAGTTTTTCACACAGAAAAACTTCCTATTGGCATCTGGATCCTCATTCATATTCCACCCCAATGCTTCATTAGATACTTTTTTTACTAGCTAATCACACATTTCACTTCCTTATGCGTACATCCGCATCTCCTTAACATGCAAATCTGAACTATGCGATTGGCAACTACATCTTCTTGCTATCCACTGCACGCTTTAAATTGTATGTTTACATTCAGTTCTTTGCAGTTATAGCACCCACACACACAACCCTTGCATTAGCCACACACTTATTTCACATTTGCACTACTAGGCACAGATCAATCATACTGACATTTTCCCACTCTACTTTGCCCAACCAATGTGTATTTATGTACATACTTCCAGTTATAGCATAACCGCATACAACACTTGGACCATCCACTATCAATACCATAAACTTGTTCCACCAACATGCTCACTTGCATACTTTTATTCAATAACTTTTCCTGATTCTCCCTCATTTCTACCTCTCTCACATCTTATCATTCATACACAACCAATTTAGCATTACACCGTACAACTGTGATCGGAGAGCACATACTCGGACCTCTCAAAGCTTACATAAGACCCCCCTCCCTCACCTTTCTCACACAGCAGTTTCTTTCATCCCAGAACCCTTTCACTCTCTACTTTCCTGCTCTCCAGGTGTACCAAAAGCTCCACTTATAAATCTAATCTATCATTTTAGACCTTATTCCTCCATTCATAACTCATACAACCATCAATTGACACATTCCCATCCATCACTCACACCAAGTCATTCCAGCTATTTTCAGGGGCCATACAGAGCAATCATACAGTTTCTCCCTTGCAAATCTCGGTTGCACTCACATAAATCTCAAGCTCGCACATTCATACCCAATCATTGCACCATGCCACGCCCTCTTCACCACCTTCATTGCACACTATCTACTCTTTTTCACACAAGTTCTTCATTCTCTTTCATATTTGTCTCACAGAGAGCAAGCATGGTTGGCAATCTCCCAGTTTTAAAGACTGGCTACCAATGCCCTCTTTCCTCATTAAAAATATTCATCACATCCCAGCTCATGATGTATTGCATTAGCAGCAACATAACTTCCTTTTAGGCGGTTTCCGAGGCCAGCAGCCACTATCTGGGCATGGTTGACTCTTATGACAAACTAAGTGGCAAAATTATCAATATGTTCACCCAATATTTACTGACAGTCTCTCTTCCTTAATGAATAATCATTTTACCCTGACCAGCTTCCTCATAAAGTAGGGTCAGTGCGCATCAATGCAATTAAAACGCCCCCCCCCCCTCACTTACCTCATGATGGAGGCATTTAAATGGGGATGGGTTAAAATTAGGGTGTCCTGATTTCACCAAGTTGTCTGTTGGGGGGCGGGGGGCATTAAAAATGTGTTGTTACTTGGTCCGTGGGAGCAGGTGACATTTCTGCCACCTCAAACCTGCTTGGGAGAATAAGGGAGGGGGAGAGCCTGAGAGGTAGGCCCTCCTTCAACATTACCACAATCAAGTGGGAGCCACGCATTCTGTGAGGCTGTCCTGAAGGACAAGGTTAGAGTGGAGGGAGGGTGTTGGGAATGGGGTTGGCCGGAGATTGTTTAACTGTGTGAGCGCTGGTGGTGTAGGTGTGTTTCATTAAGTTGTAGTTGGAGGAGTATTATACTGGTGGAGGTAGTTTTTGTACTGTTTGTAGGTAGGCTGCGTTGGTTTTGGACGGTGTTGGGTGACAAGATGTGCCTGTGTAGTTGGTGGGGGGTGCAGATGAATTGTTTGTAGTGGGATTAGCAACTCCTGTTTTTTCAAAAGTACCATTGCTTTTAAAGCATGATTTTCTATGTGACCATATGTTATGTGAAAGTCTGGTATGAATAGCGTCAGTGATCATTTGAAGGTGGATGCTGTAGAGATATTGTGTGCAAGAATTTATGTAATGTTGTAATGTTCGGGTTGCTGTGCTGAATACTTAGAGAGACCTGCCCCTAAGTTGGCATCCCCGCTAAACACTGCCACCCAAATGGGGTTATCCGAAAGATCAGGCGCTATGCGTATCAGCAGATTTGGCTATGTTGGTTGAGTGATGACGTTATTGGGTATGTGTGTGTAAAGTTATATCAGATTCCTGATGAGAGCAGGTGCAGGTGTGTGGGTCATTCAGGCCATTGTCATGTTTGTATGCATTTAGCTGTGTGTGATATGGGAGGATGTTTATTCTGGGTCACTGGCTAATGGATCATTAAATAACACAACCAATTCACACTGTTCAATGGCAATATCTCTGTGGAACCGCAACTTAACATGGGACCTACACCTCAAATTGTGGTGGTCGAAATAAAGGGTGATAGTTACCTATATAACACTCAAGTGCAAAAATTTATAACTCAAAAGCGAAAACCAAAGTGAGTCATCTCGCCAATGGTTTAATCTGACGAATAAGATCAGGAGTGGGGAAAAGGACGCTTGCTAATATCAACCGCCAAGGGTCAGTTTAATAAGTTGGATGCCAACTGACCTACAATGGACGAGAAGAGGCCCAAGGTCAGGGGAGTAGGCTTCGTTGATCCGGCGCAGGAAGGAGAGGAGGCCGACCGGGTGTTCAGGAGCCACGAAGTCTTTCCAGACCAGGTAGTGATACTGCTGCACTTCGTGGCACTTAACTTCTTCGCTAGTACTCATGCTGTTACTGCTCAGACTGTTGTAGTTACTATTCGTGACGCTGTTGCAGATACTACTGTTGCTCTTGGTGGTCGCAGTTCCGGTCGTGATGACGCCGTTCTCGCCGCTAAGGGTGTTGGTCGACGCGGCATTGGGAGCAGGGGAACTTACCGTCCACTCCGCTCTCAGCGTCCGTACTAAATAATCTGGCGGAGAAACGAGACAGTCACGTGCCTGGCCACTTCGAAAGGCAGAGCCATGATTATTTAACTTAAAACTAAGAAGCCACGATCGACGAGGGGGTTTCTGCAACGGGAAGAGGTACAATTTATAACACTCCATTAAAGTTGGATTAATGGGAGGCGCAACAATGAGAAAAAGGGGTGGGGGTCCTAAAAAAATATTAGCATAAAAATTAGGTTATATTAAAAAGGGAAAAAACAACAAGGGCCAATCGGAAAAAGAGAACACCACCACAAACACACAAAAAAAAACAAATCCAGAAGCCAAAAGTAAAGCATGCTCCTGGGTCGAAGGGAGGACCGCCTTCCCCAAGTCCCACGGTGTTCGAGCACGCGTCCAACACCCAAAAAAAGTCAAATAGTCCACTATCCGGTGTACAAGAAATCGTCGGGAGTACAAGAGACAAATAGTAGTGACCCCTTTCGTCCCGGTACCGCAAGATAATGTGATCAAAGAACCAGCAGACAGAAGGGGCATTGAGGGGTTACGTCCATGGGATGCATCGCAACTTTAGGCTCCTGCTGGCAATCTCCCATCTTCTTTGCCAGGCAGTCAGAAGGGATAATGTGATTCCTGCTATTTAGTGAGCGTTCAAAAGAGAAAAATGCTGGCCTAGTCGTCCAGGACTCGCGTAATCTTTAGCGCCCTCATTCCCACATGTCCAAGACCAAAGAAGATAATGTCGGCATCCGCCGTGGAGATTCCAATGACCTGAGAGCAGTCAGGGCGTTTTGTGAGTCGCTAGAGATCACAAAACACCGGTTTCCGAACTGGGCAGGCGGAGTTATTTCCCGTACCGAGCGGTGAATTGCAACCAGCTCGGCCGTGAAGACAGAAGCAGTGCCTGAAGGACCCCACTGACTTCAAAACTTGAGGGAGAGGGGATACGTCGTGGGAACCGACCCTCTCTTCGGACTTGGAGCCATCCGTGAACACTAGCACAGTCCCAGTGAGACAAGTGCCTCAAAGAGGTTGAACACAATACTGCCAGCACTGTAGAAGCTTTGGAAGCAAACGCGGTGACAAATAATCAGGGGTGCCATCCTGGGCAGAACCAGAGCCGCCACAGTCCTGAGAGCTAATTAGAGCTCTGAAAAGATTTTACTAGCCCTAAACCTAAAGGGATTAGGGTATAAGGGGGGGTATATTTCGATGGCATAGGCACCGAGTCAAGCTTCGAGCAAACATAGGAACGCTAAAACAACAAAGCGGTACCCCTGTCATGAGCGCGAGTGTTGAACACCATGGAACGAAGAATGTCCATCAGGAGGGTACGAGAGATCATAAGGAAACCAATATTGGCTTCTAGGGTGAGACATCGGTCCAAAACAAGCCCATAAAAATAGTAAGAGTCCACCACTTGCAGTTCAATGCCTGTTGGAGTCGACGCTCCAGTTGGCATCTGGGCAGCACCAAAAGAGAGTGAAAGGTCTTCTCAGTAGGCATCGCGAGAACATCATCTGATAGCCCCAAAATGATAGTGACGATGCTCTGGGTTAAAAAGTGTGACACTGAGGACATCACTATGAGACGCCCTCTTCATGACCCTGGGGCTGGAGCAGGGTCCTCCACCCATACAAGGAATCGACAATGTGGCAGAAATTAAGAAAAAAAAATGGGAGGCGTCCCCTAGCCCCCCACATCATGTGGAGAGTCTCCATAATACACTATTGCCATGCAGTATTATAGGCCTTCTCCAGATCGAAAAGTAGCTTGGCGTAAGTGCTGTTTACGAAGGAAGGCTCCACAGATAGCATTTTCCAGCAACAGCAGACCATCTGACGTGAAGTGGAACTTGTGGAAGTCGCACTGATCAGAAGAAAGGTGGTCTCCGATGTCCAGGGAAAAGGCTAGTCTAATATTTAGCAATTCTTCATCAACTTGGACACGGAGGAGGTTAGAGAAATTGGGCAGCCACTGGCCGGGGTAGAGTGATAATAGCACAGTAGCTATTCGGCAGGAGTCTGGGAGGTTACCCTCTCTCCAGATTTGGATATGTGTTGAAGCACGACATACGGGACATCGTCCAAACCAGAGGCGGTGTCTGTACATGAAGCGAGACCGGAATACAACTCACTCAAAGTAAACCTATTGTTGAAGGATTCTCGGCCTCTAAGAAAAATCAGGTCGGCGGTCCTGGGCGACATCATGACGTGCATTGAATGCTGGTGGAACAGCATCTCGGCTAGAGAATACAGAGAAAGGGGTCTCGAAGGACTTCGCTACGGACCCGTGGGCCGAGATTGCGGTCCCATTCTCATGGAGAACTTGTCCTGAATCCTTTTGACTTGCTTCAACACTTAAGTGAAGACACGTATGCACGCCAGGAAGAGCGGCGGGTGTGCTTCGAAACATAGCCATAGGTCAACAAAATTCACAGAGGGACGGGAAGCTCTAATAGTGCATGTATGCATAACGCTTCTCTTCGGGCCATTTCAATCTCGGTCGATCACCAAGGAAGCGGACGGTGTGCAAAACGACCACATGTTCAAGGAATAGTAGTTAGGCCCACGGCAATAAGGTTCCCGGAGAAAAGCCTCAGGGAGGTGGTTAGTCCATTACAGGCAGGGAAGTTATTGAAGCAAAAACGATCTTCTCATTAATCGCGCCCCAATGCCAAGGACCCAAGTCCTGGTCTCTTGCCGGCGTTGCTTATACAAGTTCCAAAGCCCCTCTTCTGACACAGATAAAGGTAGCCGGTCAGCTCCTTATACCTAAGAAAAGAGGGAAAAGTGGGTCCTTTGAGAAACAAGGATGAAGCGCATCGCTATCGCTTCCCCAGTCACTGTCAGAGTTCAATTCAACCCAGTGAGGAGGACCATTCCTACTTTAACTAGGGCTGTGCCCTTAATACCCGGTGTAAGTCTACACAAGGTACCCCTTGAACAGCAGGCACTCGCACCGGGAGGCAGTGCTCATCCTCCAGGGTTCAGTTGTTGCAGAAGTGGCACCGGCTACACCATCCACTCCCCTGCAGGTAGAAATTTTTTTGAGGGGGATGGTGGCCGAAAAAAATAAGATGTGGTGAGAGGGACCCGTAGGAAGCACCCCAACTGTTAGAATTCAAGTCAACCAAGCGATGGGTCCTGCCCGATTTACACTCGTAATGCACCTCCATGTACTAGGTGCAAGTGTACACAGGGGCGCAGCCACGAATCTAAGACATTTTGATTCCTAATGAAGCGATAACCGAGAAACACCGTCCAGAAAGCTCAATTAAGGCAGGCCTCCCTTTCCTCCACCCTTAAACAGCCCCCACCATGGCTCACCACCCTTTCACAGAGATTAAGCTCGTGCTCAACAGTCATAAAGGTTGTGTACAGGGGGAGGCTAATGGTTTATCAATGCCTCCTCCTACACCTCCCTCTTATGGCATAAACGCACGCCAATAGAGAACTAGAATTGAAAATGGGTGGTGGTATTGACTAACTTAATAATGGAAGGGTTGTAGTGTAAACTAAAAGGACCAGCTGTGATGTGGAGTGTAGTTTCGCCCGGTTCTTCCCATTCACTCCTCTTGCAACACAGAGGAACCACCGAGGGAAAAACCTTGCTCTTCCATTACTAAGACTTAGGCACTTCAGGGTTAAGATTTTGATCCCTACCACCGGTCACTACAACCTATGCCAGCCACTGCAATGGCGAAATGACTCGAATGATACAGTCCCCGGCCAATCACTAGTCATACTTAAGGTGACTTAACTTGTATTTAAATTGTCCCAGGCCGTATCCCTTTCACCCTTTATATCACTTCCTAACACACTACCCAATTATACACCGTCTAAATACCATTACCTGCATACAACTTTTCCTTAACCAGCCTCACAGTGATATTGCCAAATGTCTTTGGTTCTCCCGCTTCTGGCCAGTACTTGATGCACTTCACCTTGCCCGTTTCCTCGAGGTTAGTCAGCATGATGCAGAGGCTACTTCGTTGCTCCACAATCATCCTCCAGAAGTCATTGACAGTCGAATCCATGGGACCTGCAAGATCAGCACAATCAGCCCATACCACTCATTTACAATTGCCACAGACTAAAAAACAAAAACATACACTTGTCCTTTTTCACTGTAGCCCAAATGGTCTACTTCTATGCACCTCTTATATCACCTCAACTTCAAGCCCTTTTCACTATAACAACTGATTCTTACTGCCGTGCCAATGGATACCGCCTATAGACTTAAACTAGCTTAACTGTAGTAAACGTGTGCACAAAACTCTCCAAACCATAGTGTCGACACACAAGGGGCAAATTTGTATCAATAGTTCACAGACAGTAAAAAATACAATAAACCCCAAAGGTTTGGAAATCGACATCAACCTTGCTACTGAAATAATTGGACAGGGCCCCGAGACCCCCCTGCTATTGAATATTAGGGTCACAGGACAAAACTTTAGGGTTAGCATCTTCAAAAGCCAGCACCCCATATCCGGGATTAATTGCCTTTTTACAAGATGCACTGCAAGACAGTATGGGTATTCTTCCTGAACCAGATGCAGGAGGAATACTAGTAAAAGCCCCCCCCCCCTCGCCTCCCCAAAAAACCATGATAAACCCAGAAACATACTAAGAGAAATTGGCCTTTTTGAGGCTTTAAATTATGGAGTGTCACGGTTGAAACTTCTTATTTTGAGGCCTTATCCAAGACTCTTCCTTCACCAGTTACCTAACCCAACTCAGGCAGAAGATGAAAGTACTTTAGGGACCACATTCAAACAATCCAAGGAATTTATTACCAACACCTACAAGCACTACATCTTATCCACACTTATTTATACCAGTATGGCTTCGGCATCTCATCTTGTCACCATATACCACACACGATAGGACCCCCCAAATTGGTAGGGGTTTTGCCACCCATCTGCACACCAATTGACACTTATTTCACAATAGGGACCTGCTGATTAACTTGAGATCCAAACCATGTGTCGCTACAACATATAACAATCCCTGTGAAGTTGTCTAGATTCCGGAATTTATCCAGTAACTAACCACACCTGGCATGAATTAACTACACTCTAAACGGAAGATGGGTACCATTCGCCACAAAACATCCTCACAATTCCAAAGTTAATCCCACAATAGCGAAAGCAAGGACTCATCACTACGAAGCAATCCACACACAACACTAACCCTCTTCCAAACATTCTACCTGACACCGACTCACAAGAAGTTCCGAGTGCCAAAACACTAGGATACGCCACCATCACAAAACACCAATCAACCGTTCCTATTAATGATTCCTCTACCCCTACCAGTAATGCAAAGACAGCTCAGAAATCACACACTCCTCACCAAATATAGCCAACAAAACCACCAGAAGGGAAATCACACACGACTATCCTATATCTACTAATCCCCCTCTTAATGTCTATACTGCCATCAAGCCCAAATAAACCTCACCTCAACACCAACTTGCATCAAATGTAACTTATATCCAGATGGGAGTAAGCACCTGGTTGACAACTCCAACGTTGCAACACACTTCACCCAAGGAACCTATGGACCCACCCAGTGGATGTGATGTTCCTGGGTGGTGGCTGTCTAACTGAAGAGATGTCAGGAAGCCAAAAGGTCAAGGAACACATAGTACACCATAAAATTAACCAACATCTCACGAGACATCTACCAGCAGTTTCTATCCAATACACTTAACCAGAAGAATAATCATAAATATCACCCAGCTACAACAAGAAGGCTTCAATCCATTACCCAACTACACACATTACATTGGGCACCAATTAACAAAAAATTGTCTTGCTAACTTTCTCACATACCGACATTTACAATATACCAGGGTTGAGAGATCCAAAACACACCACCTTCACAATGGACTCTTACAGGGATGAGCAGTCTGTCTCTCCCACCTGCAACTTCTCCATCCATGAGCTCCACCCTAGGAACTCAAACGCCATAATTTACATTTATGCAGATGCTATCACCATTCACCCAAGCAGGCCTAGACACACAAATCTACACCACCAGACTGGGAGACTGATTGCAACAATGGAGGCCTCGCTTCAACATCTACCTTTTTAACATCCTAAAATGAGGGGGATGAGATACGCTCATAAATCACACTTTCAAACACCAAAATGGCACCCACAGACACCTCTTTCAAGGAATCGATCACCCACCATAGTAGGATTGGGCAGGAGCCAACACTTACAAACTTCTGCAAGCTAAAATAGACCCCCCCTCCTTTTTTTAGGGAACCCATCTGGCGACTGCCTGCTTGGGCATAAGTCGCCGTACACGACACACCCTACTACTAGGCTATATTAAGAAACGAGTAACAAAAAACAAGAAAACAAAAACGAGGTGAGTTCAATAAGTTTTGCGAATCGGTAGGGCAAAACAGAGGAAGGGTGATGGCTGTTTGTGGGGGTGCAGCTCAAGGCTGCACTGCGTGGACGCCGGTTTGGAGACGATGAAGATGTCCAGTTCGCCGTCCAGGAGTGGATTGAACAGCAGTCTGGAGATTTCTGGTTGTCGGGAATTCGAAGCCTCAGGGACAAGTGGCGCAAGTGCATTCAAGTCGAGGGTAATTATATTGAAAAATAATAAAACACTTTTCCTCATATCTTATTTCCTTATATCCGAATTGCAAAACTTATTGACCGCCCCTCGTAATATGTAAATAACAAATAACAACGCTAAAAAAGCCAAGGGCTAAAAGAAAATGACAAGAAAACAAAGCAAGAAGGAGGCGCGCTCCGGCATGCCAACTACAAAAAAAACCCCAGTCAAATAAAGGAAAAGAGGACGGCCTCCTGCAAAAAGTCGTAAAGTCCACAAATCAATGTGAACAAGCCCGTACCGAGTACAAGGGATAGTGACGCCGCAAAGATCGCCCAGACTGGGACATGAAACAAAAATGTGCCGAACAGTCTGGGGCACAACGCAGTTGTCACAATAAGGCGCAGGCAAGCGCTCCATCAAGTGGCAGTGCGTCCCGCGAGTGTGTCCAATTCGGAGACGACACAAAGCAACCTGAAGCCATCGCGGCATTGTGTGAACAGTCGAGGCGCAATGGCACGCAAGTTCCCCTCGACTGTCTCACATCCTCTTTGCCAAGAAACCCGTATTCCTGCCATGTAATCGGTGTGAGGAAGAGCGAAACGCTGGTGTGGTCGCCCAGTCCTCGCAGACTCTTTGGCGCGCTAATTCCCGGCAATTACTACATGTCCGGAAAACCAGCAGAAGATAATCTCGACGTCCGCCCGGCTTGCCAAAGCAGTGGCGTCACGGATAACGCGAACCAGGAAATGCTGAGATTCCAATGCACCGAGAGGACTCAGAGCGCTTTGTGAGTCGCTATAGATCACAATCCGGTCTCCGAACCGGGCACGTCGCGTAATCTCCCGTACCGAGTGGTATATTGCAACCAGCTCGGCCGTGAAGACAGACGCAGAGCCCCGCTGACTTCAAACATAGGGGATACGGCGTGGAAGTCGACCGCTTCTCGGGACTTGGAGCCATCCGTATAAACTGGCACGGTTCCAGCGTGACACGAAGTGTGCTCCAAAAGAGCAGAGGCGCGGCGACAAATAGTCAAAGGTGGCATCCTGAGCCGAACCAGGAGCGTCACCGGCCCGAGAGCTAAAGCTAGCTCTCAAAGGAGTTTCCTAGACCTAAGCTTAGGGTATGACTCGCGTCTCTCGGCGGCATAGGCTCCGTCGAGATCAGCTGCGGATAGAGTGAGAGCTGTTGACGACTGAGGGAGGCGCCGGGCTCACGCAAACAGGCGAATAATGCACTGTGCACGGCGCAGAGCGAATGGCATCTCCCTAGCATCGATAAGTAGGCTCTCAATGGGGAAGTGTGGAAGGCACCAGTCGCGAGGCGAAGTCCGGTGTGGTGGATCAAGTCCACCTTCCGCAATACACACTCGGCTGTGGATGCATACAACTCGCAACCGTAGTTGAGCTTGGAAGGAACAAAGGATCGATAAAAAAGTAAGGCAGTACCCCTATCACCGCTCCAAGCACTGAACGTCACGGAGCAAAGAATATCCATGGCGCGGGTACAAGAGACCCTAAGGCTGCGAATATGAGCCTCTCAGGTGTGGTGTCGGTCAACGACAAGACCAAGGAACCAGTGCGAGTCCACCACTTCCAGCGCACCCCCATTGATAAATAAGTCAGGGTCAGGATGGAGCCGTGGATGGCGGTAGAATTGCACCACCTTAGTCTTAGCC
Source organism: Ceratothoa steindachneri (assembly GCA_963969495.1). Taxonomy (NCBI): domain Eukaryota; kingdom Metazoa; phylum Arthropoda; class Malacostraca; order Isopoda; family Cymothoidae; genus Ceratothoa; species Ceratothoa steindachneri. Next base: position 76,912,151 of record OZ018324.1, on the reverse strand, counting down.
AAAGAAAACTGAAACCTGCACGGTTCAATGCCTGTTGCACTCGACGCTCCAGAGTTGACATCTGGAACGAACCAAAAGAGATCGAAAGGTCATCCGCATAGAACGTAGCAGGAACATCTTCCGGCAGCACCGAGGTGATGCCGTTGATGGTCAGAGTAAGGAGTGTGACAATGAGGACACTTCCCTGCGGGACACCCGCTTCCTGCTCCATTGGGCCGGAGAGGGCTCCGCACCTCCCATACACGGAATCAACGATAACGCAAAAATTCAGATATAATGATTGGGAGGCGTCCCCTCGCTCTCATGGTGTGAAGTGTCTCTGATACCGTATCGCCATGCGGTACCATAGGCTTTCTACAGATCGAAAAATACCGTGGCGTAGTGCTGTCTATGAAGTAAGGGCTCGCAGACGGCATATTCCAGTCAGAGCAGAGCATCCGACGTGGAGTGGAACTTGCGCAAGCCGCACTGTGCACATGACATGGCCTCTGCTGTCCAGAAAAAAAGGCAAATGTAACATTTACCAATTTCTCCATCAACTTGCACAAACAGGAGGTTAGAGTGTTTCGGCGGAAACCGGCCGGTTTAGTGATTTCTCCCGGGTTTGCGAAAAGCAAGCACAGTAGACATTCGCCAGTAATCTGGGAGGATACCCTCCACCCAGATCCTATTGAGCAAATCTAACAGAAAGGCCATGCCTCTCTCATCCAGGTGTCGAAGCATGGCATACGGGAGATCGTCTGGACCATGGGCGGTGTCCGCGCACGAAGCAAGAGCGGAACGCAACTCACTCACAGTAAACCTGTCGTTGAAGGGTTCTCCGCCTCTGGAGGTAAAGTCCAGTCGGTGGCCTTCCGCGACATCACGACGTGCATTGAATGATGGCGGAGCAGCATCCCGGCTAGTATATGCGGAAAAAGCGGTCGCTAAGGATTCAGCCACGGACGCGGGGTCCGAGATTGCGGTCCCATTCTCCTGGAGAACGGGAGGGGGGTCCTGCGAGAACTTGCCCCGAATCCTTTTGACTCACTTCCACACCTCTGCTAGAGGGATCTTCCCGTTCAGTGAAGACACGTATGCCCGCCAAGAAGAGCAGCGGACGTGCTTCGAAATATACAGGAGCCTGGCCCTAAACCTACGAAATTCACCGCCAGTGAAGGCGTTCGGGCGGCGCTTGTAGCGCCTGTATGCATAACGCTTTTGGTTGAAGGCCGTCTCACACTCAGCTGACCACCACGTGAGTGGTCGACGTACAAAACGGGCGTTCTAGGAATAGTAGTTAGGCCTACGACGATAGGTTTGCCGGAGAACTCAACGGCCTCATCAACCGACCTAAACTCCTCGACTGAGACAGAGAAATCAGTCATTTGCTGAAATGCAGACCACCGTACCCATGCCAAGCCCCACCAGGGGTCGGCGGCCCAGAAAATGATTTGAATGAGAAAGTGATCACTACAAAGGAGGTCATCGACCACCCACCATCAAAATCAGGCTGTACATCCGGAGAGAATATAGATCGAGACAGGATAATGAAGCGGTTCTCGGACAGTGATGCGTAAACTCATCCACATTTAGGACACCCATCTCTAGCTCGTCGATCAGGTCGGCAAGGACCCATGGGATTAATCGAGTAATATCCCCAGAGCAAGAGAAAGAGCCTCAGCAACCGTGCCAGGCCCCGGCGGACGTCCCCCGCGTCGAAGTGGGCTGACGGTGGAATGTACGCAGAAATATGGGTATACCTCCTATTCAGGTGCAGCTGCACAGCTACTCCCTAAAAGGAGGTATCTAAAGCGGAGAGAAGAACAGAATTATCATGCCGGGTGTAAATCGTGCATCCTCCCGCCCGGCCAACATCCCGTGGGGGTGGGATTGCAAAACCTTCATACCCAGGGAGGGTGGGTAGGGAGCACGCACCCAGGATGGTCTCCTGCAAAAAGATAACTAATGGGGAACTCGAGGAGACGAGCCCCCGCAGCCCCTCCCAGCTGACGGTGTCCGCGGCAATTCCATTGAAGGAATATACCCTCCAGGCCTAGCTCGGAGGAGATGCGGGGGGCCTTTTCGAAGAGAAGACCCTCACGGGAATGACCGTACGCTTCAAGAACTCTGGGAGCTGTTGGCCGGACAATACGCTGTCGCCTTCGGGGACTTATCGGGGGAAGTTGGGCTAGCCATGCCAGTCTTTTCCTTCCTCCGCCTCCCAACTTTAGGTGAGCGGGGCTGCTTGGGAGGCGGGGGTCCCTCTTTTCGAGGATCCACCGTCTCTGAGCCATCCAGCCTACCAGTGGGTGTGGGCGAAGGAGCCGAAGCTCCTTTAGTGCTGTCCTCTTTTCGGAGAGCAGCTTTATGAACCCCGGAAGATGGCCTCACGAGCCTCTTCAGGGTAGTAGCCTCCTGTGAGGCAACAACGCGAAATGGTCACGCTGGGGAAAGGGAGGGGAGCCCTAGTTTTATCCGCCACTAGGTGCGTACCCTTTGTGCCACCCACTGTACCAGGGGAGCGCCCGAGGTATGTAGAACCCGCAGAAAGGTTCCAAATCGGCGCGGAAACGACCGTGCTCGTAGCCCTGGAGGGGCGAGAAGAGGGTTTCTTTCTCAACATTGGGGCGCAGGTGGACCGAGGCAGCGCCGAGCACGGCAGTACTGAGTCCTTAGCCTCGCGAAATGAGAGTCGATCTTGGGCCTGAACGGCCAAGATTTCCTTCTCAAGGAGATAAGTACCACATTGCTTCGAAGAAGCAGGGTGCGGCTCTCCGCAATTGACACACTTGACCCAGGAGCGATTAGCATAGCCGAAGCGGTGACAGTAGTAGCACCTCCAAGGAAGTGGCACGAATGCCTTCACGCGGTAGCAATACTAAAAGGCACGCACCGACTCAGGGAGCTTGTCACAGTCGAACGTGACGAATAGTGTAGGGGTGGGTCTTGAGGCCCCTCCCTGTTCTCTCATCAATCGTTCGACCTTGACTGCCCAATGGTGGGCCAGCTCTAAGGTGATGTCATCTATGGACTAATCCACGAGTTCCCTAGCATAAACTACTCATTTCACGAAGTTCATGGTAGAGTGCCATCAAGTGTCTCAAGGGCACTAATCATGGCCGCCTCGGAGGGATTTATTTATTTATTTATTTTTTAAAAAAATTTTAGGAGCCTACCTTGCGACTGCCTTCTTGGGCACAAGTGGCCATACTCACCACCACAGCCTAGTACAAGGCCGCCTCGGAGGGATTCGACGCATTCGCCAAAAGGCTCCCGTCACCCGGCTCCCGGCTCTATGCCAATCACACTAGCTACAGCTCTCCTCTTATGTTTCATTTTGCCTTTGGCCAACATGGTGCCATCAGTGGAGCGAAAAACAAGGAAGCGTTTGAAGCCAGCAGGCTCGAAAACGCCAGGTAGCCTCTGAATGAGGGGCCCCGAAGTAATCTCCCTGAAATTCTTTTGCCTATCATATGAGCCAAGGGAAAGGAGATTCCTCTCTCCTTGTGAGGCCTCGGGGACCCAAGCCGTCTGAGGAGGAACTTGCATAGGGGCGGATACGGGTTTTGTGCTTGGCAGCGAACCCAGGTTCGACCCCATGGAAGATCCTACCGTCTGAGGCGGGGTCACCTCCGGAACCATGTCCATTTCAGTGGGGAAGGGGGGGGCTCCATGTGCCCCTACCCCCTCGAGACATCACAGATCCCATTTGAGGTACGTTTTTACCTAATCTTGGCGAACCAGCATCAGTGGAGGAAGAGAGGCTCTTAGCACACGAGTGCAGGATGTTAGGGGCAAGGATCAACAGGCCCTGCCATTCCTTGACCGCCTGATGGGGTTGGCCCTATTAACACGCTCCAACCCTGATTCAACAATTTTCAGCTCCTTGAGTGGTTTCTTGCTTGGCAGTCCCTTGTAAAAGAAAAGGAGGGACTGCCACTGGAAAGAGGGAGGCACCACAAGGGGGTGTCCCCTACAACCATAGGCAGAGGAGAGGAGTAGGCCCCTGATCAGGGATGGTTGGTTGAGAAAAAACTGGTTGGCATCCACCCTATGAAATTAGAGGCTGACCAGAGAAAGTTGGAATAGAGATTGTATGCAAGGTGAGGAAGTAAGGTAAGAGGACAGAGTGTCAGAAAGGAGAAGAGGCTATGCTGGGGCTGGACGGGGTGCTGAGTACGGTCAGCACGGCGGCCAAGAAGGCAAATCAGCACGCCCCTTATGGGGCTAAAATAGCCCAACGTACTGTTTTATCCTGTGAAGGAGTTCGTATGAAACTGATGCCTCTTGGGCGAGGTGCCCACGGGCATTCCAGTGATTCTCAATCTGATCTTTATGTTAATCTCATTATCCACTCAGGGACCTCATCCAAGACTAAAAAAAAAATATGCGAACATCGACTATGAAACAACACACCACCTTCTACAATGTGCAGTTTCTCAACCCTCACACTATCCACCATGAAATGGAGGAGGGGGAAAAAAGTGACGAGATACAAAGTATTCAACTATTTCATAACCAGCCCCTCCCCAGCCACAGAAAATGTAACACACTGCTCTCTGGTTTCTTAAACAGAGTTCTACAAGACAGTGACACTGAAGAAATGGCTCTCCGACATCACAGGTGGGTCAACCCTGGTCTGCTACCTATAAAAGATATATTAAATTTACCAAGACCAATAACATGACTAGGAATCCTGCAAGGCCAACAAAGGTGGAAAGGCTGACCCAATAAAAAAATGAAGAGAACCAAGGTTTACCTTGGGCACAAATAAACTTCTTCCTTTCTTTGTATCCCATCACATAATTAGCATTGATATAATGTGAGCCAACCAACCCATTTAACTGACTGAGTTTTACTCGGGTCTGGTCATAGGCCTTTATATCTGGATAACGATTTTTGCTGGAATTTTCTGGCATTTCCGATGCTCGGCTACTTCGATCATAGAACTTTTCTGGTAGAGCCTTTCAAAAAAAGATAAATAAATATATAATCTTTGAAACTTTTAATCATTAAACATATCCCTGAATAATACATTCATCTACAAACACCTATCACATTAAATATATGATCATATGCATACATCATACAAAAAAAAATACTCAAGCCACAAATTTGATTCTTAAAAGCATTTTCAAAACTTAATATTTTTTTAGGAAAACTGAAGAAACGACTTAATTACTTCTAACACCATCTCTACAAAATAATCCTTTTCCCACTAAAGAATTTCTACCAGTAGTTTTCATTCTAAGAGAAGAGGGGGAAAGATTGCCTACTAGTGAAACCAGAATATATCCCATCTAGATACCCCGTCCCCCTCCCAAGAATAAAACTAACTAAAAGACAGCCCAATCAAGTTTCCCATCAAACTATTAATCAAACCCAATGGTGCATTGCTTAATTTCTCTCATCAAAAAAGATAAATAGCCACAAATGTGCTATTTAGTTAACATTGAGAATAATATTTGTGTTATTCTTGACATCAAACTTCCAAGTGTTCTTTAAAGAGAAAAGTGTGGGCAAAGAAAGGCACAAATTGAATATAAATGCAAGAGAAAACCTTTGATCGACACACCTCAAACTCTCTTCGGAATCCGAGCTCTGAATCCTTGATCTTCTCCAGATACTCGGTTACCAGCTGGTCTTTTGGGATAGGGGCCACATCAATCCCAGGTTGGGACATCAGGGTGTGCGAGCGTCTCAAAGTGCGGAAGATACGGCTACACGTTAAATTTGGGATTAGGTAAAGGTGAGCACAGAGGATACAACCAAATCCCAATCAAGAAACATTTCTTGATAACTTTGGATATTTAGAATAACTGATATAAATCAAATATGTTGTATATAACTACTGGATAAAAGTCCCCATGAAAATATTAGAAGCAATTCAAGAAATTGGACACTAAAGCCTACTTTAAATTAATAAAGGCTTTATGAAAATATATTGTGGAGAAAATCAAAGTTAAAATGAGAAAATTTAAGGATATATGATTTAAAATATAACCAAAACAAAAATGACAGGGAATAGTTTCATGCCTCAGTAGAATCTTATCCTTATGAACTTTACCCAGACATGCAAGAGGAAAAAATAGGTCACAGGGGTATGATGGAGAAAGTAAAAACTAACAATATAAGGTGGATTGAATATGATTAGCAGGAAATACACCCTAATAGAGTGTTGTCCTACAGGTCATCGGCAAGATTTGGTATGGTTACGAAGTTGCAAGTTTTTAAAGAGAGAATGTATTGAAAAGGAAGAAATGGTTCATATTGGGATAAAATAACCAATGAAATATCTCCACTAGTGGTCAGAAGATTCAGTTATGTTTTAAAGAAAAAGAAATTGCAAAGGAGAAAATTAAACTTTCCACTTGAGGTACAAAATGAATGAAATATTAGAATATTATGAAGGTAGAAAAATAAACAAATTAAGTAAAACTTGAACACCTAAGACTACAAATCTAACCTAGCTTATTGAAGAACATTCATATTCATGCAAAGAGCGAGGAAGACTGATTAAAACCTGACAGAGTTAAAAACAACTCTGCTTCACATGCACAAGATAATTAGGACAACACTTTTCAGAATCAAGCATATCAAAGAAATAACCCACAATAAAAGTTCCACCTCAGATAATTCCAGCGCACACGGTAAAAGCTTCAATTACCCCCTCCCTACATTGAAAATGGGATTCTTAGCTTATATTTTTCCACATCCATGTCTTTCCAACAAAGTGGAAACAGCACAAATTAGCACTACTAAAAACTACTCACCACCTTTACACACTATAACAGACAAAGCCACCTAATTTCTAAATTTATATATATATGACCCTGCTTATCAACCTGACAACACATAATCAATGGCCTCAACCAGCCCTTATCTACTTCGCATCAAATCCTTGCTGCAATAGATATAAACAAAGCATTCAACAGTACATAAACACATCCTAACACAAAATCCTGAAGACCAACCTCTCCAATGACAAAAAGTGGATAATAAACATTGGCAGATCAGCCAAAGTGACCTACTGGACCATTATAAATCCTATACTCAACTACTCTAAAATGGCATCACACAAAGAGCCATTATCTCACCCCAACTATTTAACCTATTCACAGATGACACTCCATAACCACAAACATGATTAATCAACACCTCACTCACAGCACACCACCCCTCAATCATAACAGCAAGCTGGACAATAAAATAACATATATACACACTAGAACACTGATCACAAAACTGCATAACCCATCAGCCAACAAATCAATTGTAAGGCTTTTCACATCCAACTACCATTAATTGAAAAAACACCCCAAAATAAGACTAAAAGGACAACACCTGCCACTAAACAAAACCTTCACCCTTTAAGGTCCCACTAGACAGCCACACAACATTCAAAATGCCACAAACAAGACCACAAAGAAAATCAACACTCTCAAACATTACATTTGGACAACAGAAAAAAGCCTCTCACCACTCTATACAAACATTTAATCTGCACAACCAAAATGGCACCAGACCACAACCCAGGCTCACTGAACAAACTCCAAACTAGAGAACAATCACAGGATGTACACACAGCACATCCACCTCACACCTACAAGCTGAAACAAAAATACTCCCAAACAAAATACACCTAGATATGATTGGAACCCAACATTTCAGCAGAGCAGAGCATCAGCCCATCCCTACCCCAACCACCAACTAACAGCAAAGCCCCCAAATCCCAGAGGCAAGAAAAAAGCCTCAGCACACTACTTTCAATGCCTCTACAATAACTTGTCCCCTACAACCAAACCCCAACTTAATTAAACATCCAAACTACCCTTACCCAAAGATACTTTAATGAACTACCACCAAACAACATCTTAAACAAACCTCCCCCCTTAATAAACCAATAAGAGAAATCATGACATAGAACACTAGTCTTATCTCAATTCAGGTCAGGCCATTCCACTATACTACAACAATACAAACATACAAGAAACTTTGCCAACACCAACATGTTCCAGATGCACTAAAGCCCAGAAAACATCAAACACCTACCGTTGGACTAACCAACCTCATAAAAACGCAATACACACAATATCTCTCTTAGAGACCTCTAAGAAGAGAGGTAGGGAGCTGGCAAATATATGTGTGTGTGTGTATGTATATATATATATATATATAAAGAGGATGACCAACACAAAGCAGAAGACACTTAACATTTATTGCAAACGTTTCAGCATTATCACCAATCCTATCATCAGTGCTAAATAAAGAGTACAAAATACAGATTAATTAAATATATAAATACCAGGCAATGGCTTTGCCACTCCCCCCCTATGCAATACTAAGATTAAATTTAAAATCTAAAAAAAAGCAGCCATGGTTAAATTTTTATAAATTTTCTGAACTTCGCCAATTATAATAATTTTAAAAAAGGAACTCTAGACTAAATTTCTCCCCTTTCAAAATATCACTTTACTAAAATATAGTTATAGAAGAAGATATATAAAAATTAATTTTCTCAACTTCACAATTTGTAATTCTTTGGGAATTACAAATTGTGGAACATGAATATTAAATTGGAGACAAATTGAATACAATGAAAATACTGAGGAAATCCAAAGAGGGAACTTAGATAAAATAGGAAAAATAATTGGTTCCCTCATTGGATTTCCTCAGTATTTCCATTTTATTCAATTCGTCTCCAATTTAATATTCATGTTTCACAATTTTTTCTTTTTGTGTGTGTTAAAAACCTTCTATTTATATATTTAATTAATCTGTATTTTGTACTCTATATTTAGCACTGATGATAAGATTGGCGATAATCCTGAAACATTTGCAATAAATGTTAAGAAGCGTCTTTGGCTCTGTCCTGGTCATCCTCTTTATACTTCGCCTGAAGTTTGCGTGCATCAATGCATTCGCCGCTTATATATATATATATATATATATATATATATATATATATATATATATATATATATATATATATATATATATATGCACTGTTGAAGTCCACAGCAGTGGCAGCGTTATTGATTTTAACTTGTATTCTCTTTATTTTTCTTACAAGTTTTTTGTCTGGGTCAGGAAGACCAGATCAAAAACTTGTAAGAAAAATAAAGAGAATACAAGTTAAAATCAATAACGCTGCCACTGCTGTGGACTTCAACAGTGCATGTATACAACATGGCCTCTTACCTAACCTAATTATATGTGTGTGTGTATATATATATATATATATATATATATATATATATATATATATAATGTTGAATGAGGGCGATTAAAGGCCAGTGGGGGGAAAAAAGATAAAAGAACTTACTAGATAGACCAACAATGACTTTTACTCTTTACACTGCAGTAATTAATGCAGTGTTTGATGCACCATCAAACAATCACACTGAGTCATCTTTCACCTTTTTCATGCATCCACCTTTCATAACAAGGGGGAAGAATAGAGCTCTCATTAACCTAGTGGATAAGGGATTGGACTCCCATGACTATGGTGGATAAGGGTTGGACTCCCATGACTATGTACAGGGTTCAAGGAGAGCGAGTTTAGACACAAAACTCCAGTGTACATGAGGGAGTTAGTCCATCTATGGGACCACTGAGCCCACTCGGGTAGCTCTTTACATACAATTGAGCACAGAGCCAAACTCCCCCACTCTTCCATCCTGAAACCTTCCAAAGTGGTATCCAAAAGTACACAACCCTGATGTGGAACGGGGAGGGGGCAGGAGGGGGTCTGGATCACGAAGGATTCTCTAACCACTTGATGGTCTCAAAACTTACCTTGCACCTTCTCAACAAAAACTGACCCATGGTGCGTTGTGTGTGCAAAGTGAGCGTACGTACAGAGGCGAGGGCAAACAGCTGAGCAACTCACCCAAGGGATCCTGTGAGGCTCTCTTCGGCGGTGTCTTCTATCAGCTGCTTCCTCTTCTTGTGGTAGTGGCAGAGGAGGAAACCGAGACTGAGCGCCATCAGGAGCAGCAGAACAATGAGCGCTCCCAGCACATACACCACATGGGTCAGCGGTGTCGTGATGGACGAGGTAGGGGAGGTTTTATGGGTCACTTCATCAATGGGCTGGATTACATTAAAGAAGTCGCTGTAGGACGATAGCAACGTCCCGTTCTTGTCTCGCACTGAGGATAAGAGTGAGCAAATATCAGCCGCTATTTACCAATGAGGGCAAGAGTGCTGTCACATACAACCATTATTAATAGTGTCATGGAACCCACAAAGGGAACCGGGGGGGAAGGGCTCATTTTTATTTATGCGTCTATGTTCTTTTGGACGAAATTATTCCCGGAAATCTATAACACACCTCAGACCCAACTTAAAAAAAATATTGTAGCAGCAACCAACGAGAGAAATCACTATGCTACCCGATTGATGGTTTACTATTACAGTATTTGGCATGTATAACCCTCGTCCTTATTCTGGTCATTTTATCGATTTCCCAGTCACTCTCCCCCCGGTAAAAATACTCACATTCGGTTTTTTTTTCCAATTTAAAATAAGTACTACCATGGGACGGATCAATTGGAGACTTAACAACAATCACTTCTTTCTTCCCCACTTATTTCTCGCACTTTACCGTTCCCACCCCCACAAAGGATGTGTATGTGTGTGTGTGGGGGGGGGGGCGATAATACCCCCCGATACAACTAAATCCTAGAGCAGCAGCGCAGCGCACCCTCCCGATCCCAGGGGCCCGAAAGGAAACTGGTGCTCTCTCTTGGGTTGTCTTTTGCATCTCCCATCTTTTTCGCGACTGTTTAGACCCAGCAAAGGGTGAAAGAGGGCATTAAACGTCCGCGCCCCCCCCCGCCACCTCCTCACCAAAAATCACCTTCCTTGCAGAATAACTTCATGCACCCATCCAGTTTCACATTCCATTTGCTGTTTTACCTCCGGCTATTCACTTTTACCTTTCTTTTCGTCTCTGTATACATTCATCCTCATCTCCCCTTTACAAGAAATATGCAAGTGCATCCTCTTTGTTTTCCCCTGTTTCACATCATTATTCAGTGTTGTACTTTACCTTTTCAGTTCTAACACAGCCACATTCACTTACTTAAATTTGCTCCACATCTGCTCTAACCTCACATTTATTACTCTCAGGCATTCTCACAACTCTTCCCACTTTTATTTAATACCCTTTCAATCCCGTTTCTCCCTCCTTTCCTACTTCTCATACATACACTAACCAATTTAACTTTACACAGCACAATCATGTGATCCGATAGTCCTGTACCTATACCTCTTACAGCTTTCACATCATATTTGTTCTTACTAGGCAGAGATCAATCACTAACATTCTCTCCTTTGCTCAGACCTTGTCTATTTGTGTACAACCTTGTAGAAAGATGTTTGCTACACACATCTCATTCAGCACAAAACCCTACCACACTCTCTCCATTTTCATTCTATCCAGGTGTACCAAATGCTCAAGTTATACCTATTCATCCTTTCACATCTACAACCATCAATCAATACCTATTCTAAATTTTATCCATTACTCATCGCAAGAAAATTGGCCACCTCAAGTAATGCTGAAGTCGGAAAATCCTCCAAACCAATCCAAGGCCTATCATATTAGTGGATTAGTGTAGTGTACATGCTGATAATTAATGGAAAACAAAGGCTTTGGAGAGAGAATGACTTTTTTAATCGCAGGACTAGTTTCGCGGCATCACACCCCATCCTTCAGCCTTCGTTTATCTTGTTTGACATTATTTTTTTTTTTCTCAGTTTGCATGTGTATTAAGGTAATAATAATGTCAGTCTTTGTATAGCTGAAGGATGGAGTGTGATGCTGTGAAATTAATCCTGTGAATAAAAAAAGTCGTTCTTTCTCAAAGCCCTTGTTTTTCATCAATCCAAGGCCATTAAGTTGATGTCACCCCAACAGGTTCCTTTCAGTCAAACCTAGGACAACTGAGAAAGGACACCACAACAGGTGCTCTTCCCTAGAGATCTCCTAAAGAAGTTATAAGATGGGCAGGATAGGATGCGATGGGGTTGCAGCAGGGCCAGTTAAGGGGGCCTTTATTCTATTTTTGTATTTGTGTAGGGAGGTGGTGGTGTCCTAGAGAAACTCTGGTTAGGATATCCTGAGTGAATTAGGTCAGGTGGAACGCTATGGTGCAGGGAGGTTTGTGGTTGGTTTTGAAGTACTATGTAGGTGAATTGGGTGTGAGCATTATATTGTATTGTGGTTAGGTGAGGTTAAGGGATGGTTGCATAATAAATGGAGGTAGAGGGGAAGTGGGAGGAATTTTGTAGTTCTGGGGGTGGCAAAGGATTATTAAAAATAAAAAGCCCAAACCAATGAGGATATATGACAGAAAATTTGTAAGATGATATCTGTAAAGCGGAGATAATAGAAGTGAACATAATTCATGTGTAGAAGACAGCTGCAGATCCTCCTACAGCCATTGTGGCATGGAAGGCATACAATCACCCAAAGTTACACCTGACACCCACTAGCGGATGCGACTGGAGATGGTGTGTAGTGGGTGTGAATGATACTGAAGAAATGTGTGTCATTAAACATTCATTTAATTATCATACAAAGGTTGGTTTTCAACCAAACATTTTTTCGCTCATAGCTACAATGCCGTTTATTTGTGTGGACGATGCCACACTGACACCAGTGCCGGTATTTTTGCTCCTATACTATCATGAGATCACCCTGACTTACCAGACATGATTAGAAATCCGGTGTAATTATCATCCTGAGAGAGGTGGCCATCTTCAGCAATGTGAGGTATCGCCAAGGACCTTCTTCGGAGATATCTGCTGTAAGGGAGAGCAAAGGAGGCATTGCCGGACAAGTCTTGATCTTCGCCATGATTGGCGTCTTCACGAGCGGCAGGCGCCTCGAAATTTAACCCAATGCAGCGGGCGCATTCCAGTGACCAATTGCCAGTGACTTCTCCATCTCCCACCAGCAGATATTTACTGATTTTCTCGCTACTGGGGGGAAAAAAGCGCAATTCATTAATTGCTCCCTGATATTAGAGAAGTTATGTCCAAGTGAGGCTGGAAGGATATACTTTTTTTTCTCTTTTTTTTTAAGGAAAGGGAACGTGAACAAGGATGATCTCCCAAACTAAGACAATCAACAAGAATGTGCTTAACAGTCTGGGGAAGGGCACTTTCGTCACAGTCATGTGCAAAGAGCGCTCTGTAAAATGGCAGTGGGTCTCAGACTGACTAATTCGAAGATGACAGAAAGTGACTCGAAGCCGTCGAGGAATTTAGGGGAGTGGGGATAAGCCCACAGGAACACTTGTAGCGAGATAGCTTTAAGTTCCACCCAGCCATCTCCCATCTTTTTTGTCAGGCATCACAGAATGATGACCTGATTCCTGCTATGCAGTCAGCGTGAGGAAGAGCGAAAGGCCAGTCCGATTGCCCAGTCTCACACTCTTTGGTGCCCTCATTACCCGTGATTCTCCCATGTCCAGGAACCTAGCAAAAGATAATTTCGACATCCACCAGGCTTGTGACAAACGTGGCATCAAACGTACCTCAAACTAAGGGGTGCGGAGACTAAACCCAAATATGGGGCAACTCCCCAGGTAGCCATGCACTAGAATGTTTTGCGGTTATGACTGCAATACACAATGGTGAGTGTTGATGTGCACATACCACACATGTGCGAGTTTTTGTAGCAGTCTCAACTGGTGGCGCAACCAACAATTACAAATAACAATTCAAACAAGTTACAGGCTGCTGTCTCCCAGCTTCCCTGGGAGTGATTTTATTTTTAGAGCGACTTATTTGATTCCTCACACTTTTTGACAGATCACAATAACCTGAAATGTTTGAGTGCCATTCCTTCACTCCCCCACTGGATAACTTGCACCCCGAAGAATTAATTGTTCTTAACTGATGAGCAATACCATCAGTAGCAGGCTAAAATATACCTGGCGCAGTCGTTATATAAACTGAAAGTTACAGGTTATCATTTAGACACACCCATAACTTTGTAACTTTATTTTATCGGGTGGTCTATGGAATGAAATGTAGGCACGATTAGAGCCAGATTTCACAGAATATTTTGTGCAATTTTCATGGGAATTAAGAGTATTTAAAAAAAACAAAAAAAACTTAGATTTGGGTATTTTCTTTAATTTTGCAAAGTAATGCATCTTGATGCGAATCAAATGTATCTTTTCTAGTAAAATAAATAAAGGTGGTTTAATTGAAATCTCTGTGTCCAGCTGTGATCCTCAATCAACTTCCAATGTAAATTGCTGGAGATAGAATTTCTGTCACTTACAAATTGGATACATTTATGGTGAAGCTGCATTTTTTTTTTTTAATGGAAGTTGCAGCCAAAGCAACTACAATAAATCTTTTTGCCAAAGTCCACCCTACCAGGAGTGTCCGATTTAGAGGCAACAGAAAATGCCTCGATACTGTTCGGGCATTGGAGGATATATCCACAAGAGTTGGGGAGCAATGGAGCACGATTTTAAATATCTTGCAGTCTCCCATCTTCTTTGCCATGCAGCCCTATGAGATAGTCTGATTCCTACCAAGCAGTGTGGGGAAGAGTGAGAAACAATAATCCACTTTGTGGGAAAGTGGTTAATAATGAATTTTTTGTAATAGTTAAAATAGTACTTCGATACATTGAATGTTACCACCAATTCACATCTCAGTAGGAGCTTATTGGACAACGAATCACAACAGGTCACTCCATGGCACCTGCTGCAAAGTTGACTTGAATAGGGGCAGCTGGTAAACTAACCATACTCAATGCAACTTAACTACGTTCGGGGTGAGAAGGGGGTATATCAAGTTAATTTGGAAACTTAAGCTGCAAGCCCTTTTAGCAAGAAAGCGGGCAGTAAAAGTTTTTTAATGGGAAAGTGACAGGTTGAGATGATATGCGTGGTAACATGCTAAAGTTAGCGAAGGAAAATAGCAAGGTGGATGTTAGAAGGCAAGTGTGTGAGAGATTTTTTTGTTTAATTTTAAAAGCTCATCTAGCGAATGCCTACTTGGGCATAAATCGCCGTATTCACCAGTGCCCAAACTCGGAGTGCGTCCCGCGAGTGTGTCCAATTCGGAGACGACAGAAAGCAACCTGAAGCCTTCGCGGCATTGGGGGGGTAGGTCCATGGGAACAGTCGGGCCGAAATGACACGCAACTTTAAGTTACGCTCGACCGTCTCCCATCTTCGTTGTCAAGCAGCCCGGAGAGCTGCCCGTATTCCTGCCATGTAGTGGGTGTGAGGAAGAGCGAAACGCTGGTTCGGTCGCCCAAGCCTCGCGGACTCTTTGGCGCCCTCATTCCCCGCAATTCCTACATGTCCAGGAACCCAGCAGAAGATAAACTCGACATCCGACGGCTCGCCAAAACCGTGGCGTCACGGATATCGCGAACCAGGGGATGCGGAGATTCCAATGCCCCGAGAGCACTCAGGGCGCTTTGGGAGTCGCTATAGATCACAATCCGGTCTCCGAACCGGGTACGTCGCGTTACCTCCCGTACCGAGCGGTGTATTGCCACCAGCTCGGCCGTGAAGACAGACGCAACGCCTGGCAGAGCCCCGCTGACTTCAAACAGAGAGGATACGGCGTGGAAGCCGACCCCCTCTTAGGACTTGGAGCCATCCGTATACACTGGCACGGTTCCAGCGTACCACGAGGTGTGCTCCAAAAAGGTCGAACTCAATACTCCCGGCGCTGTAGAAGTTTAAGTTTAAGGGAAAACAAGGTGGCAGCCGCCCAATCCTAATGGATTCTTAATGGAAGCACTGTTAAAACGGGGTCGCCCGAAAAGTCAGAAGAGGCGTGGGAGACACTCAATACAAATGGGGAAAAGCAGAGGATTAAAAGAAAACGGCACAACACACAGAGACGCACACTTAAATTACGGGCATACAGCACGCATTCTAAAAACAAGACGGCTGGGGCAATAAACAAATGAAATGCACAAGCCGCGGTGCGGTAGAAGCTTTGGGAGCAGAGGCGTAGCGACAAATAGCCAAAGGCGGTAACCTCCAGGGTGGCGTCCTGGGCAGAACCAGGGGCGCCACCGGCCCCAGAGCTATACACAACTCTCGAAGGAGTTTCCTAGCCATAAACCCAAAGGGCTTAGGGTATGACTGGCGTCTCTCGGTAGCATAGGCAATGTCGAAATCAGCTATGGATGCAGTAGAGCTGTTGGCGACTGAGGGAGGCGCCGGGCTCGCCCGTTCAGGCGAATAATGCACTGTGCACGGCATAGAGCGAGTGGCATCTCCCAAGCATCGACAAGTAGGCTCTCAATGAGGGAAGTGCGGAAGGCACCGGTCGCCAGGCGAAGATCGGTGTGGTGGATCGAGTCCACCTTCGGCAATGTACACTCAGCTGCAGATGCATAAAACTCGCATCTGTAGTCGAGCTTCGAACGAACAAAGGATCGATAAAAAGTAAAGCAGTAGACCTATCAGGGCCCTAAGTGCTGAACGTCACGGAACGAAGAATATGCATGGCGCGGGTATAAGAGACCCTAAGGCTGCGAATATGAGCCTCCCAGGTGAGGCGTTGGTCAAATACAAGACCGAGGAAACGGGGCGATTCAACCAATTCCAGGCGTACACCATTGAGAAACGAGTCTGGGTCAGGGTGGAGCCGTGGATGGCGGCAGAAGTTCACCACCTGTCTTTGCCAGAGAAAATCGAAACCTGTGCGCTTCGGCATAGCGAGAGACGCGGTTAAATGCCTGGTGGAGTCGACGCTCCAGAGTTGGCATCTGGGCCGCGACAAAAGAGATCGAAAGGTCGTCCACGTAAAGCGTAGCGAGAACATCTTCCGGCAGCACCGAGGTGATGCCGTTTATGCTCAGGACAAAGAGTGTGACACTGAGGACACTTCCCTGCGGGACACCCTCTTCCTGCTCCTTTGGGCCGGAGAGGGCTCCCCCCACCCGTACGCGGAATCGACGATCTCGCAAAAATTCAGATATAAACATTGGGACGCGTCCCCTCGCCCACATAGTGTGGAGAGTCTCCATGATACCGTATCGCCATGCGGCATCATAGGCATTCTCTCCAGATCGAAAAACACCGTCGCATAGTGCTGTCTACGAAGGAAGGCCTGGCAGACGGCATTTTCCAGTCGGAGCAGAGCATCCGACGTGGAGTGGAACTTGCGTAACCGCACTGTGCGGAAGACAGATGGCCTCCGCTGTCCAGGAAAAAGGCTAATCTAACATTTACCAATTTCTCCATCAACTTGCACACGCAAGAGGTTAGAGAGATTGGGCGGAAAGCGGTCGGAGTAGAGTGATCTCTTCCCGGCTTGCGAAAGGCGAGCACAGTAGCGATTGGCCAGGAATCTGGGAGAAGACCCTCCACCCAGATCCTGTTTAACGAATCTAACAGAAAGGCCATGTCTCGTTCACCCAGGTGTCGAAGCATGGCGTACGGGACTTCGTCCGGACCATGAGCGGTGTCCGCGCACGAAGCAAGAGCGGAGCTCAACTCACTCACAGTAAATCTGTCGTTGAAGGGTTCTCCGCCTCTGGAGGTAAAGTCCAGCCGGTGGCCTTCCGCGACATCACGACGTGCATTGAATGTTGGCGGAGCAGCATCCCAGCTAGAGAATGCGGAAAAAGCGGTCGCGAAGGATTCCGCCACGAACGCGGGGTACGAGACTGCGGTCCTACTACCAGACAATCATCTATTCTAGGCCACATTTAGCAACGAATCTTCATAAACGTTGAAAATATCAGCCTTACTCAATGGCTTATCGTTATCTGATTTCAGTAGTCAAAGTCATCGTCGACCTCAGAACCAAAAGGATCGAGTCTACCGAGAATACGGTCATTGACGGCACAGGGACCAGAAGCCTGCGGCAGTTGGGAAAAGTTTTTATTGTTTTTACCCATATATATTTGTGTTAAGAACATGTACCCTGGAGAAGTGGACATGTTACTGTAGCCGCCCCTGACAAGGCGCTTTACACCGTCCTCGGGGTAGCCCTCCCTCACGCTACATCTGTCGTTATAAAAACAGTGCAGCGTCATGAATGGAAGTTTGAGGACGGCTAGGCTAAGACCCAAGCTGTGGGCAGCTATCAGCTCCAGAACGAGTACGGCCTATGGCGATACCTCCGGCGAACAAATCGGGAACCCGTACAGTGATACTCAACACGAGGGTGTGAGGATCGTTAGTCTGACTCCTCTACAGTGGCCTGTTCAGCAAGGTTGTACCCCTGAAGACCGACTGATGGGAAGTAGTGACAATCTCGATCAGTCTTCACTGCATAGCCCACTGCATCATTCGAGTACGCAAGCCCCTCTACCACGACAAGGTGATCCTCATGGAGGGGCCCCGCTGATGGAGAGGAGTCCCGAGTCTTTTTCGTTTCTTTTCTTTTTAGGAGAGGAGGGCGGGGAATGAACCCGCTTCTCCCCTCTGCCGGCCAGATGGACCGGCCTCAGGTAGGTCCTGGCGGTAGCAGGGGCATCGGCCGGAGTAGGAGATCCTCCTTGTACTGCCTTGGAGACCCGAGCCGTTTGAGGAGGACCTTGCATAGGGGTGGACACGGGTTCGATGCTTGGCACCGAGCCCGGATTCGCCCCCATGGAAGGCCCTATCGTCTGAGGCTGGGTTGCCTCAAGGACGATGTCTATCTCGGGGGGGGAAGGGCTCCATTTGGCACGACCTACAGCACAGGCTGGGCTGGAAGATCCAAGGCTTTATCCCTTAACCTCCCAAGTGGTCAGAGGGAGAAGAAATGCCATCTGCTCCCGGAAAGATATTAGCAACAACTTGGCTCCAAATCTCTGAAATTATAATCTCATTCAAGCAATGATTACCTTGGATTGGGGTGTGACATACCCGGACACCTCTGTATCCATAGGGGTGTGTATTTTACAAATCTCTTCCCCAATTTCACCCCTATTTTTCCTTTCCAATTTTGCAGCATTAACAGCTGAGAATACTTAGTGGCTGTGAGATTTAATATTACTTAACAAAAAGTTATCAATGAGGGAATCCCTACTAGAATATTGGGATGGGGGAAGAGGTATGTAAAAAATGTATCATAAGGTATTGGTTCCTTTCCAATACTTTTTTCTTCTCTATTTTAGCTGAGGTAGAAACAATGGATTTTTCTTTTTTTTTAAGGTGATCATCGGGTGACTACCAACAGGTGCATACTCCCCATATTCATCCTATTCCTAGGCTATTGAAAAAACAAAACACTGACAAAACCAAAAAGGACCCCCCCACCCCCCGAAGAAACAGACATACACACAACCCAGCAAAACCAAATGAGATCTAAGCCACAAAGGCCTAACCAGTCATGAGGGTGGGGGTCTGATAAGAAAAAATAGGCAGGTATAAAAGTTCCCCGAAATATGAAAACAGGTGACCATTTTTTCCAAAGATGATGAAAGGTGACGTACATAATAAAGGCCTCTGCCACATAACCTCCACCAAGAGGAGAATTCTGAACGCTGAGATATGAGCTGAGTTGAATCTCCTGTGGGTGAGGGAGATCATCTAAGGTCTTATTTTTGGCCAACCGTACAACAACGATCCTGCGGATGAAATAAATCACATAGAACCACATATCAAGCAATTACAACTTCAGACAGCCAGTCTATATCAAAAGAAGTTTCAAACCAACCTGTGGCAGCAGATGGTGCCGTTTCTCTGTGACACCTTGGGCGTACGTAGCTTCAAAACGGTTCGCTGACCCACTTTCGACTTCCACCATCTCCAGCTGGGTGCATGAGGCAACCAAAATGGGGTCTCGCAATTCATTAACAGAGACTTACTGAATCCAGACTTTGAGGCAGCATAAACCTACAGATTAATTAAACAAACACATTTAAGTAAAATAGAATTATATATATATAAAGCAACTGAGGGCATCCTGAACAAAATATCTGCTAAGATGTTTGGAAAGTAATAATAACAATGTGTCCAGGGCATACATCCCTAGTACAAAACTTGGTGCAATTTTTACCTGCAAGGAACACAACTATGCTGACCTTCCACAAAAAAGGCAGCCATTGTGGGGATGAATAGAAAAGTGATATAATCTGATGGAGGTACATCCACTCTGCAGAAAAAGAATAGGAGACCAAAGTAATAGATGAAAAGAAAAGAAATATAAGAAACGCTAAAAGGGCCAATAAATTTCACTGCCTTCAGATACCATGAATTATTTTGACTGTGCTCATTAATACGATTGGCTACAGCTCTGAGTCAAAAGACCACTTTCCATTTTAGCCAAGTTAAGTCGCATCAGATGTGGTCAGTCGCTGAAGGAAGATCCGATTAGGGTTGACTTAACAGCGGCTGCCATACATACACTGTTGATATCCTTTGGTTCGGACTCCATGTTTATCAGTAGGACCTAATTCCACTGACAAATAAGAATCTTGAATGCGTGCAGATCGGTGGTAGAAAAAAACTACCAAGAGGTAGAGGTGGTAAAAACTACCATACAGATGGGTGGTCAAATCTGTACCGAGAGAGAGAATGGTGGACAAACCCCTGCCAAAAGGCAGATGGGTGATAAACCCCCTTCAAAATTCTTCCTTTTTCATTAACATTTCATGAATTTCTTCACTGTGATCAACAAATAAAAATAACAATACAGGGCAAAATCCTTTATTTCCTTCCATGCAGTCAAATGTATTTGGGGCAAGGAGAATGGCCAGACTGTAAAGGGCAACTAAACTCATGGGGGCACTGGTCTGGGATGCCACACACATGAAGGTTTGGTTTTTGCGAGTGAGCAATACACAATGGCAGCAATATACAAGGTTGGCACAGACCCCTACCAGATATACTAGTAGTGTTAATACTTTTCCCTTGGGAGGGAAAGAGGTGATGATGATTTGAAATGACAGCAATGGCTTTTCTTGCGCTATGTAAGAAAAAGCCTGTGATAACAAGATACCTTACACACTGAATGCGGTTTTGAGGAACCAATTTCTTTGATCATTGTATTAAAATACAAACAGAATAAACCTCACCTACCCTGACACCAACACGCCCCAGATGCAACCAAAGCCGACATATTTAGACTCCTCAACCCTCGTACAACATTCTTGTTGAGCGACCCGTGCACCCACCTAAGGAGAATAGGGTCCTTCCTATGGGGTGCCCCCAATCCCTTGCAGAGAGGGTTTTTTTATGGGGGGGGGTTAGGGAGCCCATCTGGCGACTGCCTGCTTGGGCATAAGTCGCCGTACACGACACAGCCTACTACTAGGCTATATTAAGAAACAAATAACAAAAAGCATATATAAATAACAAATAACAATGCTAAAAACAAGGAAACAAAGCAAGGAGGCCCGCCCCGTCCTCGGCGGTATGCCCGCCTCCCCCCCCAGTGCAAAAAAAAGTCAAGGAGAGGAGGCCATCCTTCTCCAAAAGGTGGTAAACTAACAAAAAAAAACAACTAGTTAAATAAAGGGAAGGCCGGCCTCCCCCCCAAAAGTCTACAAGTCCACCAGTCAGTGTGCACGAACTCATCCCGAGCGAGCGCTCCATCAAATGGCGGTGTGTCCCGCGAGTGTGTCCGATTCGGAGACGATAGAAAGTGACCTGAAGCCATCGCGGCATTGGGGGGTAGGCCTTGCAGAGAGGTAAGAAAACTGGCAAGTAAAGGTCATTTATATTGACCTGTCATAAATTGGACATTTGTTAGTTTGCATCTTTTTTTTCTCAAGTACATTGGTAACCATCAAGGTATTTCAGTGAAGGAATCCGCAGAGGAGGCAAACAAGGAAACAAAATAAATAGAAAACAAGAATGGTGAAAAGGCTCAAGGCTGACAGTCTGCCATAAGTATACCTCAAATACTGTTGCCATTGATATCTCCAACGCCATCAATAGAAACGATAAATGTAATTAATGTTTTTCATTTTTTTAAATTAATTCAGGGATTACAGGGTTAAAACACACCCACTACCTCTCCTCTCTTTCTCGGATGGCATATATCCATCACACTCACTCGATTCACAAATTAACAGGAATGGGTCTGCAACTCCCACACTGATGCTTACTCGCCTTTTGGGATAAAACAGGGTAAGGTAGTATGGAGTATATCCCCCCCCCAAAAAAAAAATAGACTTAAAAAACTAAAGAGTACTCTACCTTTACAGTGTAATTGGTATTAGGCTTGACATTATGAAAAGTGTGGTTTTGAACTCGATGGTCAACAAACTCGACTGTCAGATTATTGAAATAATCACTGCGACCAACTTCGTTGATGAAATGGGCCGAAGATTTGAGCTCTATCTTGTAGCGATCTACTTTTGAGTCATCCTTTGGCGGCTCCCACCAAACATACACCCGATTTTTTCCTGTGGTTCGATTGCTGATGCACTTTACAACCACATCGGAGACAGGACTAGGGGGTTCAGACAAGGTTTGGCCAGCCACTGCTTCTGAACTTGAGCTGCACTCCTCGAGGTCCTTCATGCAGGCTTTAATCTAGGACAAAATTCTTGGATTATAAATAAAAAGGAAAATCATGTTTTTTGAAGACAGGTCTGTAGTGAAATTTGTTTGCCCTAAATGTATTCTACTAGGGATTCACACCATCTAATTCTAACTCAAAGGGACCCAGTTTAACATCTGAACCTACCTATTGGTTGATACAACATATGGCTACCACCAATCTTAACCAAACTCAAATTGACTAACAATCTGACCTAATGTGGCTTAATTTCGTTCCAATGCGAAGAAGTACTTTCATCCGCACTAAATCTTAGCTAAAGATTTAAGTTAAACAAAATTAAAATGTGCAGAAGGTACACATTCCCTGATCCCCGAACAAGGAGCGGACCTCAGTCACAACATACAGCCAAGATATTCAATTGAAAAGAGGGTGACACAGGAATAAAAGAAAGGCAATAAAAAGTAACAATCATTAGCAAATTTTTTCACTACAACGGATAAGCTGCAAAGGGTAAGGGGGGTCCCAACCCCTCAAATTTGAAAGCGCAATAGCAATGAAGGCATATCACATACAGGTTAGCAAGCTCTAAAAGTGAAAATGTGTCTAAGATATATACCAACAGATCTTCCTGCAGAAAATGGGGGCAAGGGGAGGAGGTCTCTAATTCCCAGTTTATATTCTTTAATGGTAAATGTTAGGAAAGGGACCAGCCTCTATTTTGTGGATATTTCATATTTAGTTTTGCTTAAAAAAAGGTTTGTTTGTTTTTTTAAATTAGTTTTTTTCTTGGGCAACCCATTGGGGTTTCTTTTTTTTAATTAAAATAACCATTAAAAGTATAGGAGCAACCTGCACAAGTTGAATCAGTAGCCATCGTGTATAACCGATTTAGTTTCAATTTATATTTTAAATTTAGATTTTTTTCTTCCTTGGCTTAGATGATCACGAAAGGCTTGGGACAATAAAAACTAGTGACTACGGCTTGGAACGATATTATCTTCTCTTTTGATTGACGTTCATTCAGGCAGTAGTCATGGCATCCACATGACTGGCAAGAAGATTTATGTACAACATTGTAATGTGAAGAAGTATTTAACCAAGGTTTGGGAGCTCGTTTCAAGCTAGTTTTTTGAGGTTGTTGATTAACAATATATAACTGAAAATTGCTTTGGATTGGTCTGGCACTTTCCTAACATTTAACCATCTAGAATATCTCCTATAGACTTTGGGAGAATATGAGCTTACAACATAAAGGTCATCTTCAAGACTACATAATGTTCTTCGGCTGGAAAGACCGATTTGCTGCTCTTGAATTAGCTTAATGCAACTTATTCTATCTTTTATCATTCTTTCCAATACTACGGCACTAAAGTAGATCAATGCCAAGTTTGGTGGCAGAGTGCTTTAAGCTCATGAAACAATTTTTCAAGAAATTGGGAGGAATCTTGAACTAAGTTAAACCTTATCAAGTATTAATAGTCATACGGGGACCTGACAATGCAACAGTTGATAAATATTTCAGCAATCTGTGTTCGGACCCAACGTCAAATTATAGCCCCCCCCCCCCTTGAGATAAGCATTAGATCAGTGAATTGGTGTCACAAACCATGTGAAAATGATGCCACAAAAACTTACAGTGAACTCATACAGAGTGCCATGCTTTAGGTCTTCAAAGAGGTGAGCCGACTGGTCTGGTTGCTTGACAGTTTTGATGATGTCGCCTGTGTTCACGTCTTTGAGCGAGAGCTGATAGGAGTCGATGAAGTTCTGCAACTCTTCACGGGGCTGAGACCACGACACAGAGAGGGAGTCCTTGGTGGACCCACGCAGAAACACTTTGGGCACAAAAAACAAGCCTGGCACAAAGAAATGCAAAGATATTAAGTTGAAATCCCTGGGCCGATAATGAAATGCACAAAAAGATCTTGATGACAATCACTGACAAGCTAAAAAGCACCTTGGTGCAAATCCTCTCATTGGAGGGGGGGGGGGTATTGTGTTTCAACACCAAAGAGCAATTATAGAACCCCTCGAGGTTCTGCATGAGATTTGAGTACAACCAGAATCCGCCCCCCCCCCCCCCATCAAGGGGACGCGAATACTCCACGTCAGGGTTCTGAACAATGAGTGGGTATGTTGTGTAGTGAAGGCGGAAAGGGGAAAAATACGAGGAGCGGTCAATAAGTTTAGCAATTCGGATATAAGGAACGAGATATGAGGAAAAGTGTTTTATTATTTTTTAATATAACTACCCTCGAATTGAATGCACTTGCGCCACTTGTCCCTGAGGCTTCGAATTCCCGACAACCAGAAATCTCCCGACTGCTGTTCAATCCACTCCTGGACGGCGAGCTGGACATCTTCATCGTCCCCAAACTGGCGGAATAAAAAGTAGTCGCTAGGGGCCAGATCTGTACTGTAGGGGAGATGGTTGAGCTCCTCGAATCCGCACTCGCGCAGGGAAGCTTGTGCAACTCTGGCCTTGTGGACAGGGGCATTGTCGTGGAGGAGCAGGACACCGCGTGTCAACTTGCCGCGCCGCTTCTCACGGATGCACTTCTTCAACCCAGCCAGTTCCACGGCGTAATATTGGCCTGTGATGGTCCTTCCACGAGGCGCATATTCCACCATCAACTCACTCAGAATCCGAGAAGATGGTGGCCATGATCTTACCGGCTGAGGGTTGGGTCCGGAACTTGATAGGGATCGGAGAGCCCCTGTGCTTCCAGGCCATGCTTTCGAGCTTGGTCTCGGGATCCCAATGATGGACCCACGTTTCATCACCTGTCACTATGCGTGACTAGAATCCCGCCGGGTCTTGGTTGTACAGGAGCAGCAGCTCCTCCGAAGTTTGACGACGTTGAAGTCGATCATGGGGCGTGAGGTTTCTAGGGACCCAACGAGCAGAGACCTTGGTCATGGCCAAGTTGTCGTGGATGATGTTGATAACACTTCCATGTGATATTCCAAGTTCTCGCTCGATTTCGTCGACCTTCACTCGTCGATTTTCGAAGATCATCCTTTTCACAAGGGCCACATTGGCCTCGTTGGTCACGTCTGACGGGCGTCATGTTCAAGGGACTCACGACCATGGCGGAACTCCCTATTCCAGCGAACAATGGTTGCATAGGAAGGGGCGGTGTCGGTGTACACTTCAACCATGCGTTCATGGATCTCTTTTGCATTCTTGCCTTTCTTGGTCAAAAATTTGATCACTGCACGGTGCTCAACCTTCACCATGGTTGAAAACTTTGTGACAGACGATCTGCGATCATCTACTGCTTCTTAAATAGACGAGGCAGGAGCGTGCGGCTGCAGGTCCTGACTTGTCATAACTTGTCTTAACGCCTCCACAAACAGTCATCCCGCTTCCTCTGTTTTGCCCTACCGATTCGCAAAACTTATTGACCGCCCATCGTAGCAGTATTGTGATTGGTTATGTAAGTGATGATGAGGCAGGAAGGGGCTAAGTTTCAGTATATCCACCAATAGGTGGGCAGGTCATGACCCTGCTAGTTTTGGTCTCAAGCCCATGCCTAGGTAATTACTTTTCAACAAAAGATTAGGCAGGTTATAGAACAAAACATCAATAAAAAGAACAAAAAACCCAAAGCAAATAAAAAGGCGGACAAGGAAGCCCACACGCATCAGGGGCAGACCGAACGCACTACATTGCAGGAACATGCGACCAACACCAAGGAGTACAAGCGGTAGTGACCCCACTCATCCTGGTACTCAGCAGGTAACGAGTGCGAAGAACACCCAGATTGAAACACTCAACAAGGATGTGACTAACAGTCTGGAGGCAAACACAGTCATCGCAATAAGGTGGGGGCAAGTACCCTCTTCCAGAGATACACATGAAATAGCGGTGCATCCCATAAGTATGCCCAATTTGAAGATGACAGAAAGCAACCTGAAGACGTCGTGGGATTGGGGGGCAGGTCCATGAGTACAGTCGTGGTGCATTGTAAGCAACTCTAAGTTCCCCTCGGCTGTCTCCCATCTTTTTTGCCAAGCAACCCGGAGGGGTGCCCTGACTCCTGCCATGTAGTCAGTGTGAGGAAGAGCAAAATGCTGTTCTGGCCACCTAGTCCTCACAGTCTTTGGTGCCCTTATTCCCCACAAGTACAGAAACCCAGCGGAGGATAATCTCGACATCCACGTGGCTCGTGGCAACGTTGTGGCATCAGATACCATGAACCAGTGGGTGTAGAGATTCCAATGCCCTGAGGGTACTCTCTGAGTTGTTAAAAATCACAATCCGCTCTCTAAACCAGATATGATTCATTATTTCCTGTACCAAGCAGTGTATTGCAACCAGCTCAGCTGTGAAGACAGCCTGGTAGAGCACTGCTGACTTCATATAGAGGTTATACGGCATGGAAGCCAACCCCCTTCTGGGACTTCAGGTGCTATGAAAAATTTTGGCGCAGAAGTGTGGCAACAAAAAGTCAAAGGTGGTACCCTCCAGGGTGGAGTCCTGGGTAGAACCAGAGGTGCAGCAGGCCTGAAAGCTACACTGAGCTCTAGGAGTGTCCAAGCCCAGGATTGGACTGGTGTACCCAGGGTATAGACACCATCGAGGTTGCGGGGGATGCAGTAAGAGCTATTGGCAAATGAGCGAGAAGCCAGACCCATATGTACAAGCGCATAATGCCCTGTGTATGGCACAGAGCGAGTGGTATCTCTCCTGAATCTACAAGTAGGCTCTCAATGGGAGATGTGTGGAAGGCACCAGTTTCCAGATGGAGTACACCTTCCACAATGCAAGCTCTGCTGTGGATGGGTAAAACGCATATCTTTAGTAAAGCTTCAAACGAACAAAGGATTGGCATAAAAGTAAGGCAGTAGCCCTATCAGCACTCCAAGTGCTAAATGTGCATGGCACCTGACGCGGGCACATGAGACCCTAAGGCTGTGAATATAACCCTCCCAGGTGAGGCTTCTTTTGAAAACAACACAAAGAAAACTGTGTGAATCCACTACTTCCAGGCGAACCTACTGATATACACTTGTGTATATCAGTATAGCGAAAGATGAGGTTCAATGCTTGTTGGAGTCGACGCTACAGAGTTGGCATCTGGGTCACACCTAAAGAGATTGAAAGGTCATCTACGGAGAGCGTAGCAGGAACATTTTCTGACAGCACCAGGCTGATACTATTGATGCTCAGGGCAATGAGTGTGACACTGAGGAAACTTACCTGTAAGATGCCTGCTTACTGCCCCATTACGTCAGAGAGCGCTCCCTGCACCCGTACATGGAATTATTGTGTGGGCCTCCATGATAGCTTATCACCATGCAGTAATATATGCCTTCTCCAGATTGAAAAACAAGGTGGCAAAGTGCTGTCTATGAAGCAAGGCTTTGCAGAGAGCATTTTCCAGTCAGAGCAGACATGGAGTGGAGCTTATGGAAGGGGCACAGTGCATAAGAAAGGTGGCCTCCACTGTCCATGAAAAAGCCTAATCTAACATCTACCAATTTCTCCATCAACTTGCACACGCAAGAGGTTAGAGAGATTGGGCGAAAACCAGCCAGGGTAAAGTTGTAAAGCGAGCACAGTAGTGATTCGCCAGGAGTCTGGGAGAAGACCCTCCACCCAGATCCTGTTGAACAAATCTAACAGTAAGGCCATGCCTCGCTCACCCAGGTGTCGAAGCATGGCGTACGGGACATCGTTCGGAACAGGGGTGGTGTCCTTGCACAAATGAGAGCGGAACACAATTCGCTCAATGTAAACCTATCCTTCTAGGGTTCCCGGCTTCTGGAGGTAAAGTTCAGTTGGTGGCCTCCTGCAACATCACAACACACATGGAATGCTGGTGGAGCAGCATCCTAGCTAGAGAATGCGGTCGCTAAGGACTCCGCTAAGGCTTCTATACCTCTGCTAGAGGATGTCTTTCCCGTTAAGTGAAGACACGTATGCCCGCCAAGAAGAGCGGCGTGCGTGCTTCGAAACATGCCGGAACCTAGACATAGATAGACGAAATTCACTGAGAGTAAAATTGTTCAGGTGGTGTTAGGGTGTTTATAGTGAATATAGGCATAAAGCGTCTGTTTGAGGGCTTCCTCAGACTCAGCTGACCACCATAGAAGCAGCCGATGTGAAAAATGGCCAGACATTCTAGGAATAGTAGTCAAGCCCACAGAGTTGAGGTTGCCGGATAAGAACTCCCATTTAAGTCCCCGAGCAAGAGAAAGGGCCTCGGCAACCGTGCCACGACGTGGTAGAAGTCCCCCGCGTCGAGGCCGGCTGACAGTGGCATGTACGCAGGAAAAACAGTATACCTCCTATCCGGGTGCAGCTGCACAGCTACTTCCTGAGAGGAGGTATCAAAAGCAAAGAGAAGAACAGAGACATCATGGCGGGTGTAAATGGCGCATCCTCCTGCCCGGCCACCATCCTGTGGTGGTGGGTTTGAAAAAACCCTTATACCCATTGAAGGAATATGCCCTGCAGGCCTAGCTCGGAGATACGGGGCTCCTCTTCAAAAAGAAGACCCTCAGGGGAATGGGTGTACGCTTCCTGAAGGCAGAACTCTGGGCATTGTTGGCCGGCAATGCGCTGTGGCTTTCGAGGACTTATCAGGGGAGGTTCGGCTCACCATGTGAGTCTTTTCCTCCCTCTGCCTTGAAAGCTTAGTCTAGCAGTTGGTGTGGGCGAAGGAGCTGAAGATCCTTTAGTGCTATCCTCCTTTCGGTAGGCAGCTTTAGGAACTCCGGAGTATGGCCTAAAGACCAACTTCATGGGAGGGATGCTGCCATTTCGCCTTACGGGAAACGGTCACACTGGGAGGAAGAGAAGGGAGCCCTGGTTTTAGCCGAGGCTGGGTGTGAACACTTAGGGCCGCCAGCTTTACCAGGATAGGACCCAGGGTGGGTAGAACCTGCTGAAGGGTTCTGAATGGATGCGGAAACGACCGAACTTATAGGCCTGGATGGGCCAGGAGCAGAGGGTGTCATTTTAACACTGAGGCATAAGATGTCCCAGGCAGCGCCGGACGCGCCACGACAAAGTCTTTAGGCTCGAAAATGAGAGACAACTCTGGGGTTTAAACAGGCAGGTTTTCCTTCTTAAGGAGATACGCACCACATTGGTTCGAAGCAGGGGGGGTGAGGCTCTCTGCAATTGAGACACTTGGCCACACACAATTTGGACTTATCGTGTGCGTCCTTGGAGCAACATACACATAATTCAGGTGATGACTTTGTACGTCTACAGGGGCGATTCATATGGTCGAAGTGGTGGCAGTAGTAGCACTTCCCCAGCTTTGGCCTGAATGCCTTTCACGCTGTAGAGATATCAACCGGCAAGCACCCCCTCTGGGATCTTGCCACAGTCGAATGTGACGAAGAGTGTAGGGGTGGGTCTCAAGCCCCCTCCCTGTTTTTTCAGCAAACGTTCGACTTTGATCGGTCCATGGTGTGCCAGCTCTAAGGTGATGTTATCTATGGAGTAGTCCACGAGTTCCCTCACATAAACGACTCCTTTCACGAAGTTCATGGTAGAGTGCAGCGTCACACTCACCGGCACGCCATCAGGTGTCCGAAGGGCACTGATCATGGCCACCTCAGATGGATTCGACGCATTGGGCAAAAGGCTCCTATCTGAGAAATGGGACACCTTTGGCTGTCAACCAATCACGCTAGCTAGAGCTCTCCTCTGCGGGATCATCAGTGGAGCGAATAACGAGGAAGCATTTGAAGCCAGCGGGGTAAAAAAAAATGCCAGGTAACCTCGGAATGAGGGACCCCAACGTAAGCGAGGTTCCCCTCTGTGTACTTTTGGTCTTAGTCTATGACTCCCCACTGGGTGGAGCACCTGGGCTGGGCGTGCAGATCTTGACTTGGTCGTTTACTGAAACGGGAGCAGATCTGTCCGTCGCCGCGGCTCCCGCGGAAGCAGAGGAGCCCAGAGTCTATTTTGTCTTCTTGTTCCATTTCTTTTTAGGACAGGAAGGTGGGTAATGAACCCATTTCCCTCTTTAGCCGGTAGGAGCCCCTAGGCCAGATGGACCGGCCTCAGCAACATCCTACTCTGAAATGGATTTTTATTTTTTTTTTTAAGAGCTCATCTGGCGACTGCGTACTTGGGCCGTTCTCGGCTACTTTAAAATAAAATTAAAGAGAAAAAAAAACAACACCCCAAAAAGGATGAAAGGAAGAAAGCTGGTGCGTCGGGAGGAGGTCCCCCCAACGCCGGAGCGTGCAACCTAAAGGAAAAAAACAAAAACAAATGCAAAAAACAAAACAAAACAAAAAACAAAGCCGGCCTCCCCCAAAAGTCAACAAGTCCACCAGTCAATGTGCATGCACTCGTCCCGAGTACAAGGGACAGGCGGTAGCGACCTCGCCCATCCCGGTACCGGGACAGGTGTCGTGCGCGAAGATCACCCAGACTGGGACATTCGACAAGAATGTGCCGAACAGTCTACGGGACGACGCAGTCGTCGCAACAGGGCGAAGGCGAGCGCTCCATCAAATAGCGATGCGTCACACGAGTGTGTCCGATTCGGAGACGACAGAAAGTGACCTGAAGCCGTCGAGGAATTGGGGGATAGGTCCATGGGAAAAGTCACGGCACAATGGCACGCAACTTTAAGTTTCCTTCGACCGTCTCCCATCTTCTTTGCCAAGCAGTCCGAAGAGCTGCCCGTATTCCTGCCATGTAGTCAGTGTGAGGAAGAGCGAAACGATGGTCCGGTCGCAGAGTCCTCGCGGACTCTTTGGCGCCCTCATTCCCCGCAATTCCTACATGTCCAGGAACCCAGCAGAAGATAATCTCGACATCTGCCCGGATCGCCAAAACCGCGGCTTCAGGGATATCGCGAACCAGGGGATGCAGAGATTCCAATGCCCCGAGAGCACTCGGGACGCTTTGTGAGTCGCTATAGATCACAATCCGGTCTCCGAACCGGGCATGTCGCGTAATCTCCCGTACCGAGTGGTGTATTGCAACCAGCTCGGCCGTGAAGACAGACGCAGCGCCTGGCAGAGCCCCGCTAATTCAAACAGAGGGGATACGGCGTGGAAGCCGACCCCCTCTTGGGACTTGGAGCCATCCGTATACACTGGCACGTTTCCAGCGTGACACGAGGTGTGCTCCAAAAAGGTCGATCACAATACTCCCGGCACCGTACAAGTTTTGGGAGCAGAGGCGTGGCGACAAATAGCCAAATGTGGTACCCTCCAGGGTGGCGTCCTGGGCAGAACCAGGGGCGCTACCGGCCCGAGAGCTATATCTACCTCTCGAAGGAGTTTCCTAGCCCTAAGCCCTTTGGGTATGACTGGCGTCTCTCGGCGGCATAGGCACCGTCGAGATCAGCTGCGGATGCAGTAAAAGCTGTTGGCGACTGATTTTTTTTTTTTTTTTTTTTTTTTAAGAGCTCATCTGGCGACTGCCTACTTGGGCATTAGTCGCCGTATTAAAACTGGCCTAGTTCTAGGCTACTTTAAAATAAAATTAAGAGAAAAAAAAAAACACCCCAAAAGGGGGAAAGGAAGCAAGCTGGTGCGTCGGGGAGAGGTCCCCCCGGCGCAGGAGCCTGCAACTAAAGGAAAAAAAACAAACAAAAAAACAAAACAAAAAAAAACAACAAAACAAAACAAAAAAACAAACAAACATTGCTTAAATAATAGGGAGAAGGCCGGCCTCCCCCAAGAAGTCAACAAGTCCACAAGTCAATGTGCACGAATCTGTCCCGAGCACAAGGGACAGGCGGTAGCGACCCCGCCCATCCCGGTACTGGGACAGGTATCGTGCGCGAAGATCACCCAGACTGGGACATTCGACAAGAATGTGCCGAACAGTCTGGGGGACGACGCAGTCGTTGCAATAGGGCGCAGGCGAGCGCTCCATCAGATAGCGATGCGTCACACGAGTGTGTCCGATTCGGAGACGACAGAAAGCAACCTGAAGCCGCCGCGGCATTGGGGGATAGGTCCATGGGAACAGTCGCGGCGCAATGGCACGCAACTTTAAGTTCCCTTCGACCGTCTCCCATCTTCTTTGCCAAGCAGTCCGAAGAGCTGCCCGTATTCCTGCCATGTAGTCGGTGTGAGGAAGAGCGAAACGCTGGTCCGGTCGCAGAGTCCTCGCGGACTCTTTGGCGCCCTCATCGGCGCGCTCATTCCCCGCAATTCCTACTTGTCCAGGAACCAAGCAAAAAATAATCTCGACATCTGCCCGGCTCGCCAAAACCGTGGCGTCACGGATATCGCGAACCAGGGGATGCGGAGATTCCAATGCCCCGAGAGCACTCAGGGCGCTTTGTGAGTCGCTATAGATCACAATCCGGTCTCCGAACCGGGCACGTCGCGTAATCTCCCGTACCGAGTGGTGTATTGCCACCAGCTCGGCCGTGAAGACAGACGCAGCGCCTGGTAGAGCCCCGCTGACTTCAAACAGAGGGGATACGGCGTGGTGGCCGACCCCCACTTGGGACTTGGAGCCATCCGTATACACTAGCACGGTACCAGCGTGACACGATGTGTGCTCCAAAAAGGTCGAACGCAATACTCCCGGCGCAGTACAAGCTTTGGGAGCAGAGGCGTGGCGACAAATAGCCAAATGTGGTACCCTCCAGGCTGGCGTCCTGGGCAGAACCAGGGGCGCCACCGGCCCCAGAGCTATATCTACCTCTCGATGGAGTTTCCTGGCCCTAAACCCAAAGGGCTTAGGGTATGCCTGGCGTCTCTCGGCGGCATAGGCACCATCGAGATCAGCTGCGGATGCAGTGAGAGCTGTTGGCGACTGAGGGAGGCGCCGGGCTCGCGCGTACAGGCGAGTGATGCACTGCACGCGGCGCAGAGCGAGTGGCATCTCCCCAGCATCGACCAACAGGCTCTCAATGGGGGAAGTGCGGAAGGCACCGGTCGCAAGGCGAAGGCCGGTGTGGTGGATTGAATCCACCTTCCGCAATAAACGCTCGGCTGCGGATGCATAAAACTCGCATCCGTAGTCGAGCTTCGAGCGAACAAAGGATCGATAAAAAAGTAAGGCGGTAGCCCTATCAGCGCCCCAAGCGCTGAACGTCACGGAACGGAGAATGTCCATGGCGCGGGTACAAGAGACCCTAAGGCTGCGAATATGAGCCTCCCAGGTGAGGCGTCGGTCGAATACAAGACCAAGGAAACGGTGCGACTCAACCACATCCAGGCGCACCCCATTGAGAAACAAATCTGGGTCGGGGTGAAGCCGTGGATGGCGGCAGAAGTGCACCACCTTAGTCTTGGCCAAAGAAAACCGAAACCTGTGCGCTTCGGCATAGCGAGAGACGCGGTTCAATGCCTGTTGGAGTCGACGCTCCAGAGTTGGCATCTGGGCCGCGCCAAAAGAGATCGAAAGGTCGTCCACGTAGAGCGTAGCGAGAACATCTTCTGGCAGCACCGAGGTGATGCCGTTGATGCTCAGGGCAAAGAGTGTGACACTGAGGACACTTCCCTGCGGGACACCCTCTTCCTGCTCCTTTGGGCCGGAGAGGGCTCCCCCCACCCGTACGCGGAATCGACGATCTCGCAAAAATTCAGATATAAAAATTGGGAGGCGTCCCCTCGCCCCCATCGTGTGGAGAGTCTCCATGATACCGTATCGCCATGCGGTATCATAGGCCTTCTCCAGATCGAAAAACACCGTGGCGTAGTGCTGTCTACGAAGGAAAGCCTCGCAGACGGCATTTTCCAGTCGGAGCAGAGCATCCGACGTGGAGTGGAACTTGCGGAAGCTGCACTGTGCGGAAGACAGATGGCCTCCGCTGTCCAGGAAAAAGGCTAATCTAACATTTACCAATTTCTCCATCAACTTGCACACGCAAGAGGTTAGAGAGATTGGGCGGAAACCAGTCGGAGTAGAGTGATCTCTCCCCGGTTTGCGAAAGACAAGCACAGTAGCGATTCGCCAGGAGTCTGGGAGAAGACCTTCCACCCAGATCCTGTTGAACAAATCTAACAGAAAGGCCATGCCTCGCTCACCTAGATGTCGAAGCATGGCGTACGGGACATCGTCCGGACCATGGGCGGTGTCCGCGCACGAAGCGAGAGCGGAACGCAACTCACTCACAGTAAACTTGTCGTTGAAGGGTTCTCCGCCTCTGGAGGTAAAGTCCAGCCGGCGGCCTTCCGCGAAACACGACGTGCATTGAATAATGGCGGAGCAGCATCACGGCTAGAGATTGCAGAAAAAGCGGTCGCGAAGGATTCCGCCACGGACGCGGGGTCCGAGATTGCGGTCCCATTCTCCTGGAGAACGGGAGGGGGGTCCTGCGAGAACTTGCCCCGAATCCTTTTGACTCGCTTCCACACCTCAGCTAAGGGGGTCTTCCCGTTAAGTGAAGACACGTATGCCCGCCAAGAAGAGCGGCGGGCGTGCTTCGAAATATACCGGAACCTAGCCCTAGCCCGACGAAATTCAGCGACAGTGAAATCGTTCGGGCGGCGCTTATAGCGCATGTAGGCATAACGCTTCTGTTTGAGGGCCGTCTCACACTCGGCCGACCACCACGGAAGCGGTCGGCGTGCAAAACGGCCAGACGTCCTAGGAATAGTAGTCAGGCCCACGGCGATGAGGTTGCCGGAGAAAAACTCAACGGCCTCATCTACCGACCTAAACTCCTCGACTGAGATAGAGAATTCAGTCATTTCCTGAAATGCAGGCCACCGCGCCCGCGCCAAGCACCACCGAGGTGGTCTCTCAGGCGGCAGTTGCCCTGAAAATGATATTTGAATGGGAAAGTGATCACTACCATGGAGGTCATCAACCACCCAATCAAAATCAGGCTGTGCATCCGAAGAGCACAAGATAGGTCAAGGCAAGAAAATGAAGCGGTTCTCGGAAAGTGATGCGTAAACTCATCCACGTTTAGGACACCCATCTCAAGCTCTTCGATCAGATCGGCAAGGACTTGTCCCCTGGGATTTATGGAGTAATCTCCCCAGAGAGGATGCCTGCCGTTCAGATCTCCAAGCAAGAGATAGGGCCTCGGCAACCGTGCCACGACGCGGCGGAAGTCCCCGGCGTCGAAGTCAGCTGACGGTGGAATGTACGCAGAAATGATAGTATACCTCCTATCCAGGTGCAGCTGCACAGCCACTGCCTGAAAGGAGGTATCTAAAGAGAAAGGAAGAACGGAGACATCATGCCGGGTGTAAACCGCGCATCCCCCAGCCCGGCCATCCCGCGGTGGTGGGGTCGCAAGACCCTTATACCCCGGGAGGGCGGGCAGGGGGCACGCGCCTAGCATGGTCTCCTGCAAAAAAATAGCTAACGGGGAACGGGACGAGACGAGCCTCCGCAGCTCTTCCCAGTCGGCCCGGAGTCCACGGCAATTCCATTGAAGGAATATGCCCTCCAGGCCTAGCTCGGAGGAGACGCGGGGGCCCTCCTCGAAGAAGAACCCCGGGGGAAGAACCCCGGGCGCTGTTGGCCGGACAAAGCGCTGGAGGCGCTGTCGCCTTCGAGGACTTATTGGGGGAGGTTGGGCTCGCCATGCGAGTCTTTTCCTCCCTCCGCCTCGAAACCTTAGGCGGGCGCTGCGGCTTCGGAGGCGGGGGGCCCTCTTTTCGAGGAACCACCGTCTCCGAGCCACTCGCTTCACCTCGGGGCGTGGGCGAAGGAGCTGAAGCTCCTTTGTTGCTGTCCTCCTTTCGGGGGACAGCTTTAGGAACGCCCGAAGATGGCCTAGCGACCATCTTCAGGGGTGTTGCCTCCTGTGAGTCTAACGACTCTGTGGAGGCGCGTGGCCGTTTCGCCTTGAGGGAAACGGTCACGCTGGGGGAAGAGGGGGGAGCCCTGGTTTTAGCCGGGGCTGGGTATGAACCCTTTTTGCCGCCAGCTTTACCAGGGGAGCACCCGGATTGGGTAGAGCCCGCAGAAGGGCTCCGAATGGGCGCGGAAACAACCGTGCTCGTTGGCCTGGATGGGCCAGGAGCAGAGGGTGCCTTTCGAACTACTGAGGCATATGACGTCCCAGGCAGAGCTGGGCGCGCCATGACCAAGTCCTTAGCCTCGCGGAATGAGAGTCTATCCTGGACCTGAACGGCCAGGATTTCTTTCTCCAGGAGATATGCACCACATTGCTTCGAAGAAGCAGGGTGCGGCTCTCCGCAATTGACACACTTGGCCACACACGATTTGGACTTATCGTGTGCGACCTTGGAGCAATTTACACAGACTTCGGGTGACCCCGACTTTGCACGTCTACATGAGCGATTCGTATGGCCGAAGCGGTGACAGTAATAGCACCGCCGCGGCAGTGGCACGAATGCCTTCACGCGGTAGCGGTACCAACCGGCACGCACCGACTCAGGGAGCTTGTCACAGTCGAACGTGACGAAGAGTGTAGGGGTGGGCCTCGAAGCCCCTCTCTGTTTTCTCATCACACGTTCGACCTTGACCGCCCCATGGTCGGCCAGCTCTAGGGTGATGTCCTCAATGGAGTAGTCAACGAGTTCCCTCGCATAAACTACTCCTTTCACAAAGTTCATGGTAGAGTGCGGCGTCACACTCACCGGGGTGCCATGAAGTGTCCGAAGAGCACTTATCTTGACCGCCTCGGAGGGATTCGCCGCATTCGCCAGAAGGCTGCCGTCCGAGAAACGGGTCACCTTTGGCTCTCTACCAATTGCACTAGCTAATCCTCTCCTCTGATGGATCGTTGCCGTTGGACAACATGGTGCCATCAGTGGAGCGAATAACGAGGAAGCGTTTGAAGCCAGCGGGCTCGAAAACGCCAGGTAACCTCTGAATCAGGGGCCCCGATGTCATCGAGGCTCCGCCCTGTGCACTCTTGGTATTAGTCTTCTTTGTCAGGGGCTCCGCAACCGGGGGGGCAGAGGGGGCGGATGTGCCGATCTTGGCTTGGTCGCTTGCCAGAGTGGCAGCAGACCCATCCGTCCCCGCAGCCCCCGCGGATGGAGAGGAGCCCCGAGCCATTTTTGTCTTTTTAGTCTTTTTCTTTTTCGGAGAGGAGGGCGGGGAATGAACCCGCTTCTCACCTCCGCCGGAAGAAGCCCCCAGGGCAGATGGACCGGCCTCAGCCAGGTCATTCTCTGAAATGGAGAAGGTCCTGGTAGTCGTGGGGGCACCGGTCGGCGGAGATCCCTCCCCTCCTTGTACTGCTTCGGAAACCACAGCCGTTTGAGGAGGACCTTGCATCGGGGCGGATTCGGGTTCGGTGCTTGGCGCCAAGCCCACATTCCCCCCCATGGAAGGCCCTACCGTCTGAGGCTGGGTTTCCTCAAGGACCATGTCTATCTTAGGGGGGGGGCCTCCAGTTGGCCATCCCCCCCCAAGACATCGCAGGTCCCCTTGGCAGTATCGTCACTAGTCTTCTTTGGGGAGGCATGGGCCTTGACCCCGGCAAGGTTTAAAATTCTTGCCAGCAGGTCTTTTGAGGGAAGCGACCGAAGGGGCATGGCTTCCCTCTCCCCCCTAAGGGGGTTTGCCCTACCGAGCCGCTTCGATGTGGAGCGGCTGGCTAATGGCTGCCTGCTGGCTTTCTTGGCAGTCCCCTTGGAAAGAACAGAGGGGACTGCCGCTGGTAAAAGGGAGGCGCCCGAAAGCACCTCCAGAGAAGGGGGTGAGGGGGAGTCCCCTACACCCGTAAGCGAAGGAGAGGAGTAGGCCTCCTCTCCGGTTAGAGATATATGGAGGTTCCCCTGAGCAAGCACAGGGAGGGGGACCTCCATTTTTTTGCTGGAGCTGCCCAAGGGCGGCTCCGTCGATGTTATAGGGGAAGTTGGGGGTTGGGTTTTTTTTTAAACTCATTATTGGGCATGGTGGCCCTCTTTTTGACACGGGACGCAATCGCGCATCACCTCTCGCAGTAGCCCGCACTGCGAGAGGTGCTTACAAGCCCGGCAGAGCCAGGCGCCGCCATTTAAGACCACCCCTCCCGCCTGGTGGCCTGGCAGTCCATCGGCATGGCGGCTCCACCTTGGACACGGCGTAAAAAATAATAGATTGTGAAGAGGAGAGGAAAAGGGATGTGAGGAAGGTATGGGTGTGGATGAAGCAGGTTGTTAAAAACCATCCACCCCAGACCGGAGCTCAGGGGTTAGGGAACATTGTCCCCCACCCCCTCAGCCCCGATGCGGGACAGTTGGCTGAAAGGAAGGTCAGCATCTACCCTGTGAAATTAGAGGCTGACCAGAGAAAGTTGTGGGAGAGGTTGTGTGAAAAGAGAGGAAACAAGTATTTTGAAGCAAGGAAGAGAGGCTAAGCTGGGGCCGGACGGAGCGCTGGATCCCGTCAGCACGGCGGCCAGGATGGCAAATCGCCGCGCCCCTTACGGGGCGATGTGCCCACATTATTTGTGCCACAACACCCAGTTCCAGTCAAGGGCTGGTCTCTTGCAACCTGCAGCCATTAAAGTCAATGTTTATTGAAGTTCCAAAAAGAGTCTTCTGACATACTATGAGGTATTTGGTCAGGTCCTTAAGCCTAGACAAAGGGTTGAGAAAAAGCAATGCTGAGAGGGAAGGAGGGGGAAGCACAACTACTTCCACAGCCCAGTCAGAGAGTTCATGTCAACCCAGTAATGAAGCTTCCCAGATTTGCACTCAGGCTGGGTGACATGCAGCTCTACCAGGTACCAAATGTAACAGGATACACAGGGTACCCACCATGCGGTGAAGGAGATGAGGAGTTGGTACAGAAAGGTAGAAAGAAGATGTTAGTGGAAGGAGGCAAGGCTAAGCTGGGGCCAGATAGGAAAATGAGTCCCATCAGGACGGCGGCCAGTATAACACATTGCTGTGCCCTTTAAGGAAAAAAGGGATAAAAGAAATCAAGTAGCAACAAGGGATAAAGGGGACATCAAAACAAGGGATCAAAAGGGAAATTAAATAGCAAACAAAAGGTACACCAAATGGCAACAGAGGATAAGAGGGACACAAAATAACAAAAAGGACAAAGTTTAGAGATCAGAGGAATAAAAGGGACACCAAATAGCAAATCTCAACCCTCAATGATGGGGCCAAAAGTACACATCAGAAGCCAGAAAGAACAAATCTAAGGAGTACAATACTAAAATACAAAGCTGTACCCTTTTCCAGGATACACATGCAGTGAATGTGTGACAAATTGTTTTCTCAATCAAACTGGTGGTGGGTGCAAGACTCTGTACCAGTCGAGTTGATGTAGCATCTGTTGGAGGGAAACTTTCCTAGATTTCTAATTCAAGGTAGTAGTGTTTTTAGGAAGTGGGGTTAGACCCAGGGATTACTTGGCCACAAACATTATACTATGCAAGGGTGAATGAGAAGTTTGTATGCTATGGGGCCTAGTTTGGGACTAGGGGAATTCTATGGACTTTTTTGTAATGCACCCTTGTTATCTTGAGCAGGGTTTGCAGATGCATGTATCCAACTTTCATTCAGTGGAGACTTTGGGTCTTGTGTGAAGTAGAGAAACCTCTAAAGAGGTTCAAGTATTATTAAATGGCAAATACATTAAGTAGGTTCAGCGCAGGCAATTTAGTGGGGCGGTGTGAATGCACAATGTTCCCACAAGGAAAGTGTGGAGCCTGAGACTTTTTCATCACCCATACTACTCTTCCCTCAAACATTAAGATTGGCATGAATCAATGAATGACCATAATACATTGATCCATCAGGGAGAAAGAGGTTTTGAGAAAGCAGCTTCCTAGGCAGGTGGCGCTTACCTGGGCTTAGTTTCCTTTCATAATGCATGTCATTGGAAGAGGAACCAGAGCCATATTTCAGAACAGGCAGTAGAAGGGATCAATGAAAAGGGATGAAGATGTAGTAGTGGAAAGGATGGATAAAGGGACCAAGAGGAGGCACCAACTTCCCCTAGACTTAGACCCAGAGATTCTCTCTGTCTCAGGTCTATCTATCCTTGCGAGCATTTAGTCCTACTTCTCTAGGTACAAAGAAGGAGACCTCCCTGCAGCACACTGGAAACAGGAGGTCATGCTTCTCCTCCAAGTTTCAGTTGTAATATGAGGATAGTTGTAGAAAAAAATACTGTCAAGAGGGTGTGAGGAGGGAAGCGCAACAACTTCCAACAGCTCTGTCACATAGTTTAAGTGAACCTAGTGACAGGATTTCCCTAATTTGCATTCAGGCTGGGAGGATGTGCAGTTCCTCCAGGTAGCAGCTGATGAAATTTTGCCCATTGCCCATAGTAGTATGCCATGCTAAACTATGTGACTGCATCAGTTCTATAGGATCAAACAGGCTTTTCTTCAACACTTTTTAAGAACCATTTTGCAGGAAAATGAAGAGTGAAACAAAGAATTCAGGCAAATTTTCATTAAATGAAGCCTTAATGCCCCCCAAAAATAAATAAATAAACTTACTGAATTTTAACATGGTTACATTGAAGACTTCAGATTCACCCAAACCAACATTGCTAGTGACTGCAATCTTGATAAAAAAGTTACTCGGAACTTCCCCATCAGCCTCTGCTATTAAATCAGACTTGTTAAGCAGGACAGAGGTCTGTGAAGGTGGTTCAATTGAAATAATCCATTCATCTATGTCATCCACCATAACCTGTGCCAAAAAAAAAGGCGTTTCAATTTACCCTAAGTAACCAATGAACCAAAGCCCCACACTTTTCAATTTATAGATACACAACATACCAACACCACCAAACAACATACACATATCATCATATGCAGACGACCTAAGAATCGTATCAATACACACTGATCCAGACACATGCTCTACACAAGTTCAAGCCTACATTACACAACTAGAAAACTGGTTAACACAAAACAAACTAAAAGTAGCACCTAACAAGTCCACTAGTACACTTCTCACAAGTCACAACAAAGAACAACACAGACCAACAACAACATTGAACAGCTCCACAATACCCCCCCCACATGAAACAAAAATACTTGGAACAACACATCCATGTCATTCGCACCACACAAACAAAATAATCACAAAATGCAGGCCAAGACTTAATGCACTCAGAGCACTAACAAGTACAACTTTTGGACAACACAAAGAAACACTCACTCTAGTATACGGTCCATAATAGACTATGCCAGCCCTGCCTGGGACCCTGTCATATCCAACACAGCTAAACAAGTTACAAATCACACAAAACACTGCTCTTAGAATCATACTTGGTGGCACACAAACAACACCCATAGAACACCTACATGATGAAACCAAGGTACTAACTATAAAACAACATCTGAACATGAGAGGCACACAGTTCCTAGCATGTGTCGTAAACAACGCAAACAGCCCTGTCACTATTTACAAAACCACGCACCCACACAAAGAAAAATAGTAAACACAGCACACAGATATTACACAAACATCCTAAATACCATACCACAACCTGCAAATGTAACACAGTATTCAAAACATTCACACATACCTCACCAGGCAATCACTGAACAATCTCCCTCACAACAAAATACCCAACACCTCCCCACCTGACATAAGCAGCACAAAAACGCAACTCTCACAGTCAGAGAGAGTCCATCTTACATGACTTTGCTGTGGACACCACCAGTCCCTAAACAACTACAAACACTGCATAGACAACACCAATACAGATCTTTGTCCACTCTGCCAGTTTAGTCCCCACACAGTCACGCATCTCATGGCAGATTGCCTTAACTTGGCAGCTCTCAGACAACACCACAACATTTCACATATCCATCATTTATAGTCAGACCCAGTCAGTGTGATGTCCTACCTGCGTGGTGAGGGCATCCTGGAATGACAGAGCTAGGGGAACCACAACTCAACTTAACAAGTAGAAAGTTCTTTAAGAAAGATACTGGTTAGAAGTAATAATGTGGAAGGTAGATAGGTGAATAGCTTGAAGAGCAAGTGTACATAGAAATGGAAGGGTGCACAACTCTCCTGGCAATAATCTGCAATGAGGGTAGTTTTCCATGCTGAGTTAAATAAGAATTAACGTAAACAAGATTTTAGAAATTTCTAAAAATAAATTACACTGGTAATTCTGGCATCATTGCAAGGCAAGAATGCTATCTCTTAACAGAAACCCCATTTAACACCAAACAGTGTTTTGAATCAAGCCCCCTTTAGGCCCTCAATGTAGTGGGGTCACTTTATGTTTTTTTTGTCTTTGTGGTAGCCCATCTGGTGACTGCCTACTTGGGCATAAATCGCTGTACACAACAACGATAAAAAGGGACAAAAGCTAAAAAAATAACGAGAAAAAGCAAAGGGGCAGGAAGGAAGCGTGCCCCGGCGTAGGAACATGCGACTGACAAAAAGAAACCCGCAAAAGTGGAAGAGGCCAGCCTGCTACAAAAAAGCCAAAGTCCACACGTCAGTGGACACGAACACGTCCTGAGTACAAGGGACAAGTGGTAGTGACCCCACTCATCCGGGTACCAGGACAGGTAATGCGTGATCACCCAGACTGGGACATTCAACAGGAATGTGCCGAACAGTCTGGGGGACATTACAGTAATCACTGTATGGCGCAGGCGAGCTCTCCATTAAATGGCGGTGCGTCCAATTCAGAGACAACAGAAAGAAACTTAAAGCCGTTGTAGCATTGTGGGGTAGATCTATGGGAACAGTCGCGGTGCAATGGCACGCAACTTTAAGTTCCCTTCGACTGTCTCCCATCTTCTTTGCCAAACCGCCCAGAGCTGCCCGTATTCCTGCCATGTAGTGAGTGTGAGGAAGAGCGAAACGCTGGTCCGGTCGCAGAGTCCTCGCAGACTCTTTGGTGCCCTCATTCCCCGCAATTCCTACATGTCAAGGAACCCAACAGAAGATAATCTCGACATCCGCCTGGCTCGCCAAAACCATGGCATTGTGGATATCGCGAGCCAGAGGTTGCAGAGATTCCAATGCCTCAAGAGCACTCAGGGCGCTTTGTGAGTCACTATAGATCACAATCCGGTCTCTGGACCGGGCACATAGCGTAATCTCCCGTACCGAGTGGTGTATTGCCACCAGTTCGGCCATGAAGACAGACACAGCGCTTGGCAGAGCCCCGCTGACTTCAAACAGAGGGGATACAGCGTGGAAACTGACCCCCTCTTGGGACTTGGAGCCATCCATATACACTGGCATAGTTCCAGCGTGACACGAAGTGTGCTCCAAAATGACTGAACGGAATTCGCCCGACACTGTAGAAGTTTTGGGAGCAGAGGCGTGGCGACAAATAGTCAAAGGTAGTATCCTCCAGGGTGGTCTCTAGGGCAAAACCAGGGGCGCCACCGGCCCGAGAGCTATACCTAGCTTCTCAAAGGAGTTTTCCAGCCATAAACCCAAAGGGCTTGGGGTATGACTGGCGTCTCTCGGCGGCATAGGCACCGTCGAGATCAGCTGCAGATGCAGTGAGAGCTGTTGGCGTCTGAGGGAGGCACAGGGCTCGCGTGTACAGGCGAATAATGCACTGTGCATGGCTCAGAGGGAGTGGCATCTCTCCAGCATCGACAATTAGGCTCTCAATGGGGAAAATGCAGAAGGCACCTGTCCTCAAGTGAAGGCCGGTGTGGTAGATCGAGTCCACCTTCCGCAATACATGCTCGGCTGCGGATGCATAGAACTCACATCCGTAGACGAACTTCGAACGAACAGAGGATCGATAAAAAAGTAAAGCAGTAGCCCTATCAGCGCCCCAAGCACTGAACGTAACGGCACCAAGAATATCCATGGCGAGGGTACAAGAGACCATAAGGCTGTGAATATGAGCCTCCCAGGTGAGGCGTCAGCAAATACAAGACCACGGAACGGTGCGAGTCCACCACTTCCAGGCGCACCCCATTGAAAAACAAGTCTGGGT
The DNA here is from genome assembly GCA_963969495.1 of Ceratothoa steindachneri. Lineage (NCBI taxonomy): Eukaryota > Metazoa > Arthropoda > Malacostraca > Isopoda > Cymothoidae > Ceratothoa > Ceratothoa steindachneri. Next base: position 76,867,951 of record OZ018324.1, on the reverse strand, counting down.
CAGGGTGGGCTGGTGGATGGCGGCAGAAGTGAATCACTTTAGTCTCGGCCAAGGAAAACTGAAGCATGTGTGCTTCAGCATAGCGAGAGACGCGGTTCAATACCTGTTCGAGTCGACGTTCCAGAGTTGGCATCTGGGTGACGCCAAAGGAGATCGAAACTCTTCCGGCAGCACTGAGGTAATGCTATTGATGGTCAGGGCAAAGAGTGCGACACTGTCCCTGCGGGACACCCTCTTCTTGCTCCATTGGGCCAGAGAGGGCTCTCCCCACGCATACGCGGAATCGACGATCTCGCAAAAATTCAGATATAAAGATTGGGAGGCGTCCTCTCGCCATGCGGTATCATAGGCCTTATCCAGATCGAAAAACACAGTGGCGTAGTGCTGGGAGGATACCCTCTACCCAGATCCTGTTCAACAAATCTACCAGAAAGGACATGCCTCGGTCAAACAGGTGTTGAAGCATGGTGTACGGGACATTATCTGAGCCAGGGGCAGTGTCTGCGCACGGAGAGAATGGAACGCAACTCACTCAAATTAACCTGAGGTTGAAGGGTTCTCCACGTCTAGAAGTAAAGTCCACTCGGCGGCCTTCCGCGACATCACGACGCGTAATGAATGCTGGCGGAGCAGCATCCCGGCTAGAGAATGCGGAGAAAGTGGTCACGAAGGATTCCGCCACGGACACGAGATTGCGGTCCCATTCTCCCGGAGAACTGGATAGGGGTCCTGCGAGAACTTGCCGCGAATCCTTTTGACTCGCTTCCACAACTCTGCTAGAGGGTTCTCTCCCGTTAAGTGAAGACACATATGCTCGCCAAAAAGAGAGGCAGGCCTGCTTCGAAATATACCGGAACCTCGCGCTAGCTCGACAAAATTCACAGACATTGAAGGCGTTCGAACGGCGCTTATAGCACATGTAGGCATAACGCTTCTTTTGAGGGCCGTCTCACACTCGGCTGACTACCATGGGAGTGGAAGGTGTGCAAAATGGTCAGACGTTCTAGGAATAGTAGTTAGTCCGGTGGCGATGAGGTTGCTGGAGAACTCAACAGACTAACCTACCAACCTAAACTCTTCGACTGAGATAGAGAAATCAGTTATTTCCCAGAAAATTATATTAGAAAGGGAAAGTGATCACTAACATGGAGGTCATCGACCACCCCCACCCAAAATCAGGCTGAGCATCTCGAGACAGGAAAATGAAGCGGTTCTCGGGCAGTGATGTGTAAACTCATCCACATTTAGTACACCTATTTCCAGCTCCTCGATCAGGTCGGGAAGGACTTGACCCCTGGGATAAATAGAGTAGTCTTCCCAGAGGGGGTGTCTAAAATTCAGAACTCTAGGTAAGAGAAAGGGCCTAAGCAACAGTGCCACACGCGGCGGAAGTTCCCCTAGTCGAAGTTGGCTGACGGTGGAATGTACACGGAAATAAGTATAACTCCTATTCAAGTGTAGCTGCTGCACAGTTAGTGCCTGAAAGGAGCTATCTAAAGCAAAGGGAAGAACGGAGATATCATTTGGGGTGTAAATTGCACATCCTCTTACCCGGCCTCCATCCCATGGTGGTGGAGTCGCAAAACCTTTATACCCTGGGAAGGTGGGCAGGGGGCACGCGCCCAGCATGGTCTCTTGTAAAAAGATGGCTGGCGGGGAGCGGCAGGAAACGAGCCTCTGGAGCTCCCCCAGTTGGCCCGGAGTCCACAGCAATTCCATTGAAGGAATATGCCCTCCAGGCCTAGCTCGGAAGAGATGCAGGGGCCCTCTTCGAAGAGAAGACCCTCACAGGAATGGCTGTACACTTCCAGAACTTATCGGGGGAGGTTCGGATCGCCATGTTCGTCTTTTCCTCCATCCGCCTCGAAACAATAGGCGAGAGTGGGTGGGGGGCTTCGGAGTCGAGGGATCCCTCTTTTCAAGGATCCACTGTCTCCAAGCCACCTAGCCTACCAATGCATATGGGCGAGGGAGACGAAGCTCCTTTAGTGCTGTCCTCCTTTTGAGAGGCAGCTTTAGGAACCCAGGAAGATGTCCTCACGACCAAGTTCAGGGGTGTTGCCTCCTGCGAGTCCAATGACTCGGTGGAGGCAAGTGGCTGTTTCGCCTTACGAGAAGCGGCCACCTGGGGGAAGGGAGGGGAACCTTGGTTTTAGTCTGGGGCGGGGTGTGAACCCTTTGTGCCACCAACTTTACCAGGGGAGTGCCCAGGGTGAGTAGAACCTGCAGAAGGGTTCTGAATGGACGCGGAAATGACCGTGCTCGTAGGACTTGAGAGGCCAGGAGCAGAGGGTATCATTCTTAGCATTGAGGCAGAGCCTGGTGTGCTAGGACCAAGTCCTTAGCCTGGCAAAATGAGAGATCATCCTGGGCCCGAACGGCCAGGATTTTCTTCTCAAGGAGATACACACCACATTGCTTCAAAGAAGCGGGTTGTGGCTCTCCGCAATTGACACTTGGCCACACATGATTTCGACTTATCCTGTGCAGGCTTGGAGCAACTTACACAGACTTTGGGTAACTCTGACTTTGCACATTGATAGGAGCAATTAGGGTAAAGATTCGTTTTAAAACATTTTCGCAAAGGAATTTAAAAATGCATTTTTAATTTATTATGTAGTTTTTTGTGTACTTTTCAGATCCTACGCTCATTTTTCCTGACAATGCATACTTTTTCCATAATCGCCCAAAGTCCATACTGGAAGTCTGCATTTCCAGCAAAAATGACTTTCAGATCTGAAAACTACACATAAAACTGCATAAGAAAACCATTATAAAAATAATTTTAAACACCCAGAGCCAGACCAGACCTAACCTAGTAATTTAAGACAATGATAGCCCTGCCTACTTTAGGCTATTTCTGTAAAAATTAACATTTTTTTAGGTACTTTCAAAATGAAGGCTTCGCCCCCCCCCCCCATAACTTTTTTAAAAAAACGTGTAATATTCCTAAAATGAAAGCCTAAAATAAGGTTTGAATTAGCACAGAGGTTGCTAAATGTCATTAGGCCTCTAATTTGAATAAAAGCATTGTGCAGAAAACAGTTTATGAATAAAGGCTAGCACTTGGTTGAATGAGGGAATTAAAAGAAACGTGCCCTTAAATACACTAATGGAAGATTTGGACTGGGGTTTTCGCACAATGACCAGACACCATTAGACAATATATACTTAAAAAGAGAAGCCGCAATTCGTTTGGGAATATACGTAATATAAGGAAGCGTGCCATTGGTTAGGAAGTCAGAAAACACGTGTAGATCGCTTGCAGATCTAAAACAACTTGTTATTAGTTGACTAGTCAAGCCAATATTAGGCAGAAACTTAAGGAAATTGGGAGAAATGATGCAGCGAGTTTAAAATTAAGAAAAATAACAATATACTTTCAAAGTGACTAACTACATTATTATTAAGTTCTGGAGGTTGAAAATGACATCAGTGAGCATCTTTTTAAAAAATTTAAATGTTTATGTCTTTGAAAATTAAAAAATCGTAAACATGTTAAAATGAATCTTTACCATGATTAGTATGGCCAAAAAACCAAAACCAATAAAAGAAAACACAAAAGCAAAAAGAAAAAGGAAAAACACTCCAGGGTCAGCCCACCTTGTGGAAAATAAAAATGGGTGGATGATACAGCACTCATTCCAAAAAGAGGAGACTACTTAAAGCAATAACACCTGGAAGAGTGAACAAAACTCCAGAACTTACTCCTGTTTTATTACAAAGGCCATCTTGTGATGATTACTGAAAGCTCTGGAGAAGGGAATAATGAAAGGCAATGCAAGATTTATTAACCAAATGTTAATAACATTGCCCTAAATGTTCTTACCACAACTTCAGTGGAATTCAAAGGAGAATTATGAGTGTCAACTGTCCACTGTAACTGCAATTTATCTGGCCCAAGAGATTTAGCCAATGTCAACTCAACTTTGGGTGGGTCTGAAAGGGTACATTAAAATTAACATTTTTTTATAATTAGTATCATCTCAACAACAATCATGAACTTTTAAAAGCAAACAAAATCTTATAAGCTCAAAAAAGAGAAACCTACTGGTCTTGAGAAGAGTTCCACTCTGCATCATCATTTCAGTAATGAACATTACCATGCCAGAATCCATAACATGCATATAAGGAAGGCTATGGGAGGTCTCCTGATCATATCTCTTATTTTTTCCATTGAATGGGATTGAGGTATGCCAACAATCACATTGATTATATAATCCATTTGCCAAAAGTGTGGAGATTGCAGTGTGCTCTCAGTTGAGAATAGAAATTTTGGTCTAGGTAGGAGGAAGGAAGATGAATTGGATCAATGATATGAGTAGCATGCAAGATAAATGAGTGAAATTTCTTAAGGAGGCCTTTGGACCTTTGTCTAACATATCATATGTCTGGAATGTAGATGAACATCAAGCACACTGAGCAAAGTGAATGTTTTGTATGGACTTAGGGTGGTATTGCATAAATTAATCAAAGGAATAGTGTTCATCAATAAAAACTAAAAACAATGGATATATCTGCCAGCAAGATTCAAAGTGGTAAGGGGAGAAATCTGAGAGGTTTAAACCCTTCTTTTACCCTTAGGTGTATACACCCATAGGAAAAAAATGATAGGAAAACAGACCCAGAAAATCAACATAAAAATGGCCAAACAAAATTCCATATCATCAAACAATAATTTGGAAAACCATTATTTACTTAAAATTAAACTACACACACATATACAAAAAAGGTCATCTCTGACAGAAAGTTTTTTAAGAATTAGAAAGTGATGAAGTCAGGTGAAGTGAAAATATGTGAAAGGCATATACAGAGCCTGAGTAGACTAGACGAGGCTAATCAAACCTTTGGAAGTTTTTCAGGAATAGAATTATACAAAGACCACAACCATTCAAAAATACAGGTATTACCTCCGCTACCTTACAAGGTAGATAGAGTGAAGTTAGGGGAGATGTGTGCGGAAGTCACACAGCCCAGAGAATCAGGAACTACTAGGAGGATTGGAGACAGAGACCCTCCTAAACTCGCTTCCATCCCTTGAATACACATCCTAAGGCATGTGGGGCAGACCTCAAGTCCTTGAAGAAAATCTCATCCAGTAGCCTCACAAGGGTGTACCACCCAGCGCAGTCACATCTGGTACCAGGAGGAATGTTGCCCCACATGGGAAGGAGGGGGGCAATATATGGTCGCACCTGGTACCATGAGGAATGTTGCCCCACATGGGGGGGATCTTTTCTTCTTTCTTTTTAGGAGCTCATCTGACGACTGCCTACTTGGGCATAAGTTGCCGTACTCACCATGGCAGCCTAGTACTAGGCTACTTTAGAATAACAACATACAAAACAATAGCAAAAAAACACAAGAACAACAACAAAAAAAGGCAACAAGCCAGCTCCAGTGTTGGGGGAGGTCCGCCTCCCCCCGGCACAGGGACGTGCGACCTACAGAGAAAAAAACAACAAAAACCCCCACCTAGTTAAATAAACAAGAGAAGGCCAGCCTCCTCCAAAAATTCAATATGCACAAATCCGTCCCAAGTACAAGGCATAAGCAGTAGCGACCCCGCTCATCCCGGTCCCGGAACAGGTAGCATGCGCAAAGATCACCCAGACTGGGACATTCAACAAGAATGTGTGGAACAGTCTGGGGGGCAACGCAGTCTTCACAGTAGGGCGCAGGCGAGCGCTCCATCAAATGGCGGTGCCTCCCGCGAGTGTGTTCAATTCGGAGACGACAGGAAGCAACCTGAAGCCTTCGTGGCATCGGGGGTAGGTCCGTGGGAACAGTCAAGGCGCCATGGCACACAACTTTAAGTTCCCTTCGACTGTCTCCCATCTTCTTTGCCAAGCAGCCCGAAGAGCTGCCCGTATTCCTGCCATGTAGTCGGTGTGAGGAAGAGCGAAACGCTGGTCCAGTCGCAGAGTCCTCGCAGACTCTTTGGCACCTTCATTCCCTGCAATTCCTACATGTCTAGGATTCCAACAGAAGATAATCTTGACATCCGCCGGCTTGTATATGGTCACACCTGGTACTAGGAAGAATGTTGCCCCACATGAGGGGGGGAGCCAGTGTAAGGTACCAGGAGGAATGGTACCCCCCTTTGTCCACAAGTGGGTACCAAGTATACATTCACACCTGTTACCAGGAAGAATGTCACCCCCTCCTGGTCCCAGTGCCCCTGGCAGTCTCAAAATAGATTGAGGCTACCTGGGCTTTATTTCTTCTAAACATTTCCCAATCTACTTTCTATACAAATTCTTCTTACTGGCGTTCATGCCTGGTCAATGACTAGGAAGATAGGAGATAGGAGTGGCTTACTCCTTCTACTCGACTTTGTTTGGGGGGGTATGGGTAATATGCCTCCCTTCAAACCTTCTGTTCTGAATCCACAGGGGCAAGTCGCATGTCACAAGGACACCCTCGCTGCAACTAACATCTAGAGGATTGAGACCCTACAGCCATTAATCTTCTACCCATTTTCACTACAGATCTTTCATTACAAACTTCCTAGGTGATTCTTCACCCTTGTCAATATTGAGCTTCAATTTAAGGGGGAGGGGGGGATCTCACCCAATACCCCTGCAAGAAAAGCTATCAGTGGTACATGAATAAGAACAAGCAACCTACAAGCCCATTGAAAAGGGTATATTTATTATTTACCTATATTGAAATAACCCTAAAAAATAACAGCCAAATTGATGTCATAAAAGGGCCTTAATTTGATGTTTGTTGGCAAAGGGCACCAACACTTAAAAAAATACAATTACTAATCAATATTAAAACAATATTGCCATACTCGCCATTACTTTATGCCCATTCATCAAATACATAATCTAGACCAGGGGTAGGGAACTCCTCGCCCGGGGGTTTGAATCTTTAATTGCCTAATGAATCGGAATAAAGCATCAAGACATCTGTTTATTACAAGTCTTAAAATTTGTCATTTATATTTCAGTGTGTTTAGCATTTATATGACTTTCTTCATCTTGAAGCTGCTAAGTCTGAATATGGGTTCACCTAAAAAGACAAATTCACATTTGGAGATTCATCCAGAGATCTCGTAGAGTTTACATTGAAAGCGATTTTGAGCTGGTGAGGCGGGAAGCAAGATAGGATGAGATGGGCAGAGTTTTCAGGATGCTGGGGGTTGCAGGGGTTCTAAGTTGTAAGGTAGGCTGGTGTCTTGATTACAGGAAGTGAAAATGGTTCAATGATCTTGGATTGGTAGATATTGGTGGGGATTAGGCTGGTTGGGTTGGGGCGGGGGGTCATCTAGTAAGTGGGTGTTGAGGAGAGTAAGTGGTTTGGGGAGTTCTAAGAGTGGGGATAGGAGTGGAGGTGTGGAGGGCATGTCAGGGACATAACAGTTTACTGAAGAACTATCCACCAATCATGTTTAGGTAATCATCGATTGGAAAGATTTTTGTTTTGGAATGGAGGTAGTGTATTGGGGTGGTTTAGGCGCAGCCAAGTGCAAGTGATCCCAAACTCACCTGAGAGCGAAAAGATTTGGAATTGCATGCACCAAGTGAATCAAGAACTCAGACCAACTCACAAGGAATACAGTTAATATAGCAATGAGTTGCCACCTTCACACTGCACCGGGCACGCTTGAGGGATGCTCTTCATCCACACCAAGGAAGTGACTGTTTCCATAAAGACCAATCTAACAGCCACCAAAAAGAACTGTATCAAGTGGGTATATTTTAATAATCAACCAATGTTGTACACAGGATCATTTTCACCCACCCATGGGGCACAGGTATTCAAAATATTTCATGCAAGGATGTTTTGCTAGTGTTTCAAGGGATGTTTATATCAAATGCTGAAAGGATTATGCATGAAGGGGGAGAGGGGAGGATGTTCGATGAACCATCTAGAATGTGCTGTGTGAGGTTGTTTAGGAGACTTGTGTTGAAGTGATCTTTCGGACTACTAGTATTTGTGGCAGTGCTATATGTCTGGACTTATTATTTTGTCTCTTTTTCAAGGGTTTTGGATATTGTGCACAGTGGTGAGATGGGTCTGTAAGAGTTTGGTTGCATTGGGGTCTTGCCTGGTTTGATGTGTGCTGTTTTCCTGATTGAAATGGTATTGTTGAGCCAGGGGGTAGTTGAAATTGTCTGTGATGGCTGAGATTGCAGTGATATACTTAGGAATACTTACCTTGAATGAAAAGCACAGTGGCAGCACTGACTTCCCCATCAGCATCTTCAAATGAACAGATATAAGTCCCATTGTCAGCCTCAGTCAACTCATTGATGTAAAGCTTTGAAATCCAAAGCAATGATTCTGTTGTCTCTTCCATAGAGTACCTTATAAAGAATGAACAAATTATTGAAATGTGTTGGAGGGAGGTGATTTATGTATGAAATTCTCTTTGCACTCATCCTGCCATCTAATTAACCCTCCTTGCACCAAACGAATTGGTAGAATATCTTAGCCATTTAATCCAGCCTCTAATTTAGCCCTTTTTTGGTATTTTCATTGCTAAGACACCGCGAGGGTGAGTGGATCTTCCCCTTACCAGCATGCATTAAAAGCCTAGGGCATTGGGACTGCAAAGCAACCAAATTTAGAATAATAGCCTGTGTTGGTTGAGTAACATGGGACATATCTGAAAGCTGCTAAGAACTGGCAAGTACTGTATGAGTGAAAAATACAATACCACTGAGGGGATCAGTAATTTGAAGTTTATTGATTCTCAAATAGGAATCGCAGGGGACAAATGGTACAAGATTGGTTAAAAAGCAAAAGCCCCAAAGCAAAAATGAGTTAATTACAAAAAGGATAAAGGATATTGAGGGCTGGAACAACAACCTCTCATTCCCTACCTTGAGTGCTGGGCCAAGAGAGCGCACTATAAAGGAGACCCAAGAATAAATTTTTTAGGAACAGTCTGTAATGGTGTAGTCATTAAGTGATTTGGGAACATCATATTAATTTGTGCAGACATAACTTCTCTCTTTAATGAGAGCAGCAATGTGGTCTCTCATCTTGTACCCCTCAGAACTCTCTAAGACAAAGATCTTGCAATACCAACTCAAAAAAAGTTAAATACTTACTTGTCACTTTCTTCAAGAACTTCATTTCCTTTGATCCACTTCACTTCTGCATCAGGTATAGCTTCAATGGTACAGGAGAGCAAAGCTTCTGAACCTGTTTGGCCAGTTGAATTCTTCACCTCCTGTATTTCAAGATGACCTGAAATGTAAAATAGTAAAATTGTCAACACAAAAAAGGAGAATGCAGTCCTTGAAATAAAATTAAAAAATGAATCACCACTGTAGTAGTTTATTGTTGTCCGCATCCCCTGTCTCTAATCCCTTCTTCTTTTTCAGGGTGTGCGGGTATTGTGTTACATTGTCATCGCTTTGTGTGGGGAAGACTGGATAAACATTCATTATGGTCCCCATTCATCTCAATTTTATTTTTAAGCAGATTCTTTCAGCTTGATAATTTTTAAAATAATTGATACTTGGTAATTGAATTCCCTAAAGGATAAAAGAGGAAGAGCTGCCTGGATGGAAGATAGGCGAGTGTTATTCCGGCGTAAAAGTATGGGTGAGAGTGGTAGATGTAAGAGTGATTGGATGTGGCAAGGGTAGGCGAATGACAATGCCTTCTTTTTCCAGTTCTGTGGTACCGATAAGTCAATAGACATCGGGGTTTTTGGAGAAGGCTGAAGGCAGTCCTGACCCTCGCACGTGCGCCTACCTTAGAGGGGGACTTTCTTAAAGTGTGGACCTTTGAGAGCACCTCCGTCTCCAGGCAGTAATGGGAGCTAGTGCCTCACAGACTCCAACATAGCAGTTGGGACTAAAGTGTGTCCCAGGTCCCTGAAGTCAAAGGGTTCGCTGAGTCCCAGACCTCTCAGAATCCTGCAGAAAGTGGGCCAACCTCCCTTTTCCTTTCCCATACCTCCCCTCCCCCCGACTTGCGAGGTCTAGAGCTTTAGTTGAGGGTGCCCCCAGCATGGATTATTTATTATTTTTTTTGCTTGGCCGAGATCGATTTAAAAGGCATTAAATGCATCCTCAAGTAACTTTTTAGATCCTCATGTTGATCAATAGACTGGTATAGCCATTAGTGGGTATATACCGGACATATTTAATTATTTTGAGTTTAGGTTATAAAGTTAAATACTTTTCTTTTATGGATTTGGTTTACCTTCAATTATTTATTAGGTTTTAATAAAATTAGGATTGAACCATCGACTCATTGTCCTTTCCTCGAACACCCAGTCAGCTCTATTGGAGTGGCAAGGATACCAGTGCAGGAGCGTGCCTTGCCACCACACCACCACCTTTCTACTTTTATAGTTAAAAAATGACTAGAAAATATTTTTCTTTGCTTTCTTAACACATTAATACCAGAGCATTTTTTTATTTGTTCCAATAACCCACAGATGTTACTCATGAGCAAAACCTAAAATTTATACTTTTATTTTGAAAAAATTAGGTTTACAAGAAAATAAATAGTCTTTATTAATTTTAAAATATCCTTTGTATATTGTTTTCTATTAAAATTTGTATGGGATACCAAATCATTTTAAGTAGATGGGCATATAGGGTCAATTCGACCCCCAAAAAACTGATTTTCTGGACCCATCTCCAATTTGGCTCAAATTTGGTAGGCTTAAAGCTCTCACTGAGGCAAGTAAAAACATTAGGTTTTAATATTCTAGGCTGCACCATTTGTGAGCTACGGCACCATAAAGTTTGACCCTGAGGTGATTTTCAGGGCCACTGCATTTGGTCAGCAGTCAATATCTCAGCTACTTGACCACCTAGAGACACCATTTTAAAGCTGTTGGAGAGCTCTACATCTTTGCTTAAATCACTTTTTCTGTGCGAGGTCAAGTAAAAAAAAGTATGCTGACCTTTGAACTCTGGTAAGATTGTATTTGGAAGGTATATATATATAAGCTTTAATGTGCAACAAGATTTATATTGTGATTTAATATGGTTTGAATACTACACCGCTTTTGTAACACCCCAAAATGAAATTATTTCAAACACTCCACTTATGCCAGATTCAGGTTAAATTCATGGATTACAAGGACTATTTTTTCAATAACTCAATAGCTATTGCCCTATCTCCACTTTTCAATGCAATAAGTACAACCTATGTATGTTGTCAGGCTCACAACAACAAAAAGTTCATCCAGTTTTCATGGAAACATAAATGATTGTGCTGGTCATCGTAGCTCCAGGAAGTTGAGACATACTTCATTGGAGCTGTATCAATTCTAGTAATACAGGCCAGATACCAGTTGTCATATACTGCAAGGCAGTGCCCTTTCAGAGCAGTCATTTCTATACCAGTTGTCATATACTGCAAGGCAGTGCCCTTTCCGAGCAGTCATCTATACTTGGGGTTTTCTGTTCTACAGCAATTACCCTTTCATTTCAAGAAATAGTAGAGCATGAGTATTCCTTCACTTCCATGATTCCATCATTCATGGGACGAATGGCATGGAGTTCTGAGTACCTGGGAAAGAACAAAAGTTGTTTTAGTCTTTCAGGATTGGTAAATAACCATACCCACCTGGGTATTATTCATACACATGAAGTACTTAATAATAAGTGATAGTTTGTTTTTTTTTCTTTATAAATTTTAGTCATATAGGTAGGTAATATTGATATTTAAAAGTGTTATTTATATTTTTTCTTTATAGTATTCCACACAGTATAGTGAATGGACCTAATTTCAGTACAAATTATAGATTCCTTTTGAGGAAAAAAACTCCAACACTTTAAATGAAAAAAATCTTTTTCAGAGTAGTAATTGAAGAAAAAAAACAACATTGATAAAATTAAGAAGCCCAAATTATTGGAGTTTTTAGTGCCATCCCTGGTGAGCAGTTTAGTTCTAAAACCACCCTTCTCTTCCCTATGCATGTTATCAGCAGTTCTTTGCTTACCAAGCTCTCTTTCTTAATTCACCAAAGTAAGTTTCCTATAATTTCAGCAATTCTTCATCTTCAATCACCTCACCACCAGTAATTTCTATGCTATGGAAATGAATGAGTTTGAATAAATTGATGACTCACCTGGAATAGTGCGTGCATTTCATTCGCAGTTTTCTAATCCTTCCTTATGCACTTCATGCTGTTTTGTCATTGTGAAGGTAAATGTGACATAGGGAAGCCTTTTGACAGCAAAATCATATTATGCCCGTGGAGTGAGGATTGGGTCTTGGTCACTAGTAATTTAAAGGCTCTTCCTTGGTGCAAGGCGCTTTATGGAACCTACAACACCGTCACATGGACCATTCCCATGACTGATAGCAAAGAATTGCCACTCTGCTTCCACACAATATATATATTTTTTTAAGATGCTATCTGGCGACTGCCGACTTAGGCATAAGTCACCGTAAGCAAACAGCCTAGTTCTAGGCTACTTTAAAAAATTTGAACAGGAAACAACAATAAAAGGAAATAACAATAACAAAACAATAATAAAAACAATTAAACCTGGTTAAATGAAAAGGAGAAGGCCAGCCTCCCCCCAAAAGTCAACAAGTCCACCAGTCAATGTGCACGCACTCGTCCCGAGTATAAAGGACAAGCGGTAGCGACCCCGCCCATCCCGGTACCGGGACAGGTAACGTGCGCGAAGATCACCCAGACTGGGACATTCGACAAGAATGTGCCAAACAGTCTGGGGGACAACACAGTCGTCACAATACGGCGCAGGCGAGCGCTCCATCAAATAGCGATGCATCACACGAGTGTGTCAGATTCGGAGACGACAGAAAGCGAACTGAAGCCGCCGCGGCATTGGGAGATAGGTCCATGGGAACAGTCGCAGCGCAATGGCATTTTCACACAATAGTCTTGTCTGTGTCCATGATGGAGAAAGTTCTTGCAGTCAACATACTTTTTCCACTTGACCTCATACAAAAAAAGTTATTTAAATAAAGTTGTAGAGCTCTCCAACAGCTTCAAAATGGTGTCTCTAGGTTGTCAAGGACCCAAGATATTAGCTGCTGACCATGGGCCATGTGACGGTGTTGGAGGTTCCATAAAGCGCCTTGCACCAAGGAAGAGCCTTAAAATTACTGACCCCCTGAAAATGACCCCTGGGGTCATAGCTCACAAATGGTGCGACCTAGAATATTAAGACCTAATGTTTTTAATTGCCTCAGTGTGATCTTTAAGCCTACCAGATAGGAGCCAAATCGGAGTTGGGCCTGGAAAATTGTTGGTTGAACTGACATGGAATGACCCTATATTATTTACTTTAGATGGTGCTTTGCTTTATGGATATCTTTATGAGAAGAAAAGGGCAACACAAAATTTCCAGAGCCTGGAATAAATTAGAGCCATGCATCTAAAATAAGACTTCTTATATAAGTTACACAGTATAATCAAAGTAGCCATTGTTCCTCACATCTCAACAACACGGGAGTGAGTGTATTAAATTTTATCTTTATACTTGATATCATTCACATATACATTCAATGTCTTTCAACCCATAAAATATAGAACAGGCTGTAATTGATAGCTTAAAACATCAACCAGATGTCACCAACTATAATGGAAAGAAATAATTTATTCCTGATAAAAATTTAATGTCATTATTAAAGTTCATTTGACCCCTAAAGAAGTTTAAAATTTTAAGAAATGACTGCTTAAAATGGGTGAGAATCCAAGTTATAGAATAATAAAGTTTGCTTGAAACACTAGACAAATTAAGGGAATATAACATTAAGCTAGGAGCCAATTCCACCTGTGTGCATACATCACAAAGTTAATTGATGGCACACAGGAAACATTATCAGGCCCTAGAAAGGTCATTCTGCCACAATTATTTATTATTTAACCCTTAGCACCGCATGGACCAAAAGGTCCTGAACATACAACTACTGCTGGGACCAATTGGTCTTCTTATGGATTTAGACCTATGGAACATTCCATTGAATTTCTAACAGTAGCTTTTCTCTGGCATGGACAGGTTTCTCCATTCTCTTAGCATGGTGCTTTAAGTGTTAAGAGTGAAGTAAAAATCAATCATGGTCTTTTATTAAGAGATTTTTAAGAAAACTGAGCTTAAGCCCAACTGTTCTGCATGTCTCCAATCTGAAAATAAGGCAAATCCCTCAGGAGGGCAGGGGTATTTTAGTAATATTAGGTAGGCCTGATTCATCAAGATTAAAACTTAGGAAATTATAAATATTGAGAGACAAAAGGGGCCTTGAATTTTAAAAATATAAAAATGGAACATTAACTTTGAACACTTTTGAGAGAGTACAATGTAAATAACTACAAAAAAATCTAAAACTACCCAACAAATCAATTATACTTACAAGTAGATGGTCGATAAAGTATGAAAATAATGCTCAGAAGGTGAAGTAACTGCATGTTAGATGATGGGAGCATTTATTTTCATGTCAATTAATCTGAAAATCAAAATTAAATTAAATCAAGAAATATATAAATTCAGTTTATACCCTACACGATATAAAAAATGAATAGAATTCCAATCATAATAAACAAAAGTAGTCTGCAATAAAGTCTGGGCACCAACATTATAGCATATGGGAGGACACACTAAAATAAAAAAAAGTAAAGACAAGGGATAAAAAAAATCAACTTTTATCATCTATTTCAATGTGCCAAATGTTTATATATCTAAAGAGATTTCACTATAGCAGCCAGTGGCTAGGACATCGCCATCTTACAATAAAGAAAAGGAAGGTCCGCAGAGACTGTTATAGCCATATTTTTAAGTACATTTGGCCCTGTCTGGAGGGTGGTGTGTATATCCCAATGCTCCGAGAGCACTCAGGATACTTTGCAAAAGGGGTATAAAAGGCTGTTTGTATGAATAATAAGGAAAATAAAAGCGTTGAGTAAACTTCACTTTTATCTTCCACATGTAATAAAACATAACTCATCTCCACAGTAATTCTTAGTTTATAATAAACTTTCAGAAAGAATGGATGCAGCACATGAAGCAGGGAAGTAGAGCTTATATCAACGGCATTAATTATAAGTACAAACTATCATAGATATACACATGTGGGTTAATTTAAGGAGCAAATTTTGTAAAATTCCTTACTTGTACATCAGACAAATCTGGCTACAGTGTGGTTGATCTATTTCATTCAGTCTCTTGAAAATGAAAATGGTAGATTAAAAATTTATGTTCATAATGACTAGATATTTAAAACCATAATCTACCAAATAACCTACATATAGTTTTTCTAAAATATTACCTGGAAATAGATAAAAATGTTGGAATTAGAGCTTAACTCAAGATTAGGGAATAAGGAAAGTTGCATTACTGTGTACCGTCAACACATGAGGAACCGGCAAATTTGAGGGAGGGGGCATTTTATAAAATAGAAATTAATGAGGGAATCTCTATAGCCTGAATTAGGAAGGTAAGAGTTGCAACTGTCCTAAGCCTATCTTTTTGTAGTGTGCTATTATTGACATTTTTTTGACATACCCCCTAAGAGGTACCCAAGGAAAATGCCATATTACTTGGTATACAAGTCAGGTGGAAGTGGGGTAACAGGAGACTCAGCACAGGAAGGCAGATGAGCTTCAGTTTGCTTCTAGTGTTGTAGTTAGAGGTTGTGCGGTTTTTGAGGGAGGGGGGGAAGCAGCATGAAGTGCTTTTACTGTGTAATCCTGTTTTGTGTTGTGTTTTGGCTAAGATCTTGAAATCTGGTCAGGTTGCAGCCAGAACATCATAGCGCAAGGCAAACAAGTCCAACAAGTAGATAGCAGCCTTAACTGGAGTGAGACTGCACAGCATTCAGAGGTGGATGCAGAAAGCATGTAAGACTGGTGCTCATGAACTACCACTTCAGAAGAAGAGTTCAGGGAGGGCACATGAGACCTTGAAGAGGACTTTTAGGGTTGTCCAGAGGCAGGTGGAGGCCGACCCTAGGACCACTGCCAAGGAAATCAAGGAGAACCAACATATGTTGCAAATTTCCTGCAATCCCCACATGTCCAAGAAACAAACAGAAGACAATCACCATCTCTCAACATCCTCTCGGCTTACTGATGCTATGAACAATAAATAGGGTGCACAGATTCTAATGCCTTAGGGCGCTCAGTGCTCTCTCTAGTGATATAGATCCAAATCTGTGTAGACTGGGTGGTATATCACAACCAATAAGCCATGAAGACAGATGTAGAGCACCAGGAAGAGCCCTACTGGCTTCAAGCAAAGGGGAGAAGGCATAAAAGCCAACCCCTCTTCAGATTTGGAGCCACCCATGTATACTGGCATCGATCCAGTGTGTGCTACAAGAAATTTGAAAGCAATACTTTAGTTCTGTCAAAGCTTTGGGAGCAGAGGCACAGTGACATGATTCAAAGGAGAGATAGCACTGGTGGTGGGTTGATTATTTATATCAGAAATAGTATTTCTTCAAATCTAAACAATTCTATAAAGCAAGAAGAAGTTGAGTCACTGTGGATAGATATTAGGGTCAGTTAAAATAGGATAATAAACTTGGGGGCCTTTTACAGACCACCCGGACAGACTGACTGTATTGATCAGGGAAATAAGGAAAGGTTGTGAAGTAGATACAGTTATTCTTGGTGACTTTAATTTAAATTCTGTGGACTGGGAAAATATGATGGGAAGGGATAGAACAAGTTGTGAGTTTATAGAATGCTTTGAAGATAATTTTTTGACTAAATTTGTTAATAAGCCAACAAGGGGTGCCAATATATTAGATCTGGTTCTTTCAAATGATGATCATTTGGTTCAGGAATTGAGTGTCGGGAAAGAAATGGGAAATAGTGATCATCAGATGGTTCGTTTTAACTTGGGAATAGTGAAAGGTAGAACAATAACAAACTCCACAAAAAACTCCAAATTTTTATAGGGGAGATTATGATAAATTATGAAACTTGCTAAATCAGATTAAGATTAGGTGGGATATAGAATTCAGGGGGAAGAATACTTATGAGATGTGGGACACTTTTAAGATTATACTAAACATAGTCCAAGAGAAGTGTAAATTCCAATGAAGGCTATTAGGAAGAAATGTAGGAAGTCATTGTGGTGGAATCAGGAGATAGCTAGGATAATTTCTGACAAGAAAAGGGCATACCAGAGATTACAAAGAGAAAGTACTTTTGAGAATTTAAATCATTATAGGTTGACCAGAAATGAACTAAATAAGATTATTAAGAAGATCATAAGGGCAGCAGAAATTAATTTGCTCAAAATAATAATAAAGATATAAAAAATTCTTTAGGTATTATAGAATTAATAAAAAATCTAACCGTGATAAAATTGGGCCTATTAGATATGAAGGGGTTTTGAAAGAATCTGATGATGAAATAGTAGAGATCCTTAATTATCATTTTTCTTCAGTATTTAGACAAGAGAATTGAGATAAATTAATTGATGATAATTCTAGGTCAAGGGAACTAGTGTTGAATACCATTAATGTGAACAGGGAAATAATTAAAGGGCTTATATTGGAGTTAAATACTAGTAAGTCATAGCCCAAACAACATTTATTCTAGGTTACTCAAAGAGGGTGTAGATAGTATTGCAGTAGCTCTTGAGAAGATATATACTAGATCACTAGAGTTTGGAAAAATACCTAATGATTGGAAATTAGCGAATGTAGTGCCAATTTTTAAAAAGGGAAGTAAAGAGGACCCGAATAACTTGTAGGCCAGTAAGCTTAACTTTTATCATTTGTAAAATTCTTGAGAAGATAGTTAAGGGGATTTCTGACCCTCTAGTGTGGTAGGTTAATAAATGATGCACAGCATGGGTTTAGAAGAGGTAGATTGTGTTTAACAAATTTATTGGATTTTATGGATTATGTTACTAAACATTTAGATAAGGGAGAGAATGTTGATGTAATTTACTTAGGTTTAGCAAAGCTTTTGATAAGGTTTCACATAGGAGACTAGTTCACAAATTAAAAATGCATGGGATATGTGGTAAAGTTTTGAATTGGATAACTGAATGGCTGAAAGGGGTGGTCACAGAGGAGATCCATTCTAGGCCCTTTATTATTCATAGTTTATATAAATGATCTTGGAGAGGCTGTAAATAGCAAAGGGTCAATCTTTGCTGATGACACTAAATTGGCAGCTGTAGTCAAAGAAGTTGAGGGTAACTTTAAAGTGCAAAGTGACTTAAATAAGTCATTGGCTTGGGGTCAGAAGTGGCAGATGACTTTTAACCTTAATAAATGCAAAGTTCTTAACATGGGAAGGGATAATGGGGAATTTAGCTATGAAATGGATGGGCATTGGCTGAATTCAGTTGATGATGAGAAGGACTTAGGCGTAGTAGTAGATAGGTCACTGAAGTTTTCAAAGCAGTGTATCGAGGCAAAAAATAGAACAAATAGGGTGCTAGGATACATTAAGAGGAATGTTAGCTACAAGAGTAAAGAGGTTATCCTTAAACTCTACAACTCATATGTTAGGCCACATTTAGAGTACTGTATACAACAAGCATGGTCATCACATTTTAGACACAACATCAACCTGCTAGTCAGTACAAAGCTGGGCAACAAAAATAATACCTTCCCTGAAGCACCTTGAATATGAAGATAGACTGAAGGTACTAAATATGTTCTCATATGAGAGAAGAAGTGTGAGGGAAGATATGATTCGAGCTTTTTAAAATCTGTTTTGGGATGGATAATTTAGGTTTTAGGAGTTAATTGAGTTGAAAGGTAGTAATAAGACTAGCGGTCACCACTTAAAAATTAAAAAACAGATGCAGGTTGGATGTTAGAAAATATTTTTTCACCAAGAGTGGTAGATTACTGGAATAGTTTGCCATGAGATGGTAGACACTGTAGGGCGGGTCATACTTTGGGGCAACCATATATTTTCGTTAAATCCTTTAATGAGGGGTGCTTAAAAGATAGATTTTCCAGTGTAGATTTTGAAAAAGAACTTTATTTTGTTATACAATTGCTCCTACCTACATCAATTTTCATTTAAATAAAAGTAAATTTTTCCCTTTCATCACAAGCTTATATAACCTATTTTTATTTAATCCAAGTACACACAAACACAAAGTAACCTCAAATTTACATGTTTATTGAGTGAGAAAAGTGTATGCAAAGCTCCACATATAGCTGCATGGGTCACTTTGAGTCATATTCAAAAGTTAAACTTCACCAGAGCACACAAATCTTGCTTTGACTCATTCCTGGACATCAGACATCTACTTGTCTCTCGTGCCCTGATTCCTCCATTCCTCTTTTCACGTGAGAAATACTTGGAGGAAGCCTCAGTCACCATTCTTAAAACCCTCTCAATGCTCTGTGTGTGACAAGGCCAGTCAGGTACTTTCATAGGAGAGTCAATGAAGTTTTTCAATTCACAAGTACTTATCGAGCAAGTGAGAGGTGGCTCAGAGACATCCTCTGACCAATTGATCAGATCTCCAATCCTGGTAGCATCATAATTGATGTCTGGTGTCCTTCTAAGCTTTACAAAGGAGTCTCCCAATGGAGTATATGGGTCCCCTTCTCCCCTGGATTCTTTTCACCCCTTCAGTTCTTTCTACCTGATCTTCAGAGCATAGGAGGGTTTGGAGGATGGCTTCACTGTATGCATACCAAGCTGATCTCTTAACAGTTGGCAAAAGATTATCCAACACCTCCTTCCTCTGAGACTTAAGGCAGTGAAGTTGATAAAGAATGTGCCTAGGTCCCTCTGCCCAAGAGTGCTTAATCTCAACATTAAACCAGCATGGGTAATATACACCAATGATGAACTCAACAATCAGTCATAGATTCTTAAAGGCATTCCTTTGAACTCATGCTTTGACACCCACAGCCCAAGAAGTCTGTTAGCTGTGGTCAGCCAGCGACTGTGGTTTACTGGTCCCATTTCCAATAGAGAAAGCCCTGTAGGAAGCACTCCATCTCTGATTGCTGATACAATTCTATAGCCGTAGTGTTAATCAGTGGAAAGATCTTTCACCACTTCCTGAGGTATCTTGGTAAGAGGAGGACCTAAAGATATTTGAGTGAAATTTGGGTTGATATCCAAGTCTGTAACAGTCAAGGAGTTTTCCTATTGGTCCAGAATATTTGTTGTCAGATAGTGTTGGGCCATCCAGGTTGCAGACCAACCAAACAAGCTTTCTGCCCAAATGGAGCTCCATTTTTCTCATTACTCCAGTATTTACACCTGTGTTTACATTCGTGGAGTCTCCTCCAATGGCCATTAAGCTTTTATCCAAACCCCTTTCCCTCAGCCATCCAAACATAGCCTTAACCATCTTCTCTGCATGTAATTCTTCTTTTGTAGCCTTTTGCTCCCAGGGTCACTGATGACAGTGTAATACTCCTCTTTTGTTTTTGTTGGAAACAATTTTTCACTTCCCTCTGCCTCCATCATAAAATGTCACCTCAATTTGTCCATCAAAGAGAACAAGAAATTCCCCATCCTTCCTTAAGTTCTCCTCAAACTCATGTTCAATAACTGTCATTAGCTTTTCCTGTGCTCTAAACTTTATTCTTATCAATTACTTTACTTGTATCTTCCTCAGTAATGAATCCAGCATCTATTAAAGCTTCTGTTGCTATAGCTGCAGTTGGTCTCAATCCGACCCCATACCTTATACTAGCAAGAGCAATATTTGGAATTTCATCATAATTCTTTCTATTCCTGCTGGAAGATTCCAGCTCTTGGACAGCTTCAAAAGTTACTTCATCACCCAAACTGTTGTCACCATCAGAATTTTCTGCCTCCAGATCTTCACCCTCTGCCAAAAAATGCTCGATTTCTTTTCTTGCTGCTTTTCCTGCTAAAACAGCGCTTTCCTCCTTACTTTTTCTTTCTGCTATCCTTTCTGAAGCTTTTAATTGTCTATATGCTCTGGAATATCAAGACCTCCAATTTGAAAGGTACCTTTACTTTGAACCTTCTCCTTTTGTCCTTTAATAAAGGCTAGTTCCCTAGTAGGTATTTTTTTCTCTCTTTACTACAACAGCAGTTAATGTGGGCTTCAGTCTCACAGCCATTACAACCTACTTCCCCACAACTGGAAATTTGACATTTGCATGTCAATATATCAAATAACTTATCTAGTTTTGAAATGAACATCTCTTTTACTTCAATTTTTCCTTTACCAAGGGAAATTTTTACTGCCTCCTTCCACACCTCCTTAAGCTTTGATATTATTGTGGTTTGAAAAGAGCATTAGCTTTGGTCCACTAATTAATCAAGCCCTGATACATGTCTTTTACCAGCTGGTCATCTTCACTTTGCTCCCTCAGGTAGATGCTGTACCTCAAAATATCTCATTGTTGGTAACTCAGACACCATCAGCTTTTGCCCAGTCCCAACAAAATTAGTCAGACGAGAACTTGATTTGGAACTTGTCTTGATTTTTGCCATTGTGACACTAATTGCAGGTATATCTGCAAATAAAAAGATGGCACTTAGATTAAGAAATAATCTCTACCAAATAATTATACGTTATTCTAAAATGATCTATAAACAGTTACCAGAACTGGCAACACTACTGGAATATTGCCTTCCACTGAGTAATGAGTACCGGCTACTTGCAATTTTGGAGTTAGATCAAACTAAATTAAGGGTCATTCTTAACAGGTTTCCTACTTCTCCTGTCTCTCTAATACATTTTTTTAGACAAATATCTTTCAGACTACATAAATGTATTAATGATAGAAAATGGTAAATTTTATCTTTTATGGGTAACTAAAATAATAGTAAAATATAGTAAATGACCCAGAACTAAAATATTTCAAATTCAAATTTATGTAGGTTAGATCAATCAGAATTTAACTTTTCTGCCAAAAGTATGTTCTTTTCACCAATATTCATCATTTGAATACCCCCCCCATCACCAGTTTTATAAAATTTTAGAGTAT